>JALIGU010000006.1:14089942-15427447 GCA_023053565.1 Aquilegia eximia
AGCCTATAGAAGAGAAATAATAAAAGAACCTAAACCTCACAAACAAAATGCAACTTATTTAAGACAATTGAATTAAACTAGTATCTCAGAAAGGATGCATCCTACAACACATACATGGAATAATGAAAGAACAATTAACGCATGCATAAACAGAAGAACAAAAAACACCAAACAAATAGCCTATGTGGTTAGAAAAATATGCAATTAAAATAACACAAGGCTAGAAACAAACTACATCATCCCAAATATGGGACACCACCAGACTTTTACAAGTCCAGAAAAACCTGCAACTTATCTTTTCTTACCCATACTTGTTTAACACTAGGCGTGCACACCTTGGGAGTTGAAAAGGTATGAGATTTCCCCTTAACAAGCTTTTCAATAGACTTGTCCTTAACTAATTCCACCTTAGTCTTTGACTTCCTTTTGTTGGAGTGCCTGTTTTTCTTAAACCTATGAGAAGAAGCATTAAAAGTCCGAGGTCTAAAAAATGCACAAGAAGGAACATAAGAATCAACATGATTATAACGATGAGGAACACAAGAATAGGATGCAACATGTTGATTAAAATCCCAACAAAAGATATTCAAATGACCAACTCTACCACAATAAGAACAATGAAAAACATTAGACTTATTCAAAGAATTCTTATAGGGAGATGTGGTAGTAGAAGATGAAACATGTATGTCACCATTGTATTTGTGACATGGTGCCTTAACAAGACCTATAGCTTCATTATGAGAACAATATGACTTATCAGCAAAAACAACCTTACCATTAGCTTTAGACTTGAACTTCTTGCGAGAAACATGTTGAAAAGTATTAATATTAAGTCTAGTCTCAATAGGTGGGGTAGGCAAAAGGGCAGGCAAACTAGATTTTACAGGAGTAATCACACTAGATGAACTAGTAGAACTAGCAATAGGAGAGTCAAATCTAGTTTTGTCCAAAACCTGCAATTGGAGTTGAGTAGACGTTAAATCGTTCTTTGTTACCTCATACTCCACCAATAGAGATTTGTATTTCTCACCGACCTCCTGATTGGCCTTCTCTAAAGCTGCAATTCTACATAACAAGTCAAGTTTTTCTTTTTCAAATAATTGAGAAATAGAAATTGCACCATCTGCAGCAGAAAAAATTTGTTTTTCAAGAGTTTCAATTTTATCCTGCAAAGTAAGATTAGCCTTATCCAATTTTTCAATTTTGGATTCATAAACTTCCCCTTGAAGCATATAGTCTTCTGCACAATATCTGAGTCGTTGTTCTAGAGAATCAACCTTAGTCTACAAAACACCATTATCTTTAAAACAAAAATTATCAGAAATAGTAGACAAATTACAATTAGTTTTATTGAACTTTTCCTGCAAATCAATATTAGTTTTTTGTAACCGTTCAGATTCTTTTGCAGAAAGCCTGTAAAGAAGAGCCCAATCACTAGTGCTAACAACATACAAATTATCATCCTTTTCAAAATCAGATTTTGGTTTTGTGGATTTAGACGATTTAGCAATAAAATTATTATGACCAGACTCATGAACCATTATTGCACTCATAAGATCTACGCGTGAGCCATTACGCTCCATAACAAGCGCCCTGCTCTTATACCAATTGATAACCCAATATATGTGCAATATAACAATAATAAGGCAAACAATAAAGCAGTAAACAAGTAAAGAACACACGATATTTTTAACGTGGTAAAACCCAATATGGGAAACGTCCACGGTTGTCCTCGCGATAACAAATAAATCCACTAGATGAAAAGAGATTTACAAACCTATCAACTACCTGCAATCACTGCGAGTTAACACTCCTGGTTATCTTTAACACCTTGACTTCACCAGAGTACCTTGATGTACGCACAAGACACTCGACTTCTTGATGAACACACAAGAATACTCGAAGCCGAACTATGAAACAAGCTTACACCAGAGTTCCTTGATGAACACACAAGGATACTCAACTTCTTGATGAACACACAAGAAGACTCGAAGCTAAATCAATATAAACAATAATAGGAAGATGAAATAGGGAAGGATAGAAGATAGAAGTACACAAAGATCAATTGAGGAAGAAGATGATCTTTGTGGAAGAGCCAACAAACAAACTAGGGTTCTATGGAGGCTAGGTTGGAACTCTTACCTTTCACATAACACCAACGACCTATTTATAACCTAGGGTAAAGAAGGAAAGAAATATGGGCCGAAAACAAGAAATCCATACGACGACGTACGTACGTCCTAACTAGGTACGTACGTCCCTGAACGAAAAAGTCTGCTGACCAACTCGACGTACGTACGCCCTAACTAAGTACGTACGTCCTGTACCAAACAACAACCTGACAGTCATGATGAGAGAAGGGATACTCGGGACGACGCTCACACATCAAGGTATTCCTAATAATGAGATCAAGGCGAGATAACCTCGGACACACCAAGTCACAAAACAATGTCAAACAACCGAATGCCGGTTTCAGGGGGGTCGCGCATTGCCATAAAAAATTCTAGCTATATAGAAAGTGTAACTAACTGCATAAAGCATAGTTGAAATATCTGCACACCTTGAAGCCGCATTTTCTTTTAAAAATCTCACACAATCCAGTTTACTGTGCACCAACTCAATTCCACTTACTTATAGGTGATCAAGACCCTATACATATCACTTATAGATGGAGACTCCTTTCAATATTAGTAAAAAGGCACCTTTTCAAATTCTGATGGTTATTAGAAGTTAGAACTAACAGTGATTAGGCCACATGAAAACTACTACTTGAGATCAAACTAGATGGTCTAATCCATGATTAGTAGTGTTTTCAAAGATTAGATTTAATTTGGACGGTGAGAGGTAAAAAGAGTAGTAAGTGCATGAGTTTATTCTTTCGAATATTCTCCATATCCAATATATAGAACATGGTGCACTTGAGTTTGTTTCAAGGTTGAATCATACTTTAATTGACTCATGCACTTTCTCAATCAAGCAGCACTGCAGCAGTAGTAGTCCATTTGATTCAAGTCTTCTTCCATTGTAGACTTGTAGTATATATAGGTCAACTTAGGGGACCTTGAGGATGTGGTTGTTAGAGTACTGCACAAGCACAATGCACATATATGATATTATATATGATATTGATATATATGCATTTTGCTGCCTTTTTGCCTAATAACAGAGAATTTTATATGTGTAGCCTACTTGCATGTGGGTGTATACACCTAATCACAAAACACCATGTGGTAATATTAATATAATTTATGTATGGGTTTAGTTAAGCCCACTCTTTATAGACACGTAGCGTCATATGATTGGGTGTACACACCCACATACAAGTAGGCTACACATATAAAAAAATTTGTGTCTAATAAGTATTGCCGACTATATGACTGTCAGATAAGCATTGAGATTGTAATATATGACTATATCAAGTTATCAACTACTATCCAGTGATAGGTAATACCTTGCATTTGGTACCAAATCGGTTTTCTATTTATAAACATGTTTAATGCGTTTGGTTTAGTGGTATAAGCACTTAGGCCTCCAAACTTGAGAATCAAAAGTGTAATAACCTTCCTCATCTTCTCATCTTCCTACGTACTCTTAAGTAGGCTGTAGGCCCTAACATACATTTTCTTCTTCTTCTTCTTCTTTCACCTTTCTTTCTTGGAATAACAGAAGCAATTTCTTCTTGTACATAATGCGCTCATAGAGCACCATTACAAACAATCTCGTCCGCCAACAATGTGCATGCACTGACCATTTTTTTGGATAATCCCACAAGCTTCTAATTGGCTTGTGCTTCTGGGAGTTCAAAGTTATATAGTTCGAATTATCGTTCTTATCTGATTATATATCAATCATATTTATATAAATTTAATTGAAAACTATAGTGAAAATCCACTTGTACGTCATAAAGATAAAATTCAATAATTTTATATATAGAACAAAGTATATGATGGGGTAGCTTAATTTTCTTTTTCGGCAGAGATAGTGAAGTAGGTTATTGACTTATTGGTACATGGACTTGGTAGACTATAGTAAGGTGGATAGGTGTGCACCCCTTTTCAATTTTTTACCACTTTCCCTTTCAAAGGAGACCAGAGGGTAAGATTTGAGAAAGCACAAGTGCGCCATTTCGGTCGGTTTTATTTTATATAATGAAAAAGTGCACCATCTTTGATTTTCCAAGCAGGTTAATTATATATAAATTTTATAACCAGCCTTCTTCCAAGTATAATCAAATCATCTATATTGCAATCTTCATAACAGTGACAGCCATGACTGTCTTCTTCAGTTCATATTGTCGGGGTTTAATTTATTTTCTTTTTATAGTTGGGATGGGTAGGTCTATATCAAATTATCAATGATCAATCCCAAGCTCAACACATTTAGATTGGATTGAGCCATTGAATGGACTATGGACAGTGGAGTCTTTAAGGACCACAACCAAACCAACTACTCTAGATCTTTCATCTTTGTAGGTTAACCAAAGAGATATAGAGATTGATCGACTTGAGTTGGATATTGTATGTGCCTTTGTGTTGGGCTTGAAAAATGACCTTGGGCAAAAGTGACTGTTAAATTAGAAAAAGTGAAAAGCTTCACAAAATTTTCCAATACAGGGAAATAAAATGTTGGGACTCATAGCTTGATAGAATGTTCTAAATTACTTTGCATGTGTCTCCGTACGTCAAAGCACAAGATTCATTAGTGGAAGAAACATATATCAAACCCTGTGGTGGCCCTTGAGGACTAATTAATCCATGTCTGCTAAGTTGGGGAACATGAACATATTGAGCACTAATGATGGAGACGATGTTCTAATACTAATATCCATTTCAAGAATGTTTTTTCGAGGGGAAAATTGATCAGAACCCCCAAGTTTTAACCGGCTTTGGTGTGAACTGTTGGAATTTCCACATATAAAGCCCAACCCATAATGTGGTCCATGTACCTTTAACCTTGGTTTAATATAGAAATAAGCTAATTAGTAATAGGTTATGTGGAAGTCATATCTACCGTAGATCTTAACTATGATGGACGGTCTAGATCTAATGGGCTTAGGTTTGTAGATTTAGGTCCTCTCTCCACCTCTATAAATTGGTGTATGATCTCCATCCTCATATACTTACTATGACAACACATATTAGGGTTTAAGAGGCAAGGAAAGTGAAACCTAGATCTTGTACAGCTTCTTGGATCATCAATGGCTATAGACAAGGTATGTGTATTTGTTAGTGATTAATTACGTGATTCATGATCCTTATTGTTTATTGATAATGTTATTATGCTTATATGTGGTATCAAAGCCAATTTGAATCATGTTATTAGTTCTATCGTCCTCGTTTAATTTAATACTGTTTATTATGATTCCGCAATAAAGAAAACAGTAATTCTTATTTTTATGATTGATGATTCGTATGATTAAGATGATATTCCTTGTGATTAAATACGGTAGTATTTCTTTCCGTTAGAAATTATATCAAGATTAGCGTTAGTATGCTTTTGGACTCATAAATTTTTGACTGTACGTGATCACTAATTAATTGATATGGGACCTTTGGGTATTATGAACACTTACGAATTTTTGGTTAATGGTTGGCAGTAATATATATGGTTTTATGGTGCATGAATTCTTGATGCATGATTAGTTGGTCAATAAGGACAGAACAACTTCAACAAAGTTTTGTTTACTGCAATCGTATTACTGTTCATCGCGTTACTGTTCATCAGTTTACTGTTCACGCGTACTGTTCATCTAAAAAAAAAAAAATCAAATCAAATTTTTTTTTTTTTTTTTTCTTTGTACTTTCTCCTTGGATTATGAATACTCGTGCTAAAACCATAGAAGAGGTTAATGAAAAAATATCAAGTCATGATGAAAGGTTTGCTACGTTGGAAAAGAAGATGGATGATGGTTTTGCTGAATTGAAAGCATTGATTTAAGAAATTCGTGGTCCTCGTAGAGACAATTATAATTGATTCAAGCATTGAAAGCATTGTACCAATTAGTGATAAAATATTGTGCAAAATTATAATGGTAATATTTATAACAAGAAACGCGTTGGTATTCACCACAATGGTTCCAACTAAAGTGTTATCAAAATTGTTTTTCTTATTCAATATTCGTGTTAAGGTTTTTATTGGTATTCACCACAGTGAAACTAAGTATGTTTATGAATATTGATTTTTATGAATATACCATAAAGTCAAACTGAACCAATTTTTGTTTTGGACTTAACACTTTGTCCATTAGTGTTTTTGGTATTAGTTTGGTATTTTCAATGAGTGTTTGCACACGATTTCCATAAAGATTGTGGGATCATCTTTTGGCCTAATAGTTGCAGTCCATAATTAAAGGTGTTTTGGGTCTTACAGTTAGACATTTATGTGCTAGTTTATATTGTGATCTATTTTACTTTTATGCCCTTGCCATATATATTAGTCACCTATGTACATTAGGTTAATGTTATTTACTTATATGCCTAATTCATACTTGCATGCCTTATGATTCTTCTTTCATTTTAAGACCCATATTATGCATGTGCCCTAGTTGAATTTATTAAATTGTGCACTTCTTATGATTAAGATGCATTATAATATTTTGATCTTGTAGTATTTATTCAGCTGCATGTTTATTCCCTTAAGGTTCATATCATCATGATTTGGTATCACCACAGTGAACCAATTACGATTATGGACATTGTTTTCCGTTTTATATTCATATCAAGTTTTCTATTGGTATTCACCGCAGTGATTCCAATATGTTTAATGAATATTAAAACTACCTTGAACATTCGTATTATGATTTGGTTTTCACCACAGTGAACTAAATATTGTGTTGAATGTTAGACTAAGTACCTTATTGCCTATTTATTCAATTGCATTATTGAGCTACCCACAGGTAGATCAAGCATATGTTACATTGGATAAACTTAAGGGGTTACACGTATTTGTGATTAAATGAGTGTAGGATATCCACAGATACCATGCTTATTTTGATCATATGATATGTCACCCATTTATAGTATTACTAAAAATCTTAGTCATATTGTTTAATTAATGTGTTGACTAATGTTGTGAGCATGTTTATTTTTCTCGTTCTATTATTCTTGTATTTCGTATATTTTGTATGTTTTATCCTTAATAAAACTAATGAACTAGAATGAATAAGTCTAGTTGATTTTAGTGGGAGTTCTAGATCTTGGCATATATTTTTTTATTGTTGAATCTACTGTTATTTTATAAAAGCAGTTAAAAGGAGAAAATTATGCATTATGCATGAACTAGATTGAACATGCAAATTAAACTCAATGTTTATGTGAATAATTGTTGATGAATAATATTAAGAATCATTTTCGCACTGCTAGCTGAAAAGTTAATTGTTGAACTGATTACTATTCATAGTACTCATAGTATGCATGATTGTATCCTTGAGTTTTCCAATTTAGTTGTTAAATTAAAGAATTTAGACAAGTTAGTGGATGATTACTTTGTCTTCCAATTTGTTCTAAATTTCTTGTCTACATAGTATGTTCAGTTTCACTATTACACTATTAAAGACAAGTGGAATGTGAGTTAAATGGAGAGACTACTAGTTCAAGTATAGGCAAGACTTAAACAACATTATAATCATGTTACTCAAGCTTAATTCATGTTTCAAGGAGTTGAATGAACAAATTCTCTAATTGTGTTTGGATATACATTATGTGTGTGCCAATGCCATTTATGTGAATATGGCGTTTGTTTGATATAAAAGGTAAGCTTTTGGTTTTAGTATGTTTCGATCAAACTTAATTGGTATTCCTAACCCTTAGTGAATTGATTATGATTAATGTTTAACTTTATTATGGCATAAAAGACTGGATTATACATCTAGATGAAAAGTAGACTTGTAAAAGAAGGGGTTTTCCCGAACCTTAACTTTACTAATTTTGGTGTGTGTGTGTGTGTGGAATGCATCAAGTCAAGCAAACCAAACACACTAAGAAGAGCCATAGGAAGTACGCTTCTTGAAATAATTCAAATAGACATATGTGGATTTTTGATGTTCCATCTTTTGGTGGAGAAAAGTATGTCATTACCTTTATTGATGACATTTTCTCGTTATTGTATCTATCTATAGCATAATAAGTCTCATATGTAAATGTTATTAAAATTTACATAACTGAGGTTAAGAGATAATTAAATAGAAAGGTGAAAACTATACATTTTGATAGAGGTAGTGAATTTCTTGGAAAGTATGATCTATGACACGGGACAACACCCCGGTTGCCAAACTTCTAGAATGGTTAGGAATTTGTGCCTAATACACAATGTCTGGTTTTCCATGACAGAATGGTGTAGCTCAAAGGCATAATCAAACCCTTATGAATATGGTTTGAAGTATGATGTGTAATTCTAATTTACCCATATCATTGTGGATGTATACTTTATAAACCAAAGTGTATATATTGAATTGGGTTCCTATTAAGGCAGTTACAAAAAACACCTTTTGAAATGTGGAAAAGATGGAAACCTAGTTCAAGACATTTACACATTTAGGGTTTATCCAGAAAAGTCCAAAGGGTATAGATTTTACTATCCTAACCATACCACTAGAATTATTGAAACTGGAAATTATTGATTCATTATGAATGGCAAAATCAGTGGGAGTGATCATATCAAAGATGTAATCATTAAAGAAGTTAGGGTACCAATTTTGTTACCTCGATTTTTTTTGTAATGATATTATTGCTACTTCTGTTGTTTCTCATGTTGTTGCACCGCTTAACAACAATAAACAACAAGTTGATCCTCAAACCACTTAATGAAATTAATGCCATTGAACTGAATGTAAATGCACACAAAAAGTAGCATTAAAAAGATCTTAAAGGTCACGACCAACTATTTGGATGACCACGTGTTGTATTTACAAGAATTTGAATTTAATGATCTAGTTACATTTTCACAAGCCATTACTTATAGTAATTCTGATAAAAAGATTCATGCCATGAATGAAGAGATAAATTAAGTGTGGATTTTAACTAAGTCTGGGGTTAGTAGAATTGACTCAAAAGGTTCTATTGAATGCCATAAAGCAAGACTTGTATCCAAACAGTTTACTCAATATATGGTGGCATTACTTTCTCGTGCGTGAAACTTTCATTTATGTGTTAAAGAAGAATTATCTTAGAATCATTATGGCATTGGTGACTCATTTCGATTTAGAGTTACACCAAATAAATGTGAAAATGATATTTTGAATAAAAGTTTGGATAAAGTCTACATGGTTTAATTAGCCACACAACTTCATAAAGGAAGGATAAGAACACATAATCTATTTGTTAAAGAAGTCAATATACAGACTTAAAACAAGCTTCTCAAAAATGGTACCTAATGATTAATCGTATCAAACCTTTGGGTTTAATGTACATACCCAAAGTTCAGTGGGAGTAAGTTTATTATTTTGATTATGTATGTTGATGATATATTGTTTCGCAGCAGTGATTTTCATTTATGTAAACATTTATTCTGTCTGAACACTTTGTAATGAAAGTTATGGTGATGCGTCATATGTGATAGAAATAAAAATATTTCGGGATTGATCACAATAATTGTTGGAACGTCTCAGAAAGATTTCATTAATAAAGTTTTGGATAGATTTAATGTGTTAAGGCATAATTGTAATGATGTTCCAATTCAGAGGGGGAATGTTTGAATTAAATCAAGATCCTATGAATGAATTGGAACAAGAACGAATGAAAGAGAAACCGTATGCTCATATTTTAAGAGATTTAATCACCTTGAGGTGATTGGTTTTACAAATTCGGAATTTAATGAGTGTGTGGATAGTCGGTAAAACATTTTTGTTTCACCCACCATAGAAGCCGAATTTGTAGCATGTTGTAAAGCTACATGCAATGTTGTATAGTTGCAAAACTTTATATCATAACTTAGAGTTATTGATTTCTAAGTCGTTTGAATTTTATTGTAATAATGCTGCAACTATATACCTTTGTAAGAATGATAGGTATTCTAATGTTTAGCACATGAAATAAAATACCTATTGATTATGGCTTAAGTTTAGAACAAGTGAGTGTCAATGGAACACATTAGTACACGTGTTAGTAAATCCACTAACTTAAGAGTTAGAAATAATGATATTCTAGCATCATGTTAACAAGTTGGGTTTTGAATGTAACCCATAACTTAATGTTTTGTGGATTACTTAGTGCTTATTATTTGACATTATTTTGAGCTCATTATTATTGATTAAGTTCTGAATTTTCTGTTTTCCATTGTTTATGTACATGTATGTGAATGGATAATTGTTGACAGAAATAGTCTTTTACGAAGACATTACTGGACCATTATTGTTACTTCCGCTAATAGACCTAGTTAATTAAATTGTTGATATCGTAGTACATGGAAGGAACCATGTCATTTATGCGATGTGGAACCGCCATGACTCATATTAGTGGTTTAATTAATGACGGTATTATGATAACCATTTCGGAAACTAATTTAGCTCTTATTGCGCGCCTTATGTATTCTGCATTAAACCGTATGTGAGATTTTACTATGGACCAAGTGGGAGACTGTTGGAATTTCCACATATAAAGCCCAACCCATAATGTGGTCCATGTACCTTTAACCTTGGTTTAATATAGAAATAAGCTAATTAGTAATAGGTTATGTGGAAGTCATATCTACCGTAGATCTTAACTATGATGGACGGTCTAGATCTAATGGGCTTAGGTTTGTAGATTTAGGTCCTCTCTCCACCTCTATAAATTGGTGTATGATCTCCATCCTCATATACTTACTATGACAACACATATTAGGGTTTAAGAGGCAAGGAAAGTGAAACCTAGATCTTGTACAGCTTCTTGGATCATCAATGGCTATAGACAAGGTATGTGTATTTGTTAGTGATTAATTACGTGATTCATGATCCTTATTGTTTATTGATAATGTTATTATGCTTATATGAACCCCCAATGTTGTATCCCTTGTTCGTTAAACACTCCCCGAAGTTTTCATCCATTCAAAGTTTGACTATCCATTATACCCCTAATTCAAATGATTTGTCTAAACCCTTCCCTCTCCCCATAAAAATGGTTATCAGAAATAACTTTACTAATTTGAATTTGAGGGGTTTAGACAAATCATTTAAATTAGGGGTATAATGGATAAGCAATTAGAGGGTTACTTAACGGAAAGGGGTTAATGCCAAGGTTAGACAAGTGGACAACATTGAGGGATTTACGCCAAAGCTGATCATAATACAGGGGGTTTTGAACAATTTTTCATTTTTTGTGTCGTCAACCATTCTTGAATAAAATCAAAACGAAAAATAATCAAGAAAGTGGACTTACTGTACTTTGGGTATGAATTTTTAGTCTAAAGCAAAGGCCAACCAGGCAACCACCCAGGCACCCAAACTTGTATATGCTAACACCATTATATATGAAACAAGAAACCAAACCATTTTAGACCCAACCCAAAAGCTATAGGGGGTGAGCCCAATATTCAAGTGTTGATCAAAATATCAAACAAGGAGACCGCTGCAAAGTGTGTTGTTCAACTTCCAATACAATGGTGACCAATGGTCCCTTTTGATGAGCATACAAGCTAGTGGATTTGATTGCTGAAATTTGTCATTGACAACTTTTTTCCTTTTGTTGCTGCTTCTTCCGAACAGTAACAATTGTATTGTGGCTTTGTGCCAAGTAATTTTTTTTGCTTGTTACAAAAAACATACAAATCTCTACATTTATTTAAGTACAATTAGATCCTTAAGACAGAGTCTAAAATAGGTAAAAACTGCCACTATAAATAAAAATTTGTACTTCAGAAACAAAAGCATCAAACAATTATTTTTTTTTTTTTTTTTTTTCTTTTTGGTATATAAAAGTTTAAACAATGGCCTATTCCAAGCTTTCGTTGACACTGCTGCTCTTCTTGTTTTTTTTTTCTCTGTGCTTGTCTCGACAATTCCTTTCGATAAGTATCCAGCACTATATATCCATAAGTACCATTCCGGTTCAACAATGATTTTTCAACTTGATCAACACATGTAGTATATAGGTGATAAAATAGACTCGTTGATGGTGCAGGAAATGCTGGTAAGATTGTTTCTCAGTGATATGGATAGGAAAATGCATGCCTTGCAATCAGTATATTAATGACTATGACTTTATTTATTGTCATTGCTTGATCTTGAAAGAGGATTCATGGCAACTATATCTTCCTGCATCATCAAATTCATATACAGATGGAGAGCCAGAATCCAAAGGGATATGGAAATCAGTATTAGTACTAATACACATGATTGCGCTATTTTTATATGGGCTTATGAGAGTGGACATTTAGGCCCAAATTGAAGCTCATTTTTGGGTCCATCCTCGATTCTGCAAATGGGCTCATTTTTGTCACTAAAAGCTTCCTCTCTCTCACTCTCTCACTTCTCTTATCAGACCAAACAGCCATTCCCATGGCTTCTTCTTCTTCTTCTTCTTCTTCTTCTTCATCTCTTCATCTTGCTTCTCTTCGTCCTTGTTTTTTATCTCTTAAAAGATTCTCTTCTTTACCTTCTTTTTCTTCTTCCATTTCTTCTCGTTCTACTCTACTTACTCTTTCTTCTTATAATGCTTCTCGAAGACTCACTCTCTTTCATATCTGCACAGGTCAATTTCTCCCCTCTTTTATCTCTCTATGTAACTTTAGAACCCTACATTTTCTTTTAAAATCCTTGTGAATGCTTCTCTGATTAATGTCAATTGTTTGTTTGAATCTTGTTTTAGGATTAAAAGTGGATAAGATTATAAGGGTAGTTATAAATGTTGGATATTTCTAGTGTTGAATTGGATAATTTAGTAGCTCTAATGGACTTCCAAGTTATAGTTGTAGTCTATTTCTTAATTAGAAACAATAATTTCAAAATTAGTACATGGGCACTGTATTTGGAATAGCATGTTTTATCATGATATGATATGATATGAGTAGTAGTAATTGAGCTCATCCACTCTAGGTTGAAAGATGACTGATCTTGTATAACAGTTGGGCGTTATGAGTATAACGTTTCTTTCAATTATTGTTGGAATTACGTATTTAACTATTTACACTTGCCCGAGGAATGAATATCATAATGCCCAACTGTTATACTGGTTAGTTGATAGTGTGGTTATTTTTTTTTTTCTCTCTTATTCGGAATTAAAATTTCCCCTACATGTCAATGAACACAAGAATTACTACAATGTCACTTGTGGTTCTGAACAACGAGAAATTTTAATCTGAAGGAGTCTCTTCTTATTTATGGTTTCATCAGGCTTGTTTGCTACTTCTACTGCTTCCGCAAAGGCAAAAAGTAAGAGCCCGTATGATGATAAACGCCTTCTTGAGCAAAATAGGAGAATGCAGGAAGCAAACAATGTACCTCAGGACTTTCCAAATTTTATTAGAGAAGGTATGTAATGTATGTGTACTATATTTTATAAGAGAACCCATGACCTTCTGCATGTCTAAATTTCTGTGAAAATTCAGGATTTGAGGTCAAGGTAGTGACATCTGACGCTTTCGTCAAGTGCGATTCTGGACTCATATACTTGGACATCGCAGCTGGTAAAGGTGATTCCCCAAAGGATGGTCAGCAGGTTTTTATTTGTTTTATTTTTAATCTATATATGGATTCCAATTTTCACTTTTCTAAGCAATTTAAATTCATTTAATTCTTATTGTTGATATGGCATCATCGTACAAATTTTCTGCTAGATAGTTATTAGGCCTGGAAAGCCTATACTGTATATGAAAACCTTAATGCTATTTTTGTAACAGCAATATTTCCCTGTGAATCTCAACTTTTTATTAAAAAATTTTCTTGTTTATCTTACTCCAAGATCTCCCTACAGTCCAATCTGATTAAACTATTGCTGCTTGGATGAAGCAGTAAGTATTGAATATTATTTAACATCCCTAATAGATATTATGTCGGGGATCATAGGCTTAGGCAACAAAGTGTTCACAAAACCTGCATTTTACTTTGCTTTTAGCATGAACTTGTGTTTGTTTTATGGATTACCATGTACACATATATATTCCATCATTTGCTAAGGGGTTGCCTTCCTCATAGAATATTAGTTTTTCTGTTTTCTTGGTGAAGAAAAAAAATAGTAGATGTGTCTGAATCACGGCTTCTGGATAGTCTTTTGCAAAACTGACATTTCCACGCTAGAATCCTGAGTTGTTTAAAAGCCAAAGAGAAGTGAAGTCATAGCTCATCTATTTCAAAGCTTCTCCAACATTAATACAGCCTGCTGAACTAAGTTACTTCAATGGCAGGTGACCTTTCACTATATTGGCTACAATGAATCTGGCCGTCGTATTGATAGCACATACTTGCAAGGCACTCCAGCCAAAATTCGGATGGGCACCAACGCGTTGGTTCCAGGTAGAAGTTTCATTACGAAGGTGATAATGTCCCATGTATGTATTGTGCTTCTGTTTGTGTCCCTAATAGACATATAAAACTAATGCAGGATTTGAACAAGGAATTCGAGACATGAAACCAGGGGGAAAGAGAAGAATCGTCATTCCTCCAGAACTTGGACCCCCAGTGAGTTCCACAACTTGTGAATATTTGCATTTCATGGTTGCATTAAAGTTATTGTTTTTCTACGAATAAATGCACTGGGATTACTAATCCCATAGATGATTAACAGTTCATACAGAGTCGTATAAAAGGTATTAGTTTGATGTCGCCCTTTGATAAGAACATGTTTCAGTGTTGATGATGGGTTGTTTAATGATTTTTTAGGTTGGACCATCTACTTTTTTCAGCTCAAAGCAATTTGAGGTTTTCGACGTGGAGCTACTCAGCATTCAAAACTGTGAAAGAAGAACAATATTGGCTTTCTATTCTGATGTGGTTTGCAATTGAGCTCTGTAATAATGGTTGCCCCTGAGTCTGACAGATATATATCCACTTTAAGTAATCTGTTTCATGCTGTAACACATGATCCAACAAATCCATATGTTAATTCTTATTGTAAGCATTTACATTTGTACAAGAAAATGAGGGAATCAGGATGTATTGAGTGGTTACATAGGGATCTTATTTTGAAGCAATATTTCCAAATTTATACTGTCAAACAATTCCATATCTCTTGTTGCATTTCTATTATTATTTTTTTGGTAAAGTCTACTTCAACCTAACATTTCATGATTTTTAAAACCACTTTGCATTCTCAATTTCTTTACATAATTTTCTTCGAAAATAAAGAATACTACTAGTTTTCTATCAATAATTATAGTATTAGTAGGCCAAATTTATTTATGAGATTTTTGGACATACCCCCCATTTGAAAGTCGAAATTTGAGATACCCCAATTTGAAAAAAAAAATTGAGATACCCCAAATTCAAGACAGAAGAGCTTTATAGCCGTAGGTGAGTTTTATGATGGACGGCTAAGATAACACCACATCTTGAATTGGGGGTATCTCAAAAAAAATTTCAAATGGGGTATCTCAAATTTCGACTTTCAAACGGGGGGTATGTCCAAAAATCTCTTTATTTATTTTTCTTTTTGCTTTATGATAAAGATAATTACTTAGCTTTATAGAATCAACAATCATCCCCTTTCCTGCCAATGTAGTCAGTATTATCATTCAATTGCTTTACTCACTCCACTCACTCAGAAGTCAGAATACCAGTACACCAGTAAGGAAAATGTCTAAACCACCACCACCTCCACCACACAGATTCCTTGTCAAACCTGTAATCAAGATACTTCTTCCACCACACAGATTCCTTGTCAAACCTGTAATCAAGATACTTCTTCTCATTCTCTTGTGTTCATTCTTTTACCATTTATCTTCTTACACAATAACTACCAACTCAAATCCTCAAACCAACTCCAATGATCAACACTCTAAGAGTAACTTTCTCTGTCCTACTCCTACACTTATCAACCTTTCAAGAACCTTCTCAACATCCTTAGATTACCAACCCCACCACACAATTGCACTTTCTGATGATCAACACTCTTCTTCTACTCAACTTCAGTTCTTCCCTTACTGTCACAACAACTTCACTGATTACTGTCCATGTCAAGACCCATTAAGAGAGAAGCAATTCGATATCGAAAACAAGTTTTACAGAGAAAGACATTGTCCTCATAAATATGAATTTTTGCAGTGTCTTATTCCTAAGCCAGTTGATTATCGAACCCGCTTTCGCTGGCCAACTAGTAGAAAATTTGCTTGGTTTAATAATGTGCCTTCTCAAAAGCTACTCACTTATAAGAAATCCCAGAATTGGGTTCAGTTAGAAGGCGATCGCTTTGTTTTTCCAGGCGGTGGGACAACTTTTCGCAATGGTGTCAAGGACTATTTGGATCTGATCAAGAAAATGGTTCCACTCAAGTCTGGGAATGTGAGGACTGTTCTTGATGTTGGGTGCGGGGTGAGTTCACTTTTGCTGTTATACATGAGTGTTTATAGCAATAACCTTTAATCCTGTTATTTGCTTCCTTTATCTGATGTTTTGCGAATAATTGATGTGCTATGTTGATATGTTCCATTTGATTATAATTGATGTGTTTATAGCAATAAACTTTAATCCTGTTATAGCAATAAACCATTCAAAATAACATTTAAACATTTTATTTTTTTTCTATCATGCGCAAGGTCACTTAGCGTCTGAAGTTGAAAACAAAAAATGAAATGAGTTGGAGTTTGTTGTTTTTTGCACTTGCAAATTCTTCTATTTAGTTTTCTATAATTGGTCCTGGAATCCTGGATAGTAGTTTTTGAGCAATTATAACAGTTTTCTTTCCTGCTGTATGGTCAATTGCTTTGCTCATTCTCTAACTTTTAGACACATGCTTTCACAGTCCATATAAATTATCTAAATAGTACATTAAATGATTGAAGCACTCAACTTTTAATCCCCCCTCCTCCATCCACACTGCTTTCTGAACACTGTACTCTGCAGGGAAGCAGAACACCCTAAAGAATTAATATGTTTAAACCACCATCACCACAACCACCACCACCACCACAACCTCCACCACTACACCAATGCCTCATGAAACCCCTCATGAGGATATTTGTACTCAGCTTCTGCTGCTGTTTCTTCTACCTTTTACCTACTTACACCACCGACCCAAACCCTCAAACATACCTTCTTCAACACACTAATAACTTTCTTTGTCCTAAAGTCATCAACCTTTCAAGAACAACCTCATCAATATCCTTAGATTTCCAACCCCACCACTACCGAATATCACTTCCTGAAAACCCTTCTTCTACTCTTCCTCAGTTCTTCCCCTTTTGTAATAACAACTTCACTGATTACTGTCCATGTCAAGACCCATTAAGACTGAAGCAATTCAATACCGACAACAAGTTTTACAGAGAACGGCATTGTCCTTCTAAACAGGAATTACTCCACTGTCTTATTCCTAAACCGAGTGGTTATCGAACCCCTTTTCGCTGGCCAATGAGTAGAAAATTTGTTTGGTTTGCTAATGTGCCCTTTCCAAAGCTTGTCTCTTTGAAGAAAGTTCAAAATTGGATTCGATTACAAGGCGATCGGTTCTTTTTTCCAGGCGGCGGGACATCTTATCCTAATGGTGTTAAGGACTACTTGGATCTGATCAAAAGAGTGGTTCCACTCAAGTCTAGGAGTGTGAGGACAGTTCTTGATGTTGGGGGTGGGGTGAGTTCACTATTGGTCCTAGCAATAGAATTATTTTAATCTTATTATTTAATGGTTTTGGGCATCTTCCATAATTCACCAAAATAGGGTAATATATAGTGCCAAAACGCAAACAAATAACTGATTAAGCCACTTTAATTTTCTGTATCCAATGTTTTGATTGATGTTCCATACTTCCATTTGAGGGACAGTTACACTTGCAAGTTTTACAACAAACTTTTAACTCCATCAACCACCTATATAGGAACTTTTGTATGCAGTCGGAAAGAGTTTAGTCATCTAAGCTGTTGATTCATTGACACTAATTAACAAATACGCTAGTATTGATTTAGCTAGTACTAAATTGATTGTGCTCATTTGGTTCTTTTTGCCTGGCTCTGTTAATTTGTTACATCTCCCTCCACCTTAGGGGAGAAAATGTAAGAACCTTTGTGAAAGTAGGTAGAGGTACACCAATGGTCTCCAAAAATATATGGTATGTTAATCTTTGGTTAAGTGAGTCTGCTATATTCTAAGTATAATGGATTTTCTATCATACACATTTAATGGATAATGACATCTGTTACTGCCTAGCTTGTTTTTTGCTCATACACTGCAGGCTACTACCACAGCTATTGGTTACTCTTTGTACACTAGGCCTTCGGCTTCGGTTAGCCAGTACTGCATGTTCTAGAAAAAAGTACTCCTATTAGAATTTCATTTGTTATGTGTTTTTGTTGTAGTTAAACATAATTTCTAGTTAAACATAATTTCTTTCTCGGTGTATTCTTAATATCAAATTATTGTAAATGTATGAATATATTTTGTTAGCTTTCCTTATTTGTGCTCAAGCTAGTTTCCTTGTCATGACGGTCATGCACTTAAATGGACATGAGGACTGGCTTTTACATTGTTTTTCCTTCTTATGCTGAACTTCTGCTAATAATGAGCAAGAATAGGAAACGGGTCCCTCCGTCCTTGGCATCATTGTTTCCTGACTTTTGTTTAGATTTGTGGAAAACAGAACCCTGTTTCCCGAAGTCTTTCAATTAGTGCTGAATTTAAACTTCACTACCAAACCTTTTAATTAATGAATTTGTACTCAACGACTGCTGGGTGAAAACTTGGTTTGTGAGATATGTGTGGATGCAAGGAATTGTTGATATACATTCCAGTTGGTTTATCTTATATTTCCTTTAGCCTGAGACTCTCTGAGTGGCATGTCATGTCTTATATTTCAATTCTTTAGGTCGCAAGCTTTGGTGCTGCTCTGACAGATTACAACGTTTTGACAATGTCAATAGCACCGAGAGACATACACGAAGCACAAATACAGTTTGCTTTGGAACGGGGGCTGCCGGCCATGCTTGGTATACTAAGCATCCACAGGCTACCCTATCCTTCAAGGTCATTCGATATGGCTCACTGTTCCCGGTGCCTTGTCCCTTGGACTGATCATGGTATTTAAATCGTGCTTGTATATTTGGATGTATAACATAGTCTCTGTTACATTCCTGATAGTCTTCTGTGTATCTGTGATTAGGTGGACTGTACCTGATGGAAATAGATCGGGTTCTTCGTCCGGGTGGCTATTGGGTCTTGTCTGGGCCACCCATTAATTGGAAAACTAGCCACAAGGAATGGGAGAGAGAGGCTGAAAACTTGCAAAAAGAGCAGGCCACTTTGGAGGATCTTGCGATGCGATTGTGCTGGAAGAAGATAGCTGAGCACGGTCCTGTTGCAGTATGGAAAAAGCCTACAAATCATGTCCAGTGCCATCAAAAATCAAAACTGTGGAAGTTTCCTCGTTTTTGTAATGCAAGCGATCCTGATGCTGGTTGGTTAGTCAATCTCATTGCATTTTTTATTTTATTGTTTGTAATTTTGTAAATAAAAAAGAAAAGCACTCACAATTTTAAGGAGTCTTAACCATCTGAAATGATGAGGATGTTGCAGCTTCTATTTAAGTAGTCTCCACACTGTTCATCAGAATAATATATACAAATGAAAAACGAATAATGCAAAAACTGAATCAATATATAGTTAAATTTAATGTTCCTTATATATATATTTAATCTGCCATAGAATAATGTCACAATTTCTTCTTGGTTCCATCATGTGCTTTAACTCTAAGAGCTGATAGGAATTTTCCTATTCTTGTAAATTCTTTAAGATGATGCTTTTTTTCCACATCTAAAAGGTCAGTACAACTTTGCGGTACTGACTCAAATTTACTTTAACAACCTCCCCTCTTCACCCCTGCTCTGTATAAGATAAAAATTGAAGGAAAGAATACATCATTCTAGGTTGAAATTTTTTGGCTCATTTCATTCTATAGTATTCACAATGTTTCCCTATAACATTATTCAATATAATTGCTGCTAATCCTTTGAGATGAACAGTTCACCTCAAGTTTAGTCCATGAGGTACTCTTGCCGAATAGATAATTACTATATCTCTCTAGTCTTTGTAATTCACAGCGAACAGAAGTATGGTCTGTGTTTTTTATATATAGTTCCCACGTGACTGTGATGCTAATAAAGTCCAAATCAGGTACAAAAAGATGGAACCATGCATTACTCCTCTTCCAAATGTGAAAAGCATCAAGGATATTTCTGGAGGTGCTTTGGAGAAATGGCCTAAAAGACTGAATATGGCTCCGCCGAGGATTAAAAGTAGTGAGATCAAGGACGGCAAAAATGTTATAGATTTTGATCAAGATAATCGGCTATGGAAAAGGAGGGTGTCTCAGTATGGAATTCTAAAATCTCTCACTGAAGGTAAATATAGAAACATCCTTGACATGAATGCTGGCTTTGGTGGTTTCGCTGCTGCACTGTCCAAATACCAGGTTTGGGTCATGAACGTGGTTCCTTTTGATGCAAGCAACACTCTTGGTGCAATCTATGAGCGCGGCCTCATAGGAACTTACATGAACTGGTTAGTCTAGTGTTATTTACTAGGTTATCAGCTCACTTGGAGGTTGACATTGTGATTTTTGTGTGCAGGTGTGAAGCCTTCTCAACATATCCCCGCACATATGACCTAATACATGCAAATAGGATATTCGGCATGTACATTGCCAAGTAACCTTTCCATTCTCACATTCAAGTGTATATTATGTTGAAAAGCCTGAAAGTTAATTGACTTCTTTTTATCAATTATTGTCTGCAGGTGTGACATTATTGACATTCTATTTGAGATGCATCGTATTCTTCGTCCTGAGGGGACCATCATTGTAAGAGATCACATTGACATTATTGTAAAACTCAAAGACAGCATTGCCAAGATGAGATGGAAAAGCAAGATCCAACACAGCGAGCTTGGCGCCTCTCACCCTGAAAAAATCTTAATTATTGGCAACTCCATAGAAATAAGCTAATAAGCACAATATATTTGCAGGTTCAAGTTCACGACTGTGCAAAGAATAAATAATGTGCCAAATTCCCCAGAGTACTTGTGGTTTTTGTTAAGTGACTAACTGACTATATATCGAGACGAAAAATTTAGTGCAGTCACGGCAAACCGGCCAGCTTGTAATTGATTGGTACATTTCTGTTGGCATGATGATTGTGGCAGAGTTCCTGAACCTATGGTTGAAGTGTCATCAGTTACATCATGGTGTAAAGAAGAAGAATCCAATCCGAGTCGCTTATCATGTAGCTTGCATGCTTTTAGTTTTAAGCGTTAAATTCTAAAGGATAGCATCATCTTTACTATTAATACACACTGTGGTTTTGAATGAAAGCTAGGAAGGGCAAGGTTATTCAACATTTTAACAAGAGAGTGATATATATTTTTGAGATTTTTGGACATACCCCCCATTTGAAAGTTGAGATACCCCATTTGAAAAAAAAAATTGAGATACCCTCATTTCAAGACAGAAAAGCTTTACAGCCGTAGGTGAGTTTTATGATGGACGACTAAGATAACACCACATCTTGAAATGGGGTATCTCAAAAAAAATTTCAAATAGGGGTATCTCAAATTTTGACTTTCAAATGGGGTATCTCTATATTTTTTTTCGGTAGAAGACACATGAATTAGTTTGTTTGTTTTTTCAATAATTATAAGTAATAATTAGTAAACACTAACAAAAAGTCGATATGTCCGAGTGGTTAAGGAGACAGACTTGAAATCTGTTGGGCTTCGCCCGCGCAGGTTCGAACCCTGCTGTCGACGTTTTAATCTTTCCATTTTTTTTTCTTGGTTCCTACTTCATAATTCATACTCCTTGGTCAAAATATTGTTGCGCACTACAAAAGTCTCATCACTTCTACTTAACATTGGCAGCAAGGTCTGGACTAATCCATTTGTTAGAGAGAGGTAATAACTGGTGGAGGTCTCATGGACGTGGATTTCCATTTGTGAAAGTGCTTGTTTGTAAGATCATTACCACTATTTTGAATATCTCTTCCACCAACCATTATTGAATAATGGCATTGCTTAAACATATAGGAAGGAAGGATACATACTACTACTACTAGTTTTCATTCAATGTACATATAGTTCAAGCTACTGTATTATCACCATTTTGCGAACGAGCTCTATCGAAGATTTTGACTATGGTTGATGGTTCCACTTGAGTTTTATATTTTTCAGTGCTAAGACATGAGCAAGATTCAATTCATTAATCATGATTCATGAAGTTGATGTCCATTTAAGGATAATTTATGCTCTTGATATCACATTTTGACAGGAATAAATCTGACTTTTGACTCTATTTGCAAAACATTCTTATGCCAAGGATTTAGTCAGAGATTTGTGTCCCCATGCCCTGACCCTAAAAAGATTCATACTCGTGAAAGACATGAGCCTTTTACATTGCCCTTTAAGCTTTTCTAGGCTCATTCAAGATTTATCAGATATACTGTGATATACACCAGTTTTGATCAAATTTGACAATGCCGCATTTTCAAAACCGGGGACAAAATTTCAGAAAATATATTGGGCTATATCGAATTAGCCATTAGCGATGTACATATATACAAGTAAATCACTTCACATAAACTTTGGGGGTTCAGTGAATATATACAAGATTACAAGTAAATAGATACCTAGGTGGATGGATATTGGATACACATTGCATTTAGGACTAATGAGGGAAAAAAACAGAAAATGGTAACAAGTGTGGACAACTAAAAATTGTAAGGAACCTTGTGATTCTCAGTTCTGTAATAGCGCAATTGAGGTGGATTATTAAGGTCAAGGAATTTTTCAAAGAAAAACGATCAATGGATAAATCCAACTCATGATTAATAGCAACTAATCCTAATTTTCAGCTTTCTAATCTGTCCACAGTTATCCTTATTTGGTTTTGGTTTTTCTTTTTCTTCTTTGAACTAATGAGAAAAATCAAATATATCTATTTTAGCAAAAATAACTGAGATTGTGAAAATTACCTCCTATATATATATATATATATATATATGATTTTCATTCATATTTGGATGCAAATTACACCCTTTTCTTGTGGATAAAAATGATATTTATGCCATATTGGTTAGAAGTAGCTGAGTCAGACTTTTGATATATCAAACCATATAATATGTGTCATTCCCCTTCCCCCTCTCTATATATAAACCTAACTAAATAACAATATTTTCTAAAGGGAACTTAAACTTCCTAGATTCCTTCAATTGTTCTGCCCATTATATCATCATCTTCCACCCTTCCTTCTCTTTCAAAAACATAAGCCATGGGAGGAAATGTTCGCCATGGTGAGCACATCCACCATGATGTGAACTTTTCTCAACCAAGAAGCTTTGGAACCATATTAAAATCTGATTTGAAAGAAACTTTCTTTCCTGACGATCCTTTTCGCCAATTTAAAGGCCAACCACCCTTAACTCAAGCCAAAAAGGCGGTGCAATACTTCATACCGATCTTCCAATGGCTACCAAAATATACCTTCTCGTCATTTAGATATGACCTTCTTGCTGGTATCACAATAACCAGCCTTGCTATTCCTCAAGGAATAAGTTATGCCAAACTTGCAAATCTTCCTCCCATTATTGGCCTTTGTAAGTTAGCTTTAATGTATCCGAAAGTTAATAGTTGTTCCATGATTGAGATATATATATATTTTATTGATTTTTGCTGTTGCAGATTGTAGTTTTGTACCACCATTGGTATATGCCATTTTTGGTAGCTCTAAAGATCTCGCGGTTGGTAATGTAGCGGCTGCATCATTGCTTTTGGCTGCGGAAATCCATACAGTAGCAGATGGAAAAACAGACCCCGACTTGTATCGTAATTTGATATTTACTGCTACATTCATTACCGGGCTTTATCAAGCCATCCTTGGGATATTCCGGTATTAACTGTTTTGTGTATAAAAACTCAATACAAATTATCATAATTAATTTATATGATGAGTTGTACGTGTAGTTTTAATTGGATTGGTTTGAAATTTTATCGACAGACTTGGAATTTTGGTGGACTTTCTATCACATTCGGTGATCGTTGGCTTTATGAGTGGAACCGCAGTCATCATCTGTCTGCAACAATTGAAAGGTGTGTTTGGACTGAAAAAATTCACCAGAGAAACTGATGTTGTCTCGGTTTTGAAGTCAGTCATCAGCCAAGTTCATGAGGTATTATTGTTTGTTAGTGAAAAGCGTATGTGTTTTCTTGAAAATCTAAAATGCAGATTTGTGACAGAACATAACTTTCTGAAATATGCATTCACTATCACCCCTTGGAATTCAAAAGATATTGTATAGTGAAATCACAAATAAAAACACGAGTTGCAGAAGAAAAAAAATGATGGTTAGTTTCTTATCATTATGTCTATTTATCTTGCAGTGGAATTGGAAGACTGCTGTTATAGGAATCATCTTCCTTGTCTTCCTCCTCTTCACTAGGCACGTGGTAAGTTCGATCATTTAATGAGTTTAGTAGTTTTCACCGAACCAATATAATTGTTCATTAGTTCCTTTTTTCTCTGATAACCTTATAATTGCTCATACTTGATAATATCTTACCTTTGGAAAAAAAATGAATACTGTATATCTAATAGAAGAATGAATATTTGGCAGAAAAAGAAGAACCCCAAGCTATTTTGGGTAAATGCAATTGGTCCAATGGTGACGGTGGTAGTGGGATGTCTTTTCGCATATTTTGCACATGCTGAAAAGTATGGAATCGCAACTGTAAGTCATCTATTAAACTCTGTTCTTATATACAGTAGTTATGTTTTCCTGTAATTTCTTATAGTTTGCGCTTTTACAATTTTTGGCCTGAATGTGCTAGTGTATGTTCGAATCAAAAACTTACCAATGTGTTATATATATTTCTGTTTCAGGTTGGTCACTTGAACAAAGGTTTAAGTCCAATTTCCATCAAGTTATTGAATTTTGACCCTAAGTATCTACCAACAGTTGCAAAAGCTGGGATTATCACAGGCACACTTGCTTTAGCAGTAAGACTAAGAATTGAAACCAATATATATGTATATAATACTATTCTGTATGTATAATTCTTCACTGTGAAAGATTCAAGACATTTTCATTACATATACAGGAAGGAATAGCAATTGCTAGGAGCTTTGCCATGATGAAAATGGAGCAAATAGATGGAAATAAGGAAATGATAGCTTTCGGAATGATGAACATTGCTGGTTCTTTTACCTCAAGCTACTTAACTACAGGTACATATATGTGGTTTTTGTAAGATTCTGAACAATTAATATACTCGCACTGTTATTAACACAATTAACTCTATTATGTACATAGGGCCATTCTCGAAATCTGCAGTCAATTACAATGCTGGATGTAAGACAGCAATGTCGAACATTGTAATGGCGTTCTGCATGATGTTGGTCCTATTGTTCTTGGCTCCACTATTCAGCTACACTCCTCTTGTATCCCTTTCAGCCATCATTATGGCGGCCATGTTGGGGCTAATTGACTACGAAGAAGCAATTCGCCTCTTCAAGGTTGACAAGTTTGACTTTGTCATTGCAATGTCTGCCTTCTTAGGTGTCGCATTTCTTAGCATGGACGTTGGTCTCATGATATCGGTATTGATCGCTCCAACGTTGTTTGAATTCATTTGTCTTTCCATATTTATAGAGTTGATAACATTTTGCTTGATATTACTTTGTTTCAGGTTGGCTTATCAATACTCAGAGCACTTTTATATGTTGCTAGGCCAGCTGTTTCTAATATTAAACGTATACCAAATTCGACATTGTATCGTGATGTACAACAGTATCCCTCTGCAAGCGGAGTTCCAGGCATTTTGGTTCTAAAGCTAGGATCTCCTATTTACTTTGCTAATAGTTCATATGTAAAAGAAAGGTAAATGTTTCGAATATGCTGCATTGTTTTCTTTGCTATCATATGTACTCTATCAGCACTCATTTGTTCATTAATTCGTCAACGTGTGAAGGATAATGAGATATGTGGAAGATGAAAAGAGTACGGAGAAAGAATGTGATATTGAGCAAGTTATCTTAGATCTGGGAGGTAAGCACTTTTGTGCAAAGTATATGTATACACTCATATATGTTTGTATTGTATTGTATTTAGATGTGTAGTGACTAATACCCAAAAGTGGTGCCAATGTTTTATTGCTACAGGAGTTACATCTATTGACTCAACCGGTATTGAAATGTTATACGAAATTCGAAGAAATGCAGAGAAAAAGGGAATGAAGGTACACATACATACAACTTCTTCATTTGTTGTCCTATATATTTCAATCTTGATAATGGTGGTGCTCATCAATTATATTTTTGCAGATTTCAATTTCCAATCCAAGGATTGAGGTTGCAGAAAAGTTGTTGCTCGCTAGATTCATTGAGATGATTGGAAAAGAATCAGTTTTCATCTCAGTGGATGAGGCAATTGAAGCATGTCGATTCAATCTTAATCAGTCAAGGCAAGAGTGTCGTTCTTCAAATATTTCAAACGAAGTAGAGGATGATACCTACATTGATGATGATAAATTAAGTAGATGCAGTAGTAGTAGTTTGAGCAGAAGACAGTGATCTCTGATTATAGTTTCTAGTTCATTTGAAAGCATATATGAACCTGCAGAAATTCCGTGGTTGGTGAAAGGCGGTCTGCCAATTGTAAATTATCAACCATATCATATAGAATTTGGTTGCCATCTTGGTTACATTGTTGTAAAGTCCCAAGAGGCATCAATGTTGTTAAGAAAATCTGATTTGATTGATACACCTTTTAGACTTTGTAACTTGGTATGGCTAATGGCCAATTGTGTTAATATATACTGCATTCAGTTGAAGGTGTTTTGTTACTACATTCAGTACATTGACCACCAGTGGTTCCATGAAACAAAATAACATGGTAATGTGCATGTAAATAAGTTGAATCTCACCATGCAGTTTTCATTTCTGTATATTGCAAGGGCATTCGGCGATTTACCATGGATGATAATCGACATGTGACAACGTTAAGGATGGCGGGAACTCGGGAAGTTTCTAGTTGACTCCTTGTCTCCTTGAGAGCAAGACCATGGCTGATTGGCAGAGGAAATTCGGTTACCATGGGAAACGTTTCTGTTGTTATTAAGCCTTTTAGGTGCTCCAATATTGTCCTCAAATACATTATACATGTCTGTCTGCCCTGAGAGCAGGAAATTCTGTCATGAGAGACGTTCTGTAGTTTAGAATTCTGGAGCTCCTGGACCCGCTCCCGCTCCATATTTTGGCCGGTTGCTTTGCTGCACAATATTGTTAAACTTGTGGACTTGAGAGTTGCACGATACAACATTACAACTCCCTCAACTTAGAAGAGAAAATGATGGCGGGAAGTTTCTAGTTCTTATAAGCTGAAACCCTAACACACACTCTTTCGATATTTTCTTCTTGTGTTCTCTCTAATCAAATCACTAATTTTCGAAATTTCAACCACTTAGATCTAAACTAGGGTTTGATTTCAATGGAAGAAGAAGAACAGATATGGAATTCGGATTCTAATTCGAAGTTTTCTTCAAATATTGGTCGAGTAATGAACACACTTCTTAGTTCTCGTTCTAAAAAGCTTGAAAACGCCATTTCTCGTATCGGTTCAGGTTCACAAACAAGTTTCGGTGAGTTAATTTTGATTTCTTTCGTGATTAGTGTTTCTAATTGGATCACCTGGTTTTGATTCTAAGTTTGTTTGATTTTAGGTTTATTGGAAGAATCACTATGTTTCTTTCGGAATTATGTTAGTGATGCAGTTGAGAAACAAGAAACCTTGGATCATATTCTTGTTCCTATGATTGAAAGTGTAAGATCATTAATTATTGCTCTTACTCCTGTTATATGGATTATATTTTGATTGATTAACATGTTCTAGACTCCTTAAGTTCTGTTAATTTTCTTTCAGTCATTGAAGTCAAAGGATTCAAAGCACTGCAACCAAGTTTTGATACTTCTTAGTTGGCTTTTTAAAGACGAACGTCTTTTCCATGCTCTGGGAGTTAATCTTGCAAATGTTGTTATGAGAAAAGACGACAATTATATAACCCTTGGCTGGTGCACCTTAATACGTGGACTTCTAGATTCAGAAACTACTATGAATCTAAGTTCAAATTCTGGTAAGATGATGAATTGTGTATTTCTTTTGTCTTAGGTGCTATTCCTAGTTGTTTATGATTGAATTCTGGATTTTTTTTTTCTCTATTTTGCATTATATTATGCCCATGAAGAAACTAAACTACATCAATTTTATTTTTGGTAAGTAGACAAAACTAACTACTTCCTCCATGCTTATGTTCCTTTTTTTTTGTATGTTTTTGCTATAGAAAGGGCAGTAAAAAAGTCTCGAATATGAAGTTATAAATCCATTATTATCTAATATGTGTGCGCTCCAATGTTTTCGAAAATACAATGATCTACAACTTTATTAGGTGTATATTTTCCACTTATTAGCACATGTGAACACCTTTTATATTTGTTAATTGTCCTTGATTCTTTAATGGGCCATTTATACTGTTGTTGAATATAAGCATTTGAGGAAGTCACTAATGGTGCTGCATTTTCTTTCGAATAAATGGTGGTTTGGGCATCCATAGAATAACAAAATTTATTATCTACTTATTAACTAAGTTGATATGGAAATATGTAGAAAGTGAGGGAAGTTTGTGGTTGTGAAAGAGTGTAATCAGACCCAAGTATGGATAGATGCAAGCACTTTTGGCTGCTTCTGTGGAAATGAATTATGCAGCTTAAAGAAGTAGTTGATAAAAATATAAAATCTATCTCTTAAGGTGGAATTATGCTGCAGGGTTGTATGTTAAGAGATACAAAATGTATGCAGCAAAGACCACCTTTAGAGAAATAAAAATGTATGCTGCAAGGTAGAATTATGCTCAAGTAAAACCCTTTTTTGGTCATTAAATTGCAAATTTCTTTTTATACTTCAGAGATACAAGAGAAACTCAGAGCCTTGTTGCCGATTCTGTTTTCGTCAATATCACATCTTTCATCCATATTGTGCAGGGGAAGGTATGTATTTTTATCTAAATGGAGAGTTGCAACTGTTTATACGCATATCTGAAGGACAGCTATATTCAGTCACTTCTTCAAAATTATGAGAATCTTAACAGCTAAATGAAATCTACCAGATCTTAACATACAACTTGAAAAAATGTATACAATGGGAGAACCTAACTGCAATCCAATGAAATAAGCACGAGACAATGTTTTGTTTGTGTTGGTAAGCTAAATGTTCATGGGCTACCTATCTCAAGCATTGGGATCAACACTTTCTTTTGTCAAATGAGGAAATCAGTGAAAAATGCTTAGGAAGTACCACACAACAAAGCAAATCAAGTCCAAACTTGTGTTAAGTTTCTAGTTTTGCTCTTTTTCATCAAGAGAATTCAACACACTTCTGCTTGTAGCATTGTGCAGAGTGGATATGAATTACCGACCCGCCTTGCAGTGGCTGCAGCTGATTGCATTTTAGTTCTCACTGAAGCATCAACAAGATCAACAAATACATCTGAACCTTCCAATGTTAAAACAAAATCATCTGAAACGGATACGGATACGGCAAAGCAGCCAGTTGCTTTACCATTTACCGCTTGTGCTAAAGAGAAAATAAAATCAACTAGTGCATTTGTACAAAAGTATAAGAACATGGAAGTGGAAGTGTTGCTTTGGGATCATTTGGATGAGCTCATTATACTTGTGGAGAGACTCATGGTTGTAAGTTCCGGACAGAGCTTCTGATCAATCATTTTACTGCTCCTCATGCTTTATTTTTCTATGTTTATGCAGTATTTTTGTATTAATATATTCAAGTTCTAGCAATATCAAATCAGTTTACATTTTACTTAACATCTGCAAAAATGTCCTTTATATGAACAAATGGTATTGTTTTGTATTAACATGTTTTTAAGGCAAATATTACATTGAATATTGCCTTAAATTGCCTCCCCCCCTCTGCTTTCTGAGCACAACATAGGTAGATTGCGCAGGACCATGGGGAGATTCCTTACGCTTCATTTGCCTTTTCTTTGGAGGCTGTACTTAGTGGCCCTTGATGTAGTGATTTATTGTTTTTATTGTAGTTCAGATTGTTTATTTGTCTTGACCAGGGATACGGGATACTCATCCCTTGGTTCTTCTTGTTTCAAACTTCTTTTTATCATTAATATACTATGCTCGTTTATCTTTCAAAATAATTAAATATATAACAGATTAACAGTGGGTATCTTTGGGATTATTGGGACTGGGATTAGTAGATGGACTTTGGGATATTAGGCATGGGGTTAATGCATATGGGTTTATATGGTGGGGAGTCAATAGTTTGAGAGTCTTTTGTGAGGTGCTCTCTCACAATTCTTGTGCTCATTTGGTTAGTTGAATGAAATATTTTTTTTTTCGATCAAAAAAAAAAAAAAAAAAAAAACACTTACCAACACTGCCTCATCTCATCACACAAAGCATGATATTGCTCCACATTAGTTCCTAAATGGGAAAATCTGATTAAAGGTCGAAACCTGCAATTTCTCATCTCTACCGTTTTTGACTTTTTGGCATTTGCTACTTTCTTTTGGAAAATTATGCTTGGGCTTGCAATCCAATGAACTTCGTTCTACAAATTATGGAACCATCATGGTAATGATATGATTGAAAGACAACATTTTGACATCTCGAATGGGAGCTTTTTAAAATTTGAAAAAAATATGGTACTTTTTATAACAGGAATCAATAACTTTTTTATCGTGTCATAATGTCATGCAGTGGAATAGAAAAAGTCGGCCTTTGCATGCCAATGCTTTGGAGAAAGTGCTAAAGTGGTTGCAAGAGATAAAAGGGCACTGTGGTTCTACTAGTGGCAAGGCAGGTCCTATTCTCAACTTGTTTACTTGCTTAGACCAGTTTGAGTCTTAGATAAAGTTATATTACATAGTCATCATGATTCCTGTTTGTGGACACTCTTGAAACAGGTGTTTTAAAGACTGGGGTGTCGTTACTTTCTTCTTGTTGGAAGCATTACAGCCTGCTTTTGCACTTGGAGGATCACAGGTTTTCTCAGCATTACTTGGAGATGTTGAACCAATACATTTCAGGCATACAGGTTGAATTTTGATTCGATTTTCTTTGTAGATGCTCTGTGGCTCACATTGTATCTGATTAATACACAACTACTTAAGAGACTAGGAGGGGGAAAGTTGTGAGGAAGAAGGGTTGATATATGTTTTAAGCGAAAAGAAAACACCTCATACTTACTTTTATTTTTCTGTGAAAAGTTCAAAACAGTGTTTAAGACTTATTAAATTGTCATTAAAGAACTAAACATCTGTTCCATATAAACATAGAACTCATGAATCAAATAACTTATATTTGAAGAAACTACTTACAAGCGCCTGAAATTTATTTTACAAAATTCTCAATTTATTCTTCTAATGGAGTTATTTGGTTCCTGAGCCAACATATATTTATTATGCAGTTTTACATGAATGACCACTCGAAAGAACATTTTGGAAACAAAGATAGTGGTATAGAGACTAGGAAGTTTTTCTTGATCAGCATATCTCTTCTCTTGGGACGCCTTGACAAAAAACAATTTGAAACTGCTATGGCTGAATATGGATTGCAGATATCCCGACTTCTGTTGTCACAGGTATGTCCAGGTGGGGAATGTATTGTTTTCCTTCACGTGTTGTGTAATTGTTACTTTATAACTTTTAGCGTAATATCTCGAGTTTTATCAATAGAAAGTACCCTTGATCTAGGCTAATGCTAGTTTCTTGGATGGTGGTGTGAGATGAATTCACGAGAAGAAATATAGTGTTTTATCGGAAAAAATGGAGTTAAATTCACTAGATTCCATGAATATATATGTTGATGTAATTTATTCTTGAAATTATTTACAAGTAGTGGATATTATTTACTTCACCTCTCCATACTTTGTTCACTATACGTGAAGAAGTAGTTAGTAATCTGTATTTTTTACCAAGTCAGGGTGAGCATAAAAGTCATTTTGCCTCACCTCAAAGCCTACTGCAAAACATTGATAAAATTTGAAATGGTTGAATTTTATGCTTTCTTGGCAGATTGAAATTTCTATATAAAAAATTTTTGTTTCCTAATCAAGGAGCTTTATAGATATCTACAACACACCTCTCCCGTACAGCCCAAGAAAGCCTCTACACAACAAGAGTATTCTGATTGCGTAAATAATCGTGAAGTTTTAGATTAAATTTGTCACTAGAACGGCAATGTCGCTCTATGAAGACTCACGTTCTCTTTGGGTCCACCTATGTCGTCATGTCCCTTAATTAGGGTCCTAAAGACTAGTCCACCATAGAGAGAACCTCCTAAAATTACGTTAGTCCCTTGAAATGCTTTTAATAGGATTGAACCCACAACCTCCCACATGGGGAGGGATGCCTTTACCAACTGAGTTGGCTAGCTTTTTTGTTAATCACCACAAAATAACATTAATAACGCTTTGACATAGTTGTGTGTGGGTGTGTAAGTGTTTTATTTGCCATTTTAACTGGCATCCTTGATTCTTGCTCCAATATTACATTGGTGGCTGTAGTGCTGGTAGTATTATTTTAGTTTGGATGGTAGACGTGCCACGTTTTGATTGGAAGTATGCTGTGGACTGTGGAAAAGATCAGAAGAACCCTTTTCGAAAAGGTTTGGTGGAAAATTTTCAAGACGGCCAGAGACAGGAAAAGTCTTGTGGCAGATCACTTTTCGCCACTGACTGGACAGCTTTTTGTTATGTCATAGTGCACGTTGGAAGGGGAGTCAAAGACTAGGAGGTTGGTGAAATAATCTCTATTTTGGGTGCTTTTGAAGACATTAAGCCTGTTGATGTAGAGAAAAACTTGGGAGTAGAAGTGGAAGGAACAGTATATTCATGAGTCAAGTCCTCTGTTGCGGGGTGATCATAATTCAACATCATCTATGGAATTTATGCCGGAGAGAGTTTGGAATGAACCCAGGATTCTCAGGTTGATCAACTCAACCCTTTGCAGTGAAGGTTTAAGATGCGACCTTAAGTCCTCTGGGCTGCTTTAGTCATAACAATACAACCGTATTTCAGTGAGTAATTCCGAGGTTAAGGGCAAGCATCACTTGTAGTAAGTATAGCCTGTTTCTGTTTTGACCTAATGGTGCACTAGCGTCTAGCAAGCACTTTCCGGGGGCTTTGTTATTTTTTGGTGCATCTGTTGGGCTATAAATTTTGTAGTTTTGTCAATCATGTTTGTTAGGGTGGAAGGCAAGGGAAGAGTTGTTTAAGTATGTTTTTTGGACAAATTGCTCTATATACTTCATTAAAATTTATATTCATTTCAGGCAAAATCAGTTCGAGATCTCTTCCTTCACTTCTAACTGGAATCAAAGAATTAGTAGATCTGATCCGCCCAAATGAGAATGGGCTGGGGTTATGAACTTATAATCTGATGATCGAGTCGATTCCATGATTATAAGAAGTCGACATAAGAAAAGAAGATGAAGATGCAGTCAAAACTTCAGCATATTTGGTCAAAATCTGTTACTCTCTTTACTTTTTTGAGATAACACTCATACGACATTTTCAGTTTAAAATATTAGGGATCTTGCGCTTTGTTTACGGGGCCTGTTTTGCAGCATATGTGTATACAAGTACTCAAGTAGCCAAAAATTCAAATATTTCAAGAAATTTCTAGACCCCAATATTTTGATCCATGCCACGTAAGACTGGTGCAATACAATTGAATGAAGGGGCTAAAATCAGATTGATTATGACTGTAGTCATCTCTCGATTAGGTTCTGAGATAGCCTTTTTTAGAACCCGGCATTAATCTTTCGTATCGACACCCATGGACCCATGGGGACCACATCTGATTCAAGTTACTGATCTAGAGTGCTTAACACGAATACAGTGTGCTTACTTGCATCTTGCTTTTTTGTTTCTTATTCATCTCTCGGGGCTACACATGTTTCTTCTTTTAATATAATGTCTTCAAATTCTTTGATCTTGTTTAATAAGTTCATATTGGAATAGATAAATAAGACATTCTTTTTAATATTAAGTCTAGTTTTGAGCGATGCCTTGTTCTAATGATTTATCTTGTCAATCTTGAAGCTGTATTGTGTTGATGAAGATGTAGTAGAAGTGGCTGTGAGCATCCTAAGGGCAACCATCTTCAAGACGAACTGTTCTTTGACTGCCAGGAGTCTCATGGACACAGAGCAGATGGAAACAGTGTTTCCATTACTGCTAAGCCTTCTAGATGAGAGGGACAATTGGGCAAGAGCTGTTGTTGTGCTCATTGCAGAATACTGCTCCATGTATCCTTTTACAATTTGAATTCTAATAAATATCTTATCTGTGTAATCATTTTTTTAAGCATGAATTCCATGTCATGCAGGCAAGGATCTGGACCATATAGTGGTCTCTAGACTCATCCTAGGATCATCCCACTTCTCAAACCCTCTCCTGAATAAAAACCTTGCCCATATGGAATCATTTTCCTCCACGTTACATGATTCATTGTTTGGATTGCGAACTTAACTTATGGTTTCCTAGAAATGCCGATGGTCAGTGTCTTCAGGAAGTCTTCAGACGTCTTAATGCGAAGAAAATCCTACAGAGGAGGAACGCGATAGATGTCATTTCAGAACTCATGCACATTTCATCAGAATCCAAGAACTCTCTGTCACTTTCTATGCAGTATGAGCCCTATATGTTTATTATTATTGTGTTTTGACACTGCAATTATGATTATTTATTTGGTATGCAATTTTTGCAGACAAGATATAGCCAAAAACTTGCTCGATCGCTTTGTGGATGATGAACCGGATATACGTGTACAAGCATCTAAAGTAGTTGCAACTTGTGGTTAGTTGTCGGACCATCTGATGTTAATATCCCGCTTAGACATTGATGATGTTTACACTTGAAAAGTATACATTCTTCAGCTTCTGTAGATCAAAACTGTCATCAGTTTTTGCAGTTGAGAATATTTTACCTGTTAAAAACCTTCTTTAAAAGTTCTCTTTTAGGAAATTATGATGACCATACCCATTTAATCAATGAGTACTTTTGACAAACACTGTTAAGGAAGTTCTGTCTGCCATGTTAAGAAATAAAATAATACTTATCTTGTTTTATTTAGAGATGCCAAAATATAAACTAATCCTCTATTATTAGAGAGTGGAATCATACACACAAATTTGCTAAGCGATGTTAATACCTATATATTCTAGTAGCTTATTAACTACTAAACCTAAAACAACTAGATAAATTAAATTGGAAACATATTTCTACTCTTACACTCACTCTCAAGTTGGAGAATACGGACTATGTCCAACTCGAAAGACACCCAACACTGCCCCTCACTAGAAAGTCTTCAGGAACCCGCTGCAGACACAAAACAAAAACCACCGACCCTTTCCCCTCATAAGATAATTCCTGAGGAGCACACTTCAATTGCAGAGAAAACATCATCCTTTTTCAAACGCACGAATAACACTCACAACAGCCATGGGCACACTTGCCTTTGGTAAACAGCCAACTATAATAGCACATGCATGGGCAAAGGCACAACTACAGCCAATAGTACCAGTGTACCACATACTATGAGATAAACTAATGTTCTTCATTTCCATGAGATTCCATGGTATATAATTCACAATAAAAATTGTAGAAAAATAAATCCTTTGCATAGACATTCGAATTTCAAACACCCGTTGATTGTATATCTTTGTATTTAATATTTATAATAGAAGTTTTTACTCATCCTGTTTATAAAATGTCTTTTTCCCGTGCAGATCCTTTACTAATTCTTTGTGAATTAGTTAGTCTTGTTTACGATCCATATGAAAGAGTAAGAAAATCTGCTAGTGATACACTTGTAGAAGTGCTCAAGTGTCATAACCAGAATCCTGAAGTTATTGTTATGCTGATCGACAATCTCAGGTTTTGTGCCAACTTTAAACTTTTAGCTACAAATGATATATGTAAACATCAATGCACTTAAATTGAAAAGCTGATCCCATTTATGATACTCGAGTTTACAATTCATAAAGTTTCAACATCTGGGCTTTCTTTCTTCTCTGTCTTATTATAGTTTGGTATTTCATAGTTGTAAAGAGTAGATAAACTTTTTGTCTTGCTTACTAAAAGAGTTAGGAGTGCATCTGTCCTTGAACCTTGTTCACCAGGATTTTCTTGATCCTTAGTTACATTGAGTTACTCGTAAATCCTTGTAGGTCTTTCTGTTGAGTTGTAGCTATTCGTTTGAATCCTGTGTAATAGATCATCTCCCCCAGCCGGCCAGCCTTTATATATTTTGCTTTGCTTGCATTTGTTCTACGCTTGATAATATTTCATAGTTTGAAACCGTGCAGTTGAAGGCGCTGGCTAGGCGCCATAAGGTCAGCCTAGGCTACAGTAGGCGCCGCTGCGCCAATCTAAGTGCCAGCCCAGGGTCCCGAGGCCTGGGGCGCATGGGATGATTGTAGGAGCGCTTTTAACTGCATAGGTTTGAAAATAAAATTATTTTGTTGCCTTCCTTGAACCTGGCTCCTCAGGCACCAAAGTCCATAAGCTCTTGGATTACTGATCATATAGTTACACTTGCTTGTACCACTTTCCTTGCACCAAGTCCTTATGCTTTCTTCTTTTGTAGCAAACTTTGTCAGAGTTCTCAACATGCAAATTCTGGAAGGGGCGAAGTGGAAGGTGTGCATCCTACTGCTGAGTTTTAATTGTAGATGCTTAATGTCCCACTTCCTTCTGATAATAGACTTTTTCGTTTGCTTTGTTTCTAGTTTCAACAGTAAACTTTTCACAAATACAGTATATTTTTAATCGGTGGTACATAAATAAATTCATACACCATTTTGTTGCCATGAGGCTGTGAATGCTACATGCAATTAAATGTTTGTGTCCGTGTCTGGGAATATACAGAAAGGTAGAAAGACAGATAGGCAAAACTCCTGTGTAAAAGAGGGCGGAAGTTAGAGTGGGGTTCAATTGAACGTTTTCTCCATATAATGGAAAAACAAAAGCCAACAACCGTGCTTATCTAGAAAGGAGTTTGACTTTCCACATACTACAGTAGATTTAATCTCTCCCCTCTTTGTATTTTCCTCACATCAACTTTCTACTTCCACATTATTATTACACAAGCGTCGAACAGTCTAGTTGGTCAAGCTCTTGGCAATTGTACCAAGAGGTCCTGGGTTTGAGTCCCACTTACACTGGGGTAGGGTGGGTTTATTTACTAATCTCGTAAAAGCAGGCTTGCCAATCAAGGAAAAAAAACACAGCCATTATGTTTTTGGGGTGTAAATCTGAATTGAGTGCCTGAAGAGTTTGAAATGCAAACACATGACGATTGACAGTTGGTAGCATAAAATTGAAAGTGTCTTCACTGGATTCTTTGGAATTTATCATGTTGAAAACATTTAGGTATAATCTGATTTGGGTTTTGCTCCTTTTGTTAATTCTATGCTGATCTCTGTGTAATGTATTTTCAGGCTCAAAGTATGATTCTGATCAATTACTGAAACTGATTCCACATTGGTCAAAAAGTGTAAGACAAATTCTAAGTTACGATTCATTATGAATTATCATATTTCATATTTTCATGATGCATTGTATTGTGGTAGAAGTAGTCAATGCACAAAGTTTCTCATCTTAAAAGGAAGTTACAAGAAATGGCTAGGAACATGTTATTGAAGTTCTTCGATGGTGAAGAAAGCTCCCTTTTTTGTCATACCAGTCAGCATTCGATTCACGATTACCTAGAATGCCCATTTTAAAAACATTATTTTTTCACTTGTGGTATTTACTTTATGCACTTTTCTACTTTCTATTTAATGTTTAGAGCCTTAATTAGGGTTTTAATTTGTCTACAAAGTACATATTTGATTAGTTTTCCAATTACTTCCCTTAAGCCGATAATATCACTATTATTACATTGATTCTAAAAAGGGAAAAAATGTTCTTTCTCAATGACTACAGACCAATTAGCCTCATTGGCATGATAGCTTTGCAAGAGGCGGAATGTATACTATTAGATTGCAAGAGATTACATTATACGTGAACTACATACCTTGAATAGAAACCTAAAGCTAATAATGGAAACTACTACTAAAGTACCCTTAAATCCACCCTCAAACTAACAATGTCTGGCATTGGGAGTTTGCTAAGAGCATAAACAACGACATGCAAACAAACAAAAAGGACTACAACATATTACGACTAGAGTACATACCACCGCCAATGTTGATGCCAATACAAAATGCCAAATTGTCATATAACTACTGCCAATGCTATGCAAAGAAATTCGTTGAGAGAGAGAGAGAGAGAGGGGGGGGGGGGGGGGGGGGATGTAGTTCACATATAATGTAATCTCTTGCATTTTGAATTAGATAGGGGGTGTTAATGTATAAGAGTATATTAGTAATTGTCTTAGGTTTGTATACAAGGTATGTAGTTTATGTATAATGTAATCTCTTGCCATCTAATAGAATACGTTCCGCCTCTTGCAAAGCTATCGAGGCAAATCTTGGATAACATGTTCATAGCTAATGAATTCATGCTCCTATGAGTATGATATCCAAGATTTATTTGCCTATCCTTCATAAAGGATCTTTGTTTGCTAGAGACAATAGTGGATAAAGGAAAGGGGAAAGATATTTATAATAGCCAGATCTTCAATTGGCTCAAAAATCCTGTATCATCCTCATCTATTAGTGGAGGTGATTCTCCCCTTTCTTCTTCTACCATCACAATTTGGATTCCAATAACCTCGAACACAAGTTTTGTTAGAATGTGCCTTTTAAGAGTTCGAAAATCATGAAGAGGCAAGAGTACCAAATTCCCTTGTACTTTCAATGCTCTCCCTCATGCCGAAATACTTCCGTCTTACTTTCTCCCTTACGCGAAAGTACATAAACAAGAATAATCTCAATCTCTAAACTCCACTAGGAAAGATCATCCTCGGATGAGCACCCATAAACAACAAAAGAAGCTATGCTAAGAAACCATTGGTGCTTCAACAAATAAAGGCTCTTAATATGGAGGGAATTCGAAAGCTCTGCAATAACAGCAACAAGAAAATCAGTTATGGCATGACTGAAACCTGAATTAGTAACCTATATTGGGTTGAACAAATAAGTGTGGACTGTGGAGGCACAAATAAAAAGCTGATCGTATCATGGACTATGGCATAAGAACAATTGCTTCTCAAGAAAAGAAAGCAAACAATTGAGGCACCATATGATAGAAGAGCTTCACCAACAAGTCAAACAAAAAGGTTAACCTTGATACAATAATAATAGCTTAGGGTTAGTGCACAAAGAACATAATAAGAAATCAGGAAGAGCCATTTAATAATCAAATCTTGGATAAGAATAAAACTAATAGACCAGTGTGTGGAACAAACAAGACCTTCAACAAGATGTTTGGTTGGAAGAACAAAATATTTTGTGCAAACAAAAGAATTGCCTTTGTGCCAAAATCCAACTAACCAATCACGAAGTCACAAAAAATATTTATCCAAACAAGCAATAAACGAGACTTGAAAAGCCAAACTATCAACGATCCACACATGCTTCAAAAAAAAAAATCCCTAGATGAAAATTTAGTGTTTTCATAAAAAAATTAAATTCAGGGCTTACCTAAGCAGCACATACCGACATGGAAGAATGACAAAGGCTGCTCTTTGTGGGCTGGAGACAATGGTGTGAAACACTTTCTTGATCCTCGAAGCTAACACCTTAGATATGATCTTATGAACTCCTCCAAGGCTCCAACGAGGTTGAATGGTCTATAGTCATTGAGAGAGAAACTCGTTCCCTTTTTGGAATTAACGTATGGTGTTATTACGATAATCAAAGAAACCGGTCTGGTAAAAAATTTTGCGAAGTAGCCATGATGTCTTCCTTGAAGATGTTCCAAAAAGTTGTATATACCACCATGAGAAGCCTTCAAGCCCTGGCGCTTTCTCCCCATCCATGTATTCGAGAGTTGTCAAGAGACTCAATATGCATGCCTGAGGCTTTAGTCAGTGCTTAGATTCTTCTTTAATGAGCTGAATGTAGAAACTCGTTGCTCAATATTTTTATGTTTCTGTATCCTGTCTTATTTTGGTAAATCGAATGAGGACTAATTGTTAATAAGAGCATTTATCTATATCTATATCTTTTATGCACTGATTTGTTTTGTCAAATGATAGGTTCAAGATTGGAGTGTATTTATTGAACCTTTACTCAACAAAATGTTCGCCGAACCCTCAAATGCAGTTATTGTTCGGTTTTTGAGCTATATAAGTGAGGATTTAGCTGAAGCGCCGGATTTGGTTCTTCGTTGTGTTCTTTTATATATGCAAGGACAAAATGAGTAAGTTTTGCATTTTATAGGAGTGCGTTAATCTGAAATTGTACTTTGGAAGAGCATGTTTATGATAATGTTATCAAATTAATCTCTAGCAGAGATAATGATTATTTCTATGGTCTTCTTAGTCTATGTTTTATTTGTTATAAGTAAGAAGCAATAGTGCAAAAAAGAAGAAGAAAGAAAACAAAAGAAAGAAAACAAAAAGTGAAGCGGATTGGCATCTAGGTGTTATAGACGTGTTGTCATGTTTTCAACATATCATAGCCAAACTAATGAGGCAACTTTCAAGATGTCATTGAGACTGGCTCTGAGCCGCTGAGTTGAATCTTATCGTTGGTAATGGTAGGACATTTTCAGAATTTTGTTTAATCTGTAGCAGAGAACTGATATTTGATAGATGAATAAAGTCCGAAAAGGTAATATTGGGAAAAGATTACATTTCTACGAATAAGGAAAAGCCTACACTTGGTTCAGGTACATGTTCCGTAAAGATTGAGAGAAGAGGGTATTAAGCAGACTGTGTGTGCCAAAAATATGAGGTGGTTGTTGATACAGGTGTATCCTACTTGGGAACTTAGTAGGTTTTTTCCTTGTAGGACAAGGAAAAGAAAACCTTAAATAGGTTTCCTTGTTCCATAAGGGAGGGAATTTCAGCAAAAAGGAAATTCTTGGCCAACTAGAAGTTGTCCAAGGCCTATAAATATATGTTTTGGCATAAACCAAAAGATATAGAGAGAGAAACATGTAGTGCTTACTTGTTTCAAGATACATAAACAAATGCTTAGCTTGTTTAGATTGATGTTTTGGCATAAACCAAAACATAGTGAAACGACTTATTTAGTTGTTTAGAGAAACCACTAAGGTTTAGTGTGTTTTATAAGAGAGGCAGCTAGGGCTTAGCTTGTCTAGAGAATATTGTGAGGGAGAGATTCTTGTAATCTTCATAATATTCAGTAAAGAAGATAGTTTTCTTCGAGATCTTGTGTTTTGTTTATCTTTATTTATTGCTATTGTTTAATTCCGCACTCAATAATACCTTTACCTAGTAATTTGTATGAGTTGTGGATTGAGGAAAACCGCTTTAATGAATCCTGATCTTTAAGGAAATTGTTGTCAAGGTTTGGTGGTGAACATGACCAGCTTTGGAGTTAAGAGTATCATCTTTAGCTATAATTTATCTTATGGAGTGGGTGAATAGTACTGTGGTCTGTGGGTACCTCGTATATTATGGAGTTCAGAAGAAACATTTCCTACAAAGTGGGAACAAACCAGTCAAGAATGTAGAGCTCTATACCTTGTTTAATATGAGGAACAAACCAGTCAAGATTGTGGAGCTCTATACCTTGTTGGATATGAGGAACAAACCGGTGTTGGATATGAGGAACAAACCGGTCAAGATTTTATAGTTGTTGAATCTGTATAATGGATATTGATCTGAAAATATTCTTTATACGAGTTGGAGATTGATGACTTGGCCACCTTAATTTAACCTCCAACTTGGCCACCTTATTGGCAAGGCTAGGTCCTTCACCAACAGGAAGATTAGTAGGGTTAGGGGAATAAGGCTAAAGGGATTTTCGTAGATCATTGTAAAATTGTCTTGCTTTATCATTTCTTAATCGACCCCAAGATTTCACGTTACATTTACTGTTGGAAATTCATCTGGGCAAGGTGCCTACTCAAATTTCAGTTTTTCGGTTGCTTTCTTTTGTGGTTAAGAATCTGACCATAGACAATCTCCCAAAGAATTGAAATAATAAAAATAAAAATCCCAGTTTATGTCTGTTGTGTTACTCCACTGGGGAGTAAGTAGGTCACCTTTTAAGCAAGTGTCTGGTCTTGTAGTTTGCTCTAGCATCCTGGCTATGTCCTAGATATATGTGTAATATCTTATTGATGTGGTCCGCACCACGGACAGACTAATAGGAATCTGTGGAACCTAACACCTCTTGCGATAGTTTTGGGTATTGGTGTGGGCGCAAGGGAGACTTATTCAAAAGGACAAATACAGATGGTTTCTTATTCAAAAGGGCTTTGAAGTCAACAAATTCTGGACTAAAATACCCACCCTAATCATAGTATGATTTTAGGTCAAATCATATATAAGAAAAAAAAAATTGCACAAAACACTATAACCTATGTAGGGAGGGATTAACCCTAGTGGGAAAGGGCAAAGTCGGAATTGCACAAAATTTTGACATTATGATTCTACCTAAAATCATAAGTCTTTGTCCTTTTCAATAAGTCAACAAAAGAGAGTGTCCTTTTCAACCATGACTTTTAAAGAGATTGTCCTTATGGAGGGTTGACTCAAAAGAGATTGTCCTTCTCACCAAGAAAAACATGATTGGTGTCCTTCTCAAAAGTTACTTGTGGGCGCAATGGAAGGCATTTCGAGACAGACATGATTTCCCACAGATGATCATCAGTGATTCAGTGCAGGCAATTGATGGACTTCAAGGAAATTTTCATTGGGTCTTTTGTTTTCTAGTGGAAATCAATTATCTGAGAGTGTTGATCTGTATCCTTATCTTATGTGTTGTTATTTTGTTAATATTAAGTCTGTTTGGTCCCGGAATCCAAAATTCGAGAAAAATGAGGGCATAATAGAAATTGATGAATACATGGAGGAGAGAGCGATTAAGAAAGAGAGAGAAGTAGAGACAGAGAAAGGAGGAATTTTTGTGGGGAAATCAGACTTTGACGGATTTGCCAGATGAAGTATTGAAACTTGTTTCCATTTTAGAAAAGAAGAAATAGTGTTCCTTGAAAGTTGAAACTAAGCATAGATGGAATTTGTTTTCGGATCTTGTCCTAAAATCTAACCTAAAAACCAGTTGATCTCTACCAATTTTCCCGGAATTTGGATTCCACTGAACCAAACACAGCCTAAATTTTGTCTCTGCATTTACTTGAATTTACATGAGGTGTTTACGTAGATAGAAGTGAATCACACCTATAAAGAGTTGAAAACTTGGATATTTTTATCTATTTCTTACAAGCCTTGTCTTTGTTAATATTGTTGATGTATATTAAATTGTAAAATAGCTTTTTCCAGTCATTAGTCTTTGTTTGATGAGTACAGATTCCATGTACGATGTATACGTTGACCTGTTGCATCTCAATGGAATCAGTATAGAAATTTTAATTTGATCACGACATAAAGGTCCGTATTTACAGAAAATGTCTTTCCTTTGATGATAAAGTATGAGTATTGAAGTTTATTTTTACCTTTGATACTCAGAATTTTCAGTTTTGGATGTTTGCAGGATCAAGGACACACAGTTATTTAATGCGGTGAGCAATACTTGTAACTGCGACGAATCTATTGAACTGAAAAATTCTCTCTTTGGTCGTGTCTGCCCACTACTCGTAATCAGGATGCTTCCCTTGAAAGTTTTTAATGATCTGAGCTCTACGGTTATGTATGGCCAACTTCTCAATGTAGATGCTTTGCATGGTATATTTTATTTATCCTATAAATCCTTTCATATTTCTATTTCCACCCAAAGTCTTTCCCGAGTTTGTGGTTTCTTAGTAAATCTTTTTGGCTGTTCATTTTACTTAATTTTGTGCCTTATGAATGGCACCACTTATATAAAGCATACGAGGCAGCTAGTTATTGAACTTTTCTTCGTATTACTTAGTGTTAATTTTTTTTCTCTTGGACAGTGTCAGCCAAAGAACTGAAAGAAGATTTTAATGAGCACAGATCCTGTAGTATAGCTGCCATGCTAGTAACCAGGTAGATCTGCACGCATAGATTAATCACACTGAATTCAGTTCTGCTCTATTATTTTACTTATATATATATATACAGGGAGGCTCTGGTGCGGACCGTCCGCATACGTACTTCGGTATTTTTGGAAACCTCATGTGCATTTTCCCATCTAATCACGTAAATTTGGTTTCCCTTACCGGGTCAGAAACATGGCTGATTAGACCCGGTTGCATCCTTCCTTCTTTCTTCACAAATTTTCTGTGCTCTTTCTCTTTTTAGTTCTTCTTTCTTCTCTGTCTCAACTGATTTCCCTCTCACTCTATCAATCTCAACAGGATTTGATGTGATGATTCATTTTTTTCACTGATAATTGTTTTCCCAAATGTTTAAGATGTAAAAGTTTGATTGGTTGAGGAAAAAAGAAGTTTGAGTTGTCAAGGTTCACTCATATGTTCCTATTCTTTACAATCATAATTTTGGGGAAGGAGATGTGGGTTTGTTCAAAACAATGAAATTGCAATATTTCTGAAAGAGAGGAGGGGATGAAAGAGATTTCTAATAACATCTTCTATGGGGATTTCAACAGAACAATTAGAACAAGTAATGATTGAAGATATACAACTTTGGGCTGAGCAAAAGACAAGTCAAAATTCAAAAATCAAATTATAGTGTTGCTGAATTATGGCCACAGACATGTAGTGTTTCTGAATTATAACCAAAGATTTGAAATTACAAATCTTTGTAAATAAATTCAAGAAAAAAGTGATTACATAACAACCAAAGAAAAGGAAAGGACTATACTGTTTGGAGATTGTAGGCTTGTAGCATATAAATTTTGAGATTATGGGTACTTAATTAAGCAATTTTATTCAAAAGATTGAACTTTATACTGTTGGTAACCAAATTAGAATCTTCATTGTTCTTGGTGAGTTTAATTTCTTAAAAGGCTGTTTATTCAGAGCAAATGAGTAATTCAAGCCCTTCAAAGAAAGAGGGAAAAAATAGGAGTGAGGAAAAGGTCTGAATAAACAAGATCTTCAATGGTGAAGGACATACAACAACTACAGAAAGGGATAGAGGGCACTGAAAAATGTAGAGAGAGAGAGAGAGAGAGAGAGAGAGAGAGAGAGAGAGAGAGAGAGAGAGAGAGGATGAGAGGAGGAAGACTAGACGATACAATGGACTAACATTTTAAGAGGTTCAACCTTTAACGCCACATATTTTCAGGTCTAAAGTGGGTTAAGTATAACCCAGAAGGAATAACCACATTTACATAGTTTGTTGGAGAAACACGTGATTTTTGCTAATAAATCAAAGTCCGTATGCGGGCGGTCCGCATGAGAGCCTCTCTGTATATATATATATATTTCTTTATAATTTGAATTTTCGAATTTTCCCTTTAATTCTCCTTTGATCCTTTCAATATTTATCAGGGCATTCCATAAATTTGAGTATGAAGATGTTCGAAAGCTTGCTGCAGAACTTTGTGGGCGTATTCATCCTCAAGTATGTCTTCTGAAAGTATTTAGACATATTATCAGTTAGAAGTTTTTTGACATATTAAAGTGATGTTGGGGTAAATGGGTCCGCAGAATTTTATATTGAGTTGTGAGTCGATGCATGTGGTCATGGACAATGGAGAAAAATATGTGCATGTTAATAATATCGTAGCTTATAAAGACTGAACTACTCCTGTAATCTATGTGCTAGGTGCTTTATCCAATCATTCGATCTCTACTAGGCGCTGCCACTTCTTCTCGTGATATACTGCAGATGAAGGCTTGCTTGTTTGCCCTTTGCACATCTCTTGTGGTAAAGATATTAATATTAATTATGTTTATTGTTTATATGTATCATCACAATTTTTGACAAATTCTCCTTTTATGTTATGTATTTAAATAAATGGTCCCTCAATTTTCAGTTAAGGGGCAGTGATTCAGCGCATCATCCTGTTATTTTTGAAATAAGGAAAATACTTGATAAGATCTTGTTGTGGCCCTCTGTCAATGGTGACGAAGGTAAGAAGTGATTGTAATTGGTAGGGAATCTTCAAATGCTGAGTCTAATGGTGGTAATATTCTGTTTATTCATCTCAGTATCCAAAGCACAACACGGGTGCATTGATTGTTTAGCACTAATGGTTTGTGCGGAACTACAAACCCCAGACTCATTTGAGGAATGTAGTAAGAGAAAGACCAGCATATCTAAAGACCAGAATTCTTATGGTTGGTTCCTCATTTTATTTTGCATGATTTTTAATGCTTCATGTGATTCTTTTTTTCATCTTTCACTTCCACACCTTGTGACACAGGGGAAGCCGCTTCAAAGAATTCAGTGCTTAGTTATGTGATCCATAACTTAACAAATGTTAGAAAAGAATCCACTCTCTCTGATGAACTTGATGGTCAAAGTTACTTCAACAACAACTTTTCAGATGCTGGGCTTGAGTCTAGAGCAGTGTTCTCTTTCTCTTTTCATCTGTGCATGGCAAATGTCCTTATTAGTGCTTGCCAGAAGATCTCAAGCTCTGGCAAGTATCCACTTGCTGAAAGAATCCTTCCATTTCTCATTCATTCTGCTGAGGTATGTTGATTACTAGGGTATAGTTCTCCTATTAAGCTTTTTAAGTTTCTATAAAAGAAATGTTAATATTCATCTCCTATGTTTCTATCATGGTTTGTTCATGTGTTTTTTTTATCAATGATTCAGGTGATGCAGGACTCGGAAGTCAGAGCTGCATGTATACAAGTTTTATTCTCAGCTGTGTACCATCTCAAATCTGCAGTACTTCCTTACTCTTGTGATCTGCTCAAACTTTCTGTAAAAGCTCTCAAGAAAGGATCACCGGAGGTTAGCTTTTATTTTTGAAATATAATTTTTTTCCTGCAAGGGAACTTTTAGTGTTTTATTTTGCGAAATAGTACATTTCAGGACCTATGCTGTGCAGGTTAATTTGGTAATCTCTTAATTGTATAAAAACTGGTACCTTTTCCAGGGATGTAACAAATTGTATCATTTGTACTTCCTGCAGGAAAAAATGGCAAGTGTTAAGTTAATGGCATCCCTGTTGGCTAGTGAAGATGTGGTCGTGACAAGTATATCAGGTGGGTTGTTGGAAGCAAGATCGGCTTTATCAAATATTTCCTTGACGGATCCTTCTATGGAGCTACGCCAACTATGCAAAGAGTTGTTGATATGTATAACTTCTCCTATATAGTATATAGATAACATTCTCATTAAGTTGTAAATTATTGGTTTATATAACACCATATATGCTAGGCTACCAGCTTTATGTTGGGTCAAATATCCCTTGTATCCGGTCATGATGTTTATACCGTAGTAACTTCAAATTTCTATAGCCGATTAATTAATACTCTCTTAAATAATATTTTTGGTTGGTCCCAACTTGGTATAGTTTGCTAAATTAATATTTCGCTAAATTTATTAGATAATATATTTAAAAAAAAATTGAAGGTCTAAATATAAATTAATAATTTCTTAATAAATATATATTATGTTTTTTCAAAATAAGAGTGAAGTATTTCTTGTTTCTTCTAAAAATTAATATAAATTAATAATTTCTTAATAAATATATATTATGTTTTTTCAAAATAAGAGTGAAGTATTTCTTGTTTCTTCTAAAAATTAATGTCATAGCAAATTTGTTGTTTGAATGTAAAAGTCGCAATGACGATCCAATTGCATGAATAATACGTATGGTTGCAGCCACTTGATCAGTATCATCAATAAGGGTATCGTCATCTAAACACCATGCCTGCAACCTCAAATGATATTCAGATTAAATGTGCAATATTAATGGATGCAAGACCATGGCAAAAAGAAGAGGCCCTAACGGATCTCCCTGTTGAATCTCGATCGTTGACCAAATGTAGGTGGACTCCAGATACAATCTCGTAAATTGGCTATATATGTAACCCATGGTGCAATACTAGGACAGTGAATGTGTACTTCTTTTAGATTGAAAGCATTTTTAGAAATCCACCAGCAATATAAAAATGTGTTATCTTGCTTTGCATGAACAAACCGGCTAACCACATGTAGCATTGCCTCTGCCCCACCAGGCATACCGATGCCAAACTGGAAGTCTTCAAGATATGAGACCATATCAAAGGTAACTCACTTCATGGTAATCTTGGACACTAGAAGTCGCCATATTATACATATTGTTGTTGGGCGAACCCTATTACCAGGCTTTAGGAGAAGAGTAAGGGGAGCACTTGCAATAAATTCTGCTAATATAGGTAGGCATCGACCTTGCAGCTAGAAGTTCACAACTAGGGTCAAAACATCGGTAAGACTTGTACTTACAACAGAGGCAACATTGGTTGGGCACGAAGTCCATCACGCCCACATGATGTATCCTTCGGAAATGACCTGATGCATGCCAATACTGCATCCCTCTCGACAGTCAAAGGTGACTCAGACAATGGAATATCTAGTATGGACGAGGGTGGGCTCCTCAGGTGTTTTTTCTCTCATGCATGTTGTGTCTCTAAAGTGTCTAATGCTACCCCTAAAGATGCCAACACTTTAATCGATGCTGCAAAATATCCATCTACAACTTTTTGCAAACACTGCCTTACACTTTGGTTACGAGATGGTTGGGCTACTGATGTAAAATAGGGACACTGTACCAACTTTAAGGGAGGAAAGATACCACCCAACTCATTCCAAATTGTTAGGGCGTGTATGATCTTTTTCGGTGGGAGACTCTTTTGGGTGTTAGGTCGTCGCTCGACGCGATTCTGTGGTTTAAACACTTGCAAGGTGCAACAAGGAAGCAAAAGAAGTTGAACCCATGATCCTACAGACCCCACGTCTGTTGTGATTCCATATAATACCCCTTTCAATGCACACGAGAATAAACGATATGGTCGTGAACTCGTGGGATGCTCTTCACTGTGCGAAAATGTGTGGGAAAAATATAATCCAGTAGTACCTCGTCAAGGAGTACTAGGATGGCTAGAATTGACGGTAGTAGCTCCGAATTGTATGGGTGTTGACTCAGGCAATGCTAATGGACGGGCTATACCTACATCATACTTTCAAGCTCTCTCTTTCCAACATGGGTAATGAAATAACCGTGTCATTCGGGTGACGATAATCATTGCTTTGTGTGTGGACACTAAAGGAATAATCACATATCCACTGCCCCACCAATCTCAATGAGTTGTTATGCCTGTCCAGTGATACAAATAAATTCAGATAGTCCTTGGTTGTTTCATGTAACTTACATGTACTCTTTTTATCATACACATGTTTGTCCTTCATGTGGGCAAGTATGTAGGATGATGCATATACATTCCCATCGTGTGCACCATTGGTGCACCCATCAAAACGATGAAACAAACAATGGACATTGACCTTTGCATTTTCAGCCTTACCTATTTTTTTTTCACTTTTTTTATTTTGGTTGGATTGGGTTGTCTGTTGGTCTGGCTCGGCTGGCTGGCTTGGCTGTTTGTACTGGCTCGGTTGGTTTATTTGGTTAGGCTTGCTAGACTAAGTCGGCTCGGCCCAGATCTGAAAATTAGCCAGATTTATGAATTTTGCAGATATAAGGAGACAAATGGGAGGTGTTATGCGTACGTGGCTGGTGGTGCAGGGGTAGGGGAGAAGGTGGCTAGTGGTAGTGGAGGATGGGAAGTAGCAGGTGGTGATGGTGGTGGAGGAAAGCAAAAAAATAAGTGGAGAAGGGATGGTAGTTTTTAAGGGGGGGAGGGGGGAGGATGGTAGGGTTTAGGAAAAATGACCTCATTCTCTCCACTGATCGAAGCGCAAGTGAGGTTGATGGCACCTATACCCTTTTAAATTATGTGTGGAAACTTATATTAACATTCAATTGTTGACGTGTTTCGAACCCACAACCTCTCCACTTTGTGAGAGGTGTAAGGCCCACCAAATCAGGTTTTGGAGTGTTTAGCGGTAAAACTAGTACTTTTTGAAGTTGGTGTTACTTATATTGCATGCTTTTGTCTTTATATCCGGAGTTGAATTTTACTTTTGGTCACGTAAAATTAGACATCTCATACTAGTTAAGAGATGTTTAGTTGAAAGTAAGGTTCTGCCACCACGAGGTCTAGCTGTTTTTTGAGATCTCTTGTTTTTTAACTTTGTCAAATCTAACTTTGCATGTTTATAATGAAATGTTCATGCTTTTGGGGTGCACACAACATGATGATTGCAACTGAAACCAAAGGTTTGGTCGCAAGAGATGATCTCAGTTTGATGAAGGAAAGTGGTGGCACAACATTTAATATAAGTAATACCAACTTCTAAAACTATTGCATACTCTTGTAGCCAAACTAGGTGAGAATCATATGTTCTTCTAGTGCTTTATATATCTTGGTAATAGTAGTAGTAGAGAAAAATATTGTTTTTTATCAGTTAATACAAGACAATTTTTTAAAAAATTATCCGGCTATTTTGTTGTAGGAGAGAATGCCGGATTTCCCTACTAGAATATTGCTAAGGATTCTAAAGAGAAAATTGAATCTTTTAAGGTGTGTTTGGTTCAAGGAAAAAAGGCGGACAAGAAAGTGAATTCCGGGAAAGTTCAAATTCTAGTGTTTGGTTCAAAAAGGAAAAAAAAAATATTAGGAAAGCAAATACCTCGTGATTTGGAGCTAGTCTAAAAATACGAAAAGTGCTTTTTTTTATTTTTTGGAAACCACTTTCCTTTTTCTCTCTTCTTTCTCCATCTATTCTTTTCTCTTTCTCTCTTCCTTCCCGACATAAAAATGGCGAATCCTTCCTCTTCCTTCTTCTTCTTTTTCTCTTAACCATGTCTTCTTCCTTCTTCCTCTCTCTCTCTCAGTCTCTCTCCTCTTGCTAAATTGGTTTAGTGGTGAGTATAGATTTACAGATCTGGAATCCTTCAATCAAAGCAAGGTAGAGATGACAACAATGTTTTTTCAATTAGACTAGATTTTTTTTTCTTAAATAGGTTTAGATTTAAAATTCATTATTGTTTCATCAACTAATAGATGTAAATGGGGTTTTTATATTCGGAGGTATTAAGTATGGAAGGTTTTGATGAAAAGTTCATTGGAAAAACATTTGACTATCTCGTCACACATCAACTTGAAGGAAATAAGTTTATGGTTCGGAGGTTAGAAATGCGTAAGGAGTGGCTACATACCTTCGCATCCATATTAGATTAGATGTTGGACATGGTTTATTGTTTTCTTTGGATAATTTTAGATATATTTATTGTTTGATTTGGATAATTTGGGATATGTATATTGTTTTATTTATATAATTTTAGACATGTTTTTAGTTTATAAAATAAAATTTTGAACTAATGTAGATTTGGATTGTTTTGTACTTAAAATTGTTACACTTGTGTCTTTTGGTTTGAATGTTCATTTTAGTGTGTGATATTCCAAATTCATGATTTCATACGAAGCCAAACATATGAAAGTTCCTGGAAATTGTTTTCCTTTCTTGGTGAACCAAACACAGGAAAGTGAATTCAAGGAAAGTCAAGTCCATAGGAATTTACTTTCCATGGAATCCGAAATACCTTGAACCAAACACAACCTTAGTGTTTATTTTAACGGATTTTAATCCGTATGGTCTTAAAATTGTTCAAACATATGCACGCAGTGCTCAAGCATCCTTTTATGATAGTGTAACCCTAACGATTCCTCATGAACGATTGATTAACATGGGTTGGAGATATTATAAGAAGTAACAAGTTTCTTGTTATCAAAAGTTTACCAAAAATGATGTCGATGATACAACCTAAGCTTACATAGTTTGAGAATCAAACTTTTGGAAGTTTTAAAATAAAAATAAAATAGTTATTACTATTATTCGAGAATATCCACATCCTCATTGTTTAGAGCTAGAACTATTACTTGTTGTAAGATATTAAAACCATTCTTGAGATTATGGACCTTACTTTTATGGTTACACCAAACCATCACTTAAGTTCGAAATAAATAAATTTTGTCTGAGCATTTTTTTTAACCAAGTTTTAAATGGAAGCTTTGGTTTCAAAACAATCATCTTTCAAACATTCTATTTTATTTTTTTTATTTTTTTTTAGATTCAAAAGCTTTCGAGAAGGCACGTGTAACAAAATCCATTTAGTCATTATTTAAAGTATTTTAATCATCTTAAACACTCGATGAGACTCAAATGTACTAGTAACGACTGTTCAAACCTTTAGATTTCTATCAAAAAATTTGGGCGAAACATCGACTCTTCTTAAACCCTGTTACTCTTCGTTGAGTGTAGTCATCGCCATTATTATCGACCATAGTCAGAAGTTCTATATGTATCTATTAAAAAAGGGTGAATTGGCGACTGCCCACTAGTTTAAAAAGCCAATTAGCGATTGCCTACCTGAAAGTACAATAAAATGGCCAATCTCTAACTTTGTTGGAAGTAGTAGACAATTGTTAATTGACTTTTTAAACAGGTGGACAATCTCTCATTCGCCCTTAAAAAAAGAAAATATTCTATAAACAACCTATAAGTCTCAGCTAGACATACTTATTATGGGAGACTTTTTAGCAATGGATTCGTACATAAAAAAAAAAAAATTAGCAATAAACATCACAAACTCTTTGGTGGTAACGAGATTCGGTGATGATGACGGCGACTTCACAGATTGTTTGCTTAACAACATCACAAGCTCTTCTGTTCCTTATCTTATTTAGATTTCATTTGATTTAATATTCCATCACAAGCTTTTTTATTCTTAGGCTGGATATGTTGTCAGACCTTTTACATGCTTCACTAGATATGATTATGGACTCAGCTGTATCTCAGTTTGATGGAAGATATCTTCTCAATGACCTATATGGTCAACGATCCTTTGGATCCAACAACGGGTGTGGGTGCCTAGCCTCCCGGCATATGACTGGTTCCAACACTTAAAAAAAAAAATAAGAGAGAGAGAAAAAACAAAGAAAGGTAGAAACAAAGCTAGCCTTGGAGTGTCGAAGTGCGCATAAGCTGGTCCGGACATTCGGTTAGTAATGTTACATACGTAAAAACAAAGGTAACCCTGGAGTGTCGAGGTGCGCGAAAGTTGCCCACATTCGGTCAGCAATGAGTTGTTGTATAGTGAACTGTAGGGGTGGAAATCGGACGGAACGGATCGGAAATGGTATGTTCGGAAAAAATAAATCGGAAATCGGAATTAAAAAAATTCTTCCAATTCTATTCCATGTTTTTTCGGAACAACAAAGTTTATTCCAATTTCGGAATATCGGAAATCTTCGGAATATCGAAAAAAATCGGAAAAAAATAAATTCGGATCAATCGGAATTCCAACATAAAAAAAATCGGAATTCCAACTTGAAAATATATCGGAATTGATTGGAATTTCAAATAAAAAATGGTGGACGTGATCCGTTTTGAAAACTTGAAAATTCACTCTTTCTACTGAGTTGATTTGTTTATTGGGGTGTTTTTATCTAACATAGTAACATACCACCTCAATACGATGGATGAAAGTTCTTGCAAAATTTATATAATAATATAATTGTACGAGGAAGAAAATAATTAATCAGACTAATAAGCATAGACCTTCAATCGGAAGTATAAACTAACTAATAATTTATTATTACATTATTATTATTTTTTGAACCATATATTGATATTTGATAACATTAAGATTTGAGACTAATTATAATTTGTCATTGAGTCCTCATGTGATTTTAAACTTGGTATATTATTTTTATGTCTATATGTACATTTATTTTCAAAAATGAAAATAGTTAAATCTCTTAAATTATCGGAATATTTATCGGAAAATCAATCGGATTAACAATCGGAAAAATCGGATCGGATTCACAGAAGTAGTTCCAATTCCATTCCATCTTTTTTCGGAAAAATCGAAAATCGGAAATTCAAAAATCGAAACTACAATAATCCATTCTAAATTCGGAAAAAATCGGATCGGAAATTGGGAAAATCGGCAGAAATTTACACCCCTATAGTGAAGTGTATTTGGCATATTAATAAAAATTCTTAACATTTTTTTATAAAAATAAAAATAACCTTGAACATAGTGCTTTGGTTTAAAGTGCGTCGAGCGTATGCAGACATGAAGTCTGTCTGTGTCTTCAGGTAAAGTGTCAACTTAAGGGGTTTCAACTTTCAAGGGCCTTACAAGAAAATAAACGTTAATGATGCAAACATCACACTATAGGTCGTTGGATAAAATAAAACACACATCTCTATAAAATTAACACGTTGTGAACGGTTAAGATTCTAATCTAAGTAACATCACAGTGGTAAATTCGTAAATAATCCCTAATAAAGATTTCTTCTTCTCATTTATTTCAGTAAATTTCTTTTCAAAATTTTTAGTATAAAATGCAAACTCGTTGCGAGCGTTTCTGATATCTTCTCTCTCTCTCCATTAACGATCTTCACTTCAATTTCTAGGGTTTTGGATTCTTGATCAAAAGATAGAAGTTTTCTTCTCACTTGCTTCATTCATTTAGCTCGTTTCAACTACAACAATGGTATGGTTCTTTCAATTCTCTATAATTCGAATCTTCCAACACTTACTTCAATTAGATCTCATGAAAATTTTGTTCGAATTTGATGTTAGAAGCTTAAGAGAGCTCTATTCAATTGTTTTCGTAACTTTATGTATTGAAAATGAAGTGAATTGTAAAGTTAAATTGAGTTTTATGTTTGAATTGATTTGTGAGATCTGAAATTTTTAATGAGAAGTTTGATTGATATTGATTTGTGTTTTTGTTTGTGTTGTAATGGCATTTTTGCAGCCTCTCAGACTTGAAATCAAGGTATTGTTTTACTTAATTTCTTTCTGTGTTCGTTTTGTTGAGTTCGTTTTTTCAAGTTTGTTTTGTTTTTCATTTATCTCATAATATTCTGATGAAAACTATGTATTAATCAGAGAAAACTTGCTCAAAGATCTGAAAGAGTCAAATCTACTGATCTACATCCAACAGAACCATGGTATGCATAATCTAATTTGTCGAATTCAAGTAGATTATTTGTACTTTTTGAATAAAATCTTGCATTCTCTTGTAATAATTGGTTGAATTTTTCCGTTCAGGATTCTTGTGAGTCTTTATTCAGGAAGTATTTGCATCTGGAACTATCAGTCTCAGGCAAGTTACCATTATTATTAGCCTAATATAATTGGTTCTTTTACTATGTGTATGTAAATATAAGAATTGATGAAGTATGTTCCAGTTAACATTATTATTATATTATACCAGATTCTAGCTTCAATCTTAAAAATAACATCATGTTTAGTAGACGATCTCAATTAACATGAGAGATTGGCATTTGTTTATAGTATTGGATTCCTACTTTGTAAATCACAACCAATCCTTTTAAAGATAGGCCAAACATTAGGATAACTAGGTTTAGTTTCAGTGGTGGGCATGCAGAATTGAGCTTAGAATATTGTTTCTTAATTGGCGCAAAGAATCCATAGTGTAATATGGAATACACTTATTTACTGCTTGAGTAGTTTATTGCCTATTAAGTTTATTATGCAGGTCCGCATGTTTAAATTTGCACAATTCACTTCTTGATACATGTTCTGGACAGTTATTAATAGTATTTAGTGATATCTCTGCAGACTATGGCAAAATCTTTTGAAGCTACTGAATTACCAGGTATATTGCCCATATTTTTTGCTATTCTTCTTGAGGTTGCTAATATCTTTAACCCATATTTTTTGCTTTATTTGCAGTTCGTTCATCCAAATTTATTGCGCGTAAACAATGGGTTGTTGCTGGGTCTGATGACATGCATATTCGTGTTTTCAATTACAATACAATGGACAAGGTCAAAGTATTTGAAGCACACACGGACTATATCAGATGTGTGGCTGTCCACCCAACTCTTCCCTATGTGTTGTCATCATCGGATGATATGCTTATAAAGCTCTGGGATTGGGAGAAAGGTTGGATGTGTACTCAGATATTTGAGGGCCACTCACACTACGTGATGCAAGTTACTTTTAATCCAAAAGACAGCAACACTTTTGCAAGTGCTTCTCTTGATCGCACCATAAAGGTGACTGAAATATCTGCATTATATGCAGTCATATATGCAGCTTCTGCTTAGTTAGATATACAACTTATCAATACATAATTTTTTGTTGGTTTAACTATATATTTCGTCAAAAATTTTTCTGTCTCCAGATATGGAATCTTGGTTCTCCTGATCCAAATTTTACTTTGGACGCCCATTCGAAAGGTGTAAATTGTGTTGATTATTACACAGGTGGTGATAGGCCGTTCCTAATCACAGGCTCTGATGACCATACTGCTAAGGTTTGGCGCCTATTTTGCCTTCATGAGTATCTTATAGTTTATTAAGTGTGATTACATTTTCTATATCTTTTGTTGATGACATTGGTGGTTGCAGGTGTGGGATTACCAAACCAGGACCTGTGTTCAGACCCTAGAAGGCCATACGCACAACATTTCCGCTGTCTGCTTTCATCCAGAACTCCCTATAATAATTACGGGATCTGAGGATGGTACTGTTAGGATATGGCATGCAACTACTTATAGGTAATCTTCAGCTGACTTGGTTCTTTTGAATGTGTTAAGAAGTAGCAGTTCACATTAGTTTCTATGAGTTAAGAGCCGACATATTGAAAATGCTTTTATTACATCAGCATATAAGGAAGAAGCACAAATGCTCTATATAAATTAAGAACTTGCTTTTCGTGTTTTTGCAATTTTAGTTAATGGGTGATTGAAAATATTTGACATACTTGGTGATCTTCGTAACAGACTAGCATTGTAAATTCTAATCCCTTTGTGTCATATGTTTTTCAAATATTTATTTTCTTAATCCTTTATTCACCTTTCCATTTCTTATTCTCCATGCCGCTCCGACCAGCAATCATATGATTTATGTGTCACCTTGTTTATATTCATCACTAGCACAACCCCTTAGGGTTTATGGGAGATAATGAGATTATTACATCTAGCTTGCCCATTTCTTCCATAGATAAGAAATATTTTTTCATTCTTATTAACTGAAACAGAATTTGTTTTTGTAGTTCTAGTTTAAAGTAATTGCTTTTTGATGGTTAGAGCATGAAAGGGTTGGTCTATATAATTCACTTTCATTTCCATCTTTCTCTTTTACTTGTTTATAGAATGCACGTGGGTACTCACGTACACATAATTAAGCTTATTTGAAAGTGTGTTTGGTGTTGTTAGTGTTCTTGTATCCACAATCTAGTTCTGTTAATTTATTTCTATTGTGTTGGCTTTCTATAGGCTTGAGAATACATTGAATTATGGTCTTGAACGAGTGTGGGCTTTAGGTTACCTGAAAGGATCGAGACGGTAAGTGGTTAATTGGTCATCATCTCGGTATTGGAGCATGTCATTTCTAAAATTTTCTAACACTTTAAAATTCACAGTCATTTTCTTCTCTTTTGTTGCTCAGTATTGTGATTGGATATGATGAAGGGACCATTATGATTAAAATTGGTCGAGAAGAACCAGTTGCTAGTATGGACAGTAGTGGGAAAATCATTTGGGCTAAGAACAATGAAGTACAAACAGTGAACATCAAGAGTGTGGGCGCAGATTTTGAGGTTTGGCGACACTACTGTTAATGCACCATCTTTGGTTGTTGGCATGAAATCTCAATCGAATTATGCTTTAGTAACTAAATACGATTTATTTTCTTTTCAGGTTACTGATGGAGAGAGATTACCTTTAGCTGTAAAGGAATTGGGGAGTTGTGATCTTTATCCTCAGGTAAGTTGGTATTTCGGTTGTAGATGTGGAATAATCTTTATACGTCATTTTCCATCACATAAATTCTCTATTGTCCCTGTATTTGGGAAGTACAATTAGCAACATAGAGGAACAATGTCACTCTGATAATATGCTGTGATCAAATTTGGATCGAAATTTTGGACATGGGTCAAGTTCTAGCTTGTGGGTTTTATTTACATTATAGATGTGAACAGTTGTATCCATATTCACTAACTGAGATTATGAGAAAGGTCGAATCATGAACCCTCGCATGACGCAAGCTATGACTAGACAACTCCACAAGTCTTTTCGATCCAAAATAAAGTAGGTCAATTTTTTAGCTTGTGTCTGGAGTAAGTATTTGTTGTTTGTTGCTTGACTTAATCTGGTGGAATTATGAACTACCTGATTTTCTTTCCCTTGATAGTTGTCTCTGAATTAAAATATTAAGACTATAGTTCTTGGATTTGCATGACTTTTTTGACTTTTGATAATGCATAACGAATGAACTGTAATTGCTTTACCATTTTTGTTACTGTTGTAGAGCTTGAAGCATAATCCCAACGGCAGGTTCGTTGTTGTTTGCGGGGACGGAGAATATATAATATATACAGCTTTGGCATGGAGAAATAGGTCCTTTGGATCAGCATTGGAATTTGTGTGGTCGTCGGATGGAGAATATGCTGCCCGAGAAAGTACGTCGAGGATCAAACTCTTCAGTAAAAATTTCCAGGTTTGATTTTACATTATATTTTGTTTTATTCCTGAATCTAAAGTTGAATAATCATTTGAAGGATTAGATGATTGAACTTTTCCATATGTGATTGTTTTGGAGAACATATTTGACAGGACATTGTGATACATTGCTTAGTTGGTGATCGATACCTGATGTTTTTGCACTATCAACTTTAAAAGAAAATTTATGATGTAGTTCGAAAATTCGTTCAAAGTGTGTTGTGTTCAGATATGTTTAATATTCTATGACATGTTTTACGTACACATATAGTGTTCAGATAAATATTTCATTTTTATCTTAGCACGCTGAAACACCTTAACACTCTGAGACCAGGCAAATGTATTCTTCCCATTCAAGTTCACAGAAGTAATTTGGTTACCAATATCATCATGAAAATGAGGACAATTGAATAAAATGTCAAACAGGATGATTATATCTGTAATTAATTATACCTAACTGCCCAAGTCTAGTGCCCATGTATATTTGCATTGCTGTCAGATTTTTATCAGTTATGTGTAACTGTTACCCTGACCTTAGATGGACAAAATTTAATGTTGCTGACATTTTTCAGGAAAAGAAAAGTATCCGGCCAACATTTTCTACTGAGCGGATCTTTGGTGGAATCTTACTAGCTATGTGCTCAAATGAGTTCATTTGTTTTTATGATTGGACTGAATGCAGATTAATCCGTCGCATTGATGTTAATGTCAAAGTGAGTTTGTTTATGCTGTAGGAGCTTATTTAATTACAGTTACATAGTTTTCCTACTGGACTGGAGTTGGTGATTAATTTATTTTTTCTGTTTTTGAATGATTCAGAATCTCTATTGGGCAGATAGTGGTGATATGGTGGTGATTGCTAGTGATACATCATTTTTTATTCTAAAATACAATGTACGGTATTTTAGATGTTATTTTCCATTTCTAGTGAAATTTAAGTAGCTTCATGTATATATTGTATCCACTACTTTACATCCATTGAAATTAGAAACTGAGTCTAGCTACTTATGTTTGCAGAGGGACATTGTGTCATCTTATTGGGATAGTGGAAAGCCAGTAGAGGAGGAAGGTGTTGAGGATTCTTTCGAGCTTCTCCATGAGATAAATGAACGTGTGCGCACTGGAGTATGGGTTGGAGATTGTTTCATATACAATAACTCCTCTTGGCGACTTAACTACTGTGTTGGTGGCGAGGTATACTGGTATACTGGTTATGTAAAAGAATCTCATATTCTTAGTAGTGTGAATGATCTTGGTATGTATTGATTGTTTCAGGTGACTACCATGTTTCATTTGGACCGACCGATGTACTTACTTGGTTATCTTGCTAATCAAAGCCGTGTATATCTTATTGACAAAGGGTTCAAGTGAGTCTTGGGGTATTTCATAACTTAAAGTCATGAGCTTTTTAGTTGGCATTTTGATTTTTCATACTTCGTGCTTTGTGTGCAGTGTTATAGGATACACCCTACTTCTCAGTTTAATTGAGTACAAGACTCTTGTAATGCGTGGAGACTTAGAACGAGCAAGTGAAATCTTACCTTCAATTCCGAAGGAGCATCATGACAGGTACACTTCATATTCGCTAATTACAATCCAGTCTTCTATAACTGTTGTCACTTTTAATAATTTATTCTTCTGTTCAGTTGATACCGAAGCTATCTATTAATATCGGCAATATGGGTTTGTCGTAAAGCTACGTATAAATTTAGTTTTACCAATTCTGGTCAGTAAAATGACGGAAAAATTGAGATCACGCAAGTCCAAATAGGGCCATAGACCAGTCTCTGGGTTGTTAGTATTATGTTTACTATTCCTTCAATTTTCACAAGAAACTTCAAAATTTTCACTATTCATGGCTACAGGCTACTGTACGTGCTTTTCTGTCTTTTTGAGTCCTATAGTTCCAAAGGCCCTGCTTGTTTACTCGGGAAATTTTGCTTTGCAAAATTTGTCTATGTTTGGCAGTTGGCTGTTCACTTGTGTTTGCTCGCATACTAGTAAGGTAGGAATCTGTGCAGATTGATCCCCAATAAATCACTGTGCACTTACTCGATTATTAAAATCCAATTGACCATTTTTGAAGCACCCAACTATGCTGAATAATTGTCCAATTAAATGACACAATAACACTGATTAAATCGCTTAGAGAGTTAGAGTATTAGCGCCAAAAAAAATTGTGCATGAATTTGGTGTTGGTGTTGGTGGGGGTGGGGAGGGGTTAGTTAGTCTACAGTCATAACTCCATAAAATTAATATTAAATTACTGGAGTGTCCTATGAGATTTTTTGTTCACATTGTTTTCGTTTTTCAAGTTGTGGTACAGATGTGGAGATTTTGTGTGCCTATGTTTGAATATGTTATATAGAGACCATTTTATATAATTCTGTTTATGTTGTTACCTTAATTTATTTATTTCCTGAATAAACAATGGATCGGGAATTTCCCTTGAGCCGCTAGTTCGGAAACCAATTTTAACTGCCCAGAAAGGTATTCACTGCAAACTTTGATCCAAAGCATCAAAAGTAGCCAGACAGCATTGCTGTCCCAAGATGGCAAAAAAAAAAAAAAAAATTGGTTAGGAATAATTACACTCTTGCCAGACCTTTTTCTCCTATTTGCATGTCGTGGCCATGAACTCGTGATGTCTTTCTCTGTTTAACCTGCAACTCTCAATCATCACACTGATTAAGAGGTAGGTCTTGTCCCATTGATGTTGCAGAAGACAAGGTTTACATTGATGGTTGATGTTGTCATGTTGGAGAAGAGAAAGAGAGCTGTGTGCGTTTGGTACTATGTGTTGGGGGCTATGATCTAGTGCTTTGCAGCAAGTTATTTTGAATGCTAACCAACATTTAAATCTGTGATAATTATGTGTTTCAAGATGTTACAGAGCAAAGTCATCCTCTGAAAAGTGTTTACACAATATAGTGCAAACAAACAGGGATAATATTGTAGCAATGAATAATGCAAAAACGTTGACCCCGATAACACGTTTTTTTACATATTCTCCACCAACTAATATACCAAATACATGTAGTACATTCTTCAGAAGTTATTCTTAGAAATGATAAGGTTACCAACCAACTAGCTGAGCCTGTCGAACGGCAGCGGCACACGCGTATAGTTTTGTTATTCCTTTATAGTGGGAAAAGATGTGGGTGGATATTCTTGTATATTGTGAAATCATATGTATAATGTATGAATGATGACAGATATAAGAATACTTAATACATATCCGTTACATTCGCTTTGCTTGTATTTGCATATATGCTCATAGCATGTGCAGCAGGACAAACTATTTGGAAATTTATGTTTTTCCGTATACAGATAAAAGCATATTATCCCTTGCATAATCTTGTTTACTTTGTTTATTTCAGATAACTGTGTACTTAGCTACTACCATTTTTCCATCAATACATTTCACTTTGACTAACACCCATTTAAATTCCTTAAGACATTGTTTCTTACCCTGAATTCAGGTCATTTTCAGCTTTTTATTTATGGAAGTTGTTTCTGAACTTGTGTCTCTAAACATTTTTCATTTTGCAGTGTGGCTCATTTCTTGGAATCCCGAGGTATGCTGGAGGATGCATTGGAAGTAGCTACAGATTCTAATTATAGATTTGATCTAGCTATACAACTTGGTAAACTGGAAATTGCAAAGGTAAGGAGTTACCATGATTATAGGACTTTATGAATATCTTTTCAGTGGTAATTGTTGTTTGCTTCGAGCCTTGATCTTATGATTGGATTTCATAATGGTTGGTTTTCAGTAATTTGTTTCACCAATCTTCTACTGCTGCATTATTCTTTTCTTTTATAAAGATGGAGGCTTGTATTTTGCAGGCAATTGCCTCCGAAGCACAGAGTGAATCCAAATGGAAGCAGTTGGGACAATTAGCTATGTCGAATGGAAAGGTACCTTGTTGCTAATAATTGGGTTGATGTTTGACATTGATTCAAGTTTAAATTATTGATCTTGTCTTACATTTTGGTTTATTTGTTTGAATGAAAAGATTGAATTGTTGGATGTGAATAAAATTGTTGAAATTAACATTTTGTTGTGCAGTTTGAAATGGCTGAGGAATGCTTACGGCATGGAATGGACTTCAGTGGCTTGTTACTTCTATATTCTTCAATTGGAGATGCGGAAGGAATAACTCATCTTGCATCTCTTGCCAAAGAGAAGGGGAAGAACAATGTTGCATTCCTTTCTCTATTCATGCTTGGTAAACTGGAGGAATGTATTCAGCTATTGGTGGAGAGGTAAGTTTGTGAGGGATATATATAAAAATAAGCAAACACAGTTTGTTTCCTTACAGTATAATGAATTATATAATTTACTGGCACTTTGTAATGCAGCAACCGAATACCTGAGGCTGTTTTGATGGCACGGTCTTATCTTCCGAGCAAGGTTTCAGAGATGGTGGCAATATGGAAAAAAGACCTCAATAAGGTTGTTTACCCATTTTCTTTTTCTTTTCTTTACCTTATCTGTAGGAACCATGTACTTGTAATAAAATATGTTTTAGTAATGAAAATAGATTTGATTATATTTTGATTTTTGAACAATACATGTCCTTTTCATTTTATAACTTCTGGTTCAATTTTGATCTCAAGTTGGTATATTGCGTATAGTTAAATGATGAACCTATTCTCAAAGTATATTTTCTCTGGAACAAGTTGGGTCGCAAATCTTATCAACTTGTCCATCTCTCTCTGGTAGAATAATTAATTTCTAGGATAAGACTAAAGGAGTGGGTCGTTTAAAATTTCCTCGACTTGATCTGGTTGTTTGGTTCTCTATAGGTTAACCAGAAAGCAGCAGAATCTTTGGCTGATCCCGAAGAGTACCCTAATTTGTTTGAAGACTGGCAGGTTGCTCTTGCGGTTGAATCTCAAATTCTAGAGACCAGGTATGTTTTGCTTCTTACTTCAGTTTATTGTTATGGTGTGTTTTTCTCCTTTGTTAGACCTGCAATCCACTTAATATACATTGTTTTGCAACTCCTCCCCCTCTATGCCCCTCGGTAATGATTTCCTCTTTCTTCATCAGTTTGGGACTTTGGGATATTCGAGTCATGTAGTTTTCAACATGGTAACAGCGGTAGTTCCTAATTTTTTTTGCAGGTTTGAGTTTCCAGTCCAGCAGTAGTGCTGAGGGGGTAGGTGTTGTTTGTGGTAGATTCACAGTCCCTTTTGTATACGTCGGTGGCCTCTATACACCTATTCAGGCTTATATAGTATAAGTGGTTCTCAACTTGGTATTGGAGTGATAAATCCTAAGGGTTTGTTGGTTTGAGTTTCCAGTCAATGTTATCGCTAAAGGGATTGTGGTGGGGGTGTAAACCTTAATGTGTGTATGTGTTATCGCAGAACCTTGCAGTCTTCACTTTCCACACAAGGGATGCAGTTGCATTCTCTTTCCCCAAGCTAGGTCATAAAATAAGAGTAAAGTTTACGGAGTTGGTTATGAATGAATTTTTTTTTTTTTTTTTTTTATCCTTGAAATCGAATAGTGCCATTGCCCAAGGACCCATAAACATTGTCATCATGTCATGTGGTTCATATATTGTTTCTCTAAATAGAACAGGATGTACAAAGTCTGAATAATGTGGAACTAGGAGACTTAGATCTTACCAACTCTACTCTTGTTTGCATTTGGTAATAGTTTAAGTAGTAAATTGAGAAGATCTTACCGATAGTACTGAATGCATGTTTATGCATATAGCTATAGGTTCTTTTTCTTCTTTTGGTTTTGATTTTGTGGAATAGAACTTATGGTAGCTTAGTGCAAGTGAGTCGTGGTAGAGTAGCATTTATATGCTTGAAAGGCAACCCAAGTAGGTCGCGATCATGTAGTATCACGTGCTTAGGTTTCGAGAGAAGATCTTACCTATAGTACTGAATGCATGTTTATGCATATAGCTATAGGTTTTTTTTCTTCTTTTGGTTTTGGTTTTGTGGAATAGAACTTATGGTAGCTTAGTGCAAGTGAGTCGTGGTAGAGTAGCATTTATATGCTTGAAAGCCAACCCAAGTAGGTCGCGATCACGTAGTATCACATGCTTAGGTTTCGAGAGAGTTCGGTGGATGCAAGGACTTTGTGTGGAAGTGATAGAATTGAAAACTAGTTGATTCATTTATATGAATGAAAGGCATTCCAATTCGCTGTTTGATTTGATGTTAATTCGTTTATTACAGGGGCACTTATCCTCCTGCGGAGCAATACCTGAACTTTGCTGATAGATTAAATGTAAACCTTGTAGAAGATTTCAAAAAATTGCAAATCGAACAGGAAGAGGCACCACTCGAAAATGGAGATTTGGCTCCAGAGGTATTATTTATGCTCTGTTCTTGCAAGTGTGGTTTTCAATAATAATTATATTCATTTTGAGAGCTAGTTTGGTCCTTATATCTGCATGCTTCTCATGAGAACTGTGTCTATACCAAATGTCCTGCTCCTTTACCTGAGATTTACTATTAGTCTATTACATCCGGGCCCAGTTTAATTAGGTGCCAGTAAAAGTCCTTTCAAATTTGTCGCAGCTACTTCTTTTACTAATTGACATAGAGGGTCATCTTTATATTTTGTTTCAGGTAGAAGAGAATGGCGAAGCCGAGAGCCAAGAAGAAGCTGTTGAAGTGGATGTAGACTCTACAGACGGTGTTGTTCTTGTTAATGGTAATGAGGCTGACGAAGAGTGGGGTACGAATAATGAAGGAACTCGATCAGCCTAAAGCAATTGGTTGGGCAAGTGTGAATATCCAAATTTTGTCTCTGGTGATTAATTGATTTTCTCTAATATCCTTTCTCATGCGACTATTAATCCTACCAGGCTACTACAAATAAAAAGATAACAGTAGTTGAGATAATAACAAAAACCATCATCATCAAAATCATGTTCTGTCATTTTCAGCGACTATAATTAAAACTAATTCTTAACATTGTTACAAATAGGAGGTTCTGTATTAGAGGCTTAGAGGTGTGGCTGGGCTTACACGCGCACATGAAACCTTTAGGGAAATGCTTTGCTCTTCCTAAAATAATTCCCCAAAGTAATGGGTAAAAATCGATTTTTTGTCAATGGATTTCAACAATAAACTATCTATACCGGAACCACCACTTTGATTGAATCTGCTTTCTGATCCTCCTTTATTTGCAGATATATATGGTCCTGAATGGTGTTTTTCTACTTTTTTCCATTTTGTTTGGTTGTGATTATTGAACGCCGAAACTTTTTTTTTCTTTTTTTTCTGCATAGATTTTTTTTTTCTCTATTTATGTGCAATATTTGTACAAAAATGGTGAGGTTGTAGGGATAGCATCTAGATGATCCTAATTTCCCAATTATGTTAGGACTTAGGACCATTTTACCAATCATACGAAAATGACAAAAAAAAAAAAAAAGCCACAAAGGGGTACACTATAAGTTGGTTGCATTGGAAGTTTTTTCCTTATATAGATTACCCTTCCTTTCCATTACATCCTCCACTCAGTATCCAAGGGTAGTTTGACTAGCGCAATCATAGAACTGTAACGACTTGGTTCTTGAAATAAAATTCATTTCTATATTATCAATATTTATCGGCATAGGAGAATAGCATCAAACAACAGAGAACAAGGGCCACGACGGTTAACCGCTAATACGTTGGTCCCATTGGAAGATTATTTCCTTCAACAGATGACCCATTATCTCCTTCTTGACCCCTCATCTCCATTACTTCCTCCACTCAGTACCCAAGGGTAGTTTCACAAGGACAGTTATAGACCATGACTGCTGATTTAAATCGACTGTTTCACGCACCTAATTACGAACCTTACCATCATTCTTTTATACCTCCTAGCATGTCGTTAATTGTTTGATACCATATGGAGATATCACCTTGTTGAGATTATTCTTTTTTTTTTTTAGGTATTTTTTTTGAGCTCTCACTAAGCACTTATTGGTTATTACAAATATTGATTTATATATCTGCCCCGACTTCCTATTGGAGTTGGCGTTAATGAAGCTGACTGTACCTCCTTTTGTTATGATGGCAGTGTTTGCGCCACGTTACTAGGTTTCTTGACCGCCGGTTCCAGAAGTCAAGGTGACTGTCTCTTTGTACGTTAAAAAGAATAGTAGACTATATTTCATTAGTTCATTTACTATTGCTTATGATTTGTAATTGCAACTATAAAATCCAAATCTTTGATCAAAAGGGCCTCTATACAATAAGCTGCATCAGCTGATTGTCCTTGCTTGAAAGATCATCTTGCTTGAGACATTCCCAACTATGATAATTGTAAAAATTACAAACTGTAGACTGACGACAATAAGTATTAAGGCTTGTTTTGAAAGGGTATGCATAACAAGACTTGAAGTTCATGTTCTATTATAATTCTGAGTTTTTATGTTCTAAATTCGCTACTTATTGCATTTGTAATGTTGTATGATGGATAAATTATTTCCCATCCTATACAAGCTCTGCCAGTGTTGTAACATGTTTGTTATTACCCAACTTGTTTTATTTGTGGTACAGTGGGGCTGGTTAGGCAACCAGTGTCATATGGTGTCCTAAACTTTGTTCAAAGTTTGATTCCTTTAGGATGCCATGACAACTTCCTCCCCACCCTTGCCTCCCCAAAGAAATTAGAATAAAGTTAGGATTCTTCCTATTGTTCTGCTTTTAATCGTTTTCCTTCCATGTCTGTTTAATCAGGTTGTGTTTAGTAGGCCAGATGGAAGTAACCACTGCGCGCAGAATTTTTGTATGAATTGACAAATGCACTAAGGAAGCCAATGGGATCCAGGTTGTTTGTTAGCACATTTGTAGAAACAACCCCCTCCCCCTCTCAATGTATCATATTGCAATAGTTTATTAGATGTTCCCCATGAGATGTTGATGTATCAAGCCCATCTCTCTGTATTATACATTTTGTTATTATAATATCAGTAATATTTTTTTCGTTTGTTATAAATAATACACATCGTTGAAATAATATGGCATTACTATTGTTTTACCTGGAAACCATGCCCATCCCTCTTGTTTTATTGTATGTAGTTTTTTTGGCATGAGTAATGTTGATTAGTTACCAAATTCTTGATGATCTCAGGCACCAAACCGTCTATGTGACGTATCTGTCACTCTTTTTATTTGGATGTGAGTAAAGTAAAAATATAAACTTCTTTTCCTATTAGATATATAGGCTTCATTTGGAAATTGAGCTGGCAACGGTGTCGAATTGCAAGGAAGAAGGTATAAAGGTGTCTAGGTTGGATGTTAGATATTTTGATGCTATATTCCCTTCTACGCGTTTTTAGTGTCATCTTTCTTTTGTATGCAATCATAGACTTTTGTTACTTAAAAATCATATAATTGTGTTTTGTTCTTACTCGCCTAAATATTCTTCTTAACATATATTACAACTTTATTAAAGAAGACTCAGGGAAGGAGGCAAAGCAGGACCTGATAATAAGAAATTAAGAAGAATTTATATTAGCATTCCTTATGGAAGGGGTTTATCCTGGACCTCTTTATGTGAGTTGCTAACATTGTGACCTTGAACTGAAACCATGGTCGTTGGACAACGCCCATGCCGCAATCTGCTTCAGATGTATAAAGCTACAGGACATTTTTACTTTATCCTTGAAAGGCTGTCCTCTAGTACATTATGTGGAACTGTCGGTTCACATGGTCAAAGAAAGTCTTGGGTAATGACTGGTGAGTGGTGACTGCCATGTACATATGTATAGGAAAATACAAGCGTAACTGCAAGTCTTGGGTTCTGGCGGCAGTCAGCCATGTACAAATTTTTAACCACTGGATTTATTGCAAGGGTAAAAAGCAGAGAACATACTTAGATAACTTGCTTTCAGAATGCTTAACCACATCTGCACTGCTGCACACCACTACTAAACAGAGATACATACAAATTTTACAGTTATTTAAAGAAAGCTATAGACTATTCTTTAGATTTGACATTCCGTGAATAAAATTTGAACTACCACATTTTGAAAACAAATAACTCAGTACTATTGAAGTCCACTAATAAAACTCTTTCTGATTCTCCATTGTACATTCCCTTCCCTCTCCTCTGCACAAGTTTCATTTTTACTAGATTATGGGTCCTTATCTAAGACTAGGTACTAGGTAGTTTGTCTTTATACAGTAACTGATGTTTTCCAACTTCAACAAGCATGGGCATAATGGATATGGACATACATGGTTATTGGATCACGTGATGAAAACTGGAATGGCCAACAGGAAGAAAAATCAGGCATGAAAGTGGACCTGACGAGGTGGGAGCGCACTCTTTCAAGCAATATACAATTGAAAGTAAAGAAGAAAGGCATAGCAATCTTAAATCCCGGGTCCTAATTCATCCTTAAAATACTGTATCTTATTATTTTCTTGGAGACTAACTATAAATCACCTCATTTACAGAGTTTTTCTTTTGATTTGTTGAAAATGTTTTATGTTCTAGAAAGTAGTACAGTATTATTGAAGAATTAATTAAAGATGGATTTAGTTTGTAAATTGCTACTAAATGCTACCAAGGAGGTGAACTGCTCATTGCTGTGCTGCCAACAATATTCATTTGTCACACATTATTACATCAAGAATGGTGCAACTCTTTGCTGGCAATATTAATGAAGTAACGGATTCACATTATAGTTCTGCTTTCGGTTTGTCTAGACTCTAGATACAATTAAATTTGGCAAACATTAATTTCTTTAAACAAACCACTATTAATTTATAGTTAAAGACTTAAAGCTCAACTTGTCTTGAACTTCTTGTGATGATACACAACTCCTGCAGTATCTTATAGACTTCTAAACAACAAACCCTATATCATGGGTTGTTGGTTCTTGGGGCCAAGGCCTTCTGTCTCTTAGTGTGACCTATCTTTAATTCCTCAAATGACATGACTTGGGGCTTAGTTTTCAAACACCTGTTCCTTCTTCTTCAGAGTTACAGCTGCCAATGCCGGCTGTGTGTTTTTGTCAGACTCATTAGACGTATTTCATTACGTGGCAATTGGCCCAAAGTTTCAGAAAAATCTGTGATCCCATTGGCAAACTTTTGTTTCCAAGCATATTCCACGTCCAAATTCCATTATTGATTTAATTAATAATGCACCGAATTTAGCTAATTAAGTGACCATTTTTTCCAAATAAAATTACAGTTAAACATGAACCATGCAATATACTAATTTGGGATTAGCATAAAATGCTTCATTCTTCATTCAAAGTTGAGATATGCACGCACGTTATGGCATTATGTAAATAAACATATATGTATTGATATGGAGTTTTGGTCCACCATGACCATATATTATTATCTTTTTGGTACAGCACTAAGGTTAAGGTACATCTAGTCTAGAGTCTAGACTGTTACATATGTATATATATTTTAGACCTTTGGACCTACATTTTAATTTAAAGGAAGGAGTGGTAGACCTTAATTACTAGGGTTATTAATAAAAATTGGAATGAGGTGGCGATTGATATATGTACATGTACCGTACGTAGGTTATTAATAAAAATCACGGGGGATTGGATATTTGGATTACAGATTTACAGATACGCGGTGCACCACAAAGCTATTTAGTAGCCGACGATCCAGCCGTGCTTGACGTGATTAAAATCCTTTCTTTCTAATGGGTCCCACTCACATGCTCTCAATCATGTCCCTTTCTTTTCTACTAGGAGTATATAAAAAAAAAAAAAAAACACACACTTAATACAACCGCGTGGGACCCAATATTTTTCTCCTTAATTAAATGGGTCCCACTTTTTCCAAAATTCTAATCTGTATCTGTTATTCAAAGAAAGGGTATTTAAGTAAATTAATAAACAGTTAAAACTCTAGCTAGTAAAATCCACATGACCTTGACACCTCAACAAACAAATAAACTCTTCCACTTGTCACACTAACTCTCCACTAATAAGTAATTAATATAAAACAAATTACCCCAAAAACAGTTCCACAATTTCCGTTTCATTTAGCAACCCAAAACCCTAATTATTTTCTTAATCCAAAAATATTTTAAGTTTTAAACAATACTATTAGGTAGAATGTGAATGGTATTCAAAGGCCAGAATAAAGTCATCTTTCAAAGAGAGACAGAGAGAGAGATAGAGAGAGAGAGAGAAACAAACACAAATACACAATAAAGCGGGGAGAGAGAGAGAGAAAAAAAGATAAGAAGAGAAGACTAGTGGGGGCATAATACTAGTGGGCATTTGAGCTGTGGTTTAGCTGTATTTCTTTTCTTCCAAAACCAAAACCAAAACCAAAACCAAAATCCCTAGAAAGAAAGAAAGGAAAAACACTCTTCTTCTTCTTCTCCTTCATCACATTACACACATTCCATTATTTCTCATCTCATCAATGTTGTTTGAAATTATTGTGAGATGAAGAAGAAGTATAATCTTATTTCTTTAGATCTTTCTTTCTTTTCAAACAACTTCATTTTACCTTTATTTTTTCTTGTATTTTTTCTCTTTGTTAGCACAAACTCATCAGTAGCACAAAATGGTCATCTTACAGATGCTCAAGTAAGCTACATTAAACAAAGACAACTTTTATATTACAGAGATGAATATGGTGATAGAGGTGAAAAAGTTTCAGTTGATCCTTCACTTGTTTTCCAAAACCCTAGACTTCGTAATGCTTACATTGCATTACAAGCTTGGAAACAAGCTATCATTTCAGATCCATTGAATCTTACTTCAAATTGGGTTGGATCTGATGTTTGCAACTATACTGGTGTCTTCTGTGCTCCAGCACTCGACAACAAATCTATTCAAACTGTTGCAGGTATTGATCTTAACCATGGTGATATCGCAGGTTATCTTCCTGAAGAACTTGGATTATTAGTTGATCTTGCATTGTTTCATATTAATTCAAATCGGTTTTGTGGAACTGTTCCTCATAAGTTTGTCAAGTTGAAGCTGTTATATGAACTAGATCTCAGTAATAATCGATTTGCTGGTGGTTTTCCTCAAGTGGTTTTGAAATTACCTACTTTAAAGTTTCTAGATCTGAGGTTTAATGAGTTTGAAGGTGGTGTTCCTAATGAATTGTTTGATAAAGATTTAGATGCAATTTTTATCAATCATAATAGATTCAACTTTGATTTACCTGATAATTTGGGTAATTCGCCAGTTTCCGTGATTGTTCTTGCTAATAACAAGTTCCATGGATGTGTGCCAGCAAGTTTGGGAAATATGTCTGGTTTGAATGAAATTATCTTGATGAATAATGGGTTTAGGTCATGTATTCCTGCCGAGATAGGAATGCTGAAGAATTTAACAGTCTTGGATGTGAGTTTTAATCAATTGATGGGGCCATTGCCTGATACATTTGGTGGGATGCAGAGTTTGGAGCAATTGAATGTAGCTCACAATATGCTTACTGGTTCCATTCCGGCGAGTATTTGTATGTTGCCGAGTTTGCAGAATTTTACGTTTTCGTATAATTTCTTCACTGGTGAACCACAAGTTTGCTTGAGGGTGGGTGATTTTGAAGATAGAAGGAATTGTTTGCCTGGAAGACCTGCACAGAGATCAGTGCAGCAATGCAAGTCATTCTTGTCAAGGCCTGTTGATTGCAATTCTTTCAGTTGTGCACCGTTTGTTCCTGCATTGCCTGCACCACCACCACCTTCACCTCCTGTACCTGTGCCTTCACCTCCTGTTGTTGTTCCATCACCACCACCACCACCACCACCACCACCACCAACACCTATTTATTCAGCTCCACCTCCACCTCCTTCACCACCTCCACCAGTATTTTCGCCTCCTCCTCCATCACCACCTCCACCAGTTTTATCGCCTCCTCCACCATCTCCCCCACCACCATCACCACCTCCACCAGTTTATTTGCCTCCACCCCCACCATCTCCCCCACCACCTTCACCTTCCCCTCCTCCACCATCCCCACCACCTCCTTCGCCTCCTCCACCATCCCCACCACCACCTTTGCCTTCTCCTCCCCCTCCATCTCCACCACCGCCTTCTCCTTCACCACCTCCACCGTCTCCCCCACCGCCAACAGCACCGCCACCTCCAATTTACTGTCCACCCCCACCTCCAGTTTACTGTGTTCGATCACCCCCACCTCCTCCTAATTCACCACCACCTCCCCCACCATTGAAATCTCCCCCGCCCCCTTACCATTATAACTCACCACCTCCTCCACCATTGAATTCTCCCCCACCACCTTATCATTATTACTCACCACCTCCACCACACCATTCGCCGCCACCTCCACCACATTCACCTCCTCCCCCTCCACATTCTCCACCACCACCACATTCGCCTCCTCCACCTCCAAATTCACCTCCTCCACCACATTCGCCACCCCCACCGCCTATTTATTCGTCCCCGCCGCCACCACCTATGCATTCCCCACCTCCCCCACCCAATTCACCTCCACCACCACCTCCATGTATAGAGCCACCACCACCTCCTTGTATTGAACCACCTGAAGAATATTCTCCACCACCACCAGTTCATTATTTGCCACCTCCATCGCCTTCACCCCCACCCCCGCTGCCAGTTTACCATCCGCCCCCACAATCACCACCTCCAACACCAGTGTACGAGGGGCCATTACCACCAGTTGTCGGTATACCATACATGTCTCCTCCACCACCTCCCTATTATTGATTCTTTTGAGAAGTTTCCTCTTACCTTCCCTCCTCCTAAAGGAGAAAAAGAAAATTTCAGTTAGTTTGTCTACCATTACTGGTTCCTCTTCTTTTACTTGTCTATTGCTCCCTCTACATGGGCAATTCTCATCGCCTGAGGATGGGATAACATAGAACAGAAACAGATGTGGGGATTGAGTATAATGTCAATGCGTTCTGGTGATGATAATTGTAATGTACACGTTCCGGGTGATAATGGCTGTCCAAGGAGAGGCATTCATCGCTAGCCAAGAAGATAAAAGGGAAAAGAAGAGTAGAAAAGTAAGACAATTCAGGAGGGAATGAAGGAGAAAGTCTCTCCATATTTAATTTGAATTATTATGGATATTTCGGTTGTGAATAAAATGGTGAGAGAGACAGAGTAGGATGCAGGGAAAATGTATGTATAGTGATGAGAAATATTCATGAAGAATGATATGTTCAATGTTTGATGATATTCTGGTCTTAGAGGTGGTAGTAGCAGTTCTTCTGCTCTTGATGATGCTGTTTGGGAGGTCCCTTTTTCTTATTATTGTCTTTTTTATCACACTTGTTTTCTTTCTAAATTTCTATAGTATGATCAGGATTATTCACTTTACATTCATTTTCAGTGCAATTTCTTCTTTGCTTGTTCTTAGAATTACAAATGAAAAGAACACTTCTCTCTTCCCCCACTCTAGGGTATTTTTTTTTGGATTCTAGATGTTTTAAGATACAGAAAACATGTCTTAGTCATACTGTAATGTCTCTCTACGTTGGCAATTCATGTGCATTGAATAAAGATCATGTTCTGATTCATAAAAGTTGTGTGATTTTGGTCTTTACATTTGACACTAAACAGACTGGATTCCAGCTCTATTGATATGGACTCGCAATATCGCGTAACTTTCTTGCATCATCTTAGCTTTTAGTTGGAATTAATGGCCCATACTAGGCAGTTATTTTCAACGGAATCAAATGCCTGGAAATTCTACTTGTTTATCAATACAATGGAAAAAAGTCTAAGCCAGTAGAAGGACTTTATGATTATTAATTTCAGTTTCATTCTATGTCGGTGTGTGGACAGTGGAGCCTTGTTGTTTTGATTTTCTTCTTCTTTTACATTTGATTATTGCCATGATATTATTTTTACACTGGAGTAAACTGGCTTTTCTTGAAGATCTTGAAGTAATAAGTTAGTACATATTGAGTGCCTAGCGACACTTGTAAAGAGCAAGCAATATTTTTGAAATATGGAAAGCAAAATAAAAAGCCAATTTTGCACCAGTCTTGTAAAGATAGCTTGGGGTAATGATCATGAGGATAGATCTTCTTCCATTTGTAAAGGTTTGTCTTTTTTTGGTTGTTCATGGTAGTTAAAGCTGTGCTAATAACTGTAGACAAAGATGTAACTGCTCAATGGTCCACTTATATTGATCATATGGTCATGGTGTACTAAGCATCTTATAAGGTCCACTTTTGTGAGAGACATCTTCAATTCTTTTTAGTACACTTTCTGACCTCTCTACAGGTCACAAATGTGTGACAACAATCTGTGGTGTATTCATAGTTGGATGTCTGCTTTGTTGTTGATGCCAATAGAAATCCCATATTCTTTTCCATTCATCAGTCGGTAGTTTCTGTTCAAATAGTAGTTGGCATTGGTGGGATCACTGTTAGACTCTAGGTAATCTTCATTAGTATATCATTTTTCTTGGAAGGCTGAATAGCTAGTTCTTCTATAACCATATTCCATACCTGAAACCCTAAATTATCCTTATGGGATCTATCTTAGTATCTTGCACCATAGAAAATGTATGTGCAACCATATCAATAAAAGGCCATTATTTTGATGTTAAACACCTTGAGATTCATGTAACCACCATACCAAGATGCATTTTATAGTTCATGGTAATGTGCTTTTACAATGGTGCCTTTGTTGGTTTTCTCAGGTATTCATGAAAAACTGTCAATGACATATAATATTCACAGTGATATTGTACTGAGATCTCTATTTATTTACTCCTGGCCCAGTTGGTCTGTTTCCATGCCTTTGCAAAAGTACCCCAAACCAAAATTGTTGCTGTCACTCCCCCCATCTCTTAGTTTTGGAACTGAAGGACCCCATTCGAACCCACTTGTTCCCACCCTAGCTCAATAATTGGCCATTTTAATCTTTGTTCTTCTACATTGTTGTATACAGTATTCCTGCGTTCTCCCCCTTTTTTGTAATAATCTGCTACAGTATAATCTTATTAATTTTGGTCGAAACAAAAAACATTAATTATTCGCAAGGATTTCTTTTGGCACAATATGTCGAATCTTTCAAAAACCACCACAGGAAATGTATATACTTACTGTAATTAGGTAAAGAAGGAAATTTGGACGTTACTGCTCATTTCCACAAAACAAATAATTTTAATCCAAGAAGAGAATTGTTAGACCATGTGGTGATGTGGAGAACATACTGTATTACTGTATATAGTGTTAAGAAAGAGTATGAGAAGCATGAATGCATAAAGTGGTGGTGGTGTGTGTAGTGTACCCAACTACCCACGTTTGAGATATGCTTTGGCAAGACTCGAGACAAGATCACAAGAAGAAGACCAATTGATCGATATATGGATATAGTAAAAATATATACTGTGTGAAGAAAGAAACATGCCTCCCTCTTCCATGAACATTGATCTCTTCATCACAGGCACTAAACCGCTTCTGACAAAGGAATTCCCTTCATCACTTTTTATTGTTTTTCCACATAGTATGACAGTAAGCTAGTAACATGATCTGCTCCACCAACAATATTTTTAAACTTTAAATGCCCTTGAGACATAGAATCTATTTTATTTCTACAAGATTTACCTGCTCATGAATTTCACCAAGAAAAAGGACTGCACATTCAAAATCTTAGTGGCACAAGAAACACATTCCTGCTTGCTAGCTAGCTAATTGTTCATGCATGTTTTATTAATTTTTTTCTCTTCCCTTTTGATGAAAGGAAAAAAATGTACATATCAGAGCAAGCATAGTGATAGTACAAAAGACTTCATAACACTCAAATATTCATTGTGCTTGGTGCATGATAAACTATATTTTGGATTTTTGGTACTTTTTAAAGAAATAATATCAGTTTTTTGACATTTGTCTTCTCTTCTATATTATTAATTGCCATTTTTGTGTGATACAAGCCATAACTAAAAATTAAAACCTCTTTCCAATAGATGACTTCACTTTTGTTGTTTTCCATTTGTTTCATTTCATATCATTGAGCCATTGAGGTTTACATCATGTGCCTGCCAATGCAGATTTTAAGGATAAATGAACCTGAAATTCACCATGAAATCAGTTTCAAAATTTGTAAGAAGGTATGAAGAAGTTCCTTTGGTTGATTCCTTCTTCCCCTTCTTCCCCTTCTTCTTGTAATAAAGCAATAATGATGGCTAATAGAAAGGAGGTGGCTAATGAATTAACTTGTTGTCACCCTTCCCTACTACTTAATAGAAAACTAACAAAATATGCTATTTATTTATGATATATATATCATAATATCAATACATCTTCTCATTGTCTTTTTCTGTAACAACTACTATCTTTGACGAATGATTATTTGTTAGATATAGAAAAAGAAAGATATGTTAGAGTGGACCCTAATTATATATACACTCACATGGCCTGTTACTATTAGGGTTCTTGTCATAACACTTATTTTAGTTTAAGCAATGAACCTGACTTGTTCTTAACCTCTTATTTATTTCTTTTAGCTAGTGTAAATGAGAATGAGTATATATATGAATATGATTCTTATTACAGGCTTTCCATTAGAGGTCAAATATTATAAAACCATATAATTATTAAATCAATGATACTGACTCTCAAGTCTCACCACCCTTATTTTTAAATTTTTGAAGTTGGGTCCAACTATATATATCACAAGATCAATAGTAGCTACCATGATCTTATATTTCATTATTTCTGTTCTGTTATCATTTAAAACTCAACTGCCAATTTGATTGATATTCTAAAAGATATACAAAATACAGAAATAATAATTATATACTTATTTAAAGTTTAAACTAAGGAGCAGGTTACTGGTAGAATGTACCAACTTTTAGATTAAGGGATACAATGAGTGCAACCGCCCACAATATTATTCAATTCAATTAAGGTCAATCACCTTTAAATTTGTCATTATGGCCTAAGCAGCTCACAGTGATGATTAACCTCTTGAGTCTTCACTGTCATGTTTTATGCCTATGGACTATGGTTATGGATCATCAATAAACTTACTACCTTTATACATACTTGATCAAAAACAAGTTCTCATACATAGCAAACAGTACTATTTGAGAATATAGTGAATCCATCTTGTAAGACATGAAATAAGCCAAAAGAGAGTCAGCATCTCAGCATAAAAAATGTAAAATCATGAATGTCAGAATGTGTGTTGGAGTTGGACAAGTCCATTAATCTTGGGCTGAGTTAAATCTATGGACTTTAATATAGGTTTCCATTTTATATAGTAGCCCTAAATCTCCCAGGCCATTTGTTGGGTCTTCCTTCAGTTGGATCTGGGAGAAGTCTTTGTATGTAGTAGGTTTTGTGGGCTGGTGCCAACATGAAAATGGAAGAAATCCATGGTTGAGTGCAGCAAGTAATAGACACCAGCATAACAGCATTATAGGCAACTAAGAAGTAAAAATACATGATTGCACCACTGTGCACCACCATACTTGTACCACATCTCAAATTTAGTGACCCATCTATATTAGTTATGTGTTGCAGGTGACAAAAGTTTAATGGAGTTTCTTGAAGATTTTGAGAGATGTAACATACCTGCTACTCTGCTAGGAAGAAAATCATAAAATACCTAGGAACAATAGGCTCTTATAACTTCGTGGATCTTCGAGTCAGGTCCGAATGAGCAAGAAAGAGGCCTCTTGATATTTTAGTAGGAACTAATGAACAAAGTGATTTATATTTAATCAATGTGTTTCTGGTTTAATCTTTGGACATCAGGGTGAAATGTGGATTGTAATTTAGTTGTTGAGTCCCCTTTTAAGTATTCTTACAATAAACTAGGTACTCTGTAGTATTATAAACAAATAAACAGGGATCATATCATAATGTTGAAGCAGAAGACACACCACGACAAGTAAGGTTGATTCAATGTGACACCTGCATAGGTATCTATATTTGTAGTCACTTCTTAGGAAAGGTACTTGGACTTGGCTGCAGGTGAACACGTTCCTTAATTAAATCGTTTAAGGGTAGTAATTTGTTTGAAAGTACATTGAACAGAACCACGCATTTGCATAACATTGTTGCAGTCTCAATGCTGCGGGTGAACGCGTTTCTTAAATAAAACGTTTGAATGGTATTAATTTGATTGAAAGTACATTGAACAGAACCATCCATTTGCATAACATTGTTGCAGTCTCAATCCTGACTGCACAGTAACCTCCTCATTTTGACGGCACAATTTGAATTTTGTCGATGGATACAGACGAAGAGATACCTTTACGTAGAATCGAATATCTTGAAAGTAATGCAGTTCGAAAGATAAAAGTTGAATAAAATTGAAATAACTTCAGTAATTTATTTCTAATAATGCCAAAACTCGTCTCCAATATACATACATGATACTATCATACCATAATGTTGCAATGAATCGAAAACTAACATATCAGGACTAATTCCTGGAAGGGCACTTTGAGCTGAAGATGATCCGTGGTAGCTCAGTGTTAACCTACGGGTTCTAATGCCACAATTTCTTGTACAACTTCAGCTTTGTCTGCCTCAAACTACTCGTCTTCTTTATCCATTTTTAATTCTGCAAAAAATCGAAGAAGCTTGCTTTTGTTTGCAATGAGTATGTCCATAACGTCAGTAGCCTTTCTTTCACTTGCAGGCTTGCAGCAAACTATTTGAAAACATGAAACGCCTCTAGCTGGATAGTCTTGCTTGTTTCCCTCAGAAGCTTCACTATAATCTTGAGATTATCCATTGAGTTGACATAACGCATCATAACATCTGAGTTCACATGACTTGACAACATCTCTCCCAAGAGCATCAGAGCTTGTCTTTGCATGATATGATGTAGCTTGGAGACTCCAGCAGAGTTATATTCAGGGGAAAAAAGTCATAATTTTTACTAAGTTAAGGAATTCGGCAACAACAGATCTATGTCTTTGTCACAAATTCCATGAAAGTTTCCCAAGAATCTGACGTGAAATCAAAATTTGGAAGTTTTATATGTTCAAAGAACTTCACAATGTGGCCAGAATCAAAGACATACCTAGCGATACTCTGATGACGCATGATCTTAACATTGGACCATAATGCAAGGCCAAGTCCTGATCTTCGTAACCTTGTATGTACCAACAGATAAATAAGGTCTTTGTTTGCCTCCAAGTAATCAGAAGCAATTAAATGAGATCGAACATGCTGCCTTTGCAAATTTGTGATGACTTTAGTTCTTCCAAGTTCAACTTTTGAAGACAAAGAATCAAAAGGCCTATGCAGTGTATATTCTCTTTGAAGAACTCCTCTGTCATCAACTCTACACAAGCTTGTGAAACCGGTTGATATGATTTATCTAAGTACCACACTTGTCATGGTATGCTTGCAAGCATTAATGCCATGAAGAAGAAGTTATTAGAACCACACTTGTCATGGTCTCATGGAGCACTGTATTGGAAACCTTACGTCCCTTCCGCCCTACCAGCCGTGAGAAATGCTGAGCAAACTGTCTAATACTTGCACTTGTAATCACTTGGAAATTTTACTGGTTCTCAAGTGCTTCTTTGAATCTATGCATGTACTGTACAATTTACGTTCTTCTGAAGTTTCCTAGCTTAAGAAGCTAGCTAGTGTGCAATAATCCCACATCCAATGATCCAAATCCAGGTGCAGCGCTAGATCCAAGTCATCCAAACTAACGAAACTGCTGTGTAAACAAGCATAGCAAATGATTTTTTTTTAGAATTGATATCCTGGAAGTCATAGCCAATTCGAGTCCTGCAAACAAGAGGAGGACACCCGACAATCCCACAGGAAATTGAGTTAATAATATCGTCACTAGGGAGCTGCCCAGTATGATACCTAACACCAACTTGGCTGCACCCAGGACTGCACCCGACAGTCCCACCTGCACCATGGCAGCAACTGTATGAATACAGAACTGAAGTATGGCAAACAAATACAATGACCAGACTTCTTATTCTTTCTCCCATTATTGTTCATTTCGAGAATAATCATCCATTTGCTGTTGTTGCATGAAGAACTAAGAGAAGTGGAAATATCTCACTGGGGCAGTGTTCAGATTACAGAGCATCACAAACTGGTTAACGCTGGTGCTCGCCACAAAGGCATCTTTTCAAGGATAGAATATCATATCTAGCAAGACCATCTATTAGCAGCATATCCATATGCTTTTAAGATTACCCCCCTCGGGTTCATTCTGTCAACTATCGTGATGGAATAGGGAACATCTGAAGTCTGAACCCCACATCTGAACCTCACATTTACGCATTGGTGCCAAAAAGTCGGAATTTGAAATAGAGCCACGATATACATTGTTTGGAGGTTGGAAGGCCACGTTTGTTATCAGTTATGGATTACCATTAATTGCAAGATTTCCTCTTCGAATCTTCTTAATTTCAGCTTTGGTTTAATTTATATGAAAATGGAACAGCTGAAAGGTGTAAGATGCTTGATATACTTACTGAAGCGCTTTTTTGCATGCTAAATGAGAAAGAAAACAGTGTGGCCCTTGATTGAAAAAAAAAAAAAAGAAGGTGCACCCATATTAGTGTTTTAGTTTAAATATTCCATGCGCATAAATATATATTTCTTTCTCTATAATCTTTTTGTTTATATACATTACTGTAATTGATTTGCTGATGAGAAGACTTTTTGACTAGCTGATGCAATGGGGAATGAATCAATGAACTGTAAAGTGAATAAGTTGCCTTGATCCTTTCTAGTGCCGAATAAGAAATTAAGTTACACAATCTAATTAATTAACATTAAAAGATAAATTGGAAATTTTTATTGGTTCTTATAAGCATTTTTGAATGTATGCATCATGCATGTACTGTAAAAATTACATTCTTTTGAAGTTTCTTAGCTTAAGAAGCAAGTGTGCAACAATCCCACACCCAAATCCAAGTGCCGCGCTAGATCCAACCAATGAAACTGCAACACAAACAAGCATAACAAAAGACTCTTTTTTAGAATTCATATCCCTGGAAGTCATGGCCAATTCGAGCCCTGCAAACAAGAGGAGGACACCCAACAACCCCACAGGGAATTGAGTTAATATCATCACTAGTGAGCTGCCTAGTATGATACCCAACACCAACTTGGCTGCACCCAGGACTGCAACACACCCACCACTCCTTCCCCCAAACTTATACTGACCAGCTAGTCCACCTGCACCATGGCAGCATGGCAGCGCTCCAAACCAGCACCCTACCATGTTCATCATCCCAACAGTAACTGACACCGATGTCGCTGAGGAATAATTTTTTTCAGGAAAAAGATCCGATGACAGCTTACACACCCCAATTACTGAATTCAATACAGAAAGTGGTAATTGAGGAATTGTCCCTTTAATGAACCCTTTCTTCCAAGCCTGACTAGATATCTTCATAATTTGTATACTAGATGGGCCAAAGTGCATATGTTTCACAGCATCAGGCTTCCTTATAATGGCCAAAGCTACACCTAGCATGAAAACAATAATGGCTGAAGGTAGAGAAAACAGTATCTTTCTTAATCTTGTTCCTCTAGTAGGTCTTGATTCATTAGACAACTCGTCTTCGGTTTCCTCCCCTGCACCACTAATGACAACAATTAAACATGCACAAAAAAGAGCCAGAACTAATCCATCTAAGCCCAACCAAGGTCTCTCCCCCAAAGATTTTCCCTTTGAGAAATTTTGGACTTTTTGTACGTACTTAACTGCGCTTAATGCGAATGATAAGCCTTGTGCAAGCTGGATACCCCTGACTACAGATAAAGGAATAAGTTTATATACGAACTTCATTAATCCTGTGATGCCAAGTAGAAACAATATACCGCCTGTACAAATCCCAGCTGCCATGATCTCTGGAAGGTTGAAATCAGAACTTGCAATGGCAACCGCGGCAATGGACTTCATAGGTTGAACTGGCATTGGAACACCATACATAACACCAGTGAGAATGTTGTAAATACCAGTGAAAATAAGTGTGGTACCAAGATTAAGGTCCTTAGCTAGTGTTAAGGCCAATACTATAGGAATAAATGTTCCTAAATCACCCATTGCTCCATTAAGCTCTGACCATTTTGATTTGAGAACCAGATTGGTCTTGACAAAACTTAAACAATTTGTGAGAAAAACTGGAAAGGATATTTGCTTGAAGGTCGTCGTCTCTGATGTATTTACAGGGATTTCTACATGTTGAGAATGGTGATTTGAGTCAACCATGTTGTACAAGAGATACAGACGAGTGTTGTGTTTGTGTATGATGCAGCTCCTTGTTAAATACTCTACTCTCCTCCATATGGGCAAATGCCATTATGCCAATTATTTCTAAAGTCAAAAAAGCTTTTGAGTGTCCTTTTGCAACATGAGAGGTCACTAGAGAAGAAACAACATGTTCCTCTATTTGTGCACTGAAGCATCTATTCTACAAAAAGAATTTTATATTCTAATCTTACTTTTTGTGATTAAATATCTTGATTTATGATGAAATTCAATACTTATTTCATTTGAACAAAGATTATCACGCAACAAGGACATATGTGGTAACGGTACATCAAGGCCATAAAAATATTTTTACAAAAAAAAGAAAAAGAAAATATAGCTGACCAAATAAGGTTGTGCCTATGCCGAGGAATACCATCTTGCGCTTGATGTTAAGGACTTAAGGTATATGTTGATAAACACTTAGCTAAAAAAAAATTTTGATAAATATTAAATACTATGAAAGTGAAATTCTAAATCATTAATATTAGTGAATTTTTTATTTTTTTTGTCATAAAAATGTCGCTAAGAGATTGAGGTGAGGTGAGGTGGGAGGAAGAATATAATCAATAAAGAGAAAAGTTTCGGTCTTTTCTCCTTGTCTCTTACTAATTTATATATCTACATAATAGCTACCTAGACCCATGCGATCCCACATTCTCTCTCTCTTAGGTGGTATACTAAATGATCTCCAAACTCTCACAAATTTTCTTATTTTTTTAAAAATAAAAATAAAAATAAAATATAATTAGTTATTTTAATAGTTCTATAATTAATTTTTGTTTTTATTTTTATTTTTCATTAAACCAAAAATCTCTACATTTTTTATCTACTCTCCCAGCACAAACTTCTCGAATAAAAACCAAAACATAAAAATAGCCATAATATAAATTAATCAAACAGAAGTAACACGGTTGTTCTAATAAAGCTTCGGGTGTTCTAATCATAGGTGAAAAAATCGTTTAGAGGCGGATATCCGATCTCCCAAAAACCGGATTATTTCGCGGATATCCGACCTCCCGTGTCGGATTTTTGAGGTTTGGCAAATTCAAAAAAACCGGAATTTTTCGCGGATATTCGCGAATATTCGCGAAAAATTAGGCAAATTGGGAGGTTTTCTGCACTTTCCGTGTTTTTTTTTCTGATTTCGATATATAAACTTATAATTAAAAGAAAAACATACATTACAAATTAAACACACGACAAATCATACAAGGAAGCTAAGACGGAACTATTACACAAGATAGTTTTACTCATAGGTGAAAAAATCGTAAATATCGGGCGGATATTCATAGAACTTTTATATGTTTACAATACAAGAACTAAACACAAACAACCTCATTACAACTCAACCCATAGTTTTATTTTAATAATCAAAATAAAAGACATGCTAACCCCAGAATGATAGACGCCCTTTGTCAAACCGATGAGCTTCGAGTCGCATACGTGTGGGGACAAACTCAGTACAGTAATATTCTCATGACATTGTTTGCTCGTACGACCTGAATTGGTCAATATGCATATCATATGCATCTTGATCCATACAATACGGAGCAAATGATTCAAAGATAGGAAATCTCGAGTATTGTTGAACCGGCATTAATGTATCGGCTGACTGCACGTCGGACCCACTTGTCATTGGGGCCAACCAACTCCCTATATTAGGAAACCAAGAACCATTGTCATCTGGTTGGGTTTGGTAGGATGGTACACTGGAATCATCACTTTGGGAGGTTCCTATGTTACCATAAGAAAAATGAGGGTAAACATAGGTAGGTTGGATGTTGGTTTGAGAATAAGGGAGGTGCTTGGATACCAATTATTCATTACACAAAAACAAACCTTGGATACAAACAGTATACTGGTTTGCCAAAAGTGAGAGAGAACTTCACTTTGGCATGGGCGTGTTTTTTTTTCGTTTCTTTCTGATATATTGCTCTTGGAGGGCCATCAAGTTCGTCGCGAAAGTTTCCAAACGTCTAGTGCCTTTTGGACCTTTTTTTGATAATCTCATCGAAAATTCTAGTTCGGGGGATTAAAAATAAATGTGTTAATTTTATAATCGAAAATTTCATAAATTTCGATAAATATCGGTTTTTGCCGAATTATGCCGCGAATATCCGATAAATGCCGACCGGCATGGGGTGTTTTAAAATTCGTTTATATGCCGTATGCCGTACCGTGCCGATCTCCAAAATAACGGAATATATCGCGAATATCCGGTCGGCAAAAACGATTTTTTCACCTATGGTTCTAATGAAGTTTTTCTCGTACCCCGGCGTGTAGCACGGGTTCCCAGCTTGTTAATTAATGTTAATAAGTGCATCTTCATTCGTTCATGACTTATAAAACATTGTGTAAGTTCTCTTTGTCTCATGTGAGCAAAATAGTCAGGCCCATATTGAGCCCAACTAATACTCGTTTAAGCCAGGTTCAAACGAAATGAAGGACCATATATTTCAAAACCTAGTCCTATGATAAAAATGGTCCCTTGAGAGTAATTTAGTGATTTCAAAACCCTAGAAGCATTAGCTAAATCGACCAATCTAAATCCAACGGCTCAAATTAAACAGAAAAGACCAAATTAAATAAAACCGGGAGTATACATTACACAAACCAAGTCCGCAAGATAAAATCTGCTAATTTAATTATATATGTAAGAATAAATTTCCATTTCTATCATTTTCTTCTTATTCGACTGAAAGCAAAGAAAACCCTTTCTCTCTACTTTCTTCTCAAGCAAATCTATCCACAAAAGTGAGAAAGCGAGCTAAAACCCAAACAACCCCATTTCATTAGGGTAAGTTTTTTCTTCTTCTTTTAAATCACTTTATTTGATTCTCTGTTACCATTTTTATTGATTTTTGTTGAATGGTTGTATCAATTTTTTCATTTTGTTTTGTGATTTTTGAGTATTTAATGGTGTTATTGTTGTATATAGATCAAACCCATTATAGATTTGTAAATTTTGAATAACCCAGTTAGTGATTTTAGGTTGGGGGTTTTGTGTTTAAACCCTAATATTTTTTTATTGGAAAGGGTTTAATTGGTTTTTTTTGTTTGTTATTAATATTATTTGTTGTTTTTAGAGAGCTCCATTTGATTCTTCTTACCATTCACTGTTTATATACAGTTTTCCATGATTCTTGAAGTTGGTATGTAATTTTGATTTGTCTGGACTGTACAGGTCATTGACTGTGAAGAGTGACAATTTGGTTAGTTGTTATCCTTTAATTCGATTTTTCCTGGTAGAAGTTAGAACGCAGGCATGTTGTTGATTATAGGGTCTTAGAGAACGACTTGTTCACTATGAAGAGGATGAGAAGACTCTTTATGGTTTACAATTTGATTACTATGATTAGCTATGACCATTTACACTAAAATTATTTTGACTGTGGTCTGGATAAATAGGATTTATGATCAGTTTGTGGGAATGCATTAAAATCCTGTGTCTTTGATTTGTTAGTTAAATACCTCAGTGTATGATTCCTTATATTTATTTAGGGGTCTCCCTTGATGTTTGAGTGAAGTATGCAACAATCTTAATATATGACGTGGGAATGGGGCATTGTATTTTTCGTTGCATTTTCTTTGGGTTGTAGAGTGTGCCCGGTATTATCTTTATGAGTAGGACATCCTTTGGGATGGAATATTTTGACAAACCTATTTGGAAATTGGGATTCACCATTGGGTAGATATTTCCCTCGTGGAAATGTTAGAGGCCAAAGTTTTCATAAAGGTAGGGAGGGAGGATTATGCTGTGAAATTTCACCATTTACAAGTTGTCCATCTGTTACCTAGCTTTGTTTACTATCATTGAGGCGTGTTTGTATGTCTGACTGCCTGAGAGTGATTATCACGTACTGAATTTATGATACGACAGGAGTATGCAGCATTTTGAAATGTTTGTTGGACACATTATTGTAGTTACTACACAATTAGTTCTGGAATAATACGTAAAATTGACTCTTGTTCTCAGAATTCTTAGTTCTTAAAAAGATCTTATTCTTTTGGTGAAGAAGCACCACATATTGTTTATTTTATTTGTATTCTACTTTTATTTTTACTATCAAGAGATCCACAGATTCTGGTGTATTCCATGTTGCTAAATACATCCTGGAACCATAGTACAATCTCTAGTAGTCTATCATAGATTTAGACATCAGAAAAGGTGTTTTGCATTTATTACTAGGGAGTTTGGATGCTTGCTGTTGAAACTTCCAGTTTCATATAGGACTTTAGGTTTTTCTAAGATAGATCTTCCAAAACTTATTTTATACTACGAAAACTTGGTGATTTAGAACATTTTTCTCTAAGGGATTTTTATCCCAAGAGATGCACCTTTCTTGTTGAAGATCCTTTTCATTTCATCTTTACCTAGTGGGAGAAGATTATTTAGCTAATTATATATTTATTTGTGAGTATCAATATAAACACTTTTTTTGTTTGATATTGCTTGCTAAAAAAAGGAAAGTACAGGGTGATGGAGTAGTTCACCCTGACCCTTACTCAATAACCAAGTAGTGTGCCTTTTCCTGGCAGTGTGAACACTTTATTAGGGTTAAGACAAGTTCTTCTATTTTCCTGGTTTGGTATGAAGGGTGTGAATTTTTATGTGGACCACTCGAATCACAAAATAATTCTTTCATTATTGATACTATTCATTGGATTTGATCTTGTAAAAATTCTCAATTAAGCTTTCTTGGTCTCAAATTCCATTAGTTTTCGCTCCCTGCCATGGGTGTTTGGGACAATGTTCTTGATAATTAAGTCATTAATTATGTACAGTTCTGACTTTTTAATTATTGTCTCTGCGAACTTGTTGAATATTGGTTAAAAGCTAGAACAAAACATACGGTAGTGGGTTGGTGCAAAATTTTGATGTCTCATCTGACATTTTGGTTTTTTTCCATTGAAGACCCTCAGTTGATTGAATTAAAATGTTATTTTCTCGTTTTCTTGTCTGTGTAGTCTGATGGAACACAACATTTTGTGTCCATTGTAGTAAGCTTTTGGTAATGCCCCAATTTGTAAGTCTAGTTCGTGGTTGACTGTTTACGCATTGGATCGTTGTTGCCACACTTTGTTGTTTCTTTAATCTCTAGTTTTGTTTTTCTTCACCATCCCTTTGTATGGACAATTGTTGTATTTGCGGAGTGACTTGTAATGATCTGATGCAGGTCCAAAAGCTACTTTGCTTTATCTATCTAGAAGGAAATCCTGGGCCTTGGTTGGGGCTTCTGAATTTTCAATGGCGGATGCTGAAAATGCCCTACCTCCTTCTAAAAAGAGGGCTGCAGGAAGAGAAATATCTCGTGACAACCCTGGTCTTGATGACGAAGAGGGTGCTGATGATGCAGAGATAGGAACTTTCAAGAAGGCCAGCGAGGAAGTGCTGGCTACTAGAAGGATTGTTAAAGTTCGGCGTCAGCAGACCCCAGCAGCTGCTTCGTCAAATCCTTTTGCCAAGATCTCCTTTGTTCCTCCTTCGACTGAGCCTACTACGAAAGGACCTGAAGATACCACTGAAGCTGAATCAGATGCTGATAAACCAGTTTCTCAGAATGTTGAGGTGGATGCTGGAACTGAGAAGTCTCCTTCGGTAACTGAGGCAAATGAGAAAGATAAGACTGATGAACAGCAAGCTGAATCCGAAAGTAAAGAGACAAGTGATTCGGTTGTAAAGGTGGCCGATGTCATTGACGACGATAAAAAAGAACCAGCTGAAGTTGAGGGTGAAGGGAAGGAAGCTATAAAAGACGATGGTCACGGTGATGCATCTCCTTCGGCCGCAACAGCTTCTCTGAATTCATTCCAACAGTTGTCTAGCAACCAAAACGCTTTTACAGGGATTGCGGGAACTGGATTTTCTAGTTCTACATTTTCCTTTGGCTCACTTTCAAAAGATGGATCGCCTTTTAGTGCTGGTTCTGGATCTCTCTTTGGACTGAAGAATGACAACTCTACTTTTCCTTCATTCAACTTTAATAATTCCAAAAATGGCGGTTCTTCCCTTTTTAGCAGTGCAGGGACATCAGATGTTACTAAGAGTGAAGGTACTGGCTTGCCATCAATGCAGGAGGTGTCTGTTGAGACAGGGGAAGAGAATGAGAAGGCTGTTTTTACTGCTGATGCTGCTTTGTTTGAATATCTTGATGGAGCATGGAAGGAACGAGGAAAAGGAGAACTCAAGGTGAATGTAGCTACAACAGGGGTTGAGAAAGCCAGGCTTGTGATGAGAGCTAGGGGTAACTACAGACTTGTATTGAATGCAGCTCTTTTCCCTGATATGAAGCTTACCAGTATGGAGAAGAGAGGCATCACATTTGCATGCATGAATAGTACTGGCGAAGGGAAGGACGGGCTTACAACATTTGCTTTAAAGTTCAAGGATATTTCTGTAGTGGAAGAATTTCGTACAGCTGTTACACTGCACAAAGGTAAAAAGTCTGCCGCTCTTAAGACTCCAGAGAATTCTCCCAAGGCATCTGATGATTAAAATGGAGGCGTATCACCGTAGAAAAACTCAGTTGCTAGAGGAAAACTCAACATGGGTAATTGCTGCTGAAGTTCTGTTTTTGTCCGGTTCACTGTTTAGGATTTGGAAGTCTTTTTATGTAGGTGAGTCCTAGGGTTATAGTCCCCTACCCATTAAGATGTTGAGTGCCACCTGCTCTTTGTCAGAATAGTGCTCTTGTTTCTTGTTTCCTGATAGAGCTTGGGTCGCATATTTAAAAGAAAAAAGGAACAATCATTCTGTTGTTTATTAGACATATCTTACATTATATATTTCATGGGTGGCGTTTTGAGTCTTATGCTTTAAAATACTGTGTTAGCCCCTTCTATTGCAGCAACTTTACTAGACCTTTGCTCTGCAGATTTATTAAAGTTTGAACTTATAGCAGGTTTCTTGCAATTTATGAAGCTAGAAGTGTTATCTCTTGCCTGTTTGTGTTATTCAGCATAAAAGAGAACTGATTTTGAATAAATCTTAGGGTTTTTGTTCATTCTTCTGTGTTCAGATATAATTCCATTTTTGTTGTTAGTGGTTATGCGAAAATCAGAGAAAAGGTTGATATGGACGCTGGGGGATTATCACAAAATCCTAATTACTTCTAATTTTACTTTTAATTCTGTGAAGTGTGAAGCACACACAGGACGACTATGTTTCTACATAATCCTTATTTTGTACAACATAAGTGGGAAAGAAAATTAATATACTTATGAGATTTTTCCATTTTCCTGAGGTGTGGATGCTGGTAAATTTGGAAGATGCACAACCTAGGTTGTAAATTGTAGTTGTAATGATGGATATCTGGAGTAGAATGAATGTAAACGCATGTCTTCATAGATAGCAAATCCTTGCAGGAGCATGTGGTGAATGCCTAAGTCTGCTCTGCCATCGTTACTGCAGTATATGGTGTATATGGTGTGCGTACGACTCTGTAATCATGGGCATATGTTTAGCAGGAATGTCATTAAAACATCAAGTAGAAATCTTTATTGCTGGTATGGTATGAGGAGCAAGATACATAACTTATTAAGAAAAATATCTTCATGTTGCATTGCATGTACTAAAAGTTTATATTGTAGCATACCAAATTCTTCAGAAAACTTCATGGAGTTTCATGCCTGTATAGTCTATACACGTTCTACCTTCTAATCTATTCCTTTTCTTAATCTTCTCATTCTTGTTATGTCCTATATCTTTGTATTTGTGCCTTTGCTTCTTTACCATCTCTTCTTCCTTGGTTAGAGTATAGCTTTTGACAAAAATTTGCCAGCATACAGCATACATATCCATTATAGTAACTGGATTCCTTTGGAAAAGCAGTTGAAACGAATGCCTTACATCATAATCCCCCTTTGTGCTTATGATTTGATTGAGAATCTTTCATTTGATTCTGGCCATTCATAGAGCTTCTTGAAATTCACTTAAGATTGTAGTTGGGAGGAATTAAACTCATAATTTTTCTCCTTCAAGTTCAGATAAATTTTGATTGATTTCATGAGCAGCATTTATCAACTATGCACTTTTATTTGGACTCTGTTATTGACTCTGTCTTTCAAGAAAGTTATTTGTAAGAAAAAAATGGTGCTTCCTACAACATTTTTTTTTTATGGGTTGAAGGATCCTACCCTTTTAAATTACGTATGAAAACTTATATCAACCATCAACTACTGTTGACGTGTTTCGAACCCGCAACCTCTCCCCTTTGTGGGAGGGGTGCTTAAGAATTTTGAGTTTTCTCATGCATAAATTACATGAGGAGAGTTTCCACACGTCAACAGCTGCTCATAACTTTTCTCTTTCAAATTTATATAAATTTTAATTGATTAATTTCATGAGCAGACACTATACACATTTGAGAAATTCCCTTGCGTAAATCAACTTAAATCCTAAGCTTATTTATTTAAACTCTACATAAATACATGAATTGTGGCAGCGCAGTGTCTTGTGCATGGAAGGTTGAGAATATGAATAAGAAAAAAAAAAGTTGCTTTCTAGTTTCTACAACAAATTGATTCAAATTGATGATAGATGATAGGTTGTGCTTGATACATGGAAATTAAAACACAGCAAAATACAATCAAACAGTTCTGCCTTAACAGCTTTCATGAACCCTCACACCTGTAATTGCGCGACTCAAACCCTCAGCCATCAATGCATCAATTCTCCCTCTTCAGATTACGCCAAAAAACTCGTTTCACTGTCAAAAGTGTTATCCTATAAATCAAACATAATCCGAGACCTAAACTCTAAACTTATTTCTTCTTCTTTCATTCTTTCTAAAGTGTCTTCTACCACTTTTAAAAACCCAGTCATAAATTTGTAACAACTTTCTTTATTAATCCAACATCCAAGACCACCATCATTACACGACTTTTCTTCAACTTTCTGCATATCACTAATGAAGTTCTTTTGATCACCATCTTCCAATCTTTCTTTAGTAGAACAAGAGTTTAAGCTGGTTTCCCTGCAATGCGGTCTTTTACGTAACCCAGCAGTAGTACTATATTTAGTAGACGTTGATGAAACCAATGAGCCATTATCACAATCCTTTGTGCTAACAATCATGATCAGAAAACTGTTGGATATTGACTCTATCAAGGAGAAAAGGGTTGGAAATCTCTAAACACAATAATAGCTGATTGACTTCATGAATTTGAATTGTTTTTATCTTATATATAAGCAACAATCAAGGAGTCCCACTTCTACTTGAAAACAAAAAATTAGTCCAACTTCTACTTCTACAAAAATAAGTAATCCAACTTCCACAAGGTGTAAGGTGTAAGGTGTTGAAACTTGGACTCTTTCCATAAATAATTAAACTTTGGTCCAAACACTTTGTTTCCATGTGGATTTGACCAAATTAATTTTGTGCATTATATTGTTACTTAGACTCTCTTTCACCGATTTTTCATGCCTGCATGCAGTGCAGTTGATGATTGAGGTTGAACTTTGAAGAGGAAATATCATTGGATGCTCAAAACATTGCAGGCTTAATTCAAGTGTTGGGAGTGTTGCATGTTAGTGTGGTGGTCTGGGCTAGATGGACTCATTAGCAACATATTAGACAGACAATTTTGGGCCATATCCATACAGCAGGACGAGTGCTCTTGGGTATGGTGAAATGTTCTTAAATTCAGGTGCAAATAGCAAATATTTCTGGTTTGACTTATGGTCTCAGGCGCACCTTTGTAGTTTGTACAATAATGTTGTGGCAAGAGATCGAGATACGATTAATTTACCATTGATCAGTACAAAGCTGAAAGTCGATGTGATAGTGGAAGCGCGTTAGAGTTCAAGTTACCCTGATTGAGAGATCGAGTTCAACTTACCTTATTGAGAGATCAAGGAATAATACTGAGATTAATAGGAACCTGAAGACTGGCATAATTACTTGACTCCCTTCTCAGAGTGGCAATTCACATCAAGATCAGCATACTGAGCTTTGAGAAGGTTGATCTAGATATATATAGTAAGGTGGTGGCATGGAAATCAGTTTGGACAAGTGGTGCCATGGCATTCTTTTACTGCTTGGCAAATATTCTCAGGCTCAATAGACTTATCCCACAGTAAAGACATCCTTTTGCTCGGAGAATTCATAGCACTTGTTCATTGAATATGGCTATACAGTCGAGGTTATATATATGGAAGCAGTACGTGCAGAGAGAACTATGGGATTGAATATTCAAAGCTCAGCTAGTGCACAATGGGACTGGCCGGGTGCTTCGTTAGCACACTATAATAGCAAAACTGTCACCAATGAGCTCTAATTTACAAAGTGTAGATATGTACTAATACTACAATTTATATATATCACATATAGCCTGAAAGTAAACAAATATAATATTCTAAAATTTCAGTGAAGGAGATGAAGCATATATGTACATCCAAACCAAGCAGTTGAAATGGCTTGAGACACAGACACACAGTGATTCGGTGAAGGTTACGTTAAAGGGTTTCTTGATCGTCAAAGACTTAATTTTCCTATAATTTCATACGATCGAAAGGAGCCAATTAGATGTAAATGGGTGAACTGAAGCCGGCCGGCTGGTTTTTGCAAAGTCGATCAATGCAGATGGCTCGGGTGATGCTACAAGCCTACAAGATATATATGGGTATGGAGGACTTTATCAGACGAGACTACCAGGGAAAAGTTGTTAATTATGTGCTACTCAGGAGGTGCAAAAGCAAAGTAGTCAGCCCTGGTCCAAGAGAAGAAGGGCATAATAGAGGATCATATCCTAGCTAGTCAGTCATGTACTTCGAAAAAGTCGGTTTTTTCATTGGGTGACAAACATCCATAGTGGAGAAAGTGGCGGAAAAATAATTCCAACTTCAAATATGAAAATAACAATTCACCATGTCGTAGTCTGAAAATACATTGTCAAAATTAAAAACTGATTACTCTAGTGTACATATTGTCTATTTCGATCAGTAAATCGGTCGTTTTTAAAAGCTCTGCCCTAGAATGTTGTCCTTAGAGTTTAAAATAATTTGAGCTAGCTTAGCCTAGACGATAACTTAATTAACTAGTACATATCTGCAGGACCTTACCCTGATTAGCTTTAATCACACAAAAGTAGAAAGGATAAACATGACAAATATATAGCAAAAAATAATATTCCAATTACAATTATACAACCCAAAGACTCCCATGATCGAATACAAGTGTTCAAGATACAAAAAAAGATTAAAGCATGAAGAACTTTTTTTTTTTTTCAACATCTCACGGTGAGATCTGAATCAGCCATTTCTTCTTGTATTCTCACCAATCATCATCTGAATCTGAATCTGAATCAGCCATTTCTTCTAAGACTTCAAATAAAAGTTTTAAAAACTCATTCATAAATTTGTAGAAACTTTCTTTATTAATCCAAGAACCAAGACCACCACCTTTATACCACTTTTCTTCATCAACTTCTTTCTCCTCGGTCTTCATCACTACCACCATATTCTGGTTATCTTTAGTCAACTTCTTTTCACCATTATCATCATCTTCCGATCTTACTTACTTATAAGTTTCTTCTTTATTACTAAAACTAGGGTTTTGAACGATGTGCATGTAACGGGGTCTTTTAGGCAACGCAGTAGTCCTAGAAGTTGACAACAAAGCAGTAGAGCTGCTCTTCTTGACGAAATCTTTTTTGCTTAACATGATGATCAAGAAACTATACTTGTTATCAAGGAAAAAAGCTTGGAGAACAAGTGAACAACGATAGCAGATTGAAATAATGAATTTGATTTCTGTAGAAGCAACTACATATATACACATCTTTTTCTTTCCTTTTATTTGTGAATTCCACTTCTACATGGAGTTAGAAACGTACAGTTGCATATATGCAACTCGGAACAAAATTTGACTTTGTATAGCTTGACCAAAATTTGACTAGGGTAAATTTTGACTTTTTTATATATATTTTGACTACAATTTGTGGCACGCGTTGACTCTCTTTTATTGGATTTGTACATCTATATTTCATGATGATTATGATTGGCATAAGTTGATTATGGCTCAAATTGAGCCATGTACAATAATACAACACCAAATCATCTCATCCATTACGAAAAATTTAAGATAAAGGTATGTTTGATTGGTCGTGGAAAAATTCCCACATCAAATATTACCCCTGAAATTCCCAGATGTCTGTTTGATTGGTAAAGTTGGGTGGCGTAAAAATTCTATGATAAAAATATTTCTCACTGATCTTTCCTTGACCAGTTGACCCACCCCTAAACAAAATTCCCAGACTTGTGGGGGAATATTTTTTTGTCTAATCAAACAATCAAAATTTTTCCCACATAAAATTTTCCCCTATTTTTTATTTCCAATCAAACAACCTATTAGTGGGAATATTTTTAGCTATAAAATTTTCCACTAGTAATTATTCCCACCAATCAAACACACCCAAGTCCAAATATACATCAATTTAATTTTTATTTTAAGAAAACATAAAATATAACTGTTTATTAAAATAATATTAATTTATATACTAGTTGGGCCTTCAAGGATTTTTTTTAAATGTATTATCTAATAAATTTAACAAAATATTAATTTAGCAATAGCTATACCCAAATTGGGACAGACAAATAATATTATTTCAAAGAGATTATTATTTAATCTGGTATTATTATTATTATTATTATTATTATTATTATTATTATTATTATTATTATTATTATTATCGGGTATTATTATATCGAGATTTTATTGTAGTTTTTTTTAAGTTATAACTGTATATACCCACATATTTGAGGTCTCTCAGCGACCACTTTGTAACAAACCACATTATGCTTACATCGACATGGAACGAGGTGGAGGCCTTTTATCTCGACTTCACGTCGAGCTCACTAAAATCTTCGTGATTCGACTTGGATTTTTTGTTCATTCGTTTTTAAACGATCTGGACACCTTTTTACTCGAGCTCACCCGAGTTGGGGCTTATTTTATCCGGCTTCACTCGAGCTCACTCATTTTCACACGTTTATTCTCTTTCAATTACAAAATCTTTCAAATTGATTCATAACGTCTACTCATTAATTAATCACACCGTTAGACAATTAATGAGTTAGTCGTTGTCCCAAATCACCTATAAAAATAAACTACGTAGGCTTGATTATGGGACTTGGTTAATCTCAGATACGTAGGCAACTATCTCTCTAGATAGCTCAACCACTCCTCCACCAAAATTTTCCTCTCCTCCACTTTTCGATCATCTTTTCCGATCTTAAGACACTTAACATTTACATTGGCACCGATTGATTCGTGAACGAATATCAACCGCGCACCGACCATGACAACAGTCATCTCCGACCAGTTTGAGCAACTCCAAAAGCAGATGGCTGACCACCAAGAACAAATCAACAAGTTGGTGGTGGAAAACGCTCAGTTAAGGAACACCGCCACCACCAACGGAGCACCACTCAATGGGGTTGCTACATATGTCATCACCACTGAAAAAGTTAACACCACCATCAACAATCCTGCTCTACCAAATTCCAGCAACACCACCGCCCCCACCATGGTCGACCTTCAGGCTGCTCATGATCGTATACTTCAATTTTCCGAAAAACTTGACACCAAGATTCCCTTGAAACCAACACTGCTCAAAAGGTTGCCTCAACAACCCTAGAGTGTTACAAGACATAACCCCTTCATGAAGACCTTCTCCAACATGAACCACCCCAAAACTTCATTCCACCCAAATTCACCACCTATTACGGAAGTGGAGATTCCATGGACCACATCTTCCAATTTAAGACCAGTATGGCTTTGTGGCCAAAGTACAAGGATATGTTTTGCAGACTCTTTCAAGCTTCACTCCGAGGGAGTGCAATCGACTGGTATCATAGACTCCCAGAACGATCCATCACGTCATACGACCAACTCGAATCTCTTTTCGTCACTCAATGCGTCCACAACAAATGCAGAAGAATTGAGGTCACTACACTCTTTCGACTCGACGAATCAGAAACCACAAAGAAATTCATGGCAAGATTCAAGAAAGAATGTCTACGAGCTGAAAGTCCAGATGAGAATTCGTGCCTCGTGGCCTTCATCTCACCTGTCAATCCTAACAAAGCTTTAGGAAATAATATCATCCTCGATGCTCCTGCAACACTGGAAGACCTCTATGTATGAGCTGACAAGTACATCAAGCTCGAGGAGACGCTTACCTAGTCAAAGAAAAGAGTCGTTGTAGTCCAAACTACACAACCAACTTATTCCAAACCCAAGAGATATAAGTCTGAATACAAAGGTAAGCCGAAATCGACCTCAAAATCAAAATTTCCTAACCCCTTCAAATGCTCCTACAATCAGTTCTATGACTTGATCAAAGACGAGCCCTACTTTCAACCAGAGTCCATGACCTCGAACCTATAGAGGGGAACCCTTACTGCAAGCCTCGCAAATGCCGACATCATCTCACTGAAGATTGTCATATTCTTACTGCAAGGAGGAGGGTCACCTCGATGATTTTCTCTTCGACAAAGAACCATACCTATGCAACAAGCTCAATGAAAAGAGACAAAAGAGCTCAGATGAGAAACGTAACAAACCCAAAGGCATGATCAACCTCCAGACTAGTCAACTCATTCTAAGAAGCAAAAAAATCATCACATCCACCACACCTTCCAGGTCACTCACAAAGAAAGGGTGGTCAAACAGGTCGAGGGAAATAACGCCCCCATATTTTCTGACTTCGACCTCAAAAAGGTGTGTCCCCCACACAACGATGCACTCGTAGTCCACATTAGCATTGGTTGATGGCTCACCAAAGAAGTGCTCATTGATCCAGGCAGCTCGTGCGATGTCATTTTCAACAAGGCATTTAGTCAAATGCAGATGCCTGACTCAGTCCTTCATAAGCCAAAATTCACCCTCTTTGCATTCAACTCCACTAAAACGGAAGCAAAGGGTGAAATCTGCATTCCAATCTCAACTGGAGACGATGAAGACAAGTCACTGTCAAGTGCACATTCTTTGTGTTGGACGTTCCTACCCAATTCAATGCAATTTTGGGATGCTAGGAAATGGATCCACATGATGAAAGTTGCTCCATCAACTTATCATCAGGTCATCAAGTTTCCTAACCCCTGAGGCATCATGGAATTACGAGGTGTCCAAATTGTGGCACACAGATGACATGCAATACCTGAGGTCATTCCACTTCTTAGCAAGTCGGAGACCATCAAGACAGCTGCGAGCTCACTTCAGCTCACTGTCAATGAGATCTCTGTAGCTAGCAAGGTAGTCACGAGCTCACCTAAGCCCACTGTCGATGAGATCCCAGCTGCCGACAAAGGTAAGGCTGTCATTCAACAATCTGACCCACCAATCATTGAACAAGGTGAAAAATTAAATGACATGCTAGCAGTTCTGAACAAATTCATAGCTCGTGCATCGGACAAACAACATCCTCTGTTTCAAATATTGAAGAAAGGGTCACCCTACAATTGGACTCCATAATGCCAGCAAGGATTCGACGACTCAAACTATACCTCGCAAGTCCTCCGGTTATAACCGTACGTCAAGAGGGCGACGTGCTGGGCTCTATCTTGGGACTTCAGAACATGCAATCAGCGAAGTTCTATTTCGAGATGAAAATGGCGTCGAAAGACCAATATACTTCATCAGCAAAATATTGTTGCATTGTGAAGTTCGATACACAAATTTGGAAAAAGTGGGCTTAGCTTTACTCTTCGCGTTAAGGAAGGTGCCAGATTGGATGCTCAAGTGGAGTTTGGAGCATTCCAAAAACTTGGAGATCCAACTACAAGGAGACAGGTAGTCTGATACAATACGTCAAGAGATGGTCGATTAGAATTGAGCCTGCTTTTGGACGCCCACCAAAAAATTGTACGGGCTTATGTACGAAAAACGGGCCAAACCCCCTGGGCTGTATCCAGAGACCTGAAATTTTTTTCTCTTTACGCCTTTTTTCTTACGACGTGACAATCCAATCTGGATTCTCCCATTTTTCGAACAAAAAACCTTATTTTCAATCGCACAAGATCAGGGTCATCACAGATGGACCACTTCGACAAGTGCTTGAGAATAAGAACAAGTCAAGCAGAATGGCAAAATGGGCTCAGAAGCTCGAGGACCGTACCATGAATTTATTTTTACCCCATGGTAGCATTCGAAAAGGTCAAATAGTGGCAGACCTCCTAGTCGACTACGCTATTGAAGATAATACATGGGTACCTGATAATGAGGTCAACGAACAACCAACCATGAAAACCCCGACATGGAAACTTTACGTCGACGAATCCAAGAACCTAAATGGCTCAAGTATAGGAGCAACACTCATCTCCCCAGAAGAGGTGATTCTCGAAAAATCACTTTGTCTAAACTTCACCTCGTCTAACAACGACGCAAAATATGAAGCAATCATCGCCGGTGTTAACATGGCCTGACAACTACAAGCCAAAGAATTACAAATTCTAAGTGACTCATAGTTGGTCATCAGTTAACTTCTTGGCGGCTACAAGACAACGGAAAAGACCCTCAAGCTTTACTTGGAACACACCAAGAAACTGCTCACTCATTTCAATAAATGGAAGCTCCAACACATTTCGAGAGATGACAATCGACACGCTGATAGCCTAACTTATCTACCTTCACAAATCGATACAGAGTCACCTCGATCAATACAAATTGACATACAGTCAACCCCAGCATACGAGACTCAAGTCCATCATGTAAATGAGTCTCGGATTTCATCGATATTCCTCAAACAAAGATCGATAGCTTATGGATGGGTCCAATCATTAAATACTTAAAAGGAATTCATCTAGATGATGACGACAAGCTACGCAAACTTGAGAGCAAAAACAAAAAGTTATGTTTTGCTAGAAAATAGACTGTATAGAAAGTCGACTCGACGTCCATATCTAAGATGTCTCCCACCAAATCAAGTAAACACAATTCTCGCCGAAATCCACCATGGAAAATGTGGGAATCATGCAGGAGCCCGACCCCTTGCTCAAAAAGCATGAAATCAGGGATAGTTTTGGTCTTATATGCAATCAGACTCAGAAAAGTTTGTTCAACCATCATTTGAAGTCGGAGGATTAAACAACATGTGTTTTCCATCACCAAGCCTTTTATTCAATGAATATACGAACTCAACAACTCGGCTAGTTACATCTCTAAAGTAAGCAATGACGTCCACTTTTGCAGATATAATACCCAGGTAGCTTGTTCAGCTCCTCGAATATTAGAATCGACGTCCAGAAACTGCCATGCATTTGAATCAGAGCCTTATCATACTGATTCAGTACATCACAGACAAACTTACCAAAGGGAAGTCACATCCCAGCTTTCAGTTGACCCTCACAAATCAGAGATGAGGTCATGTCACCCGCGAGGTCAAATAACCTATCGCCAACCCTATACATCTCAAGGCCTGGGATATTTATGTTATAAGCTGCCTTAGTCTCGGGAAACGAGTTCCGAGCTTGATCAGGAGTCATCAAATGACTACTCTGAACCTCAGGATCTTACTCAGGAGGATGACCACTCGTACTAACTTCGACGTCAGGATCCATTACGTTCTCCTCCACCCTCTCATTGAAACTCTCGCCCTTTCCATCACTCATGCTCTATGAAATTCTAACTACAAGTTCAAATTTGAGGACCAAAATTCAAGTGTTATCGGAAAATGCTAAACGGAAAACCTAACGCTAACAGAAATCAAACAGGGGAAAGGTAGAAGATAAAGATTCAAATGTTGTTCTACAGCTTTAAAACATATAACAATGGCGAAGTAAACAGAAAACAGAGAAATCAAAAGCAAAATTACTTCGCTCTCTACAAAGATAAACAAGAGAAATCAAGGAAGCACAAACTCTTCAAACCAAGCAAAAAATCAAAGATTCAAACAGCAAAATAACAAAAGAAATGAAGAACATGCAGTTGCAGAAGAAGGTTAAAAGTACCTTTACAAATTGCCGACTTTCTCCTTTAAAAACAATGCATCAAAACTCTTGGTTTTCTCAAACACCAGTTAAGTCTTATAAAACCAAAGCGTGAAATCACAACCCTTCAAATCATTACAAATGAACGACCAGATTGACACATCCAAATCAAACCGCAAAAACCATCCTGACACGTGTCATGTCAAACACAGTCTTCAAAACCACAATAGTTACATATACTTCAAAAAGATAACTTTCATAACTGTAGCACACAAAGGCATATTTACTTGTTTTATCAATCAAATCACATGCAACTAGATCGACTATTAGCACATCTCCCGAAACGACGTCAGCGGACATCAAAAGTTCACTCAGCAACATGCTCCAACATTCAACACTAAAACATCCCCAAGGGATAAGAAAATAATACAGCTCGGACAAGTTACCATTTCCATCCAAATCGAAGTGCCCCCATTACCTTACAAGTCATTTCACCCACTTCAATTCGAATGAAAAGGGACTATATATATAGCCACATATTCGAGCTCCCTCAGCGACCACTTCGTAACAAAACCACATTATACTTACATCGAGATGGAACGAGGTGGTTTACTCGACTTCACCCCGAGCTCACTAAAATCTTCTTCATTCGACTTAGATTCTTTGTTCATTCGACTTCAAACGACCTGGACACATTTTTGCTCGAGCTCACCCGACCTGGGGTTTACTTTATCCGACTTCACTCGAGCTCACTCATTTTCACACGTTTATTCTCTTTCAGTTACAAAATCTTTCAAATTGATTCATAACGTCTACTCATTAATTGATCACACCGTTGGACAATTATTGAGTTAGCCGTTGTCCCAAATCACCTGTAAAAATGAACTACGTAGACTTGATTCTGGAATTTGGTCAATCTCAGATACTTAGGAAACTATCTTTCTAGATAGCTCAACCACTCATCCACCAAAATCTTCCCCTCCTCCAGTTTCTGATCATCTTCTCCGCTCTCAAGACACTTAACATTTACAATAACATCAAATGGAGCTAGGTATTAGGGGTGGTAACTGGTAACTGGTTGGATTGGATCGATGATTTCTGATGTTTCTAGAAAGTAAATTGATGTAATCGAAAAACAAGTGTGTATTGACCATATTTGTGAGGTTGGTCAATACATTAATGAATAAGATATATAAATTAATTAATATAATAAAATGATAGATAATAAAGTAAAGAATAAATAAACACCATTGTTTACGTTGTTCGGCAATTGTGCCTACATCGAGAGAGAGAGAGAGAGAGAGAGAGAGAGAGAGAGAGAGACCTGAGAGGTGAGGTCTCATCATGAGAGAGTGGGGAGGTCATTGACCATGAGACCTCACCATGAGATACTGTTGAGAGACCATGAGAATCTGAGAGGAATGAGTGATTTGCCTTCATATTTATAGGCTTACAATGTAACTCAATTCCTAACATTTAATGAGAGAATATTTTTGTAGTGAATGACTTTAATTTTGTAACTTGTGCCTTTATGAGAGAATCCATTAGATGATGATACATGGCACCATAATGGACGGTAGAGATGGTGCCACGTGTATGTTGTATGTAGTACCACTACAAAGTGTAGTCTGATAATTAAACAAGTGTCTTGCATTTGTACCCAATACACTAGGAACCATTGGTATTTAGATTCAATTGTGCCAGACCAACTCTACCGTCTTATAAATTCCTTTAAGAAATATGAACAACATGATTAGACAATCAAATCAACATACTGTATTATGTAGTATAATGTACCACCAAGAAAAAAAAATCAATTACAAATATTCCTTTATTAATAAGCACCTCCTTAATTATCGAAAAGAAAACAGGATATACCTGATCATACATAAAATACATAAAGATTGAGAATTGTTCAAAGTGCTCTGCTAGATGACATTGGGCCTGACTATGGGATGAGCCTCTCTCATTTCCCTCTCCTTAGTCCTTCTTATTGTGCCTTACATAAGGTAATGCCAGGTAATACAGTAATAATGGTACTGATATACAAATAAGGTAGTCCATCTTCATCAAAATAAGGTAGTCAGTAGGAAAATGTCTTCTTCCATCGTATCTAATTAATATTTTTTTAAACAAATTTTATTAATTAGATATTTGGTATACAAATATGGTAGTCCTTCATCAAAATAAGATAGTCAGTAGGAAAATGTCTTCTTCTATTGTATCTAATTAATATTTTTTTTAAAACAAATTTACTAATTAGATATAGTTATACAGATAAGGTAGTCCTTCATCAAAATAAGGTACAGCAGGAATTTTTTAATTCATACTTTCTTAAATAAATTTCATTTTTACAGATACAATTTACCTCATAAATATCAATAAATACCTGATATACAAATAAGGTAAATAGAAAAAAGTTCCCTTCCTTATATGAAATTTGTTTAAATCTATTAGAACCTACATGCACCTCATAAATATCAATAAGACCATCTCCAATGGTAAAGCTAAAACTTATAAATTTGGTACTATTCACCAAAATTCATCTCCAACCCATACTCAAAACTCAAAACTCAAATACTCAAATACTCATATATTTACTTATATAAATATTTGAGTTTTAAGTATTTTTTGTCTCATGTGTAATCAAACTTTGGGACCTACCTAACCCCACATTCAAAAAATAACTTTCCCATATTGGCCTCATCAATTATTTGTTTTTCCACAGAATCATTATTAACTCAAGCCCAAGCCCAAAGAAAGGGCCTATATTCGTATTGGGCTAATTAAATTAAAATGTACACTAATTAAAAAAGAACAATTAAAATTAAATAAAACAGTAATTAAAATTAAAATTAAATTAATTAAACTAAATAATAATTAAAATTAAATAAAACAATAATTAAAATTATAAATTAAATAATGAAAAATGTGCACTAATTAAAAAGGGCTAAAATTAACTTAATATAAAAAGGAAATACAACAACAATACAAAAGATGAAATACAATACAAAATATATACAACATACTTAACCGAAAAAAATATATGCATACCTAAATGACCTATTTTAATGGTTAAAGGGCACAAATGGAATTGTACAATACATATAAGATAAAATAATAATAATTAATCATTGTATATGTTATTAATTATTACTTTAATAGTTTTACATCAAAATATAGGTATAAACCATTGGAGATAACACCACCGTATGTATACACTATTCACTGGGTCCTACGGAATATTATAGGTATTTGAGTTTTTTTCACTATTACCATTGGAGATGGTCTAACAACCTCTAACTTAATAGTACAAGCAGAGTATCCGTGCTTCGCACGGTAGGTATTTGTATTAAAAAGTTTGAAAACTGTAGATATATTTGTTGAGAACTGTTGATGTATTTGTTGGCAGCACTGTTCTTGTTAATGTTTAGAGCAAAGGCAAGAATCAATATCTTTATTGGCAGGAACGGTATGGGATTACTATGTGATAGTCATTTCAGTCCTGTCTAAGTGCAAACTGTCCATATATTTGGTGACAGGAATGTCCTTATAACATCCTAACCCAACTGGGCATTCATTTTGAGGTCAATCTACCAGAGTGAATCATTTGAAATGTAACCGAAAACTTTGTACTTCTCGTCGTAGGCTCATGTTAGTTTGTAGCATTCAATTTTTTTTTTTTCAGATAGGGAAAGCTGCATTCACCATATATACAAATTGTTAGCTTAAAGAGTTTGGGAGGAAGAAAGCAAAATAATTTCAGAAATGTAGGACCTGAAATAACACTCTTTATTAAGGTTTTCTTCTGAACTACATCAAACAAATTACTTCCCAAGGTATATATAGATACCTTGGATGACTCTAGATACATAACTGACTCTAGGAAGACGAACAGACTTCATTAACTCATGGAAACATCCAGTACATGAACTGAAAAGACACACCTAGATACTTCTAATAGATTGATCACATACTCCTTCATACTAACATAGTAACATCAGGATAAGTCATAAATTAAGTTTAATTTTCAACACCCCCCCCCTTAAACTTAATTTATCCGCGCTAACCATTCCAAGCATCCGCCGCATTTTGATGAAGTCTTCTACTTTGAGGGGCTTTGTAAAGATATCTGCAAGCTGATCATGAGACCTTGTGTACTGCAACTGAACTTCTTGCCTTGCGATGCATTCACGGATGAAATGATACCTTGTGTCAATGTGTTTGCTGCGGTCATGAAAAACTGGATTCTTGGCAAGTGCTAGAGCTGATTTGTTATCAACAAAGATTCTCGTCGCTTCGCTTTGTGGCACATGAAGGTCCTTCAACACATTACGAAGCCAAATAGCATGGCAAACACATGAGATGGCTGCTACATACTCAGCTTCACAGGTTGAGAGAGTAACAATTTGTTGCTTCTTGGAAGTCCAAGTGAATGCAGTATCACCCAGGAAAAACACAAACCCGGTAGTGCTTTTTCGATCATCCTTATCTCCAGCCCAATCACTGTCACTATATCCAACCAACGTGCAATCCTTCGAAGATGAATAAAATAGGCCAAAGTTTATTGTACCTTGAAGATAACGAAGAATTCTCTTGGCGAATTGCATATGAGGCATTGTTGGTGCTTCCATGCAACGACTAACAAGTCCAACTGCAAAGAGAATGTCCGGTCTTGTGCATGTTAAGTAGCGCAGGCTGCCCACAAGACTCTTGAACATAGTTGGATCTACTCGTTCACCGTCATCATATTTTGACAACTTGGTGCCGCACTCAACTGGTGTGCTTACCGGTTTGCAATCTGCCATATTGAACTTCTTGAGAACTTCTCTAGCATAACCAGCTTGAGAAATGAAGATGCCATCTTGCAACTGCTGCACTTCGATTCCAAGATAGTAGGACATGAGCCCGATGTCCGTCATTTCAAACTCCTTGGTCATTGTTCTCTTGAATTCATCAAACATCTTTGGATTGTTACCTGTGAAGATCAAATCATCTACATACAAACAGACCAACAACATATCTCCATGTGAATTTAACTTGATGTAAAGGGCATGTTCGTATGGGCATTTAATAAAGTTGTTCTCTTGAAAATATTTGTCGATTCGACAATTCCAAGCCCTTGGAGCTTGTTTCAGCCCATATAAAGCCTTTTTCAACTTCAAGACTTTATTTTCCTGCCCTTTCACCACATATCCGAGGGGTTGGTGAACATAGACTTCTTCTTCGAGGTGGCCATTTAGAAAAGCGGACTTAACATCCATTTGATAGATCTTCCACCGATTTTGAGCAGCCAATGAAAGGATTAACCTGATCGTTTCCAAGCGAGCAACGGGAGCGAATACCTCCTCGTAATCAATGCCATGACGTTGATTATATCCTTTGGCGACCAACCTTGCTTTGTACTTTACAACTTCGCCTTTAGCATTCTTTTTAGCCTTGTAAACCCATTTTACGCCAATTGCTTTATGGCCTTGTGGTAGAGTAGTGAGCTCCCACGTGCCATTCTTTTCTATGGCATGAATTTCTTCATCCATGGCGTCTTTCCACCTCTTACTTTGAACCGCTTCCGCAAATCCTATGGGTTCACAATCAGCAAGAAGACAAAACAAAGTGAGGTCATTCTGATTTTCAGTTACCTCATAAAGTTCTTGCAAACTTCTGAAGCGTGGGGTTCGTTCGCTCGAACTTTCTCCTGACGAAGGTGATTGTGATAATACTCCTTGAGGGGATTGGTGGACTGGTTTTATTGGTGGAGTGGTGGGCTCTTGGTGAATATCAAGCTGCTGATTTCCTTCCTCAAAGAAGGGAAATAGATCATATTGTTCGTCTTGGACATCCCAGTCCCATATGCCTTCTTCATCGAACTCCACGTCCCGGCTGATGATAGTCTTTCCATTGCTGGGATTATGAAGCTTATAACCTTTAGAACTTGAGTCATAGCCAATGAAAATACACTTTTCACTTTTATCATCAAGCTTTGATCGCTTTTGATCTGGTACATGGGCATATGCAATGCTCCCAAACACCCTCAAATGTGATATCCCAGGCTTTCTTCCGCTCCAAGCTTCTTGTGGGGTTTGGTTCCTCAAACTTCGAGTTGGAGACCGGTTAGATAAGTAAACAGCACAATCAACTGCCTCGGCCCAAAATTCCTTGGGCATTCTCTTACTTTTCAGCATACTCCTCGTCATATTAAGAATAGACCGGTTCTTCCTTTCCACCACACCATTTTGCTGAGGTGTGTATGGAACTGTGAGAGGGCGACGGATCCCTACATCTTCACAATATTTTGTGAACTCTTTGGATGTGAATTCACCTCCACGATCAGATCTCATGGCTTTGATATCGCAACCACTTTCTTTTTCGACAAAAGCTTTGAATTTCTTGAAAGCACCAAAAACTTCAGATTTTTCTTTTAAGAAATAAACCTAAGTCTTTCGACTATAATCATCAATGAAGAGCAGAAAATAACGGTTTTCACCAAAAGAACTCGGAGAAATAGGGCCACATACATCAGTATGAACAAGTTCTAGAGGTTTCGTCGATCTCGTACTTGCTTCCTTTGGAAAACTTTCGCGAGAATGTTTTCCAAGTAAACATCCTTCACATAACTGGTCCGGCTGATCAATGTGGGGCAATCCTTTCACCATGTTGTTCTTAGACAACAACTTGAGGCCACCGAAATTAAGATGTCCATATCGTAAATGCCAAAGCCAAGAGGAATCTTTAAAGCAAACTTTTAAGCATTTTGCAACATCATTCTAAATGTTTAGCACGAACATTCGGTTTCTTGTCATTGGTACTTTGGCAATTAAATTATTTTCCCGATCTCTTATTGAAAGACTACGATTTTTCAAGCGAATATCATAGCCTTTCTCTAAGAGTTGGCCCATACTCAAAATGTTGGTTTTCATAGTAGGCACATAATAAACATTGGAAATAAATTGCTGCTGTCCATTCTTCAAACGAATTAAGATTTTACCTTTTCCTTGCACTTGAGTTCGAGAATCGTCTCCAAATGTGACATTGCCATTCACCGATTCATCAAGGTCTGTGAACATGTTTTTGTTCCCAGTCATATGGTTGCTTGCGCCTGTATCAAGATACCACAGTTGGTGTTCAGCACTTTGTGGCTTATTACTTGCTTCTCCTTTGTAGGCAAGCAACAAAGTGTGCTCTTCTTGATCATCATTATCAACATAATGGGCTTTCTCCTCCACATTACTAGTTGAACATTCATATGCATAATGACCAGTTTGGTGACAATTGTAACATTTCACCTTGGACTTATCATGCCTGGGCCTATTATTTTGCTTGTAATAGTTGCCTCTTCCATGTCCTCTAGAAGAATATGAACTTCGATCCCGGTCATTGTTATATGTCTTGCCACCACCACGTCCTTGGCTGCGACCACGTCCTCTTCCTCTTTGACCTTTGAACTCTTCTTTGCCCTCTTTGAAAGCAAGCTTTGTTTGTAGAACATGCTCAACTGGTTCTTTCTTCTTCTTAAACCGTTCTTCATGAGCTTGTAAGGATCCCATGAGTTGATCGATAGTCATGGTATCCAAGTCTTTGGATTCCTCAATGGCAACAACAATATAATCATACTTTGAATGCAATGATCGAAGAATTTTTTCCATAACACGGAGATCATCTATAGTATCTCCATTCCGTTTTAGCTGATTCACAACGGCTAAAACTCGAGAAAAATAATCAGAAACTAATTCTGATTCTTTCATGTGTAAGGACTCAAATTCACCTCGAAGCGTTTGAAGGCGAACCTTTTTTTACCTTCTCAACACCTTTGTATGAATTCTGGAGAATATCCCACGCTTGTTTCGAACTGGTGGCACAAGCAACTTTCTCAAAGGCACCTTCATCTAAACCTTGATAGATGAAGAAGAGAGCTTTCTTGTCTCTCTTTCGTGAATCTTTTAAAGCATCTTTCTGAGTTTGGTTCAATGTGGACTCATTTTCTGGTTCCACATACCCTTTCTCTACAATCTCTAACACATCTTGAGACCCAAGCAAAGCTTTCATTTGGAGAGACCAATTCTCATAGTTCTCCTTTGTAAGACGGGGAAATTGAAACGGCATCATTGAATTATTCATGGCTCTGATACCACTTTGTTAGCTTAAAGAGTTTGGGAGGAAGAAAGCAAAATAATTTCAGAACTGTAGGACCTGAAATAACACTCTTTATTAAGGTTTTCTTCTGAACTACATCAAACAAATTACTTCCCAAGGTATATATAGATACCTTGGATGACTCTAGATACATAACTGACTCTAGGAAGACGAACAGACTTCATTAACTCATGGAAACATCCAGTACATGAACTGAAAAGACACACCTAGATACTTCTAATAGATTGATCACATACTCCTTCATACTAACATAGTAACATCAGGATAAGTCATAAATTAAGTTTAATTTTCAACACAAATTTGATTTTATAAACAGTCACTGAGCTAATGCAGTGAAGTAACAGTCTAAATGAAAACTACCAGTAACATTATAAATTTGGGTAGTGAACTCGAGAATGTTGACTAAATCTATTCTACCTTGTTTTTTCAGAAAGCATATGTAGACAAATGAAGAGATAATGCAGGAAATAGGATTGGCAAACGTCCACATCTTGGTATAATAAGGGGGTCTCATCAGTACATAAGAAAAGAAAAGGCTTCTCACTTGTAGCTCCACTGGAAGGTAGACGTTCCAGCCTACAGTTAGTAAGGAGTGTCAACTTAATACACAAAACATCTAATAATATAGTGAAAAGAAAATTGGAAGCACACCTCATCCAATGTTTTCCTTACTGTGGTTAAAAAGGAAGGTGTTGATGTGGAGACAACCTTTGGGTAAGTGCATATCCAAAGAATTCTCAACTGTATCTCCACTGGTAGGCATATGTTCCATTCTGCTGTTACAAAGGAAATGAATGCATTATATGACAATTACCATTTTGTAGTTGGAAATCAGAAACAAATGTAACTTCATTGAAGTTATAGTTGATAATCAGAAATGCAATAAAACAATAGTAGGTTGCCTCAGTTTCACACTTGTCCAAAATGGAGGTACACGGCTAAAGAGAATATATAGAATGGCATCCACAATCCAAGCATCTATTTATTTTCTATAGCTAAAGAGAATATATAAAATGATGCCACATAATAAGGATTTGCTACACATAATAAGCTTTTAATATTATATTATGATTGTTGCACTTTTAACCTACAAAAAAAATTCATTCAGTTGAGGTATTTTCATATCCTGCACATAGTAAATAACTAAATTACTGAATTCTCATCTCCAACTAAATTCCTGAAGTTTGAAGTTTTCAAATTGATCCTATCATACGCACAAAGGGAAGACTAAATAAACATGCTTGCGGAAAAATCTTTCACGGCTTAGAAGGACTTGCAACGGGTAGGAAGATGCACCATGGGAAACACTTCAAAGGATTGCACATAACACCAGTCCTGCAGCGAAGTAAACAGAAAATGGTTGAGAATAGTTTAGGAAGATTCATGTCATGCGTGGGAGCCTACAATTTTATAGAATTTAAAGAAACGAATCTTGTTTGAGATTTTTAATATCTCTTCAAGAATACGGGAAAGAAAGTCGTCGATGTGGAGATACTTTTAGAAAACCCAACGAACCATTAATCAGAACGTGGATGAACTTCGTGAAGAAAATAAAACGGAAATGGAGTAGATTCTTACTTTGTTTTGGCTGGGCAAGTGATTGAGCTTATCCCACCTGCTACTGTGGAGACAACCTTTTGAAAACCCAAACAACCATTTGTCCATCTTTTCAAATGGATGGCAAGGATACTTCAAAGCTCCCACATTGTACAGAACTTTGTCTTGCAAAGAACCTCCAAGTCGTATCCCCAAATGATGGGAAGCTATTAGACCAGGAGATATAAGAGTCAAAATCAATAAAAAGAGGTGGATGTATTTAGAAATACTTAGGATGATTGCTCCATCACTAAATCATTTTGTGTGGTGTAGCATGACAAAATCTTCAAAGAAACAACAATCTGGAAAAATCACAGTTACTGATGATAAGACAAACCTTGCAAGAATTGGATGAGACAAATCGTACAGAAAACAGAAGAAATATATTTGTTTTAGTACCAAATGGCCTATTTTAACTTACTAAACAAACCAATTCATACTACTACGTCTGTCTGAAACACTACCAAATGAACTTGAATCCCAATTTTAAGAATTTCTTAGTTGAAACTATCTGATGGAGGGAAACAATGATCTCAAATCTAAAGTTGGAACCCAATTTTAAGAATTTTTGAATTTAACAGGACGGGGAAGATTACCTCTTCGAACAGAGTTTGGAGCACTTGCGTGACAATTGAGAGGCTTTGAGAATAAGAGAAGTAATTGTATTGAAGGGTTGAAATGAAAAGATTGAAAAAAGTGCACAAATCTAAAGTTGGAAACAAAAATTTAACCATTCGAATAGAGTTCCAATTGAGAAAGTTTGATTAAATCATTCAGAATTAAAGGATGAGAAGAGTGGAGGAGATCGGAAGAAAGAAAAAGAAAGGGAAGCAGATTGAAATCTCAATCTAGATATCCATCCATTTCAAGGCCAAAACAACAACAATCACAGTGCACAGTCCATTTGTGTGCACTGGGCATTCCCTTTGACACAGGATACAAGACGGGTACTTTTGTAATTGAAATCTTAATATTCTCACTGAGATGATTTTAGGAAATGGCTAATAATAATATTATTATTAAGGGTGTGTTTGTTTAAAATGTTGAATGCTGGATGCTGGATGCTTAATGCTGGATATTTAATGTTGGATGCTGAACACTGAATGCTGGAAAAGTTGTTTGGTTATCATTTTTAAGAAGTTCTGTTTTTGATTTGTTTGTTTATGCATAAGGGTGATTTTGACCATGTTACCCTATTATTGGAAAAGTATTTTGACAATACACAGTACCTTATCACATAACCCAAAAACCTAAAGTTGATTTGCACTCTGGTTGCGCAAGTTGACCATTCAGTGTTGTGCTTCAGATGAGAATGTTTCACCCTTAGCCAAAATATTTGTGTAACTACACTATATTGTTACGTCGTACAAACAGAAAAATGTTCTAACAACAAAACTATACACGCCAATTTTTCTTCTAAAACATGATATTTAAAAAAAAAAATCTTAACCTTTTAAACGGCTCGTCTAAAAATTCTAAATTTTGGATATGGTACAACAGAAATCGTCATGAACAATGGAAAATATTTCAAAGTGAACAGACAAAGGAAAGATCCCTTACTAAGCAAACGAATCTGACTGTAATTTTTCTTCTAAAACATGACAATCACAAAAAAAATCTGTAACTTTCAAACAACTCGTTTAAAAATTCTAAATTTTGGATATGATACAATAGAAATCGTCAGGAACCTATAGTAAAACTTTTAAAGTGATCAGACAAAAGAAAGTCTCCTTATTAAGCAAACGAATCTGACTATAACGTAATTTTTCTTGTAAAACATAACAACCACAAAAAAATTTGTAACTTTCAAACCGATCGTCTAAAAATTCTAAATTTTAGATATGATATAACAGAAATCTTCAGGAACTTATGGTAAAAATTTCAAAGTGATCAGACAAAGGAAAGGCCATTAACTAAGCCAATGAATCTGACTGTGATATTACTTAATGGTTATGGATGATAAAAACAATTTTTATAAGGGTAGAATTGTCTAAATAATACAACAAGCATTAAGAAGTTAAATTAAGCGTGAGATTTTTGCTGGGCCAAAATCGCTGAAATATCCCAATTAGTTCTTAATGCTTGTTCTAAACAAACAACTTAAAAAACACTTATTTCTGAATTTTAACCTGGTCCACCACTTAAGAAGCACTTAATGCTTAATGCTTAATGAAACAAACACTACCTAAATTTAATTTTTGAATGTAATATTAGGAAATATCGTAATTAAATAATAAATAAAATTTTCTTAAATGGAATATAACTATCGATAAATAGTCGTCTTCCTCTTAGAAAATTATCTTCATTTAAATTGCAGCAGCACAAATTTGTTCAATGGAGAAACAAAATCCAAATCATATTTCTCATTCAGCACAATTTACTACTGTACTTGATAATCAAAAGTTATTGGAGGTTGATGACTCTCTTTCACAAGTATCTCGCGCCTTAACAAATGGTCTGGAGAATTCAAATAGGGAGGTTGGTCATGTAATGACTCCCTCACTCCAATTGCCATCATATTCTTCTAATATTGTGTATTATGACTTATGAGGTGTCAACAGCCTCAGGGGCCTTTTCATCTAGGTCATTTTGCTGCAAACATTGTTCTATGAAGTTCTATAGTCCACAATTTCTTGGTGGTCACCAACAAGCTCACATCAATAATCAAAAAAATGAAGGACCGCCGCATGAGGCTGCAAGCTGAAACTTATCATCCATACTACTATGCCTCTAGACTGCATTAAGTAGTCATTTTCCTGTATTTGGACCTTCTCATAACTGTTATGGCGGCTTACAGATGCAGCCAGGATCTTGGATGCATGGGCCATATCATTCAATCTTATCACATGTCAGATCTGGACAAATCCAAGCTAGATCGGCTGAACCCATCATAAGGTTCTTCATGGGCGAATATCATTCTTCCGGTGGCAGTAATGACTATGGGGTCATTAATAGCCCCACATCACAAAGTCTTGGAAATTATTGGGCAACCGAAATTTATTTGCCAATAGTCACTTTTCCAGTGGTAGCCAAACAATTCCCTGGGGGTCAAGGTTCAATACTAGCCCCAGATCCCAATCCATTAGCGATTCTTTTGCAGGAACGGATGGATTTGCCAATAGTCACTCTTCCAGTGGTAGCCGAGAAATGTCTGGGGTGTCAAGGTTCAATAATGGCCCCACATCCCTAACTCTTAACAATTCTTTCGCAGAAATGTCAAGAGTGTCAAAGTTCACCAACGATGCGATATATCACACTTTTGCCAATTTTTCCCCAAGGACTAATGATGTCGATTCAACCATAAGTGTGGAGTTACTCTCTCCTCTAGGAAGAGTTGTTGGTTTTCAACCTTGGGGATTAGGTCATACTGGTATTCAACCTTCGGCATCAATATGTCTTAATATTAATCCGAGACAACTAGATGATAACCTTGAAAATACACCAAGGGATCCCAAGCTACCAGAAGAGGATTCCGCTTAGCTTGATTTAACCTTGAAGCTCTAGATCATGTGTTGTTTTGTTATCTCCATCTTCTTTTCATCTCATTTGTTGGTGTCATTAGTTTTAGGTTGTCATGATATATCTCTCAATCCTGTTCCATTTCATCCTTTTTGCTTACAGAGGTACTTTGATTCGCCCAATAATTAGTTTGTCTGGGCAAAAATGTTTTTTTTTTTCATCATAAATTCATAATCCCATGTTTGTTTCTATTTAATTACTATTATATCTAAATAAAACAAAGTGAAACTTTCCAATACTTATTGCAATGAATAGCTATTGGGAAGAAACCAACTCGTGAAACCCAACTGATCCCTCGAACAAAGATCTATCTATGTAATCAAAACTGTAATAGTTCTAGCCCCATCAAGATTAGCATCCCTTCGCTGCCAATTGAATAAACACAAAATGTTGAATTATTAGGAAAAACACACCGTTTTGAAAGAACAGTGCCAACTCAAAGCCCTAACAATCTGACATCAAATGCTAACATGACAATACTGATTGTGACACACAAATTTACTACATCTAGAGATCAAAAACAAGAAAAAGTACGTTCTTGCAGAAGCATAATTTAATAAGAAGTAACTTTTGAGAAGGACACCAATCATGTTTTCCTTGGTGAGAAGGACAATCTCTTTTGAGTCAACCTTCCATAAGGACAATCTCTTTTGTTGACTTGTTGAAAAGTACAAAGACTTATGATTTTAGGTAGAATCATAGTGTCAAAAATTTGTGCAATTCTGACTTTGCCCTTTCCCACTAGGGTTAATTACTCCCTACATAGGTTATAGTGTTTTGTGCAAAAAAAATATAAAATCATACTATGATTAGACCTAAAATCATACTATGATTAGGGTGGGTATTTTAGTCCAAAATTTGTTGACTTCAAAGCCCTATTGAATAAGAAACCATCTGTTTCTGTCCTTTTGAATAAGTCTCTCATTTAATAAATCATGAAGAAATGGACAAATATAGAAATAGATAAGACGGGATGCCACATGATTGAAATCCTCATTAAAAAAAATCCAGCCACTTGATTCATAGTCTAGCTCGGGTCCTTGCTCTGACTCCCTTGAATTATCTTCTAGACCAACGGATGCCGCACAAAAACCTGCAATATTCAATGCTTCTGCAATTGGGATGATACTGCTACATAATCCCAACGTAGGAGCCAGATTGCCATACCTGAAGGTGTTGTTTATTTTTCATTCAGCAGTCTGAATGACTGAACTTAAGTGGGTGGACCACCGTATTCAGTCTTCAGACTGTTTGTTTTCTACTAACCATTAAGTACTTAATCTATTTCATCAGCTAAAATTTCAGTTAAGTCATTCAGACTTAAAATTTGGCAGAATGGATCACTTAATGACTGAATGTATTAAGTGATCTTCAGAACTTAATGAGTATTCAGTGCTTAACTGAAAGAAAAACAAACGATACCGAAGGCTTACTTGAATACTAGGTAGTTGCAACAGATCATCGACATCATCCAACCCAGCGATTACTGTAGCTAAAACAAACTGTAAATTATCGGGTGGAGAAATATTCAATGTGTCCTAAGATATCACAGTGAGTCACCTATAGAAAAACGACATGAGGAATCCCAAAAGATGCTTGATATAGCCATATAGGCACATAAACTTTGTCATTCTAAGAAATGGCAGTGAGTTCGCAAGGTAACCTCGCATTGGGACTCCCCTGCAGTTGAAGCACCATTGTGTGCTTGTGGCTTCACATAGTACTTATGAATTTATGATACTGAGTCACTGACAACCAAGTTGATGTTCAGCATTCAGCAAGCACCTCTGAATTTGAGTATGTCAGAGGACACAAGTTGCATTGGTTTTAAGAGGCCCATGCAATGAAAGTTAGTGGAAGTCAGCCCATGATTCTGGACTGCAACCGATCCAGCAGTATAATGGACATATGTGGGTGCTCTTATAGATTTACGTAGGTGTAAAAAACTTTCTTCTTGAGAAGAAGTAAACGAAGACTACGAAAAAAGAAACAGAACTATATATTGCAGACATGAGATTAGCCTAGGCCTGTCCAAATCGGGTACCCGACCCGAGCCCGAGCCCGAAATGTCGGGTACGGTCGGATATCGGGTTACCTTACTCGGGTTGGTATAAAATCGGGTCGGTTTCGGTCTCGGATAATATAAAAAATAGATGTTCAAACCCGGTATGGTACCCGATTTTATCGGGTAATTATCGGGCTCGGTCTCGGGTCGGTTTTGTTTACCCGACATAATTTATATAAAGTTTTGCTATGAATGTAAATAACTAACCAAACATTTGAGCCTTTTGATCTTGAATATTCACTTGGATAATTGAACTTTTGATTCCAAGCTTCGAAAAAATATTTGATCTTGACTCCAATTGAGTTTTTCTTAACTTGAAAGCTATAATAAAAAATGAAGTGTGAGTTTGAGAGAGATTGAAAAAGCTTAAGAGATTTTGTGAACTTGTAAATTGAAGTGTATTAATGCATTGAATTTATACTTTTCTTAACATTGCAAAAGACTATGTTAGCCCCAAAATAAAGTTGTTAAGAGTTCTAACAACTATATTTTATAGTCTAAATGGTATAATAAAAAATTTGGTCACAAAGACATATTTAACCTTAAAATAGAGTTGTTGAGAGTCCTAACAACTCTATTTTAAGGGTTCTATGGTACAAAAATTATGCTAGTCTTAAAATAGAGTTGTTGAGACTTGAGAATTCTAAATTATATGGTTTATATGATATAATTCAAATATTACTTACAAAGACAATTTTAACCTTAAAAAAAAGTTGTTGAAACTCTTAACAACTCTCTTTTTAAGGGTTGTGTAGTCAAAACAACAATCTATTTTTAGAATAAGTTAAATGTGCTAGCTTTGGAAGTAATTATTGCATGGTTGTCTTGTTGAAACTTGGAACTTTGGAAGTACAAAGTCTCACCTAATGACCTAATAAATTTTTTAGTGGTTTGATAGAAGTCAAAAATTTAATTGTTGTCATGTACATAAAAAATAGTTTGTAGTTAAATTTAACTTATGTCGGGCTCGGGCTTGGGCTAAACGGGCTTATATGTCAGGTTTTGGGTAAAAATCGGGTCGGCCTCGGTTTCGGGTCGGTCTTAGATGGAATGTCCAAACCCTATATGAAAATTTCAGTCTCGGGCCCATATCGGGTTGGGTTCGGGTACCAAGCGGGCTTTTTTATCGGATTTTCGGTCGGGCTTGGGTATTCGGTTCATATGGCCAGGCCTAGATTAGCCTAAACATGGATGACAACTTTGCTCTTTCATTTATGTTTTTTAAACTACGTACATATCTACTGACTTAGGGATGCTTAGTGCAAGCAGCAGAGCCAGAGTTCATGCAACTCTCTACTTCCTTCCTGATTGTGAGAATGGGTGTATGTTAAAGTCAATGAGCCACGAAAGGAACAACATCAGCCATCCCTCTACAGCCACCTCCCTACCCTCATAAATTGATGAAGGCTATAGCAGACCAGACCTCAATGAAGACTTTAAGCAAAAGACTTATGACTTTATTGTATGTATACTGTCTATAAATAGATACTCTGATCTCTGTAAATTATTAAAGCAACTAAGATCAATTCAATTGTTTCTTGTGTCATTCATATGTTCTAGTATATTCATTTATTCATTAAGTTCATCACTTCCCACCTGCAATTGATAAGAACCATATAAAAACCGTCATAAGCAATCATTTAGTGAAAATTTGGTTAATGGCATATATGTGCAATGTGCGCTTATTTATAGAGCTAATACTGGCGCAGTCGGAAGCAGCACAACCAACATTGCAGTGGTTATCAACATTAAAAACTAAATGCGTGTTTGGAGCCATAGCGCATTTAGTTAAACAAATGCCTGCACATATTGGAGGAAGAGGAATAGGTGTATTGCAGAATATGAAGCACTTCTCATAACAAGCCACAAAAGGGGTTTTGGAGGAGTCTTGTGCATAGGTTTTGCCTGTAAACATAATCATCATTGCTATAACCATCACAGCCATTTATTTTATCTCCATCTTCTTCTAATCAATTTTTTAGGGACTTTCTCTTGAGTTTATTGGGCTAATGAGATTGAGAGACCAATAATATTTTAGATTCTATTTTGCTGGACTTTCTTCTTTTTTAGGTGGCATACATTCTACCACTTGTGCAAAAAAATAATCAGTAATTAATAAGAATTATATGTAGAATATCTTCGATTGACTCAGATTCTATTTTGAGTAGAAAGTTCAATTAATTTTATGATTATCTATAATGAAATAAGCAATGTATGATTTCTACATTTCATCAAATCAGGGTGGCATATATGCCATGAAATCCCAAGAATGGATCACAGTGAGCCTCATACTTAATATATGTACTTGAAACATTTCAACAAGCTAAAAATCTTTGTTTTAAATGGTTTCCATTTGGTTCCTTTGGTTGCTCCTATATATTCATGGCACTCTCATATGCACATCAGCACATCACACAAAAATTAACACTTTTAACGGCAACACCTTCGAATAAAATGACTTTAGTATCACCTTTGAATCAAATACCTTAACTACTGGTTGATCATCTCTGCATACAACTTCGCTTGGTACCCAACTATGCTCCGTCTGGTTCATCATCTCTGCATGTCGTTGCTTTAAATTCAAAGATTCATCACAATGCAGTACAAGCTACTCTCTCAGCTGCAGTGATTGGTTGTGGAAGGAAAGAAATTTAGAATATTCAAAGGCAAACAGAACACCATGGAAGCGGTGTTTGGAGGTATAATACAAGAAGTCAAATGGAGACTTAGCTCTATTGTAGACTGCAACCAGACACACAGAAGAACAGAGATATTGCTCAGCAGTTGGGCACAACTTGAACCTTCAGGCAAGCAATCCTTCTGATGATAGCATGGGAGAAGCCACTCCATGATGAAGTAGCACTAAACACAGATGGCCCTTTATCAAGTCATGCAGGTGGGATAGAAGGAGTATTCAGAACCTCTCAAATAACAGTTACCATGGCCTACACTTAAGAAATCTCTAGTCCATCCATTCTATGCATTGAAATATCAGCCATTCTCACTGGTCTGCAAATAGCAGTGGCTATGGATTAGACCAAGTTATGCTTGCAATGTGACTCATTTGGGAAGATACAACCTACATGGAGGGTCAGAGGTCTCTATGAAAGTTAACTCTTAGTATTCAGGGAAACAAATTCTGTAGCTGACTCTCTTGCAACCTGTTGTAAGAGCAGTGATAACCTCGTCTTCATGTATCATTGTAATCCCATCATTGTAATCCCTAACCTAGACAAACTTCTGTACTTACAAGTGTAGAGAAGGATGGGCTAGGAATGACGACATGATGTACACTAGAAATTGAATTACAATAACAATGGTAGGGGTCAATGCATGCCAAACCCCAGCTTGCATTTTGCAAAAAAAAAAAAAAAAACGATTCATTAGCAAATAACTGACATCAATGGCTACAGTAGTCTTTATTATTCTTAAGTGATCTTCTTGCGGGGTAATCATTCTCACCCCATAGTTTCCAGCTTAATTTCATTTGGTTTTCTCCGTTGTCATCTGTCTCTGTACTAATGTTGAGATATATGCATGAATAAATGTTATAAAAGTAGTTCACCCTGAAGTGGTTGTTTAATTCTATAGGACACTTGGTTCTAAATCAATGTCAGGCGGAGTTTTTATCTCAACAGTTTGAGCAATCAAATTTTGAAACAAGCGGATGGTAACAACCCAAAGTAATCCTAGTTCTAACTTGGCTAATACCCATTGGGTCCCTCCCAATCCCACCAGTATTTCAGTTACAAAATTTATTTGATAACTACAAGAGTGCTCTGGTGATTGTATGATTTGAATCCATGGGGGGCAACTGTGAAGTAAAGAAGCTTCTGAAAATCTCCCAGGCTTAATCTACCACAAAAACAAGTATACATAAGTCCCAAATTTTGCTTGGTGAAGGCAGATGAGGAAAAACAATACAGGCACCATCATAACAATACTTTATAAGAATGCTTCTGAAAATCTCCCAGGCTCAATCTACCACAAAAACAAGTATACATAAGTCCCAATTTATGCTTGGTGAAGGCAGATGAGGAAAAAAATACAGGCACCATCATAACAATACTTTATAAGAATGTTTTCCGGTATCAATACACATCAACTCCAGACACAATGTCTCAACCATACTTCTCAAATCTCAAAAACACAAAGCAACCACCACGTTCCAGAAGAAACAAAGACCAAACTATAGTTTACAGAGAACCCTAGAAATCTGGGAGGGGGGCAATCAAATTAATACCGAGGATACAATCCTATCAGGGGACAAGGCAGTGTATTCTGATAACAACAATAAAGATATACAACATACTGATAACAAAAAAAAAATGCCTTGGCCCCTAAAGATATTAATACCTATTAATTATACACTTCCGCATCTCTCTTTCATTTCTCTCCCCTTCGCTGTATTTCATGTGTTACCTTCGCCTTCTCACTAATTTTACAGCTTCTACACTTCAAGCCTCATCAACCAGAGATGTACCAAGAGGGCCTCATTAATATGGATCAATTTGCTTGAGTTTCAACAAGGTATCAAACAAAGTCCTCCAACGGGATGAAAACGCAAGATGCTGACCACAAAAGGGCTTCACAAAGTATCATCATTTTAAATCTACCCAAATGGGTTTCCACCTAAAGAAGAGAAAGAATTTGGAGTAGCAGGCAGTGAGTATCTGCCAGCCTGCTGTTGATCAGTATTCAAGTTTCCAAAGAAGGATGCTTCGCCACCGAGCCCGGCACTTCCTTGGTGTCTGCAGTAGGCGCTACGTCAAATTAATACAGTTGTAAACTATAACAAATAATCTTTTAATGCCACTGGAAGTAGCACAAGAATATAGCTTAATATATACAAATTTCATCATTCTTCAGAATAACCATATATGTACTTGAGGAAGATATTTTTCAAACTGAAAATGAAGAATGCTTTAAACATGCTATAGAATAAAACACAAAAGTAGGAAGAAAATATTTATAAAATATTTATTTTCTATCACCAGGTGCAACACTTCAGGCAATGCATACAGATGAAGTGATATGCAGGCATACACTATCTAATAGTACTTCTAAAATTTAAAATACCAATGAAGTTTACAAGGTATGTATCATGGCACGTTATGAAGTGATATGCAGTCAATTTGATCATAGGGATGGAGGTAAAATAGACTATAAGGTAAGAACTACTCGAGCGCTACACTTGTATTGCCCCAGTGTTGCCCCAGTGTTACAAGTCCTACACTTGTAGTTTTGTGTTGTAGGATACAACAGAAATAGATATTTGTAGTTTTGTATCGTGTGCACCTTACTGTTTTCTGCAACATGACACCTATAACCACCATCTCCATTGACACAAAAAAGTTTATGACTTCGGCATACATATATATATTTCACCATTCCATTGTTGAGTATATATAAATTTTGTATTACACTATGAGTTGTTTCTCGAGATAATTCTGTCACATCAACCTAAGCAACATTGACAACGGACATGTGCTGGACACCGATTGTTTTTTATTAATCCATGTGTCCAACACAGCATCCTAAAACCAGTTCGAGATTGTTATAGTCCATGTTTCAGACATAGAATATTATAAATATTTCCATCTAACCTTTCCATATTTAGTTGCAACTTGGAACTAGATGAACAATTAAATTCTTTCTTATCACTGTCCTTTGTTCTCTTTTTTAGTAGTTTTTTTCTCCCATGTTCCTTTTTTCATATTTTAGCTTTTAGAGCAAATTCTAACCTCAAATCATATGCATCAGTTTGTAAGTGTGCCCTGACATGGGTATTAATGTGTCCGACATGTGGGTTGAGTCTCCAAGTACCTGACATGTGTCATGAGCGTCGAGTATGCGATGGAATTTTTAACAATTATGGAGTGTCCATGTTATTTATAGCATGCGACAGGTTTTTCTATCCAAAATTGACCTTAAAGTATGTAGGACCTACATAACCAGAATATAAAATAAAAAAAATAAATAAAATAAATAAAATCGATAATCCAAAAACATGAAGGTGAGATTGAAAATTTTCTCAGGAATCAGGACCACTGATCAAAATAAAGAAATATAAAAATTCCTTTTGGTCCAGACGGCAACATCTATATGGTTCATTCGGCAAGAAATTGATTAGGTGGAAAAAGTGTACCGTGTGGAATATCTAGCCTTAATTGCATGCATGTAACTATTTTGAGATGCTTTATAGCATTTCTCGTGCAAATAAAAAAACTGCAATACAATATCTTTTATGGATCAAGCTCACGGGTGTTTAAACTTTGGAGTGAAGTTGGATTACTTTCCAAACATGAAATTCCCTAAAATTACATGTAAAGAGTCAGGATGTGATAAAAAGAAATATTACCCTAGTGTCGACATGTTACCAGGGACTTGCTGCGGCATGAATGGACCTGATATTATTGACAGAAATAGTGATATTAAAACAGAAGCCAATGATAACAACAAAGGAACAGGAAAAAGAAAATTCTGTTTTACCTTGAGGCATTGCTGATGCATAAGATGGTGATTGCCCCGGTGATGCGTAAGATTGTGAATGTGGAGGCATCCATTGTTGAGAATGATTACCAACACTTGCACTACGCAATAAGCCTGAAGAACCTCCCAGGTTTGGTAGGGCACCTTGCAATGATGTCATGGAAGGGAACTGGTGTGCAACGAAACAAATAATAGACAGTTGAATACAAATTCAAACTCTTTATGCAAATTAAGGATAAGATAAGACAAACTTATAAAATTCATAAAAAAGTTATCGGTTCTTTTCATTCCACCTATGTATACAGTGGTAAATAATGGTACACATTGTCAATATACATAGATATCATTAATATGTCAATGTCAAAAGGGACTACTGATCTTTGTTTGATAGGATCTCTGGTAAAAAGCCGCTATGCATTGGGCTAGATGGTCTAAAGGTGACAAGATCAAAGTTTTTCCTAAATCATGATAAGAAACAGTCTCCCACTATGACAAACGTTCTGAGAGGAATGTTATCGATGGAGCATTTCAAAATTTGAATAAACAAATCATATCACTTAATAACTAAAGAAAAAAATTTGGAGGGAGGCGGTGGGGTGGAGGGGTTTTGTAAACCCCTGTAATACATCTCTTCGAGAGGCTTGAAATAGGATTGAGCAATCAGTAAATTTGTACAACCATGCATTGGAAGTCTTTGGAGCATGCTCGACTCTCAGATTCAAACTAAATAAATAAACATCAAGAATATGAAACGAATCCAAACAATTTTTAAATAAACATCATCATACCGATATAGCATGAACCATATTTGGTTCAGTAGCGAGATCAAATGGATTTGAAGGCTTTGATGGATGAGAAAATGTTTGCATTGGCTGCAGCAAAGAAATCCATGTCATAGATCAGATAATGGTCAAATATGTGATACATATATGAGTGAATCAAACCCATTAATGGAATCTATGTTTTTCATACATGGTTTACCGCGGCAGTAGGATATTGCATCCCATAACCCATTCCAGAGGATGGACCAGTATGCCAACCAGGAACTGATGCAGGGCCTGATGGATAGGTCATCGCGAAAAGGTCCTACAAGAAAATAATGATTCTTTTCAGCAAAAGATAAAAAATCTCTCCATAAACTTAGTAAACCATTAAACAGCACAAAAGAGAACTCTTACCTCCGGAAGTGCTTGTCTTTCACTTCTTTTTGCTTCTGGATGAGCTGGTAATGCTCCAGGCGCACTGCTTGTTTCCTGAATTTGATTTGATGCAGGTTGTGATGGTTGTGCGAGTGTTGTTGATGGCGCTTGTGTATTTTGAGCATTTTGTGGATTCCATGTCTGAAAAACGCACAGAAAATGAAATATGCATTCAGCTAAATACCCACATAAGGAAAACGCAAAAGGAAAAAAATGTCATTTCGCTTTTTCTACCTGGTTGCTTGATGCCTGAACAATGGGAGCGATTTGCGGGGCAGATAATCGAATATCATTACCCGCGAATAAAGATGGGTGACTTTGCTGCATGTTCGGCCACTGCCCTACATCATTGGTGTGGGTAGGCAAATTACCACTTCCAGAAGGCATTGCTGACATCATGTCTCCTAGTTGTGCTGCAGAAACACTACTACTATTGGGTGAAGATTGGACGTTTCCTACGGGTGCAACTGCTGCAGCACCACTAAAGGGCAATGTTGAAGAGTTGGTTACATTAGCTGGTGCAGAGGCTGGAGTTGACAATTCAAACAACAAAGACTCCAGTGTGTTCACAGTTGAAGGGGGTTGAGGCTGAGCTGGAGCCTGTGGGGCAAAATCAAAAGAGGCCCAGTTACCACCATCAAGAGATGGACCTGTTGGCTGTGTAACAGGTTGAACCTCTGGTACTGTCGTTGATTGTGTTGGTGGCCCAGATGAGGCAGCAGAAGTCTCAGGATCAGCACTGAAGTCAATCAAACTTGCTGAACTTTCCCTTTTAAGTTCCACTGATCCTCCATCATTAGATCCCAGGCTACTGGACGATGCAGTCCTCTGCAATAAAAACACTCATATAGCATAAATACTTGTGATCATACAAAAGAAACCTCCTTCACTGATAAAAGAACCCTACAGAGCATACCAATAAATATACAGAATTCAAACTGTAAGGAGCTAGTATAACACATTTTCAGCACCATCACAACAGTACACCAACTAAAATGTGATAAAAACGTCAGGAGAAAGATATCCTACAGATTGATGTCAATATATGCAACAAGGGCATGGATATGGTTCCACTGTCTGACACAGGTAGATGGTGTCTAACATAAATTACTTCAGACAGATGCTGTATGTTCATATGTAGTATAATCTAGAGTAGTTAAAGGTATTTGACTAAATAATATATAGTAAGAGTTAATAATAATAAAAAAATTATTACATTTCTTTAATTCCATAGATTCATATGTATCAAATCGGTATTGAATTTCAATCATCATTGAAGTTTACCTTTTAATATATGTGGGCATTGTTTGTTGAACATCTATTAAATATCATCAATAGATTAGTAAATAACTAAACGAGGATATAATAATCTCCTATTGGGATTTATATATAATTCAAAGCAGGACCAACACATTCATGCATATTAAAAAAAAAGCAAAAAAAAAACTTGGTCAAAACTTTTGGTGCCCAGAATCTAAAATCCTCAAGTAAATGGTCAGACTACCTTAAAGTTTAGGATCCATCATGCATTTGTCATGGTGCAAAAGGTGAGTCTCTTATAACACAAAATGCCAAATGTCCTACATGGTTCTATCCTTGTTACATGGATTTAATATTTCCATGTCATGCAAATTAAAAATGGTTGTGAATTTAACCTAACGCAATCAAATAATAAATTTCCTAAAAATCCAATAATTAACATTAAACAAACCAGATCACCTTAAACAAACATGCACATTACAACAGACTGATGAGTAATTAACATTGCTACAACATTTCCAGAATGCATAAATAGTTCGATTTTTAATAATGCCGAAAACTCTACCTGTGTGCGTGCAGAACTTTCAGCAGCCTTACCACCATTTGCTTTGGGAGGCTCACCTACACGAAGAGGCGGAACATCATCCCCCAAAATTTCCCTAACCGGGCGTACCATAGGAGGACTTGGCATATCCATTTGCCGGTTTGGTGAACGCCTTTCTGATTTGGAATCTCCATCAGGAACCTTCCTCCCATTTCCAAATCTATCATCTCGACGACGGTCATCTACCACTTCAAAACGAACAGGACTTTTCCTATAATTACTACCATAGCGACTTTCTTGATCATAGCCAGGACTCCTTCTTTCATCATAATTATATCTGTAATTTCTATCATCATTTCTTCCTCCAGAACCAGATCTTTCATTGTAGCGACGATCGTATGTATCATCATAAGGTGGGCTCCTGGAACCACCTCGAGATGTATCTACCCTCCTGTTTTCATAAGAATCCTCCTTTTCACCCTGTATGCCATACGATACAACATTATCACTTGACAAAGATAATTATGAGTTATGACTAAGCGAAGTCCACCAACCTTACAAAAAAAAGCATCTGAGAATCCCAATAAAATTATTGTTACAATACATTTCTTTTTCTTTAAGAAAAAATCCGAAGTTTACAAACACATTTAGGATATTAAGGTATTTGCATCTAAAATGGTTTGCAGTTGCACTTTGCAATATTAACGTATGAAAACTAATGCATTCTAGGGTTTAAAACCCCTAATTTGTGCTAAGTTACTACTATATGTTTTTAGAATTATTGGGGATATTTAGGTTTATGTTTAATTGGTGTTTTTAGGTGTTTTAGGGTATTTCTATTTTAGGGTTATTTTAATTTCGAATTATGTTTTCTATTTTCATTAGAATGGGTCTAGGTTTAGGTTTCCTTGTTTTCCAAGGATTGTTTTTCCTATTTAAAGGGTTGTAGGCCATTGGCCAAGTAGGTGTTGATTGGTTAATTGAATTGTGTGTTTTGAGAAGAGTCTTCTCTTTGTGTGAGTTCTTGGTTAAGAACATTGGTTGTCGAATCCCGAAAATCGTCGTAGTTCTTTGAATTCGGTTCAAAGTACATATCTTTATGCACGACTGCATCAAATTGGTAATCAGAGCAAGGTTTTGAGGCTTCTAGGTTCTCAAAAATCCTGATTTTTTGTCATCTTCATCGTCGTTTCAAGCGCCCTCGCTGCCACTGCTCTTTTCAAAGTCTTCCGCTGCTTTGTTTGAGGTATCGAAAAAAATAAAAAAATAAAAAAATTTCCTTGGTCATATTCGTTGGTATTAGTTTAATTTAAATGGAGAATTGGTATAAGGTTTGGATTCAAGATCATGCTTTTCGTTCTGTGTACTATTGGAGGCAAGTTGTGTTCTTTTGTGATTGACCCTAAAAATAATGGTAATTTTGTTTCAAAACTAGCGGTCGAGAAATTACAATTGGAAGTGGTTGAAAACAATTGTTTGGTTGATTTTTCCATTGGAGATATTGTTGATCGGGTGTGGTGTAATATAGTCGACACGGATGCTTGTCATCTTTTGTTGGGAAATCCATGGACATTAGAAACGGATGCAACGTTTAATGTGCAACATAATGGTTATAGTATTCTATGGAAAGGCAAGAAATTTGTTCTTCTTTCAACTAGGCCTTGCATATCACAAGAAGAATTCGAAGCTACATGTCATGCGCGCCAGGTTTACAAAGAATCCATAGAAGAGTTTACAAAACAAGGATGTCGATATTTAAATGATTTTTTTGATATCTTTGCCGAGAAAGAGGAGGTTACAAGAACCAAGTTCCATAGTTCAAAAACATTCGAATTGAATGAATTTTTTCCGCTCTTTGAGGAAGAACCCCTAGATGTTGTTGAAGATGTGTTTTTAAAAGAATTTGGTGTATTTGTTGATCCGATTTGGGAATCTTTTATAGCCAATTTTCAGCGACTTGTTCCTTCTTTTCATGGAAAACAATTGGGGATTTCATGTTTCAAGTATCATTGTTTTGTGAGGTTCTTAAAATTTGATTTTTATGCAAGTAAGGTTCGTGGAAGAATTCAACTTTTTGGGCTATTGCTTCTTATGAGAGTGAGCAGATTTTTGGGAAGAATTCGAGGTAGACTCGTTGATTTACATAGGCCAAGTTCGAGCTTGCAGCACCAACGTGCAACTACTACTTGTTTTGGTGAATTTGAAAGAATCAAGTTCGTGGACGAACTTTTTCGAACCCGGGGAGAGCTAATGCATTCTAGGGTTTAAAACCCCTAATTTGTGCTAAGTTACTACTATATGTTTTTAGAATTATTGGGGATATTTAGGTTTATGTTTAATTGGTGTTTTTAGGTGTTTTAGGGTATTTCTATTTTAGGGTTATTTTAATTTCGAATTATGTTTTCTATTTTCATTAGAATGGGTCTAGGTTTAGGTTTCCTTGTTTTCCAAGGATTGTTTTTCCTATTTAAAGAGTTGTAGGCCATTGGCCAAGTAGGTGTTGATTGGTTAATTGAATTGTGTGTTTTGAGAAGAGTCTTCTCTTTGTGTGAGTTCTTGGTTAAGAACATTGGTTGTCGAATCCCGAAAATCGTCGTAGTTTTTTGAATTCGGTTCAAAGTACATATCTTTATGCACGACTGCATCAAAAACCTTGTAACGGATGAAAAATTACATTGATAGTAAATCAAAAATCTAGTGATCTGATGACTCGTATTCTATCGAGTACTTGTAAGCATACTTCGAAATATTGGGGACATCATCGGATATCCCACAATAATGCCGATTTTTGAGGAATCGGATCCACGAATATTCGGCTTTCAAATTGGTTCTTTGTTTTCCAAAATTCAAAATTTCGCTCAAAATCGGCATATTGATCTATGGTTGTAAGAACAAAAAATTTAAGTAAATTTACCATTTTACATTTGTGAGGCAATTAATTTAACGGCCATAAATCCCCAAACATCCACACCTCTTGGATGTGGTCCATAAGTTCGTGTTTTGATGCAATAACACACGACTTACTGTTTAATAAACATACGACAAAAAGTACATAATTCACCAAATATATGTAAAGTTGTATGCACGCGTAAATAATCGTGTAAAGACTGTTTTTTGTAATTTATCACAAAATTGATAAGAGATATAGACTAAGACGACCACCATAAAAGGTCAGGTGGTACAAACTAATGGATGCCAATAGACCCCCTCCTTCGCTTAAATGTATCTAATTTATCTCGTTTTACTGATCGAACAAAATAAAAAAGGGTACAAACTAATCCTGGGAAAACAAATATTTCAAAAATAAACAGAACTAAAAGAGATCATACCATCTTTACCCTAGGAGGCTTATCAATGCTCCTCTCACCAGTATATCTTCTATCGACATAGACATGGCGAATGAAGTCCCGGAGTCTTTCCACATTGCTGCAAAAGATATTGTCATCAAGAACTGCACTCACACTTAAGATTTGTAACACTAACAAGAAACATTAAAGATCAAACATACCTGCTATCAGGTAGAGAATGACGTTGGGGCTCCCACTCTTTAAAATAAACTTCCCTTGCACGCTGCGAGGAAGAAAAAGTGCACCAATATGACATAAAAGGTCGACAGGGACAAATAACTTATATCTATATATATCATTTGCATGGGGGTTGCATCTATACCTCATTTCCACCTCCTTGAAGAGCAGTAACTTCTTGTGAAGCAAATTTGGCCATGGACACTGACTTAACACGATGCGTGTACTCCCGACTGGAAATAGTTTTTGATACCATGTGAGTCAGAACATTATCTCATCAATATCGTGATAGTTGTTCATACAGTGAATCAGCAGATTATCTCATTAATGTGGTGAATTTGCAAACATGGGAATTATCGATAATATGTGAGTTATTCAACATGTGTGAGGTTTCCAACTGACACCTAATAGCACCTGATAAACAATTTTTATCAAAGTGTGCCGGCATGCTTCCATAACATGAGAGTAATTAGACATCTTGTGCAGAATTGCAAATTTTTATGGTGTTTCAGTGGCAACAAATAAGAATAAGACAACATCCCAAGAAAAGGATAACAAGACATGGTTTAACGGACACTTACTGTATTCCGCTACAGGTTGTGCAAACAAATGTCCAGAAGTTTGTGCACACATACTGTGGTCCCTGTTTATCAAAAGAATATCAATTCCAGAATCATGTCAAAGTGGAGTATGTGTCTAGTTGTGTTTGTATCTATCGAAATGCAATGTGTTAACTTCTTTATAATGCATAATGGTGTGTCAACATTAATTAAAACAAACGGACGAATAGCATGCATGTACTAATATTGATTTCGAAGAACAACAATTAATGCTCTGAGTAATATGTGTCACATTATGTCAAAAAAAAAAAGTAATAAATAGACCTTAGGGGAGAACAATGACTCTGGCACTCTGGTCTCTGGTAAGTAATAACGATTCACTAATACTTTTATTCGAAGATGAACTCCAGATTGAATGTCAGTATTTAACCACTGAATCTGGGGACTTTGCTAAATAATACAAAGCAATTAATATACCGGTTATCCAAATAAGAAAACAATCAAATTCATTGAGAAGCTATAAGCAACATGGTTTCGCAGCTACAAATAACAGAAAACCGAACATTCTATAAAATCTAAATCGTAGTAAAATGGAAGTCTTAACATTTATGATCATTTTCCTCCCAAATCAAGTGCCTTGATTCTATTAATATACCATATTTTTACTACATTGTAATTCATAAATTTGCAATTAAACTCGACAAGGTTAAGATTGAAAATTTACCAAACTATTACAATTGATACATCTCCGATTCTCTGGAAGCTTTAAAAGACCTCGAATGATCTTCTCATTCCTTTCATCTTCCTTTAACCGATTCGCCATTTCTCACAAACCAAATCTATCAATAAAAAAAAACAAATAAAATGATTCAAAAACACATCTTTACATTAAATTCTCCAATTTAAACACTAGATCTGAATAATTAAATCATGAATTCAACTAAGAAAACCTAAAATGAATGTTGAAACGCTTAAAAAAAGATTGAAATTTCAAATGAAATAGAACTAAAACCTTATTCAAAATGTTGAAGAAGAAATTATAAATTTGAAATCTAGCTAATGATGATGATGACTATATGAGATGAAGATGAAGAAAAAGCCATGAATTTGAAGAAATAAGTTGAATTGCTTTGAAAGTTCTGATAACAAAGAAGAAGAAGAAGAAGAAGAAGATCTATACAGCAAAATCTTAGTTTTTTTTTTTCTCTCTCTATCTTAATTGGAGAGAGAAAGGAAAAAAAGTTTTTCAAAGAAAGAAAACGTCGCCGGTTTTGACGGTCTGTGACCTGTTACTGCCGGTGGAATAATTTGTAAGTTGAAATGACATAAATAGCCTTTTTTCATTTGGTAAGTGGTAACAGAAATATGGAATAATCACCACACCTGAATTCTGATCATGTTACAGACTTACAGTGCAGTTGCAGCTACTTCCACAGAAGTACAGAACTATTTCATTTTTATTTTTTTTTGGGCAAGCCTGTTTTAATGAGATCAGTAACTCAAAGACGCACTGTCTGGGATCGAACCCCAAAATTCTGGTATCATCGCCTAGAGGTATTGCCAACTATTCATCTATATATAAATGGCATATGGCCATATGGGATAGGGCTAGTAATCACGATTGCCAGTCCCATCTCGTCAAGCTAATCTTTAAAATTAGTTTACCTTTGAATGAGCTGCGTTGAGGTAAACCTAATGAGCGTGAATATCCTTATCCTTTTGATATATTAGATTGAGTTTGAGTGACATGAGTTGCTATGTTAATGCTCAAATTTTAGTTTGAGTACGACTTTATGAACTTTGTTAAAGGTGAACTCTACATTGGCACATTGGAATGAAACTGTTTGATTAGAAGAGTTGATTGTGTAGGTATTTGTAATAAACTAGTCGGCAGTTTGGTGATTGGCAAGTTAAAGAACCAAATAAAATAGCTACCTCTCTAAATTCTACCAAAAAAAAACTACCTCTCTAAACTATTTCTGTAATCTGGACAAAAGCCAGCATTGATTCGATGTCCGTAGAATTTCACCAAATTCACAAAGATTCCAATTTGCTGGCGTTACCCATTCAATTGTCAAGATTGATAGAAGATGGTCTTGTTTTTGACAAACTTGGACATACATTCACATGTTTGTACTATAGACCTGATCCGATCCTGTGCACCATGATCTCTACTCAAAACTTTAGACATTTGAAATTTCAGATTTCTAAACTAATTTTGTTAGTAAAAGGGTTTTAAGGGTGCCACATAGGAGAGAGAAAAAAGGTTTTAGCATAAAATTTATGTTAAAAGTGATTAGCACTTTTAGAGTTACCAATGGTTGGTTTTAAAACAAGGGTTAAAATTTAAGATTTCACTTTTCCCCAAAAATATAGTGTACATTGTGATGAAATCTAATTTTTAATTAATAAAATGGTCCTATGCGGCACTTTTAACTCCTTGGCAAATTTGCCAAGGAGATAAAAGTGTTTTACTTGAAAAGTGTATTAAAACCCACTATTGGCAAGAGTTTTTTACTAAAAGTTGCTAAAAGTGATTTAAAACCTACCATTGGGAATGCTCTAAGTGGGTATGCGGTATCAATCAATGGGTCATAAAAGAACCCATCTCTTTCACCCATGAAAAGCCCATCCTCTTTCACCCATTTTTAAAAGCCCTCGAAACATCATGGTATAAAACCTTACTTCAAACAAATTTTGGATAAACAGAGATGACGGGGATGAGGATAATGAGTGACATTCTTTTAACGACAATGGAAGGTTATGCTTAAATTCATGTTTAAGGAAGGTTATCTTCATTTGAATTAGTTTAATTATATAGTTTGACCTTATTCATTTGAATTAGTTTAAATGGTAATTCACAATTTGGGAAGCTGCTGCCTGCTTAAGGTGATCAATTTTATAAGCTGCTGCCTGTTTAAGGGAAGTTGCTGCCTGCTTGCCTCTCACAATTTGTGTAAGAATCAATCTTATATAAATACTCCCAACCTTTATTCTAACCTTGTAAAAAATGGGATCAAGTGCAAGATCAATGTTCACTATCTTGATCACCTTCATTCTTCTCATTAGTTGTTTCGACCAAAAAAGCTATGCAGGTGCTGCTTCCTAAATATTAACATGTAATCATTCTTTTTTATAACATGAATTTGTTTGTTTTCTTATCTTTTGATCTTATATATGCAGTCCTTGCGGATATAAAGCAGCTGGAAAATAATGGGAATCATCACCGAAAGCTATTTCATTTTGATCGTAGAGTTAGAGAGAGAGAGTATATATATTTCAAGCACCTACTGCTAACAGGGGAAAAGCGATGGCAGCTCCTCCCGGGGCTAATTCCCCACCATTTGTTAACAGGGTTCAAGATTTTTATTTTTACTTGCATCCTGAAATGGTATTTTGTTACAGGAGGGCAATGCTATTTTGATACTATAACTATAATGGTTTAGGAAGTGAATCATAATCTTTTGGAATACATATTTGAAATGGTACATGCATGAATGGTTTGAAGTTATAGTATTTCATTTTGTTTTTCACAAGTCTGTCTTGTTATTCTATGGATCCATCCGCCACAAATAGTGCGGTATGGATCCATCCGCCACAAAGAGTGCGGTATGGATCCATCCGCCACAACGATTGCGGTATGAATCCATCCGCCACGACGATTGCGGTATGAATCCATCCGTCACAAAGATTGCGGTATGGATCCATCCGCCACAAAGATTGCGGTTTCGATAATCTACCATTGGAAACACTAAAACCTTTTCAACGCTAAAACCATTGAAAACACCAAAAATCCTTAAAACCATCCTATGTGGCACCCCTAAAAGTGTTTTACCATTGGGAATGCTCTGATCATTCTAAATGATATATCATAGGGAATAGGTTTATATCAAAGTGAATGAACTTTTAAAAGAATACACAGTAGACAAGCACAAACTTAAACACCACTAAATAAAGTAGCTTCCAAGCATTTGATGCCTTCACTTTTTTGTCAAGGGTAAATGGGTAATGGTGGAAAGGCAAAGGAAATCATCGAAGGGAACCACTTCCTTTCAACAATTAAGGTCCACATTATGGCAATGGCGTGCTTAGATATATTTCAGCCAGGGGTCCCTTGACCCCCTCCCTCCTTAAAAAGAAGAGTTTAATCCAAATCAAGTGTTTTTGTAATTAGAAACAAAATTATATTTAATTTTTGAGAATAAATTAGTATCAAAATGAAATTTTTATTAAAATTCGAAGTCTTCCCTGGTCGATGTTTATATAAAATCGTCAACCCAATTTAAGGCTAGATTAATGGTGTGATAATCTCCACAGTGTTGAGATTTTGTATTCGCAACTTTGTCTTCAAAATATGGGGACAATTGTTAATTACCTTTTGGATGTTTGATCAGGCTTAAAAACTAGGGTTTTTCGAAATGCTTTTGTCAGTTTGTATCCTGTTGTTGCTTTTGTCACTCCACTATATTTCTTATACTGTATGATCTGATGAAGACTTAATGTGTGTGATGCAGCCAGCCAGTAGAGTTTAAGTACTGTATTCACTAGGTCTGTCAGTTAATCTCTAAGTGGGTTCTTAAAAGAATGAGTGATGATTTGTTCCAAATTAAGTATTTTTGTGTTTAACAAAATGACGTGTAATTCTTTGTGAATTAAATTAAATATCAAAATAAATTTTTTTATTTAAGTTCAAAATATTCCTAGATTTATTTTTATATAAAATTTTAACCCATTTTACACCGTTCAGATAGTGTGATGCTTATCAAAGAAAAAAAAATTATTGGTGTGAGTAATGTTCTTTATAAAATTCAAAACAAAATTTTACATCATTTTCTCAATTTAATTGTATAAATCCGTGTTGTCCTTGTGGTTTTCCTAATTGGTTTCGCTATCAAGATTCAATTAATCCTAACCCCCCAACATTAGAAGATTGTGACATCTAACAAATCAAAGAAACCACCTTAATTAACACAAATTATCTAATAAGTACTAGTAGTATAAGTTTAAATTTAAAAATTATAAATAAGATGATGTGTTGCCGAGGTATTGAAGAGAGGGACTGTGGAATGCTGCAAAACCATAGACCATAGGTAACAATGAACACCATGACTTTTAAAAATATCCCAACTCTAGTAAAACATATATACTACTACATACACTTTCCAGTTCAGTCACACCCTACTTGGAGCCATTGTTATCATTGCATACACCTTAATCAATCATACCCATTATACAGTGACCTGTTCTTGAAAAGTTCATGTATGAAGTATGAAATATAAAATAATGCTCAACACTTATAATAATCCCACAACCTAAGATTCTTAGCTGGATCAGATTCAGTTGCTATACGAGTCGTGTATGTATGTCAGTATGTAATGAATTTTATCTGTGGTTTATATATAAAAAAAAAAGAAAAAAAAATTTATCTGTGGTGATTCTTTTGGGTGGGATTTGTGGGATCTGTCATGTATGGTGCTGTTAACTTTAGTGGGGATTTGAATAAGTATTTTTGGTTTTACAGACATATATATGGTGCATTCTAAAAAGCCAACTAAGCAGCATTTGTATTGCTTGGACAACGAGAGGAAAAACAAATCATGCTATAGAATATATACTCAGAGAATTTTATATGTGTTGCTTACTTGTATGTGGGTGTGTACACCCAATCACAAAATGCCATGTGGCAATAATAATATAACTTAGTATGGGTTTAGTTAACCCTAATGGGTTTATCAGTTTTTCAACCACTTTATAGACACGTGGCATCATATGATTGGGTGTACACACCCACATACAAGTTGGCTACACATATAAATTTTTTAAATATATACTGTATACTATACTTGCAGCAATACGTTAGCCTTTAGTCATCTTGTTGTTGGGCTAAATTGCATAACTAATGTATAAAAGTCCTAACATTAATACACGCCCTAGATCAAGCTTATACCCATAACCCATGTGATGGTAAAGTAGGAACCAGGAAGAACTGACTGTTTAAATTTGAGAGTTTCTTAAAGCGTATTTTAACTAAAAACGCGAAACTATTAGGTAAAATGATCAAAAAATACAACATAGTTTCACTTTTTTTTTACTTTATACAATGTACTAAAAATCACGCCAAAACATCAATGTACTTTGAAAAAATTTTCACGTTATACAATCTGTCTAAAACTAGCTAACGGACTGCAGACGTGGCTAAAAATTATCTACGTGTGTTTTTTCTTTTAAAATAAAGTTAAACAACATTTCCAACACATCAAAATGAGACACATGTTTCTCATGTGATTGACTCCTTCCCTATTTGAACAATTCAATTCAACAAATCTGTAAATCTCTAATTCAAATCCCCAATTCTTCTCATTTTTAATTCTTCATCATCTTCAAATCCCTAATTCAAATCCCCAATTCTTCACCATGTCTTCATCATCTTCTGTTATTTGGTGACCAGCCTATGCTAGATGAGTAGAGTTGCAGATGTTTTTCAGTTTTTTTTTTTTTGGGGTGTGGTCAATGTTGTTTACTCTAAACACTTTTATTCTGTAGTGTTGGATCATTGGTGTTTTTTTTTTGGAAGGCATCATTCTGCAGTGTTGGATCATTGGTTTTTTTTTGGGGGAAGGCATCATTCTGCAGTGTTTTTTGTGTTGTATAAAGAATATTAGTCATTTGACTTTGAGATATATATATCTTGGCTTATTTGATACAAGCTTATTTGATGTAGGATCATTTTATGATATTGTGATTAAAACAGGTTGAGTTGATAATATAGTATCATTTGGTGATATTGTGATTAGAACAGGTTTAGTTGATAATATAGTATCACAAGCTGCTGAATGATTTATTTTTTCAGTGCAAGACAAATGCGGTCTATATTAACTTGAAATTAACTTGAAATTAATTCAAATGCTCATTTACAGTGCAGCAACAGAAAACAAAGAAGAAATATAATATTGATCTTGATCAAACACTAATACAATTTCTACTAGATTGTCAACAACACAAAACAAATCCTTCATGTTATTGAAATGGTCTCAATAACAAATCCAGAACAACATAAAAAAAAATAAAAAACAAAGAAAAATATTTTTTTGAAGCTTAACATTGTTAACCATTTTCTCTAGTTCTTCTATCTTCTTCTTGTCCTGTAGCTTAGAATCTTCATCTGCTTCAATAGTCTTTTGCATCATTTTGTTTAACTTCTTCATCTCTCCCATTGTATTCTCAAGATCTGAAATTCTCATCTTTAAGTGTCCATTAACAAACACAACGGTATACCATTGTAGAACAGAGCACAACCAATGAATTGCCTCCCAACATTTTCAGGTGTCCACGCGATTTTAATAGGAGAAGGAGCTCCACAACTGCAAGAACGAGCAGAATGAACACTAGAAGATGATGAAGACATGGTGAAGAATTGGGGATTTGAATTAGGGATTTGAAGATGATGAAGAATTAAAAATGAGAAGAATTGGGGATTTGAATTAGGGATTTACAGATTTGTTGAATTGAATTGTTCAAATAGGGAAGGAGTCAATCACATGAGAAACATGTGTCTCATTTTGATGTGTTGGAAATGTTGTTTAACTTTATTTTAAATGAAAAAATACACGTAGATAATTATTAGCCACGTTTGCAGTCCGTTAGCTAGTTTTAGACAGATTGTATAACGTGAAATTTTTTTCAAAGTACATTGATGTTTTGGCGTGATTTTTAGTACATTGTATAAAGTGAAAAAAAAGTGAAAGTACGTTGTATTTTTTGATCATTTTACCAAACTATTACTTTCGTACGAAACTGATACTTGTACGCGAAACTAATAACTGTGCACAAAACTGATAACTGTGTGCGAAACTATTAACTGTGCGTCAACGGTGTATATATTCGGACCATTTTTTCTGGTTAGTTTCCACACTTCACAATATTTGTCACATTTCTAAAACCGGCATTCGGTTGTTTGACATCATTTTGTGACTATGTTAGGAGTGTTCATGGTTATCTTGTCTTGACGACATTGTTAGGAAGTACATTGATGTGTGAGCGTCGTCTCTTCGTCTTCATTCTCTTTCCTCTAAGGTATGTCAGTTTGCAGTTTGTTCAGGAACGTACGTACCACGTTAGGGCGTACGTACGTAGTGATAGGCATATCTTTTCTCTTGGTCTGGAACATACGTACCATGTTAGGACGTACGTACGTTGAAGTGTCCAAGTTGGTTTTCTTGTTCAGGGACGTACGTACCACGTTAGGGCGTACGTACGTCATCGAGCCTTTTTTTGTTATTTCGGCCCATGTTTCTTTCCTTCTTAACCCTAGGTTATAAATAGGTCGTTGGTGTTATGGGAAAAGTAAGAGTTCCAACCTAGCCTCCATAAATAGTGCTAGCAATGGTACAGGTTAGACCCGAAACCCGGTCCGATCCTTACCGATAAGAGCAGGTTTGGTATTGTATTTTTATGTATTGGTACGGGTCTGGTTCTTAAAATTAGGACCCGATTGTTATCGGATCGGGTTTGGAATTAGTAGATACCGAACCGATATGGACCCGATATAAATTATTTTAAGGTTTTGAATATTTTAGATTCACTACCATTATTAACATACCATAATTATCTTAAATTTTAGAAATTTGATTTTTGTAAATAAATTTTCTAATCCTAATTACCTTATAAGTATATGCAATTACATTAAAAACATAGAAATAAATAAAATCATATACTATATTTGTATACTTGATTATATATATTTACTAAATATATCTAGATTCTTAAAAGTAACTCATTTTTTCTAAATTTGTATACATAATTTATGGTCAAAATACCCGAATCCAACCCAGATCCGATCCGATAAGATTTGGTACGGGTATGGTTCCTTATTTTCGAACCCGATAGGGTCTGGTTCCGGGATTATTAGTTCTCTTATTGGTTCGGGTATAGTATTTCTAATATCCGGTCCGAACCGGTTCATTGCCAGCCCTATCCATAGAACCCTTGTTTGTTTGTTGGCTCTTCCACAAATATCATCTTCTTCCTCAATTGATCTTTGTGTACTTTTATCTTCTATCCTTCCCCAATTCATCTTCCCATTATTGTTTATAGTGATTTAGCTTCGAGTATTCTTGTGTGTTCATCAAGAAGTCGAGTATCCTTGTGTGTTCATCAAAGAACTCTGGTGTAAGTTATTTCATAGTTCGGCTTCGAATCTTCTTGTGTGTTCATCAAGAAGTCGAATGCCTTGTGCGTACATCAATGTACTCTGGTGAAGTCAAGGTGTTAGAAATAACCAGGAGTGTCAACTCGCAGTGATTGCAGGTAGTTGATAGGTTTGTAGATCTCTTTTTATCTAGTGGATTTATTTGTTGTCGTGAGGACAACCGTGGACGTTTTCCATATTGGGTTTTACCACGTTAAAAATATCGTGTGTTATTTACTTGTCTACTGCTTTGTTCTTGTTTGTTTTAGTATCATATTGCACATAATGGGTTTTCACTTTCCTCCATTTCATTTTACGTTTTCTTCTTGTTCTCAACTATGCCTTACTCTCAATCTATGCATGATATGAATGAAGATGACATAGATGACTTGATTCAACAAACTCAAACAGGAACTCAAAGCCAAAGCAAAAAAAAAAAAAAAAAAGGAAAAAAAGATTGAGGTCATAATTGGAACGTATTTGAAAATTTGACATTATGTAGAGCTTGGTTGGCAATTGGGGAGGATGGATCTGTTGGGACCGACCAAAGCATGGTAATGTTTTGAAATAAAGTTTATGTAAATTTTGTACAAGATTTTGGAAATGCAACGGATCGTAAAGGAAAAAAACTCCAAACTCGTTTTGGAATACTTTTACTGATGTTAAACAAGTGGGGTGTTATTCTTACTCAACTTGAAAGTAATAGGCCAAGTGGAATGACTGATCAAAATGTGGTAAATATTTTGTTTATTTTATTTATTAAATTATTTACAAATTAGATTAATTATTTTATTGGTATATTAAAATAATTATTTTATTTTTATTTGTAGTATGATGAAACATGTAGTAATTTCTTAAAAATATTTAAGGAGTGGAAATGGAATACTTGTTATATTCTTCTTAAGGATACTACCAAGTTTAATAAGCTGACAACAAAAAATGATCTAACTCCAAGAGTATCTCGACACAAAAAACGTTCAAGTGATGGAGAACCCATGGGACCTGACTCAACCTCCATTTCTTTTGTGAACGTTGATGTTGTCGTAGAGAGACTAGTAGAAAAGAAAAAGTTGAAAGATAGAAGAAGAAAAGAAAAAAAAAAGTGCCAAAAGTAACTTAACAAATTCCCATAAAGCAATCAACAAATTGGTTTCTCAATTGGAAATAAGAGCTATTAAAAGGGTGATATTGAGTTTAAAAAGTTGGAAAAAAAACGTGAGATTGAGTTGCAGAAACTACAAATCAAGCATGATTTTCTTCAACGTGCAGATGATATAAAAATACTTTCAACTTCGTTTGACACAATCCTTGCAAAATTTCGTGAGGTGTATAAGACACGACAAAAAACGGTAGTAGCAAAGTGGAAAGCTCAAGATCAAGGTCAAGGAAGCTATGTGGTGCCACCAGGAAGCTGTGGGGTGCCTCAACCATCGTATGGGGTGCCATAAGGAAGTTATGGGGTGCCTCAACCAAACTATTGGATGCCTCAACCAAACTATGTGATTCCACAACCACAACGTTATGTAGTTTCACATCCAAGCTATGGGAGGCCTACTACTACTCCAAAAAGTGCAGCTGGTTTAAATGTTAGTGATGTTGATGACATGCACAACTCTAGTGCTAGTGATGAAGAGTAGAAAAGTAATTTTATATTATTGTATTTGAATCCTTTTTGACAAACTATTTATAAGAAGTTCACGCAATTTGTGTAATGTCGCACGAGTTTTGTAATTTCGCACGAGTTTTGTAATGTCGCTTAAGTTTTGTAACGTCGCATGAGTTTAAATTAACTTAATTTAAAATACATTAACTTAATAAAAAGTGCATCATCTGAATGAAAGATATATTCACTTAATTAAAACCATAGGTGAAAAAATCAAAAATTTCGGGTAGATATTCACGAATTTTTTTGGTTTTTTAGGAATTCGGAGCGGTACGGCATACGGATATAATACGAAACAAAAACCTCCCCATTCCGACCCGATAAATTTGGATATTAACAAAAAATTAAAAAAATACGAAATTTATAAAAAAATCGGAAACTATATGGGTTGACATCCTCAAGTTTCAAGGTCTGCAAAAAGCACCATATATACCTATGGGTGCAAAAATTTGATCCACAAACTCGAGATACGTATAGATTAATCGAACAGTTACAATAAAAAGCCTTGTATAGACAGAAGTAAGATGGGGGGTATACAATGAGACTGGACCTGATCGGGATCAGACTGCCTACGTGTCCAAGAAGATGAACTTGGAATTAAGTCTCTGCTTCCGCTAAGCTCTAATGGAGTTGCTCAGTGGAAGACTCGTAGTGGAGGTTTAGAACTCATGTATTTGTAGTAGGCCAGAGGAGGCTGGCTCAACCACCCATCGGTTTTGACTCCATGAACTCAGGTAGTTCAACTGTGAAGATGCCTTCCGCGGAGATAGCTTGCATGCTGCCGAGCGGTTATCTCCTTGGTTTGAATTCCCTTTGACCATGATGACTGCCATGTGGCATCCTCTGATAGGTCCTGGTTCAACCTGGGTCTTCCTTTATCTTCTCCAGCGGGCTAGAACCATGGGTTTTGTTAGCTTGGAAACTCGCTGGACTTATCCAGTTGGTTGGGACTTGGATTGACCAAGCCTGAAAGCAAAGATTTGGGCTTGACTCCTTTGACCGGAGGCCCAATCTTCATTGCATACACCCTGGCCAGGTCCTCTGGACTTCTGTGTTAAGCCTTCGGATGAGCCTCTGTCGTTGTTGGACTTTACTAGGCTAGACCTGGCCTACTTGGCTGAGGTGGGCCTGGTCGATGTATGGGAGCCCATGGTTCAACTTCTTATACAGTAACCGGGGCTCCACCCTTTGGCCGTGGACTATCCGGTGGGTCAAGATCCACAGAGCGTATGTTGACTCCTTGAGACCGGGTTAGGCCCTACCCGATAGCCCAGGCTTGGCTGGCTAATGCTCAGGTGCTCCCAGTTTAGCTTCTTATACAGCCATCGGTGACACCTGTCGGGTTTTTTACCTAGGGTACACACATCGCCCCCTCTTTGTCACGTAGAAAATCTGCTTGGGAAAGATCTTCGAAATATCTTCCCCGGCTATTGAGATTTGGAGGATTCCTTCCTTGACACGCTTTTTGATGACGATTCCGCATCCCTTGGATCAAGGACTAGGGTTTCTTTCCTCCTCTATAAATAGCAAATCAGAGGTGTAGAAGGATATCCACTTCTCTTTCCTCGGTTTCTGTTGCTGTTGTTGCTGCTGAAGCTTCTGCTGAAGAATGGCTGACGAGTACCATCCAAAAGTATATTGTGGATATGCGGGAACAAATGACTCTAGAGATCGAAGACCGGGATCGTCGTATAGAGCTGATGATAAACGCCTGTTTGGAAGACATTCGTCAGGCGCGCTTGAGCCTGTTTGCCTTGAACGACCAGCTTGCTGACAAAAGCCGGAGGCTCGAGGCTGCTACCGAACGGATCCGGGTTCTTCAGAGGGAACTGGCCACCGCATATGTACTGTTGGAGAAGCTGGGGTATCATCCGGTCAAGGAAGAGCAAAACCTTTGACCTGTATTCCCCCGGCTTCCTGCACTATTTGGGGGAGTAGTGCCCCTGATTGAGACAAATTAATGAATTTATTTATTTATTCTGTTTTTGTCTCCTTCCTACTACTGAGTCACCAACTTTGCCAGTCTTCTGAGGACAAGGGTGCCTTTGTGAATGGCACCATCTCCTTGCAAGATGTTTATTTAGAATGACTCGTGACTCCCTTTCTTCTTGAACAAAGGAGTCCCTTTGATACCCCAGTTTTCTTCTTGCTTTCTCAACAATGGCAGATTCTAGGCCTCTCTCCAGTGCTTTGAGTGACAACCGATCTGAAATAGTTCAAAAATTGTCGCGTCAGGTGGATGACCTCAAGAGGAGGATTAACGCGCTTCGTGAGGAGCAGCTTCTTCATGAAGATATGCAGGATACCCGGATGGCAGGTATGAAGGAAACTGTAGAATACTACCGGGAAAAGCTAGAGGAGAAGGTGGTCGAGTTGTCGGTCGCCAAGGAGCGAGCATATTTCGTTGTGGCTACGTCTTGGAAGGCTGGGTATGTCGCTGCAAAAGTTAAGTACGGCCTTCCTGACTCGCTTGAGGGGCCCGGTCTGAATCCCCCGTCTCCCCCTTTGATGTAATTTAGCTCTGGTCGCACTATGTAGGGGATTTGGTGCACCCCGTATAATGCACTTTGTAATAAAATAATTTCTTTTTTATCACCGTCTCGAGCTCCGATAGATAGGCTCGGTTACTTTCTCACCATGATTAGTGCATGAACACATGCCGGTCAATCTTCCCTTGACCATGATGACGTAGACCGGGGGTCCATATGTCGCTGACATGGATCGTGCGGACCCCACCTAAAAATGCTGAATGGATCTTGTTGAGTGTAAAGGTGGGTCCCAGTTGACGTGGGTTCCATACTCCCATGTGACTGTATGGTGTGGCCCCCAGCTGATTGTATTAAGTAGACCCCACTTGTCTTCTCTAAAATCTTCCTTCGTTGGCACGAAGATGTACAGCTTCAACTTCCAGTGAAAGCTTGTGACTCTTCGCTGATCGAGTCATTTAAACCAGTTGGTTTAATGATCTTAATGGAGGGTCCATTAAGATACTCGAAATACCATCAGCCGGTGGACCCTGGGCTCTGCTTATAAAAGAAACGTTCAGAGGAGAGAAGGGTATCTTTTGCTCTCTCTCTCTCTCTTCCTCTTTCTCTGCTTCATTTCATTTCGCCAGAACCCCAAGTTCTGAAACTCTAAATTCCTATGATTTCACGCGAATTTTACCCCAATAATTAGGAGAATTTTAGTTCTGAGCTCAAGCAGTGACGAAGCCCTGTCCCGCTGCTGATGAGGGTGAACCAAATGGCATTCCGACGACTGGGCGTCCTTCGCCTGCTGGTGTGGCGGAGGTGGCACCTCTAAATACGGCTGAGCCTCCAGTTGAAAGGCCAAAGAGGAGGTGGCAAACTTCCTCCAACCTTCCCCAAAATCCTGAACTTGAGCGGATGAGCGCGACGGAAGTTCAGGAGCAGCTTAGCTGGAGAGGGGTGCGGTTTGGTTCCCATCCCTCGATTTCTGATGGTTTCTCCGGCAACCTTATAGCGGTAAGTCTTTACCAACTTCTGTATGGCATGCAGCTCCTGCTGCATTCTTCTATTCTGAGATTATTGTCGTGGTGGGGGATCCCGCCGGGTCAGATACACGTGTCCTTCTAGATTATTGTGCGTCGGATGGGCTGATCGCCCTCCACTTTGAGATTCTCTTTGGCCCGATCGAGATGTTCATGCTCATGAAACCGGTCGCCCGGGAGGCCAAGGAACGTTGCTTCTACGCCATCTCTTGGCGTACTGCCTGGAGGCTGTCTGGACTTCCCAATCACTATGGGAATTGGTTCGAACCCTGCTACCGGGTGTTAGGGTGGTCGTCTGACCGCGACATACAGATGCCGCGAGACTTCATAGGTAAGCATGCGCCTGACCTTTCTTTCATTTTTTTTTCGCTTATATATGTTTTGCGTTCTTGCTGAGCTCCGGCTCAAGAACAGTTCCATGCTTGTGCTTGCAGGGAAACGTCAGCTTTAGGTGCTCTGCCAGCGGGGATGGAGTCCTCTGCTGTTGAAGGGAACATTAAGCACTTTTTCAGTCTGCCCACAGACCTACGAGACCTGACACTTCCTGACCATATTGTGATGCATATCCGCTTCCCGGCCAGGCTTGCAGCCCTGTCGGCCACTCCTCAACTCGTGGAGTTAGAGTCCAGTTCTGGTGAGGGTGTTGCTACTGTGTAGAGCACAGTCCCCACTGCCGAGGAGGAGCCTCCGGTTGAGAGTGAGGCTGTTGATCTGCGGGGGGAGATGTACGACTGGCCCGACGAAGCTCTTCCAGTCGGAGGAAGATCTCCTCCTGATGAGCCAATGCCGGACGTTCTGTCGGAAGTCATCCCGGTTATCAGGGATGTCCAGGTCAGTGATGCTAGCTCCGTTTGTCATTCAAACCCTCCCTTGGGTCGCCGGAGGAGACCACATGTTTTTTATGGCTCATCTGACTCCTCCGACGATCCAAGCCTGATGTCGAGGGATAGCGGACTATTGCTTTCCCGTGGGTTTGGCGAATCAGCTACTGAGGGATTCTTTCCTACCCCGGTGCAGGTACATGCTGAGGTGGACAACCTGGCCCAGCCGGAGATGGTGAGAGGTGTGTTCGAGGAGACGGTGGTCGCCTCTTGGGGGGTCCACCGGACGTAGTGGATGCCCCCAGTGCTGGAGACGTTGGAGTTGAGGCTCCGGTGGAGGTAAGATGTAATGCCCCGGGATTTTGTCCTCGCTCATCCCGGTGCGTCGAGCACCATACCGCTCGCTAATGTCAATATTGTCCCCCTTTAGTCACTGTGGATATCCAGCAGTAGAGGGTTTTTATGGTTAAGCTCTATATACTACCAATACAACCACTTCCTTGGCAATGTGGGACTAACACCAACTCATGGGTGTTACAATCTCACCACCTTAGAAATAGAGCCGTCCTCGGCTCTGCAGTACACTCAGTATAGTCCCAAAATCTCCGACGTTCCCTGCCAAGTGAAACAAGTACCTGACGTTCCCTAGGCCTTTCCAGCGTACTTCCCACCTGCAACAGGCGACCCGTCGTCGGCTCTGATACCATCTATGTCACGCCCCGGGATTTTGTCCTCGCTCATCTCGGTGCGTCGAGCACCATACCGCTCGCTAATGTCAATATTGTCCCTCTTTAGTCACTGCGGATATCTAGCAGTAGAGGGTTTTGGATCAGGGCCCACCCATGTGGTTTACCCCAAAAGGCCTTGACATTAGTTCGAGTATGGTTAAGCTCTATATACTACCAATACAACCACTTCCTTGGCAATGTGGGATTAACACCAACTCATGCGTGTTACATAAGACCTTCCCAGCCTTCTGCTGTTGAAGTTGTTTCCGTACAGTCTCCTGCCCCGGTTGATCCGAGGGGCAAGGCTGTGGTAGATGAGTCTGCCCGGGGCTCGAAGAGAGCTGCTTCTGCCTCCCCTGCTGACCAGGGGGAGGCTGTGCGCCTGAGAAGAGAGGATGTCATCCCTCGGGCGCTGAGGGGACTGGTGACGGGGACTACCCGGATTGGTAGTGGCTCCCGAGTCCCTGTTGAGGATGTTCTGGCTGTCGAGGACGTCCAGACTGAGATGGAGTTTACCGTGCCAGGCACTGCTGATGATGAAGCCCCGGTTTATGGGTGGGGTGACCAGGTCCCGTATACTGACCTGCCCATTGGCCCAACTGTGCAACTGGGCCCTGAACCGGGTGAGTACCAACCCGAGGCTACCCTGAAGTTTCCTCTGCCGACGTTCACCATTCATCCTGCATTTCTGAATAGGGAGCCGACGTCGATTGGGGACTCCGACATCATGAACATCCATACTGCCTTTGACTACATCTTCCAGAACTTGCTTCCGGAGGACCAGGCGTACTACAGCCGCCTTTCTCGTGACCGGGCGATGAGAGTAGCGGCTCAGAACCTGATTGCAGTAAGGTTTCTTGCCTAGCTTTAGACTTGTCGTTGCCTGTATGTTTATTTCTGACTTTTGTTTCCCTTGTCTGTCAGACGCATGCTACCATGGCCCCGGTCTTTAAGCTGAGTGTCAGACCCAGGCCTTCTGCCTTGGAGGATATGGAGCGCCTGCGAGCTGAGAATCGTCAGCTCGAGAAAGACCTGGCGGCGGCCAACAGTGACCGGTGGGCTCTGGAGGAGGGCAAGCGGTTCATGGCGGCGGATTACCACAACTTGGACTTCACCCTGACCGTTGTTCTTCAGAGAGAGGAGGATGCCAAGACTTCCTTGGCGGAGCTGGAGGCCACCTGCGGGAAGCGGACCCGAGAGAAGCTGGAGCTGGACCGGCGTCTCTCCCTCAAGGAGGCTGCGTATGACCGGGCCGCTGAAGAGTTCCGACTGGCGAAGGCTGCCTACCAGCAGGTCCTCGACCAGCTGGAGAAAGAGAAGGTGAAGAAGCGCGGTGATGGCCCCGGTCCTTCTTCTCAGCCTTAGCTCCGTTAGGCTTTTGTAGAAAGGTTCCTGTCCCGGTTGCCGAGGGATTTCCTCTTGTACATCTTTTTTCTGAAAAAGAAATAAAAGTTTTGTTGTGCAAAAAATACCTTGTTAGATATCTTTACCTTGTTTACAACATTTATTACAACTGTCTATCTCCCTCGCCCCCTTATCGTTCTAAAGAGTTTTCCTTGGGACGATAACAGTTCTTTTTCTCGTTGACTTCATGGGGATCCACGGTTTGATGCTGAAAGAGGATTCATCCCTGTATTGCATGCTTTGACCCGGGGGCAGGCTAGCTTGCCTAACTGCCCCGGTTTTTAAGAGTGGATAGCCTCGCTCTTAAAATTGGTTTCCAGGACCAGAAGCTAGGTCCAGGCGTCTTAGGCCTAAAAGGAGCGTAACTCTGCATTTAGGACTTAGCCAGGATCGGAAGCTATGTCCGGGCATCCTCGGTTGGATGGGGTTTGATCCCTGACATCCTTGATTTCCAAGACCGGAAGCTAGGTCCAGGCGCCTTGGGCCTAAAAGGAGCATAACTCTGCATTTAGGACTTAGCCAGGATCAGAAGCTAGGTCCGAGCATCCTGGGTTGGATGGGATTTGATCCGTGACATCCTTGATTTCCAAGACCAAAAGCTAGGTCCGGGCGTCTTGGGCCTAAAAGGACCATAACTCTGCATTTAGGACTTAGCCAGGATCGGAAGCTCGGTCCGGGCATCCTGGGTTGGATGGGGTTTGATCCCTGACATCGTTGATTTCCAAGACCGGAAGCTAGGTCCGGGCGCCTTGGGCCTAAAAAGAGCATAACTCTGCATTTAGGACTTAACCAGGATCGGAAGCTAGGTCCGAGCATCCTGGACCTCAGTCGAGACTTTATCTTTTACTAGGATTTTCAGCAGTAAGTAATACAAAGTACTCGAATTCTTGCGGGAAATAATCTTTATTGAAATCATCAAATGGAGTACATTACTTGTAGAATTTCTTGAGGTGGAAAGCGTTCCATGGCGTTGAAAAGAGGTCGCCAGACAGAGTTCTGAGGAAGTATGAGCCCTTCGCAGCATGTTTGTCTATGATGTAAGGTCCTTCCCAGTTTTCTCCAAGCTTTCCGGCGGTTGTATCCTCAGTTATGACTTTGACTTAATTTTCTCATGATCCAATCGCCCGGATTGAACTTCCTCTTTACGACTCGTTTGTCATATCCTCTTTTGATAGTCTCCTGGTACCGGAGGAGGTGTTATAGGGCTTGTTCTCTCTTGTCATCAAGAACAACTTTTCTCTTGTCAAAATCCCTTCGTTCTCCTCGGTAAGGACCGCATCAGTGCGGGTTGTTGGAGCTAGCAGTTCTGTTGGCATTACCGTTTCTGCTCCAAATATAAGTTGAAAGGGTGTCATACCGGTGGACCTCCTTGGGGTGGTCCGGTATGCCCATAAGACCCCCAGGAGTTGCATTACCCAGTTGCCTTTTGCTCTATCCAGTCGTTTCTTGAGTGTATCCAAGATGACCCTGTTGGACGCTTCTGCTTGCCCATTCCCCTGAGGGTAGTATGGGGCTGAGAAGTTGTGTTTGATCCCCAAGGACTTGCAGAACAGCCAGATGTTATCGCAGTCAAACTGTTTTCCATTATCTGACACTAGCTCTTGTGGGATTCCAAATTTGCAGATTATATCTTTCCACAAAAATCTTCTGACGTCGGAGGCACATACATGTACCAATGCTACTACTTCGACCCATTTGGTGAAATAATCTGTAGCGACCAATAGGAATCTGACTGAGTGTGGAGCTTTCGGGAGCGGTCCCACAATATCCGATCCCCACTTGGCGAAGGGCAATGCACTCAGAATGGGATGTAGTTCATTTGTCGGGGCATGCTTCTGACAGGGGAGGCATGCCTGTGTGAATTTCTTGGCGTCCGTCATCATGTGTGGCCACCAGTATCCTTGGATCATTGTCTTCTGTGCTAGATTTTTGCTACCGGAGTGGTTGCCGCAAATCCCAGCATAGATTTCCTTTAGTATGATCAGGCCTTGTTCTGGAGTGAGGCACCTGAACAAGACCCCGGAGCCATGGCTCTTCATGTACAGCCTGTGTGACTCCCGATGCGATATGACAGTAAATTTCCATGCATCCCTCTTGATTTTGGCTGACAGCTTTGGATCTTCGGGAAGCAAATGGTGGATAAGGAAGTTGATGTATGGCTTCCTCCAGTCTTGACCGTTGCTGGACTGCAACTCGGCGTCAATTCTGTCTACTTCAGAATTCAGGTTGTCTGGAATGTCTTCAATTGGTTCCTCTGGTGGGAGCTCCAAATTGATGTGGACATGCAAGAGCGGTGGTTCTGACGGGTCCAGTTCGTCCGGCTCCGTTAAAGGTGGGATCGCTTCTATCCGGCCCCTGGTGCGGCTAGGATTCCAGTCTTCGAGTTGTGATTCTGGTGGGTCATGCGTCTGACCCTGAGATGGATGACCCGGCTCGTCCTATGTGCTGGACTCGTTTGCCGGACTGTGAAGCTTCTTCATCTCTTTTTCTTTTCTATCCTCTGGTGGTCACCATGAGAACTTCATTCCAATGTCTGCACTCCAAGAGATAGACCTCCGGTAGCGGCATTTTTGGATCCTTGGGCCCGATACTCGGCTCTTTCTGGTATCCGATTGATAGCTGACGGGGCTCCGTAGTGCTGCTAGAAGAAGAAAGATACGCCAGGGCATCTGCGTGCCTGACGTCTATCCTTGGTCGTTGCTCGACCGAGAAGAATTCAAACTTCCCTGCCATGGAGTGGACGACATCGAGGTACTTTGCCATCCGGTCGTCCTTGGCTTGGAAGGATCCGACGAACTGGTTCGCTATTAGCTTTGAATCTGTCTTGACCATGACTCTCCGCGCCCCCAGTTGGAGTGCTGTCTGGAGACCATGTATTAGAGCTTCATACTCAGCTTCGTTGTTTGAAGCTGGGAATCCCAGTCTAACAAATTTTTCTATCTACTGTCCATCTGGGCTGATCAGGAGACAACCTATGCTAGATCATGTACAGTTACTGGACCCGTCAGTGTAGATTGCCCATGCTTCGATGTCTTTTTTGGCCAGAGACTCCTGTGACCGGGGGGCATCGTTCGCCCCCAGTGCATCTTCTTCTAAATCTGGGTTGACCGGGATATCCTCGATGGGAAAGTCTGCCATCAAGGAGGCTATTGCGTGCCCTTTCTCCGCGGTTCTGGGTTCAAACCGGATGTGGTATGCACTGAGGTAGCTAGACCATTCGATCAGTCGATTAGATTCTTCCTACTTTCCAAGAGCTTTTCTGAGTGGGAACTCTGTGTAGACTTTAACTGCTCTCCCTTGAAAATATGGCTTTAGCCTCCTGGCTGCATATACCAGGGTTAAGGCGATCTTTTCGATTTTTGAATACCTTGTCTCAACTCCCTGCAACACTTTGTTGATGAAGTAAACTGGCTTCTCCTCCAGTTCTTCCACAAATATAACCGCACTAACTGCTATGTCAGACGCGGCCAGATAGATGCTGACTGGTTGCCCGATTTGTGGTGCTGTGAGGACCGGAGGTTGAGTGAGATATGCCTTGATCTCGTCGAAGGCTTGCTAACAAGTAGGATTCCATTCCGCATTAGCCTCTTTGCGTTAAAGAATGGCTTGCATCGGTCTGAGTACCGGGAGATGAACCTGTTGAGAGCGACTAACCTCCTGGTTAGCCTCTGGAATTCTTTTACTGTCTTCGGGGCGGGCATCTCCAAGACTGCCCGGATCTGATCTGGATTGGCTTCTATGCCCCGGTTGGTCATGAGGAAGCCAAGGAACTTGCTAGAAGAAAGACCAAAAGAAATATTTGGCTGGATTCAGCTTCATGTTGTAGCTTGTCAGGATATCGAACGTCTGTTGTAGATCTCGTAAATGATTGTCTTTCTCCTTGGTTTTGACCATCATATCGTCTATGTAGACTTCCATGGTCCGACCTATGAGCTCGTTGAAGATGGTGTTGACCAGCTTTTGGTATATTGCTCCGGCATTCTTCAGACCAAATGGCATCACCCAGTAGCAGTAGAGCCCTCGGTCGGTGATGAATGCGGTATGTTCCTGATCTTCTTCGTGAAGTGGAATTTTGTTGTATCCAGAGTAGGCGTCCATGAAGGACAATATTTGATAGCCCGCGGTGGCGTCCACCATGTCTGTGATCCTGGGAAGTGGATATGGGTGCACAAGACATGCTTTATTAAGATTAGTAAAATCGATGCAAACTCGGATTTTACCGTTCTTTTTGGGACAGCCACGATGTTGGAAACCCAGGTAGGGTAGATGACTGGTTTGATGAAGTTGACTGAAAGTAGTCGATCGGCTTCTTCGTTGACCGCCAGCTTTCGATCTGGCGCCATTCGCCTTGGTTTTTGCTTGACCGGCTTGTACTGAGGATCAATGTCTAGTTTATGACAGGCGACCGAAGGGTCAATTCCTGGCATCTCGCTGACACTCCATGCAAAGATGTGGTGATTCTGCCGGAGCAGAGTGATCACGAGATCCTTCTCAGCCCTTGGTAGGCCGGAGGAGATGTAAGTTGTCTTGTGGGACTCCAATCCCACTATAACTTCTTCCAGCTCATCGACCACTGCTGATATCACGGTCTTTGTGTCAGGCTTCCCCTTGACAAACTTGTCGGGAACTGGTTGCTATTGATAAGAGTCTGTCAAGAAGATAATATTCCCCTTAGTTTCGGAAATAGACTTCCCCTTGACAGCATCGAGATGGCACTTGAATGTCGTCCCTTGGTCTCCCTTGACTCTGCAAATTCCGTTGGGAGTTGGGAATTTGAGGCTTTGGTGGAAGGTGGACAGTATGGCCTTCATCTGATGAATCCAGTCCCTTCCCAAGATGACGTTGTAGCAGGAGGGGGAGTCAACTAGCAAGAAGTCTATCCCGACGGTGTTGAACCCTACCGTGATTGGCAGGTGGACTTGCCCGTAAGACTGTGTTGGCTCCTCGTTGAACCCATAGATAGGAATCTCATCAGATTCGATGAGACCCTTAGATAGCTCCATAACCTTGTAAGCACATGAGAACATGACGTTGGAGGTGCTACCGGCGCCGACCATGACTCGCCGGACCCGGTAGACGCCAATCCATGCTGTGATGACTAGGGTGTCATTGTGTGAATAATGCACTCCCCTCTCGTCTTCCTCTGTGAATGTCAAACCTCCGGGGACAATGGACTCAGTGTTCATCCCTTCGTTGAAGTTGAGCTGTCCAACCTTATGGACATGCCCTATCCACTAGAGCTTTTCCTGGGCGCAATTCTTCCTCTCTGTCTTGGAAGAACCGGGTGCATGTACATGACAAACATATACAATTCGATCTCCAGTTTTTACCTGTTCGACTGCTCCGGTCTGTACCATGTCAGGGATGAGGCCGGCATCGACCAGACGTTGTATTTCAAACTTCAATGACCTGCAGTTCTTCAGCTCGTGACCGTAATCATTGTGGTGATCACATTTCTTGGACTTATCTCTCCTGCCCTCCGGGTCTGCCGGGAGAGGGGCAGGTTTGTTGAGTAGCCCTCTGTTCTTGATTTTCTTGAAAACTTCCTCGATCTGGAACCTCAGAGGGGTGAATTCCCTCTCTTTACGTTCGCCCCCGGTAGACTTTTCTGACCGGCGGTCTGATTGCCGGGTTGGCGTTTTCCCTTTCCTGTCTTTGTTTCTTTTAGGGGTTTTTCCTCCTTGCGATCCCTGTCGGAGCTCTCTTCCTTTTCTTTCTGGGGCTTCTCGGAGGTCTGGCCTCCGGCAAGTCTCTTCCTCCTGGCTTTCAGGTCGTCTTCTTCCTGAGTGTACCTTTCTACCTTCTCGAGCAAAGCCGAGACAGAGGACGGAAGCTTTCTCGCCAGTGACCGATACAATTCTTCATGGTTATTGTTCAAGGCATACTTGAAGGCTTGAATGACGACGATATCGGATGCGTCCTGTACTTCTGACAATAGGGTTCGGAACCTTCGGGCGAAATTCTTGAGTGTTTCGCTCTGGTCCATCTGCAGAGAGAACATGACTTCAGCTCCCTTCTTCGTCTTCACATTGAACCGGTACTTTTCTTCGAACAACTCAGCTAGTTGTACGAATGTGTGGATGGATAAGGGCGGCTGCTTGAAGCTGGCCGCGACTATATGACTCCTGACTTCTTCTGCCAATGGTGACACAACTAGGTTTGAGAGAGTAAGCTTCCTGATTCCTTCATCCCGGTTGGCTTGTTGGAATTAGCCAGGTCGATCATCGCTTGAGTTGATTCATCTGTTCCACATTCAGCTCGGGTTGTCTCTGATGGGCGCGGGCCCTCTGGGGACTCATTCCCCTCTGACCGTGGCGTGCCGAGGGAGTGCTCTGGTGCCTCCTCCGGCACTGTCCTTCTGGTGGAGTGACTTCTTCTACGGACCTGCTGCGGGTAACCCTGCGGCCATGACGTGGCCCGGGTGCTCTTGCACGTCCGCGGCGATGTCTCTGAACTGGGGAGAGAGACATCCTATCTCTCCTTGGTGCTAGCCTGTCCCAAAATGGACGGGTATCATGGCTGTGAGGGGTAAGACTCCGGTCACTACCCGACCGTGGCCTTATCTTTTTCTGAGCAGATGGACTCGAACATGGGGCCGAAGATGACTGGATATCTCCGGCCCTGGTTTTCTTCTTTCTTCTCAGTTCTGCGCTTTCCTTGTTTAGCCGTTGGATGATTGTAGTTGGGGACTCGGCTTTCGGGCCTTTCCCCTTCTGTTGCTCAGTATAACCTCCTCTCGTTGCCAGGGGAGAGGTTCTCTGGTCTCTTCTTGCCACAGCTACTTTGGACTGTTCTGGATCTTGTGATGTTGTATCCTGACGGTCTGATTGACTGTATTATGATTACGAGGATCATTAGTGATTTGCACCATTAAATTTTCTGCCTCCGGCTGTCCACTTTCAAAGTGTTGCGAGCCCTGATTGTGGCCCTCACTCCCAAGAACTGATTCTTGATTCACAGGCTCTGTTGCTTCAAAAACCGGAGACAAAGGAGAAAGGTTCTCTGTCTGACTTTCAGTAACTTGGCTCATTCCATTGTTGGAACGAGTCGGACGTCTCTTACTTCCAGCCATTGTTGCAGCAGCTCCGGTATGACTGGATCGAGATTTTTTGCAAGGCTCTGGAACTGATGGGAGATTCACGGTGGGTGCCAAAGAGTGTGGGTGCAAAAATTTGATCCACAAACTCGAGATACGTATAGATTAATCGAACAGTTACAATAAAAGTCTTGTATATACAGAGGTAAGATGGGGGGTATACAATGAGACTGGACCTGATCGGGATCAGGCTGCCTATGTATCCAAGAAGATGAACTTGGAATCAAGTCTCTGCTTCCGCTAAGCTCTAATGGAGTTGCTTAGAGGAAGACTCGTAGTTCAGGAGGTTTAGAACTCCTGTATTTGTAGTAGGCCGGAGGAGGCTGGCTCAACCACCCTCCAGTTTTGACACCATGAACTCAGGTAGTTCAACTGTGAAGATGCCTTCCGTGGAGATAGCTTGCATGCTGCCGAGCGGTTATCTCCTTGGTTTGAATTCTCTTTGACCAGGATGACTGCCACATGGCATCCTCTGATAGGTCATGGTTCAACCTGGGTCTTCCTTTATCTTCTCCAGCGGGCTAAAACCGTGGGTTCTGTTAGCCTGGAATCTCGCTGGACTTATCCAGTTGGTTGGGACTTGGATTGACCAAGACTTGGGCTTGACTCCTCTGACCGGAGGCCCAATCTTAATTGCATACACCCTAGCCAGGTCCTCTGGACTTCTGTGTTAAGCCTTCGGATGAGCGTTTGTCGCTGCTGAACTTTACTGGCCGGACCTGGCCTACTTGGCTGAGGTGGGCCTGGTCGATGTATGGGAGCCCACGGTTCAACTTCTTATACAGTAACTGAGGCTCCACCCTTTGGTCGTGGACTATCCGGTGGGTCAAGGTCCATAGAGCGTATGTGGACTCCTTGAGACCGGGTTGGGCCCTACCCGATAGCCCAGGCTTGGCTGGCTAATGCTCAGGTGCTCCCGGTTTAGCTTCTTATACAGCTATGGGTGACACCTGTCGGGTTTTTTACCTAGGGTACACACAATACCTTTTGTCTCCAAGTTTCAATGATTCTACAGTGTTTTTATAACTTATCTAGTTTTCTCTATACTTGCAATTTCGAATTTCAATACCCAAATTCATCTATAAATACATAACCCATATAATAAAAAAAGGTGTTTAAATTAAATCGCATGCCTTTCTTTGGATGATAATGGTCATATAATAAAAAGGGGGTGTGTTTATATATTCTATTATTGAATTATAAGTTTATACATTGAAAGAGGAAGAAAAACATGATATTAGCAGAAAACTTCCCCATTCTGCCGAATTTTAATTTTCGAAATATTCGCGAATATTCGGGCAATATTTCACGAAAAACATATTTGCCAAACCTCCCCATCTCGACACTAGCTTTGGATATTCGTGGAATAATCCGATTTTTCACGAATCGGATATTCGGGATTATTCGATATTTTCACCTATGATCAAAACTACAATTTTAGTAAAAACATTAATAAAATACATTAACTTAATAAAAAGTGCATCAACTGAATGAAAGGTAGATTAACTTAATTAAAACTACAACTTAGTAAAAATATTAATAAAATACTAATCATTTCTATCTTCGTCCGCAAGATTTTGCTTTCTATTCCACAAGTTTTGGATGATATCGTTCTTCAAATTACAATGAGTGTTTGAAGATTGCAAGAAATCCATTTGAGTGTTGAGACGCGTCATCATAGCTCTTAAATTACCCCTTATGTGAACATCATGATCACTAAGATCATAATTAAGAATGTATTAACGAATGTTATCTCTGCGCTCATCATCTATAATCATGTTGTGTAACACAATGCAAGCTCTTATAATATTTCCCATTCTCCTCCTTCCTAAATAAACAAGGCCACGATGGATATGCCACCAAGCCTTTAAAACTTCAAATGCTCGTTCTATATCCTTCCGTGTTGATTCTTGTTTTGTGATAAAATACTTCTCTTTGACCCCATTAGGAACCTTTTTAGATTTGATAAAACAAGCCTACGTTGGATATATTCCATTAGCCAAATAATAACCTGTATAGTAAGGATTATCATTTACCTCAAAGTTGACGTTCGACATGTGTCCATTGATGTAATCGTTGAATATATGTGAACGATCTAACACATTGAGGTCGTTGTGGGACCCTGGCATACCAAAGAAAGAATGTCATATCCAAAGGTCTCTTGTTAGTACAGCCTCTAAAACAAGTGTGGGCTCTTTGTGATGACCAACATGAGCTCCACGCCAACTAGATGGGCAGTTCTTCCATACCCAATGAGTGCAGTCTATACTACCAAGACACCCAGGAAATCCACACGCAGCTGATTTTCAAAAATGCGCTCAAGATCAACTTGAGTAGGGGGCACAAGTACTCATCTCCAAAAACACCAAGCACAGTTTCACAAAAACTCTGCAAAGCATCAAGAGTTGTCGTCTCTCCTAACTTGTAATAATCATCTTGAGAATCTGCAGAGGTATCTAAGCTTAGCATGCGAAGTGCAACTGTCATCCTTAACTTTGGATGTATATCACGCTTTCCGACTGCATAAACCATGTGATCTCCTCTACGATTACGCTCATGAAGCTTTCTAAAATCCGTAGAAATAATCTTCTACTCATTCGGAATCTACGACGAAAATCGTCGTTAGAATGGATACAATTTGGGGTAAAGTATTCTCATTCCAATTGTTCCAAACCAAGCTCTTTGAGTCGTCGTTTGTATATTCTACCAAACTGAGAACCTCCATGTGGACCTTTGTAATCCAAACAATGGAAATTGTGATGCATATTCTCAAGATGAACTTGAAGAGACGGTATTACCGCAGCAGTTAATTCATCTACTTCTTCATCAGAACAATCCATGCCTGATGACGATGAACTTGAAATTTGAAGAATCATATTTATTTCTTCTTCATAAACATCATTTCGATGTATTTCTATAAAATTTGAAGTAGAAAAACAAGAAGGAATTGCTAGAAAATGTATGAAATATGGTGAATGGAATGTGGTATTTATAATGAAATTCAGAACTTCGACTGTTGGAGAGCCACCTTGCACGCAATTACCACTTTTGCAGACAGGTAATACTTTCGCGCACGATTACTACTTTCGTGCACAGTTAATACTTTCGTGCAATTGATGAATTTTTAGTGAACCATTAGAGATGGCCAAAAAATTGATCTCTTAAATTTGTAAAACAAGCCTACGTAGCATTTTAAATTTAAGAGACCATTGGAATGCTCTAAGAGAAAGTTTAATGAAATCTTAAGATTTTATCAAATTTAAGATACTATTGAAGATGGGTTTTGATGGTTTTTTTGTTTTTTTCTCTTAAACTTACAAATTTGAGAGACTAGTGGAGATGCTTTATTTGTGTATGATTGGTTTCAAACTTTTCAGAGAGTTTATAATACAGGCCCATAATATCAGTTTTGTCAGATGGGCTTTGTTCTGTAATGGGCCCAAATCTAAAGAAAATATTACAACCAGAATAAAAAATTGAAAAATTATATCTGAATTATGTGAGCAAAAAATCTAGATGACACACACGGGCTTCACTGTAGCTAATTGCAGGCCGCGCTTATAAAGTAGTAAAGATGATTCTTATTTATAATGCACAAATACAATGAACATAAAATCTTAGTGCCTCTTGATAAAATCAGTAATAGCTGAAAACGAAATATCAGTTTGAGTCCCAATATGCGGGTCCATATCAACACCTACTTTGTTAAGATAAAAACTATGGCCCACACCTTCATTCCAAAAAAACTTCCACATTTTCCCTGCTTCCTTGGTTGCTTCACAGTATTCTACCTATGTGTCTCTAATCAAATCATTTTGGGCCAAAGCAACCATAAATGGAGGCAAATTTAACCCATCAAGAGGTGGTGCATTAGGCCCCATTGGACAGGTTATTGGATGATCTTTATTACTTCCCTGTGGCAAAGCTAAGCCTATGAACTTATCCACCATCTCAAGTGTCAAGAATGATGATTCGTGCTGTAACTCGGATTCGGACTTGCTTCACTTGGATCGGATAAAACCTGGGTGTATACCGTATTGGTATACACCCAACCAACTTTAGTGGGTCTAACACTTCTTTTCCAGCACGTGCTGCTACTTCATGTACAATATTTCCACCTGCACAACAAAATATATGCAAAATTTACCCAAAATAGTGCTCATAGAATAATATTATGCACTTGTATAGTTTGGTAACTTGGTTGTTTGACTGTTCCTTTAAAATAAGAAAAAGGATATTTTTCTTTTTTTTCAGACATGGTATTTCAGTGAAGAAAAAGTGGTTTCATAGCACCACTGCACCAGCCAGCAATATTGACCCAAATAACCATTGAACCTAGTATAAACCTACCACCCACCTGAGCTATCTCCAATCAAGAAGATCCGTCCAAAGTTGGCATGAGCTTCAAGCCATGGTTCAGTTGCTTCTTTTTGAAACAATGACAGGAGCCAGAGGAGTGCATTGAAGCCTGTTGTGCGCAGCGGAAACTTATGCACCATGTAGGGGGTACTATATACAACATACATGTGGCACCATCTCTATCGTCCATCATGGTGCCACATGTCAACATCTAATGGGCTCTCTCTTGATGACACAAGTTACAAAGTTAAAGCCAATTACTAAAAAGATATTCTCTTATCATTACCTCATTAAATGCTAGGAATGGAGTTACATTGTAAGCCTATAAATATGAAGGCAAATCACTCATTCCTGGCATCATATCATATCATATCATATCTTATCTTCTGATAGTGGAATGCTCTCAACACTATCTCATGGTGAGGTCTCATGATCAACGACCTCCCCAACTCTCATGATGAGACCTCACCTCTCAGGTCTCATCTCTCTCGAGCTCTCCTCATAATCGAGCTCCCATTTTGTATCACCACCACTACTATAATAAACTTCTTTCTCTCTCTCCGTGGATGTAGGCACAATTGCCGAACCACGTATACAATGGTGTTCATGTCTCTACTTTATTATTATTGTTCATATCATTTACATACACATCATCTTTTATTAATGTATTGACCAACCTCACAAATATGGTTAATACACACCAATACTCAAGATTGAAATAGTGTATGAATTAAACAAAACAAAATAGAGAAGATGAAACTCCTACTACTATCAATCAAACCCACACGAAACACAAAATTTACGTGGTTCTGCTAATATTGCCTACATCCACGGACAAACAAATAGAACTTTTACTATTGGAGAAGATAGTACAAAGCTCTCAAACAAATGGAGAAACCCTAGGTTTCCTCCCTTCTCAAATCCTCACCAAATCTCTCAAAGAGACAATCACAAATTAAGGATACAAACTCTCTCTCACACTTGGATGGAGACGATTATACAAGCCCTCACGAAGAAACCAAAGTGTTCTTCCTCACAAAAGTTCTCTCAAACTCTCTAATGGCTTCTCACAATCTCTCTCAAATCAAGATTATGTTTTTCTCTTCTTCTATTGGCTTTATATCATAGCCTTACAATAGAAACCGAATTGGGCTTAAACAGGCCCATATGCAGCAAACACAATGAGGACGTACGTACGCCTTAACTACGTACGTATGTTCTATCTCATGAAAGTTATCTGTGATACAGGACGTACGTACGCCCTAACTGAGAAACTACAAATAGTGCTAGTATAACAAATGTGAATTCAAACAAGCAAACAAACAATACGCAGAAAGTAAATAACACACAGAGATTTTTAACGTGGTAAAACCCAAACAGGGAAACGTCCACGGTTGTCCTCGCGACAACAAAATAATCCACTAGATGAAAAGAGATGTACAAACCTACCAACTACCTGCACTCACTGCGAGTTGATACTCCTGGTTATCTCTAACACCTTGACTTCACCAGAGCACCTTGATGTACGCACAAGACACTCGACTTCTTGATGAACACACAAGAAGACTCGAAGCCGAATTCACAATAACTCTTGAAGATCACAAAGATATGAATTGAGAAAAGGGGGAAGAAAGGGAATTGAGTTCAATAGCCACAAACAATTTCAATATCACAAACCTAACCAAAACACATGAACTAGAAGAAGGATGGACGGCCAAAGAACTATCTTGTTCTATAGAAGAGAAACCCTATTTATACTTAGGGTTGAAAATCTAGGAAAATGGGCCGAAACAGTGCAAACCGACTTTGGACGTTCGTACGTCGATATGACGTTCGAACGTCGCCACACAAAAATAAGCCTGCTGCCTAACATGACGTACGAACGCTCTAACTCGGTACGTACGTCTCCATACGAAAACACGTCTGCTGCCTACTTGGACGTACGAACTTCCTAACAGCGTACGTACGTCCTGACCAAAAGATGTTTGCTGCTTCAGTGGACGTACGTACGTCCTAACTCGGTACGTACGTCCAGAACCCAATAACTTCTCCTGGACAGACCTAAGAGACACAAGGACACGAGACGACCATGCGTACATCTTGATTTTCCTAACAATGAATTCAAGGCGAGATAACCAAAGACACTTTGTCACAAAATTGATGTCAAACCACTTCGTGCCGGTTTCAATCTCCCCCTTTGACATTGATTTTGTGACAAAAACCTATGACTCTAATAGCACTTATAAAACGTGCTTACAATCCCAAACCATGGCATTTATAAAACATGCCTACAAAAACACTCGAAATAGAAACACATAACAAGTCACCAATTCTTGTTATCCAGCTTTAGGAAGATGCTTTAACCATCAGAGATCGAACGGAAGCAATCAAGGATTCAACAGAAGTTCCTTCGAGCAACTCCCCCATACTTCATGAGCTCCAAACTTCATGAGCGACTCCCCCATACGTGTAGCATACCTGAAACATGACCCAAAAATAACCTAACAACAAGAAGACGATTGTTAGTAATTAGAGTCATAAATCTCCCCCTTTTTGTCACAACAAGTGAACAAAATAACCAACCAACAAAGGATACAAAACATATAAAAATATAAAACGAATCCAACTTGTTAAAAGTTCAGAAAGTCAACTAATAACCAAACTGAGAAATCCATAAAAAAAAAAACAAAACGACAAAAACATAAGGCTTGAGTTAACGAATTCGAAAAACCCGTTCCCAATGACCTAGAGGAAGCTTGGAGAAGTAAGCTTCCGCACGAGCCGAAGGTCGATTCCACCGAGCAATAACATGATCATCATAATCCTCCAGCCATTCACTCTTACAAAACAACTCCTCAATTCTGCTGTCCAAGCCACAGTCGGTAAGGGGAGCAGCAAGGCCTGGAACCTTCGGATAACCAACCAACTCCAAGATGTGATTTTGAAGATGTCCCGGTAATCTCTCCCAATGATTGACACGAACCAAACAAGGATTAAGAAAAGGACGATGAATATAGTCATATCCATGGGGAACGCGACATAAACGACACACCTTAGCATTGTTTTTGTACTCCATGACCATAAACGATACATACCCAACACCCGGAACAAAAACTCCATGAAGTGCAAATTCTGCCATAGAAAATTCTGAAGAACAAAGATAGAACTAGCAAGAGATAAGAAGAAACAATAGGAGTAAAAGAGGAGAAGACTCCCCTATTTATAGGGGAAACAGGGGTAAACCTATCATGGGCCCAATAAGAGGTCCATTACCAAAAAAAATACTGCAAAACAAAGAAACCAAGTTGAACTAATATGAAAATAGCAATATCCAAGAACATGCTCAATACCAAAGAAATAGAAACAAGCTGCTTGAGAGAAGCAATAAACAACCACCAAAGAAGAAGAAGAAGAGAAAGACCAAAGAAAAGACCTTGAGAGAAGGTGAAGACTTCCTATGTTCGTGCAAGAGAGAAGAAAGAAGCACGATTGATGTAACAGTAAGCCTTTGGTTCAAAAAAAATTTGAATTTAAACACAAATTGGCCGGACTGTATGACAGACGTTCGTACGCTCTTAAGACGTTCGAACGTCGGGACCCGAAAACCAAACATCTGATAAAGATCACGTTCGTACGTTTAAAAAAGATCTGTACCCCCAAACATACGAACGTCATAAAAGCGTACGTACGTACCCCTTTATTTTTTTTTATTTTTTTTTTTTTTTTTTTGTTTTTTGAAGAAGGGAAAAACCAACCTAACAGCTAGATAATAAACCACATAACTCCAAAAACAAATATTGAGAGACATCACAAGAAAACACTCCTACTTATCATAAGGATTCCAATTACAACCGAATATAGTTTAAACAAACCTCAACCACAAGAGAATGCAAAATCAAAAAACGACATCATACACCATGACATGGTAGTTACTAGAATGATGCAAGTATGTAGAAGAACCTGATAGACCAATACCAACCTCCGAAAAACAAACTAAAGACATGATCATTGAGAATATTGAAAGTCACTTGCAACTAGCCCAAAATGAAACTGAACCAGATCACAATACAACAAGGAAAACACACACTATTGATTTTCTTCTTGTCTTTCAACTAGACAAATGCGAAAGCCACTATTCATTCATTTTTTTTTTTTTTTTTTTTTTTTTTCGTAAACCATTGAAACAGATGCCATTCCCGTGTGGGAGTATGAAATATCTCCATCTTTTACCAGAACACGAGGGTAGGGTGTAGCCTACATCTTTTCGGCAAAACACACTCAAGAAGTGCAATACCATGATAACGTGCAACACAAGAACTAACATCTCTTGAGTGCATCCGTCAGAGCATGACCCTCACAGCCCCAACGGGTTCTTAGCCAAATGAGTATGCTCTCAAGACATTCAAATGGCTGGGGATTTTGTGAGTCATTGACCACTTACAAGAGGTGAGAGAATAAAGAGAATAAAAACAACGATCATGAAAAAACAACCATGGAAGACTGGAGTTATACATGTATTGAAAATGTCAAGCCAACCACATTGAAATGCATCATGCAAGAAACTACCAATACGAAGAGAGTATAATGTAACCCTTCAACTATGCATGACACAAAGACAGTTGAGAACGCCAAACTAGAAACATCTGTAAAATGAAATCCACACAATAGAGAATGTAGTATGTCCTCAATACCAACAATAACAATAAATGACCAAACCTAAACATCCTAAACACAGACAGTTCCAATGAACACATTAGACATATGAATGCAGAAGAGGTGTAGTGACAATGAAGCAGTTATCAGATGAGCGACTACCAGATAATACCAAGATATGATTGGAATCAAAAACATCACACCTATTATCCTCAAACACAACCTTAAATTTAGCATCACATAACTGACTAATACTCAATAGATTGGACCTAAGACCCTTAACAAAAAGAAGCTCATGACTATTGAGCGATTCAACCTCAGAAAAATTACCTTTACCTTCAACCGGAAGCAATTTACCATTACCAAACCTAACCTTACCTCCATAACCAAGAGTCAGGTTATCAATCAGAGTCTTATCACCTGTCATATGACGCGAACAACCGCTGTCAAGATACCATGATGAAGACAATGGTTCAACCAAACGAGCCATGTGAGACACCATTTTCCTGGATGCATCCATACTCCTATCCCAGAAATGTGGTGGTGGAGTAGGCATGGGTGTTGCTTGAGGACGGTTTCCATAAGGAGAAGTTCTGGGTAAACCCCACGGAGCATAGCCATTCCACATGTATGGAGCCTGCATGGAGAAGGTGGAAGACTTGTTCCAATATGAGTTACCTGCAAAAGAAGGATGATGAGCAGGATACAAATTATTCCAACAAAAGGCAGAAGTGTGACCCATGCGACCACATGTTAGACATTTAAAGCCTTTGTGTCTAGAGTTCTTTTTCCGAACATGCTTTACATGAGTAACCTTGGGTGGTGATACCACTCTAGACACCTGCACAGGAGCAGGAATAGCGACACTTGTTGGTCGCACAAAGGTAGTGCGGGAAGTGTTAGCAGTAGCAAGGGGAACAGAAGTGTCATAGCCTAAACCAGATTTATCTGAATGGGATTTACCGATTCCCAACAGAGAGTTTAGATTAGCACTTGCTTTACCAAACCCAACCAATTGTTTGTTAGCAGCAAACAACTCAGCCTTTACTCTCTCATGCTCCAGTACAAGGGATCGATACCGTGTTTCCAGATCATTATTCAGTTTTTCCAGAGTGACAATACGCACTTGGAAATCCTCCTTTTCCTTCACAAATTCTTCCTTCAACATGTTGGAATCACCTGTAAGATTGCATATATCTTGTCCAAGACTCTCTACCTGATCCTGCAAGACGGTGTTAGTTTTTTCAAGCAACTTTACTTGTTGCATAGAAAACTTATACATGTCACATAATTCACTAGTAGTAGCATGAACACCAGAATCAGAAACATTAATATCAGCAGAAGAGGATACAATACCTCCTGGATGTTCATCCAGGGATGCACTGAAGACCACATAATTGGAGACAACATTTGAGAGATTCCCATCATCATCTTCATCTGAATCATCCCATGTTACTGTGAGATTCGCTTTGGAATTATCACCAGGTTTGCGATCGACCTTCTTATCACATTCATTTGCAAAGTGTCCATAATCACGACACTTGTAACATTGGACATCTTTACGATCAACTCGAGCTCTTCTCCCATCCACAGAGAACCGCTCAAAACCACGACTTCTAGGAGCATTTGAGGAATCAGGAAATCGCTTTCGAGGATCTCGATTCTGTTGATATTTCAGAATCTTCCGAAAGCTACGTGACAGAAACGCATAGTTATCATCCACATCCTGTTCTTCATCATCAGAAGGTCCTGTGGAAGGTTCTTTAGACGATGTAGCTTTGAATGCAACAGATTTGTTCTTCAAAGGTTCTTCCAAAGCCTGTTCCATCTCACATGTCCTTAGTTTGCCAGCAAGTGTCTCGATGGACATGTTCTTAATCACATTACTCTCAGTGATGGCATCCTTTCGTGAACGAAACCGAGGAGGCAAAGCACGCAATATCTTACGTACCACCTGTGTGTCAGTATATGCATGACCAATAGCCGCACTGCAGTTGATGATGTCTTGGAGACGAATAAAGAAATCATCAAAGGTCTCAGAATTATCCATCCGTAGATTCTCAAACTGAGATGTTAACAGTTCCAGCTTACTTTCTTTGACTGTTTCGTCACCTTCATGTGTACAGATAAGCCTGTTCCATGCATCTTTAGCCTCTTCACAGCCCTGCACCCTACGAAACTCACTAGCATTTAATGCCATGAAAATAGCATTGAGTGCCTTGTTGTTATAATTTGCCAACAACTTCTGTTCAGGCGTCCACTTTTCACGTGGCGTCAGTGATGTAACAGCAGTATCATCAGTACCTGTAGTAGTCAGAGGTTCTTTCCACCCTGTGACAACAGAAAGCCAGACTTCTTCTCCTAATGCTTGGAGATAAGCTCGCATACGTACTTTCCAATGACCAAAGTCCTTTCCACTGAATTGTGGAGGAAGACTTGAAGTAGCAGACTTGTGAGATTCCATAAAGCACTATTGATCGTTAGCGTGAGCCTTTACGCTCCTTAACCAGCCCCCAGCGACTGATACCAATTGAGAAACTACAAATAGTGCTAGTATAACAAATGTGAATTCAAACAAGCAAACAAACAATACGCAGAAAGTAAATAACACACAGAGATTTTTAACGTGGTAAAACCCAAACATGGAAACGTCCACGGTTGTCCTCGCGACAACAAAATAATCCACTAGATGAAAAGAGATGTACAAACCTACCAACTACCTGCACTCACTGCGAGTTGATACTCCTGGTTATCTCTAACACCTTGACTTCACCAGAGCACCTTGATGTACGCACAAGACACTCGACTTCTTGATGAACACACAAGAAGACTCGAAGCCGAATTCACAATAACTCTTGAAGATCACAAAGATATGAATTGAGAAAAGGGGGAAGAAAGGGAATTGAGTTCAATAGCCACAAACAATTTCAATATCACAAACCTAACCAAAACACATGAACTAGAAGAAGGATGGACGGCCAAAGAACTATCTTGTTCTATAGAAGAGAAACCCTATTTATACTTAGGGTTGAAAACCTAGGAAAATGGGCCGAAACAGTGCAAACCGACTTTGGACGTTCGTACGTCGATATGACTTTCGAACGTCGCCACACAAAAATAAGCCTGCTGCCTAACATGACGTACGAACGCTCTAACTCGGTACGTACGTCTCCATACGAAAACACGTCTGCTGCCTACTTGGACGTACGAACTTCCTAACAGCGTACGTACGTCCTGACCAAAAGATGTTTGCTGCTTCAGTGGACGTACGTACGTCCTAACTCGGTACGTACGTCCAGAACCCAATAACTTCTCCTGGACAGACCTAAGAGACACAAGGACACGAGACGACCATGCGTACATCTTGATTTTCCTAACAATGAATTCAAGGCGAGATAACCAAAGACACTTTGTCACAAAATTGATGTCAAACCACTTCGTGCCGGTTTCACTAACTACGTACGTACGTTCCTGAAACAAAAACTTCCCTCCGTCCTCTTTTCCACAAAAAACCCAACAATTCTCCACCTCGGCGAAGATTCAATAAATCTAAGCTGACACCAAGTCCCAAACTCCCACACTTGTCCCGAAGGACCACCTCAGCTGCACCACCTCATGGTTGCCTACGTACCCTTCTCCTAAGGGATCAAGCCATCGTAGTTCACTCCAATGGCATCTATACGATGCCCACCATACCCCGAAGGGTCAAATTCCCACAAGGGGGCAAATCAAAACCAAATGCCCTATAGGGCTCACAAACAACTTCAACACAATGGGGTCCAAGCTACCAAATACCATCTCCACTTCAACAAAGTTCTCCATCGAAGATGATCCAATGCCCCGAAAAACTAACCTCTCAAGAGTTTTTCCTATGAAGTTCAACCAAGTGGGGTACAAATTCAAATCACTATGCATAGATTTACCAAATACGTCTTCCTTACTAAGCGCCAAACAAACATCACACGAGAGATTACCAACAATAGGAAGTACATACACAAAACCCCCAAACAAAGGTTTCACGGCTTCATAAGGTTCTTGGGCGATAACCTTCCTACTAACAATGGTGGCTTCAACTTTCTTCTTTGCCGTGTCACCTAACAAACCAATCAAATGTGGAGCGACATCAATCTCCACCCGAACAAATGACACTTCAACAAAATGCCTACCAACTATGCATGCCTTGCCACTCGCAAACAAATCTGTCTTCACTTGCATAGTACCATCAACGGCATGCCCCATATTACTATGCAATTCCTTGGTAGAATCGACAGACAAATCAACAACCGAACTATGCAAACCACATGTAATTGCACTTTCTTTCAAGTAGTACAACTTACCCTTTCTAATGCCTTTCATAACAACTCGTGCACCTACAACAACTTTTAGAGCTCCACCAATACATGTAATTTTCATACCATCGGACTCTAAAACACCCAATGAGATTTGATTCGTAGTCAACTCTGGTACATACCAAACATCTTATAACTTTCGAGTGCATCCATCTTCCAACTTCAATCGAACTGTACCTATCCCAAAAGTTTTGCAAGTATGATCATTACCAAGCAAAACACAAGCATCTAGCTCCTGAAAGCTATCAAATAACTCTCTATTGGGACACATATGATAGGAACAACCCGAATCCAAAATCCACTCATTTGTAGAATGACTAACTGAAGATGAAGCCAACAACGAAACACCAACACATGAATCCTCATCTCTTCGATGTACACGAACAATCTTCTTCTGCAACTTTGGACAATTAATTTTCCAATGTCCCCAACAATGACAATAGGCATATTCATTCTTTGCAAGAGTTCTTCGACTTCTCAATTTACATTGAAAACCAACCAATCTACCAATACTATCATCAACCACACAGAGCCGGTCCTCTGTATTTTTGAAAGCGTACTTGTCTTCCAACTTGGACAACATAACTATTACAATGGTTTCCAATTTGACAATGTACCACAAATCTTCTACCAAACAATACCGGACAAATTCACAAGCCTTTAAATTTAGAGTTAACCATTCATCATCATTCATATTTCTCGATTTATCATCAAGAACATCCACATAGCCATTAATGGCTAACCAATCTTGTACCTCCGTCTTCCACATAGCAAAGTCGAGGTTACCATCAAATCTATGAATGTCAACATCTAACAACAAGGTTTGATCAAACAAACTATCAACCTCCTTTCCAAATTCACTCGAATCCGAAATATGATCCGACATGATACCAATCAATTTCATACACCAGCAAACCAAACAAACAAACTAAACCAAAGGAGTTCACCAAGTACCACAAGAAAAATCGAAGATTGGATTTTTACCGAAATTGAGAAAACAAAACCGTCAACTTCAAAGAATTACTGGGAACAGAATACTTTGAAACAGAAAACGTACCATACACCGTTGGAAAGCCTGAAGAGTCTTCTTTCCAACCCAAAAAATGGATCAACGTTTCGATATCCGAGAACAGAGTTATGGCCGTTTTACCACAGAGTATTAAATCTGGATAGATTCCTCAAAACCCTTTAACCAATGTTCTGCAATCCCTCTTTAACCCAAGGAACTAACCTTCGGCTCTGATGCCACTTGTTGTGCGCAGCGGAAACTTATGCACCAATACTCAAGATTGAAATAGTGTATGAATTAAACAAAACAAAATAGAGAAGATGAAACTCCTCCTACTATCAAACAAACCCACACGAAACACAAGATTTACGTGGTTCGGCTAATATTGCCTACATCCACGGACAAACAAATAGAACTTTTACTATTGGAGAAGATAGTACAAAGCTCTCAAACAAATGGAGAAACCCTAGGTTTCCTCCCTTCTCAAATCCTCACCAAATCTCTCAAAGAGACAATTACAAATTGAGGATAAAAACTCTCTCTCACACTTGGATGGAGACGATTATACAAGCCCTCACGAAGAAACCAAAGTGTTCTTCCTCACAAAAGTTCTCTCAAACTCTCTAATGGCTTCTCACAATCTCTCTCAAATCAAGATTAGGTTTTTCTCTTCTTCTATTGGCTTTATAGCATAGCCTTACAATAGAAACCAAATTGGGCTTAAACAGGCCCATATGCAGCAAACACAATGAGGACGTACGTACGCCTTAACTACGTACGTACGTTCTATCTCATTAAAGTTATCTGTGATACAGGACGTACGTACGCCCTAACTACGTACGTATGTTCCTGAAACAAAAACTTCCCTCCGTCCTCTTTTCCACAAAAAACCCAACAAAACCATCATCACATGCTGCTGGAAGTGGATTTTCAGGTGCTCGGCGCAGATAAACAGATACACATATGGCTTGAGTGGTACGTGCTAGACGAGTATAAACAGCATAGTACATGTACCAATCGGTTTGGCTAATGCAAAAGCCGCCGCCATGGAAATGTAGAATAACTGGTAGCTTAGACATATCATTATTATCGGTGTTCAATTCAGGCAAGTAAATTCTTACTGAGAGACCAGATTCTGAGTTGATAGTAACATCACGAGTGGCAACTCCATCAATATAATCTTCATGAGGAGGGACAGGTTTAACCATGAATTCTAACTCAGGTGGTCCAGTAAAAGATCGATCGACCGACCGATCTATCTTAAAAACCCTAAGCCAAGGGAAAACCTGGTCCACAACCCTCTTCTCACAAACCATGACTGAAGTGATGTTTTCTTTTAACTCAGAGGTAATGCAACAATGCTTTGGTTCCGCTCTTTATAGTGAAGCTTTATTAACAAGGGGACAGTGGTTGGTGGTGTGTACATTGTACACATGATAATTAAGAGGATGCTCTAATGACTTTTATTTTGTTCTATACTTCTATAGCCTTTTGTCTTCTACTTAATACTTAATAGTTAACAACTTAGCATCTTGTGACCTTAATTACATGATTAGATATGAATGGCGGCTGTGATTTATTTGACTCTTACAATTAGTATTTCTTCTATTTAAAAATAAAGATGAACGTACTTTTAAAAGTCTTTCAACCACCAGGTGGATGTGATGTAGCCAAGACCACAGAGAAAGGAGAAAATGACCACTTTGTATGTTTATGCATTAACCTACAAATTCTCCCAAGAAATGATTTTTGCTTTTGAATTTGGTAAAAGCACAAATCCATTCACATTGTCTTTCCCACATCATATACCAGTATAGTGCCTAAATTTAATGGTGGAACATGATATCATATACATACGCAAATATTTGATATATTTGATGGTGTGAAACTGTGAGTGAGCAAACTGTCCAAAAAACTATAGTTCAGAATATCGCAACATAGTATCGTTTTGGCAGTCACCATTACATTTCACACTCAATGGTCAGGGCAATACAAGCTTTATATGGAGTATGGAGAGGCCTGACCATTTGTGTGAGCATAATGGATCATCCTCTTTACATTTCCCTTTCTAATTTTTGTTATCCATTTACATTGATTAGACTCAATAAAGCATGCTGTAACTACTATTGTTATCCTCCTCTACAGAGTAGTGCACTAGCACTGTAAAAAGAACCATTGCTGAATGTGTAATACTCATTGACAATCTATATTATAATCTACAAATGATACATAAAATAGACAAATTTGAGTTATAAGTAACGTTCTAGATTCTCTCAAGTTCAAAGTTTTAGATTAGATATGCGGCTGTGATTGATAGAGACAAACTGGTTTATTAGTCGTTGGATTAGATTGGGTCCAAACTTAAGTTCTATTGGATGGTTGAGATCATATCATTGGATGGTTGAGATCAGAAAACCTATTTTCCATTGTCTTCTCTTCTCCCCTCTCTCTTCCTTTGCTTCAACAAAACCTTAATTCCTCTCTCTATCTGCAAATCTTCGATATCATCTCTAATCTAACTATAACAGCAATTCGAACTCATATTCACATCTCCAATAGCAGTAGGAGATTAGTCTAACTAGCAACAATTCGAATAGCAGCAGGTTCTTCTTCTTCTTCAGTAGCAATTTTAGGTTCTTCTTCTTCAGTAGCATTTAATCTAAGATTAATTTTGATTGCTGCTGTTATTCATTATTTATATTGCTTCTGCCTTTTGTTTTAATCTCTGCAAATTGTTGTTTAATTGTGGGTTTTTGATATCGAATCTCCAATATCTCCAATCTAACTAGCGACAACAGCAGCAGCAGGTTCTTCTTCTTCTTCAGTAGCATTTATTTGACTTTCCATTAGAAGAAGAATTAAAACACTTCCAATATAATTGTTGTCAGTTTTATTGTCATGATTAATTGATGTTTATAGTGGGTCTTTGACAAATTTCTTTAGATAATAAAATTTTGTTCCTGCAGATATCATCTTCATCATCCAAAACCCCACATCATCATCTCTTATCATCACCATTTTCTGTCATTTTGTCCTACAGTCTATTCCTTTAAATATCCTGGTAATTCTGTTTGCAATCTTCACATTTTCTGTCATTTAAATATATTGTTACACCATATATACCAGTCTTAACTTATTATTTTATATCTTCCTATCTAACCAAATCTTATTTTTTTCTACCCAGCAATTGTCTCTTTCATTTTCACAATCATCTCTCTTTCATTCTCCAGTATTTGTTGTGCTTCTGCTTCAACAGGTGAGTTTGCATCAATCAATTATAGGTCTTCAATTTGTAGACAAAATTATAAGATCTTCCTCTGCCTAAAGTAAATAACAGTCTGATCTATTTGTTATGACTAATTAAATAACAGTTTGATCTGTTATGAAAGGCTTGAATATATAGTTGATGAGTGTTCTCTCTTTTCTGGAGTTTTAGTTTATAATATTGCTACAATAGGTGTACATTTTGCTCTTGATTACCTCGAAAATAGAAAATAGCTTGCAAATGAATGGATTCTCACTGCCAATAGTAGTAATGAAAAATAATAGCAGTAGCAGTAGATGCAAGTCTTTACAGCTAAAATGGGGTAGATTTCATGATCAGACGACCAAAAAAAAAAAAAAAAAACCCAATGAAATACAATCAGTTTTATAGGTGGTGTTGCGAAATTAAAATCACTACTTATTAACTGTGTTTGATTACATAGTTACTACTCTTGTTATCCAATATCTGTTATAATTTAGATTTCCAAAATTTGTTTCTAATTGTTGGATTTTCTGGTTTATTGCTTCATTTTGTTGGGAGAAGTTGAGTAGCGTTCAATGGCTAAGATTATATTGGAATAACCTACATTTAGAAACATACTACAGCCTAAATATTGGCCTCAACTCATCATGGCAATTTGCATTCCAATGTTCCAACAATTCACAGGAATCAACGTGATCATGTTCTATGCCCCTGGAATCAACGTGATCGTGTTCTATGCCCCTGGAATCAACGTGATCATGTTCTATGCCCCTGTGCTCTTTAAAACTTTGGGTTTTGGTGATGATGTCGTGCTCATGTCTGCTGTCATCACGGGGCCTGTAAAGATTCTAAACCCCAAGCCAATCAAAATATCCAATCCAGAGTGTAGTCATTCTCAGTGTCTCAACCCAAGATGCCAAGGTGCCCAAGGAACAATGATCATTCATTCCATTCCACCACCACATTGTAAAAGGAAAAGGTTGTGGGACAATGTAACATCCAATAATGTACTTAGAAGTCTATAAGTAAATATGATGGTGGGAGTAAAAACAGTTAAGGCTATTCTAAATTATCAGCTACCTGTAGGGCATATTTTTTCTTACTTTGAAAATATAAATAAATGTTCTTTCCATATCTCTTAATAGAAGAGAATTGATCATGGTTTTAACTGATACTCCTTTATTGATTTGTTTCACAGGTTTCACTGCGAGAATGTCGGTTTAAAATCTGGAATAAAGCTGTTCAAACCAAGATACTCTTATCAAGTTGTTCCAGTCTTCCAGAGTATCTTCTATCCACAAGTATGATTTCTTCACCTTTTGAAATATTGGTAGACATCTTTTTAATTTTGGGCTGCAATGTTAGAAACCCATAAATAGTTTTAAGTATTCATGGTAAGGTCAAACAATTAAGTTTGAGCTTAGCCTTTTCGGAACCATACATCGCATAGTGGGAAATGTATTTATCTAAAAATAATAATAATCATCTTAAATTGTTGTATATGGTAGAGAGGGGATTGATGTATCTTATTGAAACCAGGCTTTTTATTGAACTCGATTATAGTAAGCCTTTATTGTCAGTGTTTACGGTTCATATATTTTATCAAATTATTAGTCATACTGAATAATTGCTGTCAAAGTATATAAATATGTTATATTTATGTAAAACACTTCTTCAGATTGCCTGTAGACATTTTATTTACTGGAAATTAGAATTTGCGATTTTTTCGCATTTCATAGGTAAGTGGTAACAAAACTAACCTCAAAGTGATTCAAATTCCCTAGGGAGACCAATCTCAGCCACAATATCTATATGATATATCCCTTATAGTGATATATAGAACCACTATTGTGATGGCGAGAACCTACAGTTGTTAAGATCCAAACTTAAATCTCAGCCACAATGTCCAGTACTCGACTTTTTCTTCAGCAGAGAAGGAAGCAACTGTTCTTATACTCTCAATTGCATCATTAGAGCCGTAACCAGTAAATTCTCACCATTCAAGAAGTGGATATTTAAATTCATATAATTCTCTAGACCGAAATATCAATGATAATTCAAGAACTGGATATTCATAGTATCTTATCTTTCGTTTTCGATTTTTAAATTTATTTCTCTTTACAATAGATTTAGATAATACTTGCGCGTGCATCTTGCATTGTGTTTTTACCAATAGCAAGTAAATGTAAAAGTATATTTGTCATTACCTTTGAAGACTCAACCATTATGTTAATCTTTATTTTCTATTAAATTGTTTGATTTGCTACTAAAATTGTTTGAGTAATTTGACTTAAATTGTGTTATGTTAATGAACGCAGATTGCGTCCTCGAAGGGTATTTTTAATACCTTCAAATATTATGGTACTTCAAGTCCAACATGAAAACTTTGGGGGATTGCCAAGAACTGGAGTAAGTCAGGATTGCTTAGTTACGACTTTGCAACCTCAACTCTACTTTTATTTTTTGTTTTCCTCCTATTTTAACACTTTTCACATGTTCAAATCTTATATTTTACAGGCATCAAACACTTCCAATAAAATTGCTCAAGACATTGATATTTCGTTGATAACAAATGTTCTAAATGATATGCCAGTAAGTAAACGAAAACAAGCTCAACAAAAAAGACAAGAGAGAGAAATGAATCAAAAAAATCAAATGGAACATATATGCAATGCAAACAAGCGTTCTGAAAGTCAGCGGAAATGAAGAGAAAGAGAAAAGGAAATATCTGCCCTAAACAAGTAAGCTCGATTCATGTTATATTTTTAAAATTTTTAATTTCAATTCAAATGTCTAAAAAAAAAAAAAACAACTATTTTTTATTGACGACAGTTCATCAGTTACAAAGAAGCAGCAACAAAGAAAAGGTGACGAACTCAGTGAATCAACATCAAATAAGTAAATTCAATTAATATACACACCATGAATCAACATTAAATAAGTTCAATAACTTACTAATTTTGATTTCTTTCCCCTTAACAGTTTAGCAATCACAAGGAATAATAGTCAAATAAACGGGGATTGCTCAAATAAAAATAGCACACAAAGGCGATGCCCTATCAAGTAAGTACTACTACTGTTAATTTAAATTGAAAGTTAAAAATCATATAGTCTTAGGTATGTGTTTGTTTCATCAGATGTTAAAATCCCAGGAAATCAAATTAATTTACTCAGTTTAATTGCAAATCACAGAATCTAAATTTACCATACTGTTATCCTGATCAATATATCAGTAACTTGCTTTATTTTTAAGACCTCTGACTTTCCTTGATCTTATTGATTTAAAATATTTTTAGCAACTACATCTATTACTTTAAAAATGCAGGGAACCAATTACAAAGAAACAAAGACAAATAAGGCATGACTGCTCAGAGAAAACGAATGAAGAAATAACAATCTCTAATGAACCTGTGTTAAGCAAGTAAGTACATTCAAAGAATTTCGTCTATGGGAAAAAATAACAAATTCTAACATATATTTTTTGACCAGTGTTCCTAGGCAAAACAAAAGAAGTTTAGCTCAACGTGCTCGAAGAAAAAGTGAACGTTCTAAGCAATGTGAGTTTTCATATACAATGGATGGAATAATGAATGAAAATTCACAATCATTACAAGCTGGAGAATATCAAAGAGACAAAGGAAAACAACCTATTATTGAAAATGATGATGTGGATGAACTTATTGTTGAAGATGATGAAGAGGATGAAGATGATGAGATTACATATTATTTGTATGGTTCTTCATCAACTGGAGATTCTTCCCGTGAAAACCAAGTTATGAAACGATGCCCTATCAAGTAAGTTAATCCTACATATTAATCGCAAAACACATATTCAGATTAATTATATATTCAGGAATACGTTAGTCGTAATGTTTACGCAACTATAGTCACTTTATGGTCTCACCATTGGGTTAAAACCTACTACAGTCGTAATCAGTTTAATCAATAAGGTTTTTTTTCCTGAAATTGTTGTCAATTTTAATCATTTTATTATGGTTATCCAAGTTTTTATTTAATTTTGATTGCTGCAGCTATTCCGAAAATGATTAAACTGTAGACAATAACACCAAAATATTATCAGCTACCTGTCCTGTTCACAGTTGGGTCTTCATAGCACACCACCCATTGTATATGAAAACACACCAAAGATAGTGGTAGTTTTATTGTTGGTATTTGGTATAACTTAGAAAATAAAATGCAAATCTGCCTGTGTGGACTGCTGGTGGAGGAGTAAAGGTTTCTGGAAACTCCACCATTAGTTTTTCCATAGATGATTGTTTAACCTTGATTGACAATGGTGTTGTTGTTTGGAGTATTGATATCTATATTATAACACATATATATTATAACACCTCAAACTATATAATTATTGCTTTAGTATACTAATTTTGTTTTATGAATGCTTGGAGATGAGTAGAATATCTAACCTGAATCTGCATGACATCCATTGTCCTGGTTCCTCCCATGGATGGTTATTTACTGTTTGAGTTAATACATGTGTCAATAATCCTCCAGCGTAGAAACACATTGCATTAACATAAAAACAGCAGGAAAAGAGAGACACCATAACCAATTCCACTGACCAGTCCATGCCTTATCCTTGTTTTCATTGGCTCTTCCCGCAATGCTCTTTGAAGGTCTTTGTCTTTAGGAGCCAACTTCAAACCATAACAAAACTCATCCACTGCTCGATCAAACTTCTGCAATAATGCACATAGCATAAACCGAAAGTAACTACTTTGTTACAACAAAGACAACTGCCAGAAATTGCGAACCCCCTAACAAACAAAAGAGAATGTTTAGTCGAGAATAAAAAAAATAAAGAAACAAAAAAAATACACTTACTTCTAATACAGAATACGCTGCACCTGCCCTGTAGTATGTTGTTGGTCATTCAGGTGCAAGCATCAGACAACGCTCTGCATCCCTTAAAGCATTCTCCCCCTCTTTCTGGCGAGCCCAGCAAAGACTCCTATTAGATAGTACAATTGCATTGTTGAAGTCTATCTTTAGGGCCTTCGAGTACCAAAGTACTGCTGCAACATATTTCTTTCTCTGGAATGCATCTATTCCCTTCAATTTTCTTGCCTTAACTGGTAGAATCTAATGCGATGGAAATTTTGTACTGCAGGGTTTATTTCGTGTTCTATCAAAATGTTCATTTGGCAGGACACTTCACCAACTATAGCCAGTTTGCAATCATGTTTCAGCTGCTACAACTAGCAGAGAAGGTACAAATTCAAATCCATGATTCTGTAATAGATTTTATAATATTCAAACATAAACATATTTAAGATTATTTCATGAACAGTTTAGATATATGATTGGACTTTGGGAGGTGGAGATTAGATATTTCCAAAATATGTTTCTAATTGTCGGATTTCCTCGCGTATTGTTTATTTTTGTTGGGAGAAGTTGAGTAGTGTTCAATGGCTAAGATTTTCTCAAATAACCTACATTAAGTAATTAACCTCTCTTTTTTCCTCAACTCTCCGACCCATTATACGAAAATCCTTGCTTTATATCTTTTTTTTCTCCCTTTTTCGATCAATGATTCACTCTTTTTACAATAGGTTGAGACTTGAGAGAAAACATTGAAAAATAATTCCACATCCCAGTGTAAGTGACATGTTTACTTATGACTATCAAAAACCTTATTATCCAAATGATATGAACAGTGTATCAAAAAGCAAAAGAAATACAATTAAAACATCTTTAAACGCTGATTTCTCGAACAATATATGTTTCCCAGCCTATGTTATCCAGACAGGACCCACGTACAACCTCGATATCACATCGATTATTTTAGACTAGAAATAAGTATTCGACACAAAATGGCATCTAATTTGAATAATTTACGCACCATGGTTCCTACAAAAAATCTGGTAATGCACAGTCCCATGTACAGTATATGACCTGGATACATACAAAAGCCAATGTAATTAAGTGAACATGCAGTTTCCATGGTGACATGTGGAGTTAGTAGCCTAAGTAGCAAATATATTAGTTCTATGTTGGCAGTGGTGATATGTGAACATTCTTTTCTTTTCTTTTCTTGGCAGAGAGATCTAACAAGACTAATCTGATATTCCAAGGCCAAGGTTATTTAAACACATACATTTGATTTTCAGTATCAAACTACAATTAAATTGATCCAAAGGACAGCTGGGTATGTGTTGCAGAACATCTGGGTGGTCTGACAAGGTAAGGCAATAGTACATGGGTGCAATGTTCAGATGCAATCCATCTTCAGGACATGGGCCGAATGAACAGGGGTAAGGTAATAGGACATGGGAGCAATGTTCAGATGCAGAGACAACACACGGATAAATTGTTGTTATTCTGAGCTCTGTTGGTGAAGACTTTATACTTTGAAACCCTGTCAGAAATGCTGCTATTCACAGGTAATTTTATACAAATAGTGTAATGTATTATCATCTGCATGAAAGAGAAGGTTATATTGAACGATGACTTACAAAAGTTGAAAGAATAATGGGAATATCTCTATGAACATTTGGAACAGTAGGACTAGCATTTGAGGAAACCATCACTTGGAAAATAATAGGGTCAAAGAGGAGCGTTCAGTATTTCTGAGATGTGTGTGTAAAAGAAACTTTGACGCCAAAAAAAACGCAATCGATACACATAACCTTCAATAAAAGATTGAAGTACGTCTTATCACCTGAGAAAGGACCTCTTCTCTTTGATCATACACTTAAGCTTACCAATTTACCTACGAATTTCAAGTATTTAGTTTTTTTGTAACTATACACTTAAGGTTATGAACCATGACAATGGATTTGCGATATTGCACAAGTAAAAGTAGTTTTGGAATATGGGGAAGTGGTGATTCTCTTTGGGCTGGTAATGTGAAGGATTAACATAGTTGATGCATAGACTGGACTGTTTAGTTATCCTATCTGAATTATTGATTTAGTGATTTGATTGAACAATGACTTTCTTTTAAATAGGTTAGAAACATCAGTAACACAATAATTTGATTATTGATCAAAACATGTTTGTTTTTTTTTTTTTTGTATAGTATATTTGATATATAAATTTATACATTATTCAACATTTACTCTTGGGCTCTTGCTCTTAGATTTTTAATATATGGGTAACAGTGACTTTTTCTTTTGCTTTCTTTGCTTTTCATGAGCATGACATTTCATATAATAGGATAGTCTTTGTGTAAATGTTCGTTAGTAAAATATGGTAAAAGAGATCAATCTTTTTATGTGGAGCTCTTTGTAGGGGAGACTTCACACCAGCTCACATCTACGACGTTGAGGCATGAATACTGTCCCTTAAAAAAGTGTGCTCATCTAATATTGAATTGGTGTGAATTGTTGGAGGATGTAGTTGACTCGGATGCAATGCTCACAACCTGCAATTCGATCTAAGAACTGCTGGAGCAATGGCCTTCCTTTCTAGGAACGGATCTAATAGTGAAAATCTTGGTCTCTATCTCTTTCACTATCATATGAAATCGGAATCTACATAAACCAAGCTGCTTTAAATGAGTAATTATGGACTTAAACAAAGCAACGACGATTTGGTATTGTGTTGGTGGTAATCTACGAAACATTGAGTATAGCACTTTGATGATTTGATGACTCATTGGATCGGAGTTTGATTATAACACGTTAGAGACCAGTTGCAGAGTCTGTGCATAAGACCGACTGCAACTACCTAGGGGTTTAAGGGTTATTTTGTTTGTATTTCACAGTTGATCTTAACATGTCTCGAGGGATATACAGTTTGATGTAAACCGGCTAGGGCAGCTAGTAATGGAGACTATTCTCACTGTCATGTGTTATGTTGTTGTTTGGTGGAATGATTTGATTGAGTGGCCCAAGTTTTGGTTCAGTTGTTGTTTCCTACATATATGTGTTATTAATCATCCTATTGTACTTTTTTATTCTAATTGTTCGGCACCTTCGATTTCTATTCCCTTATCATTTTAAGATTTTTTTTGGGTACTATAAACTTGATACGATGTTTTCCTTTCGAAGCTTTACAACCCAAGACTTTAGGTATTTGTTTTCATCTTTGAACCACAAGCATACCTAATTTTTTGATTTGTAATGCATATATATGGGCAAGCTAAGGGAGCCAGAAGGAATGGGTAAATGGAGAGAAAGATATTTCAAAAAGACTTTTGGATACCTGACATATGTGGATTGTATTACGGATTTCACCACATGAATTTTTAGGTCTCTTTGCCTACTTCTACTTATTGTCTCGAGTAAAGCTGGTAGTTGATGTATTTGGTGTTGTGGACATTTTATTTTTATTTTTTTCTTTTCCTTCTCTTGCACACTGGAAGGCATCGTAGTCTGGGGGTTGGTGTGTATGGGATGGGATACTCCATCTATTCATGCAATGGTTTATAATAGAATTGCTTACAGCAGATTGTTTAGCTCTGTCAGGTGCTTTGTTTAATTAGTCGAAACTACCATGTAATAGATTATACTATAGCACACATTGGTTGCTAGATGTTCAAAATTACCCAAACATGCAATTCTGTAGATAACTATATCTCAAATCTTCAAATCTCAAAAAAAATAATTTATATAAACAAATATTTAAACTCCAACAAAAATACAAAAAATATTCAATAAGATCACTGTATCTCAAATCTTCGACCTTAACTACTGAAGAGCTTTTCGCTTTGCTTTTGTAGATATAATTGTGAATATATTGTATGTGTCTGCCAATATGGGAGTTTGTACCCCTTGGTGTATCACCTGACGATATACAAAATTTTGTAGGTGCTGATCAGAATTGTATGCTATCATATTTGTGGTCAATGAAATACTATATTTGTCCAGAGTTCAGGTCCTGCAAATTTGCCCATACCTGGTTAAATTTATCAACAATACATTAATTTCATAACTAGGCAGATAATTGTCACATTTAAGAAAAAACTGGGGAATGCTTTCTTCGCTTCCACGACCTCATTTTTTGTGAATGAGCCTACCTGTTTCTTGCTCCCTCTCTTGCTCATAGCCGAATATAAAAAAACTAAACACTGTAACTACCTGTTAGCATAATTAACCAAACCCTTACCAGTATTTTTTTTTTTTTTTTTGTAGGTTCAAAATGTTAAAAAGAAAATTGACGTATGTCATTGACTCCAAAGAAGCAGATGAGATTATGGAGCTATTCTTCGGAAAAAAAAAAAAACAAAAAGATATGAACAAAGACTAAGAAAGAAACAGTCATTGGAAAGAACATACAGATACTACATAAAAGAAGTCAAACGTCAAAATAGAGAATTATAACAACAATGGGAAGATCAACAACAATGATATAATTTATTTTTATTATTTCGAGAAAATCATAAATATTATTATGTAAGGTAGTATTTCAATGGAACAACACTGAAGACTACAATTTATTGATATGTCATTATTTTTTCGAGGCAAATTATTGTCACAAATTTTTTTATTAAAGGGTTTCTTAAAGAAATTGGTTGTTGATTTCGTCATACAGTATGTGATTTTTATTTTTATTACTGTAATACACATGATTATCTGTTTTAGAAGAATAGATATTTTTAATAGTTTTAATATATTAATTTTCAATATCTCAATTAACAAATCCATGTTGAGTGAGAATAATATTTTTAATATAACTATCTTCAAATTATTAATGGTAGTCGTGGCAGCGCCACAGGTTTTACTAGTAATTTATAATTCTGAAGTGACAATACATATCCTATTCTGAGAATACATATATACAAGGGAGTCATCAAATTATAGTATTCTCAGATCTATTAAAAACAACTACAAGAACATTCAACATTTTTCATCACTCATACTTTGATACAATAGAAACAAGACGTTTTGTTTTGTTTTTTTTAGTTGGCGAATGGCAATGCAGTTCTTTGACAACTGAGGTATACATGCAATGAACACAATTTTTTGGGTATAGTTTGTGTATGATTGGTTTCAAACTTTTTAGGCCCAACTTGTTTATTTCTAAGCAAGATGGTTATGACTTGTGACAATGGTATTGGCATGACTTCAGGGTTAATTCATATAAATGGTTTCTTAAAACATAAAATAATCCATGTTCATCAAAGCACAAGTCACTCAAGTCATAATACAAAATTATTCAGATAACCATTTTACCTGTGGATGTTTTAATGCTTCTGGGTTAAAGTATTATGGTATTATTAAAAGATCAGTCAACACCTTTTTGGGGTCCTTTAAATGAATAATCAGAAGTCAGAACAAAAACAGAAACCACGTTTGATGGTTCTGGTTGTGGATAGTGGATACTTAGGATCATTTCTGACCTACTGAAACTCTCAGTAAGTAAGTACACCTGCAGATATGTACTTCAATTTTGGTTTCAGTATCTCATTGTAAATTGTTCACGTTCCTGAAAATACTTCTGGAGTTCTGGTGATAATGGATAAAATGTTCATTTTGGTCACTGCTCATGTCCCTTGTATTAGTGATGCAAAATATATATTCATTAATCTTATTCATAATGCACAATGAACATGAAATCTTAATTAGTGCTTTTTAATGAAATCAGTAATAGCTGAAAACAAAATATCAGTTTGAGCCCCAATATGTGGATCCATATCAACAGCAACTTTGTTAAGATAAAAACTATGGCCCACACCTTCATTCCAAAAAACTTCAACATCTTTTCCAGCTTCCTTCATTGCTTCACAATATTCTACCTCAGTGTCTCTAATCAAATCATTTTGGGCCAAAACAACCATAAATGGAGGCAATTTTAGCTCATCAAGAGGTTGTGCATTAGGCCCCATTGGACATGTTATTGGATGATCCTTGTTACTTCCATGTGGCAGAGCCAAGCCTATGAACTTATCCACCATCTCCAGTGTCAAGAATGGTGATTCGTGCTGTAACTCTGATTCGGACTTGCTTCGCTTGGATCGGATAAAACCTGGGTGTATGGGTATACACCCAACCAATTTTAGTGGTTCTAACACTTCTTTTCCCGCACGTGCTGCTACTTCATGGACAATATTTCCACCTGCACAACAAAATATCTGTTAATTTTTGCAAAAATAGCAAAAAAGAGTTTGTCGTTGAACAGTATTATGCACTTGTATAGAATAAGAAAATGGGAATTTTTTTTCTTTTTCAGACAAGGTATATTTCAGTGAAGAAAATTTGGTATCATTGTGTGGATAGGAATTATAGGATTAGCACCACTGCACCAACTATATAGAAACTAGTATCAACCTACCACTCACCTGAGCTATCTCCAATCAAGAAGATCCGTCCAAAGTTGGCATGAGCTTCAAGCCATGGTTCAGTTGCTTCTTTTTGAACCAATGAACGGAGCCAGAGGAGTGCGTTGAAGCCATCATCACATGCTGCTGGAAGTGGATTTTCAGGTGCTCGGCGTAGATAGACAGATACACATATGGCTTGAGCGGTACGTGCTAGACGAGTATAAACAGCATAGTACATGTACCAATCGGCTTGGCTAATGCAGAAACCACCACCATGGAAATGAAGAATAACTGGTAGCTTAGACATATCATTATCAGTGTTCAATTCAGGCAAGTAAATTCTTACTGAGAGACCAGATTCCGAGTTGATAGTAACGTCACGAGTGGCAACTCCATCAATATAATCTTCATGAGGAGGGACAGATTTAACCATGAATTCTAACTTTGGTGGTCCAGTAAAAGATCGATCGACCGATCCATCTTCAAAAACCCGAAGCCAAGGGAAAACCTGGTCCAAAACCTTCTTCTCACAAACCATGGCTGGAGTGATTGTTTTCTTTTAATCAGAGGCAATGCAACAATGCCTTGGTTCCACTCTTATATAGTGAAGAAAGACCACTTATTAACAAGGGAACAATGGTTGGTGGTGTGTACACTACTACTGTACATGATAAGAGGATGCTCTAAAGACTTTTATTTTGTTAGATAATCTTTTCCCTTTACTCATTGATATTTATGAATCTACGGTAACTTCCCAAATCGGATATATCCAAATATATCCACGATATATTGCAAAATAATATTCTGATATTTTATAGCCGATCTCATTCATTAACAGATTTTTATAAATTCACTACTTTAAAGTTGCCTGCACTTAGCTACAGTGAAAGCCCAATATAGATCCAATGGGAGGTTGACACGTAGAACTTAATTAAGCAGGTTTTCGTTTGACTTTGAAAATTTAATTTTTAATTAGTTTTTTTTTCTTCAGCTGTAACCTTTTAAGGAAAACAACTTTGGATTTTTGTCATAGACTATTACTACTTCAAAACGGCATGCACTTAGCTACGGTGAAAGCCCAATATCTTTACTACTTGTAAAGCGGCCTGCTATTAGCTACAGTAAAAGCCCATATAATATCCACTTATATTTTGACATGTATACAAACTTTCGTTCGACTCCGAAAATTGATTATGTTTTTAAATTTTTTTTATCGCTACTGTTTGTTGACTTTATTTAGGGATAGGTTGAAGATAAGAATGAGTTATGCCTAGCACGTACGTGCATGGCACGTGCATATTTACATAGTAGATCTAATGGGAGGTTGACATGTAGGACTTAAGCAAACATGATTTCGTTAGACTCTGAAACTTTAATTTTAATTTTTTTTTTCAGCTGTAAAAGAGCTTTGGAATTTTGTTATAAATAGATTAATCTGTTAAGAGTCATGTTACTTGAAAGCCCACTGTAAAAGCCCAACTTATATAAATTTTATTTACAGCAGCTAAAGCCTACTCCAATATCTAAGAGTAGGGCTGGGCAAAAACGATCCGAAATATGTAAACCGAACCGAACCGATCCGAACCGAAAATAAGGTGTTCGCATGTTTTTCTGTTCGTTTGCAGTTTCTGTTTTTGCAAAACACCTGCTTGAGGTGTTCGGTTGCAATTTCGAAAATTTTTGAACACCCAAAACCGAACCGAACATGTAATTATGTACATACAGTCCATCCCATAATCCCCATATGTAATTCTGTATAGCCCATCTCTCCAGCCCATCTGTATAGAAGGCTTACTTAGCAAGTTAGCAGTATGATATTTCAGATTTTCAGTTTTATTTATGTATGCATTGAACTCTGTCAAGAAACTAAGTGTTCGGTTCGGTTTTACTCGGTTAACTGAACTGAATAACATGTTCGATTATGTTTTGGTTTCAGTGAATTTTGTTCGGTTCGGTTCGGTTCGGATCGGTTTCAGTTTCAACTTTTACAAAACACCTACTAGGTGTTCGGTTGCCAGTTTTGCCCAAAACCGAACCAAACCGATCCGTGCCCAACCCTATCTAAGAGCATCTCCAATGGTCTCTCAACTTTGTAAGTTTAAGAGAAAAAACTCAAAAACCATCAAAAACCATCTCCAATGGTATCATAAATTTGATGAAATCGTAACATTTCATTAAACTTTCTCCATTAAACTTTCTCTTAAAGTTGAGAGTTTCTCAAAGTTGAGTGTTACTAAATACGCGAAAGTAGTACTTTCGTGCGAAACTGATACCTGTGCGTCAACGGTGTATATATTCCGACCATTTTTCTGGTTAGCTCCCATACTTCACAATATTTGTCACATTTTCGTCATTTTATTCTGTGTTTTCTTCTTGTTCTCAACTATGTCTCACTCTCAATCTATGCATGATATGAATGAAGAAGACATAAATAACTTAGTTCAACAAACTCAAAGCCAAAGTCAAAAAAGGAAAAGGAAAAAAAGATCGAGGTCATAATTGGAGCGTATTTGAAGATTTGGCATTATGTAAAGCTTGGTTGTCAATTGCAGAGGATGGATCTGTTGGGACCGACTAAAGCATGGTAGTGTTTTGGAATAAAGTTTATGTAAATTTTGTACAAGATTTTGGAAATGCAACGGATCGTAATGGGAAAAAACTCCAAACTCGTTTTGGAATACTTCTACCGATGCTAAACAAGTGGGATGTACTCAACTCGAAAGTAAGAGACCAAGTGGAATGACTGATGACTGATCAAAATGTGGCAAGTATTTTGTTTATTTTATTTATTGAAATATTTGCAAATTAGATTAATTATTTTATTTGCATATTAGAATAATTATTTTATTTTTATTTGTAGTATGATGAAACATGCAGTAATTTCTTAAAAATATTTAAGACGGAGTGGAAATGAAATACTTGTTATATTCTTCTTAAGGATACTACCAAGTTTAAGAAGTTGACAACAAAAAATGATCTGACTCCAAGAGTATCTCGACACAAAAAGCGTTCAAATGATGGAGAACCTAAGGGACCTGACTCAACCTCCATTCCTTCTGTAAACGCTGATGTTGTCGTAGAGAGACCAGTAGGGAAGAAAGAGTTGAAAAATAGAAGAAGAAAAGAAAAAGAAGGTGCCAAAAGTAACTTAGCAAATTTCTATGAAGCAATCAACAAACTGGCTTCTCAATTGGAAATAAGAGCTACTAAAAGGGATGATATTGAGTTTAAAAAGTTGGAACAGAAACGTGAGATTGAGTTGTGGAAACTACAAATCAAGCATGATTTTCTTCAACGTGCAGGTGATTTAAAAATACTTTCAACTTCGTTTGACACAATCCCTGCAGAATATCGTGAGGTGTACGCACAATAAGAAGCAGTAGCAGCAAAGTGGAAAGCTCAAGACCAAGAAGCTATAGGGTGCAACCAGGAAGCTATGGGGTACCTCAACCACAGTATGGGGTGTCTCAACCACCGTATGGGGTGCCACAAGGAAGTTATGGGGTGCCTCAACCACAATATGGGATGCCTCAACCAAACTATGTGATTCCACAACCACAACCCTATGTAGTTCCACATCCAAGCTATGAGAGGCCTACTACTACTTCAGGAAGTGCAGCTGGTTCAAATGTTGGTGATGTTGATGACAGACACAGCTCTAGTGCTAGTGATGAAGAGTAGAAAAGTAATTTTATATTATTGTATTTGAATCATTGTTTTTAAGTAATGCATAGTATTTGAATCTTTTTATTTTTAAGCAATCTACAAACTATTTTAAACACAAGTACTTTATTCTTTACTTATTGAAAACAAATAAACCAATTACATTTAGAGATCATCATATCTAAGCCAAGTACTGAATCTAAATCAATACTTAAATCAGTTGAATCACTTCTTAATGTAGAGATGAAATCTTTAAGAATATACCAGCAATCTGTCCAGTCAAACCAAAATCCATGACTATTTTTAAAAATAGTGATGTTTTCCCGCACAGGTAATACTTTCGCGCATAGGTAGTACTTTCGCGCACAGGTAATAGTTTCGCGCACGGATATTACTTTTGTTCAGTTGATAATATTTTAGTGAACCATTGGAGATGGCCAAAAAATTGGTCTCTTAAATTTGTAAAACAAGCCTATGTGGCATCTTAAATTTAAGAGACCATTGGAGATGCTCTAAGTCCAACTAAAAATTAATCAAAGGAGGTCTTAGTCACACCACACAAATCTCTCATACACCACATTCGTTTAGCATACCACAAATATTCTTAAGATTATCTAGGCACACCACAAATAAAATTAAAAACAAATCTCAGTACACCACATTTTATTTTATTGTTTTATTAGTTAAATATATATATATATAAATAAATCTAAAAAATAGAAATAAATCTAAACAACAACATAAAACAATGTAAGAATATCCAAATACCAAATTAGAGAGCCTTAAACAATAATATTCTAGATAAGTCCAATTTTATTTACAATTGAAATCATAGAAAAATATTAAAATCTTAGATTTGACTACTGTTCTCCATAGAATGAAGTATTAGAAGAAGAAGAAGAGATTTAAGGAAGAAGAAGAAAGTAGTTGATTTTTGATTTTAGCATATTTTTAGCAAAAAATAAAAGTATCTTTATTTGCTAGATTTAATTTAGCAACGTTTCCTTATTTGCTAGATTTTATTTGGCAAGTAAAAATTTTAAAAAACAAACAAAAAATAATGTGTAGTGTGCCAAATAAAATAATAGGGATAAATTCGTAAAAACACAATTATTCAAAATTTATCTAAAAATGTGGTGTGTGAGAGATTTGTGTGGTGTGACTAAGATCTCCTTTAATCAAATGGCACACAGTATTTATTTAAAAGTTTCAAACAGATCTTCCTAAAAAAGAACTTAACCTATTTATAGATCTTCATGAAGATCTTTCAAGACTTTTCCATCTTCATCAAGATCATTCTATTTATAATTTTCAAATTATACAAAGTTTTTAAAATTAATTTTGATATAGATTATCTAGAATTGGCTCTTTTTCATCATCGTCGAAATCTGACCCTGCTAGTTCTTAAAGAAAGATATAAATCCTATCTTTTTTTTCATCGTCTTAGAAAGATCTAAGAAAGATATGATAAAAACAGAAAATATCTAGTTATATTGCGGTGGAAGAGTTTAAATATGTTTGCAAAGAGCCAAAGATTGATTTTGATTGGAGACTCAAAGTTCAAGATTCCAGACTATTTTTTTAGCTATATATTCGGGCAGTTTTGATATTTATAGTATACCGATATATGACAGATAAAATATAGTTGAAATATTCAAAATATATCGTTTCGTTTTCTTAGATATTGACTATTGAGATATATTGTGATTATTTGTACTGCGCTTGTACTAAGCTAAACAACTTAGCATCTTGACCTCACATGAATAGCATTTTGTACTATGCTTCCACCATTAAATTTAGGCACTGCTATATGATGTTAAGGGAAATACAATGTAAATGGATTTGTGCTTTACAAAGTTTCAAAAACAAAAATCATTTGTTGGGAGAAATTTGTAGGTTAATGCATAAACATACAAAGTGGCCATTTTTTTTCTTTCTCACCCATTGTGGTTGGCTACATGACATCCACCTGATAGTTGAAAGACTTTTAAAGTGCAATCATCTTTAATTTTAAATAGAAGAAATACTACTTGTAAGAGCCAAATAAATCACATCCGTTCATCTAATCATGTAAGTTCAAGATGCTAAGTTGTTAAGCACTACAAAATATCACGATATATCCCAATATATCTTGATATCTATTGGTTTTCTAAGAAAACGAAATGATATATTTTGAATATTTTGACTATAATTTATCTAGCACTAAGTGAATGCATGTTTGTTAGACATATCATATTTGGTTTCTTTGTTTTATGCTAAAAAGAAAGTTAGTTTCCTGGTTTATAGGTAACTACTTGATAAAGTTTAATTATTATTCTGAAATTACTTAGTAACCTTTCATATAAAAGAAGATATATTTCAATTTGGTGAAAGAGGGAAGGATTTTTTTTGGTAAAAGTTTCGCATCATGAAAAAAACGCTCCTCATGAGATTAGTAAAGATATATCAATCGATATATTATGACATGTCGCGATATATTTCGATATACTATAGATATCAAAATTGACGGAAAATACCATTAAAAAAATAGTTTGGAATCTTGAATTTTGAGTCTCCAATCTCTTGGCTCTTTGCAAACATATTTAAAGTCTTTCACCACAATTTTTACTAGATATTTTGTGTTTTAATCTTATCTCTCTTAGATCTTTCTAAGATGATGAAGAAACAAAGATAGGATTTATATATTTCTTTAAGAACTAGCAGGATCAGATTTCGATGATGAAGAAAAAAAGCCAGATAAAATTGATTTTAAATATTTTGTATAATTTGAAAATTTTAAATAAAATGATCTTGATGAAGATGGAAAACTGGAAAAGTGGAAAAGTCTTAAAAGATCTATGAATAGGTTAAGTTCTTTTTTAGGAAGATTTTTTTTTGGAAAACTGAAAAAAAATTTAGGAAGATCTGTTTGAAACTTTAAATACTTCAAAGTTCAAATGATATAGGATCTGTTTGAAATGGAAAGATCTGCCGATTTGTTTTTCTTGCTAAAGATTTAATTGATATAGTGATGAACTGGTGATGCCAATCAAAATCTGATTATGAAATTTGTTAATGAATGAGATCGGCTATAAAGGGAGATTTTATTGCCACCCAAGAAACTCGTCAAAAACCCAAATATAAAAAATTCGTCAAAAACCCAATGATAAAATATCATTTACCCTTCTAATTAATATTTTGTTTTTTGACAAAAACCCAATATAATTTTTCAAAAACCCTAATTAAAATATGTAACTAACTAACTACCCATAAGTCCCCAAGGATTTGAATTCTCCATATGAAACTCTAATTTTTTATGGAGAAAAAAAAAAAAAAAAAATTGGGTGCTACTCTCTCGTTGCCTCCTACCTAATCTCTACAAATGTTACCCTCATCAAACAATCTCATCTTTTAGATTCTCTCCTTTGTAATTTTTTTTGTTCATATTTTAATTGTGTACTCTCTCCACAAATTTTTTGATATATCTCAGTGTTATTTGATAGTTATTTTCAATAATTCAGTTGGTTGTTTTTTTTCTTATTTAATTTGATTTTATGGAGAGAAAATCTAGAAGAGTTTTAATAATTTTAGGTTTTTAACAAAGTACGTGGGTGTGAACTGTGAAGGATATTTTAGTAACAAAATAATTGTCTGATTGGGTTTTTCAAAGCAATTTGGTCTGATTGGGTTTTTGACGAGTTAGTTGGGTGGCAATAAGATCTCCCGCTATAAAATATCAGAATTCTGTTTATGAAAATCTGTTATCAACTATAAAATATCAAAACATTATTTTACAATATATGGTGGATATATATATCCGGATATATCGTATTTGGCAAGCTACGATAGATTCATGATCACATCAATTTCAATATCAAGAGTGATCTCTCATGATCACATTAATATTAATATCAAGAGTGATTTCTAATGATCACATCAGTATCAATATCAAGAGTGATTTCTAATGATCACATCAGTATCAATATCAAGAGTGTCTCTAATGATCACATCGCTATCAAATATCAAGAGTGATCTCTAATGATTACATCAATATCAATATCAATATTAATATTAATATCAATATCAATCTCAATCTCAATATCAATATCTGGTCGACAAATGTTTATGTCAATTTTAATATCAATATGTGATCTACAATGATCATGTCCATATCAATACGTGATTTACATATATCACACCCGAGTTCAAATTCTACACAAGCTAGGAAAAATATTGCTTACATTCGTATCATCTTATGGTCATACTTGAGGGGCAATGCTTTGCATCAGACGAATGCGGAATCTGGAGAATTTGTTGTGCTTTCATTGTCTCGGTGGGTGCGTCTTTCGTTTGGCGTAGGACCTATCGGGTCGTCACCCTCGTCTGACATGATGGTGCTCGGACAGGGCCCTTTGCCAGCAGCCACACCACTAACAATGCCTTGGTCAGCCTTGTCTGCCTTAACCTGACCAGCGGCTATGCCATCAGCACTTACCTGGTCAGGCTTGCCTGCCGCCAGGCTATCTTCTCCTCCAACGGCTATCCCCATGACAATGCCCCCAGCAGACAGCCCTGCACCCAGAGTCACACCCCGGCCAACGGTTGTGTCCCTGGCAACACCCTGGCCAGCGGCTAACTCTCCCACCAAACACCTGTCAGACTTGTCCCCCTCCAACCTTCCACCTTGGCCAGCGGCTACCTTCTTAGCCAACCTCCTGCCTGGACCTTCCCCAGCGGGTCTCTCCTTCCAGCCTCATGCCTGCCTCTTCCCGAGCGGCTGTTCCACCACCAGCGGCTGTATTCCCAGCAGGAACCTTGTCAAGTGGCCTGGCGAGCGGATGGGTACCCTGGCCAGCGGCTATGCTGCTGCCACGAACCTCGTCTGATGGCTTTGCGAGCAGATGGGTACCCTGGCCAGTGGTTGTGCTGCTGCCAGGAAACTTGTCAGACAGCCTTGTACACAGTTCGACACCTCGACCAGCAGCTGCACCTCGACCGAACAACCTGTCAGACGGGCCAACAGCTGTGTCCAGGCCAGGCTTTTGGCCAGCTCTTGTGGTGCCCAGACTAGCAGCAGTGGACCCCACGGAGGGATTTTGGGGCACCTTGGAACATGGAACTTGTGCTTGTGCCATTTGCGCCTCGATTTTCCCATTGCTCATGCACACTCCCTTCTTGGAGGCCCATTTTCAAAATCTTGGTCACTCTCCACATCCGTTTCTTTGTCACTCGACATCACGAACCTCCTTCTTATTCGAACTTTTTTACGAAGTTCTTGTTCTTTTTCTTTTTCTCCTTCACTTTCACTTTCACTTTCTCCTTCACTCCTTTTTCCAATAAATTTTATTTTTCTACATTTGCATACCGCATTTTCGTTTTTTCCGTTTCCATTCATTTCTTTTATTTTTTCTTTCTCATTTTCCATTTTTTCTTATTTACCCAATGGGTTTCACCCCTTGTCTAAAGAGGGGGCGATGTGTTGACCCCCCTTAACGGGCTCAAACCCAAGTCAAAGCCCAAGATTATAATTGATAAAAGCCTAAGCCCAATTCAATTAGCAAGGCTTAGGCCCGTTACTACATTCAATATATCATGGGCTCTATCTATTTAAGTCCACTATATTCAATAAGGGTAATATGGTAATTCTACATCTTTGTAGAGATTTCCTTAATCTAATCCAACTACAACCTCAATATCTCTACAACTCCTAATCCAATTACAATTCCAATATCTTTACAACTCATATCTCCAAGATAATACGACATGAGGTACATTATGTTGTCAATATATGGTCTAAATACATGGGACTACAACACTACAATACATTAGTGATCATTGGATCACATCCTAATCCTAATCAAACTCTACAATTGAATTATGTTATAAAAAGGTTTGATTTCATCTCTCTTATGGATATGTGGGCAACTAAGAAACAACTTAGTGCATCCATAATCAATCATCAAAACCCTACACCTTCGTCTTCTCCAATACCTTAGATCATAACATTAGGGGTTTCTTCTTGATTCTATATCACATTGGTGCGAAATCCGGTTGAAACAAATGGCAATGCAGTTCCTGACAACTGAGGTATACATGCAAAGAACACAATTTTTGGGGCACAGTTTGTGTATGATTGGTTTCAAACTTTTTAGGCCTAACTTGTTTATTTCTAAGCAAAATTATGCCAGTGGATGATGATAACAAAATAGGAATAATAATAATAATAAAATAAAGTTCTTGTTTAGATGGTTGTGACTTGTGACAATGGTATTGGCGTGACTTCAGGGTTAATTCATATAAATGGTTTTTTAAAACAGAAAATAATCCATGTTCATCAAAGCACAAAATTTAGATAACCATTTTACTAGTAGATGTTTTGATGCTTTTGGGTTAAAGTTCTTTGTTTTACTTGTGGTGGTTTATTCCCCGTGAGGGTTCCACCACGTATATCTTGTGTTTTGATTTTGTTTTTTTGTTATCATTACTTGTTTATTCTAGATTTTGGGTTATTCCGCACTTAGGGTTTATTGATTTATTATTGAATTCCCAACAGATCTATAAATAGGTTAAGTTATTTTTTAGGAAGATTTTTTTGGAAAACTGGAAATTTTTTTAGAGAGATTTGTTGAAACTTTAAATACTTCAAATGATTAAGGATCTGTCTGAAATGGAAAGATCTGCCGATTTGTTTTTCTTGCCAAAGATTTAATTGATATAGTGGTGAACTCACAACCAATTGATATTGGGGATTTGGCATGCCTTTTTCGTGGTTCTTAATAACTAATTAATATTTTTTTTTAAATATATATGTATATAACATTTTATATTTAGAAGACAAAAATTTTAGAAGATAGGATTTACCTACCCAAATTTAAGTAGGATGCGAAGTACATGAACTAATTCCAATCCATATCAAAGTCCGAAATCTTAGACTTTTAGTACAATTGATGGAATTATCCAAGAATGTAGTTGATTTAGCAATTGGCGCACCATAGCAACCAAACAACTCTCTTCCTTGGGATTTGAAATTCAGGTGGAACAAGGGTCTAAAGTACTTCAGTTTTCTGCAGTTGTCATCTGTTTGGAGAGAAGCTAACTTTTCAGTTGATAAGGCTTCGAAGATGGCTTTGAATAGAAGTGATCATGAATTAGAAATCATTGAAGGTAAACCTAGGTGGCTAGTAAAGTGTGAATCTCCAAACACAATTTATTACAGATTTAAGTAAAGTAACAGTGTCCTCTGAATGTCTTTGTTGTGAGAGGTGAGGGGTAGACATGCTACCACCTCACCAAATCTTTTGTACTCTGTTCATTCTTTTATTCAATACACTTACTTAGCAAAAAAAAAAAAAAAAAGAAACAATTGGTGCAATTGATGCCTTAAGCTCTTAGTACAAAGTACTTTAAACTTAGACTTTGAATAAACATGTGTTTTTTTTTCTTATTTGAATATCTTCTAATGAAATTCTAAATCAAATAATATTAATGTGATTATATTTAAATAAAATTATATAGTGCAACCAAACTTTGTATATACAATACACAAAAAAATGGGCTCCGTATGCAAGGGAGATGGCAAAAGACATGCCATTTAGCTTTGGCATGCCATTAAGGCATGCCAATAAAATAGTCCATGCTAGGACCCTATGAACTGGTAATGTCAATCAAAATCTGATTATGAAATTTGTTAATGAATGAGATCGGCTATAAAATATCAGAATTCTATTTATGAAAATCTGTTATAACTATAAAATATCAAAACATTATCTAAATTATAATCAGCAAAGGGTGCATAATTTGACTAGGACTAAAATTTAGTATGACTAGATTAAATTAGTATGACTAGGATTAATATTTAGTGTGACTAGGATTAAATTAGTATGACTAAGATTAATATTTAGTGTGACTAGGATTAAAACCCCAATCTTTCTTCCCCGTCCCATCTTTCTCTTCCCTTTCTCTTCCCCAACTTTTGTCTTTCTCAAACTTCTTCCCCGTCCAGCCGCCCCCATCTCATTCTCTTCTCTTCTCTTCTCAAATTTTTAAAATTTATACCAATTGCATAATTTTGATTACTGTTTTTTTCACTAAACCTTTTTTCTTCCCCTACCAAACCTTTCTCTTCTTCACTAAACCTTAATAAAACATCATCATATCAGTCATCAATCAACTTTCTTCAAAAGGTATGTATTTCTCCTTCAATCAAACCTCTCTTTCTACTTTTTTATCAATTTCTATTTTTCTATCATAGAAGATAATCCCTGTACTAACATATAATTGAAACTATTTTATTTATCGAAATTTATATTTTTATTGTAGTATACAATTAAATTAATTATGCCTACCATGGCAGCGCCATTATAAGCCTAATCATCATCTTCAATTCTATTTATCATCGCCAAGGTAAGTCCCTTCTCATAAACCTCTTTTTCTCCTTCAATCAAACTCCATCTTTGTTCTTTAATCAAACTCTGAACGACCTCTCTTTATTATATAATCAAACCAACTTTTAAACCAATTTCTAAATTTCTGACATAATAATCAGTTTAGCAATAATAAGGGCTTAGCAAAAGATTAGCCATTAAACCTTAAACAATAACGATCGATTTTCAGCATAGTAAATTTTAATTTATCTTAAACAATAACGATCGATTTTTAATATAACTATCTTACCCCATCTCTTAAAATCTTGCAAATATATATCATTTTTTACTTGCAAATATATATCTTAGAAATTATCTAAATTGGTCAAAGCCTCAAAGGTATCAAGAATGAGGATGGTATTCACCTGTTCAGTTTTGTTCAGTTTTGTAAAATTAGTGTGTGAGTTTGTTGGCCTAATCAAAATTTCCCATGCCTTGGTTTCGTAAATATGACTTTGTGCCACAGCCCGCATCAATACAATGCAATACCCTCGTAATTGGTTAGGCCAACAATGTAGTGATTTTTATTTGGTTGAATTAATCTATAGATTCAAATTGGATCAGCAATTTGCTTTATGATAAATACATTAACATGTTATAACTTCTATAGTAAATGTGTATAATCAACTTATATAGTAGCAGTCGATAACATAGTAGCATACCAGTTGCAGTAGTCAGTGTTAGCTACCCATCCAGGTGGGAATATGGTTTTATTAATTTAAAAAAGAACCTTATTGTCATTTGGATAGGAGCGATGATTAGCAGTAGCAGAGTGAGTATAGGGACTAATAAGACAAAAAAGATATGAATGAGAATAGAATGAAAGCCACCAGTGCAAATTGGTTTCTGTAGAGCAGAGGTTTCAACATATGGATATGTAAGCTTATATCAAATAAATTTGAATTTTGCTTATTGTAAGCAACATTAATGTATCGTGAATGTGTTCCACTTCATTCTTGCATTGCTTTCATATGCCAGTCTTCATTTATCATTTTTTGCAGACAACTATGTGTGAGAATTATTGATTGCTGCAAGGAAATGGATGCCACAAATGAAAGGACATAGAGCTTGGTTTGGGATTATATATGTTTATGTTGTCATTACTAATGAAGAGCTTTAAAAAGGAATGATTTGCAGATCCATAAGGTAAATCTACTTTATATTCCACTCTTTTGGACTTATCAAATAGATATATGCGTTTGAACATATCATCCAATTTATAAGGACTTTACATGAAATTTGTAACTAGAAAAGAATCTGACAAGTTTAGTTGTAAAAGAAGAAGAAGTTCAGGTTTTGGAAAACAACTAATTACAGTTTAGGTTTCTAGGACAAAATAGTATATAAGACAAACAGAGTACAACAGTGAATAAAAGAAAGGGTTTACGATCATTTTAGACAAATTTGAGTTTTACATATGTTTGGCTGAAAATTTGCTATACAGGAAGAAATTTGTTTACCAAATTAATTCTGAGTGTTGGAAAACAAATCTGGACTATTTATTTGGCTGAAAATGTTCAAGTCACAGTCAAATGAATCAACAAAATAAACTTTTTATTTGCAGGAAACATTTCTGGTTTTCACGGTCATATAATGATATAAAGCTACATGCTCTATTATTTGTTCTGAGCTAAGTCGTTAAATTGTAGAAATATGAGGTTATTTTACTCTTAGTCATTAATTGATTAATATGAATCTAATGCCAAGGAGCCCTCAATAACATTGGCTAGGAGTTTGAAGAAAAATATTGTGCACTGATGCTGAATGGTAACAGATGCTGAATGTGCCCCTTTGTGAAGCAACACACCTTGGTTTCACAATGTTCCTTTACTTTGGATAGTCAAGAAGCCATTCAATAAGATCAGATAGTCATTAAACATGAAAAATTGAGTACAAAATGGTAAGATAGCCACTAAACATGCAAAAGCTCTCTGTAATGTTACTGGTTACTGGTGTAGGTGCCCGTTTCTGCTCTGACTATCGTTTACAGTAAAATAGTTGGACATACACTATATTTATTATCCCAGAAATTTAAAGTTAAAATTGTGACTGTAGATAAAAGATGATAGTAAATCATGTTGGTGATAATAAAAGGTTGTTTAATTAAAATGGGTACGTCTAGGTGAAACATCCATGTCAAAATGTGGATTATATACTGATTAATCAAAATGGATTTTCTATTGCTTTGCTCTAACTTTTTTTTATATTGATTAGCATATTATTGGTATTTTAGTATTTTACTACATCACTTATTGGATTTATGTAAGGTTGTTTGACAAAATTATTCGTAAGATAGACCCATTTGTGAGTGTGATCTTGGGGGCTAGAATGCTAGAATAAACTTCTCAGCTAATTAATCATCTCTGCACACACACCCCACCACAGAATTTCCAGAAAAATTAATTAGTTTATCACCTAGATGTAGCATTAATCAGTGTAGCATCATGGATCACCTACATGTCACATAGCAAACATGGAACCCTTACCCTCTACCAACGCATCCTGGCTATGGCCAACCTACACAGCCTGTGTAGAATTTTATAGAAGACTTTGTAATTTTTTTCAAATTTTTTACATTTTTTTAATTAATTTCATTTTGCAGGTCCGTAGACTTTTCTATTTGATCCTTACAGATTGTAATCCTTCAAGACCAGAGATTTTATAGCAGAAAAATGCTTTGAAGATTTGTGATGATTTGCCGCACAAACTAAGAACTACCTTTGGTATTTCAAATCCGTCTGACGATGACGTTTGTGACTACGGATTGTTTTTGTTGAATGAATACCTGTTAGAAATTAGAAAGTGGTAAAACATTATCTGATTTTCCAGATATGCCTTTACCGTGTAAAGCATGGAATGCTTTAGTTACAAACCGTCTGATTACATAGCATCAAAACTTAGTGTACCCAGGATTATATGAGGAAGCTCAGACTAAAGTGAGAAGTTTCAATAATGAACAACTCCATGCGTATACAGCCATTACAAATTCAGTTCGTAATGATAGTGGACAAGTTTTTTTCTTGAGTGGTCCAGTTGGTACAGGAAAAACATTTGTCTATAATACTATTGCGGATACATTGAGAAGTGAAGGTCATATCGTAATCATGGTTGCTTCATCAGGAATTGCATCATTATTATTAACCGGAGGAAGAACGACTCATTTTGTGTTTAAAATTCCATTTGAAGTTCTGGACGATTCTGTTTGTGCAGTCACCAAACAAAGCATCTATGCAGAATTATTCAGAAGAGCGAAACTAATTGTATGGGATGAAGTACCAATGCAACATCGGTTTTGCGTAGAGGCAATTGATCGTACACTACGGGATATTCGTGGAAATGGTAAACCATTTGGAGGAATTACTGTTGTTCTTGGTGGTGACTTCAAACAAACCCTCCCTGTTATTGCTAAAGGCACTAGGCAGGATATAGTTGGTGCATCACTAACAAGATCGCATTTATGGAAAAATGTTCAAGTCTTAACTCTGGTTAAAAACATGCGGCTGAACAGTAATGATGTTGATAATGTCAAGTTTGCAGATTATTTAATTCAGGTAATTTAATTATTCCCTCAATATTTTGAACTTTCATACCGCGTGAAATATATTTTGTAATTACTTTGAAATTCTACTTTAAAGATAGGAACCGATCCCACAGAAACTGTCGAATTGCCTTCTGAGATCAATAGGTGTAAGAATTCATTGGATCTCCTGTTCAAAGTTTACCTAAATTTGAACGTTAAGGGAACAGCTACCGATACTTACTTGCAAGAACGATCCATTCTCTCTGCTCGCAATGATGATGTTGCTACTCTTAATCAATTAGCAATAAATCACTTTCCAGGAGAACTTCATGAGTATCTAGCTGCTGATAAAGCCATTGAAGAAAATGAACCTATCGAAAATAGAGGAAATAGTATATTAAGTGAGAATATGCAAGCCCTTGATCCAGCGAGTCTACCACCATTCAAATTACAACTTAAAGTTGGTTGCTAATAATGTTGCTCCGCAACCTTCAGCCAAGAGATGGTTTATGGAATGGAACGCGTCTAATGGTTGTCCAATTTGCTACAAAAGTGATCAAAGCAAGGATTCTTAATGGTAGTCATACTGGGAATTACGTGTTCATACCATGTATAACTCTTCAACCAACTGTTTCAGAAACACCTTTTCAAATGGCGCGTCGACAATTCCCAGTTCGATTGGCGTTTGCAATGACTATTAATAAATCTCAAGGACAATCCGTCAAGTTCGTTGGCATAGACTTGCGAAACCATGTCTTTAGCCATGGTCAGTTGTATGTTGCATTGTCAAGGAGTACTACTTCGAAACAAATATCTGTTCTTCTTGAAAGCAAAGACGATGAAACAACTACCAATGTTGTCTACCCTGAAGTTCTCCTATAATTGATTTAAGGTATGGTTATACTAAAATTGAATAAAAGCTTTATACAACTAATTTCGCATGATTACTAATTTAATACTCGCAATGTGATGTGATATATGACAGAGTCAAAGTTACAGGTGGAATACGAACAACTATCAAGCTACTGTAGTCGATTTAAGGTATGTTGATAACATTGGTAGCATATACTTCATCCATATACATTTATTATGCTTTCTTATCGATGAGAGAATATGAGTACAATGCTCATTAAACAAAGGAAATGGACCTACAACCACTTGGTTTATCAATTATTTCGACCAATTCAAATCAACTAAACTACTGAGGATTAACTGTCTCTTTGAAATTTTCATTTCCGTAGGTGTATTCATTGTTTCCAGGAGTGGGAACAGTTGTTAAAAACAGAATTAAGAGAACGAAGAATTTAGACTGTGCATTATATTTTAAGAGATAGTATCTATTCAATCCTAAGCTGGGTTACACAATTTAGACTGTGCATTATATTTTAAGAGATGGTATCTATTCACTGCTATGCTGGGTTACACAACCGCGGCAGACCAGGCGATATCCGCTTGAGAATAACATAATCCTGTACAACTACTGCTTTGTGTACATAATTCAATTGCGAACTGTTTTTTTCCAACAACATTGATAACTTTTTTCAAAGATATGTCCCGATGCACTAAAATCAAGCCATAAGGAGAAACATTTTTTCAGATTAGAGGTTCAAACATTAGTTCGATGGCATGAGTTTTTTAAAACAAGAAGCATTAGAACTTGAAAGTCTTTATAATAGTGTCATTCAATTTAGGACATCCATACCCAATTGTTATAACTTACTTTATTGTGTGAATTTTTTCTTAATTAATTTCATTCTTCAGGTCCGTACACACAAAATTATATCATAATTTTTATTTGGCAGGTTTCGAAGCGTCGTTCGCGCAATAGAAGAAGAACGGATCATGGGGATACTTCTTTTTTAGTTTTTTTTAACCTTTGGTGGGAATACTTCAGAGTATACTGGTAGTTTTACTTGGAGTAGCAACATAAACATTGGCCAAACTTTATTTTGGCTATAAATCAATTATCATTTATTAGCAATAAATCAGTTTTACATGGGAAGACTTCTTTTTTTTTTTATTTTGGCCAGACTTTATTTTCTGCTGTCTCCTATGCCAAACCTCCTTTATTTCAGTTTCTTCTAGGCTCAAATGTTGTAAGGGAGCTGTTGTAAGCGCCCAGCTGTAGACTGAAAAAAAAAATTATTTTTCTTCCAGGTTCTAAGCGCCCAGCTGTAGACTGCAAAATAAAAATTATTTGGCTAATGAGAGGGAGCTGTTCTTGACGAATGAGTGTATGGAATTTGAATTGGGAGACATTAAGCAAACAGTGGTTGTGGATATTCGTGTGTTGCCTTAGGGGCACCAACATAGGAAGGATAATGTCGTTGCAGAGAGAGTTGATAAGCAAAGGGCCGAAGAGAGGAAGCAAAACGGATTGCCAATGGAATATTACTGTAAAAGCTTTTACTGGCCCGAAAAAGGTTTATTTTTTACTCTGCCCAAGTGTATAGGTAACTGCGACACAGGAATCACCGAATTCCGATCGAAAATATGCACAAGAATCATGACACTATGGAGAGAGAACTACGCTGATAACAACAAAACAGTCGTGCACATGATACTACTCAATGAATTTGTAAGTATTACGCTAATTATACTACTCTATAATTATAAATCCTCATAGAGATTCTTCATGGCTTGGGTAGCAGGAATTGACTGGAATATATACTTTTTTTTTTTTTTGATAAAGTGGAATATATACCATGCATGCATAATATAATAGACATTATATAGAGCTTAGCTAATTGATCATCCATATAGAACAACAGGTTATCAAAGATTCAAAGATGTGATGTTCTTGAACATATAGTCTTCACCATAATTCTAATCTTAATTATTATAATCAAACCAATTTTTGAATTACTCAGTAGATTTTTTTTTGTTGAATTACTTCAGTAGATTTTTTTTAATATAGTGGGTCATATTTAATCATAATCTGCCTTTAGAGTCATACCTACTGCAGTCATGAATTAACTAAATGAGTTTTCTTCCAAAAGGTTTATTAGATTATGTAACAGACTTAATTATGATATAATTGATCAGTTTTTTTAAACCATTGTTTTACAATAAATTCAAGGAAAATTCAAAGTTGAACAAATATATATCTTCCTTCACTGGCAGTGTGATGGCTTATAAAGGGTAAGGTACTCAATAGTTCTATGTAGCAGCGTACAGTGGGTAGGAATATTGTTGTGTAGGTCAAAGCAATTGTCTCGAGTTGGCTTAACATGGACACGTTCGCGATGAATATGAGAGAAGGAATCTGTTTCAAAGATCTTTTGATTAATTGACACACCCTGATGGAGGAGAGAAGGTAGTCAGGATAGTAACTAAAGACAGCAGCAACAGGGCAGTAATTTTCTTTGCTCCAGTTTGCAGCAGTAGGGCTTGACTTGCAGTCTATAGTCCTATATGGTTTTGTTTTTGTGTGTTTGTTTTGGTTGCAATTGGTTTGGAAATGAACCTGACGAGTTTTTTAAGCTTGCTGATCAGGATTCTAACGGTCGGAGATGATTAATCAAACTTTAATTTTATCACAAATAAAAAGTACAGTGGGTAGTAGCATTGACCGACAAGAGTCAATGTGATGTGACATATGACAGAGTAAAAAATACAACTGGAATACCAACAACTATCAAGGATGCTACTGCAGTCGATTTAAGGTATGTTGATAACATTGGTAGTATATACTTCATCCATGTAGATTTGTTATGCTACCTTATCGATGAGAGAATATGAGTGCAATGCTCATTAATTACAGAGTAAAGTCATTCAGATTTGTTAGTCAATCATTATAATCTTGATGAGTACTGCACTGTCACATTTTTTATTTTTAGGTGTACATTTTTTTTCTGATTTCTATGTTTAAAACTGTAAACACGAAAGAATATGAGAGATATAAACCTAGAACAAAAGGAATGGACCTATTGCCAGGTTTTTCAATTAAGTCCACCACTTCAGATGAACCAAACTACCGAGGCCTGTGTTTTACAAAATTGTCCTATAAATTTCAATCCATAGTAGCCTTTGAAGCTACGCACACATAAGAGTAGCCTGAACATATTATTGTGTGAATTTTTTTTAATTAATTTTAATTTTCGGGTCCGTACTGTATCATAATTTTTATTTTGCAGATTTCGAACCGTCGTTCGCTCAATAGAAGAAGAAAAGGGCATAAGATTTTTTTTTTTTTGTATACTTTGGTGGCAAGACTTCTGAGTATACTGGTACTTTTGCTAGATTTAATGTCCATCCTTTGATGAACAAAATTGTTAGAGTTAAAACTGAATTTTTTTTATTTCAATCTTGATGGAGATACTTTCGTTCATCCTCCAGACTTTGCCAAATTACAAAAGCCATGTATGACATGTGTATTGTCATGAACTAAGTCAAAACCTCACTGCCAATTCAATTACAATTCAGATACAAATTTTAGGCCTTTTTTTTTTAATTAATTGGTTACAATTTTAGTGTGACTAGGATTAATAAGTTGTGTATGACTAGGATTAATAGATGTGTATGATGACTAAACTTTTCGTCTAACTCCTCTCTTTACTAAACCTTAATCAATAATAAGCAGTGCTATTTCTCCAAAATCTCTATCTGTTTCTTCTCCTCCATCACAAAATCCATATTGAAAATATCTATCCAAAGCCATATCGATCTCTTTCTTCCTTGACTTCAATCAATCACCATCTTCAACAATCTTCTTCTTCTTCTTCCTTAACCGATCCAAATCCAGCATTTTGATTGAGAAATTAATCTCTATCTAAATATGATTCTCTTGTAAGAAAAACCTTTGGTTTTCCTTTCTCATTATATGGTCATCAATAGGAAATCAGTTTTCTTATTAATTATATGCTAATCAATAATCAAAATGGTTACAATCTAGAGCTTTAATTTCCTTATTATTGACCTTGATGGATGGTCAAGATTAAATCTTAAAGATCTGGAAATTTGGTCCTCTTTCTACCTATAAGTAACAACTTTTGTCCATCACAAATGGTTGTTCAAATCATGATAATGAAAACACATAACTTAAGCTTATAGGCAAAGAAAGAGAAACTATTTTTCCTCCATTGAAGCTTTTTCAAGAAACAACTACAGTAGTTCCAGACATACAATCAGATTACTTTCTTCATCATGATGTCTGGAGGTATGTTTAACTGACCGAGTTCATTACATATGTGATAGTCATGTATTTCAAAGATCTTAGGGATCATGTTATGTATAAAATATCTAACATGTGGTATCAAGAGCTTAGTTTAGAATACATGATTATGCATTAATAGGATTTATATAAATTGAAACAAATCAGCATGTATAGATCCATTACTGACTCTGTTTTGCAGCAAATCTTGATCCAACTGTTATGGCCTGAATGTATGTTTATTAAAATTCCGCAATTTTATTTTGGGCACGACTGTTTGATCGTGATTTTGTAAGTATTTTATCATTATGTAAAATTATGGAGATAGAAATGTTGTTTGATCGTGATTTTGTAAGTATTTTATCATTATGTAAAGTTATGGAGAAAGAAATCTTAAGACTCAAAGCAATCGAATACGAAGGAAGATGATCGAAAAGGGATGAAAATAGGCCATACAGTTGGATCATATATTCATCATTATCCTTCATATGATGATTATCATAATTATATTACTGTTCATGTTATTATGATTATTACTGTTCATATTATTATGATTACTACTGTTCATATTGTTATGATTATTAAGAAATCATCAACTGTTCATATCCTTTATAATTGTTGGGAATGCTTTATGATCATCAACTGTTCATATTCTTTTTCATATATTACGATAGAATGCAGTATAGTTGTTTTCATTATCTAGAAATCACATAATATATATGGACCATTGCATGCTTATGGTTAGACCTCAAAACAGTGGGTTTACCATATTGACTTGGGCCATTTTATACATACCATTTATGTGAATAATACATATTGGTCAAATGCATGAATCAATTTTCGTCCACAGACGGATAGCATTTGAGCAATAATCAAGGAAATTGTTCAACATATATGTTACTATGATATTTGAATATAGTGACCTAAGATGGTATATACTGTATCATGTTTATAATTTTAGGTGACTACCCACAGGAGAGCCTAAAATTATGTTGTTTATATTCTAAATTATTGCATGTGTTATTTTATGCCTAAATCCTTGTACCTCTATTTGCAGTTAACATACCCTCAACCCTTAATTCGTATGCTACGTCTATCATGAAACTCAATGGAACCAACTACTCAGAATGGAAAGAGCAAGTTGAGTTTTCCTTGGGAGTACTTGAATTAGACATGGCTATCCTTAAAGAGAAGCCAGTACTTACTGACAAAAGTACCCCTGAGGAGAACAAACTCCATATTGATTGGGATAGATCCAATAGACTAAGCATGATGTTTATGCGAATGGTGATTGATACCAACATCAAAACCTCCCTACCCAAAACTGAGAGTGCAAAAGAATATTGGCAAGCCATCGAAGATCGGTTCAAGACTGCAGATAAATCCCTTGCTGGGAAACTTATGGCAGATCTTGTAACCATGAAGTTTGATGGTTCTCGCACAATGAGTGCTCATGTCATTGAAATGATTAACCTTGCTGCCAAACTTAAGAATTTGGGATTGATTATGGATGATGCCTTTCTCGTCCAATTTATCCTGACTAGCTTACCTCCCCAGTATGAACCATTCAAAATTCATTACAACACTATTACGGAAAAGTGGAGTTTGAATGAATTGACTAACAAACTGGTTCAAGAGGAGTCTAGGCAAGGCTCGCAAGGCATTAAAGTTGCTCATTTCACTCAAGGAGCTGGAAATCAAACTGGGAAAAAGAATAACTCAACCCATAAAAGAGCACCACCCAAATCTGATGAGGCTAATCGATCATCCAAGAAGAAAAAGAAGGATGACGCTTGCAAGTTCTGCAAGAAACCTGGACATTACCAGGCAGATTGTGCTAAGAGTAAAGCATGGTTCGAAAAGAAAGGTAACCCCATGGGTTTCGTAAGTCATTTCGAATCAAATCTTACTAATGTACCTTCTTCTACTTGGTGGATTGATACTGCTGCTAACGTTCATGTTTCGAATTCTATGCAGGGATTCATTACGATCCAAACCACAAACCCAAGTGAGAATTTCATTTTCATGGGGAATAAAGACAAAGCTCCAGTTGAAGCTGTTGGAACTTTTCGTCTTATTTTAGATAGCGGTTACCAGTTAGACTTATGTCAAACTCTTTATGTTCCGTCTATTTCCCGTAATTTGATTTCTGTAAGCGCACTTGATAAGTTTGGATATTCATTTGAAGTAGGAAATGGCAATTTCAGTTTGTTTGAAAATTCTAACCTTATTGGTTCTGGAATTTTAATTGATGGACTTTATAAACTTCATCTCAAACATCAAGATGTTGAAATCCATCTCACCTTGCATGATAAGGAAACAAAAAGAAAGTCATCCAAAAATGACTCTTACTTCTTGTGGCATAAAAAACTAGGTCATATATCTAGTGAAAGGATCAAGCGGTTAGTAAAAGATGGTGTCCTCCCGGACCTAGACTTTACTAACATTCAAGCATGTGTTGATTGTATTAAAGGGAAAACAACGAAAAACACAAAGAAAGGAGCCACAAGAAGTACCCAGCTTCTTGAAATAATACATACAGACATTTGTGGACCTTTTGATGTTACAACTTTTGGAGGAGAGAAATATTTCATCACTTTTATCGATGATTATTCACGTTATTGCTATCTTTATCTATTGCATGACAAATCTCAGTCTGTGGATGCTGTACAAGTATTCATTACTGAAGTCGAAAGGCAACTAGAAAGAAAAGTGAAAATCATTAGGTCAGATAGAGGTGGTGAATTCTATGGAAGGTATGATGAAACAGGACAACATCCTGGACCTTTTGCTAGACTTCTCCAAAAACTTGGAATTGTTGCCCAATACACAACGCCTGGATCTCCATGGCAGAACGGTGTAGCTGAAAGGCGAAATCGTACATATATGGAAATGGTTAGATCCATGATGAGTCATGCCAATTTACCTATATCCTTGTGGATGGATGCATTACGGACAGCTGTTTATATCTTAAATAGAGTTCCAAGTAAGGCCGTTCCAAAGACCCCTTTTGAACTTTGGAAAGGATGGAAACCTAGTTTAAGACATCTCCAAATTTGGGGTTGTCCAGCTGAAGCTAGACTATACAATCCACATGAAAAGAAATTGGATTTTAAGACGATTAGTGGTTACTTTATTGGTTACCCAGAAAAATCCAAAGGATATAGGTTTTATTGTCCTAACCATAGTATGAGAATTGTTGAAACCGGTAATGCCAGATTCTATGAGAATGGTGAATTCAGTGGGAGTACAAAACAACAAGAAGTGGTCATTCATGAAATAGGGTACCCATCCTCTTACCCTCTATTCCGAAAGATATTGGGAATCATCCCATTGTTGAACCCGTTCACAATGAGGAAAACCCAATAAATGATCAAGAACTCCATAATGAGATTATCACCAATCAGAATGTTAATGAAGCACCACAGGAACCAGCCTTAAGAAGATCTCACAGACAAAGGAGATCAGCTATTCCTGATGATTATATGCTTTACCTAATAGAATCTGAAGGGACTAAGGACCCGATTTCTTATTCACAAGCCATTAAGGACGTTAATTCTACTAAATGGATTGATGCCATGAGAGATGAATTGAAATCTATGGATAATAATAAAGTATGGGAAGTCGTTCAATTGCCTCCAGGGCACAAAGCAGTCGGTTGTAAGTGGGTCTTCAAGACCAAACATGACTGTAATGGTAAAATTGAACGATATAAAGCCAGACTTGTTTTCAAAGGTTTTAATCAGAAAGAAGGCATTGACTATAATGAAACTTTTGCTCCTGTTTCCAGGAAAGATTCTCTTAGAATTATCATGGCATTAGTAGCTCATTATGATCTCGAGTTACATCAAATGGATGTGAAAACCGCCTTTCTAAATGGAGACTTAGAAGAAGAAGTCTATATGCGTCAACCTGAAGGCTTCATAATTGAAGGACAGGAAGACATGGTCTGCAAACTTAAGAAATCAATCTATGGACTGAAACAAGCCTCCAGACAATGGTATCTAAAATTTCATGAAATCATTACTGCCTTTGATTTCAAAGAAAACATAGTTGACCCTTGTATATATCTCAAGTTCAGTGGGAGCAAGTTCATAATATTGGTTCTGTATGTTGATGACATATTATTAGCTAGCAGTGATCTTGGTTTATTACATGAAACTAAAGATTATCTCTCAACCAACTTTGAAATGAAAGATATGGGTGAGGCTTCCTATGTGATAGGAATAGAAATATTCCGTGATAGATCACAAGGACTTCTAGGATTGTCTCAGAAAGCATATATTGACAAAGTTCTTGAGAGATTTGGCATGACGAATTGTTCCTCTAGTCCTGTCCCACTGCAAAAAGGAGACAAACTTGTTCTTGAGCAGTGCCCAAAGACTCCTATGGAACGAGAAGAAATGTCCAAATATCCTTATGCATCTCTTGTGGGGAGTTTGATGTATTCTCAGGTCTGTACTAGGCCTGATATCAGTCATGCTGTTGGTATGCTGGGTAGATTTCAAAGTAACCCAGGAATCGCTCATTGGAAAGCTGCAAAGAAAGTACTGAGATACCTAAAGGGAACAAGGAATTACATGCTCACATACAGAAAATCAAGTCACCCACAGGTGACTGGTTATTCAGACTCAGATCTTGCTGGATGTCCTGACACAAGGATTTGCACTCTTGGCTATGTGTATCTCTTATGTGGAGGTGCAATATCATGGAGAAGCCAGAAATCTGAGTTGCTTTTCGGATCCACCATGATGGCTGAATACGTGGCATGTTATGAGGCTTCAATTCAGGGAACATGGCTGCGTAATTTTGTCTCACAGTTTGGTGCTTTAAGTTTTATTTCTAAGCCATTAACTGTATACTGCGACAATGAAGCTGCAACCTTTTTCTCCAAGCATGATAGGATAACCAAGGGTTCAAAACACATGGACCTAAAATACCTATTACTGAAGCAAGATGTTAAACTAAAGAAAATTGTTGTTGAGTCGATAAGTACAGATTTACAAGTGGCAGACATATTCACGAAAGGACTACCTCCAAAGACTTTTCAGAGACATACTGAAAGCATGGGTCTTGCAGACAGTTCCTAATTATTTTAATTTTATGTCATTTAATTTTGTACTTACGTACGACAATTATTGAGCTCTTAATACTTTTCACATCTGCTATTTCTGTTTTCTAATGTGTACACATTTATATTTAGATGAATGACAACAGAAAAGTCTTTACTGCAAGACATTATGTGACCATTAAGTTAATCTCATTTACGGCCTAGTTATGAAAGTTGTCAATGTCGTAGTACATGGAAGTAAGCATGTTGCAAAATAATGTGTACACGCCATGACTCCCATTGACCACTAGATTAGCCAAGGCACTTATGATAACCGACTAAAGAAGTGTTTAGCATATCATGCGCGCCTTATGATCTTAATACGAAAACACTAATGGATCTTCCTATCGACCAAGTGGGAGACTGTAAGAAAAACCTTTGGTTTTCCTTTCTCATTATATGGTCATCAATAGGAAATCAGTTTTCTTATTAATTATATGCTAATCAATAATCAAAATGGTTACAATCTAGAGCTTTAATTTCCTTATTATTGACCTTGATGGATGGTCAAGATTAAATCTTAAAGATCTGGAAATTTGGTCCTCTTTCTACCTATAAGTAACAACTTTTGTCCATCACAAATGGTTGTTCAAATCATGATAATGAAAACACATAACTTAAGCTTATAGGCAAAGAAAGAGAAACTATTTTTCCTCCATTGAAGCTTTTTCAAGAAACAACTACAGTAGTTCCAGACATACAATCAGATTACTTTCTTCATCATGATGTCTGGAGGTATGTTTAACTGACCGAGTTCATTACATATGTGATAGTCATGTATTTCAAAGATCTTAGGGATCATGTTATGTATAAAATATCTAACATCTCTTCCTCTGATTCCAATTCTTAACTCCAGGTACTACTTTTAATTTTGTGTTCTTTGCGTCATTGGCTCAGGTCAAATTGTAGTCCCACTTCTTCTTTCACATTGAAATCCTCCTTTCATAAATTAGTATCAAAAGAAAGACCTTCATTTAATGTTCTCTTGCAATATTAGACTTATATGAAAGAGGGCTTTAGCCTTTTATATCTTCGGAAAACTCAATATCCCTAAGATACTTGAGTAAATATGTGATATTTGCACAGAAGTGAAAAATATCATGTATTTTTCATGTGGATAGGCAGGATAGCATCTAAATTATAATCAGCAAAGGGTGCTTAATTTGACTAGGATCAGTAATTAGTGTGACTAGGATGGATGTGTATGACTAGAATTTTCTAATGTTTTTATAATGTCGATTTTCGTAATCTACGAAAATCTGACTTCATTCAATTATGATATTTTGGTTATTGTTGAGTATATTGGTATTCATTGAGCTTATTTGATTGATTTTGATGTATGAATTGGTTAAAAGAAGTTTGATGATGTGTTGCCATCATACCATCGGTCAATGTTTCTATCAGTACAGGGAGGATGAATTGTTTATTTGGTCTTTTAATTTCACTTGCTCAAGTATGTCAATGTACGGAGGATCAATTTTACTTACATTGTAATAATCCCCTTAATCCTTTTTTCCTCAAGATTAGTTGACTCTCTTTACAAATGCCTTCTGAAAGAAATGACAACAGTTTAATTTGTTTCTGCTAATGGACATACTGAAAAAGTAAGCTCGACTTAAAACATGATTGAAACCTCTCCAGAGTAGACGAAAAAATATAAAAAAAAATACAGATTATACCTAAAAGAGATAAGACATTAGTTTTACTTCTCGCCTAAAAAAGACATGACATTGTGTTTGTCTAACCTTTCATAATCTTTCTTTCCCTGTTGTATTTCCATTTCTTTGTTTTTATACAATAAGTTGCAGCAATTATCAAGGAGGCTATAAAGGATTACAAAAAGGCAGTGTTTAGAAGCGTCAAAGCTAATTCAGTGTTAAAGGTATTTGGATTTTGACTAAATTAAGGAGATTGCATATGAAGCCTAAAGAATCGGACCAGGTGTAATCCGTGTTTTCAAAACGTCAAACCTAAAGAAATCAAGCTAATTCTTTATGGTATTGAAGACACAGATTGCGTATGAAACCTGTACTGAACTGGTCGTCAATACTAAATTTGATTAATTCTGTTCAGGGGATCATAGTCGTCTATATAAACTGAAAATGAATACTGACTACTGAGACACTTTATAAGACTGGATAATGGGAATACATCTTTTGTTTCTATATAATGGAGTCTCTTAGTTTCCTCGATAACCAGCTCCTAGAGAATAAGAGCTCTTAAGTAAGAACATCATAAAAATAAGTTTGTCCTCAACACTAGGATTCCAGAACTTCGGAGAATAAAATTCGTGTTGCAGGGTTCTTCTCAAATGGCTAACTAAGCATTTAATCTTCAAATTCATTAGATGTCTTTCATTGACTTTCAATCTGCCAATAACCTGATTTTAGTTGTTAGAATTTATGACTACGTTATATAAGTTATGGCAAATGAGACTGTATATATATTAGTTACCACTGAACTTTGGAAGGTCTTTACCATTGTTTAGAACTATAATGTTAGTTGTGGAGATAAGATGTTCCACTCCTCAACAACAACACATTAGCCATTCTTGCCTTAGCCCTTAACCTGAGCTCTATTACCACCTGTCAATCAACAAATCTTCCTAACTGTCCAATAAGGCAGTGATCGAAAAATTATTTTTGACATCCACTTACTTGCCCATAATATCCAGCCATGGCCGTAGAGTAAGCTTGATTTATTTCACTGCATTATTCAGACCGAACAATCTATTTTCCGAATCAATTTAATTCCTGGTATTCCATATGATCAAAAAAATTGCATAAGATACAATGTTCCATGTTACTTCCACTGAGACCTCGGTTATTGTAATAGAAGAAGCAATACAAACACAGATAAAGGGAGAAACAGCTATAGTGATGGTGACTTCTATGATGTCTGAAGTTTTCCAAGGTAAATTACAATCAATAAAAATCTATTCATTAGGATAATAAATCCATTTGTTTTTAAATTTAAATTACTAATACTATCCTTCATTTGTTTGCAGGTACTTACTATGTCAAATCGTCATCTGGTACTAAAATTTTGCTTAACCATGACATTCCTGAAGTAAAAGGTTTCACAAAAGAAATGAAAAATGTCGAAGATACAAATAGCGGGAACATAAGAACCATCAAACAAATATTCAACATAGTGAAAGGAGAACGAACACAGGTTAGATAATCAAATCATATCTACATAAATGTATCTTTACTACTATAAGAATATATATACACTAACAATCAAACTAATTTTGTTAATTACAGATGGACGAATATTGGTTCGTTGGTAAAATAATCCATGTTTACCACAATAGAGAATGGCACTATATGGCATGTGGAAAATGCCATAAAAAAGCAGAATTCAAAAATGAGAAGCACTCTTGCAAAAATTGGAAAGATCTAAAAGCAAACCAGAAGCCATTTGAAGTGTAAGTATATATTTCTACACAAAAATATGAAATCTACTAAAAAAAATTCCTTTCAAAAATAAAAATTAATATTTTGATGTAGGTACAAGCTAAGCATGGATATTGAAGATGAAGATGGCGTAATGATGATAGCTGCATTTGATGGATTACTAATTTTAAAGGACTTTTTTGCATAAATATAACATATTCTTAAATCCTTTAAAAAATCTCATATCACTGCTTCAACCGCAACTACTGCAGAAGTTCTTCGAATACTTTTGAATATATAATTGTGGATATATTTCACATATCTAATTGACATAATTAAATCTAGATTGATGTCAACTTCAATTGATCTTTCATTATCACTATCAATATCATCCATTCTATTGCTACTAACACCAACAACTTCTTCAGTTTCAGAAATATTAAAGTCATTCATCCTAAAAAAAAAAATTAAAAAAAATCAAGAGAAACAGAATATTGCCTTCCATTGTAATAATAGTAATAAATCAAAAATAGCATACTAAAGCAATAATTATATAGGCCTCATACATTCCAAAAAAAGAATCCCTAATATTAAAAATATATATTAATTACTTCAATAAATAGATAGGTATGGATGTGTTTATAAAAAAAGGAAATAAGAGTAAAGGATTATAGGAATAAGATAAAAAATAAAATATTATATATATATAATAGATGGACCAGACCTGTTGGACACTTAGATGATTTCATAACATAAAACTGATAGCTTTTTGTCTCATTCAAACAACGTTAAACATTCGCTTAGGGATGGACATAGACTATAGGAAAGAGCTAATTTTTGAAGGTATTTATAGCGGATGGTATGCAGCTGACCTTTACGGCATACTTACAAGTTATTATGGACAAATAATGTATCCAAATATTTTTTTGGAAAAAATAAGAAAGGAGAAAATAATGAAAATATTGAAATCGTCAGCGGAAGATATACCACCAGAAGAACAAGAGGATACATCTATGGACGAAATGGACCTGATGAAAAAAAAGATGATATACAAAAAATTTCATATGGATACATGGAGCTGATAGAGATATTTACTCTAAAAAGTATTGTTGATTAGATTAATTATTATATTTTTAAGAATAATTACTTCAAATAAATAATTGTTTTTTTTTTTAATTGCCCTTATATGCCAATTTGCTAAATGTACTATAATGGGTTGTGATGTTCATCGTTGAGTACCAATTTTATTTTAACATGTTTTTCTTTCTTCAATTGTTGCAAATCTTATCTCATCATGACATAAAAATCTAACTTACCACTAAGCTACGAGAAAAAACTATTTTCAACCAGGTTACAATTATTATATATTCTTATTTGATATAATTATATATTTTTGCATTAAACTTAAAAACAATATTGAACAAATTTGTATTCAAAGATGTAATTACTAATCTCTACTATTTGGTTCTCCCACAAACAACTAAAGAATTCACAAATTTTAATTCATCTAAATTAGAATTCCTTATGCAGTATTCAATTAATTGGCGAACGTGGCAGCGCCACGGGTATTACTAGTTTTACAATATACAGTATATTGGTTGTGTTTGGTTCTGGACACTTGGGACATTGTAGAAATTCAGATAAAGAAAGAAAAAAATCAAAGACGGAAAGAAGAGTTTTTGACGGAGAAGAAAGGGGTATATTAACAGATTGGAGATGAACTTCTATATATTTACGAGGTTTCCAAGAATCTGGTTTCCTTTTTTATTTAAAAGAAACCACTTTCTTTATTTTCACACTGCAATGTAATTTGATTTCCCCATTTCATTCTAAACATCCTAAAATCCAACTAGAAATCCCTACTTTTCACGAATTTAAAAGACCGTGAACCAAACACAGCCATCGTATTTGACAAGCCATGATAGATTCATAAAAATCTTTGTACTATGTTTGGGTGAGCATAATGGATCATCCTCTTTTACCTTTCCCTTTTGTCCATTTACATTGATCGACTCAATAAGCATGCTGTAACTACTCTCGTTATCCTAGCACACTAACACCGTAAAAGGAACCATTGCTGAATGTGTAATACCATAGACAATATGCTGAAGTAACCATACATATCCTATTCTGAGAATACATAGTAGTCATCATATATTAGTATTCTCAGATCTAATAAAAACAACTACATGAACATTCATCATTTTCCATCTCTCATACTTTGGTACAACTCACAAGGAAACGTCTCATAGCAGCAACTCCTCCCCCACAATAGAAACAAGACCCGTAATGCAGTTCATGACAACTACATACATGCAATGAAACACAATTTTTTGGGCACAGTTTGAAAGCAATATGGAAGTTCAGACATTTTCAATTTTCATGTTTATTGGAAGTTTGTTCAATCCATGTTCCAGCACAATAGCTTATAGAGTTTAATGTCAATAGGGAGTCCAGTTAGGATCTTGGCGCAGAGGTTAACACTAGACAATAAACAAGTTGGGTACTAAAAATGCTAAACAATTGCTGCCTAGTTGCTTTCAAACAGATTTATGTTATAGTGACATATGCTAGGTTGTTTCAAACAGTAAGTCAGCTGCACATTAGGCTACTCAGCATTTCTCCATTTTTTTTTACTCGATCATTTCTCCATTTTGCTTTAACAAAAAGACCAAATATCGCTGCACTAACACAGCCAATCTACATTGAGATGCCTCCTCCGGCTATTCACCTTATTCAAGTTTGAGCCCTCACCCTAGATTTCGCACCCCACACCAACAACTTGCGGTAAACCAAGGTTAGATGCCCTCTGACCAAACACTGGCTCATTAAAAGAAATTCATGCAACCTTTCAACTGATTGTAAAATTACCAAAATTTATGAACCCCTTCTTAGAACTAATATACGCGTTTCCCAGGCAACTATGGAATAGGAGTAGATACGAGATAAGGAAAAAAAAATTGTGATTAAACAAGTACACCACACAGCCACCCAACTGATTTAAGTTTCAACTAAATGATTGACATCTATAAGAAAACATACCATAAATATATTCTATATAAAGGGTGTGCATTCAACCAACGCCAACAATGAGTACGACAGTGCAAGTCTGATTCACAGGGAAAGGACCAAAACAAAAGCAGAAAGCCATCAAAACAAATGACAATATACCAATCAATAAGTGGGGGTAAGAGCTACCAAAGATTGAGCAACTGATACTAACTGACAACAATTGCTTTTCTTTTCTTTTGTATTTTAGTGCTAGTAGAAGCCAGCTTCCATCTCTCACAAGCTTCACAGAAAACCAACAAGCCATAGGAAAACCTACGAATCGGCAAAAGAGCATACTAAGCCCAAAGCTTAAGTAGAGCATGTTCAGATATAATTATATTCTGTGAGATTTCCTACCATAAGATTCAATCACGAAACTTCCACCTGCCAAACTGCAATAGCTCTTCTCACATCAACCACAGCACAGGCAAGCAATCCTTATATAACTGCAAACAAATATAAACATGCTAAGCACAATGAAATGAAAAAGGGAACAATCAAGTTCGTGATCAACAATATTTTTTTGACAGCACCCAGACCCCACAACTCTTTTATAAATTTGGTCTGTTACAGACAAATGCAAATTTTGCAGGAATTATCAGGGAAGCTAAAAGTAACACTGATACCTAGCATATCCTTGGGACAATGAACTGCCCAACGTGCTCCAGAATAAAGGCGGGAGGTCACAAAGGGCCAGGATGAAAGCCTGAAACATCAATATGAAAAAACTTAAACTTGAAACAACAAATCAAATAAAACTGAATTACAGTGGTTACATGAAGCGGAAACTGACCTCTAACTTCTTATTAGAATACTCTCAGATATTAGTTATGCACGTCACTGCCCAAAGTTCATTTCTGAGTACCTGTGAAAAGCAACAAAAGTTGTTAACAATCATCGTCATCGTTTGATACCAAAAATTAAATTTTAAATACAACATCCTACACAAAGGTGATTTGACTTGCCTGCGAGGCTTGTTCTGCCTTTGCCCAAATTCATCATTCACATGCTCTGTTAAATGGCAGATATCAAAATTGCAAAAACAGTTAACAGACGGCAATAAATAGATCAAACCAACTAAAAAAACCAGTAGTTACTTACCAGATCTTTCTGGAGGCTTCAGGAGATTATTCATTTTGCTGGTACTGGTTTCTTTGCTGCAGTAGGATTCCATAGTGAGATAAAAAAAAATACCTTCCGAGTCATTACTAAGAAAACCCAGCAATGAAAAAGGAAGCACAAAAGACAGTGAAAAAGAAAAGAAAACAATAATATAGAACCCTGGGACAGTGGGAACCAACTTCAGGAGAGGGAAAGAGGAGTTGAGGAAGAAGGTAGACGGATACAAATAAAGGAAATTTTAAAAGGGGACAGTAAAACGAGTTTTACACCCACCCGATGCCAAATGGACCTCCTAGAGTCGGTCAAATAATTTAAATCATAGTACAGAATAACAAAAATCCCAATTGTGTGCTATACATCTAAAACTTCCTCAATAAATTTTAACCCATTATATGTAGCATATCAGTGATAGGTTCAAATTTAGCCATCAAGCTCTATATACTTGCATAGACCTTATTTTTATGTTGATAGTATGGAAAATCCCAAATCTGGAAAGAATACTTACAGAATATTGTGCAGATATCACCTAAAGAATATCCCAGGGATTACCATCTCAATATTACAAACCCGTCTGTTAAATTTCTTACTGAATCCAAACACCTTCACAGCTTGTATTAATAATCTAATTAAAGCTTGTGACACCCAGATACCTACATGGCTATTGCCTATTGGCATACTTGGAAATTGTGATACAACACAGATAGGTGACGGCTAGATACGAAGTAGACACTTACCATATTTTTCATACAAGAAATCAATGTGAAATAACAAATAAGAATAAAAAACTACATTCAGTACAGTACCTCCTTGACTAGAAATACACAAAGAAACAAAATAGCATGCTTTTCAACGGACCTGGAAACAACCGACGAAGATGTTTGCCCAGTTGGGCGGGCATAATAACCACCATCGACAGCTAAGTGCAAGGGGTAGGAAGCCCCTAATGCTCCAGCAGCACCTGCCAAGAATGGTACCCTGGATATTGCATAAGAAATGGCCCGTGGTTATTTTATGTTTTTATTTAATATGCTGTGTGTGTACACACATTGACCAAACAATAGAAAACATGAAAAATCTATAAATAAGTACGGAACACAAAAGGTTACTTGTAAGGTCTGATGAGATCCTAGGTGGATTATACTCCAAATCAAATGTGCATTTTTTCAGAATACGGCATGCATATGGCCTAAAGAGCCTTCCTACTGCAAGAGTCAAAACACTAAACTGATGTAAAGTCATCACACTTGGGCATGTTCACCTCATAAATTCTTTTGTGTCCTTCTCCAACTTACGACTACTATAGTAGTATCACTATACCACACAATGAGAACTCCCCTGCAAAGGTCTTCATCATAAAGTCAAAAGCCTCGATGAGCTTCATTTACCGAATACACCATGGAATAGTCAGATGGCTAATTCAGTACTTAAAGAGCATCAATCTTTTATTACTGATGATATTTCATTTTCTTAAGTGTACAACCATTGTCGAACATCCCTACTTTCTCTGATATGGGGAACAATAGAAATGACAACGGCTCCGAAGAAAATGAGAAACGATTGTAGGTAGTTGGTAGTATTTCTGCTTCACTAAAAACTCAATGCTACTACATCACAAATCCTAATTTAATAGAAAACAACTTCCTATGTGCAGCATAAAACTTCATAAAAGAACAACTTATTACAAGAGAAGTGCAGACAATAATGGGCATACCAGGTCATTTCAGAGTTTCCGAAACCAGGTTGTGCAACTACTCCAGGTACCGCCATACCAAGAGCTGCAACTCCATGTTGATTCCCATATTGCATAACTGCAACCATGCATTAAATTAAATTTAAGTCCCTAAGTTTCACTCCTTAAAATTTAATACTGTCAATGAAAGCTGATGAATAAAAGCAATTATTTTTACAAATACTCTTCTACTGCCACAATATGTACTACAGAATCACTGATGGACAGGATAGAGAAAGAAAACTCACTATTGAGCCATATAGAAACTATGTGTGAGCCACAGCATTAAACAATAATGGATATCAAAACGTGGACAGTAATATTTTTTTCTGGAAAAAATGTAATCCCTTCCCGACTCACTGATGTGATGGACAGGATAGAGAAACAAAACTCACAACTGAGCACTGTAGAAACTATGTGTGAACCACAAGATTAAACAATAATGAATACCAAAACCTGGACAGTAATAATTTTTTCTGGAAAAAAATGTAATCCCTTCCCAAATTCAATTCATAAAGGTACATAAAAGCAACTCTAATGGATCCGGAACACTTACATTGCAAAAGTGGCGGTGCTGGATAGTTTTGGTCACCATGAGAAACTCCCATGCTGCCCGATGCTCCCATAACCTGGACACCATTGTAACTAAAAGGACCTCTGCCATTTCCTTGAACACTGCCTCTTCCTTTTCCAACCAATGCGGTCATATTTTTACTTGATCCGGAAGGAGATTCTATCTCGCCCTGCTCAGATGAACTTGTAGGTGAAGCTTTAGGCGGAGAAGAAGCTTGAGAGCCACTACCCACATGCTGGCCTAACTGCTGGGAAGAAGCTCGAAAAGAAGGTTGAAGTGTGTTTTGAGCAGGCCTTTGATTAACAGCAGAAACCTGAGTGTGTGGGGAACTTCTGCTGGCTTGATTAATAGATGGTACTGGCTGATAATTAAGCTGCTCAGGAACCACTACACCCCTTCCCTTAGGTTTCATATGAGAAGATTGAGTTGCATTCATTGGCAAGGGTCCAGAAGATTGCAGCTGCGAATTGTTGAACTTCCCATACATAGTATGAGGAGTTTCATCAAAATAAGGCTTTTCAGCAACGTTAGCAACATTCTTCCCCCGGAGCAAAGCAGTGGAGTGTGAAGTCGACATTTTATTCTCAGACGTTATAAAAGGTCTAGGATTTTTATGGCTATTTCCACCTGATAACTCCCTTTTCTGGTCCTGTGGAATATCTTGACTGGAAGAACTCGAAGGATAGAAGGGAGGCGAAGCAGAGTTCAAGCTTGATGCAAAAACATGCTTCCTGGGAGCAGAAGAATCAGATTGTACATTGGAAGTCCGAGTGTTCATAGGTACTCTCCCTGAACTCATATTTGAAGCTGACTCGTGGGATTTCCCAGCTCTGAAAATGTAGAACAGTTAAATAATACAAATAAATCAACAAGACCCTAATCAAAGTAAATACAAATAGTTTTCTTATAAAGGTTTCAAAGGTTTCAGATGTCCACTCACTGCTTGTTTTGAGTTTGAGTCTCCCTGTTGTTCCTTGTAGGAGGTTCATATCTTCTTGGGCCTCTACCCCTTACAGTCCGAACAGGTTGGTTTGGTTGGTTTTGAGTGTTCCTACCATCATACCCACTAGACCTATTTCCCCTTGCAGGTCGACGGTCAACACCGCGATTCTTACCCCGACCTCTGTACTGACCTTTCGTATTCCTCACTTCCTGAAGACAAACATAAAACTAACTGTTAAGCATGTGATTGCCAGTTACATCGGATACAAGTTAAGGAATATGACCTAATGACGGTTAATCCACTACACGTCAGTAAGAAGAGTAAATCACTGATATTTGGCAAGAGACCATCACCACAGAAACGACCTTCGGATCAGCTTATTCTGGAATTTCTAAAGGTTAAAATATTGTGTTGTATTTATAAAATGCTCGATGATTCAAATTTTACTAGGTTTCCAATCCATTTCTTTTCTAAACTATAAAAATTGGAGTGGGCTGATGTTTCTTAATGTAAAATAAATGGTAAAGTGATGCTTTTAACTTTAACAAAAAGAGATCCATTATGCAAATCATAAGAATGGCAGCTAAAGGAGCGATGAGAGCACAAAGTATAGATTATGGTAAAGGGGATTGACCTTTTCAAATTGCTTTTCTTGCAAATTCATTTCTTCAAATTTATCATGCCCCCATTTTCGATTGTCTTTCGATTCCCACAATTTCTTTCCACCAGGTGTGCGCCTGTATACAAACCAAAAACTAGTTAAAGTTATATTATACCAAACATAATCCTTAATCATCAAAACTGAAAAGGTAAAACTGATCATAAGAACACCCAGCAACAAGCGGAATCTGAAAATTCAAAGAATATCTGACGGTAGCCACATTTTAATCGATAAATGAATTTCAAGGAATTGCACATAGCTAATCTGATTTTGTGATGGGCCACCCAACTTTAAACACTTATTCGAATCTAATAAATTTTGTCTATTTCATATACTAACCGCTGCACATGTTATGAGTTGGCTATATACAACTATAATGTAAATGTAGCTTCTATGTTAGCATGACAAGACTAACTTCAAAAAAAAAATAAAAGAACATACATCCGCATACATAAAATTTCTTAATGAAACCACTGCACAAATAAAAACCTTTCGGAATTGCGTGAGGATGGACAGTACAAAAGAGCATACGAAACTTGATATTTTGATTATTCAGGGGACTATTACCAGTTCTAGATTTTTACGGAAATGGCATGTGTCATCTAGTTATATCTACTTAACTTCTATTAATTTTCCATGTGAAAAAGTTGGGATTTGCAACCACTTGCCTATTAACCTAGGATTCAACATCAGAAAGCAATCTATGTATCTCACTAAATATGATAGACCCTCAAAGGACAACCTATGTGAATTGACTTAAATAACTCAATTCAACTGATCAGACACCTTTTTGTAAGGAAATGAATCCCATTATAATTTGAATTTTTTTTATCAAATTGATTATGTGAAAAAAGAGGGTTATCTGAGCAGCATTCAATAAAAGAGACATGTAGAGAAATCAGAAAAAATTCTCTCTAACTACAAGTACAAAACTTTACTCATATACATATTTTCAATCTTGCCCAATCCCTATTATGAATAAATATTATTTATTATTTAATATTTATAAAATTAGGATGAAGCAACACCAATGGTGTGGATCCTACACGAAGCCTAGCTACAATAACCCTTCAAAACCTCAAAAAAGTGATAAACCAAACTTATCCAAGGCCTAATTGAGAATACTACCAAGGAGCAAGGCAATTAATGGAAAAGAAATTAGCACCTAATACAGCCCAAACACTATCAAACGAAAGGATTTAACTACAAAATTTGGATAATATCTAAAAATGGGTTTAAATGAGGCACTCAAAGAAAAGTATAACCAAAGTAATCATCACTATGTTGTATTTTTTTTTATAAACATAAACGAGAAGACATTGTATTTCTTCAAAAGTGTTTATCCTATTGAAGATAAAAGTAGTGAAGATAGCAATATATCACTGTTTCAAACCTACTAGATTATGCATTTTCAAAGCACACGTCATTCCTCTAGAAATCTGACAAACAAAGGATGATATGATATCTAACGATATTATATTTCTTCTCACAATTTGCACTTCAAGTTTTACCTTTAATCTTAAGATCCAGCAAAGCATAAAATGCCCATAACTAAAATGACATTGTCAAATGTTGTGGTGTATGCAAATAACTTCTTAGCTACAAAATTCACTTTACTACTGATGCTAGAATCATAAAAAGTGTAAAACTATAACAGCAAAAGAAATCAACTGGAAGATAAAAAGCAAATACCTGTTTCGACCACCACCATTCTCTCTAAATCGATCGTCATGCATGTAAAAGGCACCAGCAGTGGGCACAGCGAATGGTTCATTCTCCTTCTTCTCTCCTTCCTCCTGATCATTATTCTCATCACCCAGCTGCTCTGCACTTGACCTCTGCTCATCTCCACCAAATTCTGCTCCCACAGTCACAACTTGAACATCACCAGCATCATTATCTCCATGTTCACTACCTCTACCATCAAATTCCCCTTCATGTTCAACAACTCCAATCATTTCCTCTTCTTCTTCCACCTCATCAATCTCTGATTCTTCTTCGTCATCATCATAAACTTCTGCTCCACCTTGACCATCCGATTCTCCTTCAGAATCAATTTCAATTCTCGGATCAACCCTCGACCTTAATTTTTCTCTATCTCTTTCCTCTTCATCTCCTTCTTCTTCCTCATCATCACTAGCTTCTCTCCTTCGCATAGCCAAAGATAAAACTGCTTCTTCTGGATCACTTTCATACTCTTCCTCCTCCTCCACTTCTTCTTCTTCTTCTCCTTCTTTTCCTCCTCCTTCAATCGCCATGTTTTCCTCCAAAACCATCTTCAAAAACCTAAACTTTTCTTAAAAATTTCTTTCAATTAAACTCAAATCGAAACCCTAATTCACAATTTCAAATCAAAATTAAAATTCTATAATGAATTACCTTAACTTTTCTATCTCAATTCTCAAAACCCTAGAAGAGAAAAAACCAGAGAACCGTGAAGCGAGATCCGAAAATTTTCGCTTTATTTCTTTTATTCTATTTATTTTTTCTTTTTTGTGTTAGTTCGAGTGGATTGGGTTTTTGTTTTCAATTAAACTTCTTCGGCTCGAAGACTTGTTAAGGATATTAGAATGTAATATCTTAGATAATTTAAGGGTATTTTAGGTAATTTAAGAAGAATAGTACGGAATCTGAACGGGAATAAAGGAACGAAGTTTTGATTATGGAAAGTTATTTACTTGTTTTGGAGTTTACTTGATGACAGGACAACATATCTTCAAAATCTATGTAGAGATTTGGGTAATAAAATGATTGGGTATAATTTACTGTAACTTTGGCCCATTTACAATTGATCTTGACCGTTTATTTTCATCTCAAATCTTGTCAGAATTTTGCTTGCAAACAACCAATGTGAGGATACAAACATCAGAGAATAACTAACTTACCAAGTGGGATAGGCTCATTGCAATTGGTAAGACAGTCTTTCTTACCTGTTCAAGGTGTAAGAGTTTAGGGTTAACAGCCCCATATCATGCAACACTTTCTTATACACACGGAGACTTCTCATCTCATCTGGTGTATGGACCGCGATGCACACATACTCACTTCTGACAAGCAGCAACTCCCAAAGAACTGCTCAAAATTTGACCGAGACACAACAGGAAGGTAATGGATCAAAGATATTGACATATGTATGAATGTATTTGTCATAGCTAGTGTATATTCCCATGTATTCGAGCTCCCTCGAGCTCACTTAAGCGACCACTTTGAACACAATTTATACACCTTCGACGTCAAACGAGGTGAACACCTTTTTACTCGACTTCATCTCGAGCTCACTAAAACCTTCATGATCTGACTTGGATTCTTTATTCATTCGTCGTCAAACGACGTGAACACTTGCTCGACCTCACTCTGAGCTCACCTTTATTTCACATGTTTATTCTCTTCAGTTACAATATCTTTTCAATCAATTTGTAACGCTCGCTCATTAATTGATCTCACTGTTGGACAATTAATGAGCTAGTCGTTGTCCCAATCACCTATAAATATGAACTACATAGGCTTGATTCTGGACTTGGTCATTCTCAGATACGTAGGCAACTATCTTCTAAGATAGCTCAGCCACTTCTCATCCTCAAATCTCTTCCCACTTCTATCTTTGATCATCTTCTTCACCACTTTGTTGACTTAAATTTCTACATTTACATTGGCGCCGACTGACTGTGATCGAATATCAACCAGACAAAGACCATTGCCGGAATCACTCAAACAGTTTGAGCAACTTCACAAACAAATCAATGATCAACAAGAAAAGATCAACAAGTTAGTGACTGAAAATGCTCAACTGAAGAGTTTCACAGCCGTTCCACCAAACGGAGCCTCCACTAATAAAGTCAACATATTCACCATAACTTTCAGCTCACACACAAAGCAAAAGTCGTCCAACAACTCGCAGGCAGCTCATGCGAGATGCCAGACTCAATGCTCCATGACTTACAAGTCACCTTATTTGCATTCAACTCCACTGAAGCTGAAACAAATGGTGAGATCTACCTCCCAATCTCAACTGGAGAAGATGAAGTCATTGTCAAGTGCACATTTTCCATTTTGGACGTTCCAACCAAATTCAATGCAATCTTAGATAGGAAATGGATCCACAGGATGAAAATTGTCCCATCCACCTACCACGTCAAGTCATCAAGTTTCCTGGCCTCAGAGGCATCATGAAATTTCGAGGTGACCAAATTGAGGCACATGGATGCCATGCAATTCTTGAAGTCATCCCACTTCCTGGCAAGTCGGGGTCCACCAAGACAACTACGAGTTCACCTTAGCCCTTTGTCAATGAGATCTCTACCAAGACAATTGTGAGCTCATTTTAGCCCTTTGTCAACGAGATGACATGTATGAGCTCACAAAGCCCACTGTCAAACGAGATCTCCACCAAGACAACTATGAGCTCACCTCAATGAGATCTTTACCAAGACAACTGCGAGCTCACTTTAGCCCTTTGTCAACGAGATCTCTACCAAGACATGTGTGAGCTCACCAAAGCCCACTGTCAACGAGATCTCTACCAAGATAGTTGCGAGCTCACCAAAGCCCACTTTCAAACGATATCTCCACCAAGACAACTACGAGCTCACTTAATATATCTAGTTCACTCTCATCTAGCTCAAACGATGTGAACACTATTTTCCTCTAGCTCACTCGAGCTCACTTGACATATCTAGTTCACTCTCATCTAGCTCAAACGAGGTGAACAACATTTTCCTTTAGCTCACCCGAGCTCACTTAATATATCTAGTTCACTCTCATCTAGCTCAAACGAGGTGAACACTATTTTCCTCTAGCTCACCCGAGCTCACTTAACATATCTAGTTCACTCTCATCTAGCTCAAACGAGGTGAACACTATTTTCCTCTAGCTCACCCGAGCTCACTTAACATATCTAGTTCACTCTCATCTAGCTCAAACGAGGTGAACACTATTTTCCTCTAGCTCACCCGAGCTCACTTGACATTCTAGTTCACTCTCATCTAGCTCAAACGAGGTGAACACTATTTTTCTCTAGCTCACCCGAGCTCACTTAACATATCTAGTTCACTCTCATCTAGCTCAAACGAGGTGGACAATATTTTCCTCTAGCTCACCCGAGCTCATTTAACATATGTAGTTCACTCTCATCATCTAGCTCAAACGAGGTGGACACTATTTTTCTCTACCTCACCCGAGCTCGGTGTAACACCAAAATCGAGCTCACGTGGATCATTAGTTACCTTGTCGACCAAGACATTGGACAACTCAAGAAAGCTCAACACAAATCCAAAGACGAGACCAAAAGTTTCGTCCCTCGCATTATAGAGCCACCTATCTACATCAAAAGACAAGTGCAACACCAAAAGAGAGCTCACATGAAACCCCTTACTCCAAGGCAATTCACTGCTCATTCCAATGAAACATCTTTGTTTTCATCCAAATCGAAGTCAGCTCATTCTACTTCATTTCAACTCGTCCACTTCAATCTGAATGAAAAGGGGCTATGTATATTCCCATGTATTCGAGCTCCCTCGAGCTCACTTAAGTGACCACTTTGAACACAATTTATACACCTTCGACTAGGGGTGGGCAAAAAACCGGAAAACCGGAAAACCGAACCGGAATAACCGGTCAAAAACTGGTCAAAACTGTGTTGACTAAGAACCGAATGAAACCGAACCGAAACCGAACCAAACCGAGCACATTCAGTCCAGTTCCAGTTCCTGTTTATTTTGTTCGGTTTAAACCGAACCGAACCGAAATAAATAATTATTTTTAAAAAATAATAATATAAAATATAAATATATAATATCACTAGGGCTTAATTAGTTAATTAGTTAATATCACTGGGGCTTAATTAGAAAATCGCTGACTTGCTGGCAGTGCATAATGCTCTCAATACTCCAAAATCCTTCATCATCACAATTACACCGAGAAAATTCAACATCTTCCGCAGAAATCAATACAATTAGACAAAGAAACAAAAGCACACTACCAATAGCTTTTGACATTGCATCCAAGTCCCTCCTCCGTCAATCCAAGTTGAATTTGAATAAACCCATCTTCAGATCTCATCCTTGCTTCTTCTTCTTTACAAAAATTCCTCTGTTCTTCACAACTCAAGTTATCACTGAGTTCAAAATTACCCAGTTTCAAACAATACCTCTCTTCTTCGTCCATTAGAAGAATACCCAAAGTCTCAAATTCAAGATTAACAACAAAACACTATGAAATTTACACATCTCATCACCTGGTACTTCTAAAACACAACAAAACTTTGGCAAAAATCAATATCTTTCGATCGAGTTTCTTCTGAGAAAACTTGTAGAAATAGAGGAAGAAGAGAAGGAATGAGAATAATATAAGCCCAAATTAAAGCCCAAACCGAAAACCGAACCGAACCGAACCGAATTGAATCGGTCCAATCCAGTCCAGTTCTATCAATAAATTTACAGTTCTTGAAACCGAACCGAACCGAATTAGTATGCACAGTTCAGTTCCAATTTGGTGAGAAACTTGAACCGAACCGAACCGTGCCCACCCCTACCTTCGACGTCAAACGAGGTGAGCACTTTTTTACTCGACTTCACCTCGAGCTCACTAAAACCTTCATGATCCGACTTGGATTCTTTATTCATTGGTCATCAAACGCGTGAACACTCTTTTGCTCAAGCTCACTCGAGCTGAGGCTTATTTTGCTCGACATCACTCTGAGCTCACCTTTATTTCACATGTTTATTCTCATCAGTTACAATATCTTTTCAATCAATTTGCAACGCTTGCTCATTAATTGATCCCACCGTTGGACAATTAATGAGCTAGCCGTTGTCCCAATCACCTATAAATATGAACTACGTAGGCTTGATTCTGGGACTTGGTCATTCTCAGATACGTAGGCAACTATCTTCTAAGATAGCTCAGCCACTTCTCATCCTCAAATCTCTTCCCACTTCTATCTTTGATCATCTTCTTCACCACTCTGATCACTTAACTTATTTCTACATTTACAGCTAGCTTTGGTGTAAACCAATGAAATGTATTTTAGAGGCAACCAACTATAGAGAAGCATGTCTATAAAGAAGCAAATCACCTAGCTGATGCATTAGTTAGCAATATTCATCTTAAAGCTTAATCGTAGGCTAACTTCCAAGAATGAAGACGTCAGGAAAATTGCCTTTTAAGGATGCTAAATGTAAAGTATATGTGAGAGTGTAAGACTGTAACCTGCTCGAGTCTTTGATTAATGAAACAGGGCTGGGGGCCTCGGTAACAAGTAACAACCACCTCTTGCCAATAAAAACCAACTGCAAAATGCAAATGCACCATTTGGAATTGGCTGGGGAACCATGTTTCTGAGTTCTGACCAGAGTACTACACTACTCCAACAATCTGATGATGGTCCTACACACGGATTCAGATTTAAGGCTTTACGTTTTATTATAGCCCGACGAAAAATTTGGCCCTCATTTCAAATAGGCCCGAACCAGGCCCAAAAGTTATTAGGACAAATCAATTGTCTAGAAGGCCCATGATATTGCCCAAGAGAATTTTTTTTTCGTAAATATTTCACTATTGATAAGCTCAAAAGAATTACACAAAAGTGGAGGACAAGCGCGCTACAAGCTGCACCGTAAGTCCTTTCTGAGTAGCAAAACCAATCCTTCTGAAAACATATTCATACAACCCAGCAGTGATGACATTCCTCCTGAGGAGCTCAACTGCTTCTAATGCCAGAAACTCGAACGTGTCGAAGGCAAACAGGATGAAACCATGCCGGTTTGCATTACACGCTCCACTGTGCTTCTCTTCCTTTGTTATTGTTATACTATTAGCTGCTTGACCAACCTCAAAGATCCAATTACCGAATTTGACCATCGGCGATGCCCTTGTAATGTCAACACAAGCATGTCTGCCTTCATATCAATTGTAGACTAAAATATCTGTTGGACGCAGTGTTGATCTACTTTTACTGGGATCAGTAAGGAAGTTGATCGGAGGCTTACAAGGATAAGGCCTGAGGGTTTACAAAGACAAGGCCCAAAGGCTAGAAATACCTTGGGGTGGCAATCAGGTCAGGTCAGATTGGGTTTGTGTCGGGTCAGTCAGGTTTTCAGGTATCTACCCCAAAACCTGAACCCGACCTTATGAAATATTTTTCTCAAATACTAAAGCCTGAACCTGACCCGTCAGGTTATCAGGTCAGGTTCGGGTCAACCCAAATATCTGGAAAAAAAATTAAAAATATTCTTTCTATCTCGATTCATTCTTCATTTCTTTTTCCTCAATCCAACAAGAATAACAACGCAGGTTTTTAAAGTACCTCTACAGGAAAAAAAAAAAAAAACCAAAGCTTACGACCATACAAAACATCGTCAACACAATTAAATTTCGAATACATTTATTTTAAACATATTGCGAGATTTATCATATCTTACAGAATTTGAGCTTTAAATTTACTAATTCAAATGGAATTTAGTGGTTTATTGCAGCAGTAAATACTAAATCATCGAATAGTTGAAAATTTGGGAAAATTGGCGATAACCCCCCACATTATGGTCACTCTTGGCAAAAACCCCCTCTTTTGTCCATTTTTGGCGTTAACCCCCCAACCCCCAAAATTAGACCTTATGTTGCCCAGTTTACCCCTGACCCCTCCTATTTGAGTAAACCCCCTAATTTAACGTCAACATAAGTTAACTAACAGATGTTAACTCCGTTTACACCAACTCTTATTTGCATAAACCCCCCCGAAAAGTAAAAAAATTGAAAACCAAAATTAAAAATTTTACTTCACCACCAATCCACGTGTCGCCCATCCACCTCCTCCTCCTCCTTCTTCTTCTTCACCTCCTCCTCCTCCTTCCTTCCTTCCTTCCTTCTCCTCCTTCCTTCTTCTTCCTCCTCCTCCTCCTTCTTCTTCTTCTTCTTCTTCCTCCTCCTCCTCCTCCTTCTCTTCCTCCTCCTCCTCCTTCTTCTTCCTCCTCCTCCTCCTCCTCTTTCTTCTTCTTCTTCTTCTTCTTCCTCTTCCTCTTCCTCCTCCTTCTTCTTCTTCTTCTTCTTTTTCTTCTTCTTCTTCTTCTTCTTCTTCCTCCTCCTCCTCCTCCTTCTTCTTCCTCCTCCTGCTCCTCCTCCTCCTTCTTCTTCTTCTTCTTCCTCTTCTTCTTCTTCTTCCTCCTCCTCCTCCTCCTCCTTTTTCTTCTTCTTCTTCTTCTTCCTCCTCCTCCTCCTCCTCCTCCTCCTCCTCCTCCTTCTTCTTCTTCTTCTCTGTTGCAAATAGGGGGGTTTAGGCAAATACTAAGATAAATGGGGGTTTATGCAAATAAAAGTTGGTGGAAACAGAGTTAACATCTGTTAGTTAATTTCTGTTGACGTTAAATTAGGGGGTTTACTCAAATAGGAGGGGTCAGGGGTAAACTGGGCAACATAAGGTCTAATTTTGGAGGTTGGGGGGTTAACGCCAAAAATGGACAAAAGAGGGGTTTTTTGCCAAGAGTGACCATAATGTGGGGGGTTATCGCCAATTTTCCCTGAAAATTTTCTTCGAATTGAACAAGAATGCGAAGAACAAGAACTAGAGAAGAGATTGAGCTTTGATGGAAAAGACATCGAAGTGAATTCATCAATGGAGGACGAAGAAGGAACAGAGATAAATGATTCTATTACGAAAATCTTGGAGAATTCAAAAATAATTGGGGTTTGAAGTCTGCATTTGTTAAAAGAGGATTTCGTAAAGATGACAGAGATTTTGATGTTAGGTTTATTTTAGGAGACTGATGAAGATTGAAGATATAGTAAGAATAAAAACAATTAAAATATGTAAAATATAGAACCGTTAGACGTTGGGGACCGACTTTAGAAAGAGAAATTGGAGAGGTACAAAGAGAAGATGGAGAATTGAGAGAAAAGAAAAAGATAGAAGAGAAAAGAAGGAGAAGTAGGAGAATTGAGAGAGAGAGAGAGAGAGAGAGAGAGAGAGAGAGAGAGAGAAGACGAGAAGAAGAAGAGGATAGAAGAAAGAGAAGTAGGAGAATTAAGAGTGAGAGAGATATCATAGAGATTGGAGATGAGAAAAAGAAGATAGGAGAAAGACGAAGAGAAGAAAGAGAATCGGAGAAGAGAGAGATAAAAAAAAATTTGAAAGTGGACGGATGGACACTGTTTTCTTTCCCACCCAAAGTATAATGGACCTCCTAAAAGTTGGTCGATTAGGTATTTATTTATTATTTATTATTTTTTTTCAGGTTTTGGGTCGACCTGATGGGTTTACGGATGAAACCTGACCTGATATGAAATCAAGTCAATTGGGTCGACCTGAATTAGACCAAAAACCTCAAATACCTTGACCCAAACCTGACCCAGAACAGGTCGGGTTCAGGTCGAGTTTCGGGTCAACAGGTCAGATTGCCACCTCTAGAAATACCTATTGCTGCCACCTAATTAGCATCCACATCGCCACCTTGCTACTCAAGCAATACTGCTACACAAGGACTTACTTTCGCTAAAGAACACCAGACAGACACATCATTGGAGCATGGGCCTCCTAATCAAGAACCAGGCCTGAAGGCTTTGACCCACCTAAGAATGACAAATGCTATTTAACACCACACTTTTTCCTAATTACCACCATCAAAACATTCATCAAGCTAATAACTATTCACCACCATAATCGCACAATGTTATGAACATTTTATAAGAGAACTCGCACAAACTTGTGAGATAAATTTGAAATAACTCGCATGAAATTCTGAACGTATTTTTTTAATAAGTTTTATATTAATCAAGATAAAAAGCGCACATTGTTATGTGCATTTTGTAAAAAAATTCACACAAACAGGTGAGACAAATTTGAAAAAACTCGCATGACATTTTGAGCGTACTTTTTCCAACAATTTTTTGTATTGTTTAAGTAAATATCGCACAGTGTTGTGCGAATTATAGCTTTTTATGCTCTAAATATCCTGCGAGTTTTGAACATTTTATTTGTTTTTGGTGGTGATTAAGGAAAAACATCGTGTTAAATAGCAGTTGTCCTAACAATTACATGAAAAATTCTCCAAGTACTCTTGGTGGGAATTGATCTCACAACCTCTCACTTATGGGAGTGTTTGAGAGGATTACCAAACCAACTGAGCTAGCAGTTGTTTAGTAGACCTCTCACTCAACACTTGACAGTCAACCTTATATATATGTACATGGATGGAGTTTTTTGTAAATCATTGTAGAACCCAATGGCACTTATGCACCTGGTACCATAGTTATACACCATATTTGAGAATTCGGAATCACGAATATCCACAAAATTTTGCGAGCGAAATTTTAAACTATGCCTGGTACAAGAAACACCTACTGTATTTAGAAATGGACACATTCTATTATTAAACTGTACCAAGTTTTTATACACTAAAACACTCTAAAGTCTAAACATTGTTACGTGGTTATCAAGAATCATGTGACCCACATGCTTCTTACATGACTCAAACAACAGTTTTGTTCAATAAATCACATTGTCGTCTCTTTGGCCATAAGAAGAGAACTAGATCACATGGAACAACCTTGCAACAAATGACGACCACTTAACTTATAAAAAATGTTTCAAGCATTCAATAATTTGCAACCCCATCAGACCTCATAGGCTCAATTATTCAAGGCAACGACAAGGTTTCAAATGCCATCTAGCTAGTTATTCTCACTTTTCTTGAATCATTTGTTGAATCAGTTGTATACCTTTGCAAGAATGTCCATTCACAACCACTATTCTTATCCCTTCTTATTTTCATTTGAATAAGACTTTCCAGAAAAGAAAAATTCTAATCCTTGCAGCAACTGGTTAAAATTACAATTGGTTGGCATAAGTAGGTAATATCATAGATTAAAATTTGCTTTTGGAAATTATTCATGGATTAAATTTCAGGTTATGTGGGATTGTGAGGGCATTTATGGTTAATTTGTCCTTTAATCTTTTTGATATACATATGTAGTGGACTACTGGTATAGTATTTTGATAAGATGATAAGATCATTATTCAGTACAGAAAGAAAATGGTGGTGAAGCAAATTATTGAGACATGAACATTTTAACTCCAAATTATGGTGGAAATCAAGTTTTGCAAGAATGTTGTGTACTACACATCACTACATCAGTCCACTTATTATATATATATTATGGCCTCAGGCCTCAATGCCTCATGGAGCCTTATGTTTATGTATAGTCGGTGATGCCCCCTCATGTGTGCTTATAAAATAAAAAGTTGTGTCCATTGTACACCTATCATTCCATCTTGCTAATTATCTCATAGTCAAAAGCTAATATTCTAATGTGTATAAATCGTCTACAGGTTCATAATCAATGAGTGTGACCATCAAAGGCAAGCTTATCCCCAAGGTCTAGTAGCTGATCACCTATAAATATTCTCTTTCACAAGGGTTATAGCCATGAGATGGTTGAGTGAGTGTGTGTGACTTCTTGTTTATTTTCCTCACTTGTTTAAACACTGCAGCTTACATTGTTTTTGATATATGGTTTTGTCCCCTCTTTGCAGTTGTTCACATGTGGAAGATGCCCATTTGTTCAAAACTGCTTAAAACACACATGAAGTGCTAAGCCTTTGTCTATATACCTCCTTTAGTAGTTAGTTGGTTTGGTCACATGAGAAACTCCAGTTGGATTCATCACAACTAAATTTGGTTGCCCTTTTTTTTGGTAAGTGTGTTTGTGTTCTTTTGAATTCCATTGTGATCAGTTGATCTCCTAAAAGTATGGGTCTTGGTTTTTTTTTCTTCTTCATGAAACTTCTCACAAGTGCTTTGTGTTCCATTACTGTCTGTTCAGCTTTTGGTCTTCTGTATACTTTGATCTAAGATTCTTAATTTTTCTCATTTTCTTTCTTTGTCCATTTAAATCATATGAAGAGGCTTCTTTTATTCTGTTGGGATTTGTTTAAATAGTGTCAGGTGTTGCTCATATAGGCATGTTGTGGTGTCTTGTGTGAGGAAAGAGTGTGGTAATATCTAGTTTTGTTCACATGGGGAAGCTGAGTTTTGGCAGGGTGTTGGACTGCTTTTGTCTTTCTTCTGGCTCAAATTCTTGTTTTTGCATAAGCTCTTTAGAAGAACAAGATGGCATTGAAAGAATGCCACTGATTGGAACTGAAGGAAGGCAGTTACTGAGACTGGGGGATGTTGTTAATGCAAAGCAGACTCTTGCATTTCAATTAAAACCAAAGGTATGGTGATTGAAACTCTACCTCAATTGTTTCTTCTTGTTTAGTTGAACTGCAAGTCTACAACTACTTCCGAGTTCTGACAGCTTTGAGGCCTGGCCAGGCCTGGCTCTCACCTGATCATCCTTAAATGACATAATCTTAACATTTTCCTGATTTTTTTTTCTTGATGCCATGTGTAGATGGTGGTGCTAAGGGTATCCATGCATTGCAATGGTTGTGCTAGAAAAGTTCAGAAACACATCTCAAAGATGGATGGTATGTATTTCTTCTTCTTGATATGTGTAATGTAGCAGTATATTTGAATAGTTCAAGGACATTGTTATAAAAATAAATTAAAAATCCATTACAAATTCAAAGAGGAGGGGGTGGGGGTGGGGGGTGATATCTCAACTCTCAAGGACATTGTTATAATATAGGCACATAGATCAATAAGATTGTTTTCTAGTTTGTTGGTCTGAAAACCTCTAGTCCTTGAAGAAATTAAATATTTTGTGCACAACTAGACTCACAAGTCTTTTGAGCACTTGTGTGTTATAGAATACTTGATCATCTACTTGATTGGTGTGCTGGTGTATAAGGAAAGGGGAGATCTAACATATCTTACAGTTGACTTCTAGAGTTCAAGTATAAGAACATAGCTAGATCTCTCAAGGAGTGAAGCAAGCCTAGGTTAAGGTCTTTTGCTTAGATAATCGAAAGCATAACTAATGTGAAGATTATCTATATGTATAGAATAATGATTGGAGCTAAATGTGTAATGGAGTTAACCCCCTTTTTCTTTCTTTTTTTTCTAATCTTTTTCGCAGGAGTAACCTCCTTTAAAGTAGACTTGGAAAACAAGAAGGTAGTGGTTATAGGAGACATCCTTCCTTTTGAAGTGTTGGCAAGTGTTTCTAAGGTCAAGAATGCAGAACTATGGACTTCTTTTGCTGAGGATGAAACTAAACAAGCCAAGAAAATTGATTGAATTGCAAAAAATCACAATCATCACGGACATGCGAGATTATTTATCGATGTCTCCCAGTTTGTTAAATTAATATACAACTCTTCTCTTTTTACAATCTTTTTATGTGTAAGCTATATGAGTATATAGTTTGATCTGTATTTACTAACCAAAGAGATGAATTTTGACTTCAGCATATATTTGAGGTGTATTAGATATATGTGTACATGTAACATGTACGTATTATATGATGATGAAAAAATCTGAGAAGTATATTGAGTTTGTAACTTGTATACAAGAAACAACCAAGATCAAAGCTAGACTAGTTAATAATTCAAATGCAAAGTAATGCACCTGTTGGTTGTAAAGAATATTATGAAGCAGCCCTCCCTGCTCCAACAAAGAGAGATAATTCCCCAATCACACAACCATGCTGCTTCTGATGAATATACACTTTTGAGACAATTCAGTTCAATTAGTATGTCTTTTTCAATAGCTAGTAAGATTAAGTACACCTTATGTTAACATCTATTCTAAAATGTTGCTGCTTTAGGTGAATATCATTTTAGTACTTAATATGGTCTCCCACTCTCCCCTATTGTGAGGCTCATATTTTGTGTATGTAGCACCACATATAAAAGGGGGAAACACTATAGTATGAAAAGTGGGGGATATCAGCTATGTGATAAGGAACCAAGACATTAAGTAGGGAGTTTGCGTTGTGTGTAGCAAACTTCCAGTTTACTGACTTCCTTACTATTCAAAGCATCTCGAAATCAATGTATGAATAAAGAAAGAACACGACAGTAAGTCCCCCTCCACCGTCCATGCACCCAAACAGGACTATATTGTGTGAGATAGCAAAACATCAACAAGCCACTACCTATGTTCAAAGTTGCTTGAAAATCAAATTCAACCTATTTACTCTCCAGAACTGTTGAAGTTTGCATCAAATATGGGATGATCGACTTGTTATTATGGTGCCAAAACTATGTGAATAGCTGATATTTCAAAGTACATCACAAAAGTTTATTTCGTAATCTGAGTTTTCGTGTGTCTATGCATTCAAGCTCATTTGTAAAACGTTCAACCACCAGAAGATCAAATTAGTTTATGGTAAGTAACACCACCATTGAACTAGTTTAATGTAAATAAAAAGGGCGAGGATAGTTTTCTTTTGTACTGTAAGGATTTTCCTTGCTTGACGCGCGATGCCATGCATTGGCATGCTGATCAGGCTTGTAAAGTCATTTTTACATATTAATAATTGCATATAACAAAAAGAATTCATTAGTAGTATAATGCATTACGCTCTTGCTCGGGTTTTTTTTTCTTTCATAAAAAAATATTTCATTGATAAACTCAAGGAATTACACAAAAGTAAAGGACAATCACGCTACAAACTACGCTGCAAGTCCTTTCTGAATAGCGCAGGCAAGGTAGTTGTACAAAAGTATTTTTTTTTTATTACTCACATATATATATATATATATATATATATACAGAATAATTCTAAATGTTAAAAACTTAAAAGCAGAATATTTTGAGAGCAGAGATGTCAATAGGGAGTTAGAGATCATATAGTACTTAACCCAAAAGTAATTATTCAGAAATAAGAACATAGTAAAATACAGTTTTAATTCATTTTTCATGATTAATGCTGACAGTCAGCGATTTAAGTCAAAACTGATAATTACTTCATATCTTAATTCATAATTTATTTCAACAGTCAACGATTTCTGTCACGGTGAATAATAATCTCATATCCTAGATCATGATGAACTTCAACAGTCAACGTATAAGATCCCTAACGCCAACGGCCACCTGCCTACGGCTAAACGGGAGAAAGACCGTGACAAAGTCACTATTCATCATAACTTAGAATATTAAATTATTACTACCGGAGACTACAAGTAGTCCAACGCGACTAGATAGAAATTAATCATAAATCAAACATAAAATAATTATTAGTCGGAGACTACAGAGTAGTCCAACGCGACTATGTCAAAAAGATTAATCATAAATACCATTAAGAAAATAGGTAATATTACTAACAAGAGTGTTAAGCAATAGAGGTCGGCATGCACATGAGTGCTCGGTACCTCATCACCGCTGCAGTCAGAGGCCACCAGTAGCAGCATGACAATCGATTCCCCTAGACTAAGGGTTGCAGTGCTCTCTAGGAGTTGCTAATTTCCTTGATTAGGAATATTAATCATATCTTAACGAAGAACTTGAAACAATATCATCGTTCTTATAAACTGGATAATTACTGTTAGTCAAGACCACTACATGATCCCCAACAGTAATTTATTGGCAAGTTCAAATTGCTGAACAAGATAAGTATAAAACTGCTTTAATTTTGGTATCAGAGCCATGTCAGCGTAAATTACTGTTGGGGATCATGTAGTGGTCTTGACTAACAGTAATTATCCAGTTTATAAGAACGATGATATTGTTTCAAGTTCTTCGTTAAGATATGATTAATATTCCTAATCAAGGAAATTAGCAACTCCTAGAGAGCATTGCAACCCTTAGTCTAGGGGAATCGATTGTCATGCTGCTACTGGTGGCCTCTGACTGCTGCGGTGATGAGGTACCGAGCACTCATGTGCATGCCGACCTCTATTGCTTAACACTCTTGTTAGTAATATTACCTATTTTCTTAATGGAATTTATGGTTAATATTTTTTGACATAGTCGCGTTGGACTACTCTGTAGTCTCCAACTAATAATTATTTTATGTTTGATTTATGATTAATTTCTATCTAGTTGCGTTGGACTACTTGTAGTCTCCGGTAGTAATAATTTAATATTCTAAGTTATGATGAATAGAGACTTTGTCACGGTCTTTCTCCCGTTTAGCCGTAGGCAGGTGGCCGTTGGCGTTAGGGATCTTATACGTTGACTGTTGAAGTTCATCATGATCTAGGATATGAGATTATTATTCACCGTGACAGAAATCGTTGACTGTTGAAATAAATTATGAATTAAGATATGAAGTAATTATCAGTTTTGACTTAAATCGCTGACTGTCAGCATTAATCATGAAAAATGAATTAAAACTGTATTTTACTATGTTCTTATTTCTGAATAATTACTTATGGGTTAAGTACTATATGATCTCTAACTCCTTATTGACATCTTCACTTTAGTGTTATTCTACTTTATTTAAGCTTTCTTTAATTTTAAAGATGAATCAAAATAATATATATAAGGAAGAAATTAATAATTCTTCTCCTGTACATGCAACAGAAAAATTTATTATTAATCGAGTGGCCATTAATAATGAATGGAAAGATCCTAAATATAATACCTTTCGATTATGGTATAAGGATCAGTATAATGATGAACAGCATGAATTCTTAAAAGAAAATTATTACAAGGATTTGAATAATACTAAAAGTATTATTCCATTCGCGCATTATGTGCTAAAATGGGATAAGACTTTAGAATCATGTGTCATTCAAGAATTTTATAACAATTGGACTAATACTGTTACTAAAAGTTCTAAACCTGATAATCTTCCTACTAAGTCTCCTATAACAGATGAATCTGTTATTCTGAAATCAGCTGTTCTCAAACAACCAATCTCAGAAGAGACAAAGTTTATTAAGGTTATTCCAGATTTACAACCAATTGACAGTAACATTATCAATACTGAGAATAAAGTTAATAAAACTAATCCAGGTACATGGAATTTATGGGGAAAGATCTATGGTTCTCCTGCAAAAGAATTTGTTTCACAAAACAAGAATTTAAGTCAAGATCAACCCATCAAGACTTTAACCAATACTATTACTTTATCACGAGAAATTAATACTGTACCCAATAAGGCATCTGATAAAGATAAGAATAATAGAGATAATAATAATAATGCCAGACCAGATGATGTCACTTTTTCTAGTAAGAAAAATATTTCAAAATTAAAAAAGGATAAGGAGATAGGTTATTATCCTTTTCAAGTTAATAATACTATAAGAATGTTGTCACTTAGTATTACAAATATAATTTCCCAATGGAAAATATCCAAAACCCTTTTTTATCATACATCTTTTTATAGATCCCCTTTCAAACGACAATTTCGTTTTAATAACAGATTTCTTAAAAGAAAAATTTCCAAAAAACCCTTTCGTCAGAAATTTGGATACAGTAGTTTTAATCAGGATCTTTTCAAAAGACAAATTATTTTGGATTCCAAAAAACAATTGGTTTTTAATCAATGTTCTAAAAATAATAATAATAATAATAAACCTTTTATACATGGTTTTATGGATATCACTAATGGTGGATCAAAATTAGAAGATTATGGTTGTCAAAAACCTTTTCTTCATTGTGACATATCAATTAACAGGACTAGTATTAATGTCTTGAGTAATAACCAAATTGATATTCTAGATGTTATTAATAAAATAACTAATCCTGTTGAAAGAAGACAAGCTTTAGATAAATATATAAATTCTTCTACGACTATTTCTTCTTTTAATAATAGTTTTCATAATAATGATTCTAATTCTATAATTAGTAAATCTACTATTTCTGACCTTAAAGGTGAAATTAATAATCTTAAATCAGAAATTAAGATATTAAATAAGAAAATTTCCTTATTTCAAAATCAAACAAATTTTTCACCAGAGATAGAAACCACTGGAGATTTACTATCCTTAATTTACTCTACCAATCAGCGATGGCATATTAAAGTAAAACTGGTAATTAATCAGGAATTTACTTTAGAATCTATTGCTTTGGTTGATAGTGGTTCCGACCTTAATTGTATAAGAGAAGGTTTAATTCCTACTAAGTACTTTGAAAAAACTAAGTATGCATTGAATACTGCTAATGGTTCTCCTATGAGAATAAATTATAAATTATCAGATGTTTTTGTTTGCAATGATGGTATTTGTATTAATACTTCTTTTGTTTTATCTGATAACCTGTCTCAAATGATAATTTTAGGTAGACCCTTTTTAAGCCTTATTTGGCCAATTGAAAGAATAGATAATAAAGGTATTCACACTATTATAAAGGGAAAAAAGATAATCTTTGAATTTGTCTTTAAAAATAAGGTTAATTATATTTAAATTCCTGCTTTATTTTTGGTATCAGCGCCATGTCAGCGTAAATTACTGTTGGGGAACATGTAGTGGTCTTGATCAACAGTAATTATTCGAGATGAGAACGATGGTACTGTACTAGTTCTTCGTTGAGAACATGGACAAATATGTACTAAGGGGGAACATGAGCGACTCCTTTGGAGCACTGCAACCCTTATATATATGGGGAATGGATTGTCATGCTGCTATTGGTGGCCTCTGACAGCTGCGGTGATGAGGGTCTGAGTGCTTATGCATAAATCGACCTCTATTGCTTGAAACCTTGTTAGTAGTATTATCTATTCTCTTGATGAGATTTATGATTAGTCGTTTGACATCGTCGCGTTGGACTACTTTGTAGTCTCCGACTAATAGTTGTTTTGTGTTTTATTTATGATTAATATCAACTCTGTCGCGTTGGACTACTTGTAGTCTCTGGCCGTAATAATTGAGTGTCCTAAGTTATGATGAATATAGACTTTGTCACGGTCTTATCCCGTTTAGCCGCAGGCAGGTGGCCGTTAGGCGTTTAGGGAGTTTATACGTTGACTGTTGAAATTCATCATAGTTCTGGATATTTAACTTGTTATTTGCTGTGACATAAATCGTTGACTATTGAAATTAATCATGAACTAAGATATGGAATAGTTGTCAGTTGTGACTTAAATCGCTGACTGTCAGTATTAATCATGGATAATGATCTGGAACTTTATCTGTAATCTTTACTGTTCTCTTCTCTGGATAATTAAATTTGGATTAAGAACTGCATGATCTCCAACTCCTTATTGACACTTTATCTTTAGTGTTATCCAGCATTATTTAGTATAAAATATTTAAATATTTTACAATGATCAATCCTGATAGATACTTTGATCCTTTGGCAATCCCTTATAGGGAAAAACTTAAAAATACTATTTTGTATTCAATAGACTCAACCAAAGAATTTATCATTGATCGAGTAGCCATCAATAATGAATGGAAAAGTTCAAAGTATGATGACTTTCGAAAATGGTATTGGAAAAATTATAATGAAGGTCAACATGCTTTTATAAAAAAGAATTATTATCAGCATTTAGATGAGATTAGATTTATTATTCCATTTGCCCAATATGTGCAAGGAATGGGTGATATTCTAGACTCATATGTAGCTAAAAGCTATATGAATTATTGGACAAATACTGTTAATAAAAGTTCTAAACCTGATAATCTTCCTACTAAGTCTCCTGTAATAGATGAAACTATTCAGAAATCGACTGTTCCCAAGCAATCGATCTCCCCTAAAGATGAATCTATTATTCTGGAATCAGTTGTTCTCAAACAACCAATCTCAGAAGAGACAAAGTTTATTAAGATTATTTCAGATTTACAACCAATTGACAGTAAAATTATCAATATTGAGAATAAGGTTAATAAAACTAATTCCGATACATGGAATTTATGGGGAAAAATCTATGGTTCTCCTGAAAAAGAATTTGTTTTACAAAACAAGAATTTAAGTCAAGATCAACCAATCAAGACTTTGACTGATAATAATACTATTACTTTATCACGGGATATGAATACTGTACCCAATAAGGTATCTGATAAAGATAAGAATAATGGAGACAATAATACCAACGCCAGTTCAGAGGATGAACATGATGTCATTTTTGCGAATACTGACAGTGGTATTAATGTCACCCTAGAAGATAATAATGATACCATTCTCGTTTCTTCTAGAAACGTTGACAGTAATATCAACGTCAGACCAGAGAATGAACATGATGTCATTCTTGAGAAAACTGACAGTGATATTAACGTCAGCCTAGAAGATAAGGATGAGGTCATTCTTATTTCTTCTAGAAAAGTTGATAATTATATCAACGATAAACATGATAATATCATTCTTGTTTCTTCTAGGAAAATGGACAGTGATATTAACGATAGTCTAAAGTATAAGCATGATGTCCCTCATAAGGACACTCATGATGTCACTTATGACGTCACCCACGATGTCACTTTCATTTCCTCTAGTAAAGAAATTATTATTTCAGAATTAACTGAGAATAATGAAATAAGACAATATCCTAATCAATTTGATAATACTATACGTGTTTTATCACCTAGTATTAAAAATATTATTTCCCAAAGGAAAATCTCCAAAAAACCTTTCCGTCAGAAAACTGTCTTTATTAATTATAAACAAATTATTTTTAAAACCCAATTTGTTTCTGATTTCAAAAAACAATTTGTTTTGAATAATCAATTCTCTAAAAGGAATAATCTTACATCTTTTATTTATCAGATAAAAAGAGATAAGGTTTATTCTAAAATAATTAGATTAATTAAACTTGTTAAGCATGATTTTATGGATATCACTAATAGTGATTCAAAATTAACAAAAGTTCTTTATCAAAAGACTTCTCTAAATTATGACATGATAAATGACAGGCTTAGTATTAATGTCCTGAGTAATGATCAGATCTTAATTTTAGATATTATTAATAAAATATCTAATCCTGTTGAAAGAAGACAAGTTTTTCAAATTTATTTGGAAAATAATTCTAAGACTCTTTCTTCTTTTGATAATACTGATTTTAGTTCTATAATTAGTAGATCTACTATTTCTGACCTTAAAGGTGAAATTAATAATCTTAAATCAGATATTAAAACCTTAAGGGAAAAAATTTCCTTATCACAGATTCAAACAAATTCTAATCCTTTATCAGAATTAGAGAATACTGGGGACTTACTATCCTTAAATCACCCTACCAATCAAAAATGGCATATTAAAGTAAACCTGGTTATTAATCAAGAATTTACTTTAGAAACTATTGCTTTGGTTGATAGTGGTTCCGACCTTAATTTTATAAGAGAAGGTTTAATTCCTACTAAGTATTTTGAAAAAACTAGGAATGCCTTGAATGATTCTCTTATGAGAATAAATTATAAATTATCAGATGTTTTTGTTTGCAATGATGGTATTTGTATTAATACTCCTTTTGTCTTATCTGATAATTTATCTCAAATGGTAATTTTAGGAAGACCCTTTTTAAGCCTTATTTGGCCAATTGAAAGAATTGATAATAGAGGAATTCTCACGACTATAAAAGGTAAAAAGATAGTGTTTGAATTCATCACTAAACCTAAGATTAATTATCTTAATCAATTACAAGAAACTTTGTTTTTAAAAGAAAAACAAATTAATTTTTTATCTCAGGAAATAAGCTATGCCTCTATTAATAAGCAATTAGAGCAATTTACTATTAAAGAAAAAATTCTTTCTTTAGAAAAACAATTTCAAAAAGAAATATGTAGTAATGTTCCTAATGACAGAAAACAACACATAGTAAGATTACCTTATATTGAAGGGTTTAATGAAAACATGATACCTACTAAGGCTAGACCTATTCAAATGAATAAAATTTATATGAAATTATGTAAGATTGGAATCCAAGGTCTTTCAGATAAACAATTTTTTAGGAATAGCTTTTCTTGTTGGAATTGTGCTGAACAAGAAAGAAGAATTTCTAAATTAGTTATTAATTACAAACCCCTTAATAAGGTTCTGCAATGGATTCGTTATCCTATTCCTAATAAAAAGGATTTATTAAAATGGTTAATTGATACTCGCATATTTTCTAAATTTGGTTTAAAATCAGGGATTTTGCCAGTTTAAATTACTGAACGAAATAATTATATAACTACTATTCCTTTTAGTCATGGAATGTTATGGATGTTTATTTAAAAATATTCCTAAAAAATTTTATTATGATTTTTACTTATACTGAATTCGGTATTGATCTTTTCTAAATTTTATTGATTAGCATTTTAAACATCTAAATACATTTTCCCATCTTATTAAGAAAAATGGTTTAGTTGTTTCTGCATCAAAATTGAAGATTTTAAATTATTTTTAATATTTGTGAAAGAAAATATCATCCTTATTGACAGGTCTAATAAAAGATAAAACTATTTCAAAAGGTTTTTATTTCTAGTCATCTTAAAGATTTAGCTTCTTGACATCAAAATTCTTTATGAAAGAATTTGCAAAAATCCAGAACCTTGGTTTTCGATTTTAACAATAACGGTTCAGAAAATAAAAGATAAATAATTGCTTTATTTATCACTTGCAAATCCCAATGGATTTTAAAATTTGGAGACAATATTTTCGATATTCATCTGGTTTTATAAAATCAGTATACTTTGAGACAGGAAATGTCCTATCCTGATTGAAGGATTAATGGATAATGTCCCAATGGACAACAAATAATCCTAATTGAAGGATTAATGGATGATGTCCCAATGGACAACAAATATTTTCATCCTAATTAAAGGATTGGTTTATCCTAATTAAAAGATTAATTAATAATGTCTAAATGAGACATAAATCCTAATGAAAGGATTAATTTTCATCCTAATCAAAGAGTTGATTAATGATGTCTTATAAGACAACAAATACGATATGTTGACTAATTTGTCATAATGATTCATTTTGTCTAATAAGACGACAACTGCCATATTTATGTCTTATAGACGATAATTGATTTCTTGACAGGAATGACTCCTCTTGGTCAGAAATCTGGTCCTAATTCGGACTCCATGAAGGGAAAAGATAAAACTTCCTCCCTTCTCCATGAAATAGGAATATTTTCTCCGGCCATTAATGATAGAAAAAGAAAAATTAGTCAATCAACAGACTATGACTGTGGTACTATAATATTTTCGAAAGAGCCCAATGGGGAACTTTTTACCCTTACGAAGGATGATGATGAATGGGTAAAAAAGCCTGTTTACTTTGGTACCAGAAACTGGGGTCAGGGGACTTATAGTCCAAATATCATTTATAATCACAGAAATTTCTACGAAGCAATTTTGCTTGAAACCAATTCTGTCCATATGGATAATTCTCCAACCACTATTAGCCAATTTTCTTTGCCTATTCGGAAAGCCGTTATTCATAACGTCATAGAACAAGATGAATGGGGTAATCCAGAATCCGCTAGAACCCTTATTGGTCCTTTTTTCAAAGCTAAACCCTTTAGCAACCAAAATTTTTCATACTGGGATTATATGGACGCTTGGACTTTTACTTTTTCCCACCAAATCCCTGAAGAAAAATATTCTTGGATGTTCTACTTTTCTACCAATTTTGAAAAGAAAACAATTCCCGCCTGGTTTAATAATTGGTGGTTTAAATTTAATCCTCCAGTTAACTTTGCTCCAGCCAAGTTAAGAATTCTAAATTATAACTTCAAAAGAAATTCTTCTGGTGAAATAGAATTTACTGAACATCACACTCCTTTTTCATGACAAAATTCCTAAGTCATCTATTATTTCCCACCTTATCACAGGACAAATAACTGTTCAATTTCTTGTTATTATTCAAAACTTTCTCCTTTCATGGCCCACAGGTCATTCCAATTTCCTGGTTTATTAGCCATTCACTTCCCTTCTTTCAAAGCAATTCTATTAATATTTCCGTGAGTCAATAGAACCACTTTGTTAATCTACTCAATTATCAGACTCCAAGACAAAAGATGGGGTCCACACAATAAGACAATTGATCTACAGAAGAAACCCACTTATCCGACTAATCAGCCGACTATGAGGTCTATAACACCCGCAAATTACTCTGCCGACATTAATAATGTTTGCTATTATTCGATGGGGTCCACCATTCACATGGTGCCTAATGGGACCCGGCCACTAAGAAGATGCTCTCAATGGGCCCACACACAAGGTGCTCAATGGGGCCCACCAATAGCATAATGGCAAATGGGGCCCACTGCTCACTTTCAATTTTGCCTATAAAGAGGCATTTTTTTTTAACAAAGGGAGCAAGCCTTCCACAACGTTCAAGCCTTCCATAGAAGCCTTCAACAATCAGAAGCAAACCCTCTCCCTCTCTCTCTCCCAAGCTTTCTCTTCTCTTCCCTTCTACTTGTAATCTTTTCTTTAAACTTTTCCTGTAACCTTTCTCTTCTAGTTTTAATTTTGGTGTGCGTTCTTTCCACCTGAAACTTTATTCAGGGGGAATTATATGTGAATATCTCAAGTATTCTGTAAGTTTTTACTTTCCTTTTTCTTTTATTTTGTAAATTTTAGTCTTTAATTTGATGTGAATAAAGTTTCAGTATTTTCTTCTTCTTCTTCTTTATTTTCTGTTTTTACTTTTCTGTTTTATTTCTGTCTTTACTTATATGTTTAAGATTTTAGTAATTTTCGCTGTTGTTTTGTTAGTTTAATTTAACTATTTAAATTCCTGCTTTATTTTTGGTAAATTCCTGCTTTATTAATTCCTACTTTTAAAGCAGTTTTCTACTTTTAATCCTACCCCATCAGAAATGAATTTTTCTATTAATACAATAGAACTTATCAATGAATTTAAAATAGATCGTGTGGCCATCAATAATGAATGGAAAGATCCTAAATACAATACTTTTCGAAAATGGTATAAGGATCAGTATAATGACAAACAACATGAATTTTTAAAAGAAAATTTTTATAAGTATTTGAATGATACTAAGAGTATTATTCCATTTGCGCACTATGTGCTAAGATGGGATAGGACCTTAGAAATCAGTGTTATTCAAGAATTTTTTAACAATTGGACTACTACTGAAGGTAAAAATATTAAGGCTATTTATCCTCCTACCCAGCCTTTAAAATTACTTAATGAATCTTCTGTTCTAGAAACTATTGCTTATATTTTACCCTCCGATAATAAAACGGAATTAGATAAAGTCTTTAAACAATCTAATTATACGAATCTATGTCTTCAAACAATTGGAAAGCAATTAATTCGTATTGAAGATGCTATTCACAAACCCGAAACCAATAAAGAAGTTTGTCCGGTGAATATTAAACCTCCTCATGATATGAAGCTTAATTTGGGAAATAATGATAAATTAAGTCAGAACGATTTTATGGAGGAACTTACTAAAAAATTAAAGAATATCAAATTAACCAATAATCATATTGCGGTATTATCTCAGAATGGTGACTTATCTAATGAGAATATTGAGGAATTTCAAAATATATTACAAAACATGGAACAAGAAGTTAATGAACTTGAATTTAACAAATCAAATAAAGCCAAAATACCACCTACTAGGACCTATTATCCCAGGCCTACCCCGGCTGATGTTCTTAATGAAGAAGATTATATTTCCATACAAACATCTTATAGTGCTAAGACCATATATGAATGGAATATAGACAGTTTATCTGAATATATGATCTATGTCACCTTACATAGGATTCTTATGTTCGCTACTGTCTGTAAAAATTCTAATAATACTGATCAGCAAACGGCCGGCTGTATTGTAGCGGGTTTTACGGGGCAATTAAAAGGATGGTGGGATAACCTTCTTACCCCTAGCCAAAGAGAAGAAATTCTTGGTTCTGTTAAAATAGAAATCAATACCTCTGGACAACAATCCCATGTCCAAGATGCTGTTTATACACTAATTCAAACTATAATTAAACATTTTATTGGTAATACCATAACTGCTAATGAAAGAGGTAAAGATCTCCTCATGAATTTGAAATGCCCAACTTTAACTCATTTTCGATGGTATAAAGATGTCTTTATGACCAAAATTACTAATAGACATGATGGTAATAATGCTTTTTGGAAAGAAAAATTTATTTCTGGATTACCTATTCTTTTTGCTGAAAAAGTCAAAAATAGACTTAAAAATAAACATGATGGAATTCAAATTCCTTATGATTTTTACACTTATGGTGAACTTATTGGAGAATGTACTTCTGAAGGATTAGCTCTTTGTAATGATATTCGTCTTAAGAATCAACTTAAGAAACAAAATTTAACTGGGAGAAAAGAGTTAGGCCAATTTTGTGAACAATTTGGGTATGATATGCCTAAACAACAAAAAGATAAAACTATATCATCCCCTAAAAGATTTTCTAAGAAATATTTTCGAAGGAAACCTTTTAAAAGACCTGACCAGGTTTTACCTAATTCATCCTCTAAAGAGAATAAAAAGAATGTCAAAAATATTACTTGCCATAAATGTGGTAAAATAGGTCATTATGCTAATCGGTGTTATTCTAAAATCGACATTCGTAAACAAATTAACGAATTAGGCATTGATGATAATATTAAAAAACAAATTAACAAAATTTTTGACAATAATGAAGCTTCTAGTAGCTACTATTCGGATGATTCTTCTGATCAAATCATGGAAGTGGAAGAACTCACTAATAGTGAATCTGATAATAGTCATCAGTCAGGGAAAGGATGTTCTACACACTGTAAGACTTCCCAAGACTATTACAAGGCTATCATTGACATGAACGGCCTTAGTATTAATGTTTTATCTGAAAATCAGACTCTTATTCTTGATATGATTGATAATATTGTCGACCCTTTAGAAAAAAGACAGGCTATTGAAAAATATATAAAGGATTCCTATAATAATAGGTATAATTCTAGTATTATAGAACCTTATTCATTACAAAAGGTTTTCGACAGAATAGAATCAAAACCTTTAACTAAAGAAGTTCCCATTTCTGAATTTAGAAAAGAAATGAATAATTTAAAAACCGAAATTAATAATCTAAAATGGAGAATTACTCGTTTAGAAACAAAAGATAATCTTCCTCTTATCAATGCTGAGGAAACTAGAGGATTATTATCCTTAGACAATAATATTAACCAAAAATGGTATGTCAGTATCAAGTTAATTATCCAGGATTTTGTTTTAGAAACTATTGCCCTAATAGACAGTGGGTCTGACCTAAATTGTATAAGGCAAAATCTGGTACCTTCTAGATATTTTGAACAGGTCAATTATGCATTAAATACTGCAAACAGTTCTTCTATGGAAATAAATAATAAATTATCAAATGTTTTAATATGTCATGATACTATTCGTATTAAAACCCAATTCATTTTATCTGATACTTTATCCCAAATGATAATTTTAGGGAAACCTTTTTTAAGCCTTATTTGGCCAATTGAACGAATCGATGATGAAGGAATTCATACTATCCTTATGGGGAAAAAAGTTAGGTTTGAATTTATCATAAAACCTGATAAGGACTATAACCATCAATTAAAAGAAAAAATGATTTTTGAAATACCTGAGGAACCTTCTAGTTCTGACATTAATATTCCTCTTTCTTTATAACAGGGAATCTATTTATCAATTCTTGTCTAATAAGATAATTATCTTTATCCTAATTCAAGGATTATGATCGAGTCTTAAAGACGATAATTATCTTTATCCTAATTCAAGGATTATGATCGAGTCTTAAAGACAATATTTGCTTTAATTTTGCAGAAATGACTCCTCATGGTCAAGCAAATAATCCTAATTCGGATTCTACTAAAAGAAAGGGTAAAATACTTTACTCTCCTCCCGAATGGGAAAAATCAAATAATCCTAATTCGGATTCTAATAAAAGAAAGGGTGAAATGCTTTATTCTCCTCCCGAATGGGAAAAATTATCTCCTGCTTTAAAAGAAAGGAAACAGAATATCAGTAAATCTTCTATTGAAGATAATAATACCAGATCATATCTGAAGAATTCCAATGAATTAATTTTTGATCTAACTAATAGAGATATAATGTGGCTACATTCACCTATTTACCAAGGTTTTAATAATTTTAACCCAGAGACTAATAGTCCATCCCAAATTCTTGAACGTAGAGAATTCTACGAATCTATTTTAATTACGACTGGTTCAGTCTCTTTTTCCAAGGTTAATAACCAATTCTCTAAATCTTATAGAGATGCACTTATTCATAAAATAATAGAACCTCCCGAATGGGGAGAACCTTTTATTACCAAGCCCCTTATTGGTCCCTTTCCTCATTTCAACAACTTACGGACCTTTACCCATTGGGACTATATGGATGCATGGGTCTATACCTTCTTTCTTCAAATTCCTCACCATGAATATTTTTGGAATTTTTCATTTTCCCCTGATTTTCGTGGGACAATACCCACATGGTTTTCTAACTGGTGGTTTAAATTCAACCCCGCTATGGACTATATTGCCACTGATGTTACAATCCTAAATTACCATTTCAGATTAAGTTCCAATGGTAAAATAGATTTGATAGATTACAATCCGCCTTTCTCATGGAATATTATGGGACATGATCCACAATTGAACCAATTTTTTCAGAATATGAATTTATTGGAAAAAATTATCAATCCAAATCGATAGGGATAATTCCAAATTAGGATAGATATTACAATAAACTGGTCCATTACTAGTAGTGGACTCCATAATACCCATTAAGGATTTTTGATAATTTGTACATCTAGCATCCCTAAGGGCTAGAAGGAAACAACAATCAATTCCCTTTAGGTGTAAAGGTTTTACAGCAATTTGAATTAATCCTATATAGATGTAGTGATAATTTTGACGATATCTAATAATATCTTGCTCCGTTATTAAAGGAATAGATTTTTTATTACTATTAATTGGCATGGTATGTTCAACCGTTTTAATAGACATAGCAACTTTGTAATCAAAAGATCCTATGTTATAAATTCTTTTAGGTTCAATTCTGGGCATATCCCAATTTAATAATTCATTTTCCATTTTCTCTATATTAGAGATTTCAATACATTCTTCATTTTTTAAGAATTTCTTTTTATTTTTAAACATATTAAACATAATAACAGAAAATTACTAAATCTAAAACATATAATTAAAATACAGTAAATAAAGAACAAAAATTAAAAAAGAAGAATTCTTATTATATAAACCATGAGGAATAGCATTATTAGATTCCTTTATACCTTTAATTTCAAACTCATCATCAATTCTTTCAGGAATACTGGAGGTAGAAGCTCTAGATGGTTCCTGATAATAGAAATTTTTTACAGATTTAAGACGGGATATCTTATTAGAGGAAAACCTTATTTCAATATCACCTTCGGGGTTCTGGATGATTTGATCTAGGTTTCTATTAACAGGTTGGGTAGGAATAATACCCTGATGATCCCAGTTCTCAGGATAACTAATTTGATCCCAAGGAATAATTTTATTACAAGCCATATTTGACTTACCCAGATTAGTTTCAATAATGGTTGTATTACCTTTATTACTAATTAATTTGGCATTAGGACTCAAAGTGTTCATTACCTTAAATTGAATTCTATATGCAATATTTAAAATTTCGGAACCAGAAATGAATTCATAACCTTTAGTATCTAGGTCCATCATAACACTTTGCATGATATTATCATCGGATAGGGATAATTCCAAATTAGGATAGATATTACAATAAACTGGTCCATTATTGTTAGTGGTCTTGACTAACAATAATTATATGTTTGGTAATTTTATATATATATATATATATATATATATATATATATATATATGATATTACTTATTTTAAAATTAAGGTTAAATATATATATATATATCACATATATTGTTAGTAATATTATTCATTCTGAATTTTATGATTAGTCTTTTTGACATCGTCGCGTTGGACTACTCCGTAGTCTCCGACTAATAATTATTTTATTTTTTATTTATGGTTGATTTCAATCTAGTCGCGTTGGACTACTTGTAGTCTCCGGTGGTAATAATTGAGTATTCTGAGTAATGATGAATAGAGACTTTGTCACGGTCTTTCTCCCGTTTAGCCGTAGGCAGGTGGCCGTTGGCGTTTAGGGATCTTATACGTTGACTGTTGAAGTTCATCATGATTTAGAATATAAGATTATTATTTACCGTGACAGAAACCGTTGACTGTTGAAATAAATTATGAATTAAGATGTAAAGTAATTATCAGTTGTGACTTAAATCGCTGACTGTCAGCATTAATCATGGAAGATGATTTAAAACTGTGTTTTAATATGTTCTTATACCTGAATAATTACTTGAGTTAAGTATTGCATGATCCCTAACTCCTTATTGACATCTTCACTTTCGTGTTATTTTGCTTTATTTAAGCTTTCTTTAATTTTAATGATGAATCAAAATAATATATATAAGGAAGGAATTAATAATTCTAGATGGATTTCTTCTGTACAATCAACAGATAAATTTATTATTGATCGAGTGGCCATTAATAATGAATGGAAAGATCCTAAATATAATGCCTTTCGAATATGGTATAAGGATCAGTATAATGATGAACAACATGAATTCTTAAAAGAAAATTATTACAAGGATTTGAATAATACTAAAAGTATTATTCCATTCGCGCATTATGTGCTAAAATGGGATAAGACTTTAGAATCCGGTGTCATTCAAGAATTTTATAACAATTGGACTAATACTGTTAATAAAAGTTCTAAACCTGATAATCTTCCTACTAAGTCTCCTATAACAGATGAATCTGTTATTCTGAAATCAGTTGTTCTCAAACAACCAATCTCAGAAGAGACAAAGTTTATTAAGGTTATTCCAGATTTATAACCAATTGACAGTAAAATTATCAATACTGAGAATAAGGTTAATAAAACTAATTCAGGTACATGGAATTTATGGGGACAAATCTATGGTTCTCCTGCAAAAGAATTTGTTTCACAAAACAAGAATTTAAGTCAAGATCAACCCATCAAGACTTTGACTAATACTATTACTTTATCACGGGATATGAATACTGTACCCAATAAGGTATCTAATAAAGATAAGAATAATGGAGACAATAATACCAACGCCGGTTCAGAGGATGAACATGATGTCATTTTTGAGAATACTGACAGAGGTATTAGTGTCACCCTAGAAGATAATAATGATACCATTCTCGTTTCTTCTAGAAACATTGACAGTAATATCAACGTCAGACCAGAGAATGAACATGATGTCATTCTTGAGAAAACTGACAGTGATATTAACGTCAGCCTAGAAGATAAGGATGAGGTCATTCTTATTTCTTCTAGAAAAATTGATAATTATATCAACGATAAACATGGTAATATCATTCTTGTTTCTTCTAGGAAAATGGACAGTGATATTAACGACAGTCTAAAGGATAAGCATGATGTCCCTCATAAGGACACTCATGATGTCATTTACGACGTCACCCACGATGTCACTTTCATTTCCTCTAGTAAAGAAATTATTATTTCAGAATTAACTGAGAATAATGAAATAGGACAATATCCTAATCAATTTGATAATACTATAAGTGTTTTATCACCTAGTATTAAAAATATTATTTCCCAGAGAAAAATCTCTAAAAAACCCTTTCGTCAGAAATTTGAATACAGTAGTTCTAATCAAGATCTTTTTAAAAGGCAATTTGTTGTGGCTTTCAAAAAACAATTTGTTTTTCATCAATATTCTAAAAGGAATAAACCTTTTATACATAGTCTAATGGATATCACTAATAGTAAATCAAAATTGGAAAATGAATTTTATCAAGAGACTTTTCTAAATTATGACATACCTAGTATTAATGTCCTGAGTAATGACCAGACCTTAATTTTGGATGTTATTAATAAAATATCTAATCATGTTGAAAGAAAACAAGTTTTTCAAATTTATTTGGAAAATAATTCTAAGATTCTTTCTTCTTTTGATAATACTGATTCTAGTTCTATGATTAGTAGATCTACTATTCCTGACCTTAAAGGTGAAATTAATAATCTTAAATCAGATATTAAAATCTTAAAAGAGAAAATTTCCTTATCTCAGATTCAAACAAATTCTAATCCTTTATCAGAATTAGAGAATACTGGGGATTTACTATCCTTAAATCACCCTACCAATCAAAAATGGCATATTAAAGTAAAATTGGTTACTAATCAAGAATTTACTTTAGAAACTATTGCTTTGGTTGATAGTGGTTCAGACCTTAATTGTATAAGGGAAAGATTAGTCCCTACTAAATATTTTGAGAAAACTAAGTATCAATTAAATACTGCTAATGGTTCTCCTATGAGAATAAATTATAAATTATCTGATGTTTTTGTTTGCAATAATGGTATTTGTATTAATACCTCTTTTGTTTTATCTGATAATTTATCTCAATTGGTAATCTTAGGAAGACCCTTTTTTAACCTTATTTGGCCAATTGAAAGAATTGATAATAATGGAATTCACACGACTATAAAAGGTAAAAAGATAGTGTTTGAATTTGTCACTAAACCTAAGATTAACTATCTTAATCAATTACAAGAAACTTTGTTTTTAAAAGAAAAACAAATTAATTTTTTACCCCAAGAAATAAGCTATGCTTCTATTAATAAACAATTAGACCAAAATATTATTAAAGAAAAAATTATTTCTTTAGAAAAACAATTTCAAAAAGAAATTTGTAGTGATGTTCCTAATGCCTTTTGGGATAGGAAACAACACATAGTTAATTTACCTTATATTGAAGGTTTTAATGAAAACATGATACCTACTAAGGCTAGACCTATTCAAATGAATAAAATTTATATGGAATTATGTAAGACTGAAATCCAAGGTCTTTTAGATAAACAACTTATTAGGAAAAGTTCTTCCTGTTGGAGTTGTGCAGCCTTTTATGGTAATAAAAATGCTGAACAAGAACGATGTACTCCTAGATTAGTTATTAATTATAAACCACTTAATAAGGTTTTACAATGGATTAGTTATCCTATTCCTAATAAAAAAGACTTATTAAAACGCCTAAAGGAGGATTGTAAATTTTCTAAATTTGATTTAAAATCAGGTTTTTGGCCGGTTCAAATTACTGAACATATTAATTATAAATCCATTTTTCCTATTCCTTTTGGTCATGGGATGTTATGGATGTTTATATGATTCTTCAGAATTTATGAATTATAATTCGGTATTATTTTATTGATCAGCATCTAAATACATTTTCCCATCTTATTAAGAAAAATGATTTAGTTGTTTTTGCATCAAAATAAAATAATTTCAAAGGTTTTAAATAGCCTTAATTATATTTTTGATCATTATAACAATAATTTTGAACATCAAAATTCAATTTTAAAGGCTTCATAATGAAAGAAATTCTTTATCAAAGAAAATCAATTAAGCAACTTCTAGTAAGTACTGCAACCCTTTTCATAGGGATTTAATTGACAAGCTCTTATTAATAGCCTCTGTCAATAGCAGTAATGAGCATCTGAGCGTTCACACGCAAATCGGGCTCTATTGCTTGAAAAATTGTTAATAATATCTTTCTTTAACTATTGCCTTACTTTACTGGCAAATCCCAATGGATTTTAGAATTTGGAGACAATATTTTCGATATTCATCTGGTTTTATAAAATCAGTATACTTTGAGACAGGAAATGTCCTATCCTGATTGAAGGATTAATGGATGATGTCCCAATGGACAACAAATAATCCTAATTGAAGGATTAATGGATGATGTCCCAATGAACAATAAATATTTTCATCCTAATTAAAGGATTGGTTTATCCTAATTAAAAGATTAATTAATGATGTCTAAATGAGACATAAATCCTAATGAAAGGATTAATTTTCATCCTAATCAAAGGGTTGATTAATGATGTCTTATAAGACAACGAATCCAATATTTTGACTAATTTGTCATAATGATAAGACGACAACTGCCATAATATTTATGTCTTATAGACGATAATTGATTTCTTGACAGGAATGACTCCTCTTAGTCAGAAATCTGGTCCTAATTCGGACTCCATGAAGGGAAAAGGTAAAACTTCCTCCCTTCTCCCCAAAATAGGGATATTTTCTTCGGCCATTAATGATAGAAAAAGAAAAATTTGTCAATCAACAGAAGATGACTGTGGTACTATAATATTTTCGAAAGAGCCCAATGGGGAACTTTTTACCCTTACGAAGGATGATGATGAATGGGTAAAAAAGCCTGTTTACTTTGGTACCAGAAACTGGGGTCAGGGGACTTATAGTCCAAATATCATTTTTAATCACAGAAATTTCTACGAAGCTATTTTGCTTGAGACCAATTCTGTCCATCTGGATAATTCTCCAACCACTATTAGCCAATTTTCTTTGCCTATTCGGAAAGCCGTTATTCATAAAGTCATAGAACAAAATGAATGGGGTAATCCAGAATCAGCTAGAACCCTTATTGGTCCTTTTTTCAAAGCTAAACCCTTTAGCAACCAAAATTTTTCATACTGGGATTATATGGACGCTTGGACTTTTACTTTTTCCCACCAAATCCCTGAAGAAAAATATTCTTGGATATTCTACTTTTCTACCAATTTTGAAAAGAAAACAATTCCCGCCTGGTTTACTAATTGGTGGTTTAAATTTAATCCTCCAGTTAACTTTGCTCCAGCCAAGTTAACAATTCTAAATTATAACTTCAAAAGAAATTCTTCTGGTGAAATAGAATTTACGGAACATCACACTCCTTTTTCATGACAAAATTCCTAAGTCATCTATTATTTCCCACCTTGTCACAGAACAAATAACTGTTCAATTTCTTGTTATTATTCAAAACTTTCTCCTTTCATGGCCCACAAGTCATTCCAATTTCCTGGTTTATTAGCCATTCACTTTCCATCTTTCAAAACAATTCTATAAGTATTCCCGTGAGTCAATAAAACCACTTTGTTAATCTACTCAATTATCAAACTCCAAGACAAAAGATGGGGTCCACACAATAAGATAATTGATCTACAGAAGAAACCCACTTATCCGACTAATCAGCCGACTACCTGCAAATTACTCTGCCAACATCAAAAGCTACTATTTGATAGAGACAACGACTACGGGGTCTACAACACCCGCAAATTACTCTGCCGACATTAATAATGTGCGCTTCTATTTGATGGGGTCCACCACTCACAAGGTGCCTAATGGGACCCAGCCACTACGAAGATGCTCTCAACAGGGCCCACACACATAATGCTCAATGGGGCCCACCCACTAGCAAAATGCCCAATGGGGCCCACTTCTCACTTTCAATTTGCCTATATAAAGAGGCATTTTCCAATGAAGAAAAAAAACAAGCCTTCCACAACGTTCAAGCCTTCCATAGAAGCCTTCAACAACCGAGCAATGCTCTGAAGGAAGCCTTCTCCCTCTCTCTCAAGCTTTCTCTTTTCTCTTCTCTTCCCTTCTCAACTTGTAATCTTTTAGCTTTTCTTGTAACCTTTCCCTTCTAGTTTTAATTTTGGTGTGCGTAGTTTCCACCTGAAACTTTATTCAGGGGGAATTATATGTGAATACTCAAGTATCTGTAAGTTTTTTACTTTTCTGTAAGTTTTTTATTTGTCTTTTAATTTTATGTTTTTAATTTTATGTGAATAAAGTTTCTGTTCTTCTTCTTCTTCCTTCTTCTTCTTTTTTAATTTCTGTTCTTTATTTACTGTATTTATATTTATGTTTTAAATTTTGTAATTTTCTGCTGAATTTGTAGTATTTAATTTACTTATCTCAAGTATTCTGTAAGTTTTCTTTTCTTAAATATTTGTATTTATTTTAGCTTTTAATTTTATGTGAATAAAGTTTCTTCTTCTCCTTCTTTACTGTTCTTCTTCTTCTTTTTTATTTTCTGTTTTAATTTCTGTTCTTTTTAATTTATGTTTTAGATTTAGTAATTTTCGCTGTTTTGTTAGTTTAATTTAACTATTTATTCCTGCTTTATTTTTGGTATCAGAGCCATGTCAGCGTAAATTACTGTTGGGGAACATGTAGTTCTTGACTAACAGTAATTATTCGCTATAAGAACGATGATATTGTTTCAGTTCTTCATTAAGATATGGAGAATATTCCTAATCAAGGAACCTAGCAACTCATTTAAAGAGCACTGCAACCCTGTAAGATGGGGAATCGATTGTCAAGCTGCTACTGGTGGCCTCTGACAGCAGCAGTGATGAAGGTGCAGAGCACTCACGTGTTCCTAGACCTCTATTGCTTAAGATCTTGTTAGTAATATTATTCATTCTGAATTTTATGATTAGTCTTTTTGACATCGTCGCGTTGGACTACTCTGTAGTCTCCGACTATTAATTATTTTATATTTTATTTATGGTTGATTTCAATCTAGTCGCGTTGGACTACTTGTAGTCTCCGGTGGTAATAATTGAGTATTCTGAGTAATGATGAATAGAGACTTTGTCACGGTCTTTCTCCCGTTTAGCCGTAGGCAGGTGGCCGTTGGCGTTTAGGGATCTTATACGTTGACTGTTGAAGTTCATCATGATTTAGAATATAAGATTATTATTTACCGTGACAGAAACCGTTGACTGTTGAAATAAATTATGAATTAAGATGTAAAGTAATTATCAGTTGTGACTTAAATCGCTGACTGTCAGCATTAATCATGGAAGATGATTTAAAACTGTGTTTTAATATGTTCTTATACCTGAATAATTACTTGAGTTAAGTATTGCATGATCCCTAACTCCTTATTGACATCTTCACTTTCGTGTTATTCTGCTTTATTTAAGCTTTCTTTAATTTTAATGATGAATCAAAATAATATATATAAGGAAGGAATTAATAATTCTAGATGGATTTCTTCTGTACAATCAACAGATAAATTTATTATTGATCGAGTGGCCATTAATAATGAATGGAAAGATCCTAAATATAATGCCTTTCGAATATGGTATAAGGATCAGTATAATGATGAACAACATGAATTCTTAAAAGAAAATTATTACAAGGATTTGAATAATACTAAAAGTATTATTCCATTCGCGCATTATGTGCTAAAATGGGATAAGACTTTAGAATCCGGTGTCATTCAAGAATTTTATAACAATTGGACTAATACTGTTAATAAAAGTTCTAAACCTGATAATCTTCCTACTAAGTCTCCTATAACAGATGAATCTGTTATTCTGAAATCAGTTGTTCTCAAACAACCAATCTCAGAAGAGACAAAGTTTATTAAGGTTATTCCAGATTTACAACCAATTGACAGTAAAATTATCAATACTGAGAATAAGGTTAATAAAACTAATTCAGGTACATGGAATTTATGGGGACAAATCTATGGTTCTCCTGCAAAAGAATTTGTTTCACAAAACAAGAATTTAAGTCAAGATCAACCCATCAAGACTTTGACTAATACTATTACTTTATCACGGGATATGAATACTGTACCCAATAAGGTATCTAATAAAGATAAGAATAATGGAGACAATAATACCAACGCCGGTTCAGAGGATGAACATGATGTCATTTTTGAGAATACTGACAGAGGTATTAGTGTCACCCTAGAAGATAATAATGATACCATTCTCGTTTCTTCTAGAAACGTTGACAGTAATATCAACGTCAGACCAGAGAATGAACATGATGTCATTCTTGAGAAAACTGACAGTGATATTAACGTCAGCCTAGAAGATAAGGATGAGGTCATTCTTATTTCTTCTAGAAAAATTGATAATTATATCAACGATAAACATGGTAATATCATTCTTGTTTCTTCTAGGAAAATGGACAGTGATATTAACGACAGTCTAAAGGATAAGCATGATGTCCCTCATAAGGACACTCATGATGTCATTTACGACGTCACCCACGATGTCACTTTCATTTCCTCTAGTAAAGAAATTATTATTTCAGAATTAACTGAGAATAATGAAATAGGACAATATCCTAATCAATTTGATAATACTATAAGTGTTTTATCACCTAGTATTAAAAATATTATTTCCCAGAGAAAAATCTCTAAAAAACCCTTTCGTCAGAAATTTGAATACAGTAGTTCTAATCAAGATCTTTTTAAAAGGCAATTTGTTGTGGCTTTCAAAAAACAATTTGTTTTTCATCAATATTCTAAAAGGAATAAACCTTTTATACATAGTCTAATGGATATCACTAATAGTAAATCAAAATTGGAAAATGAATTTTATCAAGAGACTTTTCTAAATTATGACATACCTAGTATTAATGTCCTGAGTAATGACCAGACCTTAATTTTGGATGTTATTAATAAAATATCTAATCATGTTGAAAGAAGACAAGTTTTTCAAATTTATTTGGAAAATAATTCTAAGATTCTTTCTTCTTTTGATAATACTGATTCTAGTTCTATGATTAGTAGATCTACTATTCCTGACCTTAAAGGTGAAATTAATAATCTTAAATCAGATATTAAAATCTTAAAAGAGAAAATTTCCTTATCTCAGATTCAAACAAATTCTAATCCTTTATCAGAATTAGAGAATACTGGGGATTTACTATCCTTAAATCACCCTACCAATCAAAAATGGCATATTAAAGTAAAATTGGTTACTAATCAAGAATTTACTTTAGAAACTATTGCTTTGGTTGATAGTGGTTCAGACCTTAATTGTATAAGGGAAAGATTAGTCCCTACTAAATATTTTGAGAAAACTAAGTATCAATTAAATACTGCTAATGGTTCTCCTATGAGAATAAATTATAAATTATCTGATGTTTTTGTTTGCAATAATGGTATTTGTATTAATACCTCTTTTGTTTTATCTGATAATTTATCTCAATTGGTAATCTTAGGAAGACCCTTTTTTAACCTTATTTGGCCAATTGAAAGAATTGATAATAATGGAATTCACACGACTATAAAAGGTAAAAAGATAGTGTTTGAATTTGTCACTAAACCTAAGATTAACTATCTTAATCAATTACAAGAAACTTTGTTTTTAAAAGAAAAACAAATTAATTTTTTACCCCAAGAAATAAGCTATGCTTCTATTAATAAACAATTAGACCAAAATATTATTAAAGAAAAAATTATTTCTTTAGAAAAACAATTTCAAAAAGAAATTTGTAGTGATGTTCCTAATGCCTTTTGGGATAGGAAACAACACATAGTTAATTTACCTTATATTGAAGGTTTTAATGAAAACATGATACCTACTAAGGCTAGACCTATTCAAATGAATAAAATTTATATGGAATTATGTAAGACTGAAATCCAAGGTCTTTTAGATAAACAACTTATTAGGAAAAGTTCTTCCTGTTGGAGTTGTGCAGCCTTTTATGGTAATAAAAATGCTGAACAAGAACGATGTACTCCTAGATTAGTTATTAATTATAAACCACTTAATAAGGTTTTACAATGGATTAGTTATCCTATTCCTAATAAAAAAGACTTATTAAAACGCCTAAAGGAGGATTGTAAATTTTCTAAATTTGATTTAAAATCAGGTTTTTGGCCGGTTCAAATTACTGAACATATTAATTATAAATCCATTTTTCCTATTCCTTTTGGTCATGGGATGTTATGGATGTTTATATGATTCTTCAGAATTTATGAATTATAATTCGGTATTATTTTATTGATCAGCATCTAAATACATTTTCCCATCTTATTAAGAAAAATGATTTAGTTGTTTTTGCATCAAAATAAAATAATTTCAAAGGTTTTAAATAGCCTTAATTATATTTTTGATCATTATAACAATAATTTTGAACATCAAAATTCAATTTTAAAGGCTTCATAATGAAAGAAATTCTTTATCAAAGAAAATCAATTAAGCAACTTCTAGTAAGTACTGCAACCCTTTTCATAGGGATTTAATTGACAAGCTCTTATTAATAGCCTCTGTCAATAGCAGTAATGAGCATCTGAGCGTTCACACGCAAATCGGGCTCTATTGCTTGAAAAATTGTTAATAATATCTTTCTTTAACTATTGCCTTACTTTACTGGCAAATCCCAATGGATTTTAGAATTTGGAGACAATATTTTCGATATTCATCTGGTTTTATAAAATCAGTATACTTTGAGACAGGAAATGTCCTATCCTGATTGAAGGATTAATGGATGATGTCCCAATGGACAACAAATAATCCTAATTGAAGGATTAATGGATGATGTCCCAATGAACAATAAATATTTTCATCCTAATTAAAGGATTGGTTTATCCTAATTAAAAGATTAATTAATGATGTCTAAATGAGACATAAATCCTAATGAAAGGATTAATTTTCATCCTAATCAAAGGGTTGATTAATGATGTCTTATAAGACAACGAATCCAATATTTTGACTAATTTGTCATAATGATAAGACGACAACTGCCATAATATTTATGTCTTATAGACGATAATTGATTTCTTGACAGGAATGACTCCTCTTAGTCAGAAATCTGGTCCTAATTCGGACTCCATGAAGGGAAAAGGTAAAACTTCCTCCCTTCTCCCCAAAATAGGGATATTTTCTTCGGCCATTAATGATAGAAAAAGAAAAATTTGTCAATCAACAGAAGATGACTGTGGTACTATAATATTTTCGAAAGAGCCCAATGGGGAACTTTTTACCCTTACGAAGGATGATGATGAATGGGTAAAAAAGCCTGTTTACTTTGGTACCAGAAACTGGGGTCAGGGGACTTATAGTCCAAATATCATTTTTAATCACAGAAATTTCTACGAAGCTATTTTGCTTGAGACCAATTCTGTCCATCTGGATAATTCTCCAACCACTATTAGCCAATTTTCTTTGCCTATTCGGAAAGCCGTTATTCATAAAGTCATAGAACAAAATGAATGGGGTAATCCAGAATCAGCTAGAACCCTTATTGGTCCTTTTTTCAAAGCTAAACCCTTTAGCAACCAAAATTTTTCATACTGGGATTATATGGACGCTTGGACTTTTACTTTTTCCCACCAAATCCCTGAAGAAAAATATTCTTGGATATTCTACTTTTCTACCAATTTTGAAAAGAAAACAATTCCCGCCTGGTTTACTAATTGGTGGTTTAAATTTAATCCTCCAGTTAACTTTGCTCCAGCCAAGTTAACAATTCTAAATTATAACTTCAAAAGAAATTCTTCTGGTGAAATAGAATTTACGGAACATCACACTCCTTTTTCATGACAAAATTCCTAAGTCATCTATTATTTCCCACCTTGTCACAGAACAAATAACTGTTCAATTTCTTGTTATTATTCAAAACTTTCTCCTTTCATGGCCCACAAGTCATTCCAATTTCCTGGTTTATTAGCCATTCACTTTCCATCTTTCAAAACAATTCTATAAGTATTCCCGTGAGTCAATAAAACCACTTTGTTAATCTACTCAATTATCAAACTCCAAGACAAAAGATGGGGTCCACACAATAAGATAATTGATCTACAGAAGAAACCCACTTATCCGACTAATCAGCCGACTACCTGCAAATTACTCTGCCAACATCAAAAGCTACTATTTGATAGAGACAACGACTACGGGGTCTACAACACCCGCAAATTACTCTGCCGACATTAATAATGTGCGCTTCTATTTGATGGGGTCCACCACTCACAAGGTGCCTAATGGGACCCAGCCACTACGAAGATGCTCTCAACAGGGCCCACACACATAATGCTCAATGGGGCCCACCCACTAGCAAAATGCCCAATGGGGCCCACTTCTCACTTTCAATTTGCCTATATAAAGAGGCATTTTCCAATGAAGAAAAAAAACAAGCCTTCCACAACGTTCAAGCCTTCCATAGAAGCCTTCAACAATCAGAAGCAAACCCTCTCCCTCTCTCTCTCTCAAGCTTTCTCTTTTCTCTTCCCTTCTACTTGTAATCTTTTAGCTTTTCTTGTAACCTTTCCCTTCTAGTTTTAATTTTGGTGTGCTTAGTTTCCACCTGAAACTTTATTCAGGGGGAATTATATGTGAATATCTCAAGTATTCTGTAAGTTTTCTTTTCTTAAATATTTGTATTTATTTTAGCTTTTAATTTTATGTGAATAAAGTTTCTTCTTCTCCTTCTTTACTGTTCTTCTTCTTCTTTTTTATTTACTGTATTTATATTTATGTTTTAAATTTTGTAATTTTCTGCTGAATTTGTAGTATTTAATTTACTTATCTCAAGTATTCTGTAAGTTTTCTTTTCTTAAATATTTGTATTTATTTTAGCTTTTAATATATATATAGTCTCAGTTGCATGAGTAAGAATAGAACATCAGATCACTGCAGAGTTGATTACATAGCCACTCAGGGCTCTCCAAATATTTATATCTTTTCCAAAAAAAAAATGGCATAAATATTATTTTAACTATCAAAAGTTGTATGATACTTTTGCAATAATTTTTGAAAAAATTCTGAGATTTCCTAAAATTTTCATATTTCCATGCTCACTAAAATATCAACCAAATATTTAAATTTAATACTTCCTTGCATGATCTATACTCTAGATACAAATTAGAGAACCTATTTATAAAAAAAATTTCTCTCTCCAAAATTAATAGTCTAATTAAAGAGAATTGAGTTTAATTTTTATTTTTTAAAAATTAAATTTGTATTTTTATAATAATCACCACAACTTAAAGTGAGTAAGTGACTTAAATAAGACTCATCCTCAAGGCTCATGCATTGCATGGGCTAAGGGCAGTGCCAATGCAAGGTTTTTAAGGGAGGTTTTAGGAAGGTTTTAAAAATAGTCCAACCAACGGGAGGTATAAGTTATTTGCCAAAAACTGTGGCGGATAGGTTTATCCGCCAAAAACTGTGGCGGTTAGAAACTGTGGCAGATAAGCCATCCGCCACAATTTGTGGCAGTTAGTGTTATCCGCCAGAAACTGTGGTGGATAATTATCTAACAGATTAAGTTTTTGCAGAACTGTGTTGGCTCCCCTAAAACCCACCTGCAAGTTTTAAGAGTAATTCTATGGGGACAACCGAAATAGCCAGACCCCAAAACCAGCCTGACGTGGTTAGTCCACGTCAGCGAAGAAATTTGCCCTCTGGTTGCACTCTTCTCCTCGATTGACGCTTCTTTCTCTACATCTCCATTACTGTATGTTTGTTTCTAGAAAATAAGAATTTTCGTTGAATTAAAACCAAAAATATTTTAACAAAATAAATTTAAGAGATTTTTGGACATACCCCCCATTTGAAAGTCGAAATTTGAGATACCCCCATTTGAAAAAAAAATTGAGATACCCCCAATTCAAGATGTGGTGTTATCTTAGTCGTCCATCATAAAACTCACCTACGACTGTAAAGCTCTTTTGTCTTGAATTGGGGGTATCTCAAATTTTTTTTCAAATGGGGTATCTCAAATTTCGACTTTCAAATGGGGGTATGTCCAAAAATCTCTAAATTTAATTGATTAATTAATTGCTATTCATGTTTGAATTAAAACTAAAAATCTAATGAAGTGGGGTTTTGTTGGTGGTGCAAATACACGTTCAATAAACTATCTAAAAAAATCCTTATTGAATCAAACTTTTGCTTGAATTCCATATTTATATAATCTTAAACCAATTTTACTGTTGTAAAAGAAAATAGAAAGCCTTAGAAAAATAATACAGAATTACATATTCACAAAACACAAAACGATGAAAGATCAAAATTGATTGCCTATAACTAAATCCTGTTTCATGAAACCAATATTGGTTATTTGTTGTCGAAGAGAGAGAAGAGAGAAGCGCTTAAAGAGGAGACGAGGGCAAAAGAAAGGTGATGTGGAGTTGCCACATCAGCAGACACGTCAGACTAGTTTTGGGGTCTGGCTAGTTCGGTTGTCTCTATAGAATTACTCAAGTTTTAGTGTTAAAACCTAGAATAATTCTATGAGGACAACCCAATGAGCCAAACTAAAAAACCAGCCTGATGTGTAGCAAAAAAATTTGCCTTCTTCAACATCGTCAGGTTGCTCCATTTTTGTTTCATTAAGCTGGAATATATCGTTGAAATATTGTTGTCCAAAAAAAAAATCAATCAGTTTTATTCCTTAAGGTACATATCTCTAAAAAAAATTACAAGTAAATTGATCAAACTCCAAAAGCTTTCAATGACACTGAACATGGACGGTCTCATTCAATAGCAAAGCAGATGAGAAAGCCTCGAAAAAATTCTGGAATTCTTGTTTAGGAGATATCAAAATTTTCAAATTCTCAATAACAACAATGAAATCTAATTATAATTTGAGAAAAAATAATGAAAAGAAGTAAAGAACCAAAATTCAATTAAGAAGAGAGAAACAAAGAACTAAAAAAAACCATACGCTCATTCTAATTCAGAGAAAAAAAACTTTAGAAATTTTGGGAAAGAAAGAATTTGAGGAGGAAGAGAAATACAACGTTGAGATTTTGAAGAGAGTTTTTTTTCAATTTTCCATTAACTTACGCGGAGAACAGAGAGTAGAAATTTTTATTGCTGACGTGAAGTCGTGGAGTAACCACGTCAACATCCACATCAGGCTGATTTTTTGGTCTGGCTCATTGGGTTGTCCCCCTTTTTTAAATTGCGCTGACCTGGAGTCTAAAACCTACTGCTAATGCTGTGTCACCTGACTTTTTCTGATAAAAGTTTACGTGGTACTTTTAGCATTGGCATGGCTATAAATGGGTCGTATAATCGACCCACTTTAGAGCATTCCCAATGCAGGGTGGATAAATCCACCTCCACGTAGGCGCCACGTAGGTCCACCTAAGCAAAATCCACCTTGTTGATTCAAGGTGAAACTCTACAAGGTGGAGAGTTCCCAAGGGAAGGTGGACTCTTGTAGAGAGAAAGTAGATTTTTAGAAAAATCGGACGGCATGTGACATGCCGTCCCATATTTTTTTTGCAAAAAAATAGGGAGACGGCATGTGACATGCCGTCCGAGAGTCCAAAACTTTTAAAACACTACGTTAACTTAAAAAAAACAACAGACGACATGTAACATGCCGTCCGGTTCTACCACCCACAGGTGGATTTGAAGGTGGATTAGGCAGCCCACCCCCAAAATCCACCTCCCCTTGGGACATTCTTTTAGGCTACAAGGTGGATTTATCCACCCCACCTCCAAAATCCACCTTGAATGCTGAGGTCCCGGGTGGAACCAAAATTCGTGTACGTCCCGGCTAAATGGGTATGTATTTCTTCTCTCCCCCAACTCTCTCTATCTCTGCTTCATGCCTTCAACCCCTTTTTTTCTTCCTCTTCCTCCCTCTTTCTCCTTCCCCGTCTCTTTTACGGTTCTATATTATTAACAAAACATTTATTTTCTCTCTCTCTCTCTTCTGTTTTTTTCTTCTTCTTCTTCTGAATTTCTGATCTTCCATGGCTTCATCTTAATTGATCAGTCAATTGGAAATTTGGGTTCTTCTTGTGTTTTCTGATTAGGTTTGCAATTAAGAATAGTTTGAATTTTTATGTTTATCTCCTTCAATTTGAACTGATGAGGGAATTTCTTCTTTCACTTGTTAAAACTTCAATAGCGAAGAAGAAGGCGATGAGACATCAAGAAGATAGAATTACTGTTTTGCCTAATGTAATAATCCATGAGATTCTTTCTTATCTTGACATGAAACAAGTTGTTCATATGAGTCTTCTTTCAAAAGGATGGAAAGACTTGTGGAAATCTCTTTCCATTGTTAACTTTGATGATCAATTCTGGGAAGATAAAATCAAATTTCGAAATTTTTTAGATCAGGTTTTGCTTACTCAAAAAGGTTTTGATCTTAAAAAATTTACTCTTGCTTCAGTTTACCATGACGACAAACGATTTGACAAATGGCTTGATGCTGCAGTACAACAACGTAGGGTTATGGAAGTTCATCTTAAGTCCTTGCATATTCCAACTGTAAATTCAATATGCATTCTTAGCAAGGTGAGCACTTTGCATTTGATTGATGTTTGGCTTCCCCATGCGTATAGTGGGAATTCAGATTTGAATTTATCAAACGTGGAGACTTTGGTTATGAATAGGGTAGTCCCTTCACAAAATCTGAGAAGCCTTTCAATATCTGCTCCTCAACTTAGGTACTTAAGACTCGAAGATATGCCTGGTTATGTGGTAAAGATATGTGCTCCACAACTGACTTCTCTCCAACTGATAAGATCATTAGATTTACATATGGAGTTTCCTCCAGTTACACAAATCCACACTAAAATTTCTGGGATGAAGAACCTGTGTGTTGGGGGATCTTTACATGGGATTCTTGCCGCAATTGATAATGCAGAATGTATGACAATATCCGGGCATGATTACTTGGTATGAGTTCTCTATTCCTCTCTTCTACTGTAATTGTCACGACTTCTAGTGAGACATAAGTCTCATTAATTTATTCTATATAATGTTTTACGGTTTTAAGTATATGACACTTAATGCATAATTCTGCAGTTCTTACACTTGTGTGTTTATTTTTCTTCAGGAGTCCAGTTTACTATTTACGCAGAAGTATTTTAAGCTCACAGAACTGTATGAAAATTGTTATACACAAGCATGGACGAGTATACTGAAGTGGCTTTACTGGTTGGAAAGAATAATCTTAGAAGAAAAAGAGGTATTTAGTAAACAACTTGTCTCATCATTTCATCCTTGTTTACTTATTTAGAAGCTACAATACCAAATAAAGGTGTAAATTAAAAAGTTCATGTTGCTAATTATGCCTAGATCTGTTGGTGTTAACTGTTAACAGAGGACACCATCAAATGAAAGAGAAGAATGGGGAGCTCAATTATATTTCGAGCATAATTTATTCCAACGCCAAGACTTCAGTTGCATTAAAGAAATCAGCAGCTGTGAGAATGACTTTGGGATTCTTGAGTATCTAGCAAAGAATGCTTCTCCTTCAAGATGCCTCAATCTTGAGTTGGTGAAGTCCTTACCAGTTGATTGAAAAAGTATGGATACACAATGCACATTGTAGCTGTGCCTGCATCCAGATTGAACCACATTTGTGAAACCTGTGAGCTGATAGAGGTTGTTTCTTATTGTTCTTTTCAGCAGATTGATGTAATGTCGGGAAAAAAACAAATACTCTGTTTCTTGATGCTTTTAGGCTAAAGATATTCATCCAGAAAATGATAGAAACTTGATATCATGCAGGGAGGACGGACATTGTGCCTTACAGGGAAAGAAATCCAAGAATTAACATTGTTTTGCAGTTATAGGTTCATAATCAATAGCAAGAGTAAACTTGTTTATATCTGAACCATCATGATCGAAGAAGAATATAATAGCTTCATTTGATCAAATCTCTAAAACCGCCTATCTTAAATTTCTTATGCTGGAATTTTTGTTGATGAAATTCCAAAGTCGAAAGCAAAGAGCATTAATGCTTTCAATGTCTTGAAATTTAAGATAGGCGATTTTAATTCCAAATTCTTATGCTAATTGTCGTGGTCCACTTCTTGGATTTAACTGAGAGATTCAGGTTGATTTTTGTTCATCCAGCAAGTGTTCCTTGCTATGATCAGAAATATTGATTTTAATTTTTATCTTAAGCCAAGTAGGAAATAAGACTATGAAGAGTCCTACAACTGAAAAGGTTTAAGAAATTCAAAGAGACTGGCCATTGTAGCTTTTCGGTTTCGCAGGATATATATTGAATTACTTTGAATTGGGAATATGAAAAGCCAAAAGCCAGGCCGCGTATATATTAGCAAAGGAGTTCCAATGAACCTAGAGAATATGAAAAACCAATGTATGTAGTAGCTTATATAGTGTGTTTAGTGCATCTATATTATAACCGGCACTTATAAAACTTGTAAAAAGACAAACAAGGGTCAAGATTTAAAAAAAAAAAAAAAAAAAAAAAACAAAAAAAAAAAAAGGGTTAAGATTTGCACATGAGATTATAGAGATTGGGTTATTTAACTCGTGCAATGCACGGATGTTATTTTATATGTAAGTTTACATGTTATAATTTGATTTTGATTTTTGCTATTGAAATTGATTGAAAGTAGAATTTTCCATAAAATTATTGTTGTCCAGATTTAAAGATTTTATTTTTAAGTTTTAAATCAAATTAATTTAAATTGTATTCTCATTTTTTGTGTAGTCATCGAAGATGTAATATGAAATAATAATAATAATAATAATAGTAATAAATTACTATCATTTTATAATATTTTTTAAAGATTTATTTACTGTATTTGTTTACCTATATAATTTTCTTAACAATTTAAATAATATAAATTGACGTTTTTAATTTGGAGTGTAAATTATATCTCCAAGCTCACCATCCAAATTCTTGACATTATTTTGCTTATGTTACTATATTTTTATTTTTTTTAACAAAAGATTTAATTTTAACTTTTGACAAAATACCAATATTTTGGATAAGATGTTCAATTGATTTGGTTTGTAAACATATTGATTTAACCAAGTTATAGTGTTTACTTCTTTTGATTTTTGAACATATTTTGGATAAATTTTAGTTATGTGATTTTAATAAATAATCTTTTAATTTTGGTTTAACAAAATTCTCTTCAATTAAAACATCAGTTTTTTTTATATATATATATATATATATATATATATATATATATTTCTAGAATTGCAAATTTTTGAATTTGGATGTACCAAAATTATTCTCATAGAAACCAGTAGTCAATTGTAAAAGTATTTATTTTATACTTTGGGAAGACGAGCATCAAATGAACTAGCTAACTAAGATTGATTTTGAACTAGCATCAAATTATTTATTCTCTACAAATTTTACTTTGTTGTTTATACAATTTAATCAAAGAACGCCTCCATTTTACTATCACTTTATTATAAGTCTCAGAAGTACCGACCATTTGGCTTGATTACTATCATTTTGTTCCTTAATTAAACATTATATTTCAGCGTATGTAGATAGATCTGATATAGAAATAATATTGTAGAGCAAATTGTGTTGTAGGGAAGAACGAATGATTGGACGGGCAGGACGTATACAATTTACTAAGGTTGGTTTACGGTTGTTATTTTCCTTTGTATTTTGCAGTCATTGGGTCATATCTGATGGTGCGTCAGTCATGCTGACCAAGAACTACATCATGCTTTGATGAGATTAATGTTATACGTATCATTAGTGTAAAGTTGAGACTGATGACAATTATAGATAGGTGCTTCTGAGTTTATAGATATATGATTATGCTTCTTAATATAAGTGATAGTAAACATCTTTAGCACAAAATTTGTAAGAGTAAAGTTAAATTTGTGCTTCATAGGTTTATGCTACAATGGTATTATGATGATTCAGAACAAGCCTAAAAGTAGACAAAGTAGCAGTCTAAGACTGTATGTGTTGAATGCATACATGTGCAACAATAGATAAAGCAAGAGAATAACCTAGCTGAGCAACCAAAGCAAGTAGGTACTAAATATCTCGCATGTAGTGGAAATTATGATGGAGATTTGGAATAACAGAAATATGGCATTAGAACCTTGAATTCAACTTCGTCAGAATGACGAATACCAATTTTAATTTTGTTGTGCAATGTGAAGATAGTTTATGGGAAACTCAATCATTTTCAGTTAGGCTTCTAGCCATGGTTTAGGAAATTACAGAAGGTGGGACTGAAAAATATACATGGAATCCAACAGGGTGGCTGACACTTTGCAAAGAATGATATCCATGAACCTCTTCTCATTCGAACTTTTAGATCATTAAACCACGATATGAGGACTATTCTATCGTACAATGTGATGAGGGTTGCTTGACCAAGTTGATCAACCTTCATATATAGAATATGACATGAGGACTATTCTATCAGACAGTTGTACAAGCCATATTTGGAGGCATATTTTCTAGATTTTCCAAAGAAGATAACACCTACACATTCCTTTATTAATTATGGCATAGGAAATGACCTTCAAAATGCATCCAAGAAATGGAATGACTATGTAAACATCACAATAAGACGTTGCAAATGGTGTAATGGTAGGTCGTCCATCATCAAAAGAAGGTGATCCACATATATCCTATGCTGTGGTTTAGGGTCAAATGCTCAACTCATGGATTTTCTTGACAAAAAATGAAGTCCAAAAATGGTCTAACAATTTCAAGAAATAAGGGAATATGTGAAACTAATAGAAAAGATTCGTGCAGTTGCATAAAAATATCAATTCATAAGATAAAAGTCATGAAGATGAAGCTATAAAAATTTAATATATTCTTTATTTTATCTCTGTTAAATTTATTTCTGTCTACAACAAATAATAATATAGGATTTATTTTTCAGTAACAAAAAGGTTTAATTATCTCTATGATTTACATATAGAGGACTTTGCAAATTATATTAGAGCAATCACAATTTTTTGGTGTTTATTATCATTGAGTTACTCAATACAAGTATCAAAATAAATCCAAATTAATTATTTTAATCAATTTAACTATCAATTGTCTATTTTAATCATTTAGATTTTAGATTTGTGTCAGATATAAAAATTAGTAATTTAAATATAATTAAAAATAAGCATTCCGGAGGGACGGGTCATACCTAAGGGGAAGGACTTTAAAGTTGTAGTGCATAATATTCCCTCCGGGACGCTTTATTTTTAATTATATTTAAACTACTACTTTTATATCCGTACACAAATCTAGAGGATAAAAATAGACAATTGATAGTTAAATTGATTACAATAATTAATTTGAATTTATTTTTATACTTGTATTGAGTAACTCAATGATAATAAACGCCAAACAAAAAATTGTGATTGCTCTAATCTGATTTGCAAAGTCCTCTATATGTAAATTATAGAGATAATTAAACCTTTTTGTTACTGAAAAATAAATCCTATCTTAGTATTTATTGTAGACAAAAATAAATTTTAACAGAGATGAAAATAAAGAATATATTAAATTTTCATAGTTTCATCTTCATGACTTTTGTCTTCTAAATTGATATTTTCAATTGCCTGCACGAATCTTTTTTATTAGTTCACATATTCCATTCTTTCTTGAAAATAGTTGTTAGACCATTTTTGGACTTCATTTTTTGTCAAGAAAAACCCTAAGTTGAGCATTTGACCCCTAAACCATAATATAGGATATATGTGGATCACCTTCTTTTGATGATGAACCTACTTAGTAGTACATAATTTCAGTATCGACCAATGTATGAACCTAGAGTATGAAAAGCCAATGTATGTAGTAGCTTATATAGTGTGTTTAGTACATAGTACATAATATCGGTATCGACTAATGTATGTAGTAGCTTATATAGTGTGTTTAGTGCATAGTACAAAATATCGGTATCGACTAATGTATCGATCTCCAAAAAATAGATATATCGGGATATATTGGAATCTATCGGTGGATATTTTATATCGAATGTATCGACTAATATATCAATTGGTTATATAAAATATTATAAAATCAAATTTGGAAGTATATTATCATAGTATTTACCCAAAAAACATCATATCTACTAAAAATGGAATAAACAAATTATTTCTAAAAAATAAATTTGCAAATAAAATTAATATTTTCAGAAAATATCAAAAAATATTGGTAAATATCGGAAAATATTTTACAGAAACATTAAAGGGTAACTATCGGGAATATATCGTATCGTTTTGTCAGGAAACGATATATATCACGATATTTCGCAAAATATCGCGATATTTTGTACTATAGTTTAGTGTATCCACACTTCTTGCACCTTTCTTTCTTTCATTGATGACTACTACTGTGAAAATCGAAGGCCAAGACCATGGTTTTGACTCCATATTTTTTTTTTGATTGGCAAGCGGGGTTGAGGAGACCCCTACCTCTTTTAAATTACGTGTGGAAACTTATATTAACAATCAGCTGTGACGTGTTTTGAACCCACAACCTCTCCACTTTTGTTTAGAGAAGACTACTTGGTAGACTAATATGATCGGTCACTACAAAGTACAAACGTCTCAAGTCTTAACAATGTTTGGACAAGGTATACCAAAGTTCATTTCCAAAATTAATTAAATAACAAGAAGAAGAATCTTGTTGTTGGAGTACATATTGATTATCTCGAAAGAAATCGCCTTGGAGTATTCTCTTTATCGGAGTATTAACGCTTTGTGCGGGAGAAAGATGTCTAATACTTTATCGGAAGGGTTGAGAAAGATGTCTAATACTTTATCGGAGTATTAAGGGCATCTCTAATGGTTCATCAAATCTATCATCAAATTCAAATTTGATGAAAAAGTGAAAAAAACTCCATCTAATGGACCATCAAAAGTTTTTCAAATTTGATATTTTAGCAAAAATCATCAAAAGTTCATCAAATTTGATGAAATTTTGATGAAAAGCTTAAGGTTTGATACTGGGTGAGGCGGGCAAGAGAAGACCGCTTCACTTAAAGCGGCTAATGAAGTGCCGCTTAAAGTGGCACTTCAAAGCCCGCTTTAACTAAGTGGCACTTGGACAGCCCCATTAACTAAGTGAAGCGGGTGTTGGGGGCCCGCTTTAGTGAAGCGGTCATCCATTAGCCGCTTTAGTTGATGAACCATTAGATAGAGCACATTTTCAAAGCAAAATTTTCATCAAACTATCATCAAATGTGTATACGTGGACCATCAAATTTGCCCAACCATTAGAGATGCCCTAAGCACCCCCTTTAACCCAACTTTGACGCTAAACCTCTTTCGTTAAGCACCCCTTTTAACGCCAAAGTTATCTATCAAATGATTTACCTAAACCCCCCAAAATTGGTTAACTGAGAGGTTTAGCTAAGAATCAAAGTTAGATTCTGTGAAGTTAGTTCAGTAAACCGATCTTAAACCATGGACAGGTTTTGGATTCCCGTCTATCACTCTTTCCAATCAAGGAGGTTTCCTTCAAGAAATTCCAGAGGTTAATGAGGGATAACATGGCCGGTACATAGCACGGGTTCAACATCTTAGTAATAATCTATATAATCTCGAGGATTTGGTTTAATAATGATTCTCGAGATTGAAATGTATACTCAAGATGTATGGTGGATACACAGTACACACATTTACTCGAACTCGTACTCGAACTTAACCACGTGTCATAACCATCGTCGTATATGTATAAAGCTCTGAAGTCCTCTGAAGTATCTGAATCAGTCAAACTAACACGAAAAAGATGGCAAAATCTCTTATCATCTTCTCCTTCTTCTTCATCTCTATCATCTCTGCAAGAACTCTCTCTGAAAACCCTAATACCACTACCAAGAAACTTCTAACAGCACATGAAGAACTTCAAAACAATGGATTTCCAATTGGATTACTTCCAACAAACGTTTTAACCTATTCTCTCAACAAAACTTCCGGTGATTTTCATGTAAATCTTGGAGATACTTGTAAATTATTGCTTCCTCCAGATAATTATTTAGCTACTTATTCGAAAAAAATTACTGGTAAACTTATTGAAAGTAAGATTGCTGAATTGAAAGGAATTCGAGTTAAAGCTTTTTATCAATGGTGGTCAATTACTGGTATTAGATCTAGTGGTGAGAATTTAGTTTTTGAAGTTGGTATGATTACTGCTAAATATCCTTCAAAGAATTTCGATGAAAGTCCTGCTTGTCAAGGTCAACGTTCCTCTTCTTAAGATGTTGTCGAGAAAAAAAGGTTTGTTTTTCAACTTTTTAATTTGAAAGTTGTGATTTTGATGGTTTATGGTGTAATTATGTGTTTTAGATGGAGTTATTGAATTGATTAGAGATTATTAGATTGGTTGGGTTGTCTGCATCATTTAGTATGCTAGTTATTGATTTGTGCCTTTTAATTGTTAATTGTCAAATAATTGTTAATATTATTTGAGGCGAATTTATCACACTTTTGTTCTTGTTGGTGCGGAGTCTTTTAAGCCTGATAAAGTTTAAGTAGCATATTTTATATTAGATTGTGATGTAGACTTGGTTGTTTGATTATGGTGATGCATTAAGCCAATACTTAAGTTAAAAAATTTTAATCAAGTTGATTGAAAGTAATCTGTCTTCTTGGGTTTGTCACTTAAGTTGTACACTGCTGTATATTTCATCTTTCTTTTTAGTAATCTAGAAAGAACCCTGGTTATTTAGATTTGAAGATCTTATGTTCTCGATAGATCTTTTCTGTGTTGTTTGTTATCCACCAGTAGTGAGAATTTTGGCCATGCTGTAATTTTGAATCTGAATTTAGCTGATTACTTGATCTAAAGCTTTGTGTCTAGGTCTGCAATTCTGTATACTCCCTAGATGTTAGCAGACCATAGTTCTTGTAGGTATATTCTTTAAACATTCCCCCATGACCTATAGAAGGCCAACTGAAGGTGATCTACAAACAAAATTTTATTCCATGTTGATGAAGAATTCCGCTCCTTTCCATATGGACTAAAGAACTGCCTTAGGCATTTGATCAAATTATCTATCACATACCTCCAAGGATATTGAACTCAAATTATCCATGTCATCCTGAGGAGATTGAGATTTGATTGAAAGAGGCCAGATTATCCGCACCTCCTATGACATGCAGAAACTAAAAAATAGTTGTTTGGTTTTACAAACCATCTTTGGAACTCTCTGTCAACTTCTTTTAAGGCTGTTTTGGTTCACAGAATTTAAATTCCTGGGAGACCACACTGAGAGAGAAGTGGGAAGTGCAAAATGGGAAGATAAAGAGAGGCCGAGGGAGCAGAAAAGCGGATTAAAAAGAGTTCGGTAAACATTATATACAGGCTGACGGAGATATGATCGAAGTAGTTTCAGGATCTGGTTTCCTTGATTATTAGAGAGGAAGCCTCTTTCCGTCAATCTCTTTTTGACGATGAACTTATATTCCGTTGTATTCCCTAAAATGTAGCAAACACAGCATAAGGACCCGAATTTGAGTGAGATGTTATGTAGTGAAGAAATATTAATCACTACCATCTGCTTTACTACCTCGTATATATTTGGGCATTTGGCGCTCTCACTTAGATTCTTGATCATTATGATAAAGTACACCAATTTACTAAGTTTTGTTACATCTCTGACTTATACCTACTTCGTGTATTGGCAATTGTCAAATTTATTTATTTCAGCCCCTGAAATTTTTCATTAATGTGTTTTTGTTGGAATTTTTTTCATTAATGTGTTTTTGTTGGAACATGTCTCTATCTCATCCAATATCTACCTCTTCGGTTGAGAATTCACTGCTTTTAGATTTACATCTGTTTGTTAAACTGATCATATTCAGAAGAAACCGAGGAAAAAAAATGATCATATTCAGAAGAATTATGTGATATCTTTGAAACTTCATTCAAGAACTCAAATGATAGATAGGAGTTAAGAAGAGGGAGATTAAGAGTGTGTGAGAGGGAGATAAAAAGGTGTAGTGGCTATTGATGGAGATGTTGCTAAGGTAGGTAATTATTAATGATTTTAACCCCCCAAGGTGATAAACTGAGACTTATCTATATTTCCATTTTTTGGTGATATAATCTACGATTAAAAACTTATATTAGGATTCTCAGCAGAAGCAACATCTCCAACCATGGCACATCCACTCTGTCTCTCTCATCCATCGATATCTTGATTACTTGAGTGATACTCATATAGTTTACTCAATTCTTTTGGGATATAAGAAATAGGTTGGCGCATGACATGGCAAATCCGCAGAACAGGTAGATATGGAATATAAAAATGTACATGTTCAAATAGAACTAGACATTATTGAAGGAAGCTTGAGAATGGAAGAAGTTGACAAGGAAAAGTGTGAGCTTGCGGTGAAATTTTAGGCGGAGATGGAAACCTTATGTAAAATGAAGAACTGTTATTATAGAGATGATCAGTAACCTAATTGAGAGAGTTGAATCTTGTTAGGGTGTAGTGAAACTGTTAAAGGCCTTGATGTTCACTTTGTAATGATTGAATTGGTAAGGCTGTTTAAGAATCAATAATTCAAACGACAAAAATATGGATGATGAAATCACGTAAGTGCTAGAAGAGTGCTATTTTATCTGTTTTGTTATGAGAATCTTGCTTAGTTATTTATTAATTTATTTATACTTTTGTTTCGTCACTTGCCCAGTTCTGTTTGTGATCACTGCCAGCTTCTTTCAAAATATTTCCTTTGCAGCCAATTTGAGTGTTTTTGTTTTCCCCAGTGTCATTTTGATATATACAAACCAAAGCATGTGTTGATGATCAATTTTAGAGCTGATTTTGTATTGCAGAGAGGCATTAATGCCGAGGAGGGTTCATTATCTGCCTTGATCAGTCCTCAAGGTCATAGTAATAGTTATTCTGGTCTGTTCATGGTCATTCTTATAATGTTAGAAGAGAAATGAACCCCTTTACAATAAGAGCCAAGTTTTCTGATGTAAGATCTGTTCCCATGTAGAGAAGCCGTTACAAATTATATTTCCTGTCTTAGCTCCATCTGCGTGTGTTACTTTATACCCCATGTGAACTACTTTATAAAAGTTCAATATGATGATGATAAGTATCTTATGACCTAAGTTATCACACCCTTTTACTTTTTTCTGTTGCAGGTGGCAGCCACTGGTGACTCTCTGGATTAGGTTAATATTTTGTACTGTATGTAAAACTCTTAATTAAGGTCCACAGTGAACCAATGTGTTATTGTAAAGGAAGTGAGATGATTCATTTCTGTTTATGTATAGGTTCATCTGTATCATACAATCCTTTCCTATTTATGTATGAAACAATTTTATATTTATGTAAGAACTATATGTACATGACTACATGAGCTAAGCAAAAGTATCCAACCTCTGGTTTTAATAGGTTTGAATGTTTTGGGGACCAATTCATGTTCAAGTGCCTAATGAGCATCTCCAGAACTAATCAGACCAGATGGTTTATCATTTAGGCAGGTTCTGGTTAAATCTACAGTCAGTCATGCTTAAACATGCAATGGAATGATTGTGTGATGGTTGTGCTTGTGAGGCATGACTAATAGAAAACATTGAAATGTAGCCAGCAGAACAAAAGCCTGCTAACTGACCTTGTTACAAATGCAGACCTCAACTGTGATTTCTTTGTGCTGTTTGTGAATAATAAAACTACTGGCAATGAAGCTGTTAACACAAAACATCAAAAATGAGCAATGTGCCTAACTGCCTATGTCCAAAATATAACCAGCGTAATCAATCGTTTCATTTGGGCAAACAGATGGCTCTCGCATAGTTCATAGGTTGGGCTTTGGTTTTCACTGACTTCAAGGGAGGAATGTTCATATGCAACCAAATCTTGTTAAGAAAATGTGTTTTGTAGTACGTGTCTAAAATAACTAGTTTCCACGTGGTTCTCAATATGTGGGTCCAATTGATACTAGTTGGTTGGTGATGGAATCTTTGAAGGTAATAATCAAACGGCTCTGATTAAATCTCAAACTTCAAACACCAACAGAAAAAAAAAGAAAAAAAAACCTCTCTCTTTCTCTCTCTTTCTCACACGTTAGAGGCTTTGAACAGTTAAACATCACCACCTTCTCTTAACCAACAGTTGAACAAACAACATGATTCCTTCACGTTTCTCTCTGTATTCAAAGCTTCTTTTAATCCAATTGTTTACCCTAATTCAATAATTTCTTCCAATTTCATTACAATTAATTAAGTTAGAAATTCTTCTACTTGATTCATTAATTTCTCAATAAATCCAAGTTTTTTATTGAGTTTTTCATTTCATTCATTCATTCAAATTCAATTGATTCTTTCGAGAGGAAAAACCCTAGAATTCTGATTCCTTCGTTTTCACATTCTTTTAAGGTAATTTCATTTTTCAATTTTGATCAATTATGATTGTAGTTTAGCTTCATTTAGTCTTGATTGTTCGTAATGATATAAATTTATTGGTTTGAAATGTTGTTTATGGAAATTTAGCTCTATAATATTCACTTGATAACATTAGCTTTAGTGTGTGAACTGTGAACGGAAACAAACCTCTACAACCTTAGATTAGAACTTCTTGATTGATTTTGGTTTATATAAGGTTGAGTAGTTCAATTGGAAATCCGCTTAACTTTGTCATCTGATGTAGTTGCTTGTTTAGTGTTTGGGGCTAATTTTAGTTCCATTTTGCTATTTGACGCATTTCTTGATTGAATTGAGTTTATATAGGGTTGAGTAGTTCAATGGGCAATCCACTTAACTTTGCATTTATCAGCTGAGGTAGTTGCTTGGTTTGCTACTTTAGTGTTTGGGGCTAGTTTCAGTTCAATTTTGCTATTTGCCTTATTTAGGGGGCCTTTTGGAAACTAAATAAAACTAGGGGTAAGAAACGAAAAATACGATAGGAGCGAGCTATAAATAATTACTTACACTAAAATTCCTTTTGTGGCTTTTTAATAATTACTTTCTAAATATTTGTTTTGATCTGCCGAAAATACTTTAGGGTTTTTGCCAAACGGCTTATTAATTATCAGTGTAGGAGATCATTTACTCTAGGGTACGAGATAGGCGGGAGCATGAATATTGTGCCTTGCGAGATTAATTGTGTCAGCATTCTTCTTGAGGAAGAGTTTATCACGAGGATCTTCATAAACCTTTCTGTCATCAACATAGCATCCATTTATTACCCGTCTCCTCGAAGGTAACACCATTTGTTAACCACTATCACATGCTGTTAAATTTAAGGTATAGCTGTATTACAATTTGAGAAAATTTGCATTACAGCGATGAAGTGGTTTATTAATTTGAAGACAATTCTTGAGAAAAAAAGAAGACTCTCAAGGGATATATTAAATTCCCCAATGATAAAATATATATAACATGGATAGTAGAAATCATAGAAGAACTAGTGTTAGAGTACCCTCAAAATATAAAAAGAAAACAATGTACAACAATTTCCAAGTTCAACACTGTTATTGCTGATCCTTTGGAGAATGCAGTTACTTTTAGAGTAAAGACGACGAAGAGGAGTCTGATACAAAATAGGGGCTTATGTGAGTAATTTATGTGTGTATGTTTATATATTTTATGATCAGAGCGCATGACATTTGATTTTGGTTACACAGCTTATGCTTGTAGGCGCATAGCACTTCTTATATATATTTGTATTACTGAGAAATTGTGTATCTCCCTCTTGTCCAGATATGAAATTGGAAACCATCGAGTTTGTACAATGTTCTAAAAGTAGGAGCATTGCAGGGTCTTTATAGATGAGAGATTGTGAGGGATGACGGGTTGAATTTCAGTATACTACTCAGTGCAATGGATTTGGACGATAAAGTGCTTGCAAAAGGTATGGTTTTGTCTCTTTTTGCTGTTTTGTTTTGTAAAATCACTTGACATTTCTGATCTTCAAATCTTTTATATACTATTCTTTTATGATTGCATAGTCAGTCTCTGACTCTGACTAGTATAAATGCCGTATTCTAATATCATGTATGACATGCATCGAAGGCCTGTTTGATCGGAAAGGATTGTAAAAGGTCACATGTAAACCTCGTTTTAGTGTCATGTTTCTTTTGTGTTGTTCTGGGCTGCTTGGGGAACCCTCTGTCTCCTTCAGCTTCACTTCCCTATTCTCATTTTCTTAAAGTTGTAGTATCCTTTTTGTGTCACATGAGTAATTTGGTTATTTATCAGACGAAATGACCAAACAGTTTAAATAGTGAGTATTTTCATGGAATTCGTTGGTTGTCACTTCAAAATACAACTTATTAGTTTTTTTATCTTTTGAATTTTTATCAAAGTAGCAAATGGGTAGACCCACATTGAAAAGTTTCACATTGTTCTGCCAATTGATTTGTATTGATCTTTGTGTCAGGATATATCTTAAAAAAGGAAAGTCTCATTAATGAAAACTTTGCCACCAGATTTAATGCCAACTTAAAGTACTCATGTTCACTTGATCCTGATTATCATTCACTTTCTATTTATCTTCCAAAACCTAGGCATAACAATGGTTTCAAATTATTAAATGGGTTGAATCAGGCCACTATCATCTGCATTTGGTTATATAAATCAATGATCTGTCAAATTAAAGACTTAGTAATATTAACTATACAGAAGCAACAAATAATAAGATGAAGAAGAATGCAAATGCTGGTGGAGTTGTGTGGTTCCTATAGCTGTTTGGAGAATGCAAATGCTGGTGGAGTTGTGTGCGGACTAAGAAGAATCCGAAAGTATCTAAGCTATGTGGGACTAAACTACACACCTAAAGCCTACAATACCCTTACTTCCAACATGTCTTGTTGCTTATCAAACAAATTTATTGTGAGGGTTTTGTCACGCATGAAACAAATGTCCTTATCTTATGTACAGAAATTTAACTAATAAAAGAAAGTTTACACACCATATTTAGAAGAAAAAACACTAAATATACATTCCAAAAGTTTCATTAATACTGACCATAGATTTATTAGTCGTACTTCTAGTACAAGGCATCACACTCTATACACCACTTTTCATGTACCTACATGAGTTTCATGTGATTGATGGATGAAACCTCATATATGCCAAGCGATTAGTTATAGTTCAACAAGAAATGACTCATAATCTAGTATCTGTATTCTGGACATGTTTGATGTCAATTATAACGTCTTTTACTATATAATTGCATTGTTATTCGTTTCTTTTTGTTATGAAAGATGAGTTCCATTTTTTTATTGGCAAGCCTGTTTTAATGAGATCAGTAACTCAAATATGCACTGCCTGAGGTTGAACCCCAGACCTCTGGTATCATCGCCCAGAGGTATTACCAACTAGGCTCAGCTGGCATCTGCCAAAATGTTGTAGTAAGCCTGTTTTTAATGAGATCAGTAATTCAATAAAGCTAGCGGGATTCAAACCCCAGACCTCTGGGTTTTTTTTGTTGAGTTCCAATTTCTTGACCTTGCCCCAGTTGAACGATTGCAACTATTGCTAAAAAAGTGCATTAAAGAAGTATAACTTTTGAACCAGATACATAACAATACTTTCGGATTCTTCTTAGTCCATAGCTAGAATTCCTTATATTGATATATACATCTGATGAAAATTAATCAAAACAAGAAACTTAGAGATTTGGAAGAAAACCAACTTACATGGCTTACAATTCAAGCATCAATCCCAAGAAACAACTCTCTTTCTCTTGTTGAAGAAAATGGTTGGGATATTGGAAACTGATTGAGATTTTTCTATTTGTCTTTCCTTTCCACGTTTGACTTTCGAATTCTCTCTTGTGCTGTTGGAGCATATCAAAAATCGTAAACCTTATGAGAATTATGATTAGAGCTTATTGTATAAGTTGTATCAAATTATCTGATAATTTCATATTGAAGAATCTGAAATGGAGTTCTTAAATCTTCTTCTTGGTTTTGTTTTCATGATCATTTTTTTAGAGGGGTGAAATGAGAGAGACACCCTCAGGAAGAAACAGAATGGCTATTGTGGTAGGTCTTGGGATATTTAATTGTCATGGCTTTTCAGAAATCCCAGTCGGTGTGGGTATGTAAATCTAAATACTATCTCGCAGGTAGGGTGTGGGGGAGAAAATCTGGTTCGCACGGTGTTTATACTTATCTCAAGACATGCAGTCTTGTGATGCATTAATAGTAGTACAGGTTAATAATAGTTTTGCCGGGTCCAAAGGACAGAAACTAGAGTTGAAAAGCAGGGACTAAATACTGATTTACTGGCACCTATGTCTTTTGTTATTGTGATCTCGTTTGGTCCTTGTAAAGTTTACTGCTAATATTTGTCCTCGCTTTTTGACATATATGTAAGTGATTTATTTTACTTCACATCATCTGATTATGATCTTATTGTATTTCCAGGTTTTGGAGTACAGGCCTTTTCTTCCAGTAGTCAAAACACCCCAGACCAAAAGGATGATTCATATGATGCTCAAATAGGTGAAGAAATACTTCAACGAAATTACAAATCTACTCCAAAGAAGGACCTGCTTCGCACATGTGTTGATAAGGAAAGGAAGTTTGCCTCATCAAATTGCAAAACTGCTTACCAACATGTTAAAACCAAAAATAATAAGGGATGCAGGATCCAGGAATCAAAAAGACCATTGACACACAACCAGATGACATTAACAAAACAACAGAGGAAGGGGATTAATCCCACAAGGCATCAACCTCCTACTGAGTTGTCTCCTGATGTTGAGTCTCCAAACAACTGGATCTGTAAAAATTCTGCGTGTAGAGCCGTCTTGACGTTAGATGATATATTTTGTAAAAGGTGCTCTTGCTGTATATGTCACTTGTTTGATGACAATAAGGATCCTAGTCTTTGGTTGGTTTGCTCATGCGAGTTTGGTGAAGTAGACTCTTGTGGCTTATCTTGTCATATTGAGTGTGCACTTCACCACCAAAAGGTAGGAGTTGTGGATCTTGGGCAGTTAATGCATCTTGATGGCAGTTATTGCTGTGCTTCTTGTGGCAAAATCTCAGGAATACTAGGGTGAGTAAATTTATTCCACTTATCAATTATTGAATACGGGATATGATTTTGTCTACCTAGACTTGCTCGGCTCTGCTTTTTCATTTTTCATTAATGACCAAATGAGTAAACTAAGAAGTAGGGTCAAGCATGTCACTATGTAGTATTTATATACTCATAATCTTTGCCTAACAGTGTGTGGAACTCTATTATGTACGTAACAAATGCAAATGGAGGCTCTTATATTTGTTTTGTTTGAAACATGTCACTTTTGTATTCATTTGAAAGTTCTTCGAGCATTCTTATAGATGTTGGAAGAAGCAACTCGTGATAGCCAAGGATGCTCGGCGTGTAGATGTACTCTGCTATAGGATATCTTTGTGTTATAGGCTCTTGGAAGGGACTTCCAGGTTTAAAGAATTACATGAAATAATTGTGGATGCTAAAGCCAAACTTGAAACAGAAGTGGGTCCCGTAAATGGAGTTTCAGCGAAGATGGCTCGTGGCATAGTCAGCAGGCTATCAGTTGCTGGTGATGTGCTGAAGCTCTGCTCTCTTGCAATTGAAAAAGCAGATGCATGGCTGAACACAATTGCAAATGCGGCTGATCTGAGTAAAATATTAAAACTAAATCTCTTTTGCTTCTAATTCATTCCAATAAATAATGTAACTGCTATTGAAAAACTAAACTTTGTCTGCTTTGTTTGCAGTGGATTCACACCCTGCTGCTTGTAGGTTTCAATTTGAAGAACTGACGTCTTCATCTCTTGTAATTGTGTTAAAAGAACCCTCCTCTGCATCCTCTGATGCTATTAAGGGTTACAAACTTTGGTACTGCCAGAGCAGAAACGAGTCACATGCAAAAGAACCTATTTGTGTCTTCCCGCGAGCTCAGAGACGAATTCTGATATCGAATCTGCAACCTTGCACAGAGTATAACTTTAGAATAGTGTCATATTCAGAAGCTGGAGACTTGGGTCATTCTGAGGCAAAGTGTTTCACCAAGAGTGTGGAGATACTTCTCAAACATCCTGATTCCGCTGAAGAGTTCAACCCTAAGATATGTTTTTATGGAGGTTCTAGTACAAAGAGAGAGCCCAAACTTACTGAGGCTGTTGGATCTTCGGGTTTTAAGGTCCGAGATCTTGGAAAGATTTTGCGTATTGCTTGGGCACAGGAAGAAGGCAGCTTTGATGGCATTTGCAGTGCTGATGGGGAGGAAGAATGTTGTGGGAGGAACAATGCAGATGCACCCGAGATGACCTATGAAGATCAACGTCCATATGTTGGAAATAATTTTGATTTAAATGTTGCATCTGTACCTGATCTGAATGCAGAAGTAATTCCCATAGAGTACTCTAGAGATGACATAGAGTGCACCTCAGACCAGCATGAGGATGATGTGGTTTCTAATGGAACGGAGAAGAAAGGCAGGGTGACATCAAATGGGAGTGATGATTCACAGGCCTGGTTGGTTAAGCAAATCAAAGGACTACCCACTGTAGAGTCACGGACAGGGTTGTGCAGAAAACGCATATCAAGGAATGATGACGAGGCCTATGATTGTGACAGTATTCTAATGAATAATTCGTCATTGCGGCTATCCAGTGGATCTAATCATCTCGATGGAAGCTATGAATACTGTGTAAAGATCATAAGGTGGCTGGAATGTAAAGGACACATAGAACAAGAATTCCGAATGAAATTTTTGACATGGTTCAGCCTGAGATCAACTGAACAGGAGCGTAAGGTTGTGAATACCTATATTCAGACTCTGATTGATGATCCAAGTAGCTTGGCTGGGCAGTTAGTGGACTCATTCTTGGATATCATTTCTGGCAAGAGACTACAGAGTGGTTTCTGTAGTAAGCTGTGGCACTGAGCCAGGCAGATACCGAGAGGAACGTTGCTTCGGCATTTTCTTTTTCTAGATTCTTTCCTGAATTTTGCTTATCATTTAATGCTATTTGTGATCATCTCATGATCCAAGTGTAGGGGTTTAATTAATGGAGCTCCTGAGCAAAGGATTTTTAGATTGTAGGAGCTCTGTTGCAATCAATGCTTCTTTGATATTTCAGAGCACAGAATTGTGTTTATATTGGATTAATTTTTTTTCCTTTGTTATTCAGCATTGAATTTTGCAACTCCAAATTATGATTTGGGACCTTTTGGTATACATATCACATATGTATGAGAATATAATCCCAGCCTTCTTTCTTCAGATCCAGAAGAATGTCTGAAGCGTTGTAGTCCCTTAGTTTCACTGTATGACATCTTGAAGGCGAAACAAGAATCTCCTGGTTGACACAAGATAGTCACCAAGCTCAGCCAAAACTTTTGCACCCACTGATGAAATTCATCACCATTTTCCATATTTGACTGTGATCATCTTCACCTAGAGCAGCCACAAGGCATGCATTATCGAATTTGACTCTATGAAGTGAAAAAGCATCTGTCTGTCTGTCTTGCCCTTTTTCCTCTGCAAATCTCTTCTTCTTCTGTCCGCCTGTCTGCTTCTCATTTTACTGTTCCCCTTCTTTCACAGTCCTCCCCACCTTGCTATTTTTCTGGGCGGTCTTGGGTTTTTGATTTTTAAACTAACTTAACCGAAGGACCATCTTGTCATTCAATTCAAACTCCAAACTTTGGAAGGCAGTGTATGAGTATGACTAATATGGTAATTTAATCCACTGGATGTTTGAACACAGTTGTAGATTGAGCTTGATGATATTGAAACCTGAGGTTCAAAAGCTCTCTTTTTCACTCTATCCCCATTTCCTCTCCAAAAACAAAACATGCAACTTCTTCAAGTAGGCCCAACTTCTCCAAAAACCCCATTTTTAATATCAAAGTCATCACCAAATGGAGGTACTTCTCTCACTAGTTTATTTGTTTGAATTTTTCAGTTTATTGCATTTTTTGATCTTTCAAATTTCCATTTCTTGTAGGAGTAGTGGGAATTCTATCATCAAAGAAGCTTTCCCTTCTTTATGATACTAATCATTCCCTTGCGTCCTCTCATAGACATGAAAGATGTAAATGGGCATCTCTTAACCAGTCGATTTCGAGCTCAATCTCAACAAAAGCTGCTTCAGTTGATGGTAATTAGTTTTCACTTCCAAGCTTATCCATAAGTTATGGTTTGGTCTTATGATATAGTATGATTTATTTCAATAATTTAGAGAGCATTTCAAGAATAGAGTGATGAGTCATGAGTCTATGAATGGATTTGTTTTCATTTGGGGTTCTTGTTAAGTTGAGAAATAGGCAGCAGTTTGGATTTTGGAATTAGGATTAATGTGTATATTTAATTACATTGCATAAGGACTAATATGTATGAAGAAATTACTTCGTCAAACTATAAACTATTTCCCAATTCTTCTAATATCATATGCACTTATCTGGCTGCTCTTTTAAGAACTACGTTTTTCATTCCAAACTATATTTGTCGGGAAACCATTGTTGCTCAAATATTGTAGGTAGTCAACCCTGCATGACCATGAGTTTATGCCCTTGTGGATGTAAACACTAGAATTCACTAAATAATTAGGAGAAGATTAAGCAAAACTTATGTTCTTCTGACAGTTCAGGAAGTTTTCATGAGGTCAGGGCTAGGAAGTGAGGAAGTTTTCTGATTAAACTAATGAATAATAGATGCTCAAATCCTTGGTTCTCTTTAGTGTTACTTGCTCAATGAAGATTGATGTTTAGCAAGGTGTTTTTGGAGATAATGTGCTTATATTATAAGTTCCTTTGTTTGCAACTGGAGGTATTACTTGTGGACCTCATAAAAACGAATCCCTGGATTGAAATCATTAATTGTAATCCAAAACAAGTTAAGTTGTGACACATATAAATGCATTATGATTAATGATAGTTTATTCTGGATACTAAATCCCCTGCTGTGCAATTCTATTATTTAATGAGGGATCATGGAGCCATGGAGGTGGTTGTGAATCTGATGCTCCATCATTGGGATTGTTTTACAAACGCCGAGCTCAGTAATTCTATTATTTACTGGCCCGTGCGTTGCTAACACCAGAATTAGCTGGTAAAAATTAAAAGGTATATGAAGTTCTGGCTTCATGTCTGGTTGACTTGTTCATTCTTTTCCTTCTTGTTAGCAAGTCTATTGTCTTTGGGTTGTTCCACTTTCTTTAAACCTTGATTGCTCTAAGTTGGCTCACAGATTCTTGATAGTGGCAGCTTACCTGCATCAAGCACCACTTGTAAGTCAAGATCGTATGCCACTTTTTCCATGTATAATTGTCAATTTGTCATGCTTAGTGGATCTTTAGCTATTTTTGATAGACAAATTAGCAATATTATAAGTTATAACAGTATCACGTATCAGACAAACTTAACTGCAAAAGAGACAAAAATGAGAGTCTGAACACAGAATTTATAAGATGTCTACATTTTACCGTAGATATAGCTTTAAAAATGCATTTGTTTTACTTGAGTTATGCCATATATGATTATCACCATTTACCAAGTTGTTTTTCCTTATTTATTATCATATTATCTCATTTCTTTTGTTTTTGTTTTGATTTTTGGATATCCTTGTAGCTGGCGCGCCTGCAATATCACCAGTCACAGCCGAGAAAGATGTGCTGGCAGCCTTGTCCGAGATTATTGATCCGGATTTTGGGACTGACATAGTTTCGTGTGGATTTGTTAAAGATATGAATATTGATGAATCCATGGGAGAGGTACATCATGATGTTGTTTGCAAATCCTCATCATTTAGCTACAAAGGATTGTGATAAATTATGCTACTGTCTCATCAATTCATCATTGAGTAAAATAGAAGGCCTGTCTTAACAGATATATTTCACAAATTTCAGGTTTCATTTCGGTTGGAGCTTACTACACCAGCATGTCCAGTTAAGGATATGGTAAATGAAACAACCATTTTCTGTAATCATTTCTTGTAAACCTACTTAACAGAACATTTACTTCCATCATAACTTCACCTTGCCATGAAATTAGTGGGAGCGTGTATAGTTATTCCTCATTTCTTCTCTGTTTCAGTAAGTTGATACCTCTTAAGTCTTAACTAGAATGTTGGACAGTCGTTTGCCCCAATAATTTTTACCAAAATTTCATATTTGACAAATTTATTAATTTGATCTTCTGATTTCTATTCCTTTTCTAAATTTATGCTGGATTTCATGTTTTTGCAGTTCGAAGAGAAGGCAAATGAGGTAGTAGCAAAGCTTCCCTGGGTTAAGAATGTGAATGTTACAATGTCAGCACAGCCTGCAAAACCCGTTTTTGCAGAACAAGTTCCTATGGGATTACGGACTATCTCAAATATTGTGGCAGTTTCAAGTTGCAAGGTAGAGTTTTGCTTCTTTAGTTAGTGCCCTGGTGATGTGCTATACTAAAGTATTGCTGTGTAAGGTTATCAGCAATATCAGCAAATGTGAAAGTTAGTTTCTATTTCATTCACATAATTGTGAGGGTTTAGCTGTGTGTTGGGTACAGAAGATATGATTTAATTTCATTAGTGCATCCTTATGACAATTTTGTGTAAAATACTAGTATTAAATGATCATTCATATGTCTTTATCAGTAACTATGGGCCTTTCTTTAAGCTGTGCAGGGCGGTGTGGGGAAATCAACTGTGGCTGTTAACCTTGCTTTTACCTTGGCTGGTATGGGTGCTAGAGTTGGTATCTTTGACGCTGATGTCTATGGTCCAAGCCTCCCCACAATGGTCTCCCCCGAAAACCGACTGTTAGAAATGGTAATACTCCCACATGAACTCAATTGATATCAAATGCAGTATATTGAAGTGTAATAATAGTGACGTTGAAGGAGCTTCCTATAGAATCCAGAGAAGAGAACCATAATTCCAGTTGACTACTTAGGCGTCAAGTTGGTATCTTTCGGATTTGCTGGTGAAGGACGGGCTATAATGCGAGGTCCGATGGTTTCTGGAGTCATCAACCAACTATTAACTACTGCTGAATGGTATGACACACTTCCAGGAAGTTCCATACCTACCTTCATCATGTATTCAAGTAAATGCTATCTTGTCCTTCAGTTTGGAAAAGCAGCCAAGTTCATCCATTCCATTATTATAGCTTCCGCCCATCCATTGTATCTGTTTATTTCATCTGTGGTTATATAGATAAGTGATGCCAGCTATATGATTACAATGACTGTTTTATCTGGAAAACTCCCTGCATAGAATTTAGCTAAAAGTATATAATAACATCTATAGGTAGTAAGTGTTGAGACCTTACAAGCGGCAAGAGAACTCTACTCCATATATTGATGGTATGAAAATCTGCCTTCACAGTCCTTTTTTATTTCTAATTGCATCATCTGGCTAGTATTAACTTTCCAATTTATCCCTTGATTCAATTTGCAAATATAAAGACCAGAATTCTTCAAAGCAATAACCAATTTGGATATCAGATTTGAAAATTTTGTTTTCTTGGACACTGCAAAGATCAGTGTTCTAATACTAATTTGTTGTAGTCATACAGGGGAGAGCTAGACTACCTTGTTATTGATATGCCTCCTGGAACTGGTGACATTCATCTTACCCTCTGCCAGGTGCTGGTTTTCATGTTCAAATATTCCTGGATACTCATTTTTTTTCTTTTGTTATTTCTTTGTATAATTTTACTTTATAATTATGTGTGTATCATTGTTCGGAGTTACATAGCATGATTTTTAACCAAAACTTTCTTGTTCTGTTCTCACTCTACCTTAATTGATTCGGATAAATTTATTTTCCAGGTAGTCCCATTGAGTGCTGCTGTTATTGTTACTACCCCTCAGAAGTTATCGTTCATTGATGTTGCAAAAGGAGTCCGCATGTTTTCAAAGCTCAAGGTCTGTATTTTCTGACAAAATAGAAATTTTTAAGTTTCCATGTCAAAAGTGGTATTTTGATATCCATATCCTATAGTATATGTGAAAAATCCAGTTAGATCAAATCTATTCAAGTTCTGCTTATGTTGGTTTAAACATTGGTTTTTCAGGTCCCGTGTATTGCTGTAGTTGAAAATATGTGCCACTTTGATGCTGATGGAAAACGTCACTATCCATTTGGAAGAGGCTCAGGCTCTCAGGCATGAAGCTGATCTCAGAATATAAAACTTTTTTAGTTAGTCATATACTCATATCTATCCATCAGTCTATATATCATGTGAGCAGATATAGTATGAAGTTATGAACTATGAACTATGCTTTCTTCATTAATGTGAAGTTAGACCTCGCGTGGACAACATCTTTAATTGTTGCTGACATTCTTTTGCAGGTGGTTGAACAGTTCGGAATTCCACATCTTTTTGATCTTCCGATCAGGCCAACTGTGCGTTACCGAGCTTTTCTTGATGACTTTATCTATCAATTTGCATTGACAATTGCTTATGCATTAACTCTATTTTTCTATTACACGGGTTCTATCTATGGACTCTAGTGTTTTTCACTCTGATTATTGCTAATCCTTCTCCTACCTATCATCAATGCACATTTTCCCGCTGAACTTCTTTTAGCAATTTGAACATGTTATATATTGGGTTATCACATTGGAGACAATTTATTGCCTATACTGCAGTCAAACAATATCCTAAGCTTCTTAAAGATGGTAGTTTCTTCGTTGACCTTCGCTCAACATTGTAGTTGATGAATGTGCTCTAATGTATATATGGTCGTATACCTAAAGTTGATTTTCTCTTCCTAGTGTTCTGTCTCCCTCTGATAACCATATATGTAGTATTTGCGAAATATTGAAAACATTTCGAACAAAAGTAACACTTTTCTTTTGTTCATGTCATACCTCAGTCCTTATCATTTTCTAAGATAACATGGTTTCTATGTTAAAGAAGATTATCAGTAACCATTTACTGAGTGAAGCCTGGTTCAAATTTTTTGACATCGATGATAGGATTCACGTTTAATTTTATTGTGACAGCTCTCAGCCTCTGGGGATAGTGGGATACCTGAAGTGGTGGCTGATCCCCAAGGTGAAGTTTCCAAAACATTCCAAGAGCTTGGAGTCTGTGTTGTCCAACAGTGCGCGAAAATCCGTCAACAAGGTAATCAACCTCGAGTTAGTAATTACTTTTTATCTACACTTGTGTTAGCTTTACAATGAATTGTTTTTTCTTGTTTCTAGTTTCAACAGCTGTGACATACGATAAATCCATTAAAGCCATCAGGGTGAAGGTGCCAGATTCAGATGATGAGTTTCTTCTGCACCCTGCAACTGTGAGGCGAAACGATCGCTCTGCGCAAAGTGTTGTATGTAGCGCTCTATTTTGGCCGTGATTCTAATCTATTTTGCATAATATGCAAACCTGAGCCAATTTCATTAGCCATTGTTATGAACAAAACCGGTACAGGGGAAAAGTGAAACTTAGGAAGAATGGATTCATATCATGAAAACTATCATGCCTTTTAACGAAAAACCATTCTTAGAAATATACCAGGTTACATATGATTTCAGTAAATACATTAATTGATTAATACAAACACTAGTTAATGTTTTTCCACTGTATGACAACTATAGTAGTATTGGCAACTTTTGACCATGATTCTTCAAAGCCCATAGGGTTCTGTATGAGACTTCATATTATTCTGAACTTTAGAATCAGAGAAATGAAACCCACAGATGTCCCTGATTTCATACAGCCAAAGCAAAATAAATTATTCATCTGAGTAGTATAGTTTCGATGCTCAACAACTGAAATAAACAGGTTGTATTCATAAGAGTTGTCCTTTCTTTACAATATCACTCATAACATTGTTCTAAAACTTTAATATGTAATTTTCATTGTCAGGATGAATGGACTGGGGAGCAAAAATTAAAGTATAATGATGTTCCCGAAGATATTGAACCAGAAGATATTCGACCTATGGGAAATTATGCAGTTTCCATAGATTGGCCGGACGGATTTAGCCAGGTAAGTTAGTATTTTGAGATTGTTTAGTGTATATCCTGGAAGAATTGACAGTTTTCTTGCATGGAAATGCTTTGTTGAGGTTTCAGAAAATGGAATCTTCCCACTGCAGTTCCATTCGGAGGCACTACAAGCACCTCCTATAAACATGAACATACAATCGTCTTGGTGCTTAAGTTTAGGGATATTGAAAAATTCATACGGAGCCTGTGACATACATGTTGCAGTCATTTAACCTCTATGGCCATACCTACATTTCTACAAAGTCATTGTATGTAAGATGCACCAATGGACCATCTATATGCGGGCACCTTGATCTGATGAGAGACTTGATCAGTCAAACAAGTACAAATCAAGATTTCTTTGCTAGTCTTATATGCTCATATACTAATCATAGTATTTTAAGGTTGTGACACTGCTATTTGTTGGACAGCTTACACTATTTCTTTTGTTTCCTATTTTAATATTTTAGATAAGTTGGATTTATCAACATTCATTTTTAAGTTAAAGCCCTTTAGCACTTGAGCATGATCCCCTGCATTGTTCTCTGTTATATCATAAAAAAACAAGTGTTTTTTGATGTAGATTGCTCCTTATGATCAGTTGCAAACTATAGAGCGGCTAGTTGATGTTCCTCAACCAGCTCCAGTGTGAAGGCTTATGTTGATATGAAATAGCTATAATGAGAGAAGGTGAAACATACGACTTGGTATGAAATCTAGCCAGTCTGATATAAACTTAATTGTTTACTGCATGCAATCAGCTTCAATATGAACTTAGAGTAGTTGTTAAACTCAAAACCTGTTTTCACCTTAGAACAATCTGGTCACACCCTATTTTCTACAATGGATATTACAAGAACTGAAGCAATTGGCTTTCATGCCATCATAAAACTGGTTCCTTCAGCAACTTGGATACCCTTTATTAAGGTTCAGACATTCAGTAGCATCACATAATTCACTCAACACCTTATATTTCTTGTGTTTTACGTTGTTCCAGGCATGATCATTTCAGATAAGAGTGAGAATTCCTGTTCACCACATTGTGTGAGAAATGGAAGCTTTGAAGCTGTGAGAAGCTTGCGGAATGAGATGCCCCTTTCTTCTTCAACTAGATTTCTATTCTTTTATGTAAATGACATGTATATACGTGATAAAAGTGATACTTTTCGGTATAAATGCAGCTTTTTTATTTTACTTCCTACTATTGTGCTTCTTGCATGCCTAACCAATGCACACTCAAACCAATAACTATTCAACCCTAGACTGTCCTACTATTGTGCTTCTTGCATGCCTAACCGATGCACACTCAAACCAATAACTATTCAAGCCTAGACTGTCCTCTTTTAGGATTGAGCTTCACCATTGTGCTGAGTCTCATGTCTCAATCCATTTCAGGGTGTTCACTGCTAAAGTCAATACCAGAATCACAGTAGTACTTTTAAATGCGATAGAAAGCAGATACACTGATCCCAGAATCACAGTAGTCCTTTCGGCGGCATGCCAAACCGCTTCTATTACCCATGATGGCAAACCTAATTTTTCCTAAGATCATCCTTCCATTGTTACTTGTGTACAGTAAACTTGCAATCTCTTCACCATTTTTCTAGGTACCTTGTTGAACTGAGTTAAACATTTTTCTTCACCATACATGTTAGTAGTTCCAAAATTGCATGTGTTTTTCAATTTTTTTATTTATATAAATACAGAAGAAGCAAAAAGGGAAATTTATGTGGTCCATTTTTAGGGTTTAGGGTTGCTTATTAATTAATTATAAAGGGCAAATGCTGGGGAAGAGAATGTGTTGTTGTTGTGTCGGCTTTTGGTGATTAAATGCTTTTATTGTTTTTGTTGTTGTGTTGCTTTCAATTGAAAGAGCAGCTTAGTCTGTTTACCAAAAACAACAACATAAAGAGGGCTCACTCTCACTGACAAGTAACAACACATGGAACACAATGACCATCACCAACATATAGCTTTGATAGATTCATAGATACAACAAGAGAGAGTAAATGTGTACCAAATTAATAGGTATCACCTAAAATTCCGAAATATAAATGCTATGCTAACCAACCGTATTTTCAACCTATAATTTTTCGACATCTGTAATCTTTCCATGAGAATATTCATTCATTCCTTCACATTTTTGTTGTTTTTTTTTTTTTTTGGGTAAACCATTCATTTATGAGAATGCTGATGCAAAACCTTCACAATATGCACATTAAAGAATTGTATTATTGATATCTATACAAGTTGTTGAACCCATGCTACGCACCGGGATTTGTGTTATTCAATAAAATGGAAAATCACCGAACATTTTTTAATGCCCTTCTCAACCTAAATTTGTAGAGATTTTATAATGACTTTATAAGTGATTTGTTGAACCGAGTTTTTTTTAATACCCTTCTTAACCTAAATTTGTAGAGATTTATAATTAATATTTTTTATATTTAGTATGGTTTTTATATATGAATTAAGGATTTTAAATAGAAAAAGAATTTAGTAGGAAAAAGAGATTTAGAATAAGTTCTAAAGGGTTTTAAGGTTTCTATAAATCTCTCTTTTACATGAAAGGTGGAAACTACAACTGGCCTTCAATTGGGCTTAAAGTTGGGCTTAAGTTCTATTTTGAAGTTGTTGAGAACACGCCATGTGGCACTTGTTAGGCTCCACTATTATATAGTATATTATAGATTATACTGTGCGTGGACACATAAACTTGGGGAGACAAACATAACTAGATAAAGACAGAATATGGGCTTAAGTTGTTACGTTTCTAATGGGTCCATGGTTTTAGAAAAAAGTCAAAGGTTCTCTTCAAAATGTCCACAGTTTCTGTTACTAGCTTTCTCAATGGGCTTTTCCTATCTCTACTCTGTCTTCTTTGCAATAAACCATAACTTTACAAAGTAATTCTCTCTCCAGCAAATCGTCTATTTGTGCTTTTAGGTTCTATACCGATCATCTCTAATTCTCTATTGAATTGCAAATCATCTCTCTTGCAATTTTCAAATCTCTAATATCTCTTCGACTTCAATTGGTGAGTATTTTTCAATTTTCAATTTTAAATTCTGTAATTGTTTTTATTATTTTTTTGTTTTAACTGAACCTATAGTAGGTATGTTCAAAATTTCATTTGTTTGTGTTAATTAATCTGATATGGTGTTTGAGTAGTATAATTGGCTTAGTGATCCACAACAGTTTTTTGTTATCACACTTTTTCACATAATAGTAGATGATTGGGCAGGGCAGATTCCAAACTTAGGCATTAATTTTGAACTGCATTGCATCTTAGAAACTTAGAAGAAAGATAAACAAATTGGTTTTATTTGACTCTAACATGGTTCGTGTAATAAAAAAACTTTAGAAAATTTGAGTTTTCAGAAACAAACAGAATAACACAATAAAAATCAATCATGAGATAATAAAAACTAAATTGAATATACCTTAGTTGTGAGAGTTCTTCTACTGCTACTGCTACTGCTACTGCTACTAAGAAAAAATTGAGACGCCTATATTTGACTACTTTACCAGACTTAAGTCCAGCTATGCTATCCTAATTAACTTGAGAGAGACGAATTATTATAATTTTTTTTATTACAATGTTTAATTTTTAATAAAATTGAATCAATTTAATCCTTTGATACTGTTGCACCCAATTCGCACACCATATTTATTATGTTAAATCGCGTCTCTCTCCGTATAATTACTACCAACAAATAGCTTGTAGAAATTCTTGGAATTGCTGCCAACAAATCCATTATACACAAGTTTAATTGGTCCGTTTTCCGATAGCGTATACATAATGTAATATAGAAGGGTTGTTCTTGCTCCTCTTGGCCTGTCCCCATAAGTTGTATGTTGGGCGAAGCACAACCAAAGTATTTTTATATGGGTCACACCTGTCCAATCCATGATTATGTCCAGTGAATTCACTTTGGTGCCAGGGTTGCAATTGAGGGTACAACTGTCGTGTCTTAAAAATGTTACGTCTATATTCTAAGATCCTTTTTTTTATTCCAGTTTGATCAGACAAACCGTGTTGTAAATTGCACTAGATAATAGCTTCAATTTTCTTAGCAAAAATACAGTTAGCTCTGATTACATACAGAGCTTTTCATCTAAGTTTTTCATATAAATCTTTCAATGTTTAATTTGGTTGTTTGTTACTGTGTTCTATCTAATTCATCTGAGTTGCCATGTGTTTTTGTTCTAATTTAATTGTTGTAAGATTTACATAAAGGGCTTGTTTTAGTAAATTTATTTTCCCATCTAATAGTGGTGATTCAAGCATCTGAATCGTCTATATGATTTAACAAGCAGAGCTTTTACTTTTGTCTGAATTTTTTCGAACTTTCACAAAATTAATATTTGGCAAGAAATATGGACTCGATTCAAATTGTGTCTTCCTCAATCCACAGACTAATGAAACTTATCCCGTTCATTCTTTGTATGATATCAATTGTATTTGTCTCTTACTTATTTTTCGTAACTGAACTTATGCATTGCAGTAATCTGTTTGTGGGTTCAGTGACATCATAAATTATTCACCTCACTTTTCTTTGTATATGTTTGTGGGTTCAGTGACATCATAAATTATTCACCTCACTTTTCTTTGTGTATGTTTGTGGGTTCAGTGACATCACTGTTATCAGATCTAATCTAAGATAATTGCACAAGACAATTCTGTTAGATAGACAAAGAAGGGTCAAGGTCGCTTAGAGATCTGTAGGTCAAATTGAGATCTGTTGGGTATTAACCCTCTATTTTAACCCTAATTCTCAGCCAAACAAAAAAGCGAATATATATAAGCCTAGACATTGGAATAAATTTTTTAAGTAAAAGAGACTTTATCTCTTTAGTTTAGTTAATATTACTAGATAATATTATAGTTAAGAGACTAAATGATGCTGAATTTTTAATATGATATATGGGTGATATCATAACATGCTTATCACATGTTATGTTATGCCTATGAGATATCATCTCTCTCTCTCTCTCTCTCTCTCTCTCTCTCTCTCTCTCTCTCTCTCTCTCTCTCTCTCTCTCTCTCTCTCTCATATGGAAAACATTACCTATATGTAGTGTCCCTTACATATGGTAATCATTAGAATGAGCTTTGGTAGATTATGTAAGTATGAACATTTCATTTCCTTATCCTAATTGTTCATTTTTATTGTACAGGTTAGTGAAAAATTAGCAATATGAATAAATGGTAGCTAGACAATTTTCTCTAGATAACTCTTACAAATGTTTACATGGAGTATAAGGTCTATAAATGACATTACAAGAACAGGTTAGTCGTAGTAATCCTTTTCACATGCATTTAAACTAAAAGTTTTATGTTTCCTAAGTGTATAAAAGGGAGTTTTGGAAATCATCTAATCTCTAAGTTAGTTGTTAAATATAATTCTCTCGATTTTTCTAAGGGAGTACTCACGCCAAGTTTACATTAATTAGAATCTCACGTGTAGTCTTTGTTTGAAAGACTAATAACTGAAGACTTGGGAACTGAATAGGTAATTGATGAGGTGCATGGTCTTTTATAAAGAAGAATAAAAGAATGAATATGTGACACTATTTGGTTTCGCAACTCTAAAGTTGAGGAGTTTACATTTGAAAACAATATCTAAATGATTAACTACTCTTCCTTAAATGTTCTTAGCCGTTGTAAACTCCTTATAGGCAACTTGGGCATAGAAATCTTTGTTTGGCATTAATTATATTCCTTTGAAGAATAATAACTGAAGACTTGGTAATTGAAAAGTCGAAGTCAACTAATGATTAAGACTGTACATTAATATAAGAGCCACATTGTGCATGCAGACTTCCTGATGTATGTGATCTACTATCAATAATTTTAATAGGTAGATTGTCTCGATAGCCCAAAGTAACAAATGTACAGATGAACTATTTAACGAAAGTAACTGATCACATCCCCTTCTTTGTAATTGCAAAAACTCTCTAAGAGAATACTAATTTGTAATGAATACGAATCAGTGAGAATTAAAAGTGCACATTAGGATATAGATGTACATGTCCCCACCACTAGCTTTATTTATGCCAAAACACATCATATGATCAACATGTATGCACCTTGATAAAGCCACATTAGGATTTGTTAAGTTCTTGAAGTGCAGTTTTGTTGTCTAAACTAATATCGAATTAAAAGGTTAGAAAGTTGTATGTACCTAATTGATAGAGCCACATTAGGATTTATTCAGTTCTTGACGAGTGCAGTTTTGTTGTCTGAACTAATATAAAATTAGAAGGTTAGAAATATAGTAATTGGACAGTGACACTAAGAGTGGAAAATAATTCAGCTCTACTGACCCAACACACTCACCTATGACCAGCTGTTACTCCTATTGTTTTTTAAATGAAAACAATAATGGTCAAATAACTGAAAATGACAACAACGTTTGCAAAACATTTCAATTCTAACAATGTATTGCAGAACATGACAACCAAGTGGATTTTTTTTTACACCCGATAACAACAATGATTTCTCCGGTACCTGAAGCCAGTGACATGTCTATGTGGCTTGTAAAAATAGATGACGTGTCAATAAAAATAAGTAAAAGGACACATCAGCCTCACATGTGTATTACACGTGGGGTAACAGAGACGTGCTCCACACGTGATAGACATAAATCGAAATACCTTAGATCTTTGCTATCAGATCGAAAAGATGTCTTCTTCCCCAAACTGAAAACCCTAGTTTTTAAATTGGAAACCCTAGTTCCTCAATTATGTCTTCTTCTTCAATTAATTCACATACCCCAAGTTGTCAATGTAGAGAAGAAGCTGTAATAAGGATTTCTACTGCTAATGAGAATTATGGAAGGAGATTTTTTGGTTGTCAAAAAAGGTGCAGTGAATGCAGTGCAGTTAGAAGACCTCTTACACCTGTGCTCTGTATTCATTGTCTTAACTTTGAAACATTGGTCTTCAATGTCATAACTAGCCCACAATCTCCAAGGACACTCACCTTTACAGCACCAAGCCTGTATTTGAGTAGGGTTTCTCCTTGGAAAGCCAATGTCATACCCCTTGTCAATACTATAACCTATTAAACATTTCTTCAGTTTGTCCAGAGTCGCAAACTTGTGTCCTATAATTGGAACATAACCAAAACAATCACCTTTAGTGTTAACATGAGGAATTGCAGCCTTCTTTCTTATAAATTCTTCATCTTTTTTTTCAGAACCTACAGGTGAGTCATAATCAATATTTTCATCATATTCTGCAGTGTCCTTGAAATTGTTATCAATACTTCCCTTCATACCTTTAGCTTCAATCCAGTTTGAGGGACCATCCTCCTGTTCAATATATTTTCTTTCACTAACCAGACTAGCTTGTTTCTCAATCCTAATTTGTCTAACTTCATCACGTGTGGAGCACGTGTCTGTTACCCCACGTGTAATACACATGTTAGGTTGATGTGTCCTTTTACTTATTTTTATTGACACGTCATCTATTTTTACAAGCCACATAGACATGTCATTGGCTTCAGGTACCGGAGTAATCATTGTTGTTATCGGGTGTAAAAGAAATCCACTTGGTTGTCATGTTCTGCAATACATTGTTAGAATTGAAATGTTTTGCAAACGTTGTTGTCATTTTCAGTTATTTGACAATAATTGACTAGGACAATAACAATGGTTTGATATTAACATTGTTGATCTTTTGACGAATCAAATCTTTCAGAATGTGGTAAAGCTAGCTTTGATGTAGTTGGAATAAGGACATGAATCCATTTATATAATCAAGTTTAGTTTGGCGTTCCAAGTCTCTGAAGTTAGTGTCCTTTAGCTCCTGTTCAAACAATATATTACACCAAGAAAAAGTTGGACTACTAGAAACCAATAGTTGTTTTATGCACTTTCTTTTTGTTGGTACCTTTTGTGTTGCAGAGTTTTCGTCTTTATAGTTGTCTAAATTTCGACAAGTATCTATAAGTAAAACTAGGGTCAAAGATAAGTAAGGAGTAAAATACCAAATACTACAAAGTAAAAGAAGATAAGAAGGGTTTTGCATACTAACTTTTCTCTTTTTGAATGGAAGCTATTGATTGAATGAGTTTATTCTTTAAAATTAAGCGTTAGTTTAATTTATTATTATTATTATTATTATTATTATTATTATTGGAAAGTGAGGTTGAGGGGGCCGCTTTAAATTACATTAAGGGAACTTTTTGTCAAACATTTAGCTGCTGACGTGTTTGAAAGTACCTAACAGTGGAATAAACAATTAAATAGAGTAAACTCTGAAAAGGGTGTGAGTAAAAATTCATATTTTACCTTTATTAATATAGTTTATATCCGAACCAAGTTTCAAGGAATTGAGTTGGTGTGTTTGTGTTTGATTTGATATTTTACTAATGTTCACCAAGAGGAAGGTAAGTGGGATTGTAACGCCAATGGAATGGGGTGAATGAGATTTTACTTAGTCGAAAGATAATGTTTACAATATTTGTTGTACATCATTCATTACCAAGTACTTCATCTTTTCTTTTCACAAGTCTTCTTTCAGTTATGTTGCATGGTTTTATTGTTATTCTTTTCCTTTTGTTAGGTATTTGGATTCTGCAGCCTATAATTGCGCCCTAATGAACGTTTTTTGGATAACGGGGTAGAAGGATACTTCCATTTATAATATAAATTTGAAAAAAAATAAAAAACATTGAGTCTACTAATGGGTATTGATTTTAAATTAGAGATTGCTTCCTATGCTGCAGATTAATATAGGAACGAAGAAAACACAATCTATGTTGTAGTTTGGGAGTTGTATGATGAGCAGTTGATGAATACAAGTAGTGTCTTCCCTGCCACTGTCACTTTCCAAGTGTTTTTTTGGGTTCAAAATTGTGACTATCTTTCTTTGTGTTCAAGTCTCAAGGTGTGGACAAAGTTCAGCAACGAGAGCCGAGTACAACCAACAAAGAAATATAAGACAATGTAAGTGTATACATATATAAAAACTGAATAAAACGATCTTTTCGTAAACATATTCATTATAATTGTTAAAAATTTGAAAAAGAACAGATATACATTGTCAATATCATTGACGATTCAAATGTTGATCTTTGCGATTTTGATTGAACGATTTATTAGAGTTGATTGTCTATTTATTTATGAAGAGGAACACTTAAACGTCATTTAAAATAAGTAAATACTAATGTGGATCTCTTTATTGAAATACTATGACTATACACGCACGCACACACATGTTCACACACACACATCAATTGCAAGCTGCATAGCACTAAAAAATATGTAGTCTAGATTTTTTACTGTTCATACTAACAGGACTCTGGAACAAGTAATGGGGCGCGCTTCTAAATTTTACATATGAGTTTGAAACGATATAAGAGTTTATGTAAAATGATATGCATGATGCATCACACATGAATTGGGCTGTAAAGAGCTTGGTAGCATGACAACTCCAATTTTTGGTGTAATTCCAGTTTAGCCACTAACTTTGAAACTAGGCAGAGGAATTGACATGTAACACTGTCACTTTTATACTAGAAGAAATTGTACTAAAAAAATGGATGTGCTCCTGTTTACTACGAAGAAATTATTTTTTGTGAACTATTGGAAATTCTTTTATTGTTCGTATGGTTTATTACATTGTCGAAGCTTTTATGCCATTAATGAGTCTTTGGAGTTGGGACTTGGGAGCACTTTTAAATGAGAGCCATTAAAAATTTGGTTGTTTTGTCTACATTTGCTTCTTAGGTGTTGAAATTCCAATTGTGTATTTCTCTGTTTCTTTTTTTATCCATCCCTAATCCCCACTTTTGTATTTCTCTTTGTACAAAAGTGGTCACAGTAAGCTAATATATTATTATTTTATTTATTTTAATTTTTTTACATGCTCTTTTAGTTTCTTATGATAGTTAGTAGGAACTGAACTATGGCATGAGTTGCTTGAATGAGGCTCAAACATCCGAGGGTTGTGTTTTAAATGATACTGCTGGACTATCTTCCCTGAAAATGGTGTTGGAAAGATATTGTGGGACATTCTAGACATTGTCATTCTTTGGACTATTTGGAAACAAAGGAACTAGATGGTCTTCAGAGCCAAGACTCTTGACAGTGATAGATGCATTTCAATGGTAATGGGACTGCTTTGGAGTTGGATTGGTGCAAACACAACTTTTAAGGAACGTCTTTTAAAAAAATTTATATTTGATTGGGTTATTTACTTACTCCCTGAAAGGATTTCAGTATTGAGGTTCCACACTACCGTGGCAATGTTTTCCCTTTCTATTTTTATTGCTATACTTTTATGATTTCAGCTTATTTGTTGTGACCACTCTTCACAACCCCACATGGTTGTAATCCTTTCTTCTATATTAATGAATCAATGTGTTTCCTATCAGAAAATAAGAAATATGCGATAGGAAGGTACATGTGATAATCTTTTTATGCTTAAATGGTATATTTGAAGCTTTAGTATAACTCAGTTATTCAGTAATTTGTGTGGTACATATTTCTCATTCTCAACCTATTTTGAATGCATCATACTCTTTTATTCATGTTGTATTCATGTGGTTATAGAACAACAAAATTTTCTAACACAATAAATCAGCTATCCCTGAATGCAAATAGTTTATATTTAAAAAATGACAAAGAATTAGATGCAGTTGTATACAAGGTTGTGGTTTCTCTAGCAATTAACGTCAAGAAGATTTGATTTGTATAATGCAATAATCACATCTTGGACAGATTGTTACTGTCTAATTAGTTTTTACTAAATATTGCTTCAAATACCATCAAACAGCAAAATGTAAAAAACATGCATACTTACTGCTCAAATCGCTTTGGTGAGCTATGACCCTATGTGAGTATTTATCTATACATGCTAATAATGAATAATGTATGCTAATAGTGAATAATGTCAACGGAAAGGCTTTTGGTGTGTTAATGTCAATTGTTCTTTACATAGTTTACTGCGGAATTAATATTATTCTCAGTCAACTGCATTACAAGATTTTAGTTTGTGTGACAATAAGTGCTTATATGAACTGGCAAGTAAAATTCTCATCCTTCGCATATCTATGATTCACTGCACAAAGTTATACATTTTTTTTAAGTCTAATATATTAAACGATAAGTGAAATAATACAAATGATTACTCAAGCATAATTGCAAATACATGAAAAAAGGTCGAAACTAACGTGGCGAAGCCACGGGTACACCTAGTCTATATTATACTGTTTGTAGACACACAAACTTGGGGAGATAAACATAATTAGACAAAGACAAAAAATGGGCTTAAGTTGTTATGTTATATGGGCTTAAGTTGCTGTTATGTTTCGAATTGGGCTTGAGATGGGCTTTAGTTGAAACCTTATTAGAGACAGAATATGGGTTTAAGTTGTTATGTTATATGGGCTTAAGTTGTTCTTATGTTTCGAATTGGGCTTGAGATGAGCTTTGGTTGAAAATATTTATCAACCTTTACAACAGAGCTATCAACTGCTCCTTTCACTCCACCGCCGGAGTTGAATCACTTCACTACTCCATCCTCTCCTGATGTGCCTTTTGCTCTGACCTTTTCATCTGCTATGGATCCCAAAAGCACTAGTAAATCAAGTTATGTCACTGCCAATTTCAACTTCTATCAACACTCAACTTTTATTACCAAAATACTTAACTTCTATTACCAAAATACTTATCAACCTTTACAACGGAGCAGTACCTTATCAATCAACATTCAACTTCTATTACCAAAATACTTTTCAATTTCAATTTCAATTTCTATAACTTTAACTTATCGATTTCAATTTCTATTACTTATCAATTTCTATTGCTTAAGTTGTTATGTTGGGCTTAAGTTGTTATGTTGGGCTTATCTCTTCGACTGCCTAAAACCTTAATTAAGCGAAAGATTCTCTTTGTCTGTGAATCAAATCGAACACAGAGGTAACTCTCTTTTTCCACCTTCATCTTCTACTACTTGATAATCCAATTTGTCTTTTTTTTGTTGTTCTCCCAATGAAATTTATTTTGCTAATTGTTTATTTATTGTGAGTTAAAATAGGTTGTTCCTTCTGCATAGAAAGGTTATTGTTTTTCGATTTAGTTACTAAAAGAGTTGGTACTTTTTTTTTTGATAGAGTTGGTACTTGGTACAGAGATATCAAAGAAGAGTGCGAAAAAAACAAAACATTGATGAAAAAGTTGTGATTTTTTCACATGAACCTGTTGTTCCTACTTCCTAAGAAATAAGCAGTGGCTCTTCTTCCTCTACAAGTCTACAAGTTGGCTCTTTTCTTAATCTTCCTCTCCTCGCAACAAGTAACTAAGTAAGCACTTTCTCTTTTTTGTAGGTTGTTTATTTTCTTCACTTTTTGTACTTTTTTTATGTGTTTGCATGTGGTTTGTAACCAACAGTAGTATGCCAACCCCTCCAATCATTAAGATTATAATCACTGAGTTATCGACAATAGGAGAATTCAATGGGGTATATAGACTTATGTTAAAGAAATTTAATATCATTCAAGATGCCAAATCAGTACCAATAATAGTAATTAATAATAAACGGGAGAAAATATTTTGGCCCTTTCGGGAGAGATGTTTTAGAGTAGGGGCATCCCTTTGTGCTAAAATTCACAGTTACTGAGCCAAAGCATTGGCTCCGTAACGAAATGAACCCTCATATCAGCTCAAGGTGACTGGCCGGTGAGACAATGTTTAACTTAGGATCGAAGACATCAATGCCATGGATAGCTCAAAAGAGTCCAGAGAGTGCAAAGGTCATATGACTAATGACTTTCATACTGTCCAAGAAGGTCCTTGCTATATTGAGAGAAAATTTACGAACGTCTTTTCAATATAGCTTTCTTCATGCTTACAACTTAAATCTAATGCCTCAAGGTTTTGGGTAGTGATATGCCTTCCCCTGATGCCTTATAGCACTTAAGATATATACTGGATATACGCCAGATTAGGATAAATGATAGGTCTCATTGGTCCAAAAGGTTACTCTCAAGTCCATCTTGCTTATCCTTGAGCAACCATAAAAATTTATCATGACTTCATGTGTCTTGAAAATCTGTTGCATGGAACAAGTTTTTTCTACATCAGGACGGTTTTCTGTTACTTTAAGCATGCAAAAGCTTATAATTGGTCTTGATTTCTTGATCAAATAAATGGGGTTTAATACTTGGACAATATGAAATATGCAGTTTAATTCATGTTAACCAATATATAGTTAGTTATTGAACTGTCTAGAGTAGTAGTCATATACAGGAGATTTGATATGAATATTTTATTATTGCATTAAGCCCAAGGCCGAGTTCCAGCCTACAACGTGGCTTAGTGATCCCATCACCGATGATCTTCACAAGTATATTAACTTATAAGCTTATTAGGTTTTTTTGACAATCATGGAACTTATCTGAGTAGTGTGTTAATACATTTATGTATAAAAAATTCAGAGTTCGGATGCAGTGATCATTGGTACCATTACAACTTTGACATCTACTCAAATCCAAGGCATTTGAAAAATAATTGTAGGGAAGTTCATTTGACGATCAATGAACGTCATGTCATGTTGTTATTTTATAATGGTTGTGGTATTCAATGTGTTAAAAAAACTTTGAATATTATGAAAATTGATACCCAGAGTTTCAAGATTATGATCCAATTGTCAGTATCACAATTTACCCAATTAGGTAAATTTATCAGTTGGGATAAATAAGACGGTCAAAGGACTGCATTTGAGAATGGAGGTATGGAGAGGTATTAAAGATGCTAAATGGGTTATTAAAGGTCACACGAACAAATCTGGTAGTGATCTTCAGTTGCTGCTGAAATTGGGAGTTGAATGTAGGACTGGGACTTCTCGAAGTATTAGAGAGGTTTGCGACCACCTAATGTCACGATTGTCAAAGCTAATACTGATGACGCCTTTATAGGTAACCCATGACAAGGCGACATAGGAGTGATCTATAGAAATCATTCAGGAGAATTTATGGGGTGCTTGGCACAAGGACTAGGCATCACAGATAACTTCACAGCTGAGTGTTGGGCAATAACTAAAGCTATTGAAGAAGCCATTGATCAAGGATGGCTGAACTTATGAGTGGAAACTGAGTTCATACCAGCTGCTTAGGTGTGTAGTAACCGGAGTCCTCCATAGCAGGTTCGAGCTCAATTTATGAGGGCAACTAAAAGAATCCAATATTTGTATATAACCTATATTTATAGAGGGTAATTTTTCAGCTGACATGGCAGCAAAGAGAGGGTCAACTCTGAACTTAGGTATGAAAGAGTGGAGCTTAATTAGACCCACATTCATTACTTGCTTGGAGGAAACCTACAGAACTTATTATAGACTTAAGTGATGATTTGATGTAAGCATGAAGAGCTTGGAATATATACTCAGTTCCTCAAATTTCTTTTGTATTTCCTTTTCTTTTTATTAATGAAGCTCACCTTAGCAAAAAAAAAAATAATAAAAAAAAATACAGCAATTAATGTAGACTGTTTAGAAAACCAAATATACATACTGCCTATAAAACCGAAGGACAAGTTTATTCCGGTATTGATCCATTGAGTGTGGAGTTGTTTTTGAAGTTTATTGCTTTGATTCTGCGATAGATTGAAATCTACCAATGGTAATAACTTTTAGTAACAATTATTCAGTCTCCCATCTTCTTTTACTTGGTATATTTGTAGGATGAGTATCTGAAAGCTTATTATGATCCATATGCCGCTGTGCTCTTGAAACAACAAGAACTAGAAGATACAAATGATGATGCCGAATAAGAAGATGCTCTAACTTCAGGTACACTTTTCTTGCATTATCAGCTAAACTACGCTTATCTCTTTGTGAAGTAAGATAAATTATGTGGCTGAAAGTGTAGTTCCTAATATATATTTAGTTATTATTATATATTTAAAAACCTCTCATATTCCCAATGGATTTTGAAGATTAAATTGTAATTTTTGTGTGTGGTCGTTTAATAAATATGTATTAACTAGAATATGGGCAGGAATATTGAGGAATTTGTTTAAAGTAGATGTTCATCAGAGCCAACCATTGGAAGTCTTCAAAAATAAAAATGAAAGTTAATAGTGCTCACTATATGTTTGCCTACTGATCAGAGGGTAACAAAATGGAAAACATTATATTATGAACACTGATAGATAATACATATGGGTGTGCCTTCGGCAGTTTGAACACAACCCAAACTGATGCAAGAGCAGAATAAATTTGATGTTGTCATTAATATTTTAGGCTTGGAGATGAGCTCATATTTAAGGTTTCCTGTTATTTTGTTCCAATATTTTGATTTTGAATTTGGATTCCTAAGGAGATCAGGATGAATATTTTATTTTAGTTGATGCTTTTTACATTGTGTTTCTAATGAGAATATCAAAGCATTAATAAAGTTGGTATCGTGATTTTTTTTCATTGTTGATAATGCATTGGTATGTATGAGCTCCCTACAGTATGTATTTGCCTCCGTATTTGTTTTAAAATATTATGGACTGCTTTTGGCTTTATGTCTTTAACAATGAAAAGAATTCAACCAAGTGCAGTTATATTTAAGCTTGATTATGTTTCAACAACCCAGCTAATTATATGAGGAAGTCCTGGCTCCCTTTCCCAATTACATTATATTGGGGAGTTTCATTTATTTACTCTTATTTTATTGTGTTTGTAAATAACTATACCTTCTATTTGCAATGTGGTATTTTCTAAAATATAATTGTTAAAAGTGGGTTTTTTTCTCCCTCTCTCTCTCTGTTATTTTTTCCTTTTATAGAAAGTACAAGTGATTAATATACGACCATAGAAACAAACAGTAGACTAATTTATTATCTGCCAACTAGAAAAATCCCTATTTTGTCTTTCCAAAGAAGATATTATTGTATTATACTATTATCTGATAGCTGGAAGTTGACGGAAATAATGGTTCACTCTTTTTTTTTTTTTTTTTTTTTTTTTTTTTTTTTCTGAGTAACTTTCTCCAACTTACTACAGGCAGCCCCAAGCAAAATGTGTGATTTAAATGTTAAAGCTACAGCTTCCAGCGATGACAAAGAAAACAATCTAAGGAGTTCTTATATCATTATATGGAGCACCTGCACTACACGTTTTTAAGAAGTGAGATGAGCAAATTTGTCTGCAATGCCTTCATAAGAGATGTAGCTTATGTGGTCAATCTCTTTGAATTGATACGGTGTTATGGAACACAATTATTTCCAGTTCTTGCAAAGAACAAATTTTATAACGAAGCTTCAAGAACATTTTGTGAACTGAGAAAAGTAGGGTAGCAAGCGACATAATTACATGGACTTTGATGGTTTCAGGTTATGCACATTATGGGTTGGTGGATGTGAGTCTAAAATATTATGGATTAACAAAATAATGATGTTGTTTCCTGGAACAAAATGATTGAGGAATTTGCAATTTATATATGGGAACACAAAGTTGCACTTGCTTTAATGTTGTGTGCAGGAGAAATCTCTGACAGTGTTACATTCATAAGGGTCCTCAACACATGTAGTCATGTTGGACTACATGTGAGATCCAATACAATAGTGCAAATATCATATCAATTTTGTGTTTGGATGCACTACATGCGAAAGATGTAAGGAAAATGTGATCCAATTTTTCTTTAGTTCTGCTATGAGCAAAGTCGCTCCAATAAATGTGAGAAACATATTTGATTATATTGATGTTAATGTTTTCTAACGTGTTTTATATTCTCAACAAGTTTGTATTTTGTTAGGAGTTTGTTGCATTTTTTATTTATTTTTTGGTAAGGTGATCATACTCAATTGTTTGTTACCAGTTGTATCTCAAGTGGTAAGGGATCCTACTCAATTTTTAATTCTCAATTTAAACATCGTACAACATTGTTCAAAGCAATGGTTGCAGACTTGCAGAGATACAACGATGGATATAACTACCCTATCAGCCCATTGATGAACTGCATGTTGATCAGTTGTAATTCTGTTGTGTGTAATGGTGTGGTAACAGGAACTGGGAAGACTGTGCTGCTGAGTGGTCTATTGTAGGGTGCCTTTCAACTGATTTTTGCAGGCTGCAGTTAGTTTGTAAATTGCAGGGACAGAGTGCAGCATAGTTTTTTGACAACTAGAGTATGAATAAAGATGTAGTTAATCATGCCTGGTTAGTTGTAGGCTTTGTCTATGCTGGTAGATATGTTTTGTATGTGTACTCTATGTTGTTTCTGTTTTATGGGTGAGTTATGTATAATTCTGTACGAAGAGGAGCATGTCCTCTGGGAGGTATTTGATGGTGCATTTAAACTATGTGTGTTCATCAGACTTTATATATGGTTTGGTTTTTTTTAGTGTTTAATAAAATACAAACTACTATTTAGACCATCAAATGATGCCTTAAATCTTCAATTTGTCCATCTATGTTAGAGATCATTGCTACAGTTACGAAGATAGAAATGACCACCCTATCAGCCTACTGATGCTGAAAACTAACAATCCACTTGCTTGGTATCCTTCCACTACCTTTACAGTCACACTTGATGTCACAATACTCCATCTGAAATTATTAAAAGTGATCATAATGAACAAGAATATATTTTTGGTTCTATAAAATATATGAGTTGATAGGATGTGTTTTATTCGCATGCATTTGGTTCCCGGGAAAATGAATAGAAATGGCTAAGTTTTAAAAGATTTTGAGTAGGAGATCAGAATTCAGATTCCAGGCATAGCTATTTTATTTGAATACGGTTTTCATTTTAAATAAAAAAAAATAAAAAAATAAAAAAAAAAAAAAAAAAAACCATTTTATATAGGGTAATATCCCCAAAAAAACCCATATTTAGGTGCCTCTTCCCCAATAGGCCCTGACATGGGGTCATCTTCTCAAACAAGCCCTTTGACTAGATTATATTTTTTAGTAGGTCAAAATTACCCTTGTATAGTATCCTCTAAACTCAACCTTTTATCCTCTAAAACCAGGATAAGACAAAAAACTCAGAACAAGACAAAAAACAGAAAAGGACAAAAAAACAGTGTATAACTTTTTGGTTTTAACATTTGAAAATATTATAACTTGTGTTTTAAAAATCGAAAATCAACATATTTATATGGTTGGAAAGGTCTCGACGAGATCTTTCAAATGAGATCCCACATGACTATAAAATTTTAAATTTAAAAAATTAATTTTTTTATAAAAATTCAAAATTTCATATTTTTTTTTTACCGAGAAGTTGGGTTTCGAAAAAAACTCCTTATGATTTCAAAGGTTTTTCAAAATTACTCTAAAAATCTAAGAAAATCACACATTACTATCAAATTCAAGAGTTTTTATTGTTGTCCTCTAAAATATATCTTCTTGTCTTCTAACACCAAAACAATATCTTCTAAATTGTTGTTTGTTCTTCTGTAAATTACAAAGGCATGATATCCATTCCATATTATTAATATATGTGAATTATAGTCTATAATTTGATGCATGAGTTCGATGTCTTGACTGAGGACAAAACCCTTATAGTACAGAAAAAAAAAGAAAAAAAAATTTGTATTGCTATGAAAAGTTCATAAAAATGTTTAATGTATAGTTAACTTCACAAAAAACTTCACAAAAGAACATAACCCAGTCTATATATTGTTTTTAGGTTACATCTCAAACCATTAGAAAAAAAAAAAAAAACATAACCCAGACTAAACATAAATTCCTCCTTTTGCATGGTGTAATGTCAATAAGCTCGTTAAATTTGTACTCCATTCTCCTTTCCTATCCCTCATACCAGAACAATATAATAGCTCAAATCTCTAATCATTATTTTATTTTATTTTTTGGCAAACGAGGTTGAGGGCACCCCTTACCCCTTTAAATTACATGAGGAAACTTATATCAAACAATCAGTTTACTGGCGTGTTTCGAACCAACGACCTCTCCACTTTGTGAGATGGATGCAACCGTTGAGCCATAAACTCGTGTAATCTCTAACCATTATTGAAACTAATAATCTCCCTTTATTTAAACACTCATGTATTCTTGTTTTTCAACAAAATCCAAGTAATATATATAAAACCATGACCAATATACTTTGATAACTAGCTTTAATTCACCTTTCAAAACTTTTCAATATATAATGTAATTTAATAAAGATACTTTAGCATTAAGGGGTGACATTAGCTTTGGGGATCTGTTGACCAGGTGGGCATATGCTCTGCAGGAACAATGGTAACTCAGCTGTATTGGACATTTGGGGATGTTTGTGCCCCCCCCCCCCCCCCCCCCTGTTTCTTTCTTTTCTCTTCTCTGTCTTTGAGTGGCCTGTTATGCTCAGGAGCTAGGTTTAGAGATTTGTTTTAGTTTTCTAAATGACGGTGTACAGTCTTTGTACATGCTGATCAGGCGATGTATATCCTACCTTTGGGTGTAAATATAATGTTGTTTGATTGAGAGAGAGAAGAAGAGACATACTTTTTATAAAAAAAAAATAATGTAATTTATTAAATTTGCATGTTAAGTTGATACAATAGTTTGTTTAGAGGATAAAGGTACATTATTTAGAGAACAACAATCAATGTTTTAGCGGATAAGACCCTTACAGTATATAAAGAAAAAATTATCAAAAAAATAAAAAACACATTTTTTTTTCTTTTTTTTTCATACCCACGTGGGATCTTGTTAGATAGATCTCGTCGAGAACTTTCCAACCATATACAACATATTGATTTTTACTTTCTTAATCAAAAGATATACAAGTTACAAATAATATAACAAAAAATATTAATTAATATTAAAAAAATTTGTTTTTGTCTTATTCTGTTTTTTTCTTTTGTTTTTAATACAAAGGGTATAATGGTCTCACAAAAATTGTTAAAAGGTAATGTGGTGGGTCAGGGGGCTTGTTTGAGAAAATAGCCCCATATCAGGGCCTATTGGGGAAGAAGCACCTAAACATGGGGTTTTTTGGGGATATTACCCTTTTATATAATTATTAGGACAAAGCAGACAAGTGTTTCACTTTAGTAAGAATTTCGTCAATCTCTGTCTCTATTTCTCTCCCTTTTCTGCCCAATCTCTCACTCTCTCTCTCCTATCATTCACTGTTACATTAGTACCCTTCATTTCTTTGGAATTTAAATTCCATGAACCAAAGACAGCCGATGATTATAGTTCTAAACATGATATTATTAAAAGTGATTTAAAACCATTCGGGATATGACAAGATTTGGATAAAATTTCTGTCATTTAGGGGGACAAAACTACTAAACAATTCCCAAGAAAACCATGAATATGTAAACCCCCCTATTTTAATTTTTAATGGAAATTGTATTTAAGTTTAATTTGAGATTAAGAATAATTGGGTACAAGTCCCTGGACCAAGGGTTTAAGCATAATTACTATAAAGTAGTGGACTATGGTTTAAATAACCCAAACTTAGAGAAAACAACCCACGATCAGATTTCTCCGGAAACACGTCAACACGATCAGATCAGATCCGGATTCATTAATAATCGTTAGATTAACCGACTTCAATTAGATCGATGTCTATATATACACGAGCTATTGATTGGAAACTCTTTACAAAAAAAAAAAAAAAAAGAGAAAGTTTTGCGATAAAAAGAAAAGAGGGAGAGAAAGAGTGGCGGCGCTGCGACCAATTGAAGAAGAGAAATTGCAGTGACTGACTGACCGGAGGCTGCTGAGTATAGAAGCAGTGTTTGTTGTCGGCAATAGTGACAGGGTGTTGCAGAGCTAAAAATAAAAGGGGCAGAAGAAGAACAGTAACATTGAGTAGATATAGTTTATTTGAAGTATGTCTTTATTTTATGATGATACTGAACTATATATATTCAGAGGTTTTAATTTCTATGTTTGATTACATGAATGACGAGGTGAGCACAGATATTGGTATGTATATAACCAGTTTATAATGGTATGTTTAACACAGTAGTGTATGGCTCTCTATTTAATCTGGTGATATAGATTTTGGACTATTGAGATGCATGTGGAATTAAAAACAATATATGTATATAAGTAGCTAAAAATTCTGATATTTTGAACTTATAGGAATTGATCAGAGTCGGAATATATGTTGATATTATTTTAAATTTTTAATTAATTACTATGTAATGGTTGCGGAATCGGACATCAGTACAGTAGACTATTTGCTGAATGGTTATGGACACACAAGTACAGTATATATATGCATAGAGATTTGTCGTCCACACCGAATGTGTTCACTTCGGTGGATAGTATATTTTTATTTTTATTTTGGAATATATGTAAAAAAAAAACGCATTAATATTGAATTCAGGAAATTTATTGACGAATGCCTTGGAATGGCTTTATATACCATAGACGGTATTTGATTAATTTGGAAAATGGGAAAGGAATACAAAATGGATTTGATGTGAAGTTGATGTGAAATTGTCTTGTCAAGTGTTGCTTGTTAGTTTTAGTTGTTGTAGTCGCCCAAGCATTAGTACATTTGCCGCACCTGTGGAATTAGGATTAAGAAAATTAGATATCACCCTAGACGGCTTAGCCTACGGGTTGACACTTGAAATATATTTTTTTTGTTGGGTATTTCCTAGACGGCTTAGCCTGCGGAACTGACCCTACAGACCTTCATAGCCTTGGGTTTTGGTTTCCGCGTAGAGGGTCTTAACCATGGTCAAGGCACACTGGTGCAGTGTGGGTATGGCAAATGTGTGGAGTGCATCATGTGGGAGATGTACTAGTGATTGGGTATAGGTTGTGAAGTGTTGTTTGGGTGTAATGATTGATTTGTAGTGATTGAGATATGGTGTCGAGACTTGAGATTGCTATGAATTATATATTATTGTACTAACACAGTTTTGCAGGAGGATAGGTCAATTAACATTTCTTGCAGGGCTCGACCTATCCTAATATGAGGTGCAACTCAAGTAAGGTATTAATATAATATATAGTATTTACTTAGTAAACGAGATAAATGTATAAAGACCGCGGAGTCTGTTATTTTTATTGTTTTGGGGAATGGAGTTCCCTACCCTTGTCTACTCATACCAGCATAATTTGCTGACCCATGTTACTTGTTTTGCACGTGGGTACGTATCCTTATGGAGCGTAGGCGGAGGCTAGCAGCAAGTTGAGTATGATCGAGAGCAACACCAGGAGGCTTGTGTAGATCCAGTTGTTCGGGAAGGAGTTTGAGATCGTAGAAGTTATAGTTCATAGTAGGTTTAGTTCTTTGATTTGTTGGTCAATAGATTATTCTAGTTTATTTCATTAATTGGATTATTGTTGATTGGGGCATATAGTACCTCAGTTGGAGTTGTTTAATTCAGTATTTGGAGTTCGCAGATTATTTATGGAAACTTATTGGAGTTCAATTTTTCTATGGAAGTATTTGTCTTTAATGGTTATGGATTTTTACCTTGTGCAAATGTTTATTTAGATTACTGTCTTGATCCTTTTTCCTTTTATTGGCATCTTGAGGGTAATTTTGTAAATTCTCTCTTTTTGCCAATTTTGGGAAATTAGGGTCGTGACAGAATCCAAAAGGTCTGTTAACAATCAACACAAACATAAACAACAATAAAAGCTTCAATCCAACGTTCGGATACAAAGCAATAAAGTACATCCACAAATACATATATCGAAAAAATAAAAGCTTAGAAAATACTTCGACAACCAAAATAAACAATATTGGTATGGAACATATGGAAGTTCAAACAAAAAATGGAAACAAACATACTTGAAGCAACAATAGATGTGATGGAACAATAACCAAAAATATATATTTTTAATACTTGATTTTTAGATTTATTTATCTTACTCCCATAGTCCAAGTTCCTAAGATTTAAGTTTAGTCTTGCTATCTATTATTTACCACTTTCTGAAAATCAAAAGCTATTTATCTGGTCGAAACTAATGTGGCGTAGCCACGGGTACAAGTTGTATATTATAGTTTTGATGGTTGTTAACACAAAAGTCAGGATGGCCGAGTGGTCTAAGGCGCCAGACTCAAGTTCTGGTCCTCGAGAGAGGGCGTGGGTTCAAATCCCACTTCTGACAAACTTTTTTAACTTCATATTTTTCTCTGTTTTTTTTTTTTTTTCATTTAAGTATAGTTTTATAGCAAAACAGATAACTATGGATAATGAAGATTCATATTTTTTACTTTTTTGGTTGCAAGTTAGTATTCAAGTGTTGTACAATTAAATTTTAAACTGTCACATCCATATTAATTCGTCGGTGCAGAAGGTGGCTTTGTGTTTGATTTCTCAATCTGCATTAATTAACCTATCAGAAAAATGCAGTTGCAGATTATTAATATAGAAAGTGAAGCAATCAAAACACTCAACCAAGTATATATTATGAGCTACTGTATTTATTATAAAGGATTTCTAGCTAGACCATACATTTGGTATTTTGGAATTGGTTGGGTCATTTTTAGAAATTCATTGCTAAAAGTTTGGAAAAAGAAAAAGCTAGAAATACATGTCTAAAGCCAAACTGCCAGGAAGGCAGGAACTTTGAATGCCAGGAAGGCAGGAACTTCAACACTAAAAGGTATCAGAATCCATTGAATTGTAATCTGTTGTGTAGTAGTAAGGTTTGGTTGAGTTGTTTGCGCTGGTTAATGTCTTTAAATTTAGAGTGCCACAAGATGTATATGTACCCTTCTGCAGGGCCAGCAGGCCAGGCCGAACATGTGGTGACTGCAAAATCTTGTTATAAAACAAAGCATGAGATCTTTTTGAAGGAAAAGTCACCATCATTCAAAGCTTCTAGCCTAAAGTATGTGTGTGGCGTACAACACAAGAAACTGTATTACCAGTATAGATGGGCCTAGCTAGCTTTACATATCATGCGTTCATTAATTCTCAAAAGTTCCCAACCACCACTCTCTTTCCCAGTGTGTGATCGATATGATATTATTATGATTCATCTTTTTGTTATTAATCCAAGAGGACTGCACATATAGTCATATACTACTACTTGCCATTATGATGAACTTTCACTATAGCTCGATCTCCCCATTCATGTGTTAGCTCTCAGAAGTCAGAAGTCAGAAGTCACAATTAATGTCTGTTTTTCCTGCCCAAGTTTACCATTTACCATATAGTAACATGATCAACATTCTAAGAGCATTCCCAATGGAGGGTGGATTTTGGAGGTGGGGTGGATAAATCCACCTTGTAGACAAAAAGAGCTTCCCAAGGGGAGGTGGATTTCGGAGGTGGGTTGCCCACAGGTGGATTTGAAGGTAGAACCGGACGGCATGTTACATGCCGTCCTACTAAAAATTACAATCGGACGGCATGTAACATGCCGTCCGCATATTAAAACCAAACAGACGGCATGTTACATGCCGTCCGAAATATAAAACCTAGAGACGGCATGAAACATGCCGTCCGAAATCTAAAAACAATCAGACGGCATGTTACATGCCGTCCGACCTGTAACGGCTATAAAATTCAAATTTTGCAGCAACGGTCATCTACTGGTTCATTTTTTTGCCAAATCTATATAAATATGGACATCATGTATGAAGTTCATACTATGAACTACTAAAAATATTTTTCTACTAAAAAGATGGCTACTTCTTCTCAAAAAACTACACAAATTGCTTGGACAATGCAAGAAGATGAAGCTTTGTGTCGTGCTTGGGTCACAATTTCCGAAGATCCATCCAAAGGGCGATTTCAACCCGTTAGTGGGTTTTGGGCACGAATTCGAAACGAATTCGTTTCGATGCAACCTTCTGGTAATGAGAGGACTCCCGATGCTCTATCTTGTCGTTATAAGCATATCCAAAAGCATCTAAACAAATTTGTTGGATTTATTGAAGGTATTGAAGCAAATCCACCAAGTGGATCAAATCACGAAGATTGGGTAAGTAAATTCTTTTGAGTTTGAAATATTTTATTTATTTTCCAAGTTAGAATTTTAGTGTGTTTTGACCTTATTTTAATTCTATAATTTTTCCTTTTCATGATCAAATTATAGGTTAATATGGCTAGAAGTGCTTATCAACTTGAAACTCGAAAAACATTTGGTTTTGATCATGCATATGCAATCTTACAACATTCACCAAAGTGGAATGCGTCATTTGAAACAAAGAAAACGAAGAAAAAGTCTGTTGTGCAAGAAAGTCCACCTCCTACTTTTGGTCAAAGTCCAATATTCAATGACTCACCAATTGTCATTGAACGTCCAGAAGGAAAGAAATTGGAGAAGGATAAGAAAAGAAAGGGTCAAGAATCGCTTAAGCTTATGGAAGGGTTTATTCAACGTTTGGAAGGAAAGTTTGAAGTTGATGATGCGGTCATTGCTTCTTCGCTTGAAATGAGGAAACAAGAGCTTGAGGCGCAAAAGGAAAGGACTAGGGTCCAAGATGAGAAAAACCGAATCAAGCTTTTCGAAACCGAATCCAAAATCTTAGCGACCGATTTAACAATCCTTGATCCGCGAGCACGTGAACTAATGAGAATGAGGCAAACCCATATTAAGAACAAATGGGGGAAGGAATTTAATGATATTGGGTTTAGTGGTTATGATTCTTCCGAATCTTTGTAAGCCCTTTGGGCCTTGTCTTTGTAAGCCCTTTGGGCCTTGTCCTTGTAAGCCCTTTGGGCCTTGTCTTTGTAAGCCCTTTCGGCCATGTCCTTGTAAGCCTTCGGGCCATGATTAATATAAAAAAAAATTCAAAAAAACAAATATATATATAATCAGATATATATATATAGGTCAAATACATTTAATAACCATCAAATACATTTAATAACCATAGTGTCAAATAGGTTACATCGTGATTTAAAATGGCTCTATAGTGCCATTAAAATAAAACACACACTACACATCAAGGGGTTCGTTACCATCCCGATTCCAAAGATGCTCTATCAAATCGGCTTGGAGTTGGGCATTTTGAACTGCATTTCTAATAATACCTCTTTGGGTAACATAATGAATCACATATGCCATACCAACTGGTATAAACCTTGCCGGTTCATTTTCCCCTTCCTCAGGTTCCCAATTTTCAACTCCGTCCGCATGATTTTTAAGGACAAACGGCATGATAAATGCCGTCTGTCTCTTTCAAAAACAAAAAAAGGGACAGATCTTTTGCTGGACTCCCCTAAAATTCCTGAAAATTTGTCGACTCCGACGCCGATCACATGTAAACAGAAAAAAAAAATAATAAAAATATAGTAGCCACACAAAATATTTTTACATATTAAAAAACAATCCATATCCGTCCGCACAAATTAATTATTTGTCCAAAAGTTTGAATACAAAAAATAAACTACTCGGTTACATCATAATCATCATCCATCCAAGCCATGCTCGTACTCGTGCTTGTTCTCTTGCGTCGTTGCCTCCTTGTTGGATGGGTTTGTGGTTGTGTGGCCATGTCATCCAAGCCCGGTTGAAATGATCCCAACTCCGCTTGCAATCGGGTATTCTCGTCTCTTTGTGCTTGAAGATACTCGAAACTCGTACGAGATTGTTGTAAGAGTGTATCTCGCAAGCCGTACACCAAAGATTGCGACTGAATCAACTGAGCACGCATTGTTTCCTAAAAAATAAAAACCATATTATTGAAAATGATATTTGAGTTTTCAATATATTATTTAACTCTATAATTAAATAAAATGATACTAACCATATCCATATCCTGGAATTGTTGAGTGAGCTCGTTCATGTAAGTCTCGGGAGCTGAGTGGACTGGTATATACGTCTCTAAGCCGTGTGAAGTAACCACCGAGCACTGCCATGGGTCATCGGGATTGGGAACTAGGGGTACATGATCATATCCACCAGAGTGTGAACCGTACGTAGACGAGAACTGAATGTGTACATCACTACGCAATGCCTGACTAGTAACACCGTCAAAGTTCGGTCCTCGATAGGTAGTCGGTGGTAGTAGAGTCCCACGACTAACTCTAGCCCAATATCTCATATACTCCCTCTCATCCTCAATAGGTAATAAAAAGTCCGATGCTAGTGGCCATTCCAAGTGCTCCTTAAACCATGCCAAGGTACAAAGATCAACATCCATAGCTGTCATGTCAGATGGTGGTGGATAAAGAATCTGTGGTGTCCCAGTACACTGTCTCCAACACCTATCACCTAGGTACCAAGTCCTAAACCCATCGGGGGCCATCAACACCATCCTACGTCGACTCATTTCCCTAGCATGGTAAACATCTCTAGATCGACGTCTAAGTGGTCCCTCAGTCACATCCATTGTGTCTATCTTAAACACTGATGCATCACTCCACGGTTGCCAATTAACTCCCCTATCACCCCTAAGCTCTATTTGGCCTCGTGCAAAATGGACATTGTGTTTCATTTCATTAAAATGTGGGATCCTACGATCTTTACCCCAAGCACGGATACGAGGTATAATATCATGATCCATAGTTTCATCCAGTGAGGGGTTCATTGTACGAAAGTACTCATACCACTAAAACTATAAGCAAAAAATAAATGCATGCGTGTAAGCAAAAACTAAATATAAATGTATCTAGTAAACACCTCAACTAGCATCACGTAAATGCAAAAAAAAAAGATAGGAAATATTTTAAAACTTACCGGTAAAATAACCACAAAGCCAGCAAGAGATCCGTGACCACTAGGTCGAACGGCGGCATCAAGACCATGGTACAAATGGGTCATAGTGGCTCCCCCCCAATCAAAGTCCCACATCTTATCAAAATTTAATAATCCACGTAGCCACCCCATACGAATATAACTATCTCGATTCTTAAAAAGAACATTACCCACAAAGTAAAAAAGGTATGCAAGAACATACTCATAAACACACTCATCCGGTAATGCCCAATCTTTTGGCTTACTTCTCAAAAAATCAATATATCTATCTTTGAACCAAGCCGTCCTAATTCCCCCATTCTTCCAATCTTTTTTTCTATCAAATCTTGTCGATGGATTGTCAAGACATGGAAAATAGTTGTGAAGATCATCAAACATCTCCATTGTATCATCAAATGGAACCGTATCCTCAATACCCACACTTAACCCCGTTAGCATAGTAAAATCAAGTGGGGTTATCCCGGCTTCACCCCATGGAAAATGGAATGTATGTGTACTATCCCACCACCTCTCTACTAAAGCATACTCTAAAGACACATCATTCTTTCCCCAATCAAAAGCTATAATTGGACCTAAGGGTGTACATGATAAAATAGCACATACCCGACCGAAATTGGGATGAGTTTTGCTCGTAAGTAATTTCCACCAACCTTGAGCCGTTTGATGAGCGCAACGAATCTTCCATTGATGGATTTTCTAAAAAACAATTAACAAACAACAAAACAATGAAAACGACATTCGTTTATGTATTTTTATTTCTAATGGGCATTTAATCAAACACTTTATAAACAACACTACCAAACCCCTAAATAAAGACAAAAAAATTGTAAATTCTTACCTGTGTGTTCTCCATTTCAAAGGTAACATGTGTCTCCCTACTTGGGCAAAGGGTAGGATGCAAATTGGGTGCAATTGGGTCGGGAAATTGTAAATGCGGCACAAATGCCTCATTTTCATCAATTGCTTCCGTATTGAGATTACGAGGTGTTGAAGATGACCCTCTACTTGATTTATGGGTCATCTTCTTCCTATTTAACCATCTAGATACTGGTTTAAATAGGTCTGACATTTTTCTTTCCGGTAAAACAGCAAGAAAAGGGAAGAAAGCTTGGGGAAGATAACAATGGAGGTAAAAAAGAAGAAAGAAAGGAAAAATCTGTCTACTGATTCGAATGGTTTGGGTTATATATGAAATACGGACGGCATGTGACATGCCGTCCGGTCTTAACAACATACGGACGGCATGTAACATGCCGTCTGGACTAAAATAAATACGGACGGCATGTTACATGCCGTTTGAAGTTAAAAAACAAAGGGACGGCATGTCACATGCCGTCCGCACGTTTAAATTTTTTTTTAAAGTGCGGACGGCATGTGACATGCCGTCCGCATTTTAAATCCACTCGAACCCCCCACCCTGCGTTGGGAGACTACCACCCAGGTGCATATCCACCTCTCTCTTTGAGGTGGATTTTGCCTTTTTAGTCCGACGTGGCGCCTACGTGGAGGTGGATTTATCCACCCTCCATTGGGAATGCTCTAAGATGTCAAACAGTACTTTAGAACTTTAGATTTTGGTATAGAAGTGTAGTATTATTATGGATGATTCCATTCTCTAAGGAGTTTGGTGTATTATTTAATTATTATGGATGTCCTAAATAATGGACACTAGACAAATTCCACCACCAAAATCTTGATCATTAATAACCTCCAATATATACAACCTTGGCAACGTGAGAGCGCAACCATACCCAACTACTGGCCAACCAGCATATATAGTTTGAACATTTCATTGGAATGGACCGCAGCCAGTATATGTACTACAATCTCAGACTTCAAAACCTGACCATTTTGATTCCGATCTATGAAGAAATTAGTTTACATTAACTACTTTTCTCATTATCTATAACATCCTCCAAACTTATTATCAAAAAAAAAAAAAAAAAAAAAATCCACCATACGTACATATTTCTCAATTGAGTTTGTGGTTTCTTTTTTCTTGATGGAAAGTTACAAACCAAAAAGAAAACAAACAAACAAAAGATTAGAACGAATCATCATCAGCTTCATTCTTGGTATATCATAAAATTAAGCTTCTATGGTTGTAAAGCACGTATGAAAACACCAAATAATTTTGTAAGGGCTCCTATGATTGCGTAAAGTCACAGGAGTCTTTACAAGTTATTATCATATCATACAGAAAATTGAGATTTTTTTTTATGCAAAAATAAGTCATGATCGACCTTTATAAGCTTTTTGGTTTAAAAACAATAATTAAGTCGACTAGCAATGAGCAATTGTCCTCCAGATACGCAAAACAGTAGATAGATGCATTTAGTCCAGTCAAGTGGTCCATATTATCGATTGGATTATTGTAGAAACAATGTATATATCTATATAATACATGTAAAAGAAAATTCTAAGAAACATTTATTTAAAATGACGATAATGACAAATGAAAAAAAAAATGTTAAAGTCTTTTCTTTTATATTATTATAATTATTATAAAGTGTTTTCAAGTTTAAGTTACACCATCGATCATTGAATTTCTTTATAATATATATATATATATATCATTGGATTTGGTCCAAGATAATACATGTATTTGATTTTAATTCTTTTATGTTTGGAGTCGATGTAAACTTTTAGGTTTTAATTATAATTTTTTTTATGAAAAATAAACATCACAAAAATACCAAATCTGAATTAAATCATTAATAATTAGATTAAATTTAAAATGAGACCATAACCTATGATCGAATAAGCTTACTATAATTGGGTGCTTTTGGTTGGACTGCAATAAACTATTAGAATTGGATGATAATGGAATCAAACATCAACTTTTTGAAGAGAACGTGGTGGGACAAATAAAAGAAAATTATAATTGAAGAAAAAGGTAGATCTTGGACTTATCTTCAGAAGCAAAAAGACAAACTATCCAACTGCTTAACTTTCATTCATCTTTTTTCATTTTCATTGCCGTCTTCCTTGTCCTTTATCTTATCATCAATGATCAATCCCAACTAACATCACCCATTCACCCTCACCTCACATATTCATAACATATATTTTCTTTTCCACGCCCAAAAAAAAAAATTCCTCAGTTCCTCACTCTTTAATTTTTTTTTTCTTTCTGATAAGTGATAACCACGTATTTTTTTTTTTTAATTTATTTAACCTTGTCTTGCCTCGAGAATCATTTTATACTAAATTATCAAAAAAATTTACATAAATTATTGCCAAGGAGGCATGATGATGTCAGGAGCAGAAACTAGAAAATTGTGCTTTCGGTGCTAATGTGAGTATACTATACTGAAAAAGGTGGTGTTGTGAGACAAAACGGCTTCTGAACAAAACTTATTTTGTTTATTATCCACAAGGAATTAGTATTTAGTGTTAGTCCCTTTATTATATGTCTAATCTACGAAAATATACCTAAAACGTAAATAAGTGTAATTTATTAATTTACAGTATACCGGCCAACTTGATCTACGAAACAAAAGGAAATGTACACATCAATGTTGTGTTTTTTAAAATATAATAAAACAAGATAAACAAGATTATGAGATAATTATTAGATAAGTTCTATAAATTTTTTTATGATACCACACTCCACAAACATAGACAGTTGCATCTCAATTTTGACTTTGGAGATTAATTAGTTGCTATGCAAACATGGCAAACAGAGAATTTATGTTGATGGAGTGCATGATAATTTTGACTTTAATGGTCAAACTCCTTTGTAAATTGATAACTTTAGTACAGTATTTATGGGATGAAATGCAAGTGCAACAACATGCAAAGTGGTTGTGGGCTTTTCAATGCTCAGCATTACTTATGCCCTAAACCTATTGCATGCAAAGATAAAATGTTTCTATTTCGAATTAGAATTGAAGTCCTATGACTTGTAAATAAAGCTACATAAATGGGCTATACTTATACTACTACTTGCCAAAAAAAAATCTTGCAATTAACAAAAAAAAAAAAAAAAACAGTGTAAATGATTACTGCTAATAAACCTCTTTGACGTTCTTTATATAGCCCCAACACACAATAAAAACACAAACACTGCATAGACATATCTCTCTCTCTCTCTCTCTCTAGGCCTGCACTCTTTTTCTTTAACAATTTCTTCAATCCTACTCTCTTCATCTCATACCTCTTATCAAACATGGTGGTGCTTAACACAAGCCTTAAAGTATCCATGAATGCAAGAATAATCGGGACAAGCGGTGATACGATTATTCTTGCTCATGGATATGGTGCAGATCAATCTATTTGGGACAAGATCATTCCATGCTTAGCTCAACGTTATCGTGTTTTGGTGTTTGATTGGCACTTTTCTGCTGCAGCCAAGGATCCTAATGAGTTTGACCCGATTAAGTATTTGTCTTTGGATGCTTTCGCTAAGGATCTTATTGCTTTACTTGATGAAATGAATTTGACTTCATCAGTGTTTATTGGACACTCTATGTCTGGCATGGTTGGTTGTTTGGCTTCCATCAAAAGAGGTGATCTCTTTAAGAGGCTTGTAATCATAGGAGCTTCTCCAAGGTATATACATATTACATATATATCCTTTGCTCTTCTTTTTTATTCTTAATTACTCATGTAAATCATTTTTCTTTGAGAGCTAGTGTTTACATGTACATATAATCTCTCTCTCTCTCTCTCACACACACACACACACAAGAGTAAGTATCTGACCAGTAGCTTAGTAGAGCAAGCTAAGTGGGACTGTGGGAGGAGAAAATAGAATGAAAGGTTTTTTTATTGGTAGAATACCAGTGAAAGGGTGAAATTCTTAGCAGTTTGATTTCAATATCTACCAAAGGCATATGTACAAATTCTTGATGAAAACATACTTAATTCAATCAGTGTAATGACTATAAGTTCTGCAGAGTGTGGTTCAATCAATCCGTGGCTGTGTCCCAACATATATTAAAGGGTTCACTGGGCACAAAGTGTAGTTTTTTCTTCCCTTTGTTTTTTCTTTACTCAATTCACATCAGGTCAACAGTTTCAACTTTCAAGGACCCGGCCATTAAACCCCTCAATTTAAATTCTGAATGAAGTTTAGCCATAGTATTCAATTGTTTTGATGACCACAACTTTTACCAAGATTCGAAGCCCACATTGAATAGAATGGTCAAAATTTTTTCCCTCTCTCTAGATAAAATTAATAGACACAACCACACGTATGCACTTCATGGGGGGCCAAAGCCTTTTCAAGTTAGTTGGTGTAGTTGAGTTAGTTCAAGTCCCTGGCTCCCTGCACCCTACATACCCTTGACCACCATTAAATAGAATGGTAAAATAATGCATGTATCTAATGACCCCCTTGTTTATTGCAGATACATGAACTCAGAAGACTACGAAGGAGGATTTGAGAAGCCACAAATTGATCAAATTTTCACAAGCATAGAGTCCAACTTCCCAGTGTGGGCTACTAATTTTGCTTCTATGGTTGTTGATGCAAATGATCCTTCCTCAGTACAAAAATTTGAAAAGATCTTAAACAAAATGAGACCTGAAGTAGCACTCCCAATGGCAAAAGTTGTTTTTTGTAGCGATTTTCGTGGTAGTCTGGATAAAGTCCTAGTACCATGCACCATCATTCAGATGACCAATGATATTGTTGTTCCAAACTCTGTCGTCTACTATATGCAAAAGAAAATCAAGGGGAAAACGACGATTGAGATGATAGAAGGTAATGGGCATTTCCCACAGCTCACCAACAACAAACTGCTTGTTGATGTTTTAGATAAAGTTCTGAGTTTGGATTGTGAATGAAGGGATCGAGAAAGAGCATTTGAGCTTTGTTTTGTACTTTTGTGTCATAGGAAGATTGTAGGATAAATAATTATGGTCCAAACTTTTATATTTTTATGGATTACTGAAGTATATTTAGTGGAGGTATCAGCATGTAATAGGTTTTTTTTTTTTAATGAGGCAGTATGTAATAGGTTGTGTAGTGTGTGTAAGTTGTTGAAAGTCGAAACATTTTGTATTTGGTATTGGGTGGTTTTATGTAAAATATGGAAACATCAAAATAGAATCGAATATGCATTGGTTGAATTAATGAACACCAACTCTACTAGACCAAACTATCCTAGTAATCACTGTGTTATTATAGTAAAATGTTGCACTCACCATACTACAGAGAGTTACCATCATATCACATCCTTGGGCGGTGGCTTACAATGTATGATAATATTATATATACAGTAGAAATTACTTTTAAGAGATTTAAGAGATTTTTGGACATACCCATTTTCGAAATTTGAGATACCCTAATTTGAAAAAATATTTGAGATACCCCATTTCAAGATGTGGTGTTATCATAGCCATCCATCTTAAAACTAACTTATGGTTGTAAATATCTTCTGTCTTGAAATGGGGTATTTTAAATTTTGACTTTTAAATGGGGTACGTCCAAAAATCTCTAGATTTAAAACATATATCAGCTGATTTAAACAATTCAATTTGAGAGGACAAATCATTATAGAGGGAAGGAATTCTGTTTTTGGAAACGAAAGTCTTAGTCATATCATATGTATAAAATTTATGAAGTCTCTACTTGAGAGTTGGATTGAAAATATTTGCATATGCTGATATAGTGATATGAATCCTAGCTTGTAGCCACCAATCTTTAATGTTTTATACATGTGTTGCCCACGTGGAATGGATGGATCATGGCAATGTAAATTTCCTGTTTCCATTGATATGCTTTGAAAGTTTAATGATTTTGTTATGATGTTGAATGGTCATGTTATACGGACCAAGTAAGATGATTTAACTGAGCTTGATCGATTAATTTGAGTGTTGAATCGAGGAAATTGTGAAAAAAAATGGCATAAACCGCATAATGATACAGACTACGGTTGCTGCCCGGCATGCTTGTTTGGTTTTAGGCTATGTAAAATTAATTGATCCAAGATGTACTTTTACTTGTATGAACTTCTGTGAGGTATCTTCATATATTTACTGAATCAATCCCAGTTTAATGTCATTGTGTAACAACATGTAATTCACTAATTTGATCATGACTTTTCATACAAATTAAACGTACGTGATCGTGATCGAGCTTATTTTCTGAAGATGATCACTAATACTGTGAATATAAATTTGGATGACTAGTGGACTTCTATTTGTGTTTCTCGTTATGTTGATGCAAAGATCCTTCTTCTGCAGCAAAATTTGAGAAGAGTTTAAACAAAATGAGACCTGTAGTAGGCAAGAAGCTAGTCAGCACTCTCAAAAGAAAGAAAGAAAAAGGTGTAACGCCCCTGAAATCCGATCCTAGCTGGCCAGGCCAAAATCGGGTAACAGAGTCATAATGATCTCCATATGTCCTCCATGGACCGTAGGGTCACACTACTGTCACGTGATATCACACCTCTAGACCACAGAAGAGCATAATAAAATAAACAACAAATACTAAATTAACAGCGGAAGACTAAACAAAATACAAACTATATAAATATACATCAGAGTCATGCCCGAAGGTTACAACTCATCAAACTCCAACTAGACATATGAGCAACTCAAGACAACCTCCACTAAGCTCTTATCGAATACTTCATCTCTAAAACACTTGTATCCTGAAAAGGGAAAAGGGAAGACGTTAAACGCCAGCAAGTTACAGAACTTGAGGTTCGATCTTAATTCCCAGAAAAGGAATCCGCGCATCCTAAAGATGAACAATTATAAATAATAATTAATTTATTTTAACATTTAACACAGTGATCAATAATTCAACAAGATCATTCTCTGGTAATCCGCAATGTCAATCATATTTCCGGTTCCAATAATCAAATAATCAAAATCTATTTCAATTAATCAATCAATCAATCAGTCTGCAATATCAGATCAAGTCCTTATCCAGTAATTCCAATCCATCATATTACATCAATCCAAATCCATGCATCAAGTGCCAAGTTGTGCAGTAGCACCGAGTCGTACGCATCACAACCATACACTCACATAAAATTCATATATAAAGTTGTGCAGTAACACCGAGTCGTACGCATCACGCCATACACTCACATGAAATTCATATATAAAGTTGTGCAGTAGCACCGAGTCGTACGCATCACGCCATACACTCACATGAAATTCATATATAAAGATGTGCAGTAGCACCGAGTCGTACGCATCACGTCATACACTCATTGAGTTATGTCATGTGACAACACTCCGGGACGTCTCCCAATCATACGGGTCCGGTGTTAATTTGTTTAACACGCCCAAATCAAATCCAACACATGGTTCAATCCAATCATTCTATTCCAATCATTATCCATATAAATATATATGACGAACAACATAAACGTATATGATGTCAAGTTCAGGAATTTCTAAAGTAAGAAAGTCCATAACCAATGGGTTCAATCAAACATTACAATACCAAGTCAAATATTCAAATCTAATAATAACATATTTTAAAATATAAATTTCAGCAATATTAATAACTAAATATTAACAAGTTTGCATATTTATCGATTTCTAATTATTAGAACATGTATTTCATGATAATCAATTATTATTCTACTATCCCAAACTTAATAACCAAACTAACACTTCAACCTAATCTGAAAATTAAGAGAAAACATCAAGTAATATAACTTGCCTCATAAGAAGACCACCAAACATCAAATATACGAAGAACACAACTCAAAACCACCATACTGCAATCCAATCACAGATTTTCTGACCTCTAAAGAATCAGTTGTACAGGTCACGTCCGGAAGATTCACATACTCTACTTTATATGCTCAGATGCGTATTTTCAATAGGGTTCTAATGACGTAAGATTCATGTCATTCCGAGTTCTGTAGAGAGAGTTATGACCGAAATACTAACAGGGTGTTATCAAAAACGGGAATCCATATATTTCTCTTCAAGTTTGAGATCTAGGGTTTTTCTTTTTGATTTAATAACTAAGAATATTATATATAGTAATATTTATTTATGTGGACTTAAAGATGAGTTTAAAATAAAGCCCAAAGGCATAATACTAATCTCATATATAAAACCTATTTATATAGTCAAAGAAGTCCAAATTGAAATCCAATTTCTATTAAGCACAAGCCTATCAAAATACCGGGTATTACATTCTACCCCCCTAAAAAGAGAAATCTAGTCCTCGAGATTCAAATCAAACATCAAAATAAAGCTAGGTAAACAATATATCGACTAAAAAAAAAAAAAAAATGAATCATCATATGATTTAGATATCATAAATAGCTCGATATAAAACATTGTTAATACATATGCATCTAATAATACAACAAAGTGTCAGGAGAATGTCAGGGTACCATATAAAATGTGTCTCGATACAAATGTGTCTCGATATATTTAATTGCACATCACCAATCTTGATATGTAAATAGTAATATACATGCATCAAATGATTATATCATATAAATATCTATCAGAAGACTAAATAAAGGAAACAAGTCTCTATCAACCAGAATCTGTATATGCACAACATATTATGGGTAAAAACAAAATTTATTGTCCAAACTTATAATCATTATCACAAGCATTAACTTAGTCAATACATTACTCCAATCATCTCTTGTGTTTCCTTGGGTACGCGACCCGCACACACTGAATAGCTACACATAGCCAACAACTCATAAGAGTATCCAAACAATTCCAAAACAATTCCAAATATCATAATATGTCACTACCTTATCAAAAAACAATTCCAGTACACAGGTTATGTATCCAATCATGCTACAGCATCCACCACTCGTATCTAAAATACATCAACGTTTAATAGATAAACCGATAACGGGTCAAGCTATCTCTAATATATCACGTAATCATGCTAGAGTCAAGTAGCTCCTAGTAAAAGCAGTGTCAGGTCTTAGGGAGTGCAGAGTGTGCAATTACACATGACCCTCCAAATCTTAAAGTCGGCTCTAAGGTAAAGGGTTTACAACACTTCGAAAGGCAAGTAACATCAAGTTACATCTTTAATTCAATATTCAAAAGGATACCATAAACCACAATAAATATGCATTTATTAATATCTTTCAATATAACAAAAATATTCAATTTTGTCACTTCCAAACCAGGAACACCACCAAACCATTTACTCATGCATGAGCCATATCAATTAAAACAACCTTATTGTAATAATAATACATATCTGAATTTCTATTTTCTTTAATTTAAATTGTTATAAAAATAATCATACCTACATTAACCGTCTAACATAGATCCTTCTTATTTTTATTTTTTTTTTCAAATAAATGAACTTTTCAAAGTAAGATTTAAAACGTATCGCAAACATACTAGCACAACCTAATAAGGTATCAAATTCAAAACCTCAATTTAAATATATCCACTATAAGATTTCTATACACATTACACACTAATAAACCTTTTTGGCATAATGAAAAATTTTATTCTTTTACCCAAGTTCGAATTCTTATCCAATTAAAGTGCATCATACTAGTACATAGTATTATCGTATACCATCCAGGAAAAATCTTCATGACAAATTCATAAAGAAAGACTAATACATTTATATTATCTATAACATGCGTATAAAGTGCATCAGCATAACTAAAAACATACAATAATTTGTATTTGAAAAGAATCCTCCAACCTGGTTATTCATGTATACACAATGGATTGCAAATTAAGAGCTTCCAGTTCATCATATCATTCTTGAGATTAAAAATACTTTCAAGATATCCAATTTGCTTCTAGGCGCTAAGAATTCCATCTACCGAAAAAATGCTTAAATTTCTATGAAAATCATCAATATTCAAAATACCGCAAAAACATATTTCTTCTAATAAGTCAAAATTTTCAAATCATGGTTTGAACTGAATCATTAACAATACAATTTGCTACCAACATGTTAAGCTAACTAATCAAACTTTATTCATGCTTCTACACAAAACATGGAACATGATATCTAAACAGTTATCCGCAATTATCAAAATATCTACTTATGCATAAAGCAAATATAATACAATTTCAAACCGAAATAAAACTTTAAGAGAGATAATTATTATCCTCTGCAAACTATATTATCAAATATATAACCCAACATTTATTTAATTATATGACACAACTATTAGATATTTTATACAATCAAAACCATGTCATGTTATGATAAAATTTATTATAAATAAATAAACTAGACACTATTTAGAGTTTTATATTGTCAATTTCATGAATATATTATTCCAAGCTCAACGATGCTTTAACATGTATATCATCAATTTTATCGTAAATCTGGCATAATATTCAAAAATTCATAACTCTCTAATCGAAATTTCAAATAAACGGAATTATATGTCCAAACGATGGTATCAAAGAACTCCACACAATCTAAGAGAAAGTTTTTAAAATTTCGAACAGTTTCGAGTAGAAAGCTGAAATACTCAAATTACATTAAATGCATACGAGAAATATCATATATTTTTACTGATTGATCCAAACAAGACATGTAATATATCAAAATGCTCATAATTAAATAATCTACAATCTATCAGAATAAAGTTTTTCCAAAAGACTGACGGATTTTTTTTTTTTCTGAAACAAGCAATAACAAAATTCCAACCAAACTCAATCAAAAATTCATATCTTAATAACTGATAATCCAAACGACATGTACAATATGTCAAACTCTTTGTAGCGATAAAGCCTACAAATCATCAGAAGAAACTTTTTCTAAATTCATAACCAATTGTAATGAAAATTGTAATCAGTAAAATCTACATAAGTTTTACGAGAAAAATCATAACTTTCCAACCAAATATCAAAACGATGCATACTATATATTAAAACGACCGTATTTAAATTATCTACAGATCATCAAAGGCAAGTTTTCAAAAATTCATAACGGAAAACTCTGAAAAAACATGAACAGTAACAATAACACGTAAAATGAATACTTTTTTTTTTTTTTCATATTTTCTACCAAAAATATATATACTAGCATGCTTTATAGATTTAACTCTACCTTAGCCAAATCTTATTACAACATGCAAACAAAACTTTATTCTATTAGAATTTTAATCTCGCTTCAACTTAATCAAGTCATTCCAAAGATTACAATAAACATATCGTATAAATCCAATTTATCTTTATTATTAATTCCACATGCAATACAACATATATCTTTGAATAAAGATATGTAATCACCAGAGTTACTAGCTTTAAAAGATCACTCCAACTCAAACATCATATCAATAACATAAGCAATTTATACCATTATGCTTAATCATCTTAAGAATATATTTATTCTAAAATCCTTTTGTAAATAATTTTTTTTTTTTTTTTTTTTTTTTTTTTTCCAATCAAATCAACCTATGTATGCTACATATATTTCATCAATAAACATGATCTCATAAACAATATTTATCATGCTTCCATCTTCCAAATTCAAGTATAATTTGTTTAACATAAAAAAAATATACCCATATTTTCATATAACATATAACAATCCATGCTTTAAAATCAAGCAACAAATTTGAAATGTTTTAAGAACATTACGCTAACCAAATAAAAACTTATCTTTCAAGTTTGAGAATTTTGTTTTTCCCAAAACAAATAATCATCAAGTATTTTCCATTCCAAAAAAAAATATACACCTAAGCAATCATATCAAAAGTGATATAGAGTTCATCCAAATATCTCATAATCTCAAATGCATCAACATGCTCTAATCATGGTTAAACAAATAAAAGCAACAATATCAATTAAATCTTTCAACCATATTCGACAACATCATTGCAACTAAACCTCGTTCCCTTACGGAATATCATCCTAAACAACATTGGCATCAACCAAACTATCCTCGCAAAGATCTAGTTCAACCATTCTTTCCTGAAGGTAACTATCTGTACTGCATATATCCAAACATATGATTCACGAAGAAATATTAAACAAGGTAAACATGCACACAATATCTAGAAGCACTTCATCACAACAAACAATATAATATATCTATACGTATATAAACTCAACCAAAACAATCCTCACTCAAGTAGAGTCTAAAGTAAACTCTACCACTGGTTGCTCATACTCCTAAGAACTCAACTGGACTCCACAGGTATTCCCTAAAGGTCAAACGAACTCTAAGCTCTGATACCAACTGTAACGCCCCTGAAATCCGATCCTAGCTGGCCAGGCCAAAATCGGGTAACAGAGTCATAATGATCTCCATATGTCCTCCATGGACCGTAGGGTCACACTACTGTCACGTGATATCACACCTCTAGACCACAGAAGAACATAATAAAATAAACAACAAATACTAAATTAACAGCGGAAGACTAAACAAAATACAAACTATATAAATATACATCAGAGTCATGCCCGAAGGTTACAACTCATCAAACTCCAACTAGACATATGAGCAACTCAAGACAACCTCCACTAAGCTCTTATCGAATACTTCATCTCTAAAACACTTGTATCCTGAAAAGGGAAAAGGGAAGACGTTAAACGCCAGCAAGTTACAGAACTTGAGGTTCGATCTTAATTCCCAGAAAAGGAATCCGCGCATCCTAAAGATGAACAATTATAAATAATAATTAATTTATTTTAACATTTAACACAGTGATCAATAATTCAACAAGATCATTCTCTGGTAATCCGCAATGTCAATCATATTTCTGGTTCCAATAATCAAATAATCAAAATCTATTTCAATTAATCAATCAATCAATCAGTCTGCAATATCAGATCAAGTCCTTATCCAGTAATTCCAATCCATCATATTACATCAATCCAAATCCATGCATCAAGTGCCAAGTTGTGCAGTAGCACCGAGTCGTACGCATCACAGCCATACACTCACATAAAATTCATATATAAAGTTGTGTAGTAACACCGAGTCGTACGCATCACGCCATACACTCACATGAAATTCATATATAAAGTTGTGCAGTAGCACCGAGTCGTACGCATCACGCCATACACTCACATGAAATTCATATATAAAGTTGTGCAGTAGCACCGAGTCGTACGCATCACGCCATACACTCATTGAGTTATGTCATGTGACAACACTCCGGGACGTCTCCCAATCATACGGGTCCGGTGTTAATTTGTTTAACACACCCAAATCAAATCCAACACATGGTTCAATCCAATCATTCTATTCCAATCATTATCCATATAAATATATATGACGAACAACATAAACGTATATGATATCAAGTTCAGGAATTTCTAAAGTAAGAAAGTCCATAACCAATGGGTTCAATCAAACATTACAATACCAAGTCAAATATTCAAATCTAATAATAACATATTTTAAAATATAAATTTCAGCAATATTAATAACTAAATATTAACAAGTTTGCATATTTATCGATTTCTAATTATTAGAACATGTATTTCATGATAATCAATTATTATTCTACTATCCCAAACTTAATAACCAAACTAACACTTCAACCTAATCTGAAAATTAAGAGAAAACATCAAGTAATATAACTTGCCTCATAAGAAGACCACCAAACATCAAATATACGAAGAACACAACTCAAAACCACCATACTGCAATCCAATCACAGATTTTCTGACCTCCAAAGAATCAGTTGTACAGGTCACGTCCGGAAGATTCACATACTCTACTTTATATGCTCAGATGCGTATTTTCAATAGGGTTCTAATGACGTAAGATTCATGTCATTCCGAGTTCTGTAGAGAGAGTTATGACCGAAATACTAACAGGGTGTTATCAAAAACGGGAATCCATATATTTCTCTTCAAGTTTGAGATCTAGGGTTTTTCTTTTTGATTTAATAACTAAGAATATTATATATAGTAATATTTATTTATGTGGACTTAAAGATGAGTTTAAAATAAAGCCCAAAGGCATAATACTAATCTCATATATAAAACCTATTTATATAGTCAAAGAAGTCCAAATTGAAATCCAATTTCTATTAAGCACAAGCCTATCAAAATACCGGGTATTACAAAAGGTTTTCCAATTTCCCAAATAGCCGGCCTGGATAGAGCCATAGAGGTTCATAACCTCATGTGCACCATCATTCTTATGTCGTGATCTATCTTATTCCAAACTTCCTCGCAGCCTCACTTGTTATATGAAAATGAAGGGAAAGGTGAAAACGACAGTTGAGATGATAAAAGAAATGGTCATTTCCCACATCACCAAGAACAAACTGCTTATGTAACTCTGATGATGTCGAAACTGTATCACACCTGTTTGCCTTATGCCCTTTCTCTTCTATAGTTTTACGATTGATTAGTTCCCAATTAACTAGGTATAGCTTGGCCACAGAACCAACCCCATACACCTGAATGGCTGGCAAAACTTTTGAAACTATGTAACACCCATGAGTTGGTGTTAGTCCCACTGTATTAACCATTTTTGTGAGGTTGCTCAATACATTAATGAAAGATGATGATGTGTATGATATGAACAATAATAAAGTAGAGACGTGAACACCATTGTATACGTGGTTCGGCAATTGTGTCTACATCCACGGAGAGAGAGAATGAACTTTATTATAGTAGTGGTGATACAAAATGGGAGCTCGATAATGGAGAGAGCTCAAGAGAGAGATGAGACCTGAGAGGTGAGGTCTCATGAGAGAGTGTTGAGGTCTTGTGTATGATTCACAATGAGACCATCAGAAGATGAGTAGTTTGCCTTTATATTTATAGACTACAATGTAACTCCATTCTTAGCAATTAATAGGGTAATAATGGGGAAAATATCTTTGTAATAATAAGGCTTAACTTTGTAACTTGTGCCATCAAGAGAGAGCCCATTAGATGTTGAGATGTGGCACCATGATGGACGGTAGAGATGGTGCCACATGTATGTTGTATATAGTACCCCTACATAAGCCCCCTCTTTTTAGGTTGAACGGAGTTCGGGCTGAAAAGAAGTAATCGAACCGATCCAGCCCCCAAGATGAATGAAATATGGGGTTCTTTAACGAAGTCGATCCGCCCCAAATTTTGATGAGCTTGATCATTGAGATTTGCAGGACGCGATGAAGGTCCCTTGTGGTAATGGCAACTCGATCATGAATTTGTGTATAGCGAGCTAGTTAGTTCCAAGGAGACCTGGTAGCTCGTTCAGAAGGCATGTAGACGAGATGGACAGCTGCAAGCAGGTCGTACTGAAGTGGGTCTTCTTGCATACATGGGTGGTTGTCTTTTTGTGGTCGAGTTGCATAGACCTGATACTTGTTGATAATGTTAGCATGTGAAAGATTATAAAATTTAGTAAGAGACTTACACTGAACTGTATGTCTTCCTTATGAGTTTTGTATGTACTATCTTTGTCGCCTTGTGATTGGACATTCCGATAGATGTGGCACTTTGGAGTGCACATGTAGCTCGTTTGAGAAAGAGCATTGGTTGACCAAGTGTTTTGAGAGTTACTTGGAACCTTTTGGTGCCCAATCTAGTGAATGGTCGCAGCGTGGAGACCTGTTTGACAATTCTCGGGCATGTGGCCTTTGTGGGTCTGCATTGCGTTGAGAGTGAATGCGTTCGACCAGGCGTGTGGCTTGAGAATTGTGTTTGAGGTCGTCCCGCATATGAGTGACTCACTAGTCAATGAGGGTGGCCGTATTGTATATCAAAAATTTCACTTGTAAAGAGTTCAGTGAAAGCAATGTGGCGCATTTGTGCAAAAATAGCTCATCGGGAGTAAGGTCGTGTTCATGTGACCTGCACATAGAGAGAGCTACAAAAAATATCATTAATAGCTAATTGTGCTAATAATAAGTTAATTTCATTAGATAAAGTGAGAATAGCCCCCTGTATGGCATAAATGTTCTTGAGGTCGTTGAAAGACCTGTAATTTGAGGAGGTCGTTGATAGACCTGGTGAGGTCGTTGGGTTAGGGACCTGAGTAAGAGGTCGCGTCGAGACCTGAGAGGTCGTTGGCTTAGAGACCTGAATAAGAGGTCACGTCGAGACCTGATAGGTCGTTGGCTTAGGGACCTGAGTAAGAGGTCGCGTCGAGACCTGAGAGGTCGTTGGCTTAGAGACCTGAATAAGAGGTCGCGTCGAGACCTGAGACGTCGTTGGCTTAGAGACCTGAATAAGTGGTCACGATGAGAGACCTAAATCTTGCTTCTGTCGAGTCCAGTAATTGTGTAAACAATTTGCTCCAAGCCCCCAACTGTGAGTTGCAATTCTATCTTTTCAAATTCAATGATTTTCTTGAAAATCACCATCTGAGAACCTTAGAACAATTGTGTTCGGTGGGGTTGGTGGGTGGAATTCGCTTGAGAAAATCCCAAGTCCCTGCAGTCAGCGCCAAATGTATTAACCATAATTGTGAGGTTGGTCAATACATTAATGAATGATGATGATGGTGATGATATGAACAATAATAAAGTAGAGACGTGAACACCATTGTATACGTGGTTCGGCAATTGTGCCTACATCCACGGAGAGAGAGAGAATGAACTTTATTATAGTAGTGGTGATACAAAATGGGAGCTCGATAATGGAGAGAGCTCAAGAGAGAGATGAGACCTGAGAGGTGAGGTCTCATGAGAGAGTGTTGAGGTCTTGTGTATGATTCACAATGAGACCATCAGAAGATGAGTAGTTTGCCTTTATATTTATAGGCTACAATGTAACTCCATTCTTAGCAATTAATAGGGTAATAATGGGGAAAATATCTTTGTAATAATAAGGCTTAACTTTGTAACTTGTGCCATCAAGAGAGAGCCCATTAGATGTTGACATGTGGCACCATGATGGACGGTAGAGATGGTGCCACATGTATGTTGTATATAGTACCCCTACACCCACATTGCCAAGGAAGTGGTTGTATTGGTAGTATATAGAGCTTAACCATACTCTAACTAATGTCAAAGCCTTTTGGGGTAAACCACATGGGTGGGCCCTGATCCAAAACCCTCTACTGCTAGATATCCGCAGTGACTAAAGGGGGACAATATTGACATTAGCGAGCGGTATGGTGCTCGACGCACTGGGATGAGCGAGGACGAAATCCCGGGGCGTTACAGTTCCCGGGGCGTTACAGTTGGTATCAAAGCCGACGACAGGTCGCCTGTTGCAGGTGGGAAAGTACGCTGGAAAGGCCCAGGGAGCGCCAGGTACTTGTCTCACTTGGCAGGGAACGTCGGAGATTTTGGGACTGTACTGAGTGTACTGCAGAGCCGAGGACGGCTCTATTTCTAAGGTGGTGAGATTGTAACACCCATGAGTTGGTGTTAGTCCCACATTGCCAAGGAAGTGGTTGTATTGGTAGTATATAGAGCTTAACCATACTCTAACTAATGTCAAGGCCAAACCACATGGGTGGGCCCTGATCCAAAACCCTCTACTGCTGGATATCCGCAGTGACTAAAGGGGGACAATATTGACATTAGCGAGCGGTCTGGTGCTCGACGCACCGGGATGAGCGAGGACGAAATCCCAGGGCGTTACAAACTAAACCTTCACAATCCAGAGACAATAACAATAGCTGTGTTTACCTTTAGCTTTATTCGGAAGGCTAGAAATGAAAAATCCTTTTAATATATGTTTTGTCACCTTTATTTTGTCACCTTTATATGCTAGTCAGGAAGACACAATTTCAAGCAGCCTCCTTTTTACAATATATACAATCTCAAAGAGTTCCTAAAGAAGTGGCGAGCTCTTATATTCATTAGGAACCACCTCCCCCTCCGTGGCTTAAGATGAATGTAGATGGTTCATCAAATGGACAAGTTGGTAGCATAGGAATTGTTCTAAAAAATGAGTTTGGAATTTTTATTGCAGGTCTGTCGAGACAAGTTGGGAACATCACCAACGACATGGCTGAGCTATGGGCAATTAGAGAAGGCCTTCAGATGCTTAACAGTCTAGATATCTCACAAGTTGTGATGGAGTCTAACTCACTTTTTGCAGTAAATGTCTTGTCTGGTTTGTGTACATATGCTTGGTACTTCTGTATGATTGTGGATGATTGTAAACGACTTGTGTCAATGTCTTCTGTTTTGGTTAAACATGTATATAGGGAGACAAATCCAGCTGATTTGCTAGCTAAGAGGTCTCTTAGGGTCATCACCATACTGGTTTGTAAACCCAGATTCTGAGCTAGGCCTGATGTTGTACTATGACAATGCAGGTACTGCCTTTGTGCGCAACTACTGCTACTAGTGTGGTTTGGAATTTCTATGAATAGAAATAGCACTTTTGTTCGAAAAAAAACAAAGAACAAACTGCTTCTTGATGTGAAGAAAGAAAGAGCATTTGAGTTTTTTTTTTTTTTTTTTTTTTTTTTTTTTTACAAAATCAATTTAGTTATAAATGATCATAATATTTGATACAATCGTGATCAACCTGCATGAAGATGTAGTACAATAAATAAAGGGCCCATATGAATTATGCAGCTTCTAGTTGTTTAAGTGGTTTATGTAAATCATGGAAAATCAAATCTCATATGGACAGCTGATTATTGGATGTTGATCGATAGAAGAACACTGAAAGCAAAAAATATAAAATAAAGGGCAAATTAGACTTACCCCAGAGATTTATCAATTTAATTAGACTTACCCTACATATTTCAATTTATTTAGAGAAACCCCACATATTTGTAATAGACATTAGTCAACCGTCAGTTGACCTAGTCAAACCCATATTTGACATATATTTTAACATAAACTACTTTAAATACCCCTAAACTTATACACCCACCATTCCATTGTTACTCATCTTCTTCTTCCCCAAAATTGTGCATCTTGTACAAAAGAATTCATGATACCAAATAATTATTATGTTGACCCATCACATAAAAAAGATAAAATTGGTACTTAAAACCCTAACTTGATTTTACTTGAAGTGTTAGATATGCCTCATGTCTTGGTACTTTTTTCATCTTGTTTCATCAACACTCCAACCTTTAAACAATTGTATAAGTGAAGAAGATGATAAACAGTTTGTGTGCTCTCTATTTTAATTGGTTTGGAATGTAGGGTTACATCTCCATCTTTGGGTAAAAAATCAGATTTAACTTAATCAAATGGTTGCAAAACCATGTTGCCATGTGTTCAAGTAAGGGTTTTGTTTATGTAAAATACTTTAGGGATATTTTAGATATTTAATGTTAAAATACAAGTCAAATCTAAGTTTGACCAGGTCAGCTGACAGTTGACTAACATCTGTCACAAATCTGTGGGGTTTCTCTAAATAAGTTAAAATCTGTGGGGTAAGTCTAATTAAATTGCTAAATCTGTGGGGTAAGTCTAATTTGCCCTAAAATAAAAGAGATCCAAAACATTTGGACACATGATGCAAGTTGGATTCGCGGGATTCTCCACCTAGCGTCAAGTTGGGTTATTGTCACACTCAAATATATTACTGTTTTTTTATTAGCTGATTTTTTGGGGGGTTTTTAAGACTTAAGCCCCTTTAAATGGTCACGTTTTAAATAAACCCCCTATTTATCCAAGTTTGGACTTTGCCCTAAAATAAAAGAGATCCAAAACATTTGGACACATGATGCAAGTTGGATTCGCGGGATTCTCCACCTAGCGTCAAGCTGGGTTATTGTCACACTCAAATATATTACTGTTTTTTTATTAGCTGATTTTTTGGGGGTTTTTTAGACTTAAGCCCCTTTAAATGGTCACGTTTTAAATAAACCCCCTATTTATCCAAGTTTGGGACTTTGCGCCCCCCCCCCCCCCCCCACCTTCCGTCTACTTCTATCAAATTTAACGTTTATTTTTATTTTTTCTTTCTAAAATACCCCTCCCTCATACTTTAGACTTAACCCCCATTTCAATAGCACTAAGTAAAACTGTTATGTTTTGTCAACTGAAATGTTTTAGGAGTATTTTGGGAAGTTGAAAAAAAAATGGGGGTTAAGTAAAAAATCCCGAAGTATTTTGGGAAGCAGACGGAAGGGGGGCAATGTCCAAAGTTAGACAAAAATGGGGGTTTATTCAAAACGTGACCATAAAAGGGGGGTTAAGTCTAAAAATCCCAATTTTTTTAGGGTTTATCAGTCCTGAATAACAATAAAAATTAAGCAATACAATATCTAATCAACATCTTTTAACAGTCGATAGTTCACATATTCCGAGTTTAAAATATAGGAGTAACTTACATAATTAATTGGAGAGGACAAATCATTACAAATTGAAGGAATTTTGTTTTGAGTTTTTAGTTCATTGGTCCATTCTCACTGTTTTGGATCGAAAATGTTTGCAGATATTTTTTTTTTTGATAAATGGGGCATATTATTCAAAATGTTTGGAGATGCATGCTTGGTTTCTCATTGCTTGTATATATAGTAAAACCTCCCTATATAGGGTCATACTCTTGGGACCAAAATAAATTATTACTATAGAGAGGTTATAACTTAATAGAGTTTTACTTAAGAAAATTATCGTATAATTTCAATAATGGTATAGTTTCAAAACAATAATATAGCTTCAAAATATAGTGCACATGTACTAACTTAGTGATGGGAACTGTTAGAAAATGAAAAAAAACATATTAAATGTCTCAAATTTTATATTCTTGTTAATATTTTTCTCAATATGTAATATATATTTTTTGTTAATATATACTTAATTATAATTATGCAGAGGCAATTTTCTTCTAGATGGGATCTAAAAAAATTATAACTTATGACAATATGAATATTATTCCTATTTATAACTGGCCTAAATTAGGACTGGAATTGTTTATGACTATGTAGAGGTTATTCCTATATAGAGTATTCCTACAGAGGGGTTTTACTGTATAGATATAACCAGTAGCCACCATATTAGTATTTTATACATGTGTGTTCATATGGAATGGATGGCAATATGAAATCTCATGTTTTCACTATGCTTTGAGCATGATTTTCTAATGAAGTTAAATGTTCATATATACTGTATGGACCGACCAACCATAATTACTTGAATCTAATCGAGTAATGTGATTATATTGTTGTGTCATTTCTCATTTGTGCTACACATAGACCATTTTAACTTCTTTCATCCAATCATAAGACTTGAATCTTGGTGCAGCATTCTCAATGTGAAATCTAGTGATCTATATTCATTTCATGCTCAAGTGCTACAAACTTATCTCATCAACCCAATATGTGAAATCTACTGTGCACACCTTGGAGACCGGCCAAGAAAAAAAAAATGGTGTTCGTTTACAGAGCAATCGTGAACAGTTCTGTAGTGTGAATACTATAAGACCAACGTTGGTTTTTTGTACATTTTATTGGCTTTAGCAATCCAATGGCCAAAGCTCGGGATATTTTGACTTAACCCCCCAAACAATGGACATCTTTTGATTAAACCCCCATATATTCAAAAAATTTGACTTTCCACCCCACCGTTTGATTCCGTTAGGTTTTCCATCCAGTCCTAATTTTGACTTCCCTAAATACCCCTCTTTCTATTATTAGTCAAAACCCCCTAATTTTGACTTCCCTGTATTTGTATGTCTTTGACATAACCCCCCAGAACCAGAAAATTAAATCTGAGAAGAAGAAGGAGGAAGAAGGAAGAAGGAAGAGGGAAGAAGAAGAAGAAACAGTCGTGATTTAATTTTCTTCTTCCTTCTTCCTTCTTCCTTCTTCCTTCTTCCTTCTTCTTCTTCTCAGATTTAATTTTTTTTTTCTTCTTCTTCCTTCTTCCTTCTTCCTTCTTCTTCTTCTTCTTCTTCTTCTTCCTTCTTCCTTCTTCCTTCTTCTTCTTCTTCCTCCTTCCTCCTTCCTCCTTCCTCCTTCTTCCTTCTTCCTTCTTCCTTCTTCTTCTTCTTCTTCTTCTTCTTCTTCTTCCTTCTTCCTTCTTCCTTCTTCCTTCTTCTTCCTTCTTCCTTCTTCTTCCCTCTTCCTTCTTCCTTCTTCCTTCTTCCTTCTTCTTCTTCTCAGATTTAATTTTCTGGTTCTGGGGGGTTATGTCAAAGACATACAAATACAGGGAAGTCAAAATTAGGGGGTTTTGACTAATAATAGAAAGAGGGGTATTTAGGGAAGTCAAAATTAGGTCTGGATGGAAAACCTAACGGAATCAAACGGTGGGGTGGAAAGTCAAATTTTTTAAATATATGGGGGTTTAATCAAAAGATGTCCATTGTTTGGGGGGTTAAGTCTAATTTTCCCCCAAAGCTCAGCCCCTATCTATTAGGAATACTGACTCTCTGCATGTATGGCGCCATGAGCCCATGAACAACTTTTGGTTTGATTTGGACTTGCCATGAGTGGTTGTAATCATAGTACAAAATATCGTTATCGACTAATGTATCGATCTCCAAAAAATAGATATATCGGGATATATTGGAATCTATCGGTGGATATTTTACATGGAATGTATCGACTAATATATCAATTTGTTATACAAAATATATATAAAATCAAATTTGGAAGTATATTTTCATAGTATTTACCTAAAAAACATCATATCTACTAAAAATAGAATAAACAAATTATTTCAAAAAAAAAAAATTGAAAAAAAATAATATTTCCAGAAAATATCGGAAAATATCAGTAAATATCGGAAAATATCGAATATATCGGAATGTATCGAAAAATATCGACCGATATTTTACAGATACTTTAAGGCGAAAATTTCGGGAATATATCGTATCGTTTTCTTTGAAAACCGATAAATATCGCGATATATCGTGATATATCGCGATATTTTGTACTATGGTTGTAATGTAATTGTAACCGGTAAAGATTGAAAAACCTTAACAACTTAGATCGGATTTCGGGCCAGCCCACTACTTGAGTGTTGTTTTAGCATACTATTACTTATGTCATTGGGCCACATACCAAAACAAACTCGAGAATTCTCCCTCCGTCCCATTTTGACAGGCTTGTTTCCTTCTTTTTTTTTTTTTATCCTAAATTATAATCTATTTTGTAATTTTCAAAGAAATAGGGTGTTTAAAATTACAATTATACCCTATCTATTATACTCTATTAAAGCAGAAAATACCCCTAAAAAAATATTTCTTCAATTAGGTTATTAATTTTTTTTTATCCTAAATTATAATCTATTTTGTAATTTTCAAAGAAATAAGGTATTTAAAATTACAATTATACCCTTATCTATTACAGTATCTATTATCTATTATACTATATTAAAGCAGAAAATATCTCTTCAATTAGACTATCAATTAGATTGAAATTAATAGTCTAATTGAAGAGAGTTTTTATTAAATTTGGGTATATTTGTAATTACACAAAAGTGGACCACCATCACAGATATAATCAAGCCCAATTAGACTAAATCATGGGAATAATTAAGTCCAATAAAAAAAATTAAAAATATACCCAATCCCAAGTAGAATAAAATACAGTAAAACCTCGATAAATTAATAGCCTTGGGACTAAAGAAAATTATTAATTGTACGAGATATTAATTCATTGATTAATTAATAAACTATTAATTTACATAAACAATATATTTTCTGGTATATCTTTCTTTTTGGGGGGTAACATGATGAAACTGAACAATCGTTTTATTCTAGAACCCGTTCCACGAAAAAAAAAAACACTAAAATTGATAATGATATTGGAATAATTTTTTCTTGCAATACAATACAACACCAGATCAACTTATCACACTACAAAAATTCAGAGACGGGTTCAAACCAAAATCAATTTTGAGAAAAAACAAACAACAATTGACTTTTATTATAAAAAAATATAAAATATATTTGTATATCAAAAATATATTAATTCATATATTAATTGGGCCTTCAAGGATTTTTCGAAAATATATTATCTAAGAAATTTAGCGAAATATTAATTTATCAACCTATGCCCAAGTTGGGACCAGTCAAAAATATTATTTAAAAAAAATAATTAATTTATCGAGTATTATCTTATCGAGGTTTTACTGTATCTCTTCGATTAAGTTGAAATTGATAACCTAATTGAAGAGAAATTCATTCAATTTTGGGTATTTTTGTAACTACACAAAATAAATAAAAATGGGTCAATATGTAATTTCACATCTTAAATACAACCACTTTCATAAGTACCCCTAACTCGAATTCTTTATAGGCAGTAAACCAAATTATCACCACTAGATCTAATACCAGTAATTGACTATCATTGATCAAATGCCCTAACTCGAATTTCTTTTAATTCAACAATTTTAACTTCAATAAGTTTACCAGTAATCTTTTTTGAATAAGTAGCTAAATAATTATCTGGTGGAAGTAGTGATTTACAAGTATCTTCAAGATTTACATTAAAATCACCAGATGATGTACTACGTTTGTACAACTTCTCCATCTTCTTCTTCACTCAAAGTTTATGTCTGTTTATATGCTTATATTTTATCCATGTATATTTTATGTTTGTTGAAGATCTCTCGACGACACAGAAATCAAAACTCACCAGTATTCTAAGTCAAATGGGCACGTATACAAGTTTATTAATAAGCTCATTATAATATTAATATGATATTATTGTGGACACACATCAAACATGTTTGTGATGGCCATTTTCAAGTACATTCTCAATTTGACAAAAAGTATATTTTGCAGGAATATAGAGAACCAGTAATCTATTATTTTCTTTGCACTTAGTAAACATTGACAAATAAAAAGTAAATAAAAATAGAAAATAAACTCCAATAAAGATGATAATATAATCTTTAATGCATTTTAATGGTGGGGATATGAAAGGGGACCCAAGTAGCAGTAAGACCTATTTACTGCAATTTCATGAAATTTGAGTTTCCCTTAATTTGTGATCTAATGTATGTAAATGTGTTGCAGATGGGACTATACCAAAAAAGGTCGCAAGATTCACACAGACATGGATCGTATGGTTGCCTTCCGGAAAGGCTTAACTTCATGGGCCTAAGGGGATCTCTCTGTCACATTACAAGTAAGTCATCTTTATCATCGTAATAGTTTGCTAAATATTTTGAATTTTCAAGATGTTAACTGTTACAAGGCAATTAAGAGACGCTCGACTGCTAATAGACTACTGTGAAAAGGTTGTTTCCCAAAGTGATGAAGCCTCAACAACCGAGCCAGACCAAATTCTAATTGAGACTTTGAGAATTGAGAATGCTGCAAAATCTCACTCTCCTAGATATCTTCAACTGTTTTGGGTTTAATTTCCATCTATATATAATAATCATTCAATTTCAATACTCAAAAGATTTATAATAATTTTAAATGAAATCATACCAGATCATAGACTTTTAAAACTGGCTAAACAAATCATTACAAGTTACAAACCAAAAGCAACATAAAACCCCAAAAACAAAACTCTAAAACAATCAAATTTGCCCGTGGATTACACGGGCTTAAGGACTAGTACTCTATTAAAGCAGAAAATACCCCTAAATAAATATCTCTTCAATTAGAATATCAATTAGATTAAAATTGATAGCCTAATTGAAGAGAGTTTTGATTAAGTTAGGGTATATTTGTAATTATGTAAAAGTGGACCACCATCACAGACATAATCAAGTCCAATTAAACCAAATCGTGGGCAAAATTAAGCCCAACAAAAAAAATTTAAAGTATACCCAATCCCAAGTATAATCAAGTCCAGCCCGTACCCTTAAGAAAATACAGTAAAACCTCGATAAATTAATAGCCTTAGGACTGGAGAAAATTATTAATAAACAAGATATTAATTCGTCATCGATTAATTAATAAACTATTAATTTACATAATTAACAGTATATTTTTATGTATATCTTTCTTTTGGGGGGGGGGGGCTAACATGATGAAGCTGGACAATCGTTCTATTCTAGAACTCGTTCCACGAAAAAAAAACACTAAAATCGATAATGATATTAAAATAATTTCTTCTTGCAATACAAAATACAACACCAGATCAACTTATCACACTACAAAAATTCAGAGATGAGGTTCAAACCAAAATCAATTTTGAGAAAAAACAAACAACAATTGACTTTTATTATAAAAAAAAATATAAAATATATTTGTATATCGAAAAAAAATATTAATTTATATATTAGTTGGGCTTTCAAGGATTTTTCTAAAATGTATTATCTAATAAATTTAGCGAAATATTAATTTATCAACCTATACCCAAGTTGGGACCAACCAAAAATATTATTTAAAGGAGATAATTAATTTATCGAGTATTATCTTATCGACGTTTTACTGTATCTCTTCAATTAAGCTGAAATTGATAACCTAATTAAAGAGAAATTCATTCAATTTTGGGTATTTTTGTAACTACACAAAATAAATAAAAATAGGTCAATATGTAATTTCACATCTTAAATACAACCACTTTCATAAGTAACCCTAACTCGAATTCTTTCTGGCAATAAACTAAATTATCACCACTATCTAATACCAGTAATTGACTACCATTGATAAAATGCCCTAACTCGAATTTCTTTGAATTCTACAATTTTAACTTCAATAAGTTTATCAGTAATCTTTTTTAAATAAGTAGCTAAACAATTATCTGGTGGAAGTAGTGATTTACAAGTATCTCTAAGATTTACATTGAAATCACCAGATGATTTAATACGTTTGTACAACTTCTCCATCTTCCTCGTTACTCAAAGTTTATGTCTGCATATATGCTTATATTTCATACATGTATATTTGATGTTTGCTGAAGATCTCTCGACGACACAGAAATCAAAACTCACCAATATTCTAAGTCAAATGGGCAGGTATGCAAGTTTATTAATAAGATCATTAATAATATTAATATGATATCATTGTGGACACACATCAAACATGTTTGTGATGGCCATTTTAAAGTACATTCTCAACTTGGTAAAAAGTATATTTTGCAGGAATATGGAGAACCAGTAATCTATTTTCTTTCCTTGCACTTAGTAGACATTGACAAAAAGTAAATGAAAATAGAAAATAGACTCCAGTAAAAATGATGATATAGTCTTCAATACATTTCAATGGTGGGGATATGAAAGGGGACCCAAGTAGCAGTAAGACCTACTTACTGCAATTTCATGAAATTTGAGTTTCCCGTAATTTGTGATCTAATGTATGTATTTTGCAGATGGGACTATATCAAAAAAGGTGGCAAGATTCACATAGACATGGATCATATGGTTGCCTTCAGGAAAGGCTTAACTACATGGGCCAAAGGGGATCTCTCCGTCACATTACAAGTAAGTCATCTTTATCATCATAATAGTTTGCTAAATATTTCGAATTTTCATGATGTTAACTATTACAAGCCAATTAAGAGACCCTCGACTGCTAAGGACTACTGTGAAAAGATTGTTTTCCAAAGTGATGAAGCCTTTCAACAACTGAGCCAAACCAAATTCTAATTGAGACTTTGAGAATTGAGAGTGCTGAAAAATCCCACTCTCCTAGATATCTTCAACCGTTGGGTTTAATTTCCATGTATATATAATAATCATTCAATTTCAATACTCAAAGATTTATAATAATTTCTAAATGAAATCATACCAAATCATAGACTTTTGAAACGGGCTAAACAAAATATTACAAGTTACAAACCAAAAGCAACATAAACCCCCCTCCCCACCCCCAAAAAATAAATAAATAAATTCTAAAACAATCAAATCTGCCTGTGCATTGCACAGGTCTAATGACTAGTACTCTATTAAAGCAGAGAATAGCCTTAAAAAACATCTCTTCAATTAGATTGAAATTGATAGCCTAATTGAAGATGATTTTTATTAAGTTTGGGTATATTTATAATTACGTAAAAATACCACCCATCATGGATATAATAAAACCCAGTTGGACTAAATTACAGGCAAATTATTTGTCAAGGAGTTAAAAGTGCCACGTAGGAATTCGGACCGCATAAATAATGCGGTATGGCGATCCGCCAGATTTATTGTGGTATGGTGATCCGTAGGAATTCGTATGGTATGGATCCATCCGCCAGAATTTGTGTGGTATGGCTCCATCCGCCACAATTAGTGTGGTATGGATTCACCCGTCAGAAAGATTGTGGTTTCGATAACTCACCATTGGAAACGCTAAAACTTTTTTACCGCTAAAACCATTACAAACACCAAAATTCCTTAAAACCATCCTACATGGCACCAGTGTTTTACCATTGGGAATGCTCTAAGCATGTTTATCAATACTCATATTAATTATCCATCTTAGTTTAAGAAAAATTTAATTAAGGGCAAATTAGAAAAGAATTGTACAAAGTTTAGTCTTTCCACCATATTAATTAGCTTTCTTAATTTGTGTGAAAAATAAAATCAAGCCTATCAAAATGGGACGGAGGGAGTATTAGGTTAGATTTGTTGCCGAAAATGCTCGATTGATGATTATCCCAAACATTGAGGAATTAATTCTCGTGAATATCTATCTATACTCTCTATTAAAGTTGGGCATGTCGTAACAAACAATTGCTAGTTCAGCTGGTTTGTTATCCCTCTCAAACACTCCCACGAGTTAGAGGTTGTGAGTTCAATTCCTATCAACAGTGTTTGGGGAAATTTCTGATGTAATTCTTAGGTGAGTCAGCCTTCGGGCCTGGTTTGAGATTAGGAGGCCTATACTCTTATGATGATGATATGATTAGGTATTCTCCCATGATGATGATGTGGCTCGGTGTTCTTCAGCGAAAGCAAGTCCTTGAGTAGCTAAATTGCTCGAGTTGCAAGGTGGCGATGTGGATGTTTAGTTGGTAACATCAGTAGCCTTCGGGCCTTGTCCTTGTAAGCCTTCGGGCCATATCCTTGTAAGCCGAAGCCATGATATTAATATATAATTTTTTTTTTTTTTTTTTTGCATGCCCTTAAAGAAATTTTTCTTTCTCCAAATGAGAGAAATTTTGATGCTCTAATTGAAGATAATTTTAGGGAGATCTTAGTCACACCACACAAATCTCTCATACACCACATTTTTAGATAAATTTTAAATAATTGTGTTTTTACAAGTTTATCCCTATTATTTTATTTGACAAACCACATATTATTTTTTGTTTGTTTCTTTTAAAAAATTTACTTGCCAAATAAATCTAGTAAATAAGGAATCGTTGCTGAATTAAATCTAGCAAATAAAAATACTTTTATTTTTTGCTAAAATTATGCTAAAATCAAAAATCAAGTAATCTCTTTTTCTTTCTTCTTCTTCTAAAACTTCATTCTAGATTTTCTATGAAAAAGAAATATGGAGAAGTAGTCAAAATCCAAGATTTGAATATTTTGTATGATTCCAATTCGAATAATTATATGCTTACAAAGAAGTCCCACCGATTTATTCTACAAACCTACGTGTTTACCAACGTGGCTTGTCCACGTAGCGATAAAAAGACTCCCATTTTCTCTTTCTAACGATAAAAAAAACTCATTCTCTCTCTCTCCAGATTACTGTATTTCATCTCTCTGAAGTCTCAACCCCTCCCCCAATACCAAAACAAAACCCCTCACCTAGTAGTACTTGTTGTTATTATATTCCTTGCAATCTTTCCTAAATTTTTAGGATTTTCTTGAGGTTTGTCTCTCCTCCATATTTGTGTTGAATTTCTGAGGGTGATTTAGGTTTTGATCACCAAAGTTATATATAAATTAGGGTTCGGAGATGGGTTTTTTCTTTATTAGGGTTTAGAGCTGGTTTTTGAACAAGCAGCTAAAACAACCCGGTTGAACCAAGAAAAATTTCAAAATACCGGAATTTGCCCTTGAAAAATGCATGTGCACTGCACATGATAACCATAAGTCTTAACTTCCATCATCTTCTCTTTTCCTTGTCTACTGCTGACCCCAACCACTACCACCTGGTTCTTCTTCTTCTCACCCCCCCCCCCCCTCTATCAGAAACAATTGGATTAGTAAGAAGATGGGAAAAACATAATCGAATTCGAAGAGAAACATATCTAGATAATTTGATTTTTTCAGATCTTAAATTTCAAAATTCAAATTCAAAGAACATATCCTAATTTCATAACAATCCGAACTAGATCTAACATCTAATTCAGCTATCACCTTGCCTTGAGGATGATGACCAGTAATTTTGTTTCCACACACACACACTCTCTCTCTCTCTCTCTTCTTCTTCTTTAATCCCCTCATCCTTTCAACACCATGAACCACTTGAAGCTAAAAAGGTAGTACACCAGAAGATGGAAATGGGGTTTACACCAAAGTTGCAACTTTGTCTTCACATCAATTATATTGGTTACTTCATATTCTACAAGGGGAAGAGTGAATAAAGCTTTTGATAAAAGGTCTGAATGAGGTTGTTTAGTGAATGCGGAGATTGTAAAGAATTGAGAATTGGAGATTTTAATTATGGTTTGGGAGTTTTGAATTGTCAATTGAGATTGGAAATTAAGATTGAATTGTGATTAGGGTTTTGTGAGGGAGAAGAAGATGGTTTTGAAATTAGAAAATATTAATTTCGTTTTAGTTTTCATTTTTCAGTTATCATGTGCAAACCATGTGACTTTCACAGGGGCATTTCGGCTATTTTGAAATATTGTTTGGTTCAAATCCTGGTTGATGGCCAAACCCTAATAAAGAAAAAAAACCGTCTCCGAACCCTAATTTATATAAAACTTTGGTGACCAAAACCTAAATCACCCAATTTCTGATGGTCAATTAGTATAATACAGTACAAATTGAATTCTCAAACAATAGATTCAAGTAAAATTAAAACAGATTGATTCAACCAAATTTACTAAATAAGAAAAGCAATTTGATTTATTAAATATATGATCCAATTATCCACACCAATTATTCTTGTTTTATCACAAGCTTTCGAGATAAAATCAGGTTCAAAAAGCATTGTTTTTATCTAGAAAAAAACTCTTCTTGTTTTTTAAGCTGACGAAAGATTCAAAATATGATGATGCACATAATATGGAATAAGATTGATAACAAATTTGAGTTGGATTGTAAACAAGTGAAGAAGAATGAAACTAGATACAATAGAGAGAGAGAGAGAGAGAGAGAGAGAGAAGGTATTTAAAAAAAAACATGTGTTGAAAAGTAAAGTATGTTGAAAAGTAAAGTTTATTTAATGATGTGGGCTAGCCACGTCAGTTTGTAGAGGTTATTTGTGAAAAATGTTTGTAAGCGTAGAATTACTCTTCCAATTGTCAGTTTGTAGGTGTTGTTTGTTTTTTCAGTTATACTAGTTTTGATAGCTTATAAGCTATTAGAAAACCCAAATATATGTTTGTTTTTACTTCTAGTTATGGTCTTATAAGTTTTTCTAGTAAAAATTGGCTAAAAAGGTGGCGGTTACTATAAGCTCCATCCCCAAGCTTAGGTGTTGTTTATTTTTTCAAGTTCTAATAGCTAGTATGTTATAAGCTATTAGATGTCTAATAGCTTATAAGATATGTTGTTTGTTTTTATTTTGAATAATTTCTTATAAGCTCTACCTGTTTGTTTTTACCACTTCTGAATCTATTTATATATTCTTTTTTTACTAATATACCCTCATTAAAAAATGGACTTATGTTCTATAATTATTTTATTTTACTGCACATAGAAAAATCCTAATGAAATAATATTACACCATAACAAATAAAAGTATCTCTTAATGAATGAATACAATAAAATAATTTTTAAAATAATAGAAAAAGACCGCGAAAATAGAACAAACATAACCCATGTAAATTTTCAGTTTTGATTTTGGTTTGAATAGTAATTTTAATTATTAAGAAGGGTTTTAGATGTAATTTTACATCCTATCCAATATTTGGAGCGCCTACTAACTAGCGATTTTCTACTAGAAAATCTTATAAGCCCAAAAAAACAACGGGCTTTTGGCTGATCTAGTAGCTTATAAGCTACTAGCGACTAGAAAAGTGGAAAAACAAACAACATCTTATAGCTAGTAGCTAGTAGCTTATAAACTATAAGCTACTAGACAAAAAAACAAACAACACCTAACTCTCTTATCTAGAATATTATTGTTTAAGACTCTCTGTAATTTTATAGTTAGACATTCTTACTTGTTGTTTAGATTTATTTTCATCTTTTTAGATTATTTAGATTTATTTGTATATATATTTTACTACTAAAAAAAATGTGGTGTACTGAGATATTTTTTTTTTTTTTTTTTTATAATTTTATTTGTGGTGTGCCTAGAGAATCTTAAGAATATTTGTACGTGGTAAGCTAAACAAATGTGGTGTACGAGAGATTTGTGTGGTGTGACTAAAATCTCTCTAATTTTATAAAGATTGGAATTAAAAGGGTTAGTAGTGTAATTTTATATCCAATATTGGCTTAAATAACTATATCATGGATTTAATGCAATAATAAATTTAATTATGGGCCATTTTAATGAAACACCCCTTTTTTATCACTCGTTTGGGCAATACACCTCATTGCTTGAAAAAATTGGTGTTTCCACCCCTTTAATTGTTTGACTATGTTAAAAGAGACGGTCAACTCATATTGACCCAGTCAAATTCTTGAAGTTACAATTTTACCTTTTTAAAACACCTAAGCTATCTAATATAAACCGCCAATCTAATTCATTCTCTTGAATCAAATCTAAACCATTGATGCTTGTGTAGAAATATACTATTTTACCCCATTCATTTCATCTTTTTTTTTAGAGATTTTTGGACATACCCCCCATTCGAAACTCAAAATTTGAGATACCCCCATTTGAAAAAAAAATTGAGATACCCCCCCAAGTCAAGACAAAAGAGCTTTACATCCGTAGGTGAGTTTTATCATCCGTAGGTGAGTTTTATGATGGACGGCTAAGATAACACCACATCTTGAATTGGGGGGTATCTCAAAAAAAATTTCAAATGGGGGGTATCTCAAATTTCAACTTTCAAATGGGGGGTATGTCCAAAAATCTCTTTTTTTAATAATCATAAGATAGATAAATAAAGGCTAAAAGTCTGCCAGGTTACAAAACAACAGATCATTTCTTCTTTCTTCATTCTTAATTAGGCAACAATACACCTTAAAACACCCTAGAAAGTTAAGGGTTTGATTGGGTCAAAAGAAGTTGATTGTTTCGTTTAACAGAGTGAAACTGTTGTTGGGGTGGAAAACCCAATTTTTCAAGCAATAGGGTGTATTGCCCAAACGCATGACAAAAAAAGAGTGTTTTTATCAAAATGGTGTTTTAATTATTGGGATATAAGCTACTGAATTTAATAGGAATATGGCTAAATCTATTTTTAAACACATCAATAAATTTATGATGTAGGACATCCTACCTACACCAATTGGTTTCCTATTTGGGTTAATGTTTATTTAGAAGTCATTATAAGTTATAAGTTTAGGATTTCTATTTAGAGTTTAGAAGTTCTAGAATAGTTGGTTTACTACTAAGTTGATATTAGTAATACAATTCAAAGTAGGATTTGTATTTTGATTTCTTTGTTTAGGAAGTCCTACTGCTAGTTGGTCTTAGTCTTTAGTCTATATAAAGAGTCATGCTTTGTAGAACCAATTCAATTATTCAATCAATACAATTAAGATTTGTCTCTACAATTTAGTTTTCTCTAGTTTTATATTAGTTCTTCCTTGTTTCAAGGCGAACCTCCCCTTGGGTTATTCAAGGTTTGATTTTTAATCGCTTCCGCTACGTCAATTGGTATCAAGAGCTTCGTTCCGATCATACAATGGTTAATGACGGAGATTCTTCACCCCGCTCCCAAGTCGGTAATCTTGGAGATTATGTGACGAAGGTTGAATTCAATTCGGCTATTGATCGTCTCACCGCTTTAATCGACAATCTTACTCTTCGATTTGATAAGTTGGAAGGTAAGCAAACTATTGTTGATGCTCCCACCCTCCCACCCTCTTTCATACCACCACCACACCCACCCCCATCACCATAATTTACCACTACAACTTTAGAACAAGTTTCCTATATTGGTTTTTCACCTCTCCCTATTAATGTCAACCCTCAACCATTACAAAACCTAGCCTCACACCCCCAACACTACAACTACCAATACTCACAACCTTGTAATACCTCTCAACCATCTCAAATTTCCATTACTCCACAAGTTGCCACAACCTATACCACCATTAATTCTCCCTCACAATCTCAAAGTCAAGCCCTACTTTCAACCACACCACCAACAAATCATGTTTGTCTTAAAGAAGAAAAATGTTATAACAGAGAGCTACCAAGTTTTAATGGAGAGCCACCAATGGAAGATTCTTCAAATATCGTGGCCAAAATTGATGAACAAAAACCAATTTTTACTGAAGACAATTATCATAAAGTTGAAATCGCTGCGAAAGATTCATTGCCTCTAGATGTTCAACATTATGATTTTATTGGAATTGATCATATACTATCACAAAAAGTTGTTTTTGTTCTTCAAGTCCAAGGTTTTGAATTAAAAAATGAAACTACAACTTCCATTAATATGAGGAATGTTTACAAGAGTCTGTGTTATTCAAAGTATTTTTTTCTTATGGAGCGGACGATATCAATACAACATAAATTCGAGAACGAATTCTTTTGAAGAATGGGGGACTGATGTAGGACATCCTACCTACACCAATTGGTTTCCTATTTGGGTTAATGTTTATTTAGAAGTCATTATAAGTTATAAGTTTAGGATTTCTATTTAGAGTTTAGAAGTTCTAGAATAGTTGGTTTACTACTAAGTTGATATTAGTAATACAATTCAAAGTAAGATTTGTATTTTGATTTCTTTGTTTAGGAAGTCCTAGTGCTAGTTGGTCTTAGTCTTTAGTCTATATAAAGAGTCATGCTTTGTAGAACCAATTCAATTATTCAATCAATACAATTAAGATTTGTCTCTACAATTTAGTTTTCTCTAGTTTTATATTAGTTCTTCCTTGTTTCAAGGCAAACCTCCCCTTGGGTTATTCAAGGTTTGATTTTTAATCGCTTCCGCTACGTCAATTTATTTTTATTTTTATTTTTTTAAGAAATTTTAATAATATGGGCAAAGATATGGGCTTTACATACGGGGGAAAGGCATCCCCGATACATCTGCCAACAAAATAATTAAGTTGAAAAAATACATCTGAAAATCATGTTGCAGATTATAAGTTTATATCACAATCAAAAAGAGTCTTTTTAGCTAAACAATCTGCAACCATATTTGTTTCTTCATAACAATGTGAAAATCTCAAATAATCAAAAAAAAAAAAAAAAAAACCTGCATACTACAGAAAAGTTGATATATCACGGTTAAAAACTGTGATAAAAAGCTATATATCACAGTTTTTTATTCAATCCAAAACCGTGATAAAGTAGGGTGTGATAAATACTTTTAAAACCGTGATATATGCAAGATCTAAATATCACGGGTTTATTAATTAACCGTGCTATACTGGTCTTAAATTGTTCATTTCTAGAACTAAAACTGTGATATATAATAGGTTTTATATCACACTTGTTTTGAAAACTGTGAAAAATAAATACAAAACCGTGATATATGAATACACTATATATCACGGTCTTGTCACTACATAGCACTAAAATTCTAAAACCGTGATATATAAATTGTTTCGTATAAAAAAATTTAGGAATTACAACAATTTATATCCACCTTATGACTATCCTAAAGATCCAGATATACCATTAAATAGAACAAATTTATTCCAATGAATACACATTCCTTTAAATTGAATTGTAAAAAAATTACAAGATTCAAAACTGATATTTAGCCTTAAGAACTTAACAAGACTTGATATATCAAGTTAAACAGAAAAACATTATTCCTCTCTCCATAAATTCATTGACATCTACAAGAAAGTAGTCAGTAACCTCAAGTCGATGTTTGTCCATGTCATTCTTTCAGTAGTTATTCTTGCTATTCATTTTCTTCATCTGGAATATAAAGACCAACTCATTAAATTTTAAAGGAAAAAAGTTTGAATATCCCAAGTAAAACAGAGAAATAAAGGTGTTCACAATACACATATTTGTTAGGAATTGGCAAAGGACTAAAAGTGCCGTTAACGAGTAGAATGATAAATGGTAAAAGTGGAAGATTGAAGCATGGATCTACTTAAGATAAATATAAACAACAACTATTGCTAGACTCCAGGTCAAATTTTACTAGCATATTGGAGTAGTACTATGCAACCAGGTTGAGTAACATGTACTTTTACTGTTTCCACTATTAAAGAAATAGTCTCATATTCCACTAACAGTCAGAGAGGAAATTAGGTATAATACTCGTGAAGAATAGACAAAGTACAAAATACATATTGTACTTAAATTAAAAGAAGAATGGGTTTCTACCTTTTGAGACAAGCAAATTAAAATCCTCAACCAGCTAGAATGGGACTGCTAGCATTGATAATTGATAAACTTAAATTAAAAAATAACGTAATAATAAATAAACTTTCTAATCAAGAGAAATGAGAAGAGGGAGAGGGACAAAGGGGAGGATAGCTACAATGTACAATTTCCATTCAAATAACATATTATTTCAGCAAACGGTACAAATGATTTGCAATTATAAAATAAAACAACCAATTGACCAAAACAGGACAACTAGTAGTTCAAGATTAAAAGATGTGCAATTACATGTCATTTGCAACCGGCCTTTCTTCACTTTCTTTTCAAAAATATTATAGTTGTGTTCTGCAAAACCAAGTATATAAAGTTAGAGAGGAAAGGGAGAAGGAAGAGAAAACACAAGTGGTACTTGTATTAACCATATTTGTGAGGTTGGTCAATACATTAATGAATGATGATGATGTATAATAACATGAACAATAACAAGATAAAGAGAACATAACACCATTGTTTACGTGGTTCGGCAATTGTGCCTACATCCACGGAGAGAGAGAATGATCTTTATTATAGTAGTGGTGATACAAGATGGGAGCTCGATAATGGAGAGAGCTCAAGAGAGAGATGAGACCTGAGAGGTGAGGTCTCATCATGAGAGATTGGGGAGGTCGTTGATATTGAGACCTCACCATGAGGTCGTGTTGGGAGCATTAGGCCATCAGACCATCTGAGCAGAGATGAGAACCTGCCTCGAATGAGTAGCTTGCCTTCATATTTATAGGCTTACAATGTAACTCCATTCCTAGCATTTAATGAGGTAATGATGAGAGAATATCTTTGTAGTAATTGGCTTTAACTTTGTAACTTGTGCCATCAAGAGAGAGCCCATTAGATGTTGACATGTGGCACCATGATGGACGGTAGAGATGGTGCCACATGTATGTTGTATGTAGTACCCCTACATAAGCCCCCTCTTTTTAGGTTGAACGAAGTTCGGGCTGAAAAGAAGTAATCGAACCGATCCAGCCCCCAAGATGAATGAAATGTGGGGGTCTTTAACGAAGTCGATCCGCCCCAAATTTTGATGAGCTTGATCATTGAGATTTGCAGGACGCGATGAAGGTCCCTTGTGGTAATGGCAACTCGATCATAACTTTGTGTGTAGCGAGCTAGTTAGTTCCAGGGAGACCTGGTAGCTCGTTCAGAAGGCATGTAGACGAGATGGACAGCTGCAAGCAGGTCGTACTGAAGTGGGTCTTCTTGTATGCATGGGTTGTTGGTCTCGGTCATGCTTTAAGGTGGTCGCCTTTTTGTGGTCGAGTTGCATAGACCTGATAATGTTAGCATGTGAAACATTATAAAATTTAATAAAAGACTTACATGGAATTGTACGTCTTCCTTATGACTTGTATGTACTATCTTTGTCGCCTTGTGACTGGACACTTCGATAGATATGGCACTTTGGAGTGCAATGTAGCTCATTTGAGAAAGAGCATTGGTTGACCAAGTGTTTTGAGAGTTACTTGGAACCTTTTGGTGCCCGATCTAGTGAATGGTCGCAGCGTGGAGACCTGTTTGACAATTCTCGGGCATGTGGCCTTTGTGGGTCTGCATTGCGTTGAGAGTGAATGCGTTCGACCAGGCGTGTGGCTAGAGAATTGTGTTTGAGGTCGTCCCGCATACGAGTGACTCACTAGTCAATGAGGGTGGCCGTATTGTATATCAAGCATTTCACTTGTAGAGAGTTCAGTGAAAGCAATGTAGCACATTTGTGCAAAAATAGCTCATGGGGAGTGAGGTCGTGTTCATGTGACCTGCACATAGAGAGAGCTACAAAAAATATCATTAATAGCTAATTGTGCTAATAATAAGTTAATTTCATTAGATAAAGTGAGAATAGCCCCCTGTATGGCATAAATATTCTTGAGGTCGTTGAAAGACCTGTAATTTGAGGAGGTCGTTGATAGACCTGGTGAGGTCGCGATGAAGGACCTGGTATGAAGGACCTGACATGAAGGACCTGGCATGAAGGTGAGGTCGCGACGAGACCTGAGAGGTCGTTGGCTTGGAGACCTGGATATGAGGTGAGGTCGCGACGAGACCTGAGCTTGCTAGTTTAGAGACCTGAATGTATGAGGAGTTTTCTGCAAGACCTAAGAACTCCATTAGTGGGCTTGATGAGAACTGAGCCATAGTCAACATCATTAAAGTGGTTTACTGTTGAAAATATATAACAAAATTGATTGTGGGTTACTGGTGGCCACAAAAAATGTAACTGATGTGAGAATGTAACTCTTATATATGTAAGCATAAAGCATGTGATTGATTATGCATGTGATAGTAATCAATTGATGTGGCTCATGAATGAGAGGAGATAATCATGGATGAGTTATGAGAATAAATTGCTACATAAATGCACATGTAATGAAAAAATGTTGAATGACCAGTAATAGAATGGAGGTCGATTTTGCCTTTCAGTAGCTCGCTGGTTCATCTCAATGACCAGTAACAATAAACAGAGACAAATGAGGTCGCTATTTGCCGTTGCCTTATCTTAATGACCAAAAAATATTAAAGTGATACTTATCTTTGCTTCTGCCGAGCCCAGTAATTGTGTAGACAATTTGCTCCAAGCCCCCAACTATGAGTTGCAATTCTTTCATTTCAAATTCGATGAATTTCTTGAAGTCACCACTTATGAATCAATGGCGTAATGGTGGGGTTGGTGGGTGGAATTCGCTTGAGAAAATCCCAAGTCCCTGTAGTCGGCGCCAAATGTATTAACCATATTTGTGAGGTTGGTCAATACATTAATGAATGATGATGATGTATAATAACATGAACAATAACAAGATAAAGAGAACATAACACCATTGTTTACGTGGTTCGGCAATTGTGCCTACATCCACGGAGAGAGAGAATGATCTTTATTATAGTAGTGGTGATACAAGATGGGAGCTCGATAATGGAGAGAGCTCAAGAGAGAGATGAGACCTGAGAGGTGAGGTCTCATCATGAGAGATTGGGGAGGTCGTTGATATTGAGACCTCACCATGAGGTCGTGTTGGGAGCATTAGGCCATCAGACCATCTGAGCAGAGATGAGAACCTGCCTCGAATGAGTAGCTTGCCTTCATATTTATAGGCTTACATTGTAACTCCATTCCTAGCATTTAATGAGGTAATGATGAGAGAATATCTTTGTAGTAATTGGCTTTAACTTTGTAACTTGTGCCATCAAGAGAGAGCCCATTAGATGTTGACATGTGGCACCATGATGGACGGTAGAGATGGTGCCACATGTATGTTGTATGTAGTACCCCTACAGTACTGAAGACTAACCACTCAATAACTTCTAAGGATCAAACACCTAACAATATGGTTGTATAATTTACATAACTGAAGTGTGTCAATGATATCCAAACAAAAATTACAGAAGAAAATGCATTTGAACATATACAACGACGGGATTCTTTTTTATCTGGAGGAAATTGAGTAAAAAATTATTATTAGAACTAACAAAATTAAGGATATGAGTAAACAGATCTGCTCTATTTTGATTTTGATCATATAACAAAATAAGAAAATGGGTATTTCTATTTAAACATGTTAGATACCTCAATCTCCCAACACAAATTTGTACATGTATCCTTTAGAAACAAATTATAGCCCATTATCAAGTACCAACCTGAAACCTAGCCATATTCTCTCATATAAACACGCACTAAGGGGAAAAAAAACAAAAAAAGGAACTACTCAATTATGGTAGTTAAGGGTTGGTGGCTTGGTACAGATCATTTGCCCAACCACTCACTAATAAAATGAATAGCCTAATCTAGCACCAAAGAAGAACTTGTCTTATTGTCTATATTGCAAACTAACTATGGTTACAGTGACTGGATTCAATCAAATCAACACGCCTAAAAGAGGTTCTCTTTTCTAGATACATGTCAACTCAAGTGAATTAAAAGAAAACAAATGTTCAATTAAAAACTAATTAGTGGATGCTTACCACTTCAAAGAAACTGTAGGACACTTTCGTGGATCGCATTGATATACTCTTCAGATTCTACAAATGGCGTCTCTGCATCTCCTTCACCAATTTGTCGAATAACGTAACTCACCTCCCATTAACCAGTAGTCCCTGTAATTTAATAGTAAAGAGCACAAATTTACTTCTCCAGATTATATTAAAGGTAAAAATTGTAAGAATTTGCAAAAATAAACCACTTACGAGTTCATTCATTCATTTCCAAGAGGTTTTCAATTAACTTCTTCCTTATCCAATTTAATGAGTTCTTTAACTTCAAACTAGTACTTAGCTTTTATATTCAAGCTTTTAATAGAGTTTGTAAGCTAAAAAACTCAAAGAACAACTCAAAATACACAATGATTGCTCGAATTTTACCTCTATTTAAAGTTAGCAATGTGAGAAATTGTATCTTTTGGTAGGGCTTCAGATAAAATTCTGTGATCTGCAATTAAAACAACTTATTTAGATTTGCTTGCGAGAGAAAGAGAGAAAAAAAAATGATACACAACTTACCGTAGAAGCGATTAATAGAAAGAACAGTTTCCCCCTTTCCTCTAAGCAAAGAACAAGGCACGGTGGGGGTGGGATTTGGAAATGTGGATGTATTTTTATTTTTTTTTGTTTCTTTTTCTTTTTCCTTTTCTTTTCTGTTACGACTTACGAACACAACTTTGAGAAATGAGTCCACGGTTGAAGCAGTTAGTATTTTAAGGAACAGGACAGTTTTCGTAGAAAAAGCCCAACCTGATTATTGGTGATGTATTTTAGAAAATTAAAACAGATCAAAACAACGTTTATCACACATTAAATCAGAAAATGTAATCTTTATTTTCAATAAAACAGTGATAAATGGTATTTTTATATATCATGTACACAAGAAACATTGATATTTGTTTGAAACTGTGATATATGATTTATTTTTTGTCACCTACCAAAAAAACAGTGATATTTGTGAAAAACCGTGATATAAAAATAGTTAACATAACTTTTATCACGGTTTTTACTTGAACCGTGATATATCAAATCCTGGAACTGTGATATATGTCCATTTTTGTAGTAGAATGACAATCATTGATCAGAAGAAAAAAAAAAATTCAACCTACTTTGAACTTCTTTTTCAGTGAGTTGATAGTAAAATTAGAGTCAGACTCTATAACAATTCTCTTTACTGAAGTTGGGAAGCTTTCAACAATTTTTTTTTTTTTTTTTTTTTTTTATAACTAGCACATTTGCAACATTATTGGTGATGCTTTCAATCTTCCTTGATAGACCCTCATGATGTCTAAACTCTCTCTACCCTCAAATAAAGACGGTATTAAAAGGTCTTCTACTGGATCTTATTTCCTTACTTTGAGTTTCCTGAAGTACATGATGAAGATATCAACTCAACTAAAGATATTACCGTTAATCATGTATTTATTATTGCCATTAAAATTGAGAATATGATCATATCATTATGAAAATGACGCGCAAGGATCATCCTTATGAATTAGGTCATAGTGAGAGACAACACCATTGAGATAAAAAAATTGATCAACACATATTGGAAAGTGATATGGTCCACGAGCTTTCAAGAGCTTCAACTCTTGTGTCCTTGACATCTTTTGAAGAATAAGATTGAATGATCATATTCACTTTCGTCTCGGTTTTTTTTTTTTTTTTTTTTTTTTCTGCCTTCTTCAATGCAATGAATAAATTTATAATTTTGCAAGTTACCTTCTTCGTCTTTAATGTTTACCCATCTTTCCATACATCAAATTCAGTCTATCTTCTCTTGATTTTCCAAATAGTGTTTTGAAGAAAAAACACAACATTCAATACAATAGATTTGTATATTAAAGTTCAAAAATACTATGAGAACATTTTACTTGATTTAATATAAAAGCACATTACAAAATCTTTTTGTATCCATATAACTATAAGACCAATATATTGTGAACCCTTACCACGTGACCAATATCTTATTGAAGCCTATCAAAATAAATAACTACTAGATATCCAAAAAAATAACCGGTAATAGTTACATATTCATAAATATATACTCTACCAAGATATATCAATATAAAAACAGGTGCTCTTGCACCCAATCACATCCAACGAGCGGATAGAAATTGGAGACATCGATGGAATTGAAGATGATCGATACACTTAACTTGAAAAACAAACGAATCAAAGAAGAACCAGAGGTACAATGTTTTTTATAGAAAGTTCAGCTCGCCAACGATGGAATTCATGAGCAATCGATATCCAAAATTCTCATTCTTTTCCACAATGCATATATATAATTTAGTTTGTTTTATCAATATAGTAAAATAAAGATTTGTTTTTCATGTTCGTTACTTTAAAATTAAAAATTATATTTATACCTTCCACTAAAATAAAAAAATTATATTTAGACCACTCAATCAAGCAATATCATACTTCATTTTGATATATAAATACACTTTCAAATAATGCAAAATTATAAATGGAACCAAAGTTCTTATTATCAGCTCTAGACGATTCAAAATCAGTCTTAAAGAACGTTTATTGGTAAAACCAACAATTGCTTCTCTGCAAATTCATTAATCTCAACATATTTACTCTCAAACAAAGATGGAAGCAAACAACAAACCATGTGGTAATAAGTACGATGAACAATTATATGCTTTATTGCAACGATACCAACAAGACCCATAATAATAAAAAAAATATGTGAAATCGATTACAATGAGCGAAGATGTTGCACATCCATATAAATTAAAAACTTTTCTTTTGACTTACATGGATTCAACACTATAAACAAAATTAATATTTTAATATATAGAAATCGTGTCATCAATCACATTCAACATTGAACTTGAAATACATTCAAATGATAATTGATCTTCTGCAGTTCCGCACAAAAGAATGTATATCCATACATCCAGGAACCTTCAGATTTACAACTAATTTGCTCAAATAGTATTCCAGCTTTGGTTTTAAAGTTTAAAGAGGAAAAAAAAATTGAGCTTTCGTATTAAGTTTTAGAAGTAAAACACATTTATTCATATGATGATACTTGCAACCACCAAAATCAGCACATGTTATGAGAACGTCTATTTTGGACATTGTAATCAACCATATTTTAAACAATCAAAATTTATCGGTGTAATACGAACTTACTAAACATGACAATCAAACCAATGAAAAACTTAAACTAACCTTTCTAAATGACTACATCTAATTTATATTATTTTAATAACATTTGTGCATTGCACAGGCAATATAATTAGTAGTCACATAGAGTCCAACTTCCCGATGTGGCTACTAATTTTGCTTCCAAATGATGGCAAGGTAATGCAATTTGTACCTCCCTGTTCAAGCCCATTCAATGCTACGACGATGAAAGTAGAAAACAAAAAAATATATATATGGTATAATGATGAATTACTATTGTTGAAATTAATTTTTAATTTTTAATTAAACAATATTTTTTTTTAGCCCAAAATTACCAACAAATCCATATTTCAACCTTTCATATAGGTTTCTAACCAAACCAAAATTATTAACAAATAATCCAACCACGTCTAGGTTTCCACCGTACCAAAATTATCAGAGTAACAAACAAACAACAAAATCAAGTACCTTCCTCACAATCACCCTAAGATCCATATCACACCACACTTTACTGTTAATGACATAATTGCATGGAAAAACATTTCCATTCATGATGTTGTCAAACAAGTGAGAGTTTTGAAGTATATTTAAGTGAGAGTTATGAAGTATATTTAGATCATTGTACCTAGGGGTGGGCAAAACAAACCGAAAAACCAAAAATCGAACCGGAAAAAATTGAGTTAAAATCAGTCAAAACCGAGTTGAGTAGAAACCGGTCAAGACAGAACCGAAACCAAACCGAACCACATAGATATTGGTCCGGTCTCGATTTCTGTTTTTATAGAACCGAGGAACCGAACCGAACCGAACTACATAGATATTGGACCTTTTCTTTTATTTAGTACTTGATTTGATGCATGTCTTATTTTGTTTAAAGCACAAAACTTAAGAACAATCTTTAATATTTTAGTGGACTAAAGGCCCAATAACAAAAGCCCATGACTAAGTTCCGAACCGAAATCGGACCGACTGTATTTGGTCCGGCTCGGGCCGGTTATATTAAAATATTTTCAGTCCATGAACCGAAACCGAACCGAAAATTTAAAATCGATTTGGTCTTGGTCCTATTACTTTTTAGGACCGGACCGAACCGTGCCCACCCCTAATTGTAACATGACATCCAACCATGCAAAATCAAGTACCTTCCTCAACAACTTTGTAAAATTCCTCAAATTTTGATCAATAAAATATGTTTTCAATAAAAAAAAAAATAAAGTCAACAACTGCTTCCAAAATTAATGTTGACTCGCGTGTGTGACCAGGGTATTGTTCTTTCCATGCAACAAGACAAGAACCAAACATACCTGGGAGCCACGTTATGCTCCTTTGGCAATTAGTCAAGCAATGTCATGTTCATCGATTTAGTTGCCTCATGAATTCATCTTCATAGAGTTTGATGATTGTTGCACAAAATTGCATCAAACATTCAATCACGGTGTTTTCTTCAATATTGAGCCATTCATCGAGCGTATCTACAGCATAGGCATATGAAAGCATAGGTGAAAATATCGAATAATCCCGAATATCCGATTCGTGAAAAAATAGATTATTCCACGAATATCCCAAAACCAGTGTCGAAATGGGGAGGTTTGGCAAATATGCTTCTCGCGAAATATTGCCCAAATATTCGCGAATATTCCAACAAATTCGGCAAAATGGGGAGGTTTTCTGCTAATATCATGTTTTTCTTCTTCTTTCAATGTATAAACTTATAATTCAACAATAGAATATAAAAACACACCCCTTTTTTATTATATGGCCATTATCATCCAAAGAAAAACATGCGTTTTAATTTAAACACTTTTTTTTATTATATGGGTTATGTATTTATACATGAATTTAGGTATTGAAATTCGAAATTGCGAGTATAGAGAAAACTAGATAAGCTATAAAATAGGGAAATTCTGACTTAACCCCTTTTATTTTATCCACGTTTTGAATAAACCCCCCTGCTTGTCCAAGTTTGGACTTTAACCCCTCTTCGTCAACTCTCATCCAAGTTAACACCTATTTGCATGTTTTCTTCTTAAAATACCCCTCATTCATTCTCTAGACTTAACCCCTTAAAAGAGCAAGGGAATATGATATTTTTAAGAAGAAAAAATATAAATAGGTGTTAACTTAGACGGGAGCTGACAGAAGGGGGGTAAAGTCCAAACTTGGACAAATGGGGGAGGGGGGTTATTCAAAACGTGGACAAAATAGAAGGGGCTAAGTCTAATTTTCCCTATAAAATATTGTAAGAATCATTGAAACTTGGAGACAAAATGTATGGTGGTTTTTCTAGACCTTGAAACTTGGGGAAGTCAATCCATAAATTCCGATTTTTTCATAAATTTCGAATTTTTCGAATTTTTTGTTAATATCCGAATTTATCGGGTCGGGATGGGGAGGTTTTTGTTTCGTATTATATCCGTATGCCGTACCGCTCCGAATTCCCAAAAAACGGAAAAATTCATGAATATCCGCCCGAAATTTTTGATTTTTTCACCTATGTATGAAAGTATTCTTATTGCTATTGTCATCTTCACAAGTAGAGTAATTCCAAGCCCATAAGTAATATCTCTTTGTCAAATTAAAAATCTAGTTGGAAGTTGTGACATCAGCTTGAGTATTTTGTTGAACACGAACCCCTCTTATGAAATCGCTTTAAAAAATGGTACCATCAAATCGAGGAATGGGTGCAAAATAATCAGTATACAATCGATGATAAGTTGTTTCCCATTTCTCAATGAGTTGTCATCAGTAAGTGAGAGAAGGAAAAAGAACTGGTCACGTTGTCGCATTCAGAATGTGATCTAGCACTAAAAATGCATCACACCGCAGGTGGAATATGACCTGACACTCTTTTCAAACTACAATCAGAATGCGGTGCAATAGAAAAAACTATCAAAGAAGTTAGCAGAACCGTTAAGCTTTGCTAGCAAAAAAGTTAATATAATTTTAAGAATTGGTACAGAATGGTATGCTAACTTCCTATGTGACACACTAAGAAAACAGGAGTGGAAAATAGTAATTGACATGGTTAATGGAAAGAGGTCCCCATTAATACTGTTCATCCAAAGTTTTTCTTGCCATAATTAGTGATCAACTGAAAAGTTAGCCACTTAGATCCACATGAATCACCAAGAGATACCTATTAGAGTTTCATCCAAGCTTTCAATTTTCAGATCTGGTGTAAGACAAACACACTCTTTGTCATCTTTCTCATCTTTGGATCTTTGGAGTCATATGCTTGAATTGATCAGACTGAATAGTACAACAGCAGCTTGCTAGTCAAATTAATCATTCATCCTACATACCCAGTTTATTAGAGTAGAAAGTGGGAATCTGTTGCAACTTTGTCTACATCACCTACTAATCAAATCGTTAGTATAGTGATTCTAAAGGGCAGAAAACTTTGGGGATTTTTAGGTTTCTGGCGGTTTCTTAACAGTTTTTCGACGACCTTAGGAATATTTTTCGGCGCCACTTCAAAGTTTTGATCAGAAATTTTTTTTTTGGGGGGGGGGGGGGGGTTTCTTCCTAATTTGATCTTATTATCTCTTTCTTGGTAGGCCTGTCAACTATCCGAACCGATACGTGATCCGAACCGATCCAAAACCGATCCAATCCATTAGTTTTTAGTTTTTGGATATCCATTTGGATTTCGAATCACTTAAAATGGTTTGGTTTGGATCATTTTGATTTCGGTTTGGTTTGGATAATTCCAAACATAAGACCGATCCGATCCAAAACACTGTGAAAACTAAAAACTCTCTTCTTCTCCATCGATAGTGTTTCTTTGCCAAAAAACCACCATCGTTTATTTATCTTCGTTGTTCATCAATTAACCAGAAATTGATGATCCACTCCTCCCACTCTCTTCAACAACATGATGGTCCACTCCTCCCACTCCTTTATTGAATTCAAAGAAGACTTGCTGATAAAGAGGATTTCCTCCTCCATATTGAAGTGGGTACCGACCACTAGTTTCAACAAGACTTGCAAGTTCTTCTTGCCAAGATAGTGATGTTGTTGATAATTTTCCATTTCCAACACCAACACCATCGTCGTCCATTACTGCTGCAGACATGATTGATTAATTGATTGAAGAATCCAAACAGAATTTCAGAAGATCAAATGCAGTTTGCAAAGTAGCACTACACTAGTTCTATTAAAACTGTGGACTAACTTGACTGACTTTATATGTATATGAATCTATCGGAAAAAAGAAAGAAAAGCATTGTCCGAAGAAAGAGATTTTCGTTTTGGATCAGTTCGGATCGGATATCCAATAACATCAAATGGATCGGTTTACTATCCAAAGAGTATGATCCACTCTATATTGGATCGGATCGGTTTGGATCATAAATATTTTGGATCGGTTTTGGATCAGTGGAAAACCAAACCGAACCGATCCATTGACAGGCCTATTTCTTGGTGGGGGTTTATTTGAAATTGCTTCTTTCAAGCTTGACCAGTTTACTTGCACCTTCTTGCTTTGGTGGTTTGTTTAATTTTCTAGTGTCTTTGTGTTTAGCTTCTACTATAAGGATGGCTTGGGTTACAACAGTTTCTGGCCAGACACAACATTATTCCATCAATTAACAGTTTTTCAGTGACCTAAAAAAATATTTTAAAAAATCTTTCATTAATTTTAAGCCCAACAAAAACTTCTTAAGTATTTGATAATTTAAATTAAAACAACCCATTGCTTTTAGCTTTATTCAATAATATGTTTTGAGTTGAACTTAGTTTTCTTGGTGTCCGTCACAAATTCTGAAATCCTCTTTTGAGTCCCCACTATCTCATATCTAATCAGAACCGTTCCATTGGTAGGTGTTTAAAATTGTTGGTCTCCACGGCGGCTTCTTACGTCGTCGTCGTGGAGATCAGTATTAATATTTGTTATTTCGTATTTTTCATTTCAGTTTACTTTTGTCTTAGTATAAACCACCTTGATGATAAAATGAGCCAGGAAAAAATTATTAGTTGTTTCTTCTTTACTATAATGTTTAAATCAGTGAAATACGTTGTTTGTGGGTTTGGTTTGGTCTCCCCCTCGATGCAAATTCAACAGCTGAATGTTCATATCTTTGCTTCAACTCCTCTATTAGATTCGTGGTTTCGAGAGATTTATATTGTGCATCGCTCATTCGTGGGCATACAAATATCGGTTGTTGGTTGTTGGTTATTGATTGCGAGTTTATCTTCTACAGCTTGCAGATGTGGCAATGCTCTTCAGTGGTTCATCTATAGTTTGGTTTCTATAGTTTGGTTCATTTTGTTCATCTATAGTTTAGTTCTCACGGTTTGGTTCTTTTTATTCATCTATAATTCAGTTTCCACAGTTTAGTTCGTTTTTGGAGTATGGAGTTGGGATATCATATTTGGAGTGGTTGAATGATTTTGAGCCGAGGTCAAGTTACAACTTACTGAGTGACGATAAATTATCGGTTTTTACATTCCTACAAGGATGGTGTAGACTATTTCCAATGTATTTACTTTTGTCTTTTTATATTTCTGGAGCCTTACCTGCATATGTTTGTATCCTTTCTTTCTAATAATATAATCATGATTATTAAAAAAAAAAAAACAAACTTCTGGGACAACTTGTTTAAACATGCTATTGGAGATGCTCTGACTGATATCTTGATGACGTCCCATGACAATGAGATTATTAATTCTGATTTGCACATTTGCTTGCAGACTTGATTTTATTTAAAAGGTTGAGAAAATGGTTAGCTTATTAGCTATCGATAGGGAATCTTAAATCGTTATAAGAAAAAAAAAAAAAAAATAGGGAATCGTAAACTAGTCATGTCGACAGATGGCTTATTTGATTAATACTAATAAAATTAGGAATGGATAATGGATATATAATGTTATAAAACTTGATTTCACTGGCACATAAACTACATCAAAATACAAATTTCAACTCTTGTTATCACTTCTTCCATAGACCATAGATGGAGACACTGTTACTTTCAAGTTTCAACCACAAGTAGCTTCACATTTTTGTGTTTTTTTATATTCCATTCCATCCATCTGTCAGGTTGGTGGCTTTGACAATTTGACATCCATTTAGAGTATAATCTAAACATAATTAGAATCGATTATCATTTATCAAAGCAAGGTACTGTACTTATTTGGGTACTAGACTACTAGTAATTCCAACTTAGAGTATTTCGAAACACTTTAATTATGACCATCTCGACTTTAGTGTACCTCGAGATAAATAATCACATAGATGTATATGATCAGGTGCTCGACACGCACTACTCCCTCAAAATTTATCTTGTTTGCCGACAGTTTATTTATTCAGCATTTTACCTGAATTTTGTATAATAAAACAAAAATTATTGGTTATTAGAGTACGACGTGTGATGGTGAAATGAAGAACTATTCAAGAAGATTTTAGGTTACTTGTCATTGTCTAAACAATAAATGAAATTATTATAAACAAGTAAGATTTAGTCAATTGTTGAGAAAAATCACGAATGAAAAAAAAAATTGTCGAATACATAATTACTAGTCTGAAATTTTACGAATTATTATCACTCTCAAACATTAATAAAATAAAAAAAAAACAACAATTAGGGTTCATAAATGAGTTAGCTAAGTATAGTTTTTTTTTTCTATATTCAAAAAACTTAATTACTGGCTTAAAAATAACAAAAAAAATTATTATTATCATCATCAAAATATCAAAAACTACACTACTGTATTTGAAGTCAGAGCTGTGGTTGTTGAACCTACAACTTGGAGTAGTGGAATTTAACTTCAACCACTAAACGGGTTGGTGTGCACGTGAAAAAAAACACTATTCAACAAATCAAATTACTCTTGAGAGTTGAGACAAAGAAAGAAAATAAAGAACTCTGTCTCTCCGTCTTTCTCTCTCTCTCTTTCAGCTCAGCTAACAGAATCTCTCTCTCTCTCTCTCTCTCTCTCTCTCTCTCTCTCTCTCTTATCTTATGTAGAAAGAAACCGTTTCACAGCTTTCTGAGCTTTCCTTCTCTTTCTCTTTCTGTTTCTCTTTCTTCCAATTAGAAGAATTTGGAGATTCTTTTTGTCTGAAATCCAAGAACAAGAACTACTGCTACTACTGCTTCAAGTCAACAACTATTACTCTCAAACATTCATCAGATTCATTTGGTAAGTTTGAACTTAGATCTTCAATTATCTTCTTCTTCTTCATCTACATTTTGATTGTTGAACATCAATCATTCGAATCAATTTCTTGTTAGTGTAGTTCTGATCGAATCTGTTACAGTAATAGTTTTCTTCAAGAATCTTGTATTGATTAAGCTCATAACTTGGTTATTTCAACTATTTTTTACTGATTTTGAGCTTAGAAACTTGTTTAATTAGTTAAAACAAGCTCAGAAGATTGTTTAATTTCTTGTTTTTGAATGTTATTGACTTGAAGAATCAACTGTTTATTAGTTCAGATATGTTGATTCGTGATAGTTAGAATAAAGCAGAAGTAGTTCTATTTGCTCAATTTGTGAAATTTAGATGTTTTTGTTCTAATAGGTTTGGTTTTCTTTGAGTAACGAATTCTGTGGTTCATTGTTTAATGTAGGTTCATTCAACAGTTTAATACGGTATTTTGAGTATTGCCAGTTGATATGGAGGTTATGCTCATTTTGATTGATATTCAGTAGCTTAGTGAGTAAGAATAAAGGTCAAATGGAAGAAAGAAAAGATTTGCATGGAAATGTAGGTAGACCATTATCATCTTTACGGCCAGGAGGGAACTTAAAATCTTCATTGTCAGGAAGATCAACTCCTAAAGCCAGTAGCCCAAGAGGTTCTCCTGCTTTTAGGAGATTATCCAGTCGAACGCCCAGAAGAGATGGTAAAAGCAGTGGGCAGTGGATCCGGAGTAATAGTGTGTTGCTTTGGCTAATCTTAATTACTCTCTGGGCTTATTTGGGTTTCTATGTGCAATCCAAGTGGGCTCATGGTGACAACAATAACCAAAAGTTAATTGGTTATGGTAGTAACACTAAATCAAGTACGAATGTCTCTGATGCGGACGAGCATCAGCAATCTGATGCAGTTACAAATGGTGATTTTCTGGTTTTAAAGAATGGTTCTAGTGAAAATCTTACAGGGCAAAGTAAAGACAGCTTGAATTTAAAAAACATTAATGTGAGTCTGGCCAAAAGCAGTAGAAGTGGTTCGTCTCGTCGGAGCATGTCTGTGAAAAATAAAAAAGGTAGACAGCGTGGTAAGATACGTGGTAAACAGAAGGTTGCTGCAGATGGTCAAAGTGAGAACTTGGAAGATCAAGAACCGGACATTCCTAAAACTAACACTACCTATGGATTACTTGTTGGCCCATTCACTTCAATAGAAGATAAAATTTTGGAATGGAGTGCTGAGAAGCGATCAGGTACCTGTGATAGACTTGGAGAATTCGCAAAACTTGTCTGGTCCAGAAAGTTTGTCTTGATATTCCACGAGCTCTCAATGACAGGGGCCCCCCTATCGATGTTGGAATTGGCGACAGAGCTTATGAGCTGTGGGGCATCAGTTTCTGCTGTAGTTCTTAGCAAGAAAGGTGGGTTGATGCAAGAAATTAATAGGCGAAGGATCAAGGTGCTTGAGGACAAAGAGAAAGTCAGCTTCAAAGCTGCTATGAAAGCAGATCTAATCATTGCGGGATCTGCTGTCTGTGCATCCTGGATTGGTGAGTAAATCATATACACAAAACTAGTCATTTAGCAATATCTGACAGTCTTTAGTTTGCATTCTATATCAAGTGTGTTCCTTTGTCCTGTTGTTTAGTATGTTTTATAAATCATATTGAAATAACATCTGAGTCTTCTTCTAACCTTTCTTTTGGTTTGCAAAAGATGTTCAATATTAAGGGGACAAGTTAAAAAACAGAATGGTACATGGTCTAGAAGATTAATGCTTATTGTTACATATTGTTCACATCGTAGCTTTACCCTGAGGAGATTTATATAGTCATTTCTCCTATCTTGAATGATTTATAATTCATCCTCACAGATTGTTCACATTGCATTTAAAGCTTACAATTGCACCGTGGAGTATTCAAAATTAAATAAAATGTTTCACTATTAAACTATAAATGTGGATGTATTAGTCCTTATTCATTATCATACAGGATTTATGTGCTACACTGCTACATTGATCATATATGGAATTAGGATAAATTTTCTGAAAGTCCACTTTTAATTCATCTTCACATATATCTTGTTACTTAGGACAAATGTTTCTCGTCATCAATCAAAAGTATGTATACAACTACTGAACGGGAGGAGATCTCTCCAGTTCTACAGATATAAACAAACAGCTATCCTGGATCACTACTTATCTACTGAACGGGTGAAGACCCAAAGAGTTTATGGTTGATGAAATTGTGCGTGGCTTTTGATCCAGCTGTCATTATTATTACCATCTTTAGTTTTATTTTGAAAAATCGTTCAGCTAAGTATGCCAACACGCCACAATGTTTTCGGTACAGAGAAACAGGTTGGAAGAAGTGTTGAACGCAAAAAATCCTTATCATTAGTTTATTAAACTGAAAGCTAAATCTCTGAAACTTATTGTGATGTATAAACAATTTCATTCAGGAGAAGCACACAATCAACTTTCACGTCCCATATTTGTGTGGCAGTCTAAGCAAACGATTAAATTGCCTCTTCCTGAACCTTATATTAGAGAAGCGCTTGGTTGGGTTTAACATCTTTATCTATGCGTTGCAGTCAAAGTGGACAATGATGAATACCCCTTCTGTGAACCCTATTTCCACCTGTACCAGAAAAAGAAATCTTTTCCATGTGAAAAGAAGGTTCTAGTTGTTTCTAACAATAAATCCTCACTTATCCCTGTATATACATATATGTATTGTGTAAAGTGAGTAGGGAACTGTGCTGTATTTTGGTTTCAAATGTTTCTACCCAGAGGTCATATTAGGCTCATAAAAGTGCTTGCGTAACAGTATCCTCGTTAGCTTGATAAGGAATTGATTGTTCCGAATATATATATATATATGTACAAGTTCCTTGTATTATAGTTCAATCTTAAATAATCTTTTTGTTTCAGAACAATATCTTCAACATAACATAGCTGGATCTGGTCAGATTGCTTGGTGGATTATGGAGAACAGGCGAGAGTACTTTAATCGATCAAAGCTTATGCTTAGCCGCGTAAAGATGCTGATCTTTCTTTCTGAATCACAGTCTATACAATGGCTAGCCTGGTGTAAAGAAGAAGGAATTCAACTGCATACGCCACCTGAAATAATTCCTCTCTCAGTTAATGATGAGCTGGCCTTTGTAGCAGGCATTCCTTGTTCCCTAAATACTCCATCATATAGTGTTGAGAAGATGATGGAGAAAAGGCAATCATTAAGAGATGCAGTCAGGAAAGAAATGGGACTAACAAACAATGATATGCTTGTCATGTCTCTAAGTAGTATCAACCCAGGGAAGGGTCAGTTATTGCTTCTGGAATCAGCACTTTTGATGGTTGGAGGAGGCCTTTCTGACAAAGATTCTAAAAACAAAATAAAGGAAGAAACTGATTCTGCCACCAATGTTGGGCAAAACCGTTCTTCCACGACTGGCAAGAAAAAGGCGAGGGCCTTGTTTCAGAAAGTAGCCCGAATTGGTAAATTTGCAAATAAGTCACACCACTCTGATAAGTCCAGTGATACCTCAAATGAACCTAAGAAAAATTCAGTGTTACCTAATTACTTATCCACCAGTAATTATACAGATAGGATGACCAAGAGCAACAATTTCAACATAAGGAAAGTGTTATCGGAATATGAGGAAACACAGGATCACGCGCTTAAGGTTTTAGTCGGTTCTGTAGGATCGAAGAGTAATAAAGTTTTTTATGTCAAAGGACTTGTGCAATTTTTATCGCAACACCCAGAGCTTTCGAAGATAGTATTGTGGACTCCAGCAACTACACATGTGGCTTCACTCTATTCCGCAGCAGATGTTTACGTCATAAATTCCCAGGTAAACATTTATTTCCTTTCCTTATAACGAATTAGCGATTATGCTTAAACTCGATATTTTCCTGACTTGACAATATTCAACATTTAAGATCTGTCAATTAATAAAGCTTTACGTTTTGTAAGACAACCACATTATATTTTTAATCAGTTAAAAAAACTTACGTACATGGACTCGTGAAGGTTGACATGACAGCATTCAAATGATAATATAAATAATTTAGTATATAACAGAACTCACCGCCTCTGTCCCTCTTCCATAAGTTGCTGATAAAAATTTTATCCCTGCATTCACCACAGCTTTATGATCAACTCTATCTCAATCTCGAGGAAGCATAGAAACGGGATGGGATATAATGTACAAGACCAACCTCTATGAACTGGTTTTAGTATATTGCTTATTTGAAAAGGTTAAAGACACCTTTCAAACTAGTTTCCCATTTTAGCATTTTCAACAGAAGGAAGATTAGGAAAAACCCATTCAAGCAAGCTATCAGACCTCCTAAACGCAAATTGAGAGCTTACTTATGATAACATAGAATAGGAAAAACGGAAAGCACCCCTATATCTGGAATTCTATGTCTACCTGTTCGTAGATAAGTTAAGTGGGCTACATCACAAGTTCACAACTCAATTTGCATTTTGTTTTAAATTATATACATCATGAATATATTTTGAGGCAGACCAGAATATTCTACAACACTATTTTTGTTTAGTTCTTTGAATTTGTTGCACTGGGAAGACTGAATTGTTCTTTGGTGTATAGGGAATTGGAGAAACATTTGGAAGAGTGACAATTGAAGCCATGGCATATGGTCTTCCGGTATGGCAATCATATAAACTGGTTTTTTTAGTATATTTCCGTCCTTGCTTGATGAATAAATTCTCTACTTCGGAAATTTTGGAGATTAGACCTTTTTTCTCCAATGTCGGTGAATTTTTATATATTGGTAACTGTTACAGAAGAACTCTGTCTTCTACTCTTCTAAACATGCTAGTTTAGCATGTATTTGCCTTACCACCCAATTATTGCCCCTATTTGGTTCCAAGCTATATATAAAAATCTCTGCATGTTACTAAAATGCCCCTTAATTGGCTCATTTGAGTCTTGTAAGAAATCCTGCTACTGCTCAAGTCTCTAAGACTTACAAAACTAATATGCTTGTTCGTTTCATAACATATTGCAAATACCAGAATACCATGTATAATATAGGGTTTCGGTTTTCAAAAGCTACTTCCGCAGAGAAAGTATGATGCTTAAAACATTATGTCTTACTGTGTCTAGTCTCATCACTTTGTGAGATGGGTTTTTAATATTGTTCAACAAAGGGGAGACCAGCTGCTTAAAACAAAACTGTGCACCATTCTTCTGCAGAGCAGACTTACCCATGTGAAACGTGCATCATACAGAATCTGACAGACTATTTTTGTGGTGCAGGTACTTGGAACAGATGCCGGAGGGACAAAAGAAATCGTTGAGCACAATGTAACTGGTCTTCTTCATCCTCTTGGGCGTCCAGGATCCCGAGTACTTGCCCAGAACCTGTTGTATCTTCTAAAGAATCCCACTGAGAGGAAGCAGATGGGAATGAGAGGGAGGGAAAAAGTAGAGAAGAATTACTTAAAAAGTCACATGTACAAGAAAATTTTTCTGGCCCTTTTCAAGTGCATGAGGATCAAATAAGTGATATGGTTGAGTTTTGCATACTCTCTCTCTCCTTAGGAGTGTTGTTTCCAGAAGATTGAGATCAGATTATTATTCCAACCATAAGAACAATCCATGAGATGGGGCATCTGAAGTTCTGAACTCTGAAGGCTGAGATGTATCAGCAAGATTTCAAGGTGTACATTAGTTGAAAACCCTCACAAATGTGGATTCACTGGATTGTACGTCTTCAGTTTTCAAAAGAGAAGCACATGTGAAAATCAAATAGCAAGTTGAAAATGTGTGCCAAATTTTAATTTCAATTTTTCAATTTACCATGCCTATATAGAGAAATAGAAGAAGTCCATTTGTACTTTTGTAGTTCCCAAAACTTGATTAGTCGAGCAAAAGAAGTCTACACATTGTCAAATACTCAAATCACTCAGAAGGCCAGATTACTCCAAATATCACACAATCTTCCTTCTCAATTAATCTACGCTCACAGCACAATCAGACTGATTTGAAGTCCTTGTTCTTGCAGGTTGGGGGTTTTGAGTGCTCATCTCTTCTTTGATTTCCTTATTTGATGATGGTGTGATCATATATTGAGTTTTACCATTTCTTTTGCAAATCAAGTGCATTTCTCTGAGTTTTTTTTTCTAGTAATTTTGATATTTTAAAGGTTGTCTCATCCCTCTCTAATTTTGAATTTGATTTTGTGTTCTACCATTTAGGTAGTTTTGCCGTAAATTTTTATTCAATTGTTATCATCTCTCCACATTCTCTTGTCTTTGTGTCTTTTTCTTTGCTGGTTTGTAGTTGTTTTGGATACCCTTTCCCCTGGTATTCTGTAGGGAAAGGATGAATCTGTCTATGAGTCCTTTTGGTTTCTTGTGTCGTTATCAATTAGTTTCGGTCTTCACGGTGAAACAATTTTCATCAGGGGTATACTCTTTCTTTTGGTTATTTGCTTGGTTGAGTGTGATTTCTCTCCCCAGGTTAGCCGATGGTTTAAACACACCAAACTTTTGTTGTTTGGAACGTGTAGGGTTTGCCCTTTTTGGATGCCTTATGTTTGCGTCTGGCGGCAGGGTAAATGCTTTGCATTTACTTGTACCCACCCTTAGGATCTTCCCTGTTTCGATCCTCATTTCGTTCTCAAGAATTCTTCTGGTTCTTTGGAGTTCTTCGAGAGAATTATAGTTTACTAAGTGGTGGCTCGTGAACGAATCTTGTTTTCGCTATAAGAGTTTGAAGCTAATTGTGAATCACCGTAGGCTGCTGCAAGAATCAAGGATGCATGGAAGATTTGACTTCTTGTATATATATGCAGTTGGTTATGTTATTTGCTTTATGTTTGTGCTTGTCAAGTCCTGTAATAATGTTTGTATTATTCAATAAAAGTTGGTTGCTACCAAAAAAAAAAAGAAGTCCTTGTTCTTTTCTCCGCACTGCTCTGTTATATGGCTTTATTATGCTCCAAGCCTCCAACAGCCTGTGATATATGTGGTAAAACCTGAACTACTGAAGTATGTGATATATGTGCTAAAACCTGAACTACTGAAGTACAATGAACATTCCCTAAAAAAAGCAAACAAGGAAAAATATGCATAAAAGACCATGAGAAGCGATATTTTAGCAGGTGTATATATTATTTGGGCAAATTGCTCCATCATTGGCAAACACTTTACTTGAGTTGAGGATAAACAAGGCAAAAAGGGGAAAAAAAATTTATGTACAAAATCAACAACCAAAATTCTACACAAGATTTCCCTCCAAGAGCATAAACCAGACCCCCAGCTAACAGACAACACCTGCTACTGAAGAAAAAAAAAAGTGTGAGTCGACTAGTTGGAACTTGGCGCCAAAATTGAGTCGACAATCAATCTGTGCGATGGCAGTACACCACAGTTGAGCAAAACGGCGCCAGTTTCTGTCTACTAGGAGTCTAGGCCATCGTTTGTAGTTAATGCCAGAAATAATTTGCGGAGCTTATGATGCAAACATTTCAAATTAGCTTGTGATTTCTATCCGTCTTCAGCTGAGTCCTCAGACGAGGCTTTCATAGCCTCAGCAGTCATAAGAGCAACCATGGCCTTGTGAATTGCAAGATCAGCCCTATAGAGCAACCTTTGAGCTTTTCCTCGTTTGAGCTTAGCCATGTTGGATGCATGTTGTGCAGCACTTGATGCATCCCGCAACCTAAACTCATCTAAATCTGGGCCACCCAACTTTTCAACTCTGGGCCTCTGAATTCCTTCTCGCTGGTACTGATTCTGACTAGACCATTCAGGTAAGCCAACATTCCACCTGGAAACCACATTTCTTTTGTCCACCAGTCTCTGATTGTATGGTTTCACGATCATCTGCGACTCATTAGGGGATATAAAGGTGCCTATCTTTCTCGATTTGTTTCTGTGAAGTCTCCGATTTTGACTTATCTCAGACCCATCACTGCTCATAGAGAGGTATCCACTACTGACAGCATCTCGTGGTGATATTACTCTTGTTGAACCCTGCCACGAGGAAGCATACTCATGGTTTGAACCAGAAGGTAACCTCTCGTCCCCACAGACAAATCCATTTGATTTTCTTCCTGATAATACATACGAAAAAGGCTATCAATTGATGAGATTATTAAAGATATCAACTCACCACATGGCTGCACAAAAAACAAAAAAGTAAATTACCAAAAACATGTTGACCCTCAGACTCTCTAGAGAAGCTCTGACCACCAGCTGAGATCTTCCTCTGTGATCTTTGCTTCGAGCCCTTATTAGGCACTTCCAAACCCCGCGGTCTCAAACAGAAAGCAAACATTGCTGGCTTCTCAAGTAGCATGGCTTTCTCCTTGCATCCATTAGGAAAGTGATGAATTTTGTTGACAGCCAATTCCCATTCTTTCAATTGTTGTTGGTACCTTTCCCATAGTGGTGACTGAAACAAACACAACCAAACTTGATTTTAAGATAATAAAAATACATGACATTTCCGTACAAATTCCGATAGGCAATAGATTTGCGATACTTTAAATTGAAGAAAAATTGTGTATCATGCATTAAGTTGAAATGATGCATTTGAATTGCATATTACATGTCGTATATCATTGAATCTATTATCAGTCAAGGAATGTTAGTAGGTACAAAGTAACGCACATTGGAATTGGATATTGCAACTCCTTAAAAGAAAAATCTTGTATTGAGATTTTAAAACCTGTTTAAGGAATTCCAAACGAAAATAAAATCCCGATATACAAACTGGACTACTCACACATATGCAACTCACAGGGTGTCTTGCCTACTACCATTCCTCTATCTGAGTAGTTCGGCACACCCCAATTCAATAGAATTTGGAATATTTTCATTCTGATTGTATAATAAAGTACCATTTGCAAATATTTTTATGATAACTCAAATAAAAAAATTCAAGCAATAATGTAAACCACAAACCTAGAGTCTTATATGAACTAAAAAGCTTTGGAGGGAAATATACTTCCATCATATCATATCGCGTATCACTACTTGAACTGTAGGTATACATACCAAGGTCTAGGCATTTACGATCCACCAGTTCACCTATATATATTGGTGATAAATCACTAAAAGTGTGGTAATTTAGTAATGTTCTCTTGTTTGACATATATCTATGTAAATCTCACTTCCCGTAGTTGCCTCAAAGTGCATGGGTTGTCAATATATAATCCATATCTTTTGAGTGTATCAAGAATTCAAGAATTATTAAATACATGGTAGTATCATACTGACGACCCTGTATTGTGTTTGTGCCTGAATATGGTCTTTCAATGTTATGAAGGCTACCGCTAGTCGTCTAAGCCAATGATAAACTCCACCCAACATGTGAGAGAACAAATAGAGCTCATAAAATATGAAAGTACGAAACCACATAAAGAAATGAAATAAATACATCCCCAAAAACAATCAAATGTCTTACTGCTGGCCATATTTTAGTTTAGACTTAGAGAATCTCATCAAACAAACATATAATATTAGAGCACAAAAATATTAAGATCAAGAATTACCTGCAAGTGCCGGATTAAAGGCATTCCTTTCATCTGTCTCTTCTGCTTCCAGTACTCATAAATGTCTTTAATCAGATCAAATTGTCCTCCAACCATCAGTTCCTCAATTTCATCGCCTGTGAAATCTTCACGCTGCTGAGTATAAGCTAGTTTTTCGAACATGTCTACCGTCCTCTCAAAAATTTCCTCGGAGATCTCCATTAGAGTACTTACAGTGTCATCAGATGAAGTTCTACGTTTTGAGATCCAATCTTCATCATCACTATCCATATCATACAAGATGCGTGATGGATTCAAAGCCATATCAACATCAGTCTCAACCTGCATGAAATACTTCGGAGAAATGCGAACAAATGGTACTTCAACACCATTATCATCAATATCCTCAATAAGGCGAACACCAGGTATAGGGATACTTTTAACAGAAGCAGCCCGAAGGTTTCGATTGTAACATTCCTCATGCATCTCCTTAAACAAAGTCCACTGACTCCTATCAGGAAACTCCAAAATCCAATCCTTTCCTCCTTTCCACATCATCGCATGGGTATAACGATTAGTTGTCCCAGGCTGCAGAAACTGGTAAGCCTTATATGAATACTTTGTAAGCCCTGCAATATTTACAAGGAGTCTCCACTCATTAGGATCTATGCATTCTAAAAGAACATGTGCCCCACATTCTCTCCAACCTCTGTCTCCTACAGTAATCAACACATTTGCATCACATGACAATGACTCCAAGTGCCTTTGAGGGCTTCCTGAACCATTGGTTGCAGTTTTCTCACTATCAGTTCTTATTCTCTTATAAGGGCGTCCCTTCCGATGATGGCTTCTAGGTTTTGAACTGAAATCATAATTTCCAAAGGGCAACAAATATGAAGTCTGACTTCTGGGCTTTCTGGAACCATTAACAAGACCGTTAGGAGGCGAGTCTACCCTTCCATCAGGCCACATTTTCGAGCGGTAACCACACGACAATGATCCCGAGCTGTGCCTATTGCGATGCCATATACTTCTAGGACCAGTAGGGTTGGGGCTGCGGATTGCACAGTCATTAACACTCCAAACTGAATCAGGGGTCGACTGCTGCGTCTCTGGCATTACCCCATCACAAGATTGACTTTCTACTTGATCAATTGTCGGAATCTGAACTTTGATACCATTAAAATGAGACAACAACTCAGTCTTAGGTCTTTCCTCAGAAGGAAGTGCCTCTCCAACTGGAGGCCACGAACTTGCAACACAGTGCTCTGAATCTAATAGATTGCTTACTGAAGTTCTGGCCACGTCAAACTTGGTATCTTGGCATTTCTGCAAAGATATTGCGCACTCTCCTTCATTGTTCATAGACAGATCATCAACATCTACCTCTAATTCAGGAGAAGATAACAATCCAGACTGAGCGACAGTCCTGGTCAAAGAACCGTTTATATCGTTGTCCGGAATTATCTGATCGGAAATTTCCTCAAGAAGATCATCATCAGCCACCAATCTGCTTGAAGTCTCCGGACCCTCCAATAACAGTAATGGATTGCAGAAAATGAGAGAAGCCACATTTTTTGCCATCAGCAGTTTAAGATGCAAACCAAGAAAGAAAGTAGGAGCAGCAGCAAACGGAAGAAGAAAATGAGGAACTCTCTTAGGCTTCTCATTACATCTTGATGATAAGAGGCCCATATTGACATAAGCTGATTCTTTAGAGATCCTCTTATGCATAATAGCTGGCCTGGACCTTTGTTGGGAGTCCTGGTTGACAGACGAAACAATCGAGGCTTAAAAAACTTATAGTAGACAAAAGTGAAGTACATTTGATCTTGAAAAAATGAACATATGCATATTAACAGGTTATTGTGAACTCAAACCCTAGTAAAGAATAAATTACAAAGAACAGAGGAAAATCAGAAGGAAAAAAAAAAGGGGGGGGGGGGGGGGGGAGGGGTTCATACCTCAAGTGAAATGAGCTCTCGGCGGACAGAAGGTGAAGGTACGAGACTGCATCGATTTTGAAGTATCTTAATATTATCATATGTACATTCAGAAAGAGGTAGCTGCTTAGTGACAGCACAGTACTGCTTAAGTTTTTTATCCAAATAACTCCACTTTGAATTTCGAACCTCCACGAAGTTGTAGAGCACGAAAATGAACCGCCTTCCAAAGTTTCGAAAGCCTGAGATCTCAAACCTGATAGAAGTGACTGGAATTTGCTGATCTAAAAGCTCTCCGCGTTCATTAGGTTGATGAAATGCTACCAGTACCATACATACAAAAGCGACTGCCTGCATTAAGCACCCCTCAAACAACAGAAACCTCAAACCAACAACGTTATCTACAAAAAGCATCTCCAATTGAACCTTTGGCCACATAACCTTAACCATACCATATTGAAGCAGCAAAAGGGTACGACATACCCATAGGTCCTCAAATTCAAATGCATGAACGGCAAAATGAAGCTGGAGGTTTACTTTCAAAATCACTTGCTTTGAATTCAATGGAGAAACAATTAATTTCAACAACCCAAGATTCTCACCAGACCACAGAACACATCCTGGATCCAAATCATCCACACCAAAACATTGACGAGCTATATTACAATCTTCTATATGCCCAAGCCTTCCACTGCAAGAGAAATGGGGAGCATACACAACAATGCTTCTACATTCTGACTTGCCAGATGTACAACGCAACCCCTGGCCTCCCTGACGAAGTCGCTTCCGGGAATAAACAAAACGGAGCATTTTATCCTGGGAACAGCTCGTCTCAGAGATTTCTTTATCCTCTTGATTCTCTGGCACACCAGAATCACTAAATGATACATTTGCATCCGCTCTAAAATGTCCACTAACTAAGCTACCAGTATACGTACTAGCAGACTCCTCAGACAACAACGACGTTGTAATATTCTTAGATTCAGATTGCAATTTTTGTCTCTTCATTACACCCAGATGCGAAGATTTAACCCCCCGAGTGGATTGAGTCAACCACGAGATAAGGGGTTCTGAATCCTTACAACCACTAATATCATTATCATCCTCTGCCTCTACATCTTCTTTCTCCTCAACTACACTTCTAACAACTACCCCCGACTTTCCTGAATGCTTTCGAGGAGCTTCACTAGGGAGTAATAAGAGCTTGAATCTTTCAGTTTGGAGATTGATCCATTCTTCATCACGATCATCATACTTTACATGATGCAATTTTCTTTGTTGGTCATAACTTGTCACAAGGCCAAAATACCAACTCTTGTCCAAAGGCCAGAAGACTTTGATCCTCCGGTTTACAACCCAGTATACATCGACTTCCCTAGAAAATATCTCATAGAAGTGCCGTCTCTTCCTTGTATGACGATTTTTCTTTTCCTTTCTTCTAGGCCGCAACACTCTGCCTGCTGCATCAGTACCGTTGTCCTCTGAACCAGGAGAATGATTCGACTGAAAGCTCAAAAAATCCTTAGGAATGGAGGACCCAGCAGATAGCCCATTGACAGGCTGTGATGCTGAAGCAGTCCCATTTCCAGAGAAAACAGTACAGCTTGGATCAAACCTAGATGAGAGCATCCTAGCAGCATTCTCTTCAAGATTTTCTTCATCTTCCTGCCTCTCAATGGGATTATTAGGTGACAACTTCCTCCTGTCCACACCCGTATCCTGAGATTTTATTTCCCGCCTCCTTTCACGATCCCTCCGAACAGTTTTTGATGGGTACGTAGCTGATGCAGAGTCTCTGGCCCTTGCACTTCGAGCTGAATTAGCTCTACTGGAGCCATTCTCTTTAGAATCATCATTAATGTTCTTCCTTCCACCTTCTGAAGATAGGATTGGAGTGACAGACTGACCGGTTAACTTATCCGACTGAGCATCAGAGCTGACCTCTTCAGAAGCTCCATCCTGCGTCAACAAGCGGTTATTGAGTATTTTCTTCCGCCTCGTAAAACATCGAGGCCGCTTGGGAATTGGAACAACATTAGCATCAAAACTTGACGAAATATTGCTCACACTGCTCAAATTCTTCAAATTTCCTTCACCAGAAACCTGATCATTTGTCTTCTTCAAAACATTTTCATTTAACTCCAACCCATCCACAACATTTGGTCTGTTTTCACTCTTTTTGACATACTCAGACTTAAAACTACTAAGTGAAACCTCTTTCCTACTCCTCTTCTTCTTAATCTGCCCCAAACCAAACTCTTCACTAATTGAAGAGTTCGTCTTCCTCTTCAACCCACTGCCTTCACCCTTCTCAACATAGAGATTCTGAAGATCCAATGATCTCGTTTTCTTAGGACTTTCAAGGATTTCAGAGCTTCTTACACTATTTTCCATCTACAAATCCTCAATCCACATAGGCAGAAACAAAAAACCCCAATTTCTATCTCACATCATACATTATTTCCCAAATTCAAACCCTAATTTCAGATCTGTGATCAAATTGCACAAGAAAAAAACAACAATCAAACCTCAAAACGCAATCAAATCGACTTCTAACCATTTTCAACTCTAATCGATAGTTTTCCCCAAAATCAAAACGAATTCATCATCAAAACAGACAAAAAAACACATACCTGGATCAAAATCACTTTAAGAACACGAATTGAAGACCCCGATCCGTGAATAATTAGTGTTAATTAGAGATCTAGTACATGAAATCGAACGAATTCTCGATCCACTTTTTTTCCCCAAAAAACGAGACGAAGAACTAGGGTTTCTTCGGTTTCACGAGACTTAGGGTTTAGAATCAGAAAAAATTGAAAAATTTAGAAAAATAAAAATAAAAAATTATTTGAATTAAAAAAATCTCCTCAACCGTCTTTTTTATCTAACCGTTGGATTATAATCTAACGGTGAATAACATTTTGCCGCGAAAAAAATGACCTAACAGCATTAAATAGACCTCTTCAAATTCGGGGTAAACGAGGAAGATTAAACGATTCAGATTACTTGATTTGATTACGTGGACGGTTAAGATGAGAATTAAATGAGAAAATTGTGGGCTAGTTATGCATGAAGGTACGCTTGTCTAATTTTGCAAGAGGGAGAGTTGTTGTATCTTGTTTTTTTCAACTTTTCCTTTATTGCTAATTAAAGGAAAAGGTCGTAGTTTTTATTAATATTGCGGAAATGCCACTATGTACTATTTATTTATTTAAGGTAGCATAGAGTAAAGTGACGCACACACGACCAAAATAACAGTGTGTAATGTAAAGTAATAGCTGTGAGCAACTGAGTTGGTCACAAAGAATTAAAATATACAAAGAAAATGGTCCCCTTTTTATATTATTAAAAAATGTGCTTCAGGAGAATATCAGAAATCTCCTGATATTTGTTTTGCAATCCTTTGGTATATGAATATTTATGTAAACACCCTTGACCCCCTCATTTAAGATTTTGTATAGAAAAAATTGAAAGTATGAGCAACAATATTTTAGTCTTTATGAAAAGAAAAAAAAAATTATTTTAATCAGGATTTCGTAGCCCCTTATTTTCACTAAAGTTATACGAAAGTTTGATGGTGGATATGAATAAAATTTTAATTTTTCTAAATTTTATTAATAAAAATTTAAGAAATTATACAAAGTTAAAAAGGTAAGCACGCTACAACGGTGTGACAAGTCTTTTTTGAATAGCAAAACCAATTCTACAACATACATATTCATTAAAACTCATCGTCATCACATTGTAATTCATCATTTTTTATACTCTCAAAAAGAATAAAACAATGCTGGTTCACTGCACATACTGGTTCAATGCTCCCTATTATTAAAATTGTTATATGCATATCAAAACTACATATAAATTTATAGTTTCTGACACCTATTTTTCCTTTTATCCACTCTTCTATAGTTTGATGAAAATTGTTAGAGAAAATGTAGCAGGAATGAGAGCAATTTTAAAGAAAGTACGACGGTATGTTTAGTGCATTAGTAGTGGATTCGATTCCGAATGAAAACGAGATTTATGACAAAAATAATCTCTCTAATAACTCAGGAGGAGAGTTTTTTTCCTGATACGAAACTTTTACCAAAAGAGTCTATTTTCCTTCCACTAAAATCAAATATATCTTCTCTAATATAAAGGGTTATTATGTAATTTTAATATAAATAATTAAACTTTATTAAGTAATTACCTACAAATCAAGAAAATAATATTGTTTTTACCAAAACATAAGAAAACTGAATATGATACGTCTAACAGATGTACATTCACTTAGTAAGTGTTTAATGATGGTGCGAAATTACAACATAATTCACCTTCAACTTCAAATGGATGCCAAAAGTGTATAGAGGGAAATTAGTACAACCATAGTTTAAAATTCCAAATCCGGGCGAAATTTCGGATTAACAAAAAATTGTATATTCTGACATTCTGACTATGAAACAAATATATCACCTGAAATATCAAAAATATTCTTGGATATTTTTGGAATTTACAATTCCAATTCTCTAAAAACTAACATATTCCATCGAAATTTCGTAAAACATGTCGGCATTTTGAACTATGAGTAGAACTAGTACCCTGAGACATGGACAACAACCATCTGGAGATAGATTAGTAGTAACATAACAATAACCCAGCTGAAAGCACCAAATAGCCACCCAGCCTAAAAAGCAAAAGAAGAAACAATCAAAATAAAACACGAAATCTCCTCAACGAAACATAAGAAAACAATGCGCACTCTTCTCTCCTTTCACTATCGTTATTACTATCATCACTGTCACTCTCATTCTCATCAACAACAACTAATCTCCAACATTATATCTTCTTCACTCATTTCATCATTAACAACAACTAAACCTAATTCTCTTACCAAAATCTTCTTAAAACCCTTTTTCAATTTTCAAAGAAAACGAACTTTTGCGATCATGGCTGGAAGTAGTGATGATTTTGTTAAAGGATCTGTTCTTCCTAATGGTGTTGCTGTTATTACTCTTGATCGTCCTAAAGCCCTCAACGCTATGAACTTAGGTTTGTTTTCTCTCGATTTGATTGGATCATTTGTGTAGCTGATTTGCTATACTAGTTTCCATTGATTTTTTTTTTTTTTTTTTTTATAATTGGAGTGGTGTGTAAGGGCTTGTTTGGATATATGTTTGAATTCAGAGCTTAATTTGTGTAAAAACCATACTATTATATCGAATATGTGTCCATTGAGCTGATTTTGAGAGTAATTGTGGGTTGCGTGAGATTGCGAGAGTATTATTACATCCTTTTTGTTTATGCTGTTACAGTAACCTCCATTAGATTTTGAATGGTTTTTTCAGATGAAGGGATTTCTGCAGTTTGGTTCTACTGTTTACTAATAAGTTTTTTGGACTTACTGTATGTATACTTAGATGCCTATGATAAAAATTTTCTACTGTTTTTGTTGAGCCGTTTGCTTTTTAATTAGATCGAGTTGTTATAGTTTCGGAAATTCTTATTGTATTGCCTTGTGCAGATATGGACATTAAATACAAAAGTTATCTTGATGATTGGGAAACAAATCCAAATGTCAAATGTGTCCTTGTAGAGGGCAGTTCATCTCGTGCCTTTTGTGCAGGTAGGAAAAAATTTACAATCTCTTTCAATTGAATTCTTTGTTCTTTACGAATACATATGATATTGTTGTTTCGGATGTTGACTAAAGTTTGAGGTTAACAACCCTTCATGATAATGCAGGAATGGATATTAAAGGAGTGGTTGCAGAAATTCAAAAGAACAAAGATACACCTCTTGTGCAGAAGGTCTTAAGCCTAAGCCATCTGTATTGCTGCTAGTGTCTTGCATGATTTTGTACCTGAATGTTGCTCTATAGGTTTACATGCCTCTTCTACCCTATTTAGTTGTTTTGTGTGGAACTAAAGTTGCCTATTAGGTCCTTATTCATGGGAAACACATCATAATTCACAAACAAACACATTGAATTGATAAATTATGATGATCTAGACATAATAAGACCATAATAAACAAACACAATGTATAATTGCTTATCGAACAATACTACTTTGCCTACCTCCTTACTCCCAAGTGGCGTGAATTGAGGGCAACAATCCTATAAACCTCCACAAGGAGACACATTCTAAAATAAGTTTCTACAACTTATTATTCTGTAGAGTATTCATTTTGAATATGGACCCAAGCTCCTTTCCTCATACATTCCCTCACTACTACTTTTCATCTCTTAGTACAATCCCGTAAGTCGTAACATACAGGATGTAGTTCGTGCATCTTTGTTACGGTTGGTATTTGCGATTGAGAACCTTAGGTTAGGTAGGTGACTTAGGTCATTTTTGTTAGTCTCAAACTTCTCCCTTGTGGTTGATACAGCCATGTTTTTTTCTTCTGAAAGCGTTGAAATGACCTAATCACTTAATGTTCTGTAATCAAACAATATCATTGTGCATTTGTATATTACATCTAGGCTGGAAAATGCAACGTTTCGTGTTTTTCTTCATTTTAATAATTACAATGTAATTGGAATAGTTATGGGTCATTTACATGGATGAAAATAGTATTCAAGTAATTTTGTTTGTACACGATTTAGAATTGAGTAGAGTTCTGGTTTTCCATTGATTCCTTGACGATAAATTTTCTTGATTGCATATCAACCAGCTATGCTTCATGAAGGCTAATGCTGGCATGTAAGAAAAAATAAATTCAACATAGCAGTGACGCGGATGTCGGGATTGGCAACTTTAAGGTTAGAAGAGATATAATTAGAAGTAACCACATATGTGAGGTTGTGGAGTACATCCAATTTGACATAGCTAAAGAGTGATAATTTGGTTATGAGTCAATTGATGGATTCATTGATATAAGTAAAAATTACATGAAGAAGAACTCTTACAAGAATTATCCAGAAACCAATCCAATGTAAACCCCAAACCAAAAACACCTTTATCTCGGTACCTAAAGGAATGCATTAGCTCGGGGTTAAAGATAAGAGACAGTGACAAAAAGGACTTGAATAGAGGTAGTAAGAATATATTGGAAGACAATTGAAATATCATAAGACCTGACATGGGATAGAAGTGAATTTTCACTTGACCCAGAAATTTTAGGCTACTAATCTTCTTCTCCACTCCTCTTCTTTTACCATTGACTTTGTCGTAGTGTTGTATATTAATATCATTTGTTGTACCTACTTCCTAGCTCTTATGTGGTTCATCATGCACAGTTTTCATTAGTTTTTCTTGATACATATTTATGAAGTTATTCCTTTTGCATTTACAACCACCCACACACGCACAAAAACAGACACAAACACATGCAGCAAAAACTTTTATCTGTGTTTCCTCTTATATGTGGTTCGTGTGGTCCCAATCACAACACGCCACATGTCTATAAATTAGTTGGGTAACTAAGAGCATCTCTAATGGGTCTCCCATATTTAGCCGACACATAGGCAGATATGGCCTCCACGTAGGTGCCACCTACTTTTCCAAAAGTTTTTTTAGCAGGTCTTCTATACCTATATTAGGGGTATCCCTAACGCAAACAGTTTTTTTTTTTCTAAATTTTTTCTTCCACGCTGGTTCAACCAGCGTGGAATTTTTTTTCCACTTATTTTTCTGTTCCACGCTGGTTCAACAAGCGTGGAAGTTTTGGACTGGGCTTGGCTTTGGCCTGGACTGGACTGGACTGGATTTGCCCTGGACTGGACTGGACTGGACGTGGACTGGAGGACTGGGTAAGCTTGGGCTGGACTGTACTGTAGGATCTGTAACTATGTTCCACGCTGGTTCAACCAGCGTGGAATTGTGAAGTTTTTTTTTTTTTCGAACAGAAGAACCAACAACCATTTTCTTCTTCATCATTCCATTTCGCCGCCGCCATTGTTACACTTCTTCCGCCATTTTCATCTTCTACCTCTAGATTTTCCCTAATCTACTTCTTCCTACTCAAAATTAGCCGGCCATTTTGTGTTCTTTTGTTATTATTCATTGTTATCCCCATTTTGTTAGAAATAGTTCCACGCTGGTTAGACCTGCGTGGAACAAAAAAAAAAAAAAAAAAAAAAGTTCCACGCCGGTTTGACCTGCGTGGAACACAAAAAAAAAATTAAAATAGTTCCACGCTGGTTCAATCTGTGTGGAACATTTTATTTTGGAAGTCTTCTATAATCCTATCCCTTGTTCGATTTTGGCTGAAGTTTTAGCAGACCGGCCCACCACGTCCTACGTGGATGGCCGGCTGCTATAATTTTAGCAGACGCGTTAGGGTCAGCTTTTTTTAGGATTTCCTATAATTTAGGTTTTAGGGGACCCATTAGAGATGCTCTAACACCCATACATAGGTTATATTTTTATTAACACGTGGCGTGTTGTGATTGGGACCACACAAACCACATACAAAAGGAAACACAGATAAAATTTATTACACATGCAGCCACACACCAACTAACCTCACAAAGAAAAGGATAGAGAAAGGAACTGATATTTGTTTTTGATTTTTTTTATAGCTGTTTGAATATGTTGTCTTTGTGTTACTTGAAGTTAATTCATTTGATTTCCGAAATATTCTGCAGGTGTTTGGTGCAGAATACAGTCTGATATGCAAGATTTTTGAGTACAAGAAGCCATATGTTTGCTTCATGGATGGTATTACAATGGGTTTTGGAATTGGTCTATCTGGTCATGGGCGCTACCGAATCATTACTGAGGTGTTATTGCTTTCTATTTAGAGATCTCTAGATAGCACCTTTATGGCATGTTTAGGCTTTTCCTTCAAGTACTAAACTTATTCGGCTCTACTGTAGAGGACTGTTCTCGCCATGCCAGAAAATGGAATTGGCTTGTTTCCTGATGTTGGATTTTCTTACATAGCTGCACCGAGCCCAGGGAAAGGATCAGTTGGTATTCTTTATAAACCCTTTCATACTATCATATATATGGAACGACACTGGTCTTATCAGACTTTTGTCTCTCCATGTGTTTCAGATTTCGAACTGTTTATGGTTTAGAATTTTCATACACCTCTATTTTTGAATTATGAGTTACAACTTGTCATCTCTGATCACCTCTTTATTTATATCTTACTATTCAATCATTGGTCATTAAAGTTAGGCTGTCACCAAGGTCTCATATTCTATTGAGAGTTCCATTTAAGAAGATCTTTGTTTCTATATGGTTGGATATTTGCTCCCGTGTTTTCTCAAGGGCCTCTTGTTGCCTATCCCTAAACATGGTCAATCTATCCACGGAATATGCCTCTCTTGATCCTGTCTCTTGTCCTAAATAGAGCGTAAAGCAAATCATGAAACTGTCAGTCCCTAAAAGTTTCTAATATACAAAGTGGATGCCGTGTATAGATTTTCACATATAATTACAAACGATATTAATGAAACATACAGAGTATGCACTTGTGTTGATGCGTTTGGTAATTACTTTTATTATTAAGATGCTTAAATTATATGAGGTGGCAACAAAATAGTTCTGCTACAGATACACATCATAAAAAGTCGGCTAGTTATTAGTTTCAGGGGGACAATATTGTTGTCCAAGAGCAAATTGTTTAGAGGTGAGAGTGACTAAATTTTAGTAATTTTGGAAAATGAGAACTATGACAATTTATTAGTAATGGTCGAAGTCAGTTGAGACTGAGGTTGAATTTCATTAGTAGTTGGACACCTCAAACATGTGCCATAGTACCACATGTAAATAACCAGGAATATCAGTTCAGTTAGTGAGAATTTTAAAAGTTGAAACTGTGATTTTCCCTCCTAAAGCGTGGAAGCACAATTATAAAGTGGGAATGTCAACCCCTCCACACTCATTTGGTTGCAATGCTTATACCCAGATGCTGTATACACTGTAAAAAATAAAACATCAGTATGATCTGAGGATCAGATTTGTAGGATGTTTGTTTGTAGTTTGTACCAGTGTCAAAGGGAATGCCACAATTGTCCATTCATCTGTTTAGTAAGTTGTAGACGAAATTGTTTCTCTATTTGGATTGAACCACTGAGATTCTGAGAATTTCGATGTGCTGGCTAAATTTAACCAATTCTTAATAAGTACTACATAATCTCTGAATAATGTAATTTGTCATTGTAAGAACTCTTTCGAAAGCTTCAAGTTGTTTATACTTGGCACAGATGAAAAAGAGATTTTTTTATTTTTATTTTTTTTGGCATAACAAGCACCCTACATCCTTTAACACGTAACAATGCCATGTAGTGCAGTCATGCTCTTTTTTTTGGCCAAAAATTGGGATTGTAGATAGTTACTGTCATCTTTCAGCAAAATGGTTAAGCGACCACAGAAATTTGTTGTCTTTTCGTTTGAACTGCTTAACTTCTTTGTTCAAGCTTAGAATATGAAGTTCTTTTTATCTTTTTCATAAATCGAACACGCTTTGCAATTCAGATTTTGTGGATTTCTATTAGCTTGAATATTTCCTGATTAAATTGGAAACAGTTTTTAGTGGACATATTCATTTGTGAGAGCTATCATTTCATCCTCCCTCGCTATATCTTCGTTATCTATATGAAGTATCAGTAAGAATTATATTCCACCTCACCAACTTGCTTTCATCTGAAACTAAATCTTTTTATGACATGTAACTAACTATAGTTGCACAATCCACATCCTTTTGGTTCCTGTGCACCTTACTTGTGCGTGACCAATGAACTCATCCTTGATGACGGCGTGACTCACCGTGACTTGCTCCCTGTACTTAACATTTTTGTTGTTATCAGTTTATCACTTTTGTGCTGTGCATCATTTTGATTTATGCGAATGAGTCTTCTTCATCGGTCTTTTTTCATATTTCATCTCTGGCTGACCTGTGTACTGATGATTAATACTTTACTACCAGCGTCAATGTCTCTTGGCTTCCTTTCCATTATAGTCTTCATTTAGCACATTAAAATTTACCTTCGGGTGAAGAATCTGCTTCGTCATGGTTTTTGATGTTCATCAATCTGCTCCATTATGTATTACTACTCTTGTTGATGATTTGTTACTTTATTTTACCATATAAAATTGCTGTATTATCTTGCTGTATTATCTGTTATTTGACACAATTCTGCTTAATTGACATCAGGGGCCTATCTTGGGTTAACTGGTAAAAGAATTTCATCACCTGCTGATGCCCTTTACGTTGGGCTTGGGACTCATTATGTGCCATCAGGAAAGTTGGTTTCGCTGAGGGAAGCCCTTTCTGCTTTTACCTTGTATGTCTCAAATCCTCCTTCAACTTATGACATAATTTATGCTTACATAAGAAGTGTTTATAAAGGCAAAATTTTGCCTATTACCAACAAAAAACAAAACAAAACAAAATGATATGAATATGTACTTAAATACACGTTCAGTACTAAATATCACTGAATATTACGTAAATAGATGATATCATGCTCTGCATTTTAAGTTTTTTATGCTACGTTCATGACTAGTGACCAGCCTGTGAAATTTGAGGACAGTTGGGATTGCAAATTTTTATTTAAGAAAGAGTTTTTTCTCTTCAGATAAGTGAATCATCTCGTTTGGATCTCTGGTTGGACTTAGGAGCATACTTGTTATTTGCCATGATATCTTGTCCTTAACTTCATTTTTGTCAATAAATATATACACTGAAATCAAAATTCTTTTTCTTAAATAATTTTGGAGAAGATTTAATATTCTGACTCGCTATCTTGTTACTTTATATGCAATTTTTATTTATATTTTATCCATGGTGCAAACAGTTCTGATGATGTACACAAAGACGTTGAGACATTATTGGGAGAATACAGCATTTTGCCTGAATCAGAGCCCCAACTGAAGTTGCTACTGCCTCAAATAGTTTCATCCTTCAGCCCACATAAGTCGGTATCTGAGATTCTAGAAGAATTAAAGAAGCACGAGATGAGTACTGACACTACTGGTATGTTAGAATTATGAATATTCAAATTAAGTTGTCTCTTCCATAGTTCGAAACACGTGGCTCAATGGTAGCACCCCTTTCACAAAGTGGAGAGGTTGTGGGTTCGAAACACGTCAACAGCTGATTGTTGATATAAGTTTCCACACGTAATTTAAAGGGGTAAGGGTCCCCTCAACCCCGCTTGCCAATCAAAAATAAAAATAAAAATAAATTAAGTTGTCTCTTCCATAGTTCCATTGTGCACCCTTGAGGAATACAAGAGGTTAAAGGAAACATATGCTGAAGCATACATCACACACATTTTTGTATACGAAAACAACCAATGTTCCGCAGAATCTCATGAAAATTGTGATATCCTTGAAAAGATAGTTTCGAATATTGAATATATTGTGAACTTTGCAGGTGCCAGTTGAGCTCAACTGGTAAAACCTTTGGGTGATGATACCAGAGGTCTGGGGTTCGAATCCCGCCAGCATTACTGAGTTACTGATCTCATTAAAAACAGGCTTACGACAACATTTTTTATATCATGAATTTGTAAATCATACAATCTTCTAGTTCATTCTCAATCATCAGTTCCTGTTTTGGTCTTTCTTCCTGCATTTTTTCTTTGTAGTTGATTAATTAGGTATACTAAGATATTCCTGAGAATGGTTATAATTTTAATATATATGTCTAATTTATCGTTTTCTAATTGAAATAAGTGCTACTCTGCAGTCGCTTTCTTTAATGGTTGCTCCCCTTAATCGCAACCATCATTTGCTCTATATTCATATTGAAAGATGTCTTTCTGTGCAGTGGCGGAATGGGCTAAAGAGGCAATCTCAGGGCTGGGAAAAGGTGCTCCATTTTCTCTTTGCTTAACAAAGACACTTTTCTCCAGAGTTGCATCTGCTCAACAGAAAGATGACAACGATTTATGCAAAGTGAGTGTTTTGCAGTGTTGTCTATTGTGCATTCTGAAAAATTTTTATTCTCAAGGCTTATGCTGTATATTGACTGCTACAGTTAAGCGGGGTCATGAAAGCTGAATATCGCATCGCCATGAGGTCATCTCGTCGGAATGATTTTGCTGAAGGTGTCCGGGCAGTTTTGATTGACAAGGATCAGGTATTTAATTTGATCTGGTCAGTACACTTTTGAGTAGCAACTTCAGTTCGATAATACCTCTTGCACTTGGTAGGACCATCATTGAAGCAAAGTCCCATACTCCTATCTACCTATATGAACTTTGTCCCCTGACTTGAGCAGGAGAAAAAAGAGAGAGGGTAAACGTTAGATTGAAAAAGGTCAGGTTGAAATTTCGAGTTGTGGAACTCTGAAAGGTTGGAGGGTACACATTAGAAGAGCAAGATGAAGAGGCAAGACGTAGGAATGGAGAGAGCTAGTAGGTAAATTTTTTACGATCCCTTGAGAAGTTTAAACTTCAAACGTGGGTTGGTCGGTCAAGTATGAGACCTTAGGGATGGTAGGGTTGAGATTTTTTCTTATTGCAAGAGTAAATATTCAGCTTTCCAAACAATAATCTCGTTGGGCTTCTTTGTGAAGAGAGGTCATGCTCTTTACTGTAATGTTGGGGGCAGTGAAGCTAGATACTAGATGAGAAGATTATTAGGTGTCTATATATGCTCTTCGAAAGGTGGTTCAAAACTTTGTTTGAGTTCTCGTAGTGGCATATGATCAACAGTTTCAAAGGCACAGGTGTATTATTAGTTAATCTAGATGTGGTTCAAGAGAAACGGAAGAAGTCATGGCACTAAGGGTGTGCAGTGTCTTGTCATGCATGCATATTGGGATTTTCCGCTTCAGTTTTTGCCCCTTCACTTGCTTTACATAACAAAAAAGAAAAAACATGGAATCTGATGTAAGTCTAAGACCAAAGGATTTACGCTGGATGGCTATCACATTTATTTACCATCTGCATCCACCCCATTGCATTGGTAACATATCCTAAAGATATATTGCGTGGGACTGTTGGAGTCAAATCCCGAAACCTTAATATTGCTGTGTACACAGTCTAATGCATTCTGTGACAGAACTTATAAGATACTTACAGGGCCTTGACCGATAAATTGTCTCTATTTTTCTTCCTCCCTGTACATAAAAACTAGCATCCAGAGGCATCACAACAGTTCTGTCTTGATACTGTGTTATGAAGACCTTATGTTTAAAAGATACATCAAGTTCGATGATAGTCTGATACTGTCTCGGAACATATAACTCACCCATCCATGGATAACAGAACCATCTCAACGTTACTTTTATTATGTGCCATCTACCATAAACTGCCAAAGACTTTCTATCCTCTGTCACGGATTAATGCTCTAAGGTTACCCAAAATGCTTGCTTTTGTTTCTAACCAGTTTGACCTATACTACAGTTGAACATTCTTAACACTAGATTTAATCTTTTTGCAGAAACCAAAGTGGAACCCGACAAGGGTGGAGGATGTGGACGCAAATGAAGTGGACGCTCTCTTTGAACCACTACGCTCGGAAGCTGAAGAGCTGAAAGTGTAGTCACAGGCTAGCAAGGCATGCCGGTACAAGACTGTTAGAGTAGATTGGTGCATCAGAGAAAAGGAAATAAAGCTTGGAGTAGAGATCCATGATCAGCTTTGTGACATATATATATATATATATATGCCTAGAGAATTGCCATTTGGCGAGATTATCCACAAATATGTTTGTCTACCTACATGCCTCGGGTGACACATTGTATAGCCCCCTCCCCTGGTGTTTCTCGTCTTAATAATCTCATTAATAATAATTACCTAGCTTTAAGTATTCTTCTCTGTGGATTGGATTTGTTTCGCTAGGCTGCTTGGGTTGTCAGTTTATGTAGGCAAAATCCTAATGATTTGTATTCCTCAAAATGTGGAAGCACTTGTCACATCTCGCAACCTCTACATCCCCTTCCAATCAGTGCAACGGAGGATGAGATTGCAATTTACTTCGAAATGCAAGCAGAGGATATCCTCTATGTAATATCCACTTTGAAGTAAAGGTATTATACGAGGCCAATGGACCAGAATGAGATCCTTTAAATATCAAACCACTATACTATGGATTGGGTTCAAGTCAGGTTCCCATAGGCAGCACCTAAAATTCTAACCACTATTGCTATTACACAACCAAACCATACACAATTCACCAGATAATTACATAATTAAGGCAAATATGTGACATCAAACTTCACATAATAAATGACCATATAGCTCAAAACATAGTTCTGGACTTCTGGACTTTCTGGATACCTGTGCAACTCCAAAAGCTGAAAACACAACTCACAACTGACCATGTAAAATAATATGCACCTCCCTGTCCCCTGCAGAAGGTTACTCACTCATTCAATGGAACATTTTCAACTGACTGACATAAGTTCCGAAAAGTTTCACCAAGTCGTTGTGTGACATACGAGGAGCAATGCATCCCAAAGACCTGAGTAACGGACATGCATGCCCACATATTTCCATCAAAGCATAATATTTGGGGTCATATGGAACAGGTTGCCTATTGATAAATATGGTTCCGCTGTGCGCTCAAAGACTGTCTTTTCAGCGCCTGTTAAACGATCTACAGTACATGTATCACTGCTGGCAATTTTTCAATCTGTGATGAGATTTCCGGAGAAATATTGCATATAAAAGAAAAAAAACTGTATTGCGCAGAGACTAAGTGCATTCTTTTTCTCGCTTGGTCCTCACTTCCAAGAACGGATGCAAGACACTTGATGTAAGATTCTATAATCTGATCTCTGTTCATGCCTTGTGGGGGAAATATATTAACCTTCCAGAAGTTAGTACGAGGATTATGCTTTATTCTACAGTAGAATGTACTGTATGTTTGTACTAGTACAATATTGGGACATTTTGCGGAATTCAATCGAAACATTCCAAGTTCTTACGAATCGATATCGAATTTTTTAGGGTTGGATCGCAATATCTCGGCATTTCGTCAGTTCCCACTTTAAAAATCGGTAAATTGCTTAAAAATGTAAGTATATCCAGTTTCTTCATTTCATTTCCGCTTGCATTATTCTCTTCACCATATTCCTTTGTAAGTAAACCTAATTTGATTTATTTATCTTTAGTGATCTCAAATTTTATTCATTCATTTATGTAATTAAGCATTGTTCTGTTCATCATCTCTCTTATAGATTATGCCTCCATTACTTGTTTCTACTTCATGTTGTTATTCTTCTTCTTGTTCTACTTTAGTTAGAATTTTAAGCTCATTTAAAACCTCCCCATGTCGATTTAATCGAGTTTCGTCAATTATTCCAGTTCCAATTCAGTCTAAACATCGCCACTCACTGTCAAAACCACCCAAACCGCCTTTTTGCGGGATACCCATTGTTGCAAAGATTACAAATACATTAAAATCAGGTTCATTTCGATATTTAATGTCAACCACTTATTGTTCTTCCATCCCATATTGCTTAGAAGCATCTACGCCGGTTAATTGTGTTGATTTGGATAAAGTGTATAAGACTATTATGGAGAATTGTAATCCTGAGCAATGCTTGGAAGGGGCTCTTGACTCGATTGGTGCAAAGCTAACGACAGAATTGGTTAATGAGGTACTTAGGAGGCTTCATTTTGAGGAAAAGATTGCATTTAGGTTTTTTACTTGGGCAGGTCATCAAGAAAATTATGCTCATCAACCACAAACGGTTAATGAGATGATTGATATATTATCCAGTACAAAATACAAGGTTAAACAGTTTCGAATAGTTTGTGATTTACTTGATTATATGAAGAGGAATGACAAGAATTTGGTTCCTGTTGATGTTCTTCTTGACATATTGAGAAAATATACGGAAAAGCATTTGAATCATCTTAAGAAATTTACGCAGAAGAAGCGGATAAGGGTGAAGACTCAGCCAGAGATCAATGCATTTAACTTGTTGTTAGATTCTCTTTGCAAGTGTAGTTTGGTTGAAGAGGCTGAAGCTATGTTTCAAAAGGTGAAGAACAAGGTCACTCCAGATGCAAACACATACAATATCTTATTTTTCGGGTGGTGTAGAGTGAGAAATCCTACTAGAGGAATGCAGGTTTTGGAAGAAATGATTGAAAGGGGCCTTACTCCTGAGAATTTTACTTACAATACTGCGATAGATTCATTCTGCAGAGCTGGGATGGTGTCTGAGGCAGCAGCGCTCTTCGACTTCATGAGGACTCGAGGTTCAACTATGTCTTCACCCACAGCCAAAACTTATACCATCATGATTGTTGCTCTTGCCCAGTGCAATAAAATGGAGGAATGCTTCAAACTTATAGAAGATATGAGTACTAGTGGTTGCCTTCCTGATGTATCAACTTATAAAGAACTCATTGAAGGAATGTGTTTAGCTGGAAAGATAGAAGAGGCTTACAAATTCTTAGAAGAAATGGGGGACAAAGGGTACCCCGCTGATATTGTCACCTTTAATTGTTTCCTTAAGGTTCTTTGTGACCTCAAGAAGGCAGAGGAAGCACTTAAGGTTTATGGAAGAATCATTGAAGTGGGTTGTGCGCCTAGTGTGCATACATTCAATATGCTGATCACAATGTACTTTGATATTGGTGAACCAGAAGGAGCATTTGAGACTTGGCATGAGATGGATAGGAGGGGCTGTGCACGAGATACCAACACTTACTGCTTAATGATTGAGGGGTTATTTGGTTGTGATAAAACAGAGGATGCATGCTGTCTGTTGCAAGAAGTGGTGAATAAAGGGATGAAAATGCCATATCGAAAGTTTGACTCATTTCTTATGAAGCTTTCATCAGTAGGTGATCTCCAAGCTATCCATAGACTTTCAGAACATATGAGGAGTTTTTACAATCCTGCCATGGCTAGACGCTTTGCTTTGACCCAAAAACGTAAGAGTTTGAGTATAAGAAGAAACTGAAAAAGCAAATGGTTCGCCCAAATGACAATCAAGATAGCATTTTGAAGACCATATGTCGCCATACACAAACTTTCTCCATTAGTTAATTGCTGATGCTTGAATACTGGTATGTATTTACAATCTCAATCAAAGCAGTGTATCACTATTGTTTAATTTCCTTATGACTGACAAGCATCATTTAGTATCTCCAATTCTCTATTAGTTTATTGCTGAATGCTTGTTTCATGATATGGATTTATCATCTCAACCAAAGCACTGCATTCGCACAAAGATACTTTTGGAGGTGAACATTATTTAGGGTGCATTCAGTATATTTTGTTAGTTTAGTTATTATTTAGGGTGCATTCAGGATATTTTGTTAGTCTAGTTGATATAAATCTCTTTCATATTATGTTGTAGCCACTTTCTCAAGTCAGTTACTCAGCTTGTCCCCATTCTCCACTTCATTTGAAGGTCTTAACTCTGAACTTCTTCACAACGTACTGCCTTGGATTTGTGGGACTCGTTGAATAAACCATTTTGGGTGCTTTTATTCTTTGTACTTTGATTCTTGTTAAACGTCATCAGTTGTCTCACATGTGGAAAAATCTATGACCTCTTAAGATAACAAGGATAATTTCATAATCTGGCTATCCTGGGAAGTTGTACATGCCATCGACTAAAAGAATACATTTAACTTTACCTTCCTGATAGTCAGCTATAACAAGTTGCAGGGTAAGATGTATGGTACATTAATCTAATATTAAACTTTACTGCTAGATGCAAACATAGTGATGGTATATCATGGTTAGATCTGTCATTCATAATTTTCTTGTATCATGTATGGAATTTTTGTCTTAGTGTTGTTGCCTCAAAATCTCCAAGAAGCAACATAACTTGCTATTTCTGAAAGTTAATCCTCCTGATGCAGCGAATCATGTACTTTGTTGCACTTGTTTACCTTTGTTTCAGCACAGTGGATCAACTTGGTTTTGTTAAACTTAAATGTTGTTGCTTCAAGTGTAACCACAACTATACAAAAAGTAATCCTTAGTAGAAATCATATAGTATGTTCCACTTGTGTATTTTTGTTTAAGCACTATGGCTCCAACAATGATAATCAAGCTAAAGTGATTCCATCTTCAGGCTGTTGTGTTTACAGCTTATATTTCTTACATTAGCTGAGTTTTGGGGGGATAGATAAAATGTGGTTGTCATGCATTGGGTTCTTTTTGAATTAGTTTTCATAGTAGTCACGTCCATGCTAAGGTTATGTAAATAGTAGAATCATCTCTTACAAAACAGTCATGCTTCTAAACCCTCCACACCATTGAACATGTCAGACTTTTAACATGAGGTTGGTCAAATATTAAGTTTTGGTAGTTAGCTTTATGATTTGGTCAAGGGACTCCAAATCTTCTATCATTGAATGTGCAGAACTCTTATCCTTAAATTGGCTCCGTCTTTTTCCCTATAAGTTGAAGAAAATCTGTTTTCAGCTTGATGAGTTTGTCACTGTGCTGAATTGTGTAAATAACTTAAGGATCTAAAGTGGTCTTGTAGAATGATTGTCTATCCTCTACATCTTTTCATATATCTATGTTATAACTTGTAAGGTTTCTTTTGTCTTTCTGGAATTAACCCTGTTGTTAAAAAGCTGGAGCCTCGTACAAATTTCATTTTACACTATGTGGTTATGTATTTGTTAATAAGAACAGAAAGAAATTGAGTTATTTACATGTAGACCTCTACTCTGATTTCAAATTATTTATTTTGTGTTATGTTTGCCAACAGTGATAACCAAACTTGCTTCTTACTCAAATCCCTGTGATAAGGCTGTTGTAATTTCTATAAGGATGTTGTTTTCATTTATGGCAATATCAAGATTATGTATTGTATTGCAAACCCGTTTCACTGACTTTGATTTGTTGCTATTGTTTGACAGAACGGGTATGAAAGGCCTTACTCTGGGTTTACAGACTTGAAATCCTGCCTTTTGTCAATGCAGGCATGCTGCCAAAGGCTTGTTTTGTCATGTCGGCGATTCATGTATCACGATAAACTCTCAGGAACAAGTGAGTTCTGCATTGTTATTCCACCAGACTTTCTTTGTTCAAAGAGTATAATTATGCTGGAAAATTTTAGAAACAAAGTACTGTATTCATAAAGAAACTCAAAGAATGGCACGAGGACCCTCAGCTCAGCCACGAGATGGGTTTTTCAGATTTAAAAATCTGATAAACAGTCCTGGACATGTACTGTACTGGAGATTGTATGTCTTTGCAAAGGATGTTGGACCCTTAAATGTACCTTTTCCTCTATGATGCAGCCAGGTGTCAGTTGCTCCATAGACGACAAATTGTTAGTACACTTTGACAGATTATCGTAGTGGAAGTTTCAGGTTGTGTGATCTCAATCAACCCACTAATGAGAATCGCAGATGAATTAGATTACATGTGCATTGAACTTGAATGGCTTGCTGGTTGGATCAGTTGGATGGGATATACTACTGAGTACTGATAAAAAGGTAATTCATTTTCGGAGTACTAGACTGAAAGACAATATTGCATAACATCTGGACGGATTTCTTGTTATTATATGTTGTCGATTTGTCTATGTAATAATAAAATGAAACTCGTATAAATCTTCTCGCTTATTTTTATTTTTTTCTTGTATTTGAACATGATGACTATAAGGGTGCTTATAGAAGACAGGTTTGATCGGGGTTGTGTTATAGCACTAGTGCACAACCTTACTTCCTGATATTACTGGAATATAGTTGGCAAAAAAGTATGATGCATCTTCTATCACTTTTCGAACAACATAGAAACTGCTACTATATATATCACTCTGTTTACATTGTTTTTACACGAAAATAGATTTCACCCCAAGCAAAGCACACAACAAAGCAAAAATTAGCCTAAAACAAAAACAGGAGTCTATGACTCAATTGTTCTCCACAAGCTCCAGAGGGATCATGATTTCATTAGTTCTAAATGGAGGTAAAGTCCAAGGTGGATTATACCTTGCAAGCAAGAAGTCTCCAATTATCTTGTACCCATCTCTCTCCAAGCTCTTTTTAAGTTTCTCCACCTTCTGAGCCACTACACTATCTGTTGCATTCCCCGAAAAACGCATCACACCATAGGTCTTCCCATCCTCTTCCTTTATAACAACTCTTTCATCAACCGGTTTCGGCGCTTCCTCAGCCTTAGTATATTTAGATGGCAACACAAATTGCATTGTCACCAACTTCTTCTTAGCTTCCCCAGTAGTAGTACTTGTACTCTTTGTGACCACAGGTGTTGTCATAGCTATCTTCTCAGAATTAGTCGATGATGTTATAACAGGTGTAGTCATCGCGATTTTTTCAGGTTTAGTATTCTGGGGTTGGCCTATAACACCTATATAACTAGCTAAAACCATGAAACCACCATCTTTATCTCCACCTTTCATCTGTGAAGGATCATAAGTGATTTGAGCAACTACTGAAGGAGAGTATTTACGGATTTCATACTCAGCTGTTGATTTAATAAGTTGGAATTTTGGTGTTTCAACACAAATTTTTCCAAACACCATTCCCATTTTTCTCAAATGCTTTAATTGATATATGAAAAAAGTCTTTTGTTTCTGTTGTGTTTATTTATAGTAAAAGTTCTTAATGAATGTGTGGTATGGAATGAGTTGTCTTTCTTTTACTAGATTGTGGGCTATATAGTTCCACGAGACCACATGACCAAAGAGTCCAACAACCCATACGCACTGAATGATGAATCTTTACTTGTGGGCTCAGACTTATTATGGGCTTAAATATGATCTATTGGACTTGGACCGGCCCTAAACTTTGCGTGGCCCGTTATTGTCTTTTTTCTCGTAATTATTATTTGAATAAAAAAGTCAAAACAAACGATTAAAATAATAGAGCGAGAGAGCGAAGCGAGCACGAAAGACATGAGAAGTTTCCCGCTCTCGAAACCTCCGATCTATAGTGAAATCTTTTTTTTAAACAAATTCGATTCTTCTTCCCTTCGATTCCCCACATCTTTCTCGTTGAATCGGTATTTTTCTCGACAGATTTGGTGGAGAAATATGGCTTGTTCGACCCAAAACGCTTCACCAAGTATACAAACAGTTTCAATATCTTACTCTGACCTTCAAGTAAGTTTAGTTCTATCAGAAAACGATTTATGTTTAATGGGTTTCAATTGTTTTGCCAAGTTTAGCTTTGAGAAAATAAGAAATACTCTTAAGAATAAGAATTTTCTTAATAATCTGATTGAGAAAATGAATTGTGGGTAGTGGAATTTTAGATATGGGTTTTGGGTTTTTTTTGTAGTGGTTTAAGAGTTTTGTTGGGTTGGTTTATTTGAATGTGAATATAGGATAAAAAGGCTGATTTGTCGACAAAAATTGAAGAAGGGCTTGGACCTAATGGTTTGGGAATTATCTCGATTTCAAAGGTAAAGATTGTATTTCTATTTTAATTTATGTGTTTATGAATTTGTTTATTTCATGTTCTGCTAAGAGTAAAAAATACATTGAATTTGTTTATTTTAATTTATGTGTTTATGCTTTTACTGGGTCTTAATCAGCTTATACCAAAGGTCCTTTCATTTCATCACAATGATCGACCACTATTAAAACTGTTTCCATGTTTTTGCCATCACATATAAACAAATTTTGTTTTCAGTTTCTGATTGTGATTTCAAGTGGCTTCATATCTCTCTTATTTTTTTCTTTAATCGATTTTTTTTTATATTCCTTGTTTCTGTTAATGAAGTTCTTTCAGCGAGAGTTAATTTTAAGGTTGATAAATTAGAATTAAGTGTTTAGTCAGACAAAAGTGTGTTATTTGAAGATACAAATAGGCATGAGTAGTAGCTTTCAAGACTGAATTACATAAAGCTGATATGGTGGTACATCCTTAGAGTTCCAACAAGGCGTGTAGATTTAATCCAAAAAATACTAACACTGACAATTGACAATTCAAGGCTATGGATGTTGGCCAAGTACTCTCTAGTCTTTCTAGGTTACGGATGTCTGTCAAAGCATGGCCATGACAACATATCTTAGTGTTGATCAAAGTATTTAATGACATGGTATATGTCTATATGATGTTTCATATGTATGTACAATATTGGTTTGAGATAAGAATATATGGCTTTCTTTATCCCAAATTTGTTTAGCTGTGTTAGCTTTGTATTCCTCTAGTTTTGTTAATCATGTCCTCTTTTTCTTATAGGTCCCTGGATTTTCTTCATTGCGCCGTAATCTCCTTCATCTTTCACCCAGGTTTTTTATTCTTGGGTTGTGTGTGTATGTGTGGGAAAGAGTGGGTGTGTGTGTGGGGGGGGGGGGGAGGGGTGGGAAGGGTTGAGGACATAAGATTTGGAACCGTAAACTTTTTTGAAGGCGCTCTTTTTTCTTTTCTTTTCTTTTTTTCCAGGTTAGTGCATCTTCCTGAAGAGGTGAAAACGACACTAGAAGATCCAGATAGCAGGTGAATGCTCTTGCTTACATAATTTATATTGCACAAGTAGATTTGCCATTGCTACTTCACAGACACGGCTATCTTGCGAGAAAACACCAAAATTATTACTTTTGAATCAGGAAGCTGTATACTTATAAAAAAATTCAATGCTGCAAAAAGGAGGATGATGAAAGGAATAAATGGAAAGACTAAGGAAAGATTATACAGATGGTTAATATGATGCATGAACTGGAGGATTATGTCTATTGTATATTGTAGTTGTTCAAAACTTCAAATATGGTAACACCGTGAATTATGGCTTAATCCATAGGCTTTCTCCTTTTTATGGTGATAATTGAGCACTATTGGTTTCATTTACGGTCCATACCTCGAAGAACTGCTATGCATTACCTTGATCTTAAATTGCTTCTTTGAACTTGTGAGTGAGAATGAAAATTATCGAGACGGAAAATGAGTTAGCACCACATAGAATGTTTGCTCAACCAAAATCTTAGTATCCACATTCATAACTTAATGGCTTAATGCAAAAATGAGTAATGTGAATTATGTAGTCCAAAACATTCATTTGTCACCAGATACTGGTACTCTTTTTGCTTACATTGTTCCAAGATTTGAATTATCCACTTCAAGTTGTTATCATTATTTACCCTTCTGTGCTCCATAGGTACAACTTTGGCTGGAGCCATGGGAAAGAGAAACTTGAATCTGGGAAGCCTGGTAAGACATTCATGCTTCAAGTTTGCATGGTTTCAAAATTTGAGTTATAGAGTTGCTGGTTTTCAATGACAAGCTTTCGAAATATGAAAACCAACGTAAGCTATGAGTATATTTGCAAAATAATTCAGTGATAGTTATCAAAACACGGCTGATGCAGCTTGTATTTAGTAGTTAAAAAGATTTAATTTTTTTACCATGTATGTTCAATTGGCCTTTAGGAAATTAGTGTGATCAGGAAGAGTATGCCAGAACAAAGGCAACTTAACAGTTAACATACAGGTTTGCTCCAATATTATCGAGACAAGAAAAATAAAAATGTCGTCAGGATTAAATGCTTATCACATGTACTCAACATAATGGCGCTTTTAGAATAATAATGAAATTAAAGTGTGAGATATATTGTAAGTGTTTCGTTTATTGTTGGTGAGTGTGCTTGATGCGCTTCTAACAAAAAATTTCATCTGTGTATCCTATTACTATGTGGGTTTGTGGAACCACTGAAAATCTGCCACATGTCTATAGTTTAATAACCTTGGTTAATCATGGTTAAGTTTAAATCACTAAAAGTAACTAATTCAAGTTGACTAGGGTTAACTACACCAACACATGGCAGTATTTTATTGGTCCCACATAGGCTACTCAGCTAAAATTTTCCAACTTTACAAGTCCAATTTGTTTCTGATATTATGCGTATAGCATCCGAAATATTTTTTTTCCTTAAAAAAGTGGACAATGGAATTGGCACAGTGGTATTGATGTGGATGGTGGTGGTTAGCTGCTTGGTATGGGGGGTGCTAACACAATGACTGGTTTGAGGAACTGATAAATTGCTAGATATTTAGAATAGCAAACTCTAGAAGACATACAAAAATAGAACAGGTTATCAGATGGTATCACTATCAACATCATATAAGCTTGTCTACCAGTATATAGCATTTATTTCTAGGCTATAAGTAAGATTGATGGGTCAATCCTGTCACATATTGTGTTAATAATATACTTCGATCTTGCCTTTTATTATAGACATAATATTTAGTTTGTTGACATGTTGTCATGCTCTTTTCACAAGTATTCCCTGATTGAGTTCTACTTCCTGTTTTACTTGCAGATACGTTGAAAGGCTCCTTTTATGCAAATCCAATATTAGATACACCTACAACCGATTCTTCCCTTATTCAACGGTAAGAAGGAATTTAGCTATTGTTTGGTTTTGCCTATAATCACTTTAACTATGTGTTGGAAGTCCCTATTTATCCTTCTTACATCATAATGCTAAACTGCCAATTATAGTTCCTTGAAATTTTTGTGTTTGTATGCGTACTTGGTGCCGTTGGTAACTTTTAGTTACCAATTATCGACGACAGTTCATTTGCCAGAAGATGTAGACAATAAATATGGTCTGTTTATTTTGTTGAATTTGTATGAATATGCCATTCATCACTGAAATTTCTAAAAGTCCACATTATCTAGGTACCCATCCTATTGTCAGACAAATATCTGGCCTGGTGATGCATTACCAGAACTTGAACCAGGTATCCATTCATCATCTTTCCTGCAGTGTATTTCACAATTCTTTGGCACATGGGTTAGCAAATCAAATAGTTTGAAGATGCCTTTTTCATCTAGATGGTTGTGATGCTGGCTTCCTTATATTATGAAGCATATAACATATTCTAGTGTTGATGCTGTAGAACAGTAGAAGTTCAACTACTTATTGGCAGTAAGGTATTGGGAGATTACCTATTTACCTTTGACCTTTCAGTATACGCATCAACATAATACTTCATCCAATTATTATGAACGAGATTTTGTTGTAGACCCTTGTTTTTGCATGCTTTTCTTTTGCATTTTAATTATGGTACAAGTTTGTATGGGACTAAATTTTCATTCTGCACAACTCTATGTCGGGTGTTTACAATAAATATTAATTTTATGACTATGATTAATTATGTGTATGATTTTATATGAATGATTATGATAGTTTACTAGAAAAATTAGTGAGTGAATAGCAAGCCTTACCTGCTTACCAAGGTGCTATCAGGGAATCATGTGTATAATCAGTTAATTAAAATTGGTTGTACTGATTACTACCGTTTTCACATTCTGTTTATCGTTTGCTAAAATTACTCTGCAGAATGCGATTTTCTTGAGACATCTTTGACTATATTGTTTTCCAAGTATGTCTAACAAATGCTTATTATGGATGAGGCAGCTTTTAAAGCTCTTGGAAAGCTGATGCTGGATGTTGGGCTGATGTTGGCATATCATTGCGACCAATATGGTATAGTCTTCAGATTATATCATTTACTTTTTATGTACTGTTAAAAGAAAATCGTAAACTTAAGAGGCTATCATTTAATTTAACCGTAGCAACTGCTTAAACTGTTGTACACTTTTTTTCTCTTTTAAAGTTATACCAGTATTCTCTGGATTTTATTAATTTAGTAATATGATGATTACCCATTCAGTTGTAGCTTTCATCTGTGTGTTATTTTTAATCAGAACTCAGAAGTGGAAGAGCAAATGATGAGAATATTTGGACATCATATGTATGCAATATTTTTTCCCATGTTGAAGTGTTTTCAAATTTCTGATGTCAAACATGGTCCTTTCAAAATGAATGCTTGTTTTAACCATTGGCTTATTAATTAATGCTTAGGAAAAATTTGGATTCTTGTTTGTATGGTCTCTGGATCATAACTTTAAAACTTCTTTTGACGGTGCGTTGAGAGTCAGTTTCAATTAGACCAAATTCCATGCATTGTTTCTATCTATTATTTTCTTGTTGATAAGTAAATATTTTATTAGCATAAAATGTGAGGTATAGTGCATAATTTTACAATGACAGCATTTCTGGAAATTAATTCTTTTGTTGTAACGATAACATTATCAGTGGAATTCGTTCAGGTGAGAGCTTGCATTATGTAGAGTACTAAGTCAATTAAAATAACCCTCAAACACAGCACTCATATCGAACTATTGTATTGTTTTATTTTATAAATTTGTGCAAAAATGTTGACAATACCCATGTGACAACTTTTCTAAACATGGAACACCCACAGGACCCTAAGTGTTGTGAGAAATAGGATAATGTATTTGCATTTTCGACAACTTGGGATGATTCCATATCTCTCATTTTGAAATATCATCCTTTAATGGAATAGAAACTAAATAAAGAATTTTGTATAAACATGTAATAGTTCCTATCGATTTCACTCTATACCTTCTGGAGAAACTGAAACTATAGTATGTACTATGTAGTATAAGTACATTGAAATTTCATATTTTTATGGCCCAGGGGCCACAGGTATCACTGAGCAAAAGTAAATTACGGATCATGGTGCTGATAGATTTGTATGAGATTTTGAGGAATCCTCAATAAACAAAATAAACAAAATTTATACTCTTTTATGGACATATATACATGAACCATTATTTTCTTGTTAATTTTATATAATGAATATAATGTTGGGCTATTTCGCATGGGTGAATCATGTAATTTTGTTAATTTACTTGTTTACTGAAAGCTTGCTTATAACATGTTAGCTCTATGCCTAACTTTTCAGCATGTTGTTATCTTGAGTAAGCAGCATCTAAGTGGATGACAATGGGTGATGATGAAGGTCTTGAACAGATACTTCTTCGTTCTCGCTGTCACAAAGGCCGTCTGCTATATTATTTCCCAGCACAAAGAAGGTGTTAATTTTTCCACTTCTAATTTTATTGATGCCAGTTCTTTGTGAGTAAGGCTTGATTGTTTTAATTTAGGGTTCGATCTTTTTTGTAGAGTTTTATTGGTTTATACAATTATATAGGCATTTGCAAAAATCCACGTTATATTTCCACTGGAGGATATTTGTCCGTTTAGACAGATAGTGTGGTTTATAATCATAAAACTCACAATAGGCGTTTGTGAAACAATTGTCTGAGTGTAAGGTGGGCCATGATTTGGGGAGTAGGGCAATGGATAAAGAAATAAATTTCTTGTACATAATGAATTTGGCTGGGATAGGCACTGCCTACATGAAAGATGATTTGGTTGTAAAGTGAAACAAGAGAAGACCTGAATGGTCACAGATTCATGGTATAGAACTTCAAAATTATGATACAGAAAGTGACAGTCCATCAGGAGGTTTGGTCTTCTGCAATGAAGACCAATGAGTCAATCACAACAGTTTCTTGCTTCGACATGCTGATTGTAGACTAAAGAGTGTAGTTTTATCACGAACTTTAAATGCGAAAGTGTACAGGTAATTCAACTAATGGAATAAAATAGAATGGACAAGTTAGTTCATCTTTAGCATGCAAAAGAGGTAGAGGGCCTAGTGTACAGAGTGAAAGCACCCATAGCAGCAGAAAAGGCATAAGCAGGAGTAACTACACCCTATCTATATAGCAGCATCCATCAAGTAAGAGAGTTAGGTTATTGAGATGAATACCTTTGTGATCGTGCTTCAGATCCATATTTCTGTGAGCATATCCATATCCTTGCATCATAGAAATACTATCTGATTTTTACTTTTTAATTTCACTACTAAGATTTATTAGTCCTTGACCTGTATTTTTCTTTCAGAATCGGCCACTAACTTAAGTCACTGTTTACTGGACAGATTCTCATCTAATAGTCATCTATCCTTTTATTCCGATAAAAATGATATTCACGATCTAATTAATCACAAATTTGAAAGAATTTTTTTTGGAAACCTAACATGATGGAAAACTGTTCCAGTTACAGTTTTGGAAGGAAAATATCAACTTGGAATGTTAATCATGAACCACACTCAATCATCTTGACACTTCAAAACATATTTGACCCAGTAAAATCGTTCCTTGCTTATTTCTTGAAATTAAATTATGTTAAAGTCATATGAAACATCAGAGTTTTCTGATAAACTAGTGGTTGAGCCAGTGAGAAGCTTCTCTGATTAACTGACTGATATGACTAGTCTCTCTAAGAACTACATAACAGAAAACTAAGTCTGGATTTATAGAATAGTTGGTTCAACTATTATCATATTTGAGCATCTAACAATTGGTGTGTGGTTTATCTTGCAGTGATTGTACCCAAGATGCTGGCAACATTTCATCATGGTGTGGGTGGCATACAGACCATGGTTCTCTGACGGGTAGATCATTTCTATATACTATACTTTTTCTCTTTGTATATTTTTATTAATAGATCATATAGTAAAAACTCACTTGTTGCAACTGAATAATGGGATCTTAGGCAACAAAGGGTGTTTAAATCTTCCTTATCCATCTATGATTAAACTTTTATACAGCTCACAAATTTCTTATGTGATATTTGATGACTTTTATCTATATTTATCTTTTTTTCTTTATTCTAAAGAAATTCTTTCAAACGTTTATACAGTGCTGCTGGACTTTTATCTATATTTATCTTTTTCTCTTTATTCTAAAATGAGTTTCGTGACAGTATTGGTGCTAGACTAAAAGGAAAAAAGTAGTTATCCCTCTTATTTGATGCATCTGATACATGGTCAAAGCCGTGTCTGCGACACAGCAATTATACCCATTAGGTTAGTTTTCGTACAAGGGTGCCTTGTGCAATTTTATAGTGTCAATATGAAAATGGATGAGTAGGTTTGATTGCTCAAATTCCGTTTTGAATACTCTGTTAGAAACTGCATCATTAGTGTTCAAAGTCAAAAACTCAATAGTTGATCATCATAGTCCTAATTTCATTATTCTTGAAAGTAGCCGGTTTTATTGTTTTGTGTTATTTGTTGAAAAACATGTTCATGTTTCTGGGAATCATCAAATTGATGCTTTATGTCTTGTTCACAGGTTTCTAATTGTTTTTTTGGCTGAATTGCATCTGTAGGTCTTACCTGTGGCATGTTTATGAGAGATGGTGAAGAATTACCTTGCCCTGACAGTGCTGCTGGCCTTTATATTAAAACTCGAAATAATAAAATTGTGAAAGTAATATTTCTTGTCCCTGTATATAGCTCTTAATGGAAAAATTATATTTCTCTCAAATTTTTTATGCTTGCATATTTTATTTGTCAGTTATAGATCTCATCCCGCAAATTTGTATAGCTTGTCTATCCTTTGAGGTAATTGGTAAAGCTCATGGTCATTTGCTTTGACTTACCTAAAAATATATAAAAGAAGTAGATAACATTTAACATTCCTAAGTACTTATTTAATCTGAATGTCCAGAACACTCAATAAAATGACAAGACAGCCTAACGAGCATTCTTGATGTGTACTTAGAAAATCACTATTATGCTTGTGTGTGTAATCAATACGTACGATTTGCACCAAGTTACTTGTTATCATTCATCACTCAAGATGTCTTCAAAAACCGGGAAGAACAAATAGCGTGATATTTGTAGGTGGTTGTATTGTTTTTGAAATGAAAAGGCCTTTTATATCTCATTAACAGTCTTAATATCCATTATGATGTTTGCTATTAGAGGATTTGATGATTAAGGGTGTTGCATACTTATATTGTTGTTTTTTCTGGGAATTTCTGAATCGCGGACTCCCCAAAAAATTAGAGTTTTTTATGCCTTACAAAGATAGATTTCTCTAAAATATATTTTCCTCCTTGATGCATTAGGCTGTCTTTGGAGAGGATGAAATAGCATACCAAATTGGTGAAACCACTGAGGTTCTTTCAAGAGGTCGCCTGTGCGCAACACCACATTGTGTCAAGGTACTGCCCTTCCTGTCCTATTTTAATCAGCAATACTTGTGGTCTTGTGAACTATAGACAAACTCATGCCTAATCATATTGTACCTCTTGTCTTGTAGGCACCTAAGGGAGAAAAGGCTTTTGGCGTGGAACGTCTAACATTTGCATTGTTTATGCAACCCGACTGGTACAATAAAACATGTTTGACAGTGCCGGAATTCAAAACATTAAGTAAACACGTAAAATTGTCGACTATATAGTTGACTATACAGTAATGTGTTTATTCTGTTGATTCTATAAATAGCCACTATATTATCCACTTTGCTTTAATGATAAGATAAATGTCAATATAATGACAGCATTTACTGAATTGATGTTTCTGCTAGTGTCTTTTTATGAAATGTAGCTCTGGAAAACAACATTAAGTGTCTATTTATAAATTGATCCAAATGTCTTACTGAAGTAATGTTTATATAGCGGTGCGTAATTACTAATTACTCTTTGGTTCTCATTCTGTAGGGATGAAAGTCTCAAGTTTCCTGGGGAGGTGCATCTTCATCAAGAGGTACGTTTATCTCAACGTTGTTGTTGTTGTTGTTACAAATAGTACGCATTACAATTTCTGATCAGCATGCAGAAAACTGCACCGTCAGATTAACCCCTAGAGGACATGCCCTCTGTTGACATAGTGCCCAGAGACTACAAATAAGTAGCTTCTCTTGCCATACCCCATACACAGCCTACAGCAGATTACACACACATACTTCAGCATTTGCACCTGCCAGTCTGCATCCCTGTAGCCCTCTGTTTGCACTGCCACTGACCTTTTAATCTGTCCAAATGTTGCCCTTGCAGCTGCCTCAGACCTGCCCTATCACTGCTACTATAACCATGTTTATCTCAACGTTAATACACTTATAGTTGACATGCACAATGCTGCCGTAATTTGTAAGGGAATCTGGACTTACCAGTTAGCAATCAAGTTGCATTTTAAAACTGATTAAAAGTTAATTCTATTTTTACGGAAATTATATCTTTTTCCTCAATTCAAGTCAGAGGAATACTTTGATGTAAAAAGTCATAAAGAATTTTCTTAATTTGCCCCATCATGCAGAATAAATGTGAAAGTAGCGATCGCCTCAGTGTAATAATTGTCCATTTCTGATAGTCTCCTTTCCTTGAACTAGTTTTCCATTGCGATAGGTAGACAAATTTGGAATGCTTCCGGTCTAATACTGAAATTGATGTTATGTTCCCCAGTTAATCATGCCAAATGAAACTCTGACCTTTGGAGAGTATTCGGAGAAGCTACTTGACAAATACTACCATCTAAAATAACTGAAAGCCCTCATTCATGTACTATAGGGGTGTTGATTATAGATTAATTCCTCCCCAATGTTGTGAAGAAGCTACGGGATCGGTGGGCTGAATAAGCAAATTTCTTAATTCTTTTGCTCAGGTAACAATATAGATCGATAGTAAAGGTCCTTTTGTATACAAAATATAGCTTTTAGGGTGGTATAATGTTGGTTTACATATGTTCTGTTTAAGAATGTGGACATTATTTTGGAATTGCATGAAGACATGAACTTATATCAGTTGAATTGTGCATAATGGTATATCACATTGCATTTCCAGCAACTCTTTTAAGTATTTTCTATTAGAAGTTACTTCTGTTGTACTTTGAATTGTTGCAATTTTTAATTGTTGGAAAATCTGAAAACATACTGCTAAGTGCTAACATGCAAAAGAATTGTTAGCATTGCCTGTGCTAAATTTCTGTTGTGTTCTATAATGTGACTTGGGTGAACTAGCTGTGCCGCCTAATGTGTATCTATTTGGTGCATTGCCTGTGCTCTTTAGAAATGTTTTCATCGGTATGAATGTACAACATACTCATGGATGTATGTGACTGCTCACAGTGCACATTGTCAAAACCAATTCTACGAGTCTGTGAGCAAAAAACTCATTTTCCTTTCATTGAAGAGAAACTTGCTCAAAATTTAGACCGAGTTGGCGCCAAAGAACATGACAAAATATTTGTTTCCGACTGTATTACACTACCAAGGTGCTCAGCAAATGGAAGTGAGCTGTACTGAAAATGTGGATAAATATTATTTTCATACATGCTCAGTTGCTCACCCACTTCTATTAATTTCAGTTATACAATTTACACAATCAGCAATAATAATACTATTATTTAATCAATCATTAACAATGATTAAATCTTATATTTATGATCATCATTAGTACAATAATCAAGAAATGTTGGACATATTCGTACAGCACAGCATCTGCCATGAGCATGCCATCCTAGGAATATATTATCAGTCTGTACTATTATTTTGTAATGTAATGGATCAACCTATCGTTGGTACTTGGTAGTGACATAACACTGGATGTGCTCAGTGCTCCGCTCTGCAGCTAATCTTATCCTATATCTTAATCCCATCTGCATTTTGTCTTAAATGATTGAGATCATTCCTATTCATTCCAGCTTAGCTTTTTGCTGAACCAACATAGTTGGGAAATTTTGATTTTGTGCTGATATCTGAATTTTGAAAAAGGGATACATAGGCAAATTTGACACTAGAAGAAATGCTGCCAACATTATTTTCTCGAAATTACCAATATCTGATTTGTGGAAAAATGGATAAATACATGAAATATTCACAAATACCAGCTATATTTTCATCTAAAGGTTTTACGGTTTTAGTGCTAAAGCCATAACTTTCCCAGTTGTTGTCATTTCTCAGTTGAAGTTGAAACAGTGGTTGCTACCTAGTGGTCCTTTTTTCCTCCTCACCAAAACGAAATAGAGAAATGCAAGATGAAATAACATACTACATTGATGATACTTTGACAAACATGTGTGAAAATGGCCTTTGGAGGTCATGCTCAGTCACATGCAATGCACCCAGCACATAATCAATTGTCTTATTCCTATCCATCTATTTTGTTCTGTGATGTCTGGCCTACTACTGGAGAAATATATTATCTGTCTGATGTGTAATCCCAGTCAAAGATTAAGACATTAGAAAAAGACACACCATGCATTGACCAAATAATTCACATAAAGCACTGTTTGTTTTGGGTTATTGGTGTATGAATGAAGATAATGTTGTTTTATCATTTGTTCATATATTCCAACATTTAGGAATATTGAAATTAAGGTTGTATATTTGGCATAATAAAAATTATTGCTGCAAAATTTCGCATGGGCTGCTGTAGGAATTTGTAGGAGAGGTTAAACTCTATATTGTAGCTGCGCCTATAGCTTTAATCATATAGTTCAAAACACCGGGGATATTCTCAGAATTATACACAAATATACATCCACGAATATTCATAAATACTCGGTTTTTATATTAGTTTCTAGTGTCAAAATCTCGGCAGAATCTGTTTTTTATTTTAATTTAAAATTGGCGTTTTAAACTATGGTTTTAATTAATTTTGGAGCAGCCTTTGGTCCGTGTGGATGATGAAGTGGCACCGTTTGTGTGGTGTGGAGGCGACAAAATGTTATTTCATTATTTACTATTGTCATTTGTCCAGGCCTTTTGGGTTGTAAATTCAGAAAAAAAAAAAATGCTATTAAGTACGAATAATATTGACATATTGCTATATTATAATACTAGTAATTAACTTTTATGATCATAAAATTTTATAAAAATAAGAAAATGAAGCTTCTAATTCTTTGTATCCAAACAAACCTCTAAAGATTTAAGAAGTCGGCGCCCATTAACTAGACTAGAAGAAAACGTGATAGATTTTAAACTTTAAAGGAGAGAAAGTGAAGTAAAACAAGTATATACGATAAGACTAGTTAATGGCCCTCTGCTTTGCTCTGCTAATGAAAGATACCGGTGCGCAATGCAATGGATTCTTCTTCCTCAGTCCCCACACGCTTCATCATTTTTGTCCCAAGGATAATATACTAAATTAACCTTGGTTAGAAAATATTTTTTTATAAAATCTGAGGTTAATATAGTCATTTAAGAAATGAAGCATAACAAGTTATTATCAATGATGAGTCAAGAGGGGTCCATAATGTCTAGAAACTCAAGCTACTCAAACTCTATTTAATCCTTCATTCAAAGTTCAAACAATGAGAATGACTCTACTGTTAGTATTCTACTACTGATTTTTATTTTCTCTTATTCTTGTTCTTCTTGGTTTTCAATGGCCACCATTTCACACTTCTCTTCAACCCAGCAGCACCACCAGAACCGCCACAAGAGTTGTCGGAAAAATAGGTTCAGTAAACGGTGTTTAACTATGGTTAAGCAACAAAAAACCCGGTTTTATATTCTTGGTCGTTGTGTTTCTATGCTTCTTTGTTGGCGTTCTCATGCTCTAGCTGAATGATTCAGGCCAGGCCAGTTGATGAACTGATACAGGTTTTTTTCAGATTGGGCTCCACAGAATTTTATGAAATGTGGCAAGGTGTTAGTGGCAAGACATTCGCAAGGTGTAGGGACATCAAGGAGATGATCCTATGGTAATTTGTTCACCTAGAAGTGAAGATCTGGGACCTTTGAAATAATATTGGTTGGAAAGTTTACAGTCTTTGAAGGTCGTGGTGTGCTCATACCCATGCAGTTAGTGTTGTTCAAATGAGTACTTCTGCTTGTTGCCTTGATGCATTGCTAGGGTAGGATTGTAGGAACTAGGAAGTTGGCTTCTTTCACACTTTTTCTTATCTTTTTCCTAAGAAGCCAGAGATTACTGTATGTAGTACCTTTGGATTTTTATCTAAGTTCCAAAGATGATTAAATATTGTAATTTAGTAGAGATTTTAACATGATGGTCTTCCTTTTCAAAGGCCACAAATAAAGAGGAAAAATGTTTTATAATATGTATGTTAAGTTTCTTATGGGATAAATCCTGAAATTTGTAATACAAACCCTATAGCAATTCATCCAACTTTTTCAGAAATACTATATAGATTAATCGAGTTATCGAGACATATCTACCAATGTTAAAGGGTAGAAATTTGGTGATTTTATGATTTTGTTTAATTATTGTGACTAAACAATCCATATTGTTTTGTTTTTATAGACCCTTCTCTGATAGCACAGGCTTTATTGGCTTGTTGTTCCAATTCTAGTTGGTGATGGCTATGTCAGCAGAATTTTGGGCATTGAGGATGGGATTACAAGCAATGACTGCTCTTAAACTTGACTCTATTTGAAACCGGCACGAAGTGGTTTGACATCAATTTTGTGACATTGGTCGTCCTTGGTTATTTCGCCTTGAGTTCATTGTTAAGAAAACCTTGTTGTACGCGCGTCGTCCCGTGTCCTTGTCTTCGCGTCGTGTGTTTCAAGTATGGTGTTTGGTTCAGGACGTACGTACCTCTTCAGGACGTACGTACGTATGGTATGTCAGCAGAAAGTTTGTTTGGTCTGGACGTACGTACCTTCTTAGGACGTTCGTACGTCCAAGTAGTCAGTAGGTTTATGTCGGTTTGAGACGTACGCACGTCATATCGACGTACGTACGTCCAATGTGGATTTCAGCAATTCCGGCCCATTTTGTGTGTGTTCTAACCCTAAGTATAAATAGGGTTTCTCTTCTAAAGAACAAGGAGTTCTTTGGCCGTCCAATTCATCTTTAGTCTTGGAGTTTGTTTAGGTTTTGGTTTAGGTGGCTTTGGTGATTGAACTCATCTTCTTCTTCCCCATTCATCTTCTTCTTCATTATTGTTTATATTGATTTAGCTTCGAGTCTTCTTGTGTGTTCATCAAGAAGTCGAGTATCCTTGTGTGTTCATCAAGGAACTCTGGTGTAAGCTTGTTTCATAGTTCGGCTACGAGTCTTCTTGTGTGTTCATCAAGAAGTCGAGTATCATTGTGTGTTCATCAAGGAACTCTGGTGTAAGCTTGTTTCATAGTTCGGCTTCGAGTCTTCTTGTGCGTTCATCAAGAAGTCGAGTGTCTTGTGCGTACATCAAGGTGCTCTGGTGAAGTCAAGGTGTTAGAGATAACCAGTAGTGTCAACTCGCAGTGATTGCAGGTAGTTGATAGGTTTGTATATCTCTTTTCATTTAGTAGATTTATTTGTTGTCGCGAGGACAACCATGGACGTTTCCCATATTGGGTTTTACCACGTTAAAAATATCGTGTGTTCTTTATTTGTTTATTGCTTTATTGTCTGCTTTACTATTGTTATATTGCACATATATTGGGTTATCAATTGGTATCAGGAGCAGGGCGCTTGTTATGGAGCGTAATGGCTCACGCGTAGATCCTATGAGTGCAATAATGGTTCATGAGTCTGGTTATAATAATTTTATTGCTAAATCGTCTAAATCTACAAAACCAAAATCTGATTTTGAAAAGGATGATAATTTGTATGTTGTTAGCAATAGTGATTGGGCTCTTCTTTATAGACTTTCTACAAAAGAATGTAAAAGGTTACAAAAAGCTAATATTGATTTGCAGGAAAAACGCAATAAAGCTAATTGTAATTTGTCTACTACTTCTGATAATTTTTGTTTTGAAGATAATGGTGTTTTGCAGAATAAGGTTGATTCTCTAGAACAACGACTCAGGCATTGTACAGAAGACTATATGCTTCAAGGGAAAGTTTATGAATCCAAAATTGAAAATTTGGAAAAGACTAATCTTTCTTTGCAGGATAAAGTTGAGACTCTTGAAAAACAAATTTCTTATGCTGCAGATGATGCACTTTCTATTTCTCAATTATTTGAAAAATAAAAACTTGACTTGTTATGTAAAATTGCAGCTTTAGAGAAGGCCAATCAGGAGGTCGATGAGAAATACAAATCTCTATTGGTGGAGTATGAGGTAACAAAGAACGATTTAACGTCTACTCAACTCCAATTGCAGGTTTTGGACAAAACTAGATTTAACTCTCCTATTGCTAGTTCTACTAGTTCATCTAGTGTGATTACTCTTGTAAAATCTAGTTTGCCTGCTCTTTTGCCTACCCCGTCTATTGAGACTAGACTTAATACTAATAGTTTTCAGCATGTTTCTCGCAAAAAGTTTAAGTCTAAGGCTAATGATAAGGTTGCTTTTGCTGGTAAGCCATCTTGTTCTAATAGGGGAGGTATGGGTTTTGTTAAGGGACAATGTCATAAACCAAATAGTGACATACATGGTTTATCCACCACTACTGCATTTTCTTATAAGACTTGTTTGAGAAAATCTAATAATTTTCATTGTTCTTATTGTGGTAGAGATGGTCATTTGGATATCTTTTGTTGGGATTTTAATCAACATGTTAAATGTTATTCTCATGTTCCTTATAATTATAATCTTGTCGATTCTTATGTTCCTTCTTGTGCGTTTTCTAGACCTTGGAATTCTAATGTTTATTGTCATAGGTTTAAGAGAAACAGATACTCCAACAAAAGGAAGTCGATCAAAGACTAAGGTGGAATTAGTTAAGGACAAGTCTATTGCAAAGCTTGTTAAGGGGAGATCTCATATCTTTTCAATTCCCAAGGTGTGCACGCCTAGTGTTAAACAAGTATGGGTAAGAAAGGATAAGTTGAAGGTTTTTCTGGACTTGCAAAGGTCTGGTGGTGTCCCATATTTGGGATGATGTAGTTTGTTTCTAGTCTTGTGTTATTTCAATTGCATATTTTTCTAACTACATAGGCTATTTGTTTGGTGTTTCTTGTTCTTCTGTTTATGCATGCGTTAATTGTTCTTTCATTATTCCATGTATGTGTTGTTGGATGCATCTTTTCTGAGATATTGGTTTCATTCAATTGTGTTAAATAAGTTGCAATTTGTTTGGGAGGTTTAGGTTCCTTTATTATTTCTTTTCTATAGGCTTCGTCTTAGGTGTTGAGGATATACTAGTCTATGTATTGTTTGGATTCCATTCCTTTTGGCTAGTTATAGTTTGGTAACTTCAACTGTGGATTCCTGTCAAGGATTGTTTTAGGGCTACATCATACTCCCTTCGCCTTTGGTGGTTTACTGCATGATGCATTTGCATGTTGTGGGATTTTTAGAGTATTTTTATACCTTGATCCTTGTATGATTAAAAAAAATGATCATCTGAAATCATCTCTAGCTTCTGTTTTCTTCATGGTCATCATTCTTTTTATATATACCTCTTGTAAGTGGTCAATGACTCACAAAATCCCCAGCCATTTGAATGTCTTAGGCGCATTATCAGTTGGCTAAGAACCCGTTGGGGCTGTGAGGGTCATGCTCTGACGGATGCACTCAGGAGATGTTAGTTCTTGTGTTGCACGTTACCATGGTATTGCACTTCTTGAGTGTGTTTTGCCGAAAAGATGTAGGCTACACCCTACCCTCGTGTTTTGGTAAAAGATGAAGGTGTCCTATACTCCCACACGAGAATGGCATTTATTTTGCATGGATAAAACCAATAAAAATGTTCATTGTGTTTGAACCAGGGTCTTTCTGCATTGCAGCCTAGACAGTGTTTCCTTGGTTTTGTTGTGATCTGGTTCACTTTTATATTTGTCCAATTGCAAGTGACTTTCAAAATACTCATTGATCTTCGTTTTGGTTTGTTTCCGGATTTTGGTATAGGACTACCCTGCTTCTCCTGCATAATTGCATCATTCTTTTGACTACCGTGGTTTGGTGTATGATTTAGTTCTTCGTTCTTGCCTTTTTCTCATGGTTGAGGCTTGTTCAAATTGTATTCGTGCTTTAATCGGAATCCTTACAATACTTAGAAATTTTTTCATGTGATGTCTCTCAATATTTGTGTTGTTAGTTATTCGGTTTGTTTTTCTATTGTTAAGGTTAGTTCTCTATTGCACACCAAGTGTTTGCTCAAATGCCTAAATGAAAATTCTCACCTGTTTTGGTTGTTACTTAGAGTGTTTTCTAACATTCTTCGATTGGTTCCTGTTCTGGGTATGCAGGACATGCCTCCTAAGCGAGCTCGGACTACTCCCACCAAAGAAACACCCGGTTCCAAGGGTGCTTCGTCCTCGGGCACACGTCCTCCTCGTGCTCAAAGGAGTAGAGGCGTCATTCCTTCGGATTCTTGTATGCTTGTTGTTCTAGCATTGGTTGTTGCTACCACCACTTAGACTGCTCTTTTCTACTGTATGCAGGTTGATGGACACTGTGCGTGTCGTCAACTTTATTTTTCTCTCAGTAACTTTACAGGTAGATGTTCTTGCTGAAAGTGTTTATGGCTTACTCTATTTTGGCTCCAATCCTTGGTAATTCTTTTCAGTCGGTGTTTCATTGACATACTAAGGTCAGATTGTTAGTATTATTTGGTTTTAACCTTCATGCTTTCTATTTTTGTCATTGGATCACATGTGTTTGATGTGATTTCTCAAGGTAATAGTTCTCAATTTGTTTTAAGAAAGCTACAAGGTATGCATAAACATATTTTGGTGATGAAATCATGTTATTGGTGTATTCGTTTGTCATGATTTATATTGCTTCATGTTTTCTCATAGGTTCTCATCATACTTTTCTATGTTGGGATAATATTCTTGAATTACCTTGTTGGCTAGCTGGTGTGTGATTAAATACTTATGAGAGTTGCCTATCCTCTTATTGTTGCTTCTTATGCCTGGTTGATCCTATTTTTTCCTACAATAGGTTTGATTAGATGTGTTCTTGGTAGTCTTCTGCAATAATCCTTCTGCAATGGTTTTGGGCTACCACTGTTCTACTTTGGGATGCATATGCTCAGTTTGGTCATCTATTGTTAGCAATTCTCTTCTATTGACTCTCTAATCTTTCTGACAATGTATGGCATGTCATCGGAGTCTTAGTGTTCTGGCAGGAAATTTGCTCTGAAGTTGGATTGTTGTTTTGTGACTTGGTGACATCGATAATCCTTGCTCATTCTTCAGTTAAAGTATTTTTTTTATGAGTTTGATGATTGCTTATCTTGTTTGGCATATGTTGAACTAATTTTTGGGTTTCACTAGGGGTGGGCTTACAGGTTTATTCCTTTTATGTCTCTATTCCATTGTGTTTGGGATAATATTTTCTTCTCTTTGTTTATGAGATTCTCTAATTTTTTTTTTTTTTTTTTTTTGTGGTTGGATGAGTTGTTTCAGGAGCATGTACAGATTGGATTTCCCCATGGATTCTCAATGGATTTTCTTATACTTTACATATTTCATCCTGCAGATACTCATATTCCTATAGTTTTGTCATGGGATATTGTTGGATGTGTCTAGTATGCATGGTTTCTCTATTCTCTTTCATATCTCCTACTAACTATTGTTTATCTCTTCTTCTTTCTCTTTTTGCATATTCTTTTCTTGCACATTTCTCACAGGTTTGACTATTTGGTTCTTGGTCATTAGTGTACGTTGCCGATTTCATCGGGTATGGTATTTCGTCCTTTTTGTTTGTTTGCTCTTTTTCTCTAGATATCTTCCTACTATGAAGTCGTTTCTCTGGAGTCTATCTCAGGTGACTGTGGTCGGTTGATTAAAGTGATATTCTTGTGAATCATTTGTTCCGATTGATGGGTCCTGACTCTTTCTTATATGTATAGGATTCTCTTGGTTTCTATCAGGGAGTCCTGTTATGTTTTCTTTTCTTCCCTCTGTTACCTATATAAGTATTCAGTGTCTTTTCACTATCTCCTTCTTATCTCGTTTTGGTTCTTATCTATTCTCCCTTCTTGTGTCTGTGTTGGTACTCTTTCTTCTTCATTTATATGCCTAGATCTCTCTCATGTCTTTTAGTTTTGCGTGTCATGGATTCCAGATCTATTGTATGGTTTTCTCTTTCCTCTTTTCTTCTATTCTTTGGTTCATTTTGCTTTATTCTCGTTTTGATTTATGTCACCCCTTTGCATCATTTGTGACAAAAAGGGGGAGATTTATGACTCTAATACTAACACCTTCTTCTTCTTTGTTAGTGTATTTTTGGGTCATGTTTCAGGTATGCTACACGTATGGGGGAGTGAACGTGTTAATGTTTAGAGGTTGTACAGTTTTGGGTCATGTTTCAGGTATACTACATGTATGGGGGAGTGAACATGTATGGGGGAGTGAAAGTGATGATGATCACAAAGTGCATGTACAGTTTTGGGTAAGCTCGAGTATTAAACCTTGGAGCTCATGAAGTATGGGGGAGTTGTTCGAGGAACTTCCGTTGGCTCTTTGATTGTTTCAAAATTTCTTGTTGCTTCCGTTTGGTCTCTGATGATTAAAGTGTCTTGCTCAAGATGGTTATCAAGGGTTGGTGATTTGGTATGTATTTTCTACGAGTGTTTTTTTGTAGGCATGTTTTGTAAATGCCATGGTTTGGGTTTGTAAGCACGTTTTATAAGTGCTATTAGAGTCATAGGTTTTTGTCACAAAATCAATGTCAAAGGGGGAGATTGAAACCGGCACGAAGTGGTTTGACATCAATTTTGTGACATTGGTCGTCCTTGGTTATTTCGCCTTGAGTTCATTGTTAAGAAAACCTTGTTGTACGCGCGTCGTCCCGTGTCCTTGTCTTCGCGTCGTGTGTCTCAAGTATGGTGTTTGGTTCAGGACGTACGTACCTCTTCAGGACGTACGTACGTATGGTATGTCAGCAAAAAGTTTGTTTGGTCTGGACGTACGTACCTTCTTAGGACGTTCGTACGTCCAAGTAGTCAGCAGGTTTATGTCGGTTTGAGACGTACGAACGTCATATCGACGTACGTACGTCCAATGTGGATTTCAGCAATTCCGGCCCATTTTGTGTGTGTTCTAACCCTAAGTATAAATAGGGTTTCTCTTCCAAAGAACAAGGAGTTTTTTGGCCGTCCAATTCATCTTTAGTCTTGGAGTTTGTTTAGGTTTTGGTTTAGGTGGCTTTGGTGATTGAACTCATCTTCTTCTTCCCCATTCATCTTCTTCTTCATTATTGTTTATATTGATTTAGCTTCGAGTCTTCTTGTGTGTTCATCAAGAAGTCGAGTATCCTTGTGTGTTCATCAAGGAACTCTGGTGTAAGCTTGTTTCATAGTTCGGCTTCGAGTCTTCTTGTGTGTTCATCAAGAAGTCGAGTATCCTTGTGTGTTCATCAAGGAACTCTGGTGTAAGCTTGTTTCATAGTTCGGCTTCGAGTCTTCTTGTGTGTTCATCAAGAAGTCGAGTGTCTTGTGCGTACATCAAGGTGCTCTGGTGAAGTCAAGGTGTTAGAGATAACCAGTAGTGTCAACTCGCAGTGATTGCAGGTAGTTGATAGGTTTGTATATCTCTTTTCATTTAGTGGATTTATTTGTTGTCGCGAGGACAACCGTGGACGTTTCCCATATTGGGTTTTACCACGTTAAAAATATCGTGTGTTCTTTATTTGTTTATTGCTTTATTGTCTGCTTTACTATTGTTATATTGCACATATATTGGGTTATCACTATTGAGGTAGAGATGGATTCAACCTTCTTATTTGTTGAGGAAGTGCCCTATTAATTTAATAGATTATGTTCAATAACCGTTATATTTAATTAAGGGAGGGGTTCCAGGGACTTAGGAAATGTTTGACTCAATTTTGACTCAATCCTATTTAGGGTATCTGTACATATTAGATTGGCATGATTTTGGTAGATATGATCTCCTTACTATAAAAATCTATTACATAAAAAATCAGGTCATTTGAATATATTTAGACCCATCAAATGTAATATTAAATTCAACGGTAAAAATGAACGTTCCACATTACATTAACTTGTAATATGATTTTTCTAGGGTTAGAAAATTCAGATTATGATAAATTTTGGTGAAGATGTCGTACATAATGAAAACATTCATTCTACAAAAAATCATGCCAATCGAACATGTACAAGTACCCTAAATAGGATTGAGTCAAACATTTCCTGAGTCCCTGGAACCCCTCCCTTTAATTAATTTAAGATAAATCGACCGACTTTAGCGGGTCCATTATATTTTGGGTGGGAATAAAAACGGTGTCTATCCGTCTGTTTTTACAAACAAGAAGAAAAAAAAAAATTCTCTTCTCCGATTCTCCTTCTTCTCTCTCTTGTGCTCAAACACTTTTCTTCTTTCTCATCTTTCCCTCTCAAGCACTTCTCGACTCCTCTCTCTCCAACCCCCTTCTCTCCTGAAGTTGTAAAACCTCGTTTATATTATAAATTTTTATTCTTTAAATTTATAGGATTATGAAATATTGCATACATGTTTAGAGTTAATTTTCTATTAAGTTGAAGGATGATATATTAATTATTTAAACAAAGAAGCAGATGGAATTGGGTTGGGTAGCAGATTCATTTATGGTCCTAAAATAAAGCCCATTAACTTTTCTATATTATTTATATTAAAATCTTAGGGTTTTCATACATTCTTTTTTACAACATCATATTTGAGAAAAGGAGAAAAAGAATTAGAAGAAAGCAAGAAGAAGATTGGATTTTTATGCTTATACAAGTGAGTAGACGTTTTTGGTTTTTTTTTTTTTTTTTCTATTTTTGTTTTCTGTAATTTCAGATTTTTGACTCGTCTTTGAAAAATCATAGAAAATTCGTTTGAAAAGATTTTTAATTGATTTAAAAAACCCTAGACACTAGATTGAAAGGTCTTCATTTGATTAGAATAATTTACGAAAGTTATTTTAATTCGGTGATAAAGGACTTGCAAGTATGACAACCGTGGCAGTTTTTTGTTTTTGTACAGTTTTAGTAATGCAAGGTTTTGATGCCTCTAGACTTAATAACTTTTATTGAAAATTTTATGGCAGTTACAATACTTAATGTATAACAACATATATAAATATCAGATTTTTCCGTTGGGTAATTAATTCTGAATAATTTATTCAATGCAGTTGTTTTCAGATATCCAGTACAATTTTACTGCTACTTTTCTGTTTCCGTGGCTGTGGAAGAAAATATATAGAAAATCCGTTATTTAGTATTTTTGTATGATTTTGATTGTTTTAAAAAGTAGACTTTCAGAGCTACAGTTGATAAGTTCAGAAGTATCTTGAAATGTGAAGCTAAAATGACTTAAAATATGTGAAAAGTATGACATAGATTAATAGTGTTACTGAAATCTGGTAAAGAGTTTTCCCATATCGAAATGGTTTCAAACTTATATAGCGAGTAGAATATTAATATTACAATGATATATCCAAAATTTATCTAATTACAACAAGTATCTTTAAATGTAGGAATTTTGAAAGATCAATGTTATTGTTTGGCAGATTTATGTGTAAAGATTTTTTTTTAGCATAAATGTTATCTATAGATTGGTCCATTTATCCACTTGATTATTTTGGTTGTTCTCGAGTTAGACTAAGAGTATCGTAAATATTGAAGTTGACTATGATATCGTGGCATGATATCCACTCATTATCGTGGATACATATGTATCCTTAACATACTGAAACGACTACCATTATTGGTATCAAACCAATAGCGATTCATGCAAGCTAAATCTTCTAATCGATAATTGGGCCAAAGAAATAATTTTAACTTAATCAATTTATTTGTATCTCCATCAAAACGCTTATCCGCAAAAAAAAATTGACCGTAGTGCCTTGCATTATTCCCATTGCCAAATACTGGGCTTCTATCCCCAACATTTACATTTCTCGAACCGAAACAAGTTTGAATTCTCAATTCTCTACGACGTCTAGGAGATAAAATGTTTTCGGGAACAAAAAAATCATAATGATTTTTGTCTTTATTCCCAAACAACTTTTCATGTCGTGCAATAAATTCATTAAGATCATTCTTCTCAACATTTCTTTTTTCTTGGAATCTTCGATTTGTTTGATGCTTACTCGTATGCACACGTGAAATAGCTACGGTTTGGTACATGATAAATTGTCCATCCCATTTTATGGATAGCCGAGCCGGTTCAATAATCAACAGCCCCTTTTCTATCAATTTTGTAAAATTTCTATTCTTTGGAATCAGGATTACCTCCAGATCCAGTTCCTGTCTTTTAATAAAGGATAGAGCAATTTTCTTGGGGTTTATCGCTCGAAGCAGTATGCAATATAGATTGAGATTGCCTATTTGGCTTTCGTCACTAAAAGAATCAATTGAAAATTGATAAAGAAAATGTCTTTTCAGGACGAAGTCTATCTCCGCTATTTTGTTGCTCTTATTATATTTCCCTTTCATTCTGCGTTTTTGAATGTCTGATACCCCATAATCTTCATCTTCTTTAACATCTTTTTGTTTTTCGTTGATGTTTCTATTCCATTTAAAAAGAAGTAAATTTATTGGTATGATCTGCGGTTCAATCTGATATGCATCATTAGGTAAGACAAATTCGGGGAAAAACCAAAGTTCCAGATTCGATATTGGCCAATTTAGTATTTCTTCATTCATTCCCATCCAGTCAAAAGATGTTTTTGTTTGATTGGCGGGGTTTATTTGTTTATGAAGATAAGAAGGATTAAAAAGATTTTTCTTATCCATTTTAGTTTTCTCAATTATTTCATATTTCATAGAATTCTTAGTATTTTTTTTAATGTCGGCGTTGCCCCCGATATCTATATTTGTCCATTCCTCAATATCGATCTTTTTTCTAAGACAAAAATGAATAGTGCTCCAATCAAAAAAATTTCTATCCGTATTTTTATCAATAATAGAATCTTCTCCTAGATAATTACTAAGATCTATATCTCGTGGCCAATCAAAAAATTCAGGATTATATGTCTTGTAATTATAGGTAACCCCCGGGGCCCCTTTTATTTGTAACGCCGGCCCATAAATATATGAATCCTTCTTATCTTCATAATCATAATTAATATATTTAAAAGATCATATTTGTAGTTTTTTTTTTAATTTCTCTTTTTGACTTGGTAATGAATTCACTGCATAATTGTTTTGTTTCTCGTAATGAATTAATTGTTCTTTTTCATATAAATCCAAATTTCTTGCGTTTGTATTTTGAACCATAAAACTTTGCTTGATTCTATTTCTCCATTTTTGCGGCACTAATCTGGACCATCTAGTCTGAGATAAATCGTATTTATAGTGATCATTATCCATTAACCAGCTTTTCCATGTCCATGTATTAGTATTAATTCCAAAATATCGAAGTTTCTTATGCCTTGATTCGGAATGCAATATTCCTTGTGTTCCACAAAAATCTTTTATTCTATCCTTAAATTTGAAAGAAATTTGAAAAGTTATATTGATGAACGCCTAGGAATGACTCCATACCAATGGATGGTATATGAATAGAAACGAAATGAATACTGAATTTGAGATTTAATTATACACTGATTTGGAATGGTTTGATACCATGGACAGTATATTAAATTAGGATAATGAAAATGTTTTGGAATACGAGATTAACGTGTTTAATTGTCTTGGCATGTAATGCTAGTTTGTTTGTTAGTTTACTTTTAGTTGTTGCCCAAACATTAGTACATTTGCCGCACCTCTGGAATTACGTTAAAAAAAACTAGTTATCACCCTAGACGACTTAGCCTACAGGTTAACTCTTGGATTATATTTGGGTATTTCCTAGACGGCTTAGCCTGCAGAATTGACCCTTCAGACCTTCATAGCGTTCGGGGTTGGTCTGGGCGCCACATTAGAACGCTCAAGGGAGCTACTAGAGATCATGAGTTAGGCATACGTCGAGACTAGCCAAAACTTGCAGGTGAGCACCCACTTGGGTTTTGGTTTCTCGCGTAGAGGTTCTTAACCATGGTCAAAGAACACTGGTGCAGTGTGGGTATGGCAAATGTGTGGAGTGCATCCTGTGGGAGGTGTACTAGTGATTGGGCATATGTTGTGATTTTTATGATTGTTAAACTCGAGCACCGGCTAGAGGCCAGGACGTGGTTTTGTGATTTTGGATTCGTTGTTTGGTAGTGTACTAAGGCTTATGGTATTGTAGTGCTTGATGTTAATTAATGATATGGGTAAATTTTATATATTTTGATTATGAACCGGAGGTAACTATGATTATGTGGAAGAACTGTGATGTTTTATTTATTATGGGTCCAATTATAATGGACTTGATAAGTCCAATTATGACTATTAATTTTCATAATAAATAAAACATCGCAGTTCTTCCACATGCATAAACATACTTACCTCCGGTTCATAATCAAAGTATATAGAATTTCCCAATATCATTAATTAACACCAAACACTACAATACTATAAGCCTTAGTACACTACCAAATAACGAATCCAAAATCCCAAAACCACGTCCTGGCCTCTAGCCGGTGCTCGAGTTTAACAATCATAAAAATCACAACATATGCCCAATCACTAGTACATCTCCCACATGATGCAGTCCACACATTTGCCATACCCACATTGCACCAGTGTGCCTTGACCATTGTTAAGAATCTCTACGCGAAAACTAAAACCCAAGTGGGTGCTCACCTGCAAGCTTTGACTAGCCTCGACGTATGCCTAACTCATGATCTCTAATAGCTCCGTTGAGCTTTCTAATGTGGCGCCCAGACCAACCCTGAAGGCTATGAAGGTCTGAAGGGTCAGTTCTGCAACCTAAGCCGTCTAAGAAATACCCAAATATAATCCAAGAGTCAACTCGCAGACTAAGCCGTCTAGGGTGATAACTAGTTTCTTTAACCTAATTCCAGAGGTGCGACAAATGTAATAATGTTTGGGCAACAACTAAAAGTAAATTAACAAACAAACTAGCATTACGTGCCAAGACAATTAAACAAGTTAATCTCGTATTTCAAAACATTTTCATTATCCCAATTTAATATACCGTCCATGGTATCAACCATTCCAAATCAATCCATAATTAATTTCAAGTTCAGTATTCATTTCGTTTCTATTCATATACCATCCATTGGTATGGAGTCATTCCTAGGCGTTCGATTTACACATAAATCTGCCAAATAATAACATTGATCTTTCAAATTTCTAGATTTAAATATACTCGTTGAAATTAGATAAATTTTAGATATACCATTGTACTATCAATATTCTACCCACTATATAAGTTTGAAACTGTTTCAATATGGGAAGATAATAACAATTGTTTTATTCACCTTTTACCAGATTTCAGTAACACTATTAATCTATGTCATATTTTTCGCATATTTTAAGACATTTTAATTTCACATTTCAAGATACTTCTGAACTTATCAACGGCAACTGTAGCCCCGAAAGTCTACTTTTCAAAACAATCAAAATCATACAAAAATACCAAATAATGAATTTTTTATATATTTTCTACCACAGCCACACAAACAGAAAAGTAGCAGTAAAATTGTACTGGATATCTGAAAACAACTGCACTGAATAAATTATTCAGAATTATTTACCCAACTGAAAAATCTAAAATTTATATATGTTGTTATACATTACGTATCCTAACTACCATAAATTTTTTAATAAAAGTTATTAAGTCTAGACGGATCAAAACCTTGCGATACTAATACTATACAAAAACCAAAAACTGCAATGGTTGTCATACTTGCAAGTCCTTTTTCACCAAATTAAAATAACTTTCGTAAATTGGTCTTAACTAATCGAATTAAGACCTTTCAATCTAGTGTCTAGGGTTTTTGAAATCAATTAAAAAATATTTTCAAACGAATTTTCTATGATTTTTCAAAGACAAGTAAAAAAATTTGAAATTACATAAACAAAAATAGAAAAAAAAAACGTCTACTCACTTGTATAAGTATAAAAATCCAAATCTTCTTCTTACTTTCTTCTAATTCTTTTTCTTCTTCTCCCAAATATGGTGTTGTAAAAAAAAAAATGTGGAAACCCTAAGATTTTAATAATATAATATGGAAAAGTTAATGGGTTTTATTTTAGGACCATATAAATGAATCTGCTACCCAACCTATCTACTTTTGTTTTTTTTTAAAAAAATAATTAATATATCATCCTTCAACTTATAAAATTAACTCTAAACCCTTAAAGATATGTATGCAATATTTCATAATCTAATAAAATTTAAAGAATAAAAAATAATAATGTAAAATGGGTTTTACATCTCTACCGTCTCACGGTTCTATATTTAAATTAATTCGTAATTTTATAACTTTTCTTTATACTACATTTGTAATGCTTTATGTTTGGAGATTGATAATGAAATTATCAATGCCTGATGAGCTATCAGCTATGGGTGGAGTAAAAAACATGTTCGCTCACTATAAGTATATGATTTTTAGATAAAAAAAATACATGGTTTTACTATTCAGAATTCTTCTCCTCCCATCCTCCTCTCTAACCTATGTACGGTTCTATCTTTCACGGTGGTGGCGTTGATGCTCTTTGTTGTAGTCAATAACGTCGTACAACCCTCATGTTCTTTGTTCGTCGTGATGGTGGTAGACGTGTAGCTGATTGTCCTCAACGAAACCCCAATCCCAATGTTGGAGCGACTAAAGTATGCAAACATTGCAATTGCAATGTGACTATTCTTGTTGAAGAGCTCGGAACCAGTGGCGGATCTAGGATTTTGAAATAAGGTGGGCTTGAACTGAGGGAAAAAAGAAAACAACTACAAAGAATTAAAGAAAAGTTTAAATTTAAATAGACAAAATAAATAAGGTTCTAACTCATTTTTCGATATAGGAAAAACATATTTAATGTATTCTCATCCAGTGGTTTGGAAAATGGCATTGGTTTTGATGACTTTGGTGCTTGACGACAGTTTTCATTAGACCTAAAATCAAAAAGTGGTATAACAACTGACACAATCAATATCAATCAATAATATTTAAATATTAAAATTAAATATTAACTAAAATTTAAATTAATAGAACTTTTTAAATCAACCATAAATAAATATAAAACTAAAAATAAAAATTGATAAAAAAAATTACCTTAGCAAATAGCAATAATTTAATAAGCTTTGTTTGAATAACATGAATTGAGAAGTACAGTACAACTGTAGAAATATATATAAAAGTACATGAGTAGTTTTGTTTTTTTTTCTTTTCAGTGTGATATAAAAGAAAAAACCCAAATCAATGAGAGAAAGACAAAGAAGCTTAGAAAGCTTAGAAGAATACTACTCAAATCAAGATATTAATATATTATGCTGATATAGATATTTTTCTAATATATAGTTACAGGGTTGACTTTTTCACCAAATCAGTTTGCTTACATCGGAGAACTCATAATACTACTAATTTTTTTCTCCAAACTCACCCCGGGCTAGAGCCCTATTAAGCCCAGCTTATGGCCCGCCACTGATCGGAACTCATATCTGTGATCTTTTACTGGTCGAGAATGTCAAGAAAGAGAAGAAGGCCCAAGTGATGAATAACAAGGCTTAGTGAAAGCTTTTCAGGTTAAGCAGAAAAGTTCTCAGGTTAAGCTTTGGAATCTTTGATTGAAATTACTCTTATATATGTTGGCATTCCCATATATGCTATTTTTACACCATTGTTTGTCTTAACCGTTGAAATTTGTTAAGAGTCATGTTCTTGGTTTGTTAAAAAATTAAAAAAAAAAATCGGGTTTTTTCTATTGAAACAAAAAGGAAGTGAATAGCAACGTGATGACTGCTGGCACAAACGAATATTATTTAGAATAATCAGGTTTGATATTCTGAAAGGACTTGCGGCACAGTTTGTAGCGTGCTTGTCCTCTACTTTTGTGTAATTCCTTGAGTTTATCAATAAAATATTTTTTTTTATAAAAAAACGTGATGACTGCTGGTTCGAACGAATATGTATTTAGAAAAATCGGGTTTGCTATTCAGAAAGGACTTGCAACGCAGTTTGTAGCGCGTTTGTCCTCTAGCTACTTTTGTGTAATTCCTTGAGTATCAATAAAATAGTTATTAAAAAATAAAATGCTTACAGACCAAACATGCCAAGGACTTTCTTATTGGTATTCTTATGGAAGGGTTAGGACAACGCATGACGACAGTGGAGTATCGTGCCATTCTCCGGTACCGTCTCATGATCCCATTATTTTACAGATGAAGATTTATATTCTGTATGTAAGAAGAGTCGACTGGACGCCTTTGGGGACCATGCTGTACACTGTAAGTATTACTCTAGTTTTAAATACATACACGATCATCTACGTGATATATTATATGATGTGGTATGGCGAGCAGGAATACATGTTAAGAAAGAGGCTTCGGTCAATTTTCTTACAAACCCTTCAGAAGGCAAATCAACACTACGCCCAGCTGATGTTTTGATATACAGTTGATTAGAAGGGAAACATGCATGTGTTGACATCACAGGGCATCTCTGATGGTGGGGTTTGGTAATGAAAATTTTGAAGTGGGTCAGCCAACCATTCATGCAGCTGGAGCTAAGGTACAGAAACACGAGAAAACATGTGCAACGAACCAACATTGTTTCATTCCTTTTGCTTTTGACACTTTTGGGTTTCTAGCACCAGAAGCAGTTGAACTTCTCAAGAGGGTACAAAAAGTGATGAGTGGTAATGTGATGACAGCGGGTTCCAATGAATATGTATTTCTTCAGATTGGTTTTGCTATTCAAAAAGGGCTTGCAACTCAGTTTGTAGCGCGTCTGTCCTCTACTTTTGTGTAATTCTTCAAATTTTTATTAATCAACCGACTTTTAGGAGGTCCATTATACTTCGGGTGTGGAAAAAAAACAGTGTCCGTCCGTCCACTTTCAATTTTTTTTTCTTTCTCTCTTTTTCGATTCTCCTTCTCTTCGTCTTTCTTGTATCTTTTTCTTCTCATCTCCTCTCTGTCTTTGATATCTCTCTTTCACTCTCAATTCTCCTACTTTTCTTTTTTCCATCTTCTTATTCTTTTTTCTCTCTCTCTCTCTCTCTCAATCTCTCTCAATTCTCCTTCTTCCTTCTTCTATCTTCTTCTCTCTCTCTCTCTCAATTCTCCTTCTTCTCTTCGTTTTCTTTTCTAAAACCGGTCCCCACCGTCTCACGGTTCTATATTAAAATTTGTTTTTGATTGAAAAAAAAAAAAAAAAAAACTTTCACGGACTATTGGACTGCATTAGATTGGGGGTCCATTATCTAAGAACCCACCTTTTCAGAAACAGTGGGTTAAAATTAAAACAGCAAAGCCCATATAAAAATTTCCATCGAAAATAATTTCCTTCTTTAAACAACAAACAAAACGGTAAAGCTTTCTTCACGCTTTATTTTTTTTCTCAATTCACGCTGTTCGATAATGTGTTTCCTTTGAATCATTTCTTCCTCTTCTTCGTCTAGAATTAAAACAGTTTATTTCCCCAAATCTTCTCTCTCTCAATTTCAATCTGTTTCTTCTTCGCGCCATTAATTTATGGATTGATCTTTCCAAATTTCACCCTAGATATTTCAATTTCAATAACCGACATTAAGATCTGAACCAGATCTAGGGTTTAAAGTTTCGGATCTGGTTCTTGTTTGCTCAATTCATTTTGATCTGAAGGAATTCAATTCTTTCAAACTATTTATCAAAATGTCTGTAAAATCAGGGCAATTATCTTATAGAGATCGAACACAAGAGTTTATAACTGTAATTGATAGATTAAAGAAGTCTACATCAGCACAACAGAATGTGGCAAGTAGTAGTAGTAGTAGTAGTAGCTCCTCGATGAGACCGGAAGGTCCACCGCGATCTGCAATTGCTATTCAATCTGAATTTAATAAGAGAGCTTCTAAAATTGGTTATGGAATACATCAGACATCGGAAAAGCTTTCAAAGCTGGCTAAATGTAAGTAGTATGATGTTAATTTTACCCATGTTTTTCAATAGTTTGAATGCAATAGTCGTAAAGGGATATTTTAGATATTATTATTGATAATCAATTGGAAAAATGGTTCGAATGAGAAATGTGTATGGAAGTAGTATGTTCTTTATTAATCTGTTGGAAAGACGAAAGACAATTTTGTTTATTTTCATCTATATTTGCTTGTGATTTCATTTGTTAAAAGTTTTTATATATACTAAGTGTTTTGGTACTGTACGCTGTAAGAAATCCAATTTTTTAGAAATATATATACATATATGAAGGTGAAGTGTGTGGTTATTGTATGAGAATGACGGGTCTATCTCACACAAACACATATACTAATTGTTTTAATCAAATTTATCACTCATGGGAGAAAAGGTGTTGTTCCTGAAAACTATAGAGGGATTGCTTGACTGTTGCGAATGACTCTGGTCGTCACTGTGCACCTCCTTTTCATTGTTCATTGTATCTTTGCTTTGTTCATCGCTTACTAAATGAATTTTAAATTATTTTAAGAGATAGGGAGAAGTTCAACCATGGGTAGTTTTTGTATGAAGAATGGAGTGTATGTAACTATGTATCACCCAGTAGCGCACACAAGTCCATTTATTTTGATTGTCTAAATAAAGGTCTGAACGACAAGAATCCTTGCTCCTGATTCTTTCAATCCTGAGGCAACTGCTTCGTATCCACCAATACGGCTTTTGTATGTGGAGCTATTGATGTACAAATTCCTCGCAAAACTTGTTTATAGTGATATAATTATTCCCGACATGTTTTCTTCTATTCATATTTAGTATAGAAGACGTTTATGACAAGTTGATCACAAATTTAAAACATATTTGTTCGATTTCATTATTAAATTTGCACATGTTTGCATAGATTCCTAAGTCCTAATAATATGTATAATGAATTTTGTCAGATAGAAATGTAGTTTTATGCCTGGGTCTTATGGTAAGTACTCGTCAAGATAATGAAGACCCCTTTTGTGGATTTCATGATGTGACAACAGTAGAGTGAATATTCAAAGTTTCAAACACTTTGAATTAGCATTCAAGACTCCAGAATCTTACATCTTGGATAGAAACATGCTCACTGTCTTTATCTTTCTTTCTTTCTTTTTTCCTAAGTAACATTAATACTGGTGCGTGTGTCGTGTCTGACACGGGTACGGAGTATCTGACACGGCGAGATATCAAAAAAATAAGAGGTTCCTAAGCTAAGATTATGTATCCTTGTATCCATGCGTCCTTGTGTTCGTCTATCCGACACAGGTACGACACGGATTTTTTTTAGAATTTGGATTTTGGAGTACCCATGTTACATAGCTTTTTTCGTATAGAAAAATAAATCCCATGCCCATCTTTTTGTAAATAAATCTTACATCTTTTTTTTCTTTTCTTACTAATGTTTTTTTAGCAATTAAATATAATGTCATTAGAATGATCTTCACGCTGACCTCAAATAATGAATAACTACACATGGAAAACTTTGATGCTCAGTAAGGTTTAAATTTCACAATGAGGCTTAGGCTTTGAAGCTTTGGCTGTGAAATGTTTTTGCCTCACGCCTTAGCATTTAGAAAACAATGAAACCAAAGTAAACTTTATTTACAATTATTAGTCTAAGAATTACCGATTTCAATCTGGTCCAGTTTTTACCATTTTGGTAGTTTGGAATTGGATTCTTAGAATGTAGTCTGATAGTCAACATCTGCCAGTTTAGAGGTTAGTTTGGCAACACTATGTGCTTTCCTTTGCAATAGGAGAATCAATTTTTCCAAGGAGGGTCTGTTGAAACTGGGACCAAGTTTTTTACGATTTGAGTTATGAAGTGGAGGATTATGTTTCTTTGTACTTAGGGTTATGGATCAAGTACCCACAAACATGAGTCCAAAGGAAATTGACAATGGTCGAGACTAGAACCTACAGATAAAATCATTGGGGAAGAAAACTTATTGCATGGTTTGTTGGAAACATAAGGTTGTAGAAAAGAATCATGTCATTAATAGACTAGGGGATAAAGAAGGTTCTTTGATTTCTACTTTTCTAGATGTTGGCCCGTAATAGAAAGGTTAGAAACAGAGTTCCTTATTCTAAACTGAAATCTCTAATTGATGTAAGAGAATGAGAGACCTTTTCTAATAAATGTGTATGCACACACCCAAGAAAAAGAGAGTCTGATATTTGCTGTCTGTCATATCCAACTAATTTGGGGGCAAAGTCAGTTCTAATTTTCAGAATTTGATAGTGGAGAGGGCCTCTGTGGAAAACAATGGAGACTGTAATGGCCTCACGGACTGTTGGGAAGACATTAACCAATTTTGGAGCCACATTTTACAGAAGTTGACAATGTGGAATCCTTGTTGAAGAGCATTTGGGTGGTTATAGCAGGGAGGAGCTATTGATTAGTCTTAGAAGGGGTCAAGCAGATGAGGGTAGACATTTGGGAGAAGGGGGGGGGGGGGGGGGGGGGGGGGGGGGGGGGGTGGTTTGCTACACCAACAGCTTCATGCTAGTGTCTCAAAAAGAGTCGATGGGACATTGAGTGAAATTTTTTTGCTTATTTGAGCTCTTCATGGTTCAAATTGTAGGAAGGAGTTCGTTATGAGATCTATTTACTACAACGATGGTTGTGCATGCTGTTTAGCTTGGGAGTGCAAATTAACTAATTAAGCAATTTCTGCAAAGCGTACAATGTGGAAATTGCCCAAATTATGGAGGTTTGGGTGATGCTGCAGCATGTTGGGATATCTTTGAAGATTAGGAATGGGGGGTTGAAAGAATTAAAGGTACTGGATTTGAAGTTTCTGAGTAGAAAGAAGGGAAATAAAATATATCCGTTGGGACAACGTGATCGGAGGAAGATTCTATCTTTTATAATGACCTTTTGTATGATTGTTTTATGTTTATTTGTTGTGTAATGAGAGTGAATGAGCAATGTGCTCACATACACTGGCCACCCTTTGGCTGTAAAACATTTTCTATAATAGAGATTTTATTTAGCGAAATAAAAAATTATTAGGGACAAGAGGTAAGATTCTCTTGTACTTGACAAACGAGGATGTTAAAAATTCGTCTTGTATCTGCTCATGACTTGGTTTCCAAAATATCTTTCTGATTAATCTTGATTGTGCCATTTGATTTTGGAGTGCTTTTCTTTTTTCACTTATCGATTAGTTTAAGTGTCCGAATCTTTGTCTTGTCTTTTTAGTGGCACAAAGGACTGGTGTTTTTGATGATCCAACCATTGAGATCCAAGAACTGACGGCAGTCATAAAGCAGGATATTACTGCCTTGAACTCAGCAGTAGTAGACTTGCAGCTTGTCTGTAACTCACAAAAAGAGAACGGGAATATTTCCAGTGACACCACCAGTCATTCGACCCAACTGGTGGATAACCTGAAGAACCGCTTGATGAGCACTACAAAAGAGTTTAAAGATGTTCTCACTGTCCGCACTGAGGTACTTTAAATGTTTGCCCTTTTTTAATTTGAATTTCCTTCATTACCTCTGTAGTTCTGTTTATTTTTCACCGAAAGTCTTTCTCTTTTTGATGGATTCCATGATGCATGTGCAGAACTTGAAGGTTCATGAAAATAGAAGGCAGCTATTTTCTTCTACTGCTACAAAGGATTCTGCCAATCCTTTTGTTCGACAACGTCCACTGGCTGCCAGGACGGCTGCGAATGCCTCAAACCCCCCTCCTGCCCCATGGGCCAATGCATCCACGTCATCAGCCCAAATATTTGGCAGGTATAAACAATAATGCTTTGTTTATATAGTTGGAAACGAGGGGACCTTTGTTTTATTATCTTTTTAATTCATGCATTCTTATCTCCTCGTAGTCATTATGAATTGTTCGATTCATTATGATTCATAGAAACCTTACTGATGATTTGAAGTTTTGAATAAATTAATACTCTTTTCTGTTATTTTATTTTTCTCTGTACAGAAAGCAGATGGATGGAGAGCCACCATCTAGTCCATCTCAACCATTACTACAACAACAACAACAGCAGCAGCAACAGCAGATGGTTCCATTACAAGACAGTTACATGCAGAGCAGAGCTGAAGCTCTTCAAAACGTTGAATCGACTATTCATGAGCTAAGCAACATCTTTCAACAATTGGCAACCATGGTTTCTCAACAGGGGGAGCTTGCCATCAGGTTGTATATTGACTTTAGTCTGTTGACATTTACTCTTTGATTATTAGTTTCAATCACAAACTATTAGTTTGTGATTGTTAATATCCTAGTAGAGATAGATACAAGTGCATGGAAATAATTTGCATGGGTATTACTTTTACTCTAGTATGGATCTTTACTAATCAATTCTATTCATAAATTCACAAGTACGATAAAAACTGTGAGAGATAGTTTACCCTCGTTTTTTTATCAGAAAAAGCTAGATGTTTCTAGTTTCCCACAAGTCACAGGGCTAATACCATGATTATCTCATCATAATTAATGTTTGACTGATTAATGATAAATAGTAGGAATAACCATTTCCTTGTGTGATTTAATAAACACTTTATCATTTTTTATCGCTCTTTGATGACTCTTCTTCATGCCTCTTTCCAATTAAACTCAACGATGGGGTTTTGCAGGATCGATGAAAACATGGATGACACACTAGCAAATGTGGAGGGTGCACAGGGACAGCTACTTAAATACCTTAATGGGATTTCGTCGAACCGCTGGTTGATGATCAAAATATTCTTTGTACTGATTGTATTTCTCATGATTTTCTTATTTTTTGTGGCATGATAGCATCACGAGGGACATAAAGATATAGACAGAAAAAAGAAAGACAGCACATGAAATGTTACTATGGTCTAATTTTGTATTGTTGTTTTCTTTTTTTCTTCCTTTTTCTTTCATTTGGAGATATAGTAACTGCCTTAGTGGCTTTAGTATCTTTTCCTGTATTCAGTTGCCTTGTACTTTGTACTGCATATAAAAGTATAGACTGTTCTAAGCCATGATCATAGTATTCTTTTTTTGGTTCCTGGCAGGAAATGCTCTTTTGTTTCTTTCTTACATTTTAGACTACTACTAAATTTTTAGTAACTGCAACCAAAGTGTGGTGTCAAGTACTCCAGGTTGGGAGTATGAATGAAAACAACCTTATTCAAAGCATCAGTTTTGTGAGCACAATAAATTAATAAAAACTCCCAAGCCTTTTGTTTATAACTGGTGTACATTGTCCTATGTATTTATCTACAGTACTATACCTTCTACGTAAATCTCTAACCATTTAGTATAAGGATATACAAGTTTTAACGATCTAGAACACTTGACTGGGCAAACCAACTTCTTAAATGAGTATTTGAACACTTAATCGAAAATGTAGATAATGTACTTTAGTGAATTATTTAATTTAGGCAACAAACTTCAAAAGTTTTCCGTCGTGGTTAATTTTGTCCACATGTCCATGTGGGTCCATGCTAATGTGGATATCTTTTTAACTCAAAAAATATTTTAAAATAATAATAATTAATAAATGATTTTAAAAAATGAGTTAAAAAGTCCACATCAGCATGAATCCACATGACATGTGGACGAAATTGATCATATTAGCATGATTTGACGAATCTGTTAGAAAAATTGAATGAAATTATTTGAGATGCCAAAAGTAATAAAAATTAGTAAATACATTGTCTAAATCGAATAATTCACTAAAATACATTACCTATATTATTAATTAAATGATTATTTAAATTATTTAAATATAAAATAAATGCGTTATATCGTAAGTGCCCATGAAATAAACTAATCATAAATTTTTTGGTAAAGAACTAATCATAGATTCATACGAGATTACATTACAGTTTGAACTTATATGGTCAAAGTACATAAAAAGTCTTTTAATTAGGGTTTACAAATTCTTTGTTGGTTGCCTAGGTGTAAATAAATATCAAAGTTGAAGATAATTTCACAAGATGTCTAAACTCATCAATCAATGGTTAGGATTACTTAATCAATCTTTCACACAGATCACCTTCTTCATGTGTACCACGTGTCAATAATGGATGAACAGGACCTACAAAGATTGGGCACCAAGTCCACGTACCTAAAAGAAGAGAGGGAAGAAGGGTCAAAGGAGGGGAATATTACCATACATAGATATACCAAAATCACCAAAACAGAAACCAAATCATGATGCATCAGATCTAGGTCATGGTATGATACACAATATAGATTCTTCTTGTTGACTAGAGAGAGAAAATTAGAAATCATCATCATCAATTCATCATCATATATATTCACATATTAAAATAAAAATAAAATTATATAAACTATAGTCTTAAAATAAAATCTTCCGAAAGCGTTATCTTTCTTATCCGCTTGCTATTTATCTATCAACGAACACAAAATCCCTTCTCTTCTCATCTCTCTCTTTCTTTCGAACCAAAAACACCGAACCGAACACCAAACCCTAGATATAGAAATACGAATTCCAATTCAATTCAATTCAATCTAGGGTTCCATCTTTTATAAATAATATACCATCATCACACCAACTTCACATCCACCATCTTCTCATCTAATCTGTCGATTTCAACAAACCCTAATCTCTTCAATTCCCAAATATTTTTTGTTAGGATTTTTTTTTTTTTTTTTTTCGAATTGGTTTTAGAATCTTAGATTATAATTTTTTTTTTTAAAAGAAAATCAAAGTTTTTATCTTAAAAGTAAATTTGGGATTTTGTTTGAAACCCTAAGTTTTGATAGAAAAAAGTTTCGATTTTTTTTTTTAGATCTTATTGATTTGTGAATAAATCGGAACTACTACACTGTCATCATCAATCAACAAGTAAAGGAAAAGGAAAAGGAAGTACTGAGATTATTATTATTATTATTATTATTATTGAATTGAATTGGATTTGAAGAAGAAGAAGAAGATAAGATAGTATGGTTGGAGGAGGAGGAAATAGGAAGGACGATGGGTCTGTTGGGATAAACAGTACTAATGTTTTTGCTGCTCTTGAAACCCTAAGGAAGAAGAAGAAATCTGATAGTTCATCTAAAAGCAAGGGATCTTCTAAGAGTCAAGCTAATAAGCAACCTGAACCTCAGGTTTTTTGGTCTCCTGCTCCTCTTAATACCAAATCTTGGGCTGATGTTGATGATGATGACGATTATTTCGCTAGCACTGCACCACCTCCAATCTGGGGCGGTTCTAATGATCCACCTAAACATAAGGAGACCACTACTCTTCTCGAGGTTTGTATTTTTAACACTGATTAATTTAATTTATAATTTATATGCAGTTTAGGTTTGTTATTGTTGTTATAATCACTTTGATTGAATGTTATGTTTTGCATATTTCTTTTTTGTCATGTTTTATTTATTTGTTGATTACATGCTCTTTACGATGATGCCTGCAGTTGGGTTTCATGAATATTTTGTGTATAGTGGTTTGTTCCTAGTTGCATTTTCGTGTTTGATTAATTGTATTTCCTTGTTTGAAAGTTGATGTGTTGGTAATGCATTAGTGTTGGTTGCATTGTTCAAAATCTCAACTTTTATATAAATGCACAACTATGGCATTAAACTTCGATCCGCATGTTCTCTTGGTCTTTCCTATATCGTTGGTAGACTAACATCTGAAACTTAAACTAGATTTAACTGGCTTATGCTATGTTCAAATTTTGCATGTCTTTTTTTCTCAAAGCTGTTTATTTTCAACCAAATCACTATGGGCCCGTTCGGCAATGGTCCAGAAATGTATTTCTCTACTTCTGAAAAGGAAAGAACTGGGAAGTCTGTTCACCAAACTCTAAAATAGAATTAGAAAGTAATTATGGTTAAGTCGGAAAAGGAATTATCACATAAATTCTGAATTGTAGCTTTCTCTTTTCTCGTTGCTACTTTCCCGGAAATTCCTGACCAACTGTTACTTAGTTGCCGAACGGGCCTTATCTCCTCTCCAGTGATCAATCTGTGGTATACTTGGGTCTTAGCCAAATTTTTTATTTGTATTTGTTCTATGAATTTTGTACTTTTAATCAAGCGCAGATCACAAAAATAATTAGAAGGTCATTGGTTATTTAGACATGTTTTATAATCCCTGGGATGTCCAACATTTTAATGCCAATTTGCATTGTTACTTCATTAGCATAATGTTTTCCAATCATATTAAATCATTGCTTATTGCCCGTTGTTTTATGGTTGCAGGTAATACTAAGAAGTTCTTAACTCTACTTGCAAAGCGTTAGTAGAATGAGTACTAGGTTGAAATTATTATTATTGATTAGAAATTCATAGCTCTACTAGAATAAAGTTATTGGTAGTGATAATAATAGAAGGTAAGTCTAAGATATTGCACATTTGCAGCATGCCATCTTCCACGTCCTCAAACAATAAATCTCTTTTGTATATTTTAGTGATATTGTGGAATACAATATGGTCGTGTGCTTTTGCACCGTACTTCCTTATATGTAAAGAGGATTTTCTGCATGGTTGACACTAGTGACCATATTACAGTTTTTTGTAGGCACTCCATTGATGTAGTGTGTTTTAATCAGTCTTCTTTTTTTGTCCAATGCTTATTAATATCTATCCCAAAATCTCTATTATGTCACACATTCGATCAAAATTTGCAATTAGGTAGAGATATGATATTATACCAAAATAAGCTAACCGTGATTTCTTTTGTTGGACAATTAAGTTACACGCTATTCTGAGAGGAATTTGTTTGAAAATCTGGCAGCTAGCTTTCAGTATAAAATATTCTGCTGTGCTATTCATACAGGAGACAATTAGGACTATCCCATGTAACTGTGTTAGACATGTTTGCATTCTATTCTATGTGAACCCTTTAAAGTTGATTATGTTGAAAATATATTGATTTATTTTCGCGGTATGTTTTAGGTCTATTGAATAGTTAACTTGCCATTTATATTTTATTTTTCTTGAATTTTTTTTGTGCATAATATTAATAAACACATCACTCAGCCTGTCTGATGTTTTGGTTTGAAACGTGATAAAAAGCCTGTCACTTTTTTGTGTTTAAATTTTCTTCCTTTGTTTTGGCCTTGAACGGAATTCTTTTTAAGTATTTGTTCGAGTCTTCTGTTCACTCACATAGGCCCTACTGGCTATCCTCTTAAACCATTTATATTGCTTCATACAGATTTTCAAACTTGGCTATTGGTCTTTTTTCGTTATATTATTTTGCTTGGGAAACCTTAAAATAGTGTTAGGTCCTAATTTTTTGTAGCTGCACTTGTGAATATGTCCACTCCAGCACTGCCTTAAATATTTTACTCCCATCGACATGGTGAAATTTAACTTCTCTGTTTTATTTCTGAATTCCCAGGAAAGTGAGAGTGAAGAAGATGGTATAGATGAAGGTGATGATGATGTTGAGGAGGACCATGAGCATGAACCTGAAACTGAGGCCCCTGTCCAAACAGAACCAGCTGTGAAGAAACTTCCACAAGCTCCCGTGGCCAATAAAGAAACGGAAAGGCAGCTTTCAAAGAAGGAATTGAAAAAAAAGGAGCTTGCTGAGCTTGAGGCTGTCTTGGCTGAGCTAGGAATTGAGACAAATGAGCAAGATGGAACACAAGGTAATTTGAGCCATTCTTGTTTGTGTTTTTTTTGTTACTGCGTATACAAAAAATTTAGCCTTCATCATCCCCCCTCCCCTCTCCATCCATGTGCTTTTTTGCTTTCTCTTTCTCTTTGCTGTGGTAAATACGAAGGTGTTTTCTTGGCGACTATTATCGTTTTGTGTCTAATAATATGAATTCCCCTCCCCCTACGATTCAATAGTTGGCCTTGTTTTTTATTGGAAGTATGACCAGTTTTTTATGGTGTTCTGTGATTGTGAGGTCTAGAGCTAAGCATTAAATTTATCTTTATTTTCTGCAGAAACTGCAGAAGAGAAGAAATCTGAGGAACTAAATGGAAATGCAGAAAAGAAAGAAAACCCCCCAGCTGAGAGTAAAAGTGCAAAAAAGAAGAAGAAGAAAGATAAATCTGCTAAGGAAGCCAAGGATCAGGATCAGCCAAATGGCTCAGGTGCCACCAATGGACAGCCTGATGAAGCAGCTGGTGCAGATCAAGCAGAAGAGGATACATCTACTGTGGATGTGAAAGACCGTCTGAAGAAGGTGATTTCCATGAAGAAGAAGAAATCAAATAAAGAGATGGATGCTGCTGCGAGAGCTGCTGCAATTGAAGCAGCTGCGAGGAGTGCTAGGCTTGCTGCTGCAAAGAAGAAGGAAAAGAACCATTACAACCAGCAACCTGTCCGGTAAGCTACTTTTTGGGTGAGATGTATGTCCCTTCATTTGTTGAGTGCGAAATAAACATTGGGCTCTGGTTTCGCAAGATGACCTTTGGTAGTATAGATCTCTTTTTATTAAGGTTAAAAGTTCATTTTGTTTTTCTTGATGTTGTCAACGCTCGATGTCATGTTATTGACGTTGTTGTCAGACATTCTACTCATGAGGAGACTATTGAATGTTACTTAAATTTCATCATCCAGTGTTGTATTGGTGGTAGTACTTTCCTGTCTTTTGGTTGTCATATATCTTGCTTCTGGATTATAATGGATGTTTGCCCAGAATACTTGATTTACAAACATGCTACCTTGTATGCACTATGGGCGGCATATGCTATTCTCATCATTAGTAGATTATTTCAGGGTAATATGGAGAAGTTTTGTCTTGAATGTTGCATGAATAGTGATGTATTACTTTTTTATGTCAATATGATGAGTTGGGGGGTTGGTCAATCCAATATTCATGTATCTGTAGCCTTTATAAAAGAGCCTCTTGTGATCAACAATCCGCTGCACTTACAAGCGTTGATGTCATTATAGAGCATGAGCTGAGAAAATTCTTGGGTAGGTGGATGCTGACAATTGTGTTTCCTAGTTTATTTCAGTGTTTTTCTCCAGAAGTGGGAGATCTATAACGTGAAATTGATACACACCATATCCCTCACGTCAATTAAAGTGCAGCATAACTTATTATAGTAGAAATGGTGTCGGTCAGGACTTGGGGGAATTTAGATCACTTCAATTGGTATAGACCAGGTTTGTAGTTTTAGGTGATATGTTACTTGATAGAGGGAAGTAGGGAACACAAGAATGCAAGTGAAAGCTCGATTTGGTTTTCAAAACAAATAATGAATTTTATATCCTCTGTACAAGACTACAAGGTACAGCCTTTGCTTAGATTTCTAAGCTGCATCCTGCTTGAACACTTCCAGTGAATTCCAAGGGCAACCCCACTTTTGTCCAACAGTAAAACTTGTTTCCTTTCAATTCCAGCACATACATATTTTGGGTTCCACCAAATTTGTCTGAACCAATCACCAACATTTTTTCTAGCCATGTCATTATAACTGACCCCACACATACATCAGGTGGCAGTTGAGTCACTGATTGCCACACCGAAGCCTCAAAAAGTTCTACACTTCCTGCACAACACCTAAACATTTTCCCCTTCATATTAAGTACCATAGGCATAGAGCACATTTCATCAGTTTGATGAAAATTATCATCTACATGGCACCATGTCGATGTGGCAGTATCGAACACCTCAGCATCATTTTGGAACTTTCCTTGCCTATCTGTACTGTATCCACTGATGACATGGAACTTGCCAGCATGGAATATTGCTTTACATTCATCACGTTCTTCTTCCATGTCAGGTATTGAGACCCACTTATCGTTAATCACATCATACAATAATGCTGATCTCAATGCATTTTTCTCTTCATCATGCCCACCAGCAACAAACACCGTCTGATTGTAATCTGAATCACAACCAAAAAACGATCTAGATGGACCAGGCATATCAGCCCCACGTTTCCACAGGTCAGAAACAAAATCATAAATAAACACAGTATTCGAGGCCTTCCATGACGTTGGATTCCATCCACCTATTAAAACCAAGTAATGACCAACTCCAGCACATCGGCAGAACAAGGGAATTCCATCGGAATAACCTGGAATAGCCGGTAATCTACTCCAAGAACCAGTTTCCGGTTCATAAACGGATAGCTGAAAAGCCGGAGTAGATGAGTGTTTATTACCCGAACCGGATGAGCTATCTTGTGTGAGAACAACAATATTTCGACTAAAGCCGTTGGTTTTTCTGAATTGGTGAAATTGCCGAGAAACTATCTCAGCTTTCCATGCTTTGCAAACGTGGAAGAACTGGGAAAACTCTTTGTAAGAAACACGAGCAAGACATTCCCTCCCTATATCATCTAGTAACCCTGGAATGAGCTCCATTATATATGAAAATGAGAGAGAGAGAGAGAGAGAGAGAGATTTATTTGGTGAATGGTGATGAAGGCTTTTGGTGAAGAAGGCTTCTCTTTATAGAAAGAAAGAGGAGGAGGAAGTAAAGATTGTTTGAGCTGGAAAAATAATAATTCTAAAGTGGCTAGAAGGATGGAAAAAAGACAGAGAAAAAGTAGTGGATGTTCTGGAAGACTGGAACCCACAACCCTACCTATATATATAGATCTGTTTCATATCATTTTGATTCTTTTGGGAAGAATACATACATATACATACGTACAAAATAAAAGCTGGTTTATTTTGTTTCTCTTTTTAACTGATTTGATTATAATATATCAAAGAAAAGAAAAGATGGAAAAGTGGCGAAAGAATCTAGAAGGTGTGGCACATATAGATAAAAACATATGGCAAATATTCAAACATGTTTATTTAGAAGCTTGAACGGAAATTTTTTTTCTTTCTTCAGTCTGATTCAACAATTATCATTCTCTTATAATGACCAAGATCTTCGATGGCTAGGGTCTAGAGACTAGACGAGATATATTTTTTTCCAGGGAAGTGATGTTGTTTGGTATTGGAACAAGGTGGTCAGGTGGACAAATACGAATTTTCTACTACTAGATATGTGTTTGTGACCCTTTGAAGGTATTCACACTTCCGAAATATTGGACAGTAGTTTTTTTTTTTTTTTTTTTTTTTTTTTTTGTCTGATAGGAAATGCTATTGCTCAATTAGATCAATTCGTGCATAAAAATTATTATTCTTCAACAGTCTAATTCCATTTCGAGACCCAAAAAAAAAATCTTCCCATGGTTTTCCCCACTAATGAGACATGATCTTCAATAATCATTGCTATTCAAAGTTGACGACATAGAATCTTTTGTAAACTCTGGAGAGCAAGTCACATATGAAACCTGAAAATCCCATTAACGATACTTATAAAGAAAACTTATCATCAAAATTCTATTTGATTTATAACAATAGTGTTTGATGTCAAGAACTTTGCATGACTCCATTAATGTGATTAAGCACGACAAACCTATTAAGTTATGTGAACAGGCTAAACTACTTTGTAGGTCTGGGTATAAATCTGCTGGGCTTTGAAAGAGTTTGGGTATACATCTACTCTCTATTAAAATTAGGCTTGCCCTTAAGAAAAATTTCTCTTTCCAAATTAGATCAAGTTCAATAGTGTTTTTCTGTCTTTTTCCACAAATATATTAATGGCTAATCAATGAATTCAATGGCAATATGGCTATATTTATCTTATTAGCAAAAAATTCAATAGTTTTTCTGAAATGATGTATAGTCTAGACATAACAAAAGCTCAACCCAATAAGTCAATAATTTGAGAATGAAGTGATTTTTTTTTTTTTTTCAAAACAAATTTTATTAGTATTTTATTTTTGGCAAAAGGTATTATTTGGGGATTACGAAACAGTAGGGATACACCTAAATATAAATTTTGAGGTTTTTTTCCCTGATTTTTGTCGTGAAAATAGGGACTGGGAGAATCAGAAGATATAATTTATAAATAGGTCCCACCATTTTTTTTTACTAAAATTAAAAATCGAACTCCAACAAATATTTTTGATTAGCCAGCAGCTGGGCTTTCATTGTAGCTTACTACATGCCTCTTTATACCAAGTATAGATTTGTATAGATGAAATACTTATTAAGTATAGATTTGTCGATAAGCATGTGGCTAAAATATAGCATCCCTCTCACAAAGTGGAGATGTTGTGGGTTCAAAATACATCAGCAGCTGATTGTTTGATTAAAAGTTTCCCCACGTAAATTTAAAAAGGGTAGGGTTCTCCTCAACCTTGCTTACCAATAATAATAATAAGAAAAAAAATATATGTTACCTAATATAATAAACTTCAATAACCATATATATATTTTGCAATCCAACATTTTATCCTATAGTTGAACTTGATCTTTCTGTAGTTTTGTTGGGTGCATTAGTTGTGAAAAGTTACTTTACTATTGCAAGTTACTATATACTATGTTCTTGCTAAACCCCTTTTATATTCAAAACATAAACCTAGACTCCAAACAAAAAATGAATAAAATCATATAATTAGTCTTAATCATACCATGGTTTATTGTCACAATGAAGTAAAAATATAATGGAAAATTCAATAATTGCTAGACATTATATATAGCTCAAAGTCTCAGTCAGACATTCAAAAAATAAGTATTTGACAATAAACTATTTCAAAAATTGTAATAAACCATATTTACGAAATAAAAATAAAAATTAGTAATGTAATAAAACTATAAAAATGACAAATAAAATAATGACATACATTAACAAAACCTTTCAAGAAACTAGACCTAATTTACATTATTTAATAACATCCGTGTATTGCACGGGCCTTATAACTAATACTCTCTATTAAAGTTGGGCATGCCCTTAAGAAAAATTTCTCTTTCCAAATTAGAGAAATTTGATGCTCTACTTAAAACAAAGATTAAAATTAGAAGGGTTAGTAATGTATGTAATTCAATATTCAATGCTGGCTTAAATAGCTATATGACTAGTTCTTGAATTAAATGCAATATAACTACTAAATTTAATGACAATTTGACTAATAAATTTAATTATTGGCTATATAGCTACTTAATTTAATGTTAATATGGATAAATTTATTTTTAAACACAAAAATAGATATATAATTTTTCACCTTACCTTTTTCTTCCTTAACGTCTACCCATCTTTCCCATACATCAAATTTAGTTTATCTTCTCTTGATTTTCAAAATAGTGATTTCAGAAAAAACACAATGTTGATTACAATAGATTTATATACTATACAAAATATTTTACTTCTTAATATAAAAAGGCCAATACAATTATGTTCTTAGCATAAACTAATAAATTGTGAATTTTTTCACGTGAACTAAACCAATACTCTATTGAAGCCTACAAAAAAATGAACAAAATAAATAGCTATTAGATCTCAAAAAAATAAAAATAAAAAAATCAGTCATAGTTACATATTCACATATAAATACCCTACTATGATATCACTATAAAAAAAGTGCTCTTAGAACCAAGCATATCCAACAAAAAAACACACTGATAGATATTAAAAATCTCAATAAATTGAAGAAGATGCACTAAGGTGAAAAGCAAGTGAATCGAAGAATAGCGGAAGGTACAATAACTTATAGATTAATTTATCAACAAACTTATCCTTCACATTATTGATACTAAGTACACGTCTCCCCAACAATGCCAGAATCAAAGTTCATCTCGTAGCAATTGATATCAAACATTCTTAGACGTTTTACAAATGCATAAAAACCAACATCCATTTATTTTTTCTTTTGTTTGCTTTCATATTATTTTTATTTTTATTTTATGTCCAATTAGTTTATTTCATCAATTTCGTTAAATTTAATTTCACAACAATATCATACTTTAGACTTCCATATAGAAATATACTTCATTAGCAAAATAAAATATCGAAATATACTTCCAAATAATGCAAGGTTATAAATAACCAAAGATTTTCTTATCAATTCTTATTACTTAAGATATAAATGACTCAAAATAATTCTTGAAGAACGTGTATTGGCTCCTAACATCAATCATATTGCAATAAAAAATAAATAAACAATTTGAAATCGATTACAATGGGAGGAGATGTTGCACTTCCATATAGGTTGGAAACTTTTCTTTTGCTTTCATTGATTCAATACTATAAACAAAATTAAAATGTGAAAATAAAAAAACTATCATAAAGTTTAACTTTGCTCTATTTACATTGCAAAAGAAATCGTTCATCAATCATATTCAACATCGAAATTAAAATACAATCCACGCCAATTGATCGTCCACACAAAATAATTTATATCTATACATCCAACAATCTTCAGATTTACAACCACCCACACTATATTCCATCATTGGTTTCAAAGTTTTAAGAGAGAAAAAAAATGTGCTTCTATATTAAGTTTTAGAAAAATAAAACATTTATTCTTATTATGATACTTACAATCACCTAAATTAACATATGTTACGAAAACACCTATTTTTAAAAATTGAAATCAACCATAATTTAAACAATTAAAATTAGTTGATATAATATGGACTTATAGCTAAACGCGTTAATAAAACCAACGAAAAAATTGAAACAAAATATTTTGAAAGAGAACTACACCTAATTTATAAAAAATTTAATTAACACCCGTGTTTTGCATGGGCCTTATAACTAGTACATACTAATATTTAAGCTCAGTAAACATAAAATTCAACAAGTTGTCTAAGTCTTGCATTATAGATCAGCAATGGCGTGAACCCCCTAATGTTGTCCAACCTTGGCATTAACCCCCTTCCGTTAAGCACCTCCAGTTTTCGACTTTTCGCCCATTCAAAGTTTTTTACCCATTATACCCCTAATCCAAATGATTTGTCTTCCCAACACCCCCCACCCCCCACCCCCCCCCCCCCCCCCCCCCCAAAGAAAAAAAATTGGTTATCAGAACTCACTTCACTAATTTGAATTTGAATTTAGGGGTATAATGGGTAAGCAAACTTTTGGGGGGTTTAGACAAATAATTTAAATTTTTAGGGGTATAATGGGCAAAAAAACTTTGAATGGACGAAAACTTGGGGGGGTTGCTTAATGGAATGGGTTAACGCCAAGGTTGGTTCACGCCAAAGCCGGTCAAAACTTAGGGGGTTTTGACCAATTTTCCCTAAGTTATATGTATAACTCTAGACATAAAACAGATCATTAAGCTCATGATATGTGTCTGTCGAATACAAATTTAAAAGAGAGATTTCCAGTAGCAACACAACTGCAATTTTCAATGGTTTACATGATATTGTTGGTACTGAAACAACCACATCATCTTCATGGATTGCCAACATTTTGTGACCGAAAACACAAAACGACTCCTTGTATAGGTACTTTCATATTCCTTCCCACAAGTTCACCAAGTATTTCTGACAGTAATGTTCGAACAATTCATAAACATGCTCGAACAATTCTACTCAACTGAATGTTCGAACACTCGACTTCATAATTCGAACAATTCAAGTTTTTTTGTAATGAACACACCTTCACATTGTTCAAACAATCTTCACATTCTCAGAAACCTAACGCTAACTTATTTATCAAGTCTTTCATCCTTACATACTCTCTATTAATACTTCTTCTTCCATTTCATAACTCAAGGATTAAAGACTTTATTCTCTCATTTTCTTTACTTCGCTTTATTTCCAAAATCCTTCAATGTGTTAATTTAATGTGTTAGAGTCTTGTTGTGCGTACATCAAGGAGTTGAGATTCTTGTGTTGTCATCAAGGTTCTCTGGTAGAAGTCTATTGGTGTTAGTTTAGAGATAGCTATGACTTATTACAATGATTGTAAACACTAAACTTGATTATAGTGGATTGGTTTACTACCGTGAAGGTAGTCGTGGATGTTTCCCTAGTTTGGATTTTACCACGTTAAAATTCCGTGTGTTCTTTCTTATTATTCTTGTTTTATAATTTGTTTTACATTATACTGCACTTGTTGGGTTCTCATTTGGTATCAGTCACATGGCGCTCTTTAAGAAGTATAAAGACTCACACGTTGATCCTTAGTGCAGTAATGGATTCTGATGAGTTTGGGACGTCCAATCGTCCACCTTTGCTTTATGGAACTAATTTTTTTTTTACTGGAAAGTTCGTATGACAACTTATTTGCAGTTAGTGGCAGAGCTATGTATAACTTAACTGGGGCACGTGCCCCCGGTGATTTTAGAATTGTTTTTAATCATCGAAATTGTTACACGAGTCTGGCCCAAGCTGAAGCCCATGATCTGAAATTATGAATTACACGAACTGACGAACAAATGTTTAACATAGTTCTCTTCGTGGTTATTTCAATTAGAACCAGTAACCTCTCTCTTACTATCTTGACTATAAATCCCCAATTTTTTTTCTCTCTTTTAATTAATTATGTAAACTCATTCACTCTTTTTAACTGCAATTTCTATTTTCAAGTATGTTTTCTCCCCTTTTTTCTTATGATAAACCCTAACTTTATTAGTAGTTAATTCATTGATTTATCTATTAAATGATTGATTTTGTCTTATTAGATGATTGGTTTTGCCGTGTTGTGAATTGAATAGTGTGTGTTTGTTTATTCTTTTGTTTTGTTTACAGAAATTAAAAAACCGAGACTCGGTAAACATTGTCGAAGAATTGATACTTTATTCACAAAGAAAACTCATAAAAGTGCTTCCATTTCAGCGGTTCCTACTCAAAATATTCAGAACAATGATGAAGTGGAGGTAGAGCCTACACAAAAAAAGGTAAAAATTAAATTGTATAGAAGTTCATACATCAAATCATCCATCTGATCCAAATTTACGGCCTAAAATTTCTGATTAATGATGAAAATGTGGTTCGGAGAGCTTATTTACTTAGGGGGGCAAATCAACCAAGACAAGAATTATATCCACCAACACCAGATGAAAAGACACTTTGTCATTTCAAGTTAAAATATTATAAGCAATATGAAATTGGTTGGAGTATAGTAGTGACAAAGATGTTATATTTTGCTCACATTATTATTTATAGAGGGATAAGGTGGAGTCATAGGGATGCATTTATTAATGGTGGATTTAGAAATTGAAAAAACAGCAAAAAGATTGATGATCATGTTGGGAGACCATAATAGTGGTCATAACCGAGCATGTTTGAAGAGTGAAAACCTAATGAAACAAGAACAACATATTGAGACCATATTAGTGAAACAATCAGACCAAGAACTGATTGATTATCAGATTTGTTTAACTGTTTCTCTTGATTGTATTCGGTTTCTCTTACATCAAGGACTAGCTTTTCGTGGTCACGATGAATCTGAAAATTCAAAGAACAGAGGAAACTTCCTTGAGCTTTTCAAGTTTTTAGCTTCTCATGATGAAAAAGTCGATAGTGTTTCTTTAAAAAATGTTCCAAAAAATAATCTTTTGACATCGTCTGACATTAAAAAGGATTTGGTTAATTCTTATGTTGTTGAAATGTTAATGCGATTATGAAAACTTTGGTGAATAATTATTTTCTGTATTGATTGATGAAGCTCGTGATACATCGGTTAAGGAACAAATGGCTATTTGTTTGCGATATGTTGACAAACGAGGTTGTTTTGAGAGGTTTGTAGGCATGATGTATGTTCCTGATACAACATCATCTTCACTTAAGGCATCACTTGGAGAATTATTTGGCAAACATGGGTTGAGTTTCATGAGATTGCACGGTCAAGGCTATGACGAGGCTAGTAATATGCAAGGACAGTTCAATGGGCTGAAAGCACTCATTTTTAGTGAGAATAAATCAACAATATATGTTCATTGTTTTGCTCATCAACTACAACTCTAGCACTTGTCCATGTTGCAAAAGATATTAAAGAAATTGCTTCTTTTTGCATAGTGAATGTTGTTGGAGTCTCTTGCAAGGGTAGGGACAACCTTCAAGATAAATAGGCTGCCAACGTGTTTATGCAACTTAAAAGCAATGAACTATCTAGCAGTAAGGGGTTGAATCAAGAGATTGATCTTAAAATACCTAGTGACACACTGTGGGGATCACACTATGGGACATTGGTTAATTTCATTGTCATATTTTCATCAGTGGTTGAAACTCTTGATGAGGTGATGGAAGAGAGCTCAAGTTCGAATAAAAAAGGAGAAACACAAGTTCTATTAGATTTAATGCATTCATTTGAATTTTGTTTTATCTTGTATTTGATGAGGAATCTATTGGGAATTACTAATGATCTTTCAAAAGCTTTGCAACGAAAATATAAAGATATTGTGAATGCTATAGCTTTTGGTGAAAGTGTGTAAAGAACGTTTGCAGCAAATGGGAGAAGGGTGGTTGGGATTCACTATTTGTTAATGTTTCTTCATTTCGTGAAAACATGGTATTTATGTTCCTCAAATGGAAGATAAGTTTATTCATCGTGGAAGATCCCGAAGCAATGCTGAAGAGATTACAAATGTACATTATTATCAAGTTCGATTCTTTTATGGGTGTATTGATAAACAACACGTCGAGCTTGATACCGTTTTAATAAGGTGAATACATAGTTGCTTCTTTGTATGACTTGTTTAAATCGAAGTAATTTGTTTAGTGCTTTTGATGTTGAGAAGTTGATTCGTCTTGCTGAGTTTTATCCTGATGATTTCTCTGAACAAGAACGAATGGTTCTTAGAAATCAACTTGAGATTTATGAAATTAATATAAAGTCCAAAAACACATTTGTAACACTTAAAGGAATCAACAGTTTGGCTACTACAATGGTTGAGTGTGGAAAAAATATTACTTATGACTTGGTTTATACAATTATAAAGCTCTCATTAATTCTTCTGGTTTCTACTGCTACAGTTGAGAGATCGTTCTGTTATGAATATGGTGAAGAATCGTCTTAGGAACGGAATGGGAGACGAGTGGATGAATGATTGTCTAGTCACGTATATAGAAAAAACCTTTTTGATACTATCGACAATGAACCAATCATGAGACGTTTTCAAAATATGGGTAAAGAACATGGAAGGGATCGTAAAGGACAATTATAAATTGTAAAGGTTATATATAAAAGCACAATATATTTTGAAGTGTAAAACTTTTTGGTCTATTAATATACTAGTAAAACCCGTGGCATTGCCACAACTACCATTAATAATTTGAAGATAGTAATATTAAAAATATTATTCTGTCACATTCAATTTTAGGAGTTAGATTAGTAGTTTTATTCTCTAAAACAAATATTCAATAGGTGTAACATATATCAATTTACTTAGGTTATGCAGACGCATCCTTCAGTTCAAAAGACATATATTAATTTACATAAGTTATACGGACTTATTTACACTACAGTATACATATAATTTAAACTTAAAAAGACCAAAAACATTCGAGTGTGTGAGATAGAAATAGAAATACCGATAACTGGCATGGAAGTACTTGTCCTTACATATTTTTGAATATTGTATCCTCTTTATAATCATTGAGAGAAGTAATCTAACATGTACATGACGTTAACACATTGGTAGACCTAGATCGAAGAGATTGAACATATGTTTTCAAGTTGTGTAAATGTGGAGCAAATGTACACGACACAAGCTTCAGCATTGTTATCCAAGTGAAGAGTACAAAGGCAAGTATTGCAACGATCTGGGCTCTGCCTCTCACCTTTTTCGTCATACAGTTTTCCAAAATTCATTTTTTGTTGCTAATCCTAAATAAACTGTGTTGATCCCCCTTAACAGGCTCAAGCCCAAGTCAATTACAAGTCAAAGCCCAAGACTTTAATCAATAAGGGCCTAAGCCCAATTCAATTAGTAATAAGGCTTAGGCATGTTACTACATTCAATATCAATCATGGGCTTTATCTATTTAAGTCCATTATATTCAATAAGATTAATATGGTAATTCTACATCTTTGTAGAGATTTTCTTAACCTAATGCAACTACAACTCCAATATCTCTACAACTCCTAATCCAATAACAATTTCAATATCTTTACAACTCATGTTCCTAATAGGATATGAGGTACATTATCTTGTCATTATATGGTCCAAATACATGGGACTACAATACTACAAATACATTAAGGATAAATGGATCACATCCTAATCCTAATCCTAATCACACTCTATATTTGAACTACATTATAAAAGGTTTGATTCCATCTCTCTTACGGATACGTAGACAACTAAGAAGCAACTTAGTGCAACCATTATCAATCACCAAAACCCTATCATTCATCTTCTCCAATACCTTAGATCTTAATAACTTTAGGGGTTTCTTCTTGATCTTACATCACATTGATGTGAAATCCGGTTGAAATACTTTGGCGCCGACTGAGGGTTTCTTCCCCTCCACAAAAAACCTACTTTTCAAGAGGAATCAAGTTATTTCTTGTCAATGGCAACAACTAGATCTCAACAAAACAAACAAGTAAGTAATGATGGACCTCAAGAAGGTTCAAAACATGTGCAAGCTCACTCTCAAGGTTCTAACCCTACAGAGCATACCATCACTTCCAAGAGGGTTCCATCTAATGGCGAAGAACACTCGGTTTCTTGTTCTTAACCATCAAAGTCCAAGGAGCCTACTCAACATGAAGAAGTTATGATTTTTGAAAACGAGTATCTATGCCGCAAACTTAAAAGGCTTCAAAATAGGAACAATGGTCTAAGGAGGAAGTTGAAACATGCGAATCACAATGGTAATGAATGTTTGTTGACTCCATATTCTTCAAGGGTTTTTGATAGGTTGGCAGACAATCCAAATCCAAGGAAAATGCCTCGACCTTCGACCATACCAAAAGTTAAGGAGGATATTGAAGACGATATTTTATTACCATCACAAGAGCAATCCCCAGTTGACTTGGAGAAAGAAGATGAACGCCGAAACCCCAAGGGCCTTAGGGTTCATGTTACCGGTCAAGGCGAAGCAAAAGACTAACATTACCATCGCACCAAAGGATTCAAGACCACCTTGCTAGGAGGTTCTACTACACACAATGCTTCTAAAAGGTTGCGTGGAAGACCCCCAGCTAGTGCACAAGACAAGGCCAACATACTCGCCACAAGAGCGTCCAACAACTATGTGCATGACAAGAAACCTCACCATGGCCTCCCCAGCGGCTATAAGCATGACAAAACTCACCCGAAGGCCATAACCAACCGCTATGAGCATGACCAAACTCACAAGAAGGCCATGGCCAACGGCTATGGGCGTGACAAAAATCACAAGAAGGCCATGCCCAGTAGCTATGAGCATGACAAGACCCACAAGAAGGCCATGTCGAGCGGTTATGAGCGTGAAAAAACTCACAACAAGACCTTGCCCAGCGACAGTAGGCATGGCAGACCCCCCAACTACACCATCTCCAGCGGCAGTACACCCAACAGTCCTCCAAAAAGGCCTTTGTCCAGCAGCAGTGTGTCCAACAGTCTCAAAAAATGTCATGGTCCAAAGGCTATGCTCCGGACTACTCCAATAGAGACTTGATTCAAACACCCAATCATCACCACTTACGTCGGGAGATCTCCCTCGGACATAGGGACACACACCACAACTCTCAAAGAGGGCGGCAAAACACTCGTTCACCAACTCCTAGACCTCCAAGACATCACCACCAAGACCGTGACCATGGCACTTATGTACATGATAACGAAGGGATCGAGAATCTTATTGAAGAGAAATTACAAAGCATGATCGCTCAAGCAATTTAAGCCAAAAAAGCTAAGGAGTATAGACTTGAGAACATTGCCCATCATACGGGCAAAATTTCCCCGTTTTCCATCCAGATCCAAGGAGCAGAGCATCACCCAGATTTCAAAAACCACCAAGTTTCAAGGAGTACAATGAGGTTGAGGGCGATCCTTGGCTTCATATCACCAACTTCAAGAACAAGATGTTACTCTTTAGTTATGATGATGCACTCATGTGCAAAATGTTCCCTTCCACTTTTGGTCTTGACGCTCTTAGATGGTACTCCGACCTTCCAAGGGGTTCAACACCAACTTCAATAAGTTTTCTATCCAATTTGCCGAACATTTTAGGCACAATTGGCGTCGCCGCAAGGATGTTGCCGTCTTTTTCAACATTAAGCAAGGAGATGGAGAGCTATTAAGTAAGTTTGTAGCTCGATTTAGACAAGCACAAGCAGAGATACCCGATGTCTCCGATATACTTATCATATATGCTTTCAAAGAAGCATTACTACATGATGGTAGAGGGTTATACAATTCTATTGTGCTTGACACTCCGGCCACCAAGTATGAACTTTTCTCTAGAGCTCAAAAGTAGATCCGTCTTGAGGATGATACAATCACCAAACAAAAGTGTGAAAGCAAATACAAAGAGATGTATGAAGCAAAATCTGACTTCAAGCTCAAACCTAAGGGCGACAACAAAGGTGACATCTCTAAGAGTAACCAAGACAAGTCAAATAGAGATTCGGGTAAGCCAAGAGACAATCGAGATTCCAAGTTCAAGGAACTTGTCTTTACTCCTCTCAACATCTCCTACACAGAGTTGTACAAAATCCTTAAGGACAAGAATTTGTATGCAGCCCCCTATCCTCTTCCTCCAGACACCAAATGCACTCGAGACAAGACTAAGTATTGTGACTTCCATCAAGATTATGGTCATGTTACCGAAGATTGTAGGTCACTTCAAGGAAGAACCGAACAACTAGTCCAGAAAGGTTTTCTCGACAAGTATAAACTCAAGAAGGGAACCGCACAAGCTTTGGCAGTAACTGCGGGTCATGTCATTCATGGATCTCACACTCGAGTAGATTCAATCTCCAAGACACAACGTAAGGCACAAGATTGAACCAAGTTGCAAGTGATACAAGAAATCCACACAGTCAATCAACTCAATTTCTTAGAAGGTATCCATACCGAGACTTATGAAGATGCACCATTGACTATCACGGAAGTGGATTTTAGAGGAGTTTTTTGCCCTCACAATGATGCACTACTCATAACGACTTTCTTGGGTATGTGGCGTGTTCAACGCATATTTGTTGATGATGGAGCCTCGACAAGTCTTATCTTTTCAAATTGCTTTAACAAGATGAAGCTTTCTGAAGATCTGATAATTCCAGAAGAGAATCTGGTAGTGGGTTTTGCTAATGATGTAAACCAAGCTATTGGTCGAGTTACTCTCCCGGTTAGTCTTATGAACAAAGTTCTCAACGTGGATTTCAACCTCATGAATTTTTCCGAATTTCTTGTTCTTTTTTTTCACTTTCTTTTTCACTTTCCTTCTCTCCTTCACTCTTTTTTCTTTTTTCTGCTAGTATTCCCTCTTCATTTCCTCGTACACGTATGGGTACTTCTTTTTCGATTTCCTCTTCACCTCTTACAAGTTTTTGATTCTTTTAAACCGAAATGTTTCGTTGACAACTTTATCATACCTTCGTATATCATAGACGCGGATAGCGCTCAACCTTCGAAAATAGAAATCAAGATTCACTTCCGCTTCTTCGTTCTCGGGTAGCGCCTGTACTTTATATACGTCACCTACAACATTCAAATCCAAATTTCGTCATGACTATTTCAATTTACATGTTGGCTCTAAAAAACAACTCAACAAAAAAATATACTAATATTTCTTAATTCATGAAGAGACTTACCTCTAGGCATGTTCCTTACAATGAACTCCGTGTGATTCCATTCTCCGATTAGAATGTATTTATGTTGCTTGCCTAGTTTGGTCGATGTTCGCTTCCCAACGAAGCGCCTCCTTTGATCTCGAAATTCCAACTTCATTCTATCCTCCATTTTCACAATTTTTATCAATCGAACTATCTCACTAAACCCGAATCGCCTCCCATATGCTTCTTCTAACTTCTTCGCCCTCGCCATTAGTAACCAAAACGCTAAAGGCATTTGAGCGGGTGAGGCATCATAGTAAGCTAGTAGTTTTTTGCTACTTCTCGATCAAACGGTACTTTAAAACCAACTTCTAGTATGGGGTAGGTGAATTAAATCATGTTCGGACCAAGTTTTACATTCCCTCCATCGTTCATTACTTCAAAACCTTGAAGTTTGAATCTCATCTGAATTCCGTTTTTGGTTATTGTTTGGGATTCCTTGCTATGACGGTATGTTCCTCGTTTCGCCCATCGAAATTGTTTGGCCTCTTTGGCCGGTAATGGGCCACTTTTCTTTTGTCTTTCTATCTCCTTCTTACTCATCTCATTCTCCTCGTTACTCTTTGTATTCGATATCTTTTTGGGCATTTTGTCTCTTTATCAATACCTATATCAAACATCATCATGTTAGTAATATTATTATATGTATATTCCTTTTTTACAACTACTTGGAAACAAATGTCAAAGTTCTTATTCTTATATTCTTCATATTCTACTTTCTATCCTCTCTTGGGAATTTCGTCAAACACTTGTTAGGCAACTTCTAATGTAGCCTTTTTTATAGGTTTTTCATGCTTGTACATTACACATACATCCTTACTTACCCATTACCATTTTCTTAGTTCAAAAGTCATTACCCCATACTCCCATCATCATGCATTTCTATTTCCCAACAAATTCAACATTACCTATTCACATAGTTTTTCCATGTTTTCCTACAATAGTTATGTTTCACTTACCTTTGATTGAAGCTTTGTCTTTCTTTTCCACTTGGTAAGTTCACTTTGGTGTTATTCTCTTATTTGTTTCTTCATTTCTCTTCTTCCCTTTTCTTCTTTCTCTTTGAATTTAACACTTTTCTCCCATAGCTTTATGTTTACACTTCCTTCTTGTTTTTATTTCTTCTCTCCTTCAAATTACATTCACTAATGGGTTTTTCTCTTTCAAATAAACTTTGGGTCCATTAGTTTGTCTATTTCGGGCCCAACTAGTGTTTTATTTTGTTTGGGCTTATTTTCATAGCTTTGTGTTTCTAATATCTCTTGTTTTCAAGCCCATTTTCTTTTCGGGCCGGATTTTCGTCACTCAAATTTTATTTATTTCTACTCGGATTTTTAGTCGAACCCAATTCCCATTCTCATTTCTTTCGCTCAATTTATTTTTCTATAAATTTTTATCGCCTGTTTCTTCGCTCAGTTGAGTTTAATTTATTTTTCTATAATTTTTATCGTATGTTTCTTCGCTCAGTTGAGTTTAATTTATTTTTCTATACATTTTTATCGCATGTTTCTTCGTTCAGTTGAGTTTAATTTATTTTTCTATAAATTTTTATCGCATGTTTCTTCGCTCAGTTAAGTTTAATTTATTTTTCTATAAATTTCTATCGTCTGTCTCTTCCCTTACTTGAGTTTTATTTATTTTTCTATAAATTTCTACCGCCTGTTTCTTCACTCAGTTCATATTCAATTTATTTTCCTATAATTTCCTACCGTCTGTTTCTTCACTCAGTTTGCATTCATTTCGCTAACTTTATTTTTCTAATATATTTCTATAGCTTCTTTCTTTAGTTAAATTGCGTTCATTTTTTCTTCTTTACCCAACGGGTTTCACCCATCGGCCAAAGAGGGGGCGATGTGTTGACCTCCGTTAACGGGCTCAAGCCCTAGTCAATTACAAGTCAAAGCCCAAGACTTTAATCAATAAGGGCCTAAGCCCAATTCAATTAGTAATAAGGCTTAGGCATGTTACTACATTCAATATCAATGATGGGCTTTATCTATTTAAGTCCATTATATTCAATAAGGTTAATATGGTAATTCTACATCTTTGTAGAGATTTCCTTAACCTAATCCAACTACTACTCCAATATCTCTACAACTCCTAATCCAATAACAATTTTAATATCTTTACAACTCATGTTCCTAATAGGACATGGGGTACATTTTCTTGTCATTATATGGTCCAAATACATGGGACCACAATACTACAAATACATTAGGGATCAATTGATCACATCATAATCCTAATCAAATTCTATATTTGAAGTACGTTATAAAAGGTTTGATTCCATCTCTCTTATGGATACGTAGGCAACTAAGAAGCAACTTAGTGCAACCATTATCAATCACCAAAACCCTATCCTTCATCTTCATCTTCTCTAATACCTTAGATCTTAACATTCGAGGTTTCTTCTTGATCTTACATCGCATTGGTGTGAAATTCGGTTGAAACATAAAGCGATTGACTTATAAGCACCAAAGTTTTCTACATTGCTTCATAAACTCCAAAGCTTTTTAAAAACCTGTCATATCATGCATGAATAAAATTGTTTACCTAAATTACAAAACGTCAATGGATTTATCCCTGTTATTCTTAAAAATATAATAATGAATGTAGTAAACAATATTTTAGAGTAAATATCTCTATCAGTTCCATGTATCCATTTTAAATTTTTTGTATATCATCTTCTTTTTCATCAGATCCATTTTGTCCATATATATGTATCATCTTTTTCTTCTGGTGATATATCTTCTACTACTGATCTCATTATTTTCATTATTTTCTCATCTGTGATTGTTTCCAAAAAAATATTTGGATATATTATTTGTCCATAATAACTTGTAAGTACGCTGTAAAGGTCAGTTGCATACCATATGTTATGAATACCTTCAAAAATTTGCTTTTTCCTATGTTCTGTGTCCATCCCTACGCGAGTGCTTAATGTATTTTGACAGAGACAAAAAGGCCATCAGTTTGATGTTATAAAAAACATAAATATCTTATTCAACCCAAGATAATCATGTGTATTGTAATAATAAAAGTATCATATATGATATGACGAAATGAACAACCAATTTCTTTTAAAGAAACTATTTAATAGAAGTTTGTGTGATAATAATTTTATCATAAATATGATGATATATTCCTAAATTGCAGTCGGCAATGTTGTTCTGTTTTCTATTGGAAATACTACCTTATATAATAATATGTATGATTTTCTCAAAATAAAATAAACTAAATTTTTTCATTATTGTTGATCTTCCCATTATTGTTGAGATTCTCTATTTTGACGCTTGACTTCTCTTATGTAGTATTTGTATCTTTTTTCCAATGACTGTTTCTTTCTTAGTCTTTCTTCATATCTTTTGGTTCCTTTTGTTTTTTCTTCAAAGAATAGCTCCATAATCTCATTTGTTTCTTTCCAGCCAGTGAGATACGTCGAATCTCTTTTTGATATTTTGAACCAATAAGAAAATAAAAAAGTTGTTTTAATGTTGATTTTCCCAGAATCTCTGCCTCACAATACTTTCTAGACAAGCTAAGCCCTAGTTGCCTCCCTTATCTAAACACACTAAACCATAATGCTTTATCTAAACAACTAAGTACTAGTTGTTTCTCTAAACAAGCTAAAATAAGATATGTTTGGTCTATGTTTTAGGTTATGCCAAAACATCACTAAACCACTAAACCTTAGTGGTTTCTCTTGAAACAAGTAAAGACTATATGTTTTTCTCTATATATTTTAGTTTATGCCAAAACATATATTTATAGGCCTCGGACAACTTCTAGTTGGCTAATGATTTCTTTTTTCCTGAAATTCCTTCCCTTATGGAACAAGAAAACCTTAAAATAGGTTTTCTTTTCCTTGTCCTACAAAGAAAAAAACTACTAAGTTCCTAAGTAGGATACACTTGTATCATATACATCGTCTCTGAATGGTTTTTCGATAGTGGTTGTTTTTGTCATATAACAGGTGATGCTTCTTAATTTGCTCCTTCTCGCTTTGTACCGGTGGTGGTAAGGTTACCTTTGCTAATGTTAAGAAGTATAGTGTGGTTGGTAATGGGAAAAATATCTGGTTTTGGTTATATGGATGATATTGATATTTTCTTTGTGCCAGGCATGGATACTAATATTCTTAGTGTTAGTCAGTTTTATGATGCTGAATTTTCTGTGTTTTTGATAAGGATTTGTGCAGTGTTTTAGTGAGTTTTATGATGCTGAATTTTCTGTGTTTTTTATAAGGATTTGTGCAGTGTTTTAGTGAGTTTTATGATGTTGAATTTTCTGTGTGTTTTTATAAGGATTTGTGCAGTGTTTTGGTGTAACGCCCCTGAAATCCATACCTAGTTGATCAGACCAAACATGGACACCAGAGTCGTGATATGCACCATATGTCCACCATGGACCCTAGGATTCCATCACTGTCACGTGTCATCCAAGCCGAATTCTTATATCCATGCAGAACATATGGAAAAACAATAGATAAACAACAGCGGAAGTCTGCTAATCAAATTTCTATATAAAGAATCAACTGATGAAATAAGAGTGTCTGAAGTATCCGAAAGCTGATAAATGAATAAGCAAATGCCACGAAGGCTACAAATGATAACTGAAAGAAATATCTAGACTAAGAGCAACTTTATCTACTATCTCCAACTCTAACAGCCTCTCCATCCTCATCGGACTCTCCGTAATTAACCTCACCTATTTCCTGTAAAGAGGGAAAGGGGAGGTCGATTAAACGACTGCAAGTTATAAGACTTGAGGTTTGATCTTAATTCCCAGAAAAGGAATCCGCGCACCGCAGGGGTTAACTAAACATAATATAAAATCAATAAAATGACATGACAAACACTAATCTAATCCAATTTAATAAATCTTCTAATGTCTGCATCATAATTTTTCAATCTCGAACCAATCACACAATCTATTAAAATCCATCAATTTCCATTTCAAATCAAATCATCAAACCATCCAAATCCATCAATTTCAATCCAGGAAATTCATATATAAGTTGTGCAGTAGCACCGAGTCGTACGCATCATCGCCATACACTCACATGAAATTCATATATAAAGTTGTGCAGTAGCACCGAGTCGTACGCTTCACGCCATACACTCACATGAAATTCATATATAAAGTTGTGCAGTAGCACCGAGTCGTACGCTTCACGCCATACACTCACATGAAATTCATATATATAAGTTGTGCAGTAGCACCGAGTCGTACGCTTCACGCCATACACTCATTGAGTTATGTCATGTGACAACACTCCGGGATGTCTCCCCATCATACGGGTCCTGTGTTAATTTGTTTAACACGCCCAAATCTAATCCAACACATAGTTCAATCCAACCATTCTATTCCAACCATTGTCCATATAAACATATATGACGAACAACATAAACGTGTATGATGTCAAGTTCAGGAATTTCTAAAGTAAGAAAGTCCATAACCAATGGGTTCAATCAAACATTACAATACCAAGTCAAACATTCAAATCCAATAATAACATATTTTAAAATATGAATTTCAGCATTAATAAATTCAATATAATCATGCTTTATTCATCACATAAAGTACAAATTAAGAAATAAAATCATCTATTATACTTTGGGACATTAAATTTACATTAAACATGTTTTAAATTACCAATTCCTACATTAATAGGTTCTTAAAGTTAAATTTCAGCATTACTACATAATTAAAATATCACAAAGTTTGTAACTTTATTGAGTTCTACTTACTAAATCATACTTTATCATGTTAATTCACTTGTAATAAACGAATTAAACATGCTAACAAGGGGTTACTTCAACCTAATCTAGAAAATAAGAGAAAACATCAAGTAATATAACTTACCTTTGAAGATGAACACAATCTAGATGCACCAACAAGAAGAAAATCCAATTCCAAGCACCAATTAATCAAAACAATGTAAGCAAGCAATACCCAATCAAAACCCTAGGTTTTAGAAAGTTTTTTCTTCTTCTTCTTAAGCTTCTTAATTGATTTTTAATAAGAAAATTCGTGCTGAAAATCAGATCTAGGTTTTATAACATGAAAACGGGTCAAAACCGTAAAACGGGTCAAACAACAGAAAACAGGTCGAAAGCAGAAAACGGGTCGGTTCGGCCCATTTGGCTCAACCGACTGAATCTTCTTCCTCACCCGAATATGCAGATTCTTGGGTATTGCATTTGGATTGTCTTGGTACTTGTGTTTTGACATGATTGCGTACTTGTGATCAGTTTTATGCTCTCACCATCTCTTCATTTTCTTCTTAAATCCTTTTTTTTTCTTTCTTCTACCTCATCAGTGCTATGCTATTGTATATTTTTCCCTCTATAATTGCACAATAGTAAAAAGTAAAATACCATTATTTACAACATTTTAAAATAAGAATATCCGTTACATTAATATAAGAAAGAATTAGATTTAATGTAATTTAATAGATTAGAATTCATACACACCTAAACAATCTGATATAACTGACTACTTTCATTGAGATTGGGGTAAAATAATTGTTTATTTACTATGCTATATCAATTTGTTGTAATGCATTATATAATATTAGTTATAGTGTTTAAAGATAAAATTACACAATTATACACATTTACTTTATAAACACACCCTTTATAAACGCACGTTTTTTTCTTCTGTTCCAAGGGTGTGCATTTACACAGGGATTCACTGCATATATTGTGCAATCATGCTGCACTTTTGGGCAATTTATGCTGTAATAGCAAATCCTATGCATGTCACAGTCATTTTGGTGTTATGGCTATATTAATCCTTGGGTTGTTGATAGTCTTTTGCATTGCATAAAAGTCAATGTTGGTGTGGTGCTATAAATTTTGGATGATATATACAAGCTGCAGTGGTATATGCATTAGCATTGACAATCTCAAACAGTTGAAATCATCAAGCATGGCAATAAGATCGATAAAACATAAATACGTAATAGAAATTAGCTTCATCAGTTAATCCAAGCAAGAAGAATGAATGAAGTTATAAGCAGATAGTTTCTCAAATATGAATAACACAATCAACTCTAACTGATATTGATTTCAAGAGGGCACTAAGGCTGTTGCCTTAGACACATAATATTTCGAATGCGATTCTCTGATCCTCCATCTACATAGTAAACACATTAGGCTGACAGTACAACCTTAGTAGCTAGCACGATAATATATGAACATTAAACAGGATATTTTCTTTGTTAATCAGCTCAAAAACACAAATGTCTCCAATTTTTATATTACTCTCCCTTATAAATGGAAAAAACCCTTTAGTGATTCTCCAAACGCCGCGATGACAATGATTGCATTCAACATGCCATTTTTTACCCTGGTCTGAAAGTTGAAGTGTGAAACTGAGACTGCCAAGCCCTTGTACATGTGGTAGGTGACTCGCAGTAAAAGACTTTGGTATAGACTGCAAAAAGCAAAACAAATCTCACTAACATAGGCATATACAGTATGTGTATTATGTTCTACATACAATCTTTCGGATAACGAGCTCACCACAGAAGCTTGATTAATATAGGATCTGCCCATAGTAATTTTGAAGAAAGGATACTTGGAGTTGAATGAACCAGTTCTCTGCCCAACTCCATCTGCATTTGTTTGACCTATAAATCAACATCAAAATTCAAGCATGCATGTTAAATAAAACTGTTAAAGATGTCAGGATTCATCTAAACTGTGCAAGAAGTCTATCTCATTGCTATTCTTACTACATAAAATACCAGTTCCTTTAGTTCTAAATGAAAGAATGCCATTATAACCATGTTCCATCAATCTATCATCATAGACAAGAAGCACAAAATGTAATCTATGTAACAACTCACTTGGACTAACAGCAGGCGTATCACAAGAAACCTGTCATGGCAGAAGCATATATTTCAGCTGACCAAATGATAAACAGAAAATAAACTCTGCAAGGAAGTGAAAAACAATTGAATAAACATTTTTGTGATACCTGCTTGGGTGCAGGTACATCTTCTGGTGCCATATCTTCATTCGCTCGATATACAGATGGTTCACCTTTATAAATTTGCACTAACAAATTAATTATAGTAGAGAAGAAAGTATCACAGTACAGAATATGCCCAGCAAATCTCATTTAATTAAATTGAAAAATAACTCACCATGCTCAGTTCTCTGATGAGTATCTTCCCTGGGGCTGGTCATACCCAAGTTCTTGGTAGAATTCTTCACACATTCTTTGTTCGTAGACTCACCAAGTTTAGCTCCACCATGAATGGTGTTCTTAAACTTATGAGGTTTAAGTGGATAATCAATCTCTGCGTCTTCGGCATCACAAATAACAACATCAAAGCTAGAAATTCCGTCGTATGTGAAAAACAAACAATACCCAACACCAATGGAGTAATGTTCAACAAAACCTTGCCAACCTCTGAGGGTCCGAATTCTTTCACCAAATTTCTTCACTTTTATGTTCCAAAAGTCACCGGTACGAACCTTAAGAACTAGTTCGTCAGGAAGTTTATATCCATGTTCCTCTACAAATTCACTTGGAAACTCCTACAAGATGGCCACCAATGGAATTATAGTACTTATAGTTTCAAATTAGAAATTGAGAATATGTTAAACTTGATCATACTAACAAAGGCATGTCCCTTAAGACGAAACCACTTAGAAGGCATAAGAGGGATCTATAAGATAACTTACAATTTGAGGATATCTGGATTTTATGACCCTGAAGAATTTGTTTCTCTTCATTCTAACAATGCTTGGTGATGGATTGTCGCCTTTTTGTTTGAGCTTCAGTTCTGCCATTTGTTTAACTGGAAAAACAAAAAGGAAAACCAAATAACTCATGCATAGTTAATAGTTTAATTGAAGGCATACAATCATATATTATATGATTCATATATAACTTAATTTCATTTGAAGGAGATAGCTAGCATAAAAAAGATTATACATGAAAAAAAGCTTTGGTTCATCATCACCCAAGTATGTGTATGAATATTGAATAGAGCAAAAGAGGGTTGGTTAAGTTTAAAATAAAACTATCAGGTAGTAGCAATGTGGTGTTCCGTGCTAGAAAAGATTTTTAATTTAAGGTTCTCACTTTTATGAAGAACAACATAGATCTTCACAAACACTAGAGTCAATTTAAGACAAAGAAAAATGGATGAAGATGAAGAAGAAAGAGGTATACCTTGGCTTGTATTGCTAGTTGCTACTACTCTGCTTCACAGTAATACTAAAGCAAAAGGGCTGATGTTTTTAATATACAGTACTGCTTTAGGTGAGCAGAGTTCATTTATTTTGAAGAACACAAAATTTTGTATAGAAGGACTGATAGTCTGAGAAGGTTAATAAATGCTTCCTTGCAAAGGTGAAGCAATTAACTTCATACCAACTACAATTTGTCAATTTCAATGTTATGTGTCCTCATGACTAGAAAATTTCTACAAACTCAATTCATCAATTGTACGTTGTACCTCTCTCAATGAAGGGAATCAGCAAATATACACAAGTCCACAATCCACATGCCATGGCTCTTTGGTTTGGCACATTTCAGCTGGCTCTCTTAGACTGTGTGGTCATATTTTTATGTTGGATGGACTATATTGCATTAGTACATATACATGCCCCTCTCAATTTATGTCAACCTTTGGCTAGCTTCTTTTCTTTTTTTGCTCTTTCTTTTGTCACCTTAACACGTTTCTCCCAATTTGAACCCACACTTTTCTAAAGATTTCGAGTTTCCATGCAAAAATAAATCAAGTTCTTAGGTTTGTTGGCAAGATCACTAGCCCATTAATTTTGCATTGAACAGTCCTTCATTTTCAAAATATTTTGACATTACTCGAAACCTTGAACTCGCTCTGGATAGAAGATTGATCCTAGGTAAAACATGTTTTACTCTCTGTACGTAATATATTTGTCTGAGAGGTTAAAAGTCTTGCAATATGATTTTGTCGATTGAATTTTCATTTCTGGTTTCTTTTAATGAGCACTTTATGATCACCAATCCATCAATTGTCTTATCAAAAAGTGTAATGGGATTGCAGTTCATACATATGTTTTTTTCTTTACTAGTGGCACAAACTCAATTCAATTGGATTAGAAGTGTGGAGGACTAATCAGATCGACAACCACTAGACTCCCAATTCGTTCTCCATTTTATCAAATGCTTGGTCCATGTATTGCAGCCAGTAAGATGCACGTACACGACAGCAGCTCCCTGTCAAACTTCTGTAAATTTTTTGTTTTAGCAAGTGTGTATGGAGGTACTTTTAGTACTATACTGTATAATATATTGAAGTAATTTCACACAATCTCTCTTCCCGCCACAAATAAGTAGACTAGAAGATAACATTAATTATTAATAAGTAATAACAAATACATCTCGCCATCTCGGTCCATAAAAACACATTCATCTTAATAAGGGTATTTCAGTATATTCCAACACAAATTTCCGCTCTTTCTCAAGAAAGCAGAAAGAAAGAAAGAAAGAAAGAGGCGTGAGTGAGTGATAGAGTTTAGTCAAACAAGCAAGCAAAGCAAAGCAAACAATCATTCTCGTTCAAAAAGATTCACAAAATAAGCAAGAATTGAATTGAAGGTTTTCGATAATTTTTTTGATTTAGAATGCTGTTTTCGATCAAATAAGGTAAGAATTTCTTACAAATTTCGTTTAAATTTCATTTTGCAATCGTTCTTTTCTTAGATTGTGTTTAGATATGTTTCTGAAATTTAGTTGTTTTGTTTTGAGTATTAAATCGATGTAGTGTTTTGGATTTCAATCATTGTTATGGTCTCAAATTAGGCGGGATTGTTTGTTTTTAAGTTTTGGTGTTAATTAGGGTTTGTTTCTTGTCATGGCATGTTGTTGTGATTACTTGAAACTAATTCAAAGAGATATAAAGAAATTTTATTATCGTGGATTAATGAAATGATAGGTAGGGTATTCTAAAGAATGGCAGCATTGTCAGCTTAAGCTTCCTGGTTTTTCTGACAAGAGGAATTGATCGTTAAATGGTTTAACGAAGTCATTTCTAAATGATACATCATCTTGCACGCTTACAATGTATCTGGAATAATAGGTCATTCTTGGTCTTTTTTGTTAGAGGCTCTAATCTTAATGATTTCTGTCTTCTTTTGTTTGTCTGAGATTTGCTCAAGTTAATATAACAACCTTTGGGAATTGCGAGTATGTTTGTTGTTGTTAAGAATACTACATTAATCAAAAGGCTATGGTTCTATCGAACAGTTGCGAATATCTTTTCAACATGTTTGGTTCGTCTAGCTAGTTTAAATCTTAAAATAAGAACCATGCAGTTGCACACAAATCTTTTAAATATATTTTGTGGTCTTTTTTTTTTTCCATTAAGGAGCATATGTCGTTGGTGAGTAGTTTAGATGTTAATCATTTTATTGGAAACCACAGGACAGTAATGACGTGAAGAAAATGACTAATGTTTACCCTCTTGCCCCTCTTTTATAATTTTTATGAACAATGGGTATTATGGATTTGGTTGATATTGTAACTTATAGTTGACAATTGCTTTTTTCAACCATATTTCAGGTTCTGAATGTTCAAAAAGTCCATAATTTTCTGAAGCTCAAGGGGTCTGAGAGTTTTTCTCAGTCCCCAACAAATGAGTGTGTTTGTATGCTGGTATGCAAGGTGAGATCATGAGCATTGAACGTTTGCATAGCCCATTTTTTGGGTTTCCATTAAAAGGCTCTGTTACTGGACGGAGCTATGGCAACTCAGCTTTTGCAGTCGGAGGGAACCATGGATCTAGGACATACTCCAAAGCTGTCTATTCATATCAGAATCATAAAAAATGTCGTAACCTCTCGTTTTCACAGTTTGGTTGGAGAAAGGTTGACATTTCAGCTAAAAGTAGTGGGTCAAGGAGTAGTTCAAAGATGAATTGTATCGAGGAGCGTTTTTCTCAAAGCAAAGCTTTGGTTCGATCTTTTGTTCCTTTGTGGAAGGAGGGCTTGCTGTTTGTTCGGTGCTCTGTATTTGTTGCAGTGTCTTTTGCAGTAGGACTCTTGGTATGGTATGCACATAGAACGGCTAGATATTATACAGAGTCCAAGATTTTGCCATCTGTTTGCTCAGTTCTGAGTGAATATCTCCAACGTGATATTGATTTTGGCAAGGTTCGGAACATTTATCCTTTGAGCATTACCCTGGAGTCTTCTTCTATTGGGCCTTATCACGAGGAATTTTCATGTGGTGAGGTCCCCAAGGTGAAAATCCGCGTCAGGCCATTTTTGAGTCTTAAGAGAGGTAAAATCGTCATAGATGCAGTTTTATCTCGTCCGACTGTAATGATTGCACAGAAAGAAGACTTTACCTGGTTAGGAATTCCTCCATCGGATGTTCCTTTGCAGAGACACTCCTCTACTGAAGAAGGGATAGATTATAGAACCAAAACCAGAAGACTTGCTAGAGAAGCAATGGCTGGTTGCTGGGCAAAAGAAAGGGACAGTGCAGCAAGAGAATCTGCAGAGATGGGTTACATTGTTTCGCAGCAATCAGTGGATGAGGAGGTTGCTAATCTGTATAATGACGTGGTTACCTCTGATTCTTTGTATTGTTTTGAGGAACAGATGCATTTGGGAGATCACCATTGCATAGACACAGGTGTTGATCACAGACTGAAGCATGCAGAGCTTGAAAAATCATTTGCTTTGAAATCTTCTGGCTCAGGCTTTAAGTTATGGTCTAGAATGGTAACAGGTTCTTTAAAGCATGGATTTAAGAGAAAGTCTAATGGGAAAGAGAGCTTAAAAGCTGATTGTTCTGCTAAAAAAAGAACTCTTGAGCGTAGTGCTGCAGCTGCGGTTGCACATTTTCGGGGTCTATCCTGCTGGAAGTTCTGTAATCCTTCACAATGGGGTGTTCCATGTTCAGATGGTAGCCATGATGTTGCTCGATGTGAGACTCTTTCTGTTAAAAGTGAGAGTGCTATTAACAATACAATTGAATCAAATGGTGACCTCATAGCTTCTGATAACCATTATGTGCCACGTGATATGATTGGTAAACAATTTTTTGAGCAGCAAATCGCTGACACTGCTGTTGGGTATACCAGAAACAAGGGACAAGTAAATTCATCGAATGAGGTGGGGAAAAGTACTGTAAATCAAGATAGTGCAAAAATTGAACGTTCCACAGTAGATGGTGATAATGGCTGCCATCTTAAGTCCTGCAGTTTTGCACAGGAGTCTCCCCTTCTGAACTCTAATAAGGAAAGTCTAAAAAAAGTAGCTGACGGGCAACCACCATCAAGTGTCATTCTTTCTGGTTCAAAGCAGATTGATAGTTGGAGTATAAAAGATGGGGATTCGAATGGAGTTCATGTCAATGGCAATAGTGACTCGAGACCCAATTCTAATAGTCTACAAAACCAGATAATGGATTCTCTTGATGACAAATCTGAGGGCTGCAGTGGTTCAACATCTCACGATATGTCTTCAACTAAGGATAGGCCATGGCTTGTAATGAATCACTCGGTTCGCATGTGGCCCTTAAGCTTTACACCAGGCTTACCTTTTTTTCCTAGAAATGCCGGAGAGCTTTTATTTGATTATTTCTCTGGTCAAATTCAGAAAGTGAAATCATGCATGAATCTAAGACTTGATGACCTTGTTGCTGAACTTGCTGAAGAAGTAGATGTCCAGCCTGAAGGCATTGAGAAAATGCTACCAGTCACACTGGACTCTGTTTATTTTAGTGGGGGAACACTGATGCTCCTTGGATATGGTGATCGAGAACCCAGGTGAGTTTGGATAATGTATAACATTTTCTTCTATGGAAAGCAGTAATAATAGTTGAGCTTGATTTGTTTCTTGGTGTTATCTTTTTTTACTTCTCAAAAAAAACAAAAAAATAACTTCTCGACCCCCAAAGTTTATTTATCAGTTATTTATTTTATTCTGTCCATAGGCTGTAGCTTAAATGTATCTTACAGTATTTAGTGCTTGCTGATTTTATTTTGAATTTTTGAATAATTAAGAACTCTGACAATAAAACTTCTCGAGACCCAAAGTTTTTTCTTTGGCTAAATAAAATATTAATTATTAGAAACAAATTTCTATTTATAGAATCACTTCACATTGTTTTGAGTGTCATCAACCATAAATCAATGTTTTGTTCATTCTGTTGTTAGAGAATTGAAGCCTACCGATTATGGATAAAAAGAAATGTGATTCGTAGGGGGATCATATTGTTAGTTATGATGTTATATATGTGATTTAAGGTTTCTATACAAATTGGACAGAGAAATGGATAACGTCAAAGGGCATGTGAAATTCCAAAATCACTATAGCCGTGTGCATGTACAGCTGAGTGGGAATTGTAAGGAGTGGAGATCAGATACTAGTGGTAACGATGGTGGCTGGTTATCCACAGATGTGGTTGTTGACTGCATCGAGCAGCAGTGGCGTGCCAATTTAAAGATTTCAAACTTCTTTGTTCCGGTAAGGTGTTTAACACCTTCTTGTTTAAAGATAGTTAATTACAACAATCGAAAAATGGAACTTTAACTATTTGCTTGCTATATAATAGCATAATTTATTTTTCTTTTCTTCTTGCAGTTATTTGAGAGAATTTTAGATATTCCTATCATGTGGTCTAAAGGCAGAGCTAGTGGTGAGGTGCTTTTTCAATCCTCAAACTGACTGGATTCTTTCTTTTTTGCCATATACTTTTTCCTGTGAATCCTTTGAGGGAAGCTTCTTTTGAACTCCATAATTGCTATTATAACTTGAATTGTATAGTTGCGTCTGTTAGAAAAAGGGAAAGAGATGAATTCGCAAAAGAGAAAGAAACAGCTTTAATAAATTTTGGCTTCATGTATATACAGTATATATATATACAACTTACACACAAGGAGGCTCAGTTATGGACGTCCATATGTGGACAGAGACTGAAAACTGAGAAGGAAAGGAAAAGATTGCTCCATGCGTTTAAGTAAATGCCCAAATATAGTTCTTGGGTCCAATCAAACCCAATTTGGACCCGGTAACTCTCTCTCTTTCTCCTCTTTACCTCTTTCCCTCTTCTTTGACCATGGACCTCCCCCGCATCCATCAAGACACAAACCTTACAATTTAGATTTTGTATTCAATTTCAGTCATATTTTTGAGATTAATGAATTTTCAACTATAAATTTAAGCAAAGGAACGAGCTTTGAAGAGGTTAGTGAAGATGAGATAGATTTTTGAGGAGCTTTAAATGTATTGGCGAATACAGTATCTTATAGAGCTTTTGGAATAATATAATTATTCTCGCAATTGTCTCATTAGAGAATAGTTCTATTGGTACCCTTGATCTATCCTTTCATAGATCATTCTGTATCCATCAACTTGTATCCCTTCGAAGAGATTTTTTTTTTTTTTTTTTGTTACTGCAAGTAAACGTGAGTGTATAACCTTGATCTTTAATTTTTCTCCATTTTCTTGGTTTTAGCGATACAGCATGATGATTTTTTTCTGCTACTTTGCTCTACTCTATTTAAGCTGTTTTATTCATGGTGTCATTGTACGAGTGTCATATATAGGTTGCAATTTAGCACGTCTTAATCATCAGTATGGCATTTTTAAACTGAATTCTTATCTCATCTTTTACAGATACACATTTGCATGTCAAGAGGTGAGACTTTTCCAAATCTTCATGGACAGCTGGACGTGAAGGGATTGTCTTTCCAGATATTTGATGCACCATCAAGTTTTAAGGTATCATCCTATCTTGGCTATAGTTTTGAAACATTTGTTCAATTCTTATATCTTTACATTTTCCGACTTTAATTCTCATAGTGACCCATTAAGGGTCCCCTTCCGAAGTATAGGATGAGATGGTGTTGGGGTGCATTCTCATTGGTGTGCCAGTCAACTCCAGTTCCTTGGCTATTGCCTCCTTACTTTCCTTTTCTTGATAATCTTATCTGATCAAAGTTGAAAGAGTCTGATAGCATGCAGCACAACAGTGAGAGTGCACTACAATGTCACCTTCGGAATTTTACTGAATAAGGCCGCAAGAGCAGCATGATGGATTTAAGATTTTCTCATCTTCCTCATTTCATATCAAAAGACGATCTTCATTATTCGATAATACATAAAAATATCAAGAGTGGGAATTGACTATCTAACCATTAACTGCAAGTGTAATAACTATCTTTAATCAACAGTCATACTAAGGTATTTTCTTAATCTTTAAAGTATGCTTAGAAAGCACCCGTTATTATTATTATTATTATTATTTTCTTGACCAGTAAAACACAATTTCATTAAAAAGTGTGAGAGGTTCACACTAGCCCATAGTAAAAGATAAAAATACACTCAATGTACAGGAAATATAATGTCCTCCCATCTCAACAAGTAGTCATCTAGTCTAACCCCACTCATGGATGGTCTGAAGAAGGTCCAGTTCCAAGTGAACATCTTCACATCGTTGATAATCTGCCCAAAATCTCTGCTTGACCCCTCAAAAACTCTTCTATTTCTTTCATTCCATATGCCCCAGCACACTGCATGAAACAACACCTTCCAAACCATTCTGCCCACTCTAGACAGGTCTGTGCACTTCCAATTGCATAACATATGTGACAATACCTCGTCTCTGTCCACCCTACAGTTGAACTCATTTATAAAGAAGTCCCAAACAGCTCTAGCCACCCTGCAGGATCTGAATAAGTGATCGATTGACTCAGCATCAGCTCAACACATACTACACCTGTTAGCAATGATTAGACCCCTCCTCTGCAGATTGTCTACAGTCAGCACCCTACCCCAGGTGAGCACCCACATGAAGAATGAGACTTTAGTTGGCACCTTTGGATTCCAGACTTTAGACGTAGGAAAACCGTAAAAAGCCAAGTGGTTCTGCTGAAGTCTACTGTCCTCCAACCTAGCATACATGGACTTTGCCGTGTATGACACATCTTTGCTCATCCATAGTCTCCTATCAGATTCAGAATTGACAGACTGTTGCGCACTCACATCCACCAGTTGAGAGGCTTGTTCCAGTTCCCTGTTGAAGAAATCTTTTCTTAAGTGTAAATCCCATTCGTAACCACTCCCAGTTAGATTGACATGCTGCATAATAGTCCCAGTTTTCAGTGTGGCAATGTGATAGATATCAGGGAATAAAACCTTCAAAGGCCTCCTGCTACACCATAAGTCCTCCCAAAATTTGATCCTCGCACCGTTACCCAACTTGAATGAGATTTCTGCACTGAAAATCATGTGGCAGTTCATTATCCCTTTCCATAATGAGCAACCATTTGTGCTAGACTGGCGACTAGTATACCATCCCATGGGCTCCATTGAATATTTGGCCTTAATAACTGACTTCCATAGTCCTTCTTCATCGTCTGTCAACCTCCATAACCATTTTCCAAGCAATGAAACATTCACCTCCTTAATCTTCCTTAAACCCAGCCCTCCCTGTTGCTTTGGCATACAAACTCTTTCCCATGAGACAAGATGGTATTTATGCGTGAGGCCTTGGGAACCCCAAAGAAATTGCCTCGTGCACATTTCAATTGAGTTTGCAACACTTGAGGGAACAAACAACAAAGATAGAAAGTAGATGGGGAGACTTGCGAATGTTGAATTTATAAGGATAATACGAGCCCCTGCAGTCAAGTACTTACGTCGCCATGTTGCTAGTCTTTTCTTGACTCTTTCTAAAACCTCTGCCCAAACAGTTGTGCTCTTAAAACGCGCAGCAAGTGGCAGGCCCATGTAAGTGGTTGGGAAATTCCCAATTTGGCAACCCCATGGCGATGCAACCATAGATAAATCATCGCTCACATTGACAGCATAAATAGTACTCTTCACAAAGTTAACACTCAAACCAGAAACCACTTCGAACAAAAGGAAGATAGCCTTCATATACCTTATCTGCTCTTGGTTGAAGTCTAAGAACACTAAGGTATCGTCAGCGTACTGCAGAATAGGGTTTGCTTGACTGCTAGGGGTTGGGCGAAAACCTACAATACGACCTCTATCCTGTTGTTGCCACACCATCCTTGACAAAGCCTCTGTCACCAAAACAAAAAGAAGTGGGGATAGTGGATCTCCTTGGCGCAGTCCCTTGTGAATTCTGAAGTGCCCTTTTGGAGTACCATTCACTAGGATAGACAAGTGTGCAGTCGAAATGCATGCAGTGATCCATCGACGCCATTTATCTCCAAAACCATATCTCTGCAGTAAGTAGTCCAAGAAAGACCAATTCACACAGTCAAAAGCCTTTCTAAAATCCATCTTACACACAAGACCTGGGAGACCATCTATTCTTCTAATATCAATCAATTCATTCGCAATAACACCCCATCTAAAATCTGACGACCTTCTACAGCTGCACCTTGACAATTGCTAACCAGTTTTGGCAACACAATATTCAACCGAATAGAAAGGGTCTTGGCCAAAATTTTATACACCCCTCCAAGCAAATTGATAGGACGAAAATCAGATATAGCAACGGCACCAGGACATTTGGGAATGAAAGCCACAAAAGTGTTATTCAGACGCCAATTGATGAAATCATTATCATAGAGCTCCTTGACTACAACCATGATATCCTCTCACATGAACTCCCAACAAAGTTTGTAGATTGCTAAAGGATAACCTTCAGGGCCAGGGGACTTTTCAGCTTCCAAACTATTGATGGCATTCTTAACTTCTTCACTACTGATCTCTCTTTCTAACCATTCAGCATCAGAAACATTCAGAGTTTGGAACTGCACCTCATTAATATGTGGTCTAGAACAGAAATCTTCAGTATAGAGCTGTTCATAATAGTCTACAATATGTTTCTCAATGCAGGCTTGGTCTTGAGTAATGTGCTCTCCCACTTTCAGAACCGATATGCAGCTGTTACTATACCTTGCATTGGCTACTTTATGAAGAAAGCTCGTGCATCTTTCACCATCTCTAGCAAACTTGAGTTTTGCTCTAGAGCTCCAGAACCTATCTTCACTATTCAATGCATCGTTTTACTTCCTGATGCAATCCCCTTTTTCCACCAGTTCAGCTTCATTGAGATTTGACACCTCTTCCTTGCGCTCAAGTAAGTCCAGAGCTGCCTGACATTCTTTAACTTTGACTTCAAACCTGCCAACATTGGCTTTTTTCCACTCAATGATTTTAAATTTCAGAATTTGGAGCTTCTTGAACATGACAAAACCAGGTCTTCCCCTAACATCCATCTCTCCCCACCATTGTTTCATGCACCCGTTATTATTTCTTATTGAAGAAGTTTTGCTTTATGAGAAAGATGGAAGAATGTTGATCTGAATATCTGATGGTCCCTGTGTATATGTGCTATGTGGCACATGTAACAAATTAAGACCCAAAAACTATTAGATTTCCAATTTCTTGGGTTCGTTTTGTTAATCTTGGTTTTTGATTTATGTACAGCATAGCATATCTTTAATGCATGGTAGCCTAAAACTGGTTATGGTACGGCATTAGAAGGTGATATGGATGTAGTATGATGGTGATAATTGATGATTAGTGATCTGTCGATGGTGTGGATGTTGCATAGCTAATTGTGTAGTTGACATATAGGTCCTTTAAGGTAGAAACATGTTCTAAGAAATGAATGAAAAAAAATAAAATTTAGAGACGTGAGCATGACTTTTTAAAGGATGCATACAAGGTTCCTTTTGTTAACTATGCATAACATAAGCGCCTCTTTGTTTTGTTACAAAATTTTGAAGTGATCAACCAGCACGGTATAGGTACGAACACCATAATGAGACTGGTGATCATCCTCTCTTGCAATTCATTGGAGACAGAAGTCATTGGGACTAGAGTTTATGGATTGAATGTAGAGGTGTCAGTCTTTATGATGTTGGGGACCTTGTGCAAGTAGTTCCCATATAATTTTGGGATGTGTATCTGAGTTTCTAATAATTGAATGTCCTCAAGGATATAAATTTTTAGTTTATTAAAGACCTTGAATTCCAACTTTAAAATGTACATAAATTGCCTCCCTCTTCATCGTATATTCCTAGTGTGTATTTTACCCCAGTTGCTTCCATTGACAAATAAATGAATAACATACACATGTTTTGATAGGAAATCTTCGAATCATCATGTCATTGGAGCAAATATTCACCATTTTGGTTCTGCTGAACACTACAAACATGCCTTAAGATGCCATCTCATTGGAGTACACACTATTACATTCCAAGGCATGTAAGCATATGTATGCTGTGTCAGATGATGGACCAGAACTAGAGATTCTGGTTCAAGGACCAAATAATTGGTTCTTTAGGACAACTTATGCTGTAAATGTTTCTGCTTCCATAACTATATATAAACATAAACCTATATGATCTGGCAGTGAGAGCAATCATGTGCTTGGACATCGTTAAATGACTTATATTCTTTCCAAAACACACGGGCATGAGCCACTCTTCATGATATCTTCTCTTTCTTGGTGAAAGTGAATTTTTTTGTCTAGGTGAAGGTAGAATATAACAATAATGAATAATAATAATGTAAATGATTACAATAGAAAGATTTTGGTTGATTCAGATGATTCAAGAAAGAAGATGGCGAGAACATGGCTGTTGGAGAGGTTATTCCACAGGTTGAGGTTGGACCTAAGGCTGGGATCATCGGTGTCATATCACGTGACAGGCTGGTGACTGTTGGTATTAGTGGGTTATATAGTAGGTGAGTCATCATCAGTGTTGAAGGTAGTATGTGTTGGTGCCCAGTGGGAGGTCAGATTCAAATTCAAAATATTAAATTGAAGGCGGTCAGGGACTCAATGCTACATGACAGCTGGACCGGGGTCAATTGCATACGTAGATTGTGTTGGTAAGATAGAGTGATGAACCAAATCAGGTTCTCAAGATTTTATTATTTAAATGGATCTACAGCTCGAACCCAGATGGTCTAGAAGAAGCTGTGAGTTAAGGATGAGAGGATCCATCGTTCTGGGGTGGGCCACGATAGGTGTTTGGGGCTCCAAAACAAGGTAAAGATATCAAAAGGGCTAAAAGACAGTCGGGGGTATTTGGGGAAGTGTGGGGGTAACCCATTGCCTGTGGCTCCAGGATGTAGGGGCCAGGTGGATGAATGTACTGATGGTGCCATTGTAGTTAGGGAGTTTTTCAGGTCTTATGGGCTGGGGTCTATGATGTATTAGCTACTGGATACTTCATATAAAATTTTATTGATTGAATTGACAAAGTATGTCTTTATTTTGAAGAATGGCACAGTGCCGCAACATGTGAACCAAGCTGGTGGTGGTTCAGAATGGGACTTGCAATTGAGGAGAAGGTTCTTTGATAGGAAATTGGATCGAGATTGACAGCTCATGATCTGCTCTCACAACACTCTGTAAATACTGAAACCGACAGTAGAATCTGGATGTGTAAGAAGCTGCTTATACTTCAGAATCTATGCATGCAAGGCTGGAGGACAGCGTTGTGCAGCAAAAACCACTTTTCTTTTATCGTTTCCCCATCTCTGAAGTCTGGAATTTTAAGGTTTTAACTAGATGTGTTTTATATGTTGGTGTTGACATGGGGTAAGGCGCGGACAGTTGATAACCTGTAGCGGAGGGGAGTCCCCATGGTTAACAGATTTAGCCTTTGTTTTTCTGACGCTGAGTCCAAAGACCACTTATTTAGGATAGGACTTGCAAAATGATTAGGACATCGTGGAACTTTTTTCATCAATAATACAGTAGTGAGGTGGACAGTGGTGAAGGCCTAACACACATGCTTTGCAATTGGAAAGTTTCAAATCTGTCAAGATTGGAAGGATGACCTGGAAGTTATAATTTCATGCAGTATGCTAACGCGTATGGAGAGAGAGGAACAGAAGAGTCTTTGAAGGAGTTAACAGAGACCTGGGACAGACCATCAATGACATTGATCTGATTGCCTGGAACTGGACATTCTTAAAACACTGTATGAGTTGGCATTATGCCAGATGATTTTATGTTAGATGGGAGGATATCATTTTTCATGCACACTGAGTGATCCACATCTTGTAATTTGGGCTAACGTATATGCTGTTCTATATCTCCACGAATCTAGGAACTTTTGCTTGCATTGTATCATTTGGTCTATGTACTGGAATTGATAACATTTGAGATTATGCAGGATTATACACAAAAGATCCTTTTTTGGCTCTCTCTTTAGCCCTATGTCTCTTATCCGTGTGAACCTCTCACACTTTTAGTTATGAAATTTGTGTTTTACTGGTCACTAAAATAAATTAAAAGAAAAGAAATATTTAAGAAATAGAGATAGTTGCTAGCCAAGTAAATAACCCTAATGCAACTATTTTAAACATAACAATTAATAAAAAAAAAATTTTAAAAGCATCCTAAAATATGACGTTTTTATGTGTGGATGCCTAACCCATCTTGACTGTTGAGCAACGATCCAATGCATTCATCGACTTACAATCAAATCATAGATGCAATTGGCATCACAGACTGCCACTACATATTATTCATCATTGCATACACCTTTAAGGTTTTACCGATTCAATATTGCAATTGCTGATAATTTAGTCCTAATAGTCACGACACACATTTTTGATACTATGTCATTGATGCATTTCGAAATGCAGGAATTGGCAGCAAGCTTATGCTTTCGTGGTCAACGAATATTCTTGCACAATGCAAGTGGTTCGTTTGGGGACGTTCCTTTAGAAGCTTCTGGAGATTTTGGAATTAACCCCGAGGATGGAGAGTTTCATCTGATGTGTCAGGTGATAGTCATTGATTTTTGCAATGTTTCGTTTTTTCTCTGTAAATTTTAGTTGCCTCCTTCTAATGACTTGTAAATTATATATTTGATACGAGATCCATTGAAATAACAATAACCAAATATTTTTCAAAGACCAAGTAACCTGTTAAAATATTGTTACCGGTGAACAAATCTAGAAAGACCTTACTAAGACCAACTATGAACTTTAGTATATATTTGTGGGACAGTGTTGTTACAGGTAGTGAGGCCCATATGAGCTGTAGTAAATATGCCAGGACATGATTAGTCTTGGTCTGGAAATATTGACCATTAACCCATTGGTATTGTTGTTACAGGTTGTGCGACCCGTTTTTTTCGTAAATATAATTTCTTGTTGAAGAACTTAGGTGGGAGCGTAGAGGTCACATAAGAATAGAAATTTTAAACTAGACCCTTGCAGTCTCTCTGTTGGATGTAGCCCTTCCATATTTGGATTCTCTTCTTTCCCGGCCTGATCTTCCCTTTCATTGGTGTTGTTAGGATGTGGCTTTCTTATGTCAGGTTGGTCCCCTTGATAGGCATTGCTAAACGTTTCTCGATTTACTTAGGCTTTTGAAGTAAAGTGGTTGACTAGATTGGTGGATTGGGGATTGTGGGTTCACGTCCACATGTTGTTGTTAGGCATGTGGCTGCATTATGTTAGACCCTTGGTCCTGTTGATAGATGATTCTCTTGGTAAGCTTGGGCTTTTGGACTTTTGGAGTAAAATGGTCATTACTCATAGCATGATGTCAGAGTGGTGGGTTCTAGGAGGTTGTGATTTCGCAAAAATGTAGTCGAACAAATGATGCTCGTCTATTTTGTTTAAATTTTTCACTATATATATGTGCTTCCTTGAATAACAATATAACATAGCTTGACTTGGGGCCTGTTACTGTTTGGGAGATGTATCGAAGATATTGTGTAGTACTCAACTTATTGCATGAAATAAGATACTTACAACAATGAGAAGAAGAACAAATTGGTACATTTGTAAGTAATACACTGTTATTGATTTTTTTTTTTGTTATCTTGATATTCTGTGCTTGTCTTAGTCACCAGATCCATTTACTTATCTTGGTCATGCTGAATCCAGTACCAGTATGTTTGTTTTTGTTTTAGATGGCACTTGGCCTTTTTAAATTATTACAGCATCTTCTATGAGGGATCTGGAACTTGTAATCCTCTTCACTTGCCTATAATGTTATTCATAATCTTTGTCTGAACCCTTTATATGCTTTTGTAGTAATTTTATTTGATGCTTCTATTCCAGGTCCCATGTGTTGAAGTAAATTCTCTTATGAAGACTTTCAAGATGAAGCCCTTGCTTTTCCCGGTATGATAAAGCACATCAGTTATTTGATGTAGTGCCAAATTATGCTTTTATAAGTCTGATGCTCATCTTTACCACTACCCTTGTAAATCTTTGACTTTGGAGGTTTAACACTTTTGGAATTTGGGCACTAATGTAAACCAGCCAGACTACTGCATATGTTTGAGTTTTCTATGTTTCCTGACTTCCTGTTGTTAATCCCCTCATTGTTCAGCCCTCTTGGAGATGACCTTAACATTCTTTTCATGATTTTAGTAAAAAAACGATTTATTAGTTATATATTTTTATCAGATTTATCATGAAAATCATGCTCAACTTGAAACGTTAGGTATATTTCAGTAAGACATGGAGTACTTATAGAAACCAATTGATAGTTTCGTTGATTTATGCATGTAGTAGTTCTAAGATGTTTTGAGAACTAAGAGGTTGAGTCACACTACGGTTAACCTAGATTTTTGGTTGTTAATAAATAATAAGCAATAAAAATGTGGTCAAACTCGCAAGTTATGCAACAAACTATACACCTTTTTGCAATTTATGCAACCTTTTTTCTTTTTTTGGACAATTTATACAACGAACTTTTTAAGTTGTGCCCCCCCCCCCCCACACACAATTTATACAGCTTAGGTTCCCCTCCCCCTCCTTCTCGAATATAGTTTTGGTAGATTGATCAAGCACAAAGGGACGACCAAGCAGGTAGTTAACAGAAGGAGAAGGATAAGAAAAGTTAAGTTGAGGTAATCCACAATGGAAGCGGGCACATTGCTGATTGTGGAGAAAAAACCTCCAAAGTAGCTTCGAAAATCTCTAGAAAGACAGATGAAAAGGAGATGAGAAACACTCTTATCCACCCCTCTATAAAGACATTGGTATTAAACAGTTCTCCGTCATCATCATTAAGATAGTGTTTCCGTGTCATAATCGTAAACAAGAACCTTTTGTTCCAAGCAATATGATTCATTGTTCTGTAGGATAACTAGTCTTACTAATTTCCTTTAAATATGTTCCACCCTTCATTTTAACCATCGCCTCACCTTATTGCATCTTTATGGTAAACACAGTTTCTTGATCTAATAATATCTTCCTTTTCTTTATTGAGTGACTGCAGTTGGCTGGCTCAATAACTGCTGTATTCAACTGTCAAGGTCCCCTGGATGCACCTGTATTTGTTGGTAGCGGAGTTGTTTCAAGGAAAACAGTTCATTCTGATTCCAGTTTCCCTGCATCTTCTGCCTCCGAAGCAATGATGAAAAGCAAAGAAGCTGGGGCAGTGGCAGCATTCGACAGCATTCCATTTTCATATGTCTCAGCCAACTTTACGTTCAACACTGATAACGATGTAATATTTGCTATATTCATGTATAAAGTAGTCAATATTTAATCTTTGGTGCCATCTTGTTTGAAAATGAACTGTGGTTTCAGGTTGCTGATTTGTATGGAATTAGGGCAACCCTCTTGGATGGTGGTGAAATTCGAGGTGCAGGAAATGCGTGGATATGCCCTGAGGTATTGCTGATGTAGATTCTTGTAGTAGAAGCAGCAAACTTTCATGAACTGTTTTTTAAGTTGCATATTCTTATGTACTGCATATGTGGCATTGTGTAATGAATTAAATGCTATTTTATTTTTCTTTTTTCATCACTTTTGCTTGTATTAAAATATATACTCTTCTTAGATCAAAACTGTCATTAGTTTAAAGTGTTGGGCATCATTCTCAACTATATGGGACGAAACTTCCTTGAATACATATATAATGTATCAGTATATGAACACGCAAATTGATTAATATAGAACCAGCGGCTGTGAAGACCGACTTTAGTGTAAGTGTGAGCGGGAGAGGGAGAGAGGGTGAGTTCAGGAAGATACGGAGAATGCGAAGGAAAAATTAGAAAGTGGACAGACAGACACAATTTTGCATCACCCAACTCTTAAGACACTTTCTAAAATTGGTTGTTTAACGATAGAAGACATGTATTTTATACAAAGCATTAGTACTGATAGTTTAATTAAGGGGCACACACACCTAAATAAAATATTGGTAATTAATGAAGATAATAGTTATTATGGCCTCTAAAAGAAGGTACCTACATATTGGCTATGTTGTTGGTGTTCTGCTGTTTTTACTTTTATTTTTATTAGGACGATAAATGTGATTAATTCATTTTATACCAAAATTTTGACTAAGGGCACCTCTCCTGTCAAGCAGTCCAACTAATTCATTATGTCGTTGAGGAACTGAGACTTGAGATTTTCGACAAGAGCAACATAAGCCTTTATTGATAAAATTGTCATAGGAGTTGCTTTAATATTGATTTTTGAATTTTGTTTTTACATGGTTTGCATTCAAGAGCAATGGACGTAAGTCTTATTCTTACATTGCTTTAATATTTCAAATGTAAACACTCAGTGATCCTTTTACATTTGAAAAAGGGTGAAGTGGATGAGACAGCAATGGACGTAAATTTTTCTGGTAATTTGGCCTTTGACAAAGTGATGTATCGGTATGTCCCTGGTGAAGTTCTACTCATGCCATTCAAGCTAGGGGAACTAAATGGAGAAACCAAGCTTTCTGGCTCCCTTCTAAGGCCGTAAGGTTCTGATATCTTTTATAATTATTGGTGAGAATATCTAACTGTCTAAGTTTAATTCATATTTAGTTGGGCATGTGTAGGAGATTTGACATAAAGTGGGCTGCACCAAAAGCTGAAGGGTCATTCAGTGATGCTCGTGGGGATATTATTATTTCACATGACTCTATTATGGTCAATTCATCAGCAATTGCTTTCGATTTATACATGAAAATTCAAACATCTTATCCTGATGAATATTGGTTAAATAAAGAAGATCTTGATGTAAAGATTGCAATGCCCTTAACTGTTGAGGGAGTTGAACTAGATTTACGAATGCGGGGGTTTGAGTTCTTCAGCTTGGCTTCTTCTTATTCTCTGGATTCTCCAAGACCTATGCATTTAAAAGCTACTGGAAGGGTGAAGTTTCTGGGGAAAGTTGTCAATAACTGTGGTTCCATTAATATGGGTGTGGTTAACCCTGATATGCTAGGGATGCATAAAATTGATAACAGGAAGAAAAGTAGTCTTGTTGGAGAGATTGCAATCTCAGGTATCAAACTGAATCAACTGATGCTAGCACCCCAGTTGCTTGGATCTTTGAGCATTTCACATGAGAATATAAAGGTATTGAAACATGCAATTGAACACAATGCAAATTACAATTTAAGCTTTTTTTTTTTTTTTTTTTTCTTTTTGTTCTGCTTAGGTTTTTTCGTTTCTCATGCCAACGTTAGGCTATTGTTATTTTTTACAACTTGTTCTAGAATAATAGAGTGCTTTTCTCGACCTGTAATTTAAGGTTGTTTATACCATTACTGGGAAATACCTGTAATGAATTTTTTTCTTCACAATTTCTGATCATTATAACGTTAGAGTGCTTTTCTCGACCTGTAATGAAAAAAATGAAACCACACAATTACATGATTTCTGATAATGGACCAATAATAAGCTTGAACCATTTGTATTCCCGATATAGACTGAGCCAGATTGGGGTGATATCTCGTCTGTTCTTTAAGTCGTTTGGGTAAAGCGTTTCATTGGTGGAAGAACTGAGAATAATTCATGTTTATGATTAAACCACATCTTTGCCTGTATTTATCTTCATTTAATTGGTTTCAATCAGAAGCTGCACCAAATACTAAGCCTCGGTATTTTGTGATTAAAGGTTTGATTGGACTTTGGTTTGCACAAAGAATGAAAATACTGGAGGAGCACCCTCTCTCTGTTTTATTTCCCTGGATAGATCAGCAACCTCTTAAAACTCTATGATTTTGTTTCTCGCTCTTATCTTTATGTTTTTCTTGGATTCTGGTAGACCCTTACTATGAGCATACTGATACTACAGGCGTTTTAAATGAATGGTATTTGTTCATGGTTTTTCTGATATGGGTGCATCCCAACACACTCAAGTACTTGTATGCTCCAACATAAACCTGCTTTTATTTATCGTCATTCTCTTATGTTACTGGTGGTTTGGAGTTAAAAGGTGTAAGCATGACTTGTTCATCTTTTGTGTTCTATACAGTTGGATGCCACGGGTAGACCAGATGAAAATTTAGCTTTGGAGGTTGTTGGACCTTTACGACCCATAATGGGTCAGAACTTGCAAAATAGGACAACGCTGTCCTTTTCACTTCAAAAGGGACAATTGAAGGCTAACATTGGTTACCAACCACAGCATTCAGCTAACATCGAGGTACTTAATATATTATGTTTTACAGTTTTATTAGATCACCAGTTTATGAATAATTAGATGCAAATAACTTGTGATCTTAGAAGTTCTTATGTTTGTCTGTTTTCATATGCCTCATTATTTCATTGTTTGATATGCATGGCATACTTTGAATCTCCTTTTACCTTTCTATTCAATTTGGGCAGGTGCGCCATTTACCGCTTGACGAATTGGAGCTGGCTTCCCTGCGGGGAACAATACAACGGGTGAGATCATATATTACAGACATGAACTCAATAATTGACGAGTTTACTTTAGTTATGCAAATATTATGGGGTTGATTTAACCACTATGTTTTTTATACTGAAATTGTGTGAATTGTCAAGGGTCATTTTTTGAAAGTCAAAATTTTCAAGGGTCGTTCTTTTTATTGTTTTGCATATAGTCTGTTTATCCATATATGTTTTGGAGCTCCTAGGAATTGGTTAATTGTTGCAATTCCTACCATGCATCACAGTATCAATTAGGAATTTAGGAGTATATTTTGTTAGTAGCAGTTGTAGCGATCATTGCTAAGGCATTTTCTGCTTGGTGTTTTCAGGCAGAACTCCAACTAAATTTTCAGAAAAGGAGGGGTCACGGCTTATTATCAGTCCTTCGTCCTAAGTTCAGTGGTCTGCTCGGTGAAGCCCTTGACGTGTCTGCTCGATGGAGTGGGGATGTTGTAAGTAATAAATTTGCTGTTTTAAATAGCTGTCTTTTATTCTAATCATGAGTTATCTTGTTTCACCAATATCATGTTGCAGATATAGAAACAAAGAACAATGAAATACTCGTAGGTTCTTTTATTCCCACAGTTTTTTGTAGTTGATACACTAGATTATAGCTTTGTCCGGGTATGATACTTTAACCCAGACTCAGATCTATTTGGGAACTAAGCAAGCTGTTACTCTGTTAGGAGTTAGGACCTATGCCAGTAAAGGAATTTACTTCAGGTAAAATCGCGGAATGATTTTATTTAATGTGGTTAAACTTGGAAACACATTAGTTTGTGAAACACCATATAAGGTTAATGTTCAAGAAAAAAGAATTTTTTTAGTTAGGTGTCATTTATTGGTTCGAGATTTTTGCCTATGAAATCCTACTTTTTCATGGATAATGTTCGGGAAACAGGTACATATGGGAAAAGTGATGCAGTCATGCATAAAGATATGTACTTTGAACCGAATTCAAAGAACTGGATTCGACAACCAATGTTCTTAACCAAGAACCCACACAAAGAGAAGACTCTTCTCAAAACACACAATTCAATTAACCAATCAACACCCACTTGGCCAATGGCCTACAACTCTTTAAATAGGAAAAACAATCCTTGGAAAGCAAGGAAACCTAAACCTAGACCAATTCTAATGAAAATAGAAAACATAATTCGAAATTAAAATAACCCTAAAATAAAAATACCCTAAAACACCTAAAAACATCAATTAAACATAAACCTAAAATCCCTAATAATTCTAAAAACATGTAGTAGCAATCTTGGCACAAAGTAGGGGTTTTAAACCCTAGAATGCATCAGCTCTCCCCGGGTTCGAAAAAGTTCGTCCACGAACTTGAATCTTTCAAATTCACCAAAACAAGTAGTAGTTGCACGTTGGTGCTGCAAGCTCGAACTTGGCCTATGTAAATCAAGGAGTCTACCTCGAATTCTTCCCAAAAATCTGCTCACTCTCATAAGAAGCAATAACCCAAAAAGTTGTATTCTTCCACGAACTTTACTTGCATAAAAATCAAATTTTAGGAACTTAACAAAACAATGATACTTGAAACACAAAATCTCCAAGTGTTTTCCATGAAAAGAAGGAACATATCGCTGAAAATTGGCTATAAAAGATTCCCAAATCGGATCAACACACACACCAAATTCTTGAGAAAACACATCTTCAACAACATCTAGGGATTCTTCCTCAAAGAGCGGAAAAAATTCATTCAATTCAAATGTTTTTGAACTATGAAACTTGGTTCTTGTAACCTCCTCCTTCTCGGCAAAGATATCAAAAAAATCACTTAAATATCGACATCCTTGTTTGCAAAATTCACCCATGGATTCTTTGTAAACCTGGCGCGCATGACATATAGCTTCGAATTCTTCTTGTGATATGTAATGCCTAGTTGAAAGAAGAACAAATTTCTTGCCTTTCCACATAATACTATAACCATTATATTGCACATTAAATCTAGCATCTGTTTCTAATGTCCATGGATTTCCCAACAAAAGATGACATGCATCCGTGTCGACTATATTACACCACACCCGATCAACAATATCTCCAATGGAAAAATCAACCAAACAATTGTTTTCAACCACTTCCAATTGTAATTTCTCAACCGCTAGTTTTGAAATAAAATTAACATTATGTTTAGGGTCGATCACAAAAGAACACAACTTGCCTCCAATAGTACACAAAGAACGAAAAGCATGATCTTGAATCCAATCCTTATACCAATTCTCCATTTGATTTAAACTAATACCAACGAACATGACCAAAGAAAAAAAATTGAATTTTTTTCTGCGATGACCAATAAACAATGAACAGTAACTCGATTTTTTTTTTTTTTTTATTTTAAAATACCTCAAACAAAGCAGCGGAAGACTTTGAAAAGAGCGGTGGCAGTGAGGGCGCTTGAAACGACGAAGAAGATGAAAAAAAATTCAAGATTTTTGAGAACTTAGAAGCCTCAAAACCTTGCTCTGATTACCAATTTGATGCAGTCGTGCATAAAGATATGTACTTTGAACCGAATTCAAAGAACTACGACGATTTTCGGGATTCGACAACCAATGTTCTTAACCAAGAACTCACACAAAGAGAAGACTCTTCTCAAAACACACAATTCAATTAACCAATCAACACCCACTTGGCCAATGGCCTACAACTCTTTAAATAGGAAAAACAATCCTTGGAAAGCAAGGAAACCTAAACCTAGACCAATTCTAATGAAAATAGAAAACATAATTCGAAATTAAAATAACCCTAAAATAGAAATACCCTAAAACACCTAAAAACATCAATTAAACATAAACCTAAAAATCCCTAATAATTCTAAAAACATGTAGTAGCAATCTTGGCACAAAGTAGGGGTTTTAAACCCTAGAATGCATCAAAAGGGTGTGGAGTTTTATCACCTTCATGACCAATATTGGCTGGAGATTTTTCCACTTATTAGTGGATAATGTTTCTCTGTATAGGATACACATGGGGAAAGGTTGAAAAGTATAACCATCTTCATGAACAATTTCGGCAGGACATTTCTCCCATCCCTTACCCCCCCCCCCCCCCCCCTCTCTTCCAAAATAAGAGAGAATGTAATTTTTCCCAGCAAAATTGTTCATTAACGTGAGGGCTTCCTGCACCCTTTCCCCCATATGCTTCAAATTCTATGAAGATTGTCAATATGTGGAATTCCATGGGTGAAAGTGCTTGGAACATTCATATTCCTGTAAACACCGAGAAAGACATTCAATTATTTCATGATTTCATCAAATAGTTTATAAGCACAATCATCCACCTTGACAATTCAACTAAAGAAGCAAAACACCAATAAGCCCAATGAAGGTGAGCTGTGGTCTATTGGTCAATGCTTGGGAAAGCACAATCATCGACCTTGACAATTCAACTAAAGAAGCAAAACACCAATAAGCCCGATGAAGGTAAGCTGTGGTCTATTGGTCAATGCTTGGGAGGTTGATATATATAAATCTAATTCAAAGTATAAAGAAATAATCTCTCTCAGAGATGTTTGAAGCACGCAACGATGGAGGAAGAGGCTATTCAGTTTTCTTCTTGAGTCCTCTCTAGGCATGAAATTTATTGACTTCAAAGCCCTAGATCTGTGATGCATTTACAAACCAAACCAAATCTTGATCCTGTTTTTAACTGAAAATCCTTTATCCCACGGAAAAAATGGAATTAGCACAGCAAAAGGGAAGAAGAACAATCTTGGGTGTTCAGCTTGGGATGAATGAGTAGGCTCGACCTAAATTATTTCTCTTAATAAACAATACACGTAAATTATTGTAGTTAATCCTTCTATCAGACTTGGGTAAATTGTCAAACCACCACACTTTAGTATGATGACTTAATCTCGAAACAATTCAGTTCTTATTTGAGCTCTAGATGAAGAATCACATTTCAATATCATAAGTCCGTTGCTAATTGAAGAAAAATTAAGCAATATCAACATTTTTTCTTGAAGCTATTGTATTATCTTGTTTCTGTTACTCACTCAAACAACTAATACCTGAAGGTATTCTAATATCTTCCCTCATATATGTTTTTATGAATGTGTTGATAAATTTTGTCTTATGTTTTTTTATACGTTTTAGATGTCATGGTTCTCAACTTTTTTGTGTTATTTTGTATCGCATTATGACACGGATGTTGGCATATGATTTTCAGATTACTGTTGAAAAGACAGTTCTAGAACAAGCTAACAGTAGATATGAGCTTCAGGGTGAGTATGTATTACCTGGCACACGGGATAGATCCCCTGCTGGTAAGGAGAGAAGTGGTTTGTTGGAGAGGGCAATGTCCGGACATTTAGGTAGTGTGATATCTTCCATGGGGAGGTGGCGAATGAGACTAGAGGTTCCTGGAGCCGAAGTCTATGAGATGCTTCCACTTGCAAGGCTTCTTTCTCGAAGCACTGATCCTGATGTTCGTTCTAGATCGAAGGTAATATTAGTTTGTGGAGTTGGATATTATACCTGTAACGGAGTGCTGAATTCGTGAGGCTAATGTCTTGAAGTATTGATATTGCTCTTTTTGTTTTTTTTAAAAAAAAAAGACTAGTGTAATTGACATGCAATGAGATAAACATATTGCCTTCTTATCTTCATATAGCCTGAAAATCAAATGGCTCAGAGATGCTTTAGGGAACCCTTAAAGAGTCGAGTACTATGTAACAGAAATTTGTGCATTCCTAGATGGATTGTTATTTATCAGGCAGTTCAGAATCTTCAGCATTCTGTCTTATGTTCTTGAACAATTACACAAACCTTACTTTTTATATCAAATTTAATAGATATTTTGCACCCCCCCCAGATCATGACAACCACGTCTTGAATTGGTGGGGGGGCTGAGTGGGATGGTAAGTGCCAAAATCTCTCATCTACTATCCCCTTGAGTTTAGCTGGACACCTTTACTTTAAAGCATATTTATAGAGAGGCAAACAGTTTAGCTGACTCTTTAACATCTACTATCTTACTGTATCTTGCATTGATGTAATTCCTAGTTTCTTCTCCGAGGACATTAGGAAAATTGTGTTTAATGACTTAATAGGGCATAGTACAAAAGATTGTAACCAGCTTATTATCTATTTTATTAATGAAACGGGGTAAAAAGAAACCCTCTTAAGAAAAGTTTCAAAAAATATAGTCTTTTTAATTAATTTTTCTCAGAAGACTTATTAGTGAGTCAGCGATGCATTTTAAGTTTTTGAACCATCTGGATGAATTTACAAATTGCCAAATTGGTGCCAAGCTTCACATCATCAAGAACAAGATGTTATATCATATTTTATTTCATTTCAATCTTTTCTTACATCCAATTTATTTGTTCTTTTATTAAGGAGGTTGTGACAGCCCAAAATTCATGATGAAAAACCGCTGGGCTGAGATATTGGCTATAATTGATAGCCTATGGCCTCTTACCAAAAGTTTTATGTTTTTCCTAGTTACCCCCTTCCACAAGATGCTTGATTGTCTTGTTTGTAATATATATCATTAATCTGGTTGTGATATCCGTTCCACCATTTGCAGGAGCTTTTTATACGAAATCTGCAATCTGTGGGATTATGTGCCGAGAGTCTTGCTGACCTGCTTGAGGTAAGTTTTAGTCCACAAGGCATCTTAGATGTAGTTCTGTTAGTGTAGAAGACCCATGGATAATGTAGAAAATACTATAACTATTGTAGGTAAAATATGTGCGATTGGTTATAATTTAGTGTTAGTTGAATGGACTACCAAATCATCTTATTGGATTTCAGGTTATACGTAGGCAGATTACACCATTGGATGAAGTTATTCTCGAAGATATAAGTCTTCCAGGTTTGGCTGAACTAAAAGGTCATTGGCATGGGTCTCTTGATGCTAGCGGTGGAGGCAATGGTGACACAATGGTAACCTCTATGAAACCCCGTTTAATTAGGTAATTTTTTTTGATAGGCTGTTTAGCTAGGTATGCATACATGAATTCTACTCACATTCAAACTGACCAACTTACTTTCAGATTAATGGAGTACGCATTTATCTATGTGAAGATGATTTTTCTTACATGAAATTTTGGTTTAGACGAATTTCTAAATATATGCATTGTAAAATGGCAATGTTGAAACAGGTGGCAGAATGTTGATTGAAACTTCAAAGTGCAGTATTTGATTGTTTGTTCAAGTTTGTTATCTAAAAATATGTGATTAGTTTGCTGATTGGTCATTGTTGAGGTGAGTTTAAGACCACATAACTATCCAAGAATAAGGAAATGTCCAGGTTGTCATGTACAAGGACAGTAATGGTAGAATTCAAGGCACTTTCTGGAGTCTTGTAATATTAACTTCATGGTTGGATGTTGGTCGTCAGAGGATTGGTAGAATGGACTTTTAAAATGACTAGAATTATAAAAAACAAATAATAATATCGAGAAAATAATTTAAGTTTACAAAAAATTATCTCAGTAGAGAGGGTTTTGTAAGTCTTCTACGTCTAACCTGTGGGACTAAACCACACAAGGAGCAGAGATTACCAGTTGCTCATCAAATAAAGACGTCCGAGGTAGTGATGGTGATTGCTAGGGTTTTGTAATTTTTTTTCAGTGGCTATGGTTTAGTTTCCACAAAGCAACTGGTATAACTTCAAAAATCGACAAAGATGGGCTACTCCAGGACAAAAGGAGGCTGATATATGCCTTTATAAGGCCCTAAAAAGGGCTGGATAGGATCAGTGGATCTGCGAGACAGGAATGGCAGCATAGGTGGTGGCAGACTACTGGCAGCACAGACAAGGCCTTAAAGGCTGCGGCAACACAAACAAGGACAGGGGAGACACGGCAGCAAAGCAAGGTGCAGAAAAATAGCGGAAACAGAAAAACAAATTTGACAAAAAGGCTTCGTCGGAGCTCCGACACCGACACCTGAGTTAGCATTGCCGGTGGTCGAAAACCATGACCCACCATGGCTCTGATACAGTAGAAATATAAAAGACAAAAGAAAAAATAGGTTAAGTTTACCAAACGACAAAAATAGGTTAATTTTATACTAGAAATAGGCTTTGTGTAAGCTATGTGGACTAAACCACACACCAAACAACAACACCCTTACTTCCAACAAAATATATGGTTGAGGTTGTGGATAGAGTGAGACTCCGCAGCAATCTTTCATCCTTTTTGGTATTCTAACGTTCCTTGGATCATGAGAAACAGTTGGGTACAGTTTTTTATTAGACTTCATGTTATGATAGGAAGGTTAGTATCAAAATTACGTGCAAGATGCGCGAGGGATATATTGTATGTCAGTTTATAAAACTTCTATCAATGAGTACTGAGTAATGCCATCTTGGATTTGCTCTAGATATCATTTTAACTGTTCAAGTCAATTTTTGCTACTAAATGCTTTTTGTTTTTCCAGGCTGACTTTGACTTTCATGGGGACGACTGGGAGTGGGGAGCCTACAAAACTCAGCGTGTTCTTGCAGTTGGTGCATACAGCAACAATGATGGTCTACGCCTTGAGAAAATGTTTATTCAAAAGGATAACGCAACCATCCATGCGGATGGGACCCTTTTGGGTCCAATAAGCAACCTTCATTTTGCTGTTCTGAATTTTCCGATTGGTCTAGTTCCTACTCTAGTGCAGGTCATAGAATCCTCAGCAACAGGTGCTTTACATTCTCTACGACAAGTTTTGACACCCATTAAGGGTATATTGCACATGGAAGGAGATCTCAGAGGAAGTCTTGCAAAGCCTGAATGTGATGTGCAAGTAAGGCTATTGGATGGTGCTGTCGGTGGCATTGATCTTGGGCGAGCTGAAATTGTGGCTTCACTAACCTCAACCAGTCGCTTCCTCTTCAAAGCCAACTTTGAACCTGTTATCCAAAGCGGTCATGTGCACATACAAGGAAGTGTTCCTGTGACTTCTATCCAAAATAGCATGTTAGAAGAAGAAGATAAAGAAGTTGATAAGGGAAGAGGATTGTGTATCCCAGGTTGGGCAAAGGCAAGAGAGTCCATTGATGAAACTAGTGAAAAGAAGGCACCCAGAGATAGAACTGAAGAAGGTTGGGATGTACATCTAGCAGAAAGTCTGAAAGGTTTAAATTGGAACATATTGGATGTAGGAGAAGTTAGGGTTGATGCAGATATTAAAGATGGGGGAATGATGTTGTTGACAGCCTTGTGTCCCTATGCCAACTGGCTGCATGGAAATGCTGACATTATGCTCCAGGTAACAGTAGATAACATCAGTTGTTTGATAGAGTTAACACCTTTGGAATTTATGGATGTGCAAGGTCATCACTTCTAAGACAGTGGTTGTTTTAAACGAAATAGGTCCGAGGTACAGTTGAACAACCAGTGCTGGATGGATCTGCAGCTTTCCACAGAGCATCTGTATCGTCGCCAGTGCTTCGCAAGCCTCTAACAAATATTGGTGGTACTGTTCATGTGAAATCGAATAGGCTTTGCATTAGTTCACTGGAAAGTAGAGTAAGCAGAAGAGGAAAGCTATTTTTAAAAGGGAACTTGCCTTTCAAAACAAGTGAAACGGCTCCTGGTGATAAAATTGACTTAAAATGTGAAGTTTTGGAAGTGAAAGCAAAGAACATCTTAAGGTATACTCATTTTCATGTTAGAATGCATACAACTGGGCTGCCTAATTTACCTTAATCTCTTGATACTAACTGAAATTTTCCTTGAGTTTCAGTGGTCAGGTTGACAGTCAGATGCAAATTACTGGTTCTATACTGCAACCAAACATTTCTGGAATGATTAAATTGAGTCGTGGAGAAGCATATTTACCCCATGACAAAGGTAATGGTACTGCTATGATTAATAGATTGGCAGCAAACAGCTCTAGCCTTTCTGCCTCAGGGTATGGCCGAATGACTGCTTCAGGATATGTTTCTCGGTTTTTCAGTTCAGAACCTGCTACTTCACATGCCAAATTTTCTCAGCCTTCAGGTACTAAGTACTAACAGATTTTCTCACCCTTCAGTTTGATATTTAAAATTATATATCACTATGGTTGTGGATTTGACGCAATCTTGCATAACTGTAGAGTGTAGACGAAGTTGTGGTCTTGGATCTAGATCTTACTTCTTTGGCAGTTTTATATTATAGTTATATGCTCATAGTAGGTGAAAAGGTAGTACTATAGTTTGTTGAAATTGTCATTGATATTAAAGATGAGGCCAAGGTCTGTAAATGTCTGTGATCAGGTTCTCTGAGAAGCTTCTGCTTTATTTTTCCCTCATTCATTGTTGAAACGATTTTAAAATATCATTATCCGAGTTCAGTTAAGGTTGCACAAAAATTGGAAAACATTCACTACAAACTGAATTGTGGCTATGCGAGATTCAGTTTGTAATGATTAAAATATCATGAATCTTTCTGGTGCTTCTGGAAGTTGTACTTACTTCAAATTTTACAGGAGAACGAGCTGTTGGTGAAGAGAAAATGGACCATATAAATGGTAAGCCAAGAGTTGATTTGCGTCTCACCGACCTCAAGCTTCATCTTGGACCAGAGTTGAGGATAGTATATCCTTTGATTCTCAACTTTGCTGTTAGTGGGGACCTTGAGCTAAATGGTGTGGCTCATCCGAAATGGATAAAACCTAAAGGAATTTTGACATTTGACAACGGCGATATTAATCTTGTTGCCACTCAGGTAAGGCCATTCGTGTTTGCTGTTTTGAGTTTTATTTGTGTGTTCGGTGCACTCTTTGTTGATACTATTCAAATCCAGGTGAGGCTCAAAAGGGAGCATCTAAACATAGCAAAATTTGAGCCTGATCTTGGGATAGATCCAATATTAGATTTAGCATTGGTTGGATCTGAATGGCAATTGAGGATCCAAGGGAGAGCGACTAATTGGCAGGACAATTTGGTGGTGACCTCAACACGCTCTGTGGAACAGGATGCCTTGTCACCTACTGAGGTACTACTAGTCATAACTTCTCAGGTCATATGAGTATTTTCTGGATTATAAACATATTAAATCATAAGTCCGGCTATCACAGGTGACTTCCTGTGACTTATCACGCAAAGTCACAGTCCTAGCCGTTGGATTCTTCGAGATCTTAAAACATAACTCTGACCTGTCTATAACTCTCTGACTAGGAAAGAGATACTAAAAAACATAAAACTATCGTAAACATTGATTTTCCTTGCCTCTCTCCCTTCATCTTCTTAACTTATTACTGGTAAGCCCCTAATAGATCTGAAAATCTTTGGACGAAAAATAAATCCCATAATACACAAACAAACTCTAGAATTTCTTTTAATCAAACTGCACAATTTTAAGGTTTATCACCCAATTTTCATATTTATGATAATTTTACTCAAGAACCACACAATGTTTTCAAAGATTTTACAGTGAAAAACTGGATTGTTAAACAAATTAATCATGTAGTCATGAAATCAATACAGTAATACCAAATTGTTCAAAGCTTTAGGTAGGTTTTGTAGAAGCATAGAGCTTTATCATTGGGAGAACAAATAACAATCTAGTAAGGATAGAAAAAGTCTGCTTTCTCTTCTTCCTTCGTCTGTATTTTTTTGTTGTTTTAATCTTTCAATTTGTTCATCTTCCACTTTAAGTGAGTTTAGAAGCAGCAAGATCTGAAACTTGGAGATAGAAATAAAAAAATTGAGGTTTTTAATCTCATTTGGTGCCATGTTAGGTCAGGAAATTAAATCTTAAAGGCACGTGTTTGGTTAATTTTATGATTGAACCAATTAGTGTTTGATTAATTGAAGAACTTAATTTTTTTTTGTTTGAAAGATGAAGATGATTAAAAAGGATGATTATATTGATATGGAAAGGGAAGAAAAAGAGAGAGGAGGAAAAACTTTATCGCTTTAATTAATTTTTGGTTGCTTTGTTGCCACGTATCAAATAAACTGTCCAACTCATTAGCCAGGTCAGTGACTTTGCGTGATAAGTCACAGGAAGTCACCTGTGATAGCTGGGCTCTTATATCATTGTCAGAGTCCAATTCCTTACCCTAGTTCCTGATATATATTCTTCTCTGCTAAATAAGACCAACTTGTACTGACATGAAGTAGGGAGAATGGGTGAGAGAAGACCTCAACTCACTCCCTACAGCCACCAAGTACACACGAGACCAAACACTAACAAAGAAAAGGGGAAAGAAACCCTCTAAGAGCCCATGAGAAGACAGCCAACTGGAGACGAGCTTTTTATATGATGACCTTTCCTTTCTATAGTATCCAGCAGCCAGTATCACAAAGCTTCTTTGAGCCTCAAAAGCAAACCTTAACTGTGACTACTATGTCTTCAAAAGTAGCTTAATTTCTGGATTACCGCAATACCCAAGACATTGCCAATCCTTCCCAATAGTCTTCTGAGATTATCTCTTGGCTGCTAAATTAAAGCTCATGCCCTGGAGACAACTGCTCCCAAGCTAAGCTGGTCTTGGAGCGAAAGAAAAGGTGGGCAATAGTACCGGATCACACAATGTACATACTGCTGAAACTTGAATACATCTGATGCATAAAGGTCCCTTGTTTGCTCTCGCTACTCGTTCTATTCCCTGTCCCATTAGCCACCTCTTTGGTAAGAATTCCAATTTCCAAGAGCCACCTGCAGTGATGAGAAGTTAATCTCTGTATCTTGTCAATCTTGTAGAGCCTGTCTTTGAGGACAAAATTGCCAATCCATGTATCTTGCCAAAATCTTACTATCCTTTATCAACAGGAATTTATGTCCCTTTAATGAACTCAACAAATTTGCCAAAATCATTCACCACAAAGAAGAAGTATTGGAGATTTAGAGCCATGCTTAGTGCACCAACCCCCTTACCTCCATTCGTAGTATAACAATACCTGCTTACAGGCCTTTAAGCTATCCATCCGTACTTTGTAGACTTGGACCTTGATCTTGTCCTCCCTTAAACATAAAATCTGCCCATCCCTACGTGCCGGGTTGAGATCCAAACCTGGGCTTCCTACTAGCACACACTCAGGCCCACTTTGTACCAAAGAGGAAAGAGAGACGGATACCTGTCTGATTGTCAGGCCCAGGATCAGCCTTCTTCAGCTTCTCCTCTACATCACTCACCTGGGCATGCTCCTGGGCCTCTAATAATGCTAGATCTGAGCCCTCAGAACTCACTGGACCTCTGGATGGATCAGAGAAACCATATTACGAATGCTCCTACCTATTAATCCTCTTCAAAGTATTTCTAACATTGACATTTAAAGCGAGAATCTTTTCTAATTTTACAAACTCCTCCGCACCGGATGTTGATCGGTAGGGCTGATAATAGTTGATCACATGAACAATTAATGTCATGCGGATCAAAATGTCTGCATAAATGTTATACAGCACATGAGAGGATATGCTCATTTGTCAAACATGTATGGACTTACACAGGTGGTCATTGGCTTTATCGCGTCACCCCGTTGATAATAGTTTATTTTCTTCTAAGACTTCAAGTAGAAGCACATGTTTGAACCTGAGACATACCTCATATAAAACATATGCCTTGCCTAGCCTTGTTTATCTTATTTGTAAGTCAAAACAGGACTTATAATTTCCTATGGACATTGAGTATCCATGTGGAATTGTAATTGTCCTACGTGGCACTTCGAACTTATTAGAGATGCTCTTAGATTCACCATATTGTATAGCCAAAATTTTAAATCCTCATGTATTTTATTATCATTTTTCTTTTACCAATTGTCCTTTCACTTTACTTCACAAAAGTATGTATTCCTTTTTCAGCTGAAATAAACTTTAGGGTCTGTTTGATTCGGGTGGGATTCTTTCCCAGTAAATTTTTATGAAGGGTAAATTCGTAATTGTATAATATAATAAGAAGACTCTGTCTCTCTCCCTTTCGTTACTTCTCTTCTTCTCCGTTCTCCATTTTCACTAATTCCACCCCCTGTCCTCTGTTTTCACTGGTAAACTGATTTACTGCTCGAATCAAACAGACCCTTATTGATTTTGGATCAATTCTGGATACTAACAGAGTAGCTAATAAGCTAATTCTTGAATTTTATTTTTTATTGATATTGTACTTCCGTCTTTATAAATTTCAATTTTTACAGGCTGCTAGAATGTTCGAGACCCAACTGGCGGAGTCAATTCTAGAAGGTGATGGCCAGCTTGCATTCAAGAAGCTTGCAACAGCAACACTTGAGACCTTGATGCCTAGAATAGAGGGGAAGGGGGAGTTTGGACAAGCTCGATGGAGGCTTGTATATGCACCGCAGATCCCTAGCTTGCTCTCACTTGATCCTACAGTGGATCCTCTCAAATCACTTGCGAATAGTTTTTCTTCTGGTACTGAAGTTGAAGTGCAGCTTGGGAAACGTCTGCAGGTAATCTCAGTAATGTTTTTTTGTTTTCATGTGTGTCTTTGTTTTGTGTTTGTTATGGGCGGTCAATGGTGCCACAGTTAGTGTGCAGAAGGTTGATATTTTTGGCAAATACTTCTGTTTATGGTGAGGTTCACATCACCTCAAGAGGCTGGGTGAGGGAAAACCTCACACCATCCTCAAACCAAATGAAAAGCAGAAAAGAATACTCAGAATTCTTTTTATGATCCCACATTATCCCCAAGGGAAAATAAAATCCTCAAAGCAATCCCCTTTTCTTCTGCTCAACCCTTTGTTCACGAACTCTTTTAGAATTTTTGTTTCGTAATTCGTACCTCCTTACGTTTTATATTATCTTTAAGTGTTCAACCCTTGCTTACTTACACTCCTCAGATGAAGCTAAGACCTAGCTCAATCCAAAGTTTGTTGAACCCCTGATGGTGTGAATTACAGTGTTCATCCAATTTGACTTATTTGGATTTCCAGCCTAGTGCTCCAAGAACTTGTGGAGAAGATCCTCTCTGCAATGGGGATATATCCTGATTCCAAGAATTTTTTTTTTCTGGTCTTCTACATTTAAGAATTGAAGTGAAAGATTATTTTTAATTGGTCGATCAAAAGAGCCCTGATTTCCAATAATCCTCAATCGGCGGTATAAATTTACCCAGTAAATAATGGTGACTAGAGGTGAATATTTTAGTTGTAGATCTTTTATAAGGCACATTTTTGTGTTTCCAGGCGTCGATGGTCAGACAAATGAAGGACTCAGAAATGGCAACTCAATGGACCTTAACTTATCAACTCACAAGCCGGTTGCGGGTGCTCCTTCAGTCTGCTCCTTCGAAACGCCTACTGTTTGAGTATTCCGCTACATCTCAGGATTGATCAAAAAGTCTTTCACTACCAAGTTTTCTCATATATCATATTGGCATCCAGACGTCCCTAGTCTTTTTTTTTTTTTTTTGTTAATATAAATCTGATGATGTAAATAGCTAATCTAGGAATATTCTTTTTGTATGAAGCATTTTGTATAGTTCCTCCTTCAGAATGTATACCTGATGTAAGCCAAAACCCATTTCCTAGTAATTGATTAATGATTATTAAAGCATGCCCAAATTTTCTCATCTTTTCCAATTTTTTCTTCCCTAATTCATAGTATTTATACTGCCTATCCTTGCAGATGTAAACTAGGAATATGTGAATTGTCTGCCTCAGTAACAGCAAAATCAGTAACATTTGATTTGTTTAGTAAAATGATGACTATCTAAAAGGAGGAGCTCTCAAATTCAAGATTTTTCTCCATCTTTTAAAGATTTCATACCATAGGCAGGCATTGAAAGAAAAAGAAGAATACCATGATAAAACTCTCAACATCTCCTTCCTATATTATCAAAATTGCATCATAGGGAAATGAGGCATACAGACAACTTTGATATTAAAAATTACAAAGCAATCACCAAAATCTCCATGGATCTTTGAATGGAGGGACATAGTCGTTTGTAGGAGGGAGAAGGCGGAATGAATCAACTGTTTTCTGTAAGATTGGTCCCATCTGTATCATCAGAAAAACATGGCATCAATAACTAGAAAAAACCAAACCTGGATTTCCTACATTAAATAACAACATAAGAATGACATGACACTGACAGTTTGAATGCTCCAAACTTAAACTTGAAAAGAAAATTTTCAATAAGCTGATGAGCAACTCCCTTGGCATCCTTCATTAAACTTTGGCAATTGGAGTGTGGCTGATGTAAGAGAACTGGAATTCATTTTATTTCATTGAACTTGAGAGCTGAAAGTGAAGTGGAAACTAAGGCTTTCTACAGCTGACGGTAGGAAAAGATTTTACAAGTAACTATTCTGTAGGGCAATTTTGGTCAAAATCAGAGTATGCAAGATAATCTTATGAAACTATATATACCAAAAGGACAGACCCCATTTGACCATCTTTGTCGAGAGGACTGCTTTCGCTGGCTTAGCCAAAAGGGCAAAGACTTATGATCAGACATCTGATCATACATCTGATCATAGAATCAGATTGTGTTGTAATTTGAATTGTACATCATTAGTGTAGGGTATAGTTGTGTTGATTTTGGTGTGATGTAGTATATGAATGGACGTCTAATCATGAAGAGTATTTATGTCCAAAAAATGTTGAAGTCTTTGTCCTTTTGACTAAAATCCCATTGAAAAAGATGATAATTTTGATGGCATGAAGAACATCACACTCATGATACACAAAACATAATGAATAAAAATTACATGATATTTGCAAAACCTTTCAGTTACAATTTCAATCATTTCTATCAAAACCCATGTCCAACCTAACTAATCCATGGTAGTAAACTTTAGTATCGGAGATTTATTACTTTTAGAGTTGGGATTTTGGCTTTCATATATACGCAGGTTTGATAAGATTTTAGGCATTTTTAAGAGGGTCCTTTTAACAAAGGCAGCATGCGTTGACCACCCAATGGCTCAAGCCTCAACCTGAACAATATCAGCCTTTTCTAAATCTTCACTTAATGAGTATGTCTATAAGGTCTGAGCGTTACAGCATTAAAAGAAGATGCATGCGCATTGAACAGACTAGAGAGTATTCTCAAGAAAATTGGTCTGGTGCAACATGTTACTCTGTATTCAGCTTGAATGGAATTTTCAAAACACTTTCAATTGTAAAAGTTCTTATGAGGGAAAAATAAACTCAGAATTAAGTAATTTGGAAAATGTTGATCCAGAGGAAAACCTTAAACAGTATAAATTCAAAACATGTATCAAGTCGCTGAGATGACTATTAAAAGAGTACATGTATCTTTCAATACATGCTGAAGGATAGGACATATGCAGGGAGAAAATACTTACAGACTGCCACTTTTTGCTAAGCGTAGAAGCATTTAAAGAGTACAAATAACCTGCAGAAACTCGAGGAATTCAATAGCAATGAGGACTAAAGAGGAAAAAGAAATTTACTGCCACAAAGAAAGCTACATCTCTTTAATTTATATATCGATCCCAGATGCCTTAAGCATGCTGCCATGGATTTACGTTATGCATGCCCTTGAAGGTTCATGATATATTTAGCAAGAGGCATGGTTTAGATGTAAAGAAGCATAAACTTCTAATGTCATAGATAAGGTCCAACTATAGAGCAAAACTATTCTGAGACCTACCATCTCGTTCAGCAGTTGAAGCCACGTAATGTCTATAAAGGTTTGATTCTTGAGCCTGCATGGTTTCACAAAGAACTATAGATAACGATAATTAATGGGTCAAAACTGTTAATTTGCTTTATGGAAAGAACACTTACAGAATTTGTAGGTGATTTCCGGACAAGGTATTCATAGTACCAATAAGGCTCCCCATCAACCTATGAACAGAACAATTAAATAAAACCGTTTGCACATTATGTTAAAAACTGGCGGATGTTCTATGCCAAGTGAACACATTTTAGATAGATATGAATAAGAAAATAGATAAAAGTCCTCTTCTTACTTTGTTAACATGTGTATCAAGAACCGAACTCTCTGCCTTCCGTTGCGCAGATGTTACACGCTATATAGCACATAATGTGAGATCAAGTCAGTACATAGATAAGCTGAACAGGGATATAAGTCTTATCATTTTAGTTTATTTAGACAAATTACAATATGAAGAAGCCACCAATCATGGTCCGTTGGCCTCACTTAAAGGCAGCCATTGTAACTATCAAGGTGATCGATTGGGTGGTTCTAACTAGGTCCATGGGTCTAAATTAGAAAACTCCGTCAAGTAAAGCTGTAATGCCCTCAAAATTCAATCCTAGTTGTAGTATTACAAAACGTGAGTATAGTGCATACCAATGCAGACTTGTCAGACAAGACAGAATCAGCAACATCTTTTGCATCCCATGTATTCTTGTCATTCGATTTTATGAACTGCGGATTGGGAGGGCCAATCTGATCGGAGGAGATAAAATTTCGTGAGCGAAGGAAAAGACACTGCACATTTTGGTAGAGGGTTTTATCAAAATTACCGAAATAGATATGATGAGGTTATCGATTATGTCAACACGCTCTGACACAATGCGCTGGCGAGCATCAGCTGTAAGAAAACCATTCTTAAAAGTTACTGGTTATCATAGAACCGAGGAATCCAAAGTAATGAACTGTTTTCTACTTTTCTCTGAAAGTACTACATTTTCGATTTTTTATTAGACTAACAGCATGCAACTTTTCGAAGGAAAATGAGGCCTAATTATGTCAGAGTAGCAAAACCACTGTGCAAAACTTCTACTAGTCATTCAGATTAATATTATTGTATATCGTACATACAGAGGGTATACTTCTGGTAAATGGCCTCAACTTGATCCCATCGAAATAAAGGTAAGTAGTCTAGAAAGAACAAATTTTTTTTCAATTGGCAAGCGGGGTTGAGGGGAGCCCATGATACAGGTGTATCCTATTTGGGAACTTAGCAGTTTTATTCCTGGTAGGACAAGGAAGGGAAAACCTTAAAATAGGTTTCCTTGTTCTATTAGGAATAGAAATTGAGGGGAAAAGAAATACTTTTCCTTGGCCAACTAGAAGTTGTCCAAAGCCTATAAATATATGTTTTGGCATAAACCAAAAGAGAGAGAGAGAAACATGTAGTGCTTACTTGTTTCAAGATAGATAAACAAGCCAGTGCTTAGTTTGTTTAGATTGATGTTTTGGCATAAACCAAAACATAGTGAAACGACTTATTTAGTTGTTTAGAGAAACCACTAAGGTTTATTGTGTCGCATTCAATAGTATATTTGCCTAGTAATTTGTATCACCCCTTCCCCGTTAAATTACGTGTGGAAACTTATATCAACAATCATCTGTTGACGTGTTTCGAACCCACAACCTTTCCACTTTGTGAGGGGTGCTACCAATTGAGCCACAGGCTCATTCACGTCTAGAAAGAATCATGCAGGCTATATAGGGATCATTTGATAAGTTAATTTATTTTCAACTAGAACCTATTCACCAGCCTCATGTACTTAGAAGAAGTAAGAAGGATGATTTTGCCTATCTTTTCTGAAGTGAGCATTGTATATGAAGTAAATATCTATTTGGAAACTACATTAGCTTTAAGAAAGGAGAATAAAATTTACAAACTTCAAAAAGTAATGTGCACTTACGTGATAATGGTGCGGCTGATGAATAACGCTCTGGTTTTCTGGATTCCACCCTAGCAAATAGACATCAAATTTTATCGTCTGGGAATAATGAAGCAACAGCAGAAAATTGTAATTTTAAGACAATTAAATGATATAAGAATATTATAATTAAGCCTATTGTCAGTTTCTAGAACTGAACCTTCAATACCCATCATCAAAAGGATGGTATTATTTGTCAACAAAAATGAAGCAGAATATCTTTTAACACTCAAGCCAATAGATAGAAAGCAAGTAAGCAACTGTCAACTCTGATCTCTTCTTATATACTCTTTAGGCCATACTTGGTATAAAACAGAAGCTTGCAGAGAAACAAATGATTGATTAATATAATGGCTAGGCTTTGAGAGGGACATGAGGTCCTGGTATAATTATCACTCTACAAGCATAGCATTGCCCCCATGACTGTATGCAGAATTCGGTTTGTAATTTTGCAAAGTTGTAATTGAAATTGTAATTTGTATCTACCTTGATGTATATTGAACTCTCTAGTGATACCAGCTAAAGGTGTAACCAAAGTTCTCGAAACAATTTTAACCTCTATTTTTCCCAGGCTCTAGTTTCGGATGAGCTTCTCCCAATTATGTTAGTATACTTTCGCCCAAAAATGTTTTCATGTTATACTACATATGTGTTTAATAATGTGTGATCTTGCTTGAGAATTCATACCATTTGAAGACAAATTTGCTTGATGGCATTTCCACCGGATACTGAAAGGAATACGCATTTATATCATCAACAACCACAGCCATTTTTAAGTCATTATTATCATTCTCCATTGCCTCAACTGCAGCTATAACATCTGCAAATTAAAGATGTAAATGCAGATTAACTCGTTGTCATTTCAACATCCTAAATTTCTTTCATTTCTTACTTAAATTCAAAAAACAAGTATTTATGCATAAAATTCTGAAACTTAATGATGGGAAGTGGGTAAGTGTGATTTGCATACCTGAAGAAGAGAAGAGCATTGAAACTGAAGCAGAAAGCCCAAAAAGCATAAGTTCCCTTTTACTCAAAGTGCTAGTTTCTTTGAATTCTTGAGTATGGTATTCATTTCCCAAGATGGGTATTGAAGAAAAGCAAGTTGTTTGTAGTAATTTTTTTGGAAATGAGCTTAATTTTCTATTCACTAAGCTTTTGCTCTGGTTTCTGCTCATGCAAAAGAAAAAAAAAATTTGTCACAGAGAGAGAGAGAGAGAGAGAGAGAGAGAGAGAGAAGGAAGATGATATTACCTGAATATAGGAAGAGTTGGAGGTAAAGATTGATTAGTTTTGGATAGAGAAGGAAGTTGAGAAAGAAGAGCTGTTGCCATTCTTTCTTTCTCTCTTTCCCTTCCCTTCTCGTGTCAGCTCATCCATTCGGTTGGATTTGCTATTTAAAGACGGGAATTTTTTTTTTTTACTGATTTTGCCATGTATGTAACTCTTGCAAATTTTACCACCTTTGCTATATTGGGTAAAATGGCTGCAAATCTCTGCAAAATACAGCCAAACTGGTGCATGTAAAGTTGGTTGGTTCACTCATCACTGGACCTTAGCTTCTAGTTCATGTAAACCAAACTTTTGATGAGGTTGGACATACTGAAATTAGATTTTCTGTGAAGATCGATGATATCCATGATGAAGCTAGATACTGTATATTCATCTCCTAAAAAAATCAGCCACTGACTTTTAGTTTTGTATATCATTTTTCCGCATCTGTGTGAACTAATTATGTGTCAGTATACGTTTACGTAGACAAAACAGTTATGTCCAAGACTCATTTCCTGTTATCGAAATATATTTCTGATGCTAAAAGATTCATGGGTTCATGGCAACACTAATGTTTAATCTGTTAAATTAGTGTGATATGTATGATTCAAAATTTCAAAGACTGCTAGGTACTCACACTAGAGAACATCCAAAGAGTACAAGTAATAGTAAACCTTGAAAAATGATCAAAATATCAATATATATAGACATCATGGACAAATCCATTACTAACTACTTTCAACCAAAATTCAACAATGTAAGACATACTCTTTTTGCATGACCAACATTAATTCTAGCTAATCCACTACAAATTACAGACCACTCACTACCTATCTTAACACACATTAACCGTAATGACTTCATGGATTGAAGAGCTTCAATTCCCTCACCTGCACATACCTATAACAATTGATCATGTTAGTCCAGTCTTTCCAGCTGGACCAATTCCAGCTGCACCTGGTGACTCTCTATACCTTTCGAACCTTGACGATGTTATTGGAGCTCGTGTCTTCACGCCAACAGTTTATTTCTACCAGTCAGTTGAATCTAACAAAAAGTCAGTTGGAAAAGTGCTACATGATGCTCTAAGCAATGTTTTAGTGCCTTACTATCCATTTTCTGGTAGGCTTAGAGAGACCAAGAATGGGAAGTTGGAGGTATTTTTCGGACCAAATCAAGGTGCACTCATGGTTGAAGCACACTCAGATGTTAGTATCAAAGATCTAGGAGATCTAGCTGTGCCAAACCCTGGATGGACTCCATTGATTTATCGATTTCCAAACGAGGAACCATACCAGGTGTTTGATATGCCATTAGTGATTGCTCAAGTGACAAGTTTTAGTTGTGGTGGATTCAGCCTTGGCTTGAGACTTTGTCATTGTCTAGTCGATGGGCTAGGTGCTATGCAATTTGTTGGTGCTTGGGCTGCTACAGCGCGGGCTGGTGCTGCAGTAACGTGTCCTGAGCCATGTTGGGAAAGGGATTTTTTTAAGCCAAGAGTACCCCCAATTGTAAAATTTCCTCATGCAGAGTTCATGAAAATCGATGATGGTTCTAGCCTCACCTCAACATTGTGGCAAGCCAAACTAGTTCAGAAGTGTTTCAAGATGAACCAAGAGTTTCAAAATCAACTCAAACAACTAGCTCAACCTGATGATGGTCAAGGGTGTACTAGCTTCGATGCGTTGGCAGCACATATTTGGAGGTCTTGGGTGAAAGCACTCAATGTAACTCCACTAGATTATGAACTCCGATTAACATTTTCAGTGAACGCTCGCCAGAAACTTCTGAAACCGCCTCTGAGAGATGGATATTATGGCAATGTTCTTTGCTTAGCATGTGCAACAAGCACTGTCTCACAGCTTATTGATGGGCAACTCTCAGCTATAGCCCGATTAGTCCGTGAGGCAAGACAGAGTGTAACAGAGGAGTATGTAAGATCAACTGTCGATTACATTGATGTAGACAGGCCTACAAGGCTAGAATTTGCTGGGAAGTTAACAATTACACAATGGACAAGATTTTCTATTTATGAGCGTGCAGATTTTGGATGGGGATTGCCAGTTTACGCAGGTCCAATTGATCTAACCCCGACGCCACAAGTTTGTGTGATATTGCCAGATGGTGAAGTAGTTCCTGGCAAATCTATTGTGGTCTGCATATGCTTGTCTGAAGCTGCTGCTTCAAAATTTAGAGAATGCTTGTTAGAGATTCCATAGCTGATGATTACCGCCTTAATTTATAATGTTTAAACCCCCTCGATAACTTAGGAAGCCATTATCTTATATATTACACATAATTTCATGTGCACATATGCAAAGATCAGCTCGGCATGGCCATAAAGATCCAGGACTTCATTCTGATCACACTCAGACACCAACACTGCAGTATCACGAATCTTAGTTTGGACATAGCTAGCTAGTTTCCTGGGCTAAGCTTGGTAAAAAAAAAAAGATTAATAACAGGCTAATAAAATTGTTAGTACAAAAAGCATAATTACAGTAATTGCTTAATCCTTATTCTTAATCATTTTGCTAAAACACCATAATCATTAAAGAAAAAAAAATTCAGCTTGTATGAACTAAACATTGTTTTTGAAAAGCTTAATGACCAAATTAGAAAAACAAATCCATTATTACTCTGCCTGAATGCCTGGTCAAGTGATCAGTTCTAAGATTACACCAATTGGTCAAATTTCATTGGTGATATCAGACTTGCCATGGACAAAAATATAGACCATTAGACCCCAAGGATATGATAATAATTAGTAGGGTAATATCCCAAAAAAACCCTATGTTTAGGTGCCTCTTCCCCAATAGGCCCTGACATGGGGTCATCTTCTCAAACAAGCCTTTTGACTATTTCATAATTTTTAGCTGGTCAAAATTACCCTTGTATTATATCCTCTAAAATCCACCTTTTATCTTCTAAAGTCAGTACAAGACAAAAAAACTCAGAAAAAGACAAAAAATAGAAAAAGATAAAAAAACAGTTGGTTTATAACTTTTTTATTTTAACATTTGGAAATTTTATAACTTGTGATTTAGAAATCGAAAATCAACATGGTGTATATGGTTGGAAAGATCTCGACGAGATCTTTTAAACGAGATCCCACATGACTATAAAATTTTGAATTTAAAAAATTAAAATTTTAAAAATAGTTCAAATATTCGTAAAAATTCAAAATTTCATATTTGTTTTACTGAGAAGTTGGGTTTCGAAAAAAAACTCCGTATTATTTCATAAGGTTTTTCAAAATTACTCTAAAAATCTAAAAAAATCACACAATACTACCAAATTTAGGAGTTTTTATTTTGGTCCTCTAAAAATGTTTTCTTATCTTCTAACACCAAAGCAATATCCTCTATATTGTTGCTTGTTGTTTTGTAAATTACAAAAACATGATATATATTCCATATTATTAATATATGTGGATTGTAGTATGTAATTTGATGCATGAGTTCAATGTCTCGACTGAGGATAAAACCCTTATTGTACAGACAAAAAGAAAATTGTATTACCATGAAAAGTTCATAAAAACGTTTAATTTACAGTTAACTTCACAAAAGACTATATACTTTTTTTAGGTTACAGCCCAAAGCATAAGAAACAAAAGAGAGCATAACCCAGTGTAAACATAAATCCTTCGTTTTGCATGGTGTAATGCCACAAAGTTTATTAAATTTGTACTCCATTCTTCCTTCTCATCCCCAACACCAAAACAATATAATATCTCACATCTTTAACATTCATTTTTTTTTGGCAAACAGGGTTGAAGGCACCCCTTACCTCTTTAAATTACGTGAGAAAACTTATATCAAACATTCAAACAATCAGTTGCTGGCGTGTTTCTAACCAACGACCTCTCCACTTTGTGAGATGGATGCAATCTTTGAGCCACAAACTCATGTACTTTCTAACCATCATTGAAACTGATAATTTTCTTTTGTTTAAACACTCATGCATTCTTATTTTTTCACAAAATCCAAGTAATGTGTATGGAACCATGACCAATATACTTTGATAACCAACTTTAATCCACCTCTCAACACTTTTCAATATATATGTGATTTAGTAAAATTGCATGTTGAGTGGATACAATAACTTGTTTAGAGCATAAAGCTATATTATTTAGAGAACAACAATCAATGTTTTAACGGACAACGAGCTGTTCGGCTGTGTGCCCTTTGCTTAGTTGAATGGCGACCTGAGAAACTTTGAACTCAGCGAGCTGTTGACTGAGTTCCTCATATTTTCGGTTGCTGTCATCTGTAGCGACAGCCCCCTGTTCAGGATTTGTTGCTAGAACTTGTGCAGCTTTTAACCGTTCGTTCTCCGCCTGGAGACGATTGAGTTGGTCTCTCAAATCCTGGATCGTTACTTGGGTAGTCATCTGAGGAAATGGAAGTGGTGAAATGACTTTGAGTTGGGTGGGAGGGCTGGTTTTTTCGATATAATCGAATCCTTTCAGTCGGCGCCAAATGTATTAACCTATTTCTAAATTAATGCATTCACAAGATCATGTCGCTGTTGGACTTGGCCAAAGGGGGAGTTTAAGATCCGGGGGTAGCTGCACCTCGATGAGATCAAGATTGCCTACGTACTCTAGCTCGTGGAGATGGAACTTAGAGATCAAGCCATCGTAGTTCTGTTTATATAGAAGGTGAAGGGGCGAAGATCATGGGATCTTGCAGATTCTCCGACATCTTTATGATTGTGTAATATCCTCGATGATTGTGTAAGAGCTGCAATGATTGTGTGACAGCTGGAGATATTCTCTCTTTGCGTTATTTTAGGGCATGTGCATATGAAGAGGTCGTTGCCGATCATGTAGTCGAGCTGCTCTGGTCGGCCTCAAAGTAGGTCGAGTAATGAGCGACCTGTGAAATTGATAAGTATTCCACGTGGCGTGTTTTTATTGGCTGGAGCATATAGTACCCCTACATAAGCCCCCTCTTTTTAGGTTGATATAGAAATCGGGCTAAAAAGACTTTTGGAGCTCTGATTGATGTTAGCTGATTTGAAGTTTGTTTTTTGAATTGCAGATTTGCACACGTGGCGGCCATGCACGTCTGTCTCGAATCATCATTGCGCTTTTACGGGGAAGTGGAGAAGTTTCCTCGAGCAGTTACCAATGAGATTTTGGCTACTGAAGCACTCCTTGACTAACTTCTCTTTGTTGGACACGTGGATTGATCCAACGGTAGATGTGAATCGTCGGATGAGTGGGTAATAGCTGCAGAGATCGTGGGTGCCCTTGGTTGATCTTGCCCATTGATTCTATTTGGATCGATGGCTGGGATCTCTCTTGCTTCAGTATTTAAATTGTAGCTTGTGAGCAAGGCTTTTCACTTTCTTCATTTGCTCTCTCGAACTGTTGCTGCCTTGCCGTTGCGACCTGAAGATCTTGAGAGCTTTTGAGATGAGTTTTTTTTCTCTTTTTTTTTCCTTTTTTCCTTCGTTTCTTTTTACTTGTTTTCATAGTTTGAGGGATGTCTGAATGTAGCGACTCACAAAATGACCATTTAAGTGGAGGTGGTGCTGGTGAGTATGAGTCTGACGATGAACGGACTCATTCTGGTGATGAGGCTGGCTCTCCTAATCGAGAGGAGGAGGAGGGTGTAGACGGTGGTAGCCCTGGTAGTAGTGGTCATCATGGGGATGACTCATCTGATGATGAGATGTTGGAGGATGAAGATGGATTTTTCTGTCGTGTAGTTAACCCTTCATATGTGAAACAGACATATCGCCTTTAGGAAGAAGTATGTGTTAGACTCCATTAAACACCTTGAAATTAGGTTTTTAGAAGATCGTTTGCTCACGGAGGGGTATCGACCTAATAACCCATATTCTACTGTTTTCACTTTGGCCTAATTTTGAGCTGGGCTTAGGCTACCCCTCTCTTGTTTGGTAGGCGACCTCCTAAATGCCATCATGCGAGCTCCTTGCCAGATGAATGGTAACTTCTGGAGGAATATGAGGGTGATAGATGACCTTAACGGGCTGCACAGATGGAATATCAGTGTAGACGATGTGTTAGGGAATTTTTCTTTTAAGCGGTCTGTGAAGATCGAGTTGGCGGGCTATAATATGCAAGTCAGGCCAGACCGTTTGCCCTTGATCTACCCTATGAGTAGTGAGCCATGGTGGAAGGATCTCATGCTGCTTACCGGCTCGATAACTGAAGGGAATGTTCACTTACGTCAAGTTACTAGGAATGTGAATGAAAACCGTAAGCTTCTGGTCGTTAGTCTTAGGTTGTAATGGTTGTGACCTCATTTTGTCTATCTGGTCGTTGACTTTTGTTTATGTTTGCCTTGCAGTGATCAGGGACGACCATCTGGTGAAGAAAAACGACCTGAAATCTGCTCTGAACGCCTTTGGGTCTTGGACTGACGATCGGAAGATAAAGTACCTCCCTCACCTGAAGGAGTATTTTATTCCCAAGGGTGGTCCCAAAAACTGTTGCTGAAGAGCTGGAGAGAAGAAAAGTACTGAAGAAGAACTTTATGGCCTCTGTGCAGAAGGCAGACAAGTCTCGATCTGGTGGTGGCTCGAGGCAAAGTGAGCGAGCTGCGAGCCCCCAGATCGTGTCTCCTCCGGCCTCTCTCACTAAGCTGCCACCTGACTCGAGCAAGAAGAGGTCATTCTCCGGAAATCTGAAGTTGGTGGAACCTCCACCAGTCATGCCTTCTCCTGCTCTTTTAAAAGCCGTGCGAACCCCTGACTCCACTCCTTTGTCTAGGAAGACAGCTGTTCGACCTTCGAGCAAGGGTAAGGGATGTCATCTGAATTCTGTCCTGGCCCTTTTGACTATCTTGACGGCCAGGAGGGGAAGCACGTTGTCTATGATAATGAAAGTGTTATAGATGACCCCAGTGTTGCCCGAGCTGTGAATGAGGGCACTATTCTTGATGCTGACTCTCGAATGGTGAAGTCACAGACTCTCCTGGTGACTTGTTCGAAGATAAACTCAGCTCTTTCTCTGGTGAGTGTAGCACGCTTTTATGTGATCGATTTTGCGTATTTTGCCTTCTGATCGTTTCTTTGCGTGCAGCTCAACGCTACCTTCCAGTAAGTTTGACTGTTCGCTGAGGTTGGTGCACGAGGTGAGTTTGAGCGGAAGCACCTGAACGAGAAGCTCGAGCAGGCTAAGAATATTGCCCTTGTTGCTGAGGGGAAGGTGAGGGATAGGAATGGGAAGATCGTTGCGCTGAAGGAGGTGATCGCTGGCCTTAGAGGTGAGGTTGATGCTGCCAAGGAATTTGCAGCGTACTGGGAGGATGCGTGCCAAAAGAATGGTGCTGCGTGGCAGGCATACTGTGATGGCCTGAAGAAACAGTTGATGGGATCGGCCGAAGGAGAGGAGTCGCGAGTTGGTGATGAGGGTGTTATAGTACCAACTAAGGACACCTTGATGGGCCCTGTTGATGGGGTAAGAGATGTTCAGGACGAGGTGGTCGACTCCGTCGACCAGATCTCGCAGCAGTGACCTCCTCTCTGTCTTCAGTGATTCCTGGTGTTTGGTGAGATGCGTCCTGATAGCACGAGTCTTCACTACACCAATACCTCATCTTGCTTACTCCTTCTTCTTCTTATAAACATTCCTCATTGCTTGGCAGTATATCTCCTTCTTGTTCTCTCGTTCAGTATTCAGCTTGAGTGGTTGTGAGGTTGAGTGAAATTGTCTTCATTGGTTGATTTGATGGGTTGTAATTATAAACAGTAGTGGTCGATCTGTTTCGGTAGGTCGATTGCGCCTTTTACTTTCTGCACTTATGTTTCTTGTTGTGAATGATGTACTTTTGTCTATCTGACCGGCTAGTTTCTAGGGAGTTTTGGTAGCTCGTTCAAAAGGCAGGTAGACGAGATGAATGGCTGGAAGCAGGGCGGACTGAAATGCTTCCTCTTGTATGCCTTAGTTTAATGAATTTACTTTTCCTTTTCGTCGTTCGTAGTTTTGCTTTGTTTTGCAGGTGACATTTTTCTTGCGAGCTGAATTTGCGTAGCCCCCAAGTGTTTTAGGCCAATCATTTTCCTGTAATAGTTTTGACTTTTTTGAAGACATAAACAAAATGAAATTTTACTTGTTTACCTCGCTCGCCTTTTCTATTTTTGTGTTGTCTGCTTGTATTGATGTGCAAACAACAAATAGCAAGTACAAAATCGATCTGTTCTGAGATGAGGTCGATTGATTATGAGCTCGATTGTACTTAGGTCGTGGGGAAGTTATGACCTAAGTACGGAGTGTTAGTTGAGTTATAGGTATTAACTTTAACACTTTAAAAATTATCAAAGGGATAAGATTATTGATAATTTAGAGGTCGAGGGATTGAGTTAGACCTACTCAAGCCATTCATGTTTGAACTGAGATGAAGGCAAAATTAAGCTCGTTTATTGAAATATGAGAATGCATGCTTACATTTCACTGGTAAAACTTCTTTAAATGGTAAGCATTCCAAGGATTCTTCACATCGTCCCCTTCTGGAGTTTGAAGACGGTAAGATCCATTGTTTTGAATCTTTTTGATGATGTAAGGACCTTCCCAGTTGGCATTGAGCTTCCCAAAATTTGATTTTCTTTTGTTATGGAACATTTTCCTCAACACGAGCTCACCAGGCTGGAAAGATCAAAGTCGAACGCCCTTGTTATAAGCTCGTTTGAGCCTTTGTTGGTATTGCTCGAGCTTAATGGTGGTGTGATTCCTTCTTTCTTCGACTAGATCCACTCCGAACGACCAGGCCTGGTTATTGAGCTCAGTATCGGCCAGTAGTGACTTGGTCGTGCCAAATGTCAGCTCGGTGGGAATGACAGCTTCGACTCCATAGCAAAGGCTGAATGGGGACGTTCCTGTTGATGTTCGTGGAGTCCTTCTGTAGGCCCATAGTATGTTCTCTAGCTGTTGTGGCCATTGGTCCTCCTGATCTTCAAGTTTTTTCTTTAAGTTATTCAAAATTTGCTTGTTTACAGCTTTGACCTGGCCATTGGCTTGTGGATATCGAGGTGTTGCTCTAGAATGCTCGATTTTCCAAAGTGCATAGAAAGCCTTGATGTTTTTACCAACGAACTAAGTGCCATTGTCAGTGACAATTCTCTTGGGTAAACCGAATCTTGTGATTATGTTTTCCCACATAAATCTCTGCACATCAGCTTGAGTGATGTTGGTGAGTGCGACGGCCTCTACCCACTTAGTGAAGTAGTCTACTGCGACTAGAACATATCTCTTTTCAGATTTCTTTTCTTTGATCAATGGGCCCATGATGTCGAGCCCCCACATATGAAATGGCCAGGGGGCAGTGATATTGATGAGGTCGTTGGGATGCTGATGTGTGTTATCGACAAAACGTTGACACTCTTTACATTTCAATACAAACTTTTTAGCGTCCACCTTCATTCTCGGCCAGAAGTATCCTTGTGAGATCGCCTTATGGGCAAGTGTACGTCCTCCTGAGTGATTTCCACATTCTCCTTCATGAATTTCTTGAAAGATGATTTGTCCATGCTTTGGAATTAGGCATCTTAAGAGCAAACCAGTTGCTGATTTCCTGAAGAATTTTCCTTCATGTACTCTATACATTGTGACCTTGTGCAATAACTGGCTGGCCTCCTTTTTGTTTGATGGGAGCTCGCCAGTTTGTAGATAGTTGATGAAGGGTTCCATCCAGGTTCCCTTGATATATTCGGAGGTCGTAGCTAGCAGATCGCTGATTTGGTTCACCACTTCCTCCTTCTGCAGATACGCAGGTAGCGTATTGACTGCGATGGTTAAAGCTCGAGGTCGCTCTGACTCGACCTTAGACGCAAGAAATGCTAATGAATCAGCATGTCAGTTATCATCTCTTGGAATGTGTTCGATGGTGAAGAAACTGTACTTGCTGATTAACTCCTTTGCTTTACTAGCATATCTTATCAAATCGACTCCATGTATCTGGTAGTTGTTTGTGATCTGATTTACTACTAATTGTGAATCGCTCACTACAAGAATACTACAAATTTGGCACGGACCAAAACAGTGGGGAAACGTAATTAGCCACGGTCCGAGTCCATGGCAAGACCGTGGGTGTTCAAGGGGTAGCTAATTTGTTTCCCACGGTCCAGATCCATGGCGGACAACTTAAATTTGCCACGGTTTTCAACCGTGGGTGTAGCCACGGCTATCAACAGTGGCAAATCTACATATTACCCACAGTCCTTGTCCGTGGTGAATGTCGAGATATCTCTCAAATTAAAACATGAATATCGAGAAGTTTACCTTCGTTGTATTGAGATAGATGAAATTGAAGATTTGGTTTCAAGCTTTTAGATTTCTTTAGAAAGAAGATTAATGGGTGTGGTGTTTATTGAATGAAAGAGGAGAGAAGATTGGGAACGAGAGACTTAGGGTTCTTCTGTAGACACGAAAATGGTTTTTTTTTTTTTTTTCTTTTTAGGACGGAGAGAGAAAACAATGCCAAGAAGAAAGGTTGTGGTTAGCATTTTATTTTTTATATTTTTTTTAGCGAAAACTTAAAATCGTTAGGTGTAGATATTTCTCGTGATACAAAACAACCATCGTATGGTTCTAAATACATACATAACCACGGTTGGATAATGTAGGTAAATTATAAAAAAACATCAAAAACGGGAGAGACTATTGCCACAGACGAAACCAACACTACCACGGATACGAACCGTGGCAAACTTAACCAGTGACCCGGACCGTGGCTAAAGAAATCGTGGATCCGTGCCTAAAATAAGATTTTCTTGTAGTGGCTAAACGCTTTGAGTCGAACTGCTTGTAGGTCGATGCCCATTTGTAGACCTTGGATTACAGCTTCGTATTCGGCCTCATTGTTGGAGGTGGAGAAGTCTAACCGAGTTAACCTTTCGAGTTGTGAGCCCTCAGGTGAGACGAGTACTGCACCGATGCCACTTCCACTCGAGTTGTGTGAACCATCAATGTAGAGTTGCCAAGTGTCTGGTGGATCGACTTGGACTTGCCTGGTTTCTGGTTCTAGTTCCCAACTGAAATCTTCAGCAGGGTAGTCTGCTAAGAAATCAGCTACGACCTGGCCCTTGACGGCCTGGCGGGGCACGAACTCAAATGTGTAATCACCGAGCTCTGCTGCCCATCGAGCCATTCGGCCTGTTTTATTTTTCTTTTCTAGGATGTGGCGTAATGGCTGGTCGGTGATTACTTTAACGGTGTGTGCTTGGAAATAAGGTCTAAATTTGCATGCAGCGTAAAGAAGAGCTAATGCTAACTTTTCCAGAGGTGTGTACCTTATTTCTGCTTGTTGCAACACCTTGCTTGTGAAGTAGATTGGTCGCTCGACCTGATTTTCTTCCTTGATCAGTACTGCGCTGATCGCAAAATCTGAAGTGGCAAGGTAGATTCCGAGCACATCTCCATCATTAGGCTTTGTGAGAACTGGTGGAGTGGATAAGTATGCCTTCAGCTCGACAAAGGCTTTCTCGCATTCTTCTGTCCATTGATATGCATCCCCCTTTCTGAGAATATGAAGCATTGGTCGACACTTATTGGATGCTCTAGAAATGAATCTATTAAGAGCTGATACCATGGCGTTGAGTTTTTGGATTTGCTTCTTTGTCTTCGGGCTGGGCATATCGACCAGGGCCCTGATCTGGTCGGGGTTTGCTTCAATACCCCTCTTGGTAACTAGGTAGCCAAGAAACTTTCCTGATGCTACTCCGAATAGACATTTTTCTGGGTTAAGTCTCATCTTGTATTGCCTTAACCGCTGGAATATCTGCTCGAGATTGGTTAGATGATCCTGTTCTTGGCTGCTTTTCACCAACATGTCATCGATGTAGACCTCCATTGTTCGACCTACCAGGTCGTCGAACATTTTGGTGACAAGTCGCTGATAGGTCGCTCCTGCGTTTCTTAAACCAAAAGGCATGACATTGTAACAAAAGATGCCTTGTTCTGTAGTAAATGAAGTCTTATCTTGATCTGGTTCATACATTGGGATTTGGTTGTAGCCTGAGTACGCATCCATGAATGACAGTAGCTCGAAACCACAGGTCTGATCCACTAACCTATCGATTCGTGGCAGTGGGAATGAATCTTTAGGGCAGGCTTTGTTCAAGCTTGTGAAGTCGATGCAGACTCTTGTTTTTCCGTTCTTCTTTAAGACTGGGACTATGTTGGCTAACCAGTCTGGTGTGTCAACTTCCTTGATGAACCCGACCTGTTTGAGTCTGTTGATTTCATCATTGACTGTTTGATGAAATTTTGGTGCAAGTCTTCTTGGTTTTTGCTTCACAGGTCGATAATTTGGATTGACTCGTAGTTTGTGGCATGCTATTGATGGATCTATTCCAGGCATATCGATATACGACCAAGCAAAAACATCTTTATTCAGAGAAAGAAAGTTTACAAAATTGTTATACTTATCTTCCCCTAACTCCGAGCCCACATAAACATATCTCGGGTCGTCCTCGGACCCTAAATTCACTCGCACTCCTGGATCTGTGCTTCCGAGTGACAGCTGGGGGGAGCTCGTTTGCTTCTGCTCTAATTGCTATTTGGTTGGTTCAGCCTTTTGTTTCGACGGGCTCTTTGCTTGCTTCTCGACCTCTTTTGTTTCTGAGGTCAGTAGACTCTTCACCTGCTTCTCAGCATCCTTGGTTCCCGAGGTGGATGGCTGATGAGGCGCCACAGCTTCAAGAATTTCATGGCATTCTTGTGCAACATTCTGATTGCCCCTGAGCTCCATTATCCCATTGGGGCCAAGATAACGGAACACTTGATGGTACGTTGATGGTACACCTCGCATGGCATGGATCCACTTGCGACCAAGTATCGTATTGTACTTACTTGCGATGTTGAGGATGCTGAACTTTGCGGTCACGATGACCTTATCTTCTTTCCTGCCCACTGTGACGGGCAACAATATTTCTCCTTTGGGATCCTCTCTCGAGCTGTTGAAGCCCAAAATCGGAGTGAAATCAGGAATGAGGACTGAATCAGGCAACCTCATATCCTTGAAGGTCCTGTACATCAGTATGTTACAAGATGCACCTGGGTTAATGAGGACCCTCTTGATGATGTAGTTAGCTACTCTTAACTCAACGACCAGAGCGTCGTTGTGTGGTGTGACGACCTTGTTGAGGTCGTCTTCAGTGAAAGTGAAGTCTGTTTCCTGCCGAGCTGGAATATTGAATCGAGTTGCTCGACCTGTGATTGAGTAGACGTGGTGAAGATGCTCTACTCGTCTCTTCTTCTCCCTTGATACTGGGGTGGAGTTGGATTCATAGATCATGTAGACGACATGACCTTCTGATTCGCTTTCGCTATCTACTTTATTTGTGACCTGCTTGTTAATTTGGTCGCGTAGGTCGCCTGTTGGACCTAATCTCTGTGAAAGGCTACGCCCTCTGCTGCGGGCTGGACTTGTGGAGGCTTTTCTGGCCTTGCTATGAAATCGCCTTGCTAATCGCGGAGGCGATCTTGATCTCTTCTTTGTTTTTTTGTCATTGGACTCTTCGTTCCTGTTGTAGATCCAGTTATTGAGTCTTTTCTCATCGGCCCAAGTCTGAAGGGCTCGCTTCAGAATGCGGCGATCGTCAGTTTGATGACACCTGACTTTGTGGACCTTGCAATATGGACGACCAGATGTGTCTTCCAATTGTGTGAAGTCCGGAATCTTGCACCAATGGTTGTGCTTGATGCGCTCATAGATGTAACCTCTTGGTCTTGTAAACCGGTGGTACTCTCGTTGCTCTGTGGGCAACACCTTAGCTTTGAATCTTTTATTGTCTGATCGAGGCTTTTTGGTGGAGCCTCCCTCCACATTTGAGATGACAAGAGTTTTTTCCCTACCAACTAGGGCTTCTTCGAGCTTGATGTAGCGATCTACCTTGAGGTAGAGCTCGTCAAGAGATGCTGGCCGCTTCATGGCCAAAGACTTGTGGTGATCTGACCCTTGGATCAGACCGTGAGAGAATGCGATTGTTGCGAAGGGCTCGTGCTCCTTTGCAAAATCCTGGATGGAGTGCAGTTCATTTTTGAAGCGAGCAAAAAAGCTGCTCAGAAGTTCTCCTTCTCGTTGCTTTACCTTGAATATAGCGTCGATGGTGACTGGACGCTTTATGTTGTGTATGTAGAAAATGACGAACTGCTTCTCCAGATCGGCAAACGTAGTGATTGAACCGGGTTTCAATCGGTGAAACCAATCAAGAGCAGGTCCGGTGAGGCTGGACTGGAATAACAAGCAAAGCAGATGGTCTTCCTTGATGAGCGGAAGTGACTTACGGAAACCTTTGATATGGTCTGTTGGATATCCGATTCCTGCATACTGATCGAACTTTGGAGCGTTGAGTTTGTTTGGCAATTCATGGTCAAGGATCTCTTTGGAGAAAGAAGATTCCTGAAAATGTTGTAGAGATTGGACAGTGAGCTGTTCGGTTGTGTGCCCTTTGCTTAGTTGAATGGCGACCTGAGAAGCTTTGAACTCAGCGAGCTGTTGACTGAGTTCCTCATATTTCTGGTTGCTGTCATCTGTAGCGACAGCCCCCTGTTCAGGATTTGCTGCTGGAACTTGTGCAGCTTTTAACCGTTCGTTCTTCTCCTGGAGACGATTGAGTTGGTCTCTCAAATCCTGGATCGTTACTTCTTGCGTAGTCATCTGAGGAAATGGAAGTGGTGAAATGACTTTGAGTTGGGTGGGAGGGCTGGTTTTTTCGATATAATCGAATCCTTTCAGTCTGCGCCAAATGTATTAACCTATTTCTAAATTAATGCATTCACAAGATCATGTCGCTGTTGGACTTGGCCAAAGGGGGAGTTTGAGATCGGGGGTAGCTGCACCTCGATGAGATCGAGATTGCCTATGTACTCTAGCTCGTGGAGATGGAACTTAGAGATCAAGCCATCGTAGTTCTGTTTATATAGAAGGTGAAGGGGCGAAGATCATGGGATCTTACAGATTCTCCAACATCTTTATTATTGTGTAATATTCTCCAATGATTGTGTAATATCCTCGATGATTGTGTAAGAGCTGCAATGATTGTGTGACAGCTGGAGATATTCTCTATGCGTTGTTTTAGGGCATGTGCATATGAAGAGGTCGTTGCCGATCATGTAGTCGAGCTGCTCTGGTCGGCCTCAAAGTAGGTCGAGTAATGAGGGACCTGTGAGATTGATAAGTATTCCACGTGACGTGTTTTTATTGGCTGGAGCATATAGTACCCCTACATAAGCCCCCTCTTTTTAGGTTGATATAGAAATCGGGCTGAAAAGACTTTTGGAGCTCTGATTGATGTTAGCTGATTTGAAGTTTGTTTTTTGAATTGCAGATTTGCACACATGGCGGCCATGCACGTCTGTCTCGAATCATCATTGCGCTTTTACGGGGAAGTGGAGAAGTTTCCTCGAGCAGTTACCAATGGGATTTTGGCAACTGAAGCACTCCTTGACTAACTTCTCTTTGCTGGACACGTGGATTGATCCAACGGTAGATGTGAATCGTCGGATGAGTGGGTAATAGCTGCAGAGATCGTGGGTGCCCTTGGTTGATCTTGCCCATTGATTCTATTTGGATCGATGGCTGGGATCTCTCTTGCTTCAGTATTTAAATTGTAGCTTGTGAGCAAGGCTTTTCACTTTCTTCATTTGCTCTCTCGAACTGTTGCTGCCTTGCCGTTGCGACCTGAAGATCTTGAGAGCTTTTGAGGTGAGTTTCTTTTCTCTTTTTTTTCCCTTTCTTCCTTCGTTTCTTTTTACTTGTTTTCATAGTTTGAGGGATGTCTGAAGGTAGCGACTCACAAAATGACCATTTAAGTGGAGGTGGTGCTGGTGAGTATGAGTCTGACGATGAACGGACTCATTCTGGTGATGAGGCTGGCTCTCCTAATCGAGAGGAGGAGGAGGGTGTAGACGGTGGTAGCCCTGGTAGTAGTGGTCATCATGGGGAGGACTCATCTGATGATGAGATGTTGGAGGATGAAGATGGAATTTTCTGTCGTGTAGTTAACCCTTCATATGTGAACAGACATATCGCCTTTAGGAAGAAGTATGTGTTAGACTCCATTAAACACCTTGAAATTAGGTTTTTAGGAGATCGTTTGCTCACGGAGGGGTATCGACCTAATAACCCATTTTCTACTGTTTTCACTTTGGCCTAATTTTGAGCTGGGCTTAGGCTACCCCTCTCTTGTTTGGTAGGCGACCTCTTAAATGCCATCATGCGAGCTCCTTGCCAGATGAATGGTAACTTCTGGAGGAATATGAGGGTGATAGATGACCTTAACGGGCTGCACAAATGGAATATCAGTGTAGACGATGTGTTAGGGCATTTTTCTTTTAAGCGGTCTGTGAAGCTCGAGTTGGCGGGCTATAATATGCAGGTCAGGCCAGACCGTTTGCCCTTGATCTACCCTGTGAGTAGTGAGCCATGGTGGAAGGATCTCATGTTGCTTACCGGCTCGATAACTGAAGGGAATGTTCACTTACGTCACGTTACTAGGAATGTGAATGAAAACCGTAAGCTTCTGGTCGTCAGTCTTAGGTTGTAATGGTTGTGACCTCATTTTGTCTATCTGGTCGTTGACTTTTGTTTATGTTTGCCTTGCAGTGATCAGGGACGACCATCTGGTGAAGAAAAACGACCTGAAATCTGCTCTGAACGCCTTTGGGTCTTTGACTGACGATCGGAAGATAAAGTACCTCCCTCACCTGAAGGAGTATTTTATTCCCAAGGGTGGTCTTAAAGACTGTTGCTGAAGAGCTGGAGAGAAGAAAAGTACTGAAGAAGAACTTCATGGCCTCTGTGTAGAAGGCAGACAAGTCTCGATCTGGTGGTGGCTCGAGGCAAAGTGAGCGAGCTGCGAGCCCCCAGATCGTGTCTCCTCCAGCCTCTCTCCCTAAGCTGCCACCTGGCTCGAGCAAGAAGAGGTCATTCTCCGGAAATCTGAAGTTTGTGGAACCTCCACCAGTCATGCCTTCTCCTGCTCTTTTAAAAGTTGTGCGAACCCCTGACTCTACTCCTTTGTCTAGGAAGACAGCTGTTCGACCTTCGAGCAAGGGTAAGGGGGTGTCATCTGAATTCTATCCTGGACCTTTTGACTATCTTGACGGCCAGGAGGGGAAGCACGTTGTCTATGATAATGAAAGTGTTATAGATGACCCCTGTGTTGCCCGAGCTGTGAATGAGGGCACTATTCTTGATGCTGGCTCTCGAATGGTGAAGTCACAGACTCTCCTGGTGACTTGTTCGAAGATAAACTCAGCTCTTTCTCTGGTGAGTGTAGCACGCTTTTATGTGATCGATTTTGCGTATTTTGCCTTCTGATCGTTTCTTTGCGTGCAGCTCAACGCTAGCTTCCAGTAAGTTTGACTGGTCGCTGAGGTTGGTGCACGAGCTGAGTTTGAGCGGAAGCACCTGAACGAGAAGTTCGAGCAGGCTAAGAATATTGCCCTTGTTGCTGAGGGGAAGGTGAGGGATAGGAATGGGGAGATCGTTGCGTTAAAGGAGGTGATCGCTGGCCTTAGAGGTGAGGTTGATGCTGCCAAGGACTCTGCGGCGTACTGGGAGGATGCGTGCCAGAAGAATGGTCCTGCGTGGCAGGCATACTGTGATGGCCTGAAGAAGCAGTTGATGGGATCGCCCGAAGGAGAGGAGACGCGAGTTGGTGATGAGGGTGTTATAGTACCAACTCAGGACACCTTGATGGGCCCTGTTGATGGGGTAAGAGATGTTCAGGACGAGGTGGTGGACTCCATTGACCAGGTCTCGCAGCAGTGACCTCCTCTCTGTCTTCAGTGATTCCTGGTGTTTGGTGAGATGCGTCCTAATAGCATGAGTCTTCACTACACCAATAGCTCATCTTGCTTACTCCTTCTTCTTCTTCTTATAAACATTCCTCATTGCTTGGTAGTATATCTCCTTCTTGTTCTCTCGTTCAGTATTCAGCTTGAGTGGTTGTGAGGTCGAGTGAAATTGTCTTCATTGGTTAATTTGATGGGTTGTATAAACAGTAGTGGTCGATCTGTTTCGGCAGGTCGATTGCGCCTTTTACTTTCTGCACTTATGTTTCTTGTTGTGAATGATGTACTTTTGTCTATCTGAGCGGCTAGTTTCTAGGGAGTCTTGGTAGCTCGTTCAGAAGGCAGGTAGACGAGATGAATGGCTGCAAGCAGGGCGGACTGAAATGCTTCCTCTTGTATGCCTTAGTTTAATGAATTTACTTTTCCTTCTCGTCGTTCGTAGTTTTGCTTTGTTTTGCAGGTGAAAAAACAAAAAGGAAACAACTGTCTAAATGCCAACAAACATGAATGTTCAGAGTTTTTCTTAGTGACTTGTCTTGCATGGTAGTTGGTCACAAACCGTTACAGTATTACATATATATAAAATATTGTTAAGGCCCTTCATGGATGTTTGCATGCATAGGAGGAGGTGGTGGCGGTGGAGGAGGACCTCCGCGCATAGGAGGTGGTGGACCTCCATGCATAGGAGAAGGAGGTGGAGGTGGTGGTGGTGGAGGACCTCCACACATAGGAGGAGGTGGTGGTGGTGGTGGCGGCGGTTATCCGTACATAGGAGGAGGGTGTGGTGTCGGTGAAGCTCCACACACAGTTGGAAGAGGTGGAGGTGGTGGTGGTAATGGAGATCCATGCATGCGAGGGGGAGGTGGTGGTGGTGGTAGTTGAGATCCATGCATAAGAGGAGGAGGTGGTGCTGGAGGTGGGGGTCTATAAGAAGGTTTCGCCATTTGTGCTTGAGGTGGAGGTGCAGGTGGAGGTGGTACCTTCGGAGTAGGAATGTTCGAGAGCCTAGCATTAACAGGAGGTGGTGGTGGTGGTGGTGGTGGTGGAGCAGTAACATGTCTAATATCAGCGTTTTGAAAGGATGTGGAGCTGAAAGTCGAAACTTTTCCTCCTAGGCTTGAGTGGAATGGTGGGGGTGGTGGAGGTGGAGGTGGGGGGTGGTGGAGGTGGAGGTGGAGGTGGAGGAGAAATCAAGGGAGAGTAGATTGTTCTGCTTGAGTGTGATAGTGAACTCTGAGGCGGAGGCGGAGGCAGAGGTGGTGGTGGTGGTGGCCGCAAACCTCGAGGTGAAGCACCCAATTGCAAAGATGAAGAAGGTAAAGGCGGAAGAGGAGGTGGGGCTGGAGAAGGTGGTTGAGAAGATTGACCAAGTGTGAGATAGTGATGTAAAGGGAATGGAGGTGGAGGTGGAGGCTGTGTTAATGTTGAAGAAACAGTAAGCACATCTTGTGGTAGACTTGTTTTGTTAGAAGTGGCTTTCAACTATGAGGAGGGTAGAGATGATCTTGTAGAGGGTCTGAGTAATTTTGTTGACGATTCAAAACTGGTGAAAGAATCACTTTTCTGTTGAAGAATTTCCGAATTTCCACCCTCCTCACTGTATTCTTTTGAAAGTGAAGCAATGACTAAAGCAGCTGGTGCACTGTTGTATCTTGATGGCTGGTGAGATGATGAGTTAACGGATTTAGCATAAGCATCCATGCTTGGAGAAACCCAGCGAGATACAGATTTTGATTTTGCTGATTGCTCAGGAGGCTCCATTTCTTTACTGCTTTCTAGTTCTACAACTGAATCTGGGGTTGGCCTGAAAATAGCTGATGCTTCTTTCTTTGCTGAGGAAAAGAGCAAATTGCCAACTTCCTGTCTGATATTGTTACTTTCAAACTTCTGCTGTGGAGCCTCTGATTCAATAATTTGGGTGGTAGTTTCCCCATTGTCATGCTTCACATTATTTGATTCCTTTTCTATGTTGGCATCAGCCATCTTTGTGTCTGCTGCTTTGTAGAGCACATCAGCAGGTACTACCTTGTTTTCTTTCCTGTGATTCGAATTATCAAAAGTTCTTGCTTTGTCTGTAGGAGACTTAGAACCGAATGTCTGATTCAGTTTGTAACTACCATTCCATCCTGCAATGTGTGAAAAACATATTCCTCATTCCCATCCTGCTTTCTATCTTGATCTCTATGAAGTTTGGGATTGTCTATTCGATCTTCTGTGTGATTTCCATTATCCAATGTGTCGACTTCCACCATGAAAAAATCAGAATCTCCCTTCCCGTCCAGACTATCAGCATTGCTGAAAATCTCCTCTACCTCAAAAAACTCCTCTGCTCCACCTTCATTTTCATCTTCATCTCCGCTAAACACTTGTGTGTTAATATTAGACCTGACAAAATCAAAGTCCGAAAAGAGTACCTGATTCAGAGAATGATAAGCATTCAATCTCACAATTTCAGGAATACACACTCCCATTAACAAGGACTATCACATACCTCTGCTTTGAAATCCTTTGGAAACTAGTCCTTCGCATCCCAGAGTACATCAATCTCCTCCCGGTTTAACATCAATATATATGATCGGATAAATGATGTGTTAAACATAATTCTAAACATCATTTCCTCACGCACAAGATCTTCATCCAAGTGTATGCATTCGAGAACCACATCTCCTTGAACATGACAATGTATATCTATTTTCACTCGTGTAGACTCGACCTGCAGATAAAAAATAAAATTCACTTATTGTTAAAATGGATCATAATTTGATTTCAAGGTAATGCACATAAAACTGTGGTTCACCTCTTTGTATCTGCGTGCGAGCGTGTTTTTTCGTTTTGGGTGTTGAAAATAAAAGTTTAGAACTTCGGTCGGCTGTTGATTAAGGGTCCTGACCATAGACTCGAATAATTGGCCGACAACCCTTTACGCCATCAAACATCGGAAGGACTCTAAGAATCAGACAATCTAAAACCAAAGGCGTAGCTGATGGACGCCAATCTGAACCAAGATTTCTTCTTGAGATATACTGAAGATATCTCAGTTGTGAAGGTTGCGGATTTAAAGGAGACAAAAGATGAAGCAACTCCTTCGGAGCTTGCTTGTATACCATTTCCAGAGTCTTTACGTCACCACTGTATTGCTTTCTGTACAACAACAGACCTGCAAGCATGAAAGCAAGCACAGGCCACCCTCCCCTCTCACAGTGCATCAGCAGCACACTCTGCTGCCCTTCCAATGACAACCAACTTTCACTTGATCTTAAGAAGTGATGGATCATCTCCAATGGTAGTAAAGGACGCCCCTCGTATTGCCGAGGATAGTCCATAACTGTCATGTCATACTGAGACAATATATCTGAGATCTGGCTCTGCCTTTCACCCTCCCTAAAGTTAAATACCATAAAAGAGGCATCTGGGAAGTGCTCCTGCAGCTGGACCACAATGCCACTCAGGTAAATTTTGTACTCATCCTCTTCCAAGATGTCCGTGGAGAAGCAACAGTCAAATACTGTATCAAATGAAAAAAAAAATCAACAAAAGGAAGTTCATAATCACTACAAGAAAAAAAAAATCCAAATGGCAGTCAAATGTGTAATATACAATAAACAAGGAAATGAACATCCTTAATGACACGTCAGTCCTAAACACGGCATGGAAAAAAGGAAATCCCGTGTGCATCTCAAAAATATATGTTATCGTGTTAAAGAAAAGGCTTTCCATCCATTTATCTACTTTTCCAACAAAGAAAATGGCATTATAAACATATATGTAACTGTCACAAATACTATTTAAAGAATTAACTAACATCTATAGCTAGCAGATATCTAAGTTAATAGGGACAGGAAAAAAAGGGAAGAAACAAAAATACATCATATAATTCAAGGGAATTATCTGCCAGCAAAAGAATTGTTGACACTAAATACAGGGCCCATATTTAAAGGGATGAGACTCCAACAAGAATCTTTACTGTCAATACAACAACTATGCCACTTAATCTTGTAAGAACCCACTGGAAAAGCAGAAACGTCAAGCAAGCAAGTTGAGAACCCTTGTCCCCTCTCATTTAACACAAAACTCACACAAGACCACACCATCTCATCTCCATCACAAGCCTTCTTCATCTTTTTACTACTTTGGTTTGCTCCTTCTATCACATACATCCATAGTTTCTCATTCAAATCGATCACATCATTTGTGTCGCATGATTGGAAACCTTGCCACATTTTCCCTTTGCTCTCGCCACCATGTTCAGAGGTCCTATAGGATGGCTTAGAAGCTAAAATACAGTATATCTTTGCAACCCTGCGGGGTGGAACATGTTTCAGTTGTAGGCAGAGATTTAACAAGAGATGAAAGCCTGGTAGGACTGATATTCTATTGGGATTCATAGTATTTGCATTGAAGACAAATAGTTCTGCACCAACGCAAGACCTGAGTGAATAATATCCCAACGTTAGAATGGCATCACTGTAACAGTAAATAAAACTAAGATTTTAGCAGGTAAAAATTAGTGAATGACATCAAACAGAACTGTGCAGAGGTAAATTCCTGTTCTACAAGTACACTAACCATGTTTGATGGATCTTGACTACAGAAAAATGCTCCATGCATCAAGGTCTATCAATGACCTCGAGCTTGGATGAATAAGTGCAGTTAATCAGTTAGTCCAATAAGCTCATCTTGATTTCATGGCCATTGGAGATTTTTCTAGGGTTTGCAATACATTCCAAACTAAAATTTTACCGCTATAATGATTGGAATTAATTGAATCTGTGCCTAAGAGGCCTTATCAGGACTATGCGTGAGATGGATCAATGAGTTAGTCTCTTGCTAGATGCATACACAACAGTCATAATTTTACCTTTGTATACCTAACAGGCATCTATAAAAAGTTAGAAACAACATGAATGGTGTCAGAAATAAAGAGTATATCTTTACAAGAGTTTGAAATAGGCTACCTCTCTTGAAAGAAATACTTGGGAACCTGAAAGGACATTTTCATCCATCTTTGGAGTACATTGGATAGAAGTTGCAATCTTGTTCTGGACTCTTTGTATCTTCCTCCTCCATCTTTGATTCCCTTTGCCTCTTCTAGCATGGAAAGAAAACCAGAAAGAGCAAATTTACAAACATCTAAAGTTTCTTTCTCACTTGAACCAATCTTGTATAGGGGCATTGTAGGTGATGCAGGGAAGTGGCTGGTTGGATCCTCAACGTTTGTCAAAACTTGCGTCAAAATTGTACTCATCTCACCATCTACATGCCATAATCGCTTATCTAAATCTTGTACCAGCATTGACTGGGAACATTTTCGAGAGTCCCCAAAACCCCAATACATGGTGTTTCCATGAGAGCATAGGTCTGGAGAGTATAGAACAAATCCAGTAGAAAAGGCCAATAGAGAACAATTCAGTGCAAGCCTTGAACAAGTTCGATAGCTTCTAAGGTCCATGTCCATGAAAGATGTAGCCATAAGATCAAGTTCTTGCGCCAACCTCTTTAACCGAAAAGATATTGGAGTCAAAGAATGGGCATCCAATGTAGGTTCACCAAATCTGGTGTTGGTGCATCCTTCAACCCACCCAACATTTCCAGTGTTCTCCACATTTGATGCACTAAAATTTATAAGTTTAAGTATGTCAACCACAATTTGTAGAACCTTTGCTCTTAAGTCCAAAAACCATCTTTGGAAGATAAATGTGTGATCAGTTGTGGCAGCTGCCAAAATATCTATTGCAGAGCAAACATCATCATAAGCTTTATTATAGCTTTTGTGGTAGTCCCACAAGACAGCATGACAAGGGTCCTCTTCAATACTTTTACTCAAAACCCCAGATCCTGTAGCCCAAATTTTGTCAATCTTTGACCAATTGACCAATCTCTGACCCTCATTTTGAAGACATGGTAGCATTATAGTGCTTTCAGATTGTGTGAACAGAACCAGAGACTTCAACCAGTGCTGACAAGCATCTGACTGCACATTATTAAAAAGTTCCTTAAATGTGAATGCGGCTGTGAACCATGCTCCCTGACATGCTGCACATTTTCCAGCTTTGTAAGCATCCCATTTATCCCGTCCAGCGATCATCTTGTTTATGAATTCACAGGTAAGCCTTTCATGCTCAATCCAATAGTCCTCATGAGAAATAGCCAAGTTTCCAGCATTGCAGATTTCCCAATTATTATATGCCAAATAACTCCACATAACACGAGAGTGCAATAAAATCAATTGTATAGTGCACATGTCGCCATTCGAGAAGTAACTTTTCTGCATAAACTAAATAATGAGCTTCAAGATGTGATGTACTTCAACAGTTACGGCACTGGCTTCATTGAGTGTTTCGGTACAACATTCTACAAACTTATACATGCAAAAGACAAACTGTGAAACAGCGGGACGGTTCTTTTCACCTTCTAAGCCCACAATGTCGTTAATAAGATGGTTTGATTTTTGTGTAATGTCTCTTTTTCCCACATTCACCACAGACTCTACACATGATCTAATTTTATCCAGTGCAAGAACTCCTATGGTAGGATACTCTTCAACAACAAGGAGAACAACACTAAGCAAACTGTGGCACTCTTGTAACATCTCAGAGGCAGTCTCACAAGACTCTAATTCTGACTTTGCCAGCTGTTCTATCCGATCTAGTACCAGCAGAAGTGCTCGAGACAGAAGATCGGTGGAACCATTTCCTCCCGGTTCCGTTTCAACTGCCTCGTTATCCTTGACAGAGATATATACCAAAAGCTGGAAGGCTAAAAGTCTCTTAGATAATATTGGAGATTGAGTAGCAGTTTCAACAATGGACAACCATATCACAAACCCTGGCATCTCTCTGTGAGAAAGGTTTGGGCGAGCATACTGGAAGATCTGTACATAGTCCAGGACTCCAGTCAGTGACTTTAACAAATTTAAAACAAATCAGATGATGTATATGAATGAAAATGACCTTTAGCAGCAGCCGTAGCGCTTCACATTGTGAAACTATTGAAAGATCGGTATTATTCAATACATGAAACAACTGTGACAAAAAGCTTTCCTTAATGGGAAATCGACAAGCTCCTCCACCCAGTAAAAAGAGTATACAGTGTATTGCCATTGCTTGCACAGGTAAAGCAGAATTATGGGTGATTAACGATAAGAACAACTCAACCTACAACCAAAGGAGCCATGTAGGATAAAGTCAAAATAAACCTTAATAATAAATTTATTCCCTATGTACTCATTTTTAAGAATGTTTACGAAAAATATGTTTAGTTCAAATATCTAAGTGCAGAACTAAGTTCAAGTGGATTACAAATTGAATCTACTTGAACTTCTTATAACAAAAAAATAATAAATAATATAAATCCAGAAAGGAAAGGTACCTGTTCCGAAATAAGAAGCATTGACTTCGAAGCAAGCTTGGAGAGTGATTTCAACATCTCAACGATGAATTCTTCTTGGGAAGACTTCAGCACAAGCTTTCTACCTGTCTGCAACAAAACAACAGTCAATAACGTAAGCATAGCCAGAAAAGATGCGAACATGTCCACACTCTGGTAACTCAAAAGCCCTCTTCGCATCTATCTCATCACTAAGTTGCTTTTAAATAAGATTTCTTCTTGTCCACCTACCCTAGCCTTTTATCGAAAGTCTCTTCCAGAGTGTATCTCTCTGAAGGAGGGACTTGCATTGTAGGAGGACGCAAGAAGCACAATGTCTCCAATTCGATAGAATGGAAATACAAAGACAGAATGACCCAACCACCCAAGTCTTCTAAATAACTCGTCAAAAAGTATACAAAAACCGGTGACAACTTGTCTTGAAAAGCAATTATAAGAGAAGTATTAAAATAGGAGACTGAGGATATAAAGAAGGATTTTTCAGGGGAGGACTAGAAATACTATTAGTATAGAATCAAGGTAAACATATACATTCATCGAACAGAATTAGACATTTGGACAGAGATAGAATTTAACGTTCTTTGGGTTTAAATATTTCTCTAATCTTCATATAATCACAACAAAACATCTCATTCCTAGTGTGCTTTAAAATAGGTCAGACCATTTACCACCGATTGTAAGGTTAGATCTCTTGAATCTCTACAACCCACCACACACCACAAGCACTTTAGAATGATATCATATGATGCTTGTGGTTTTCTGGTAAGTTGTATAGGTTACAAAAATAAACCTCCACAACTGGGGGTAGATGTTCCAGTCTCAAATAGTACATATATCATCCAAGACACTTCAATCCCAGTTGACATAATTCATGAGATAAAGGTGCCCATGATGATAAATCCATCCACAGACTAATAGACTGAAATAGAAACCTTGCAGCACCTTGTATGCTCGGGTTGCAAGTGTCAATGAATATCCCAGTTTAGCAAAAGCTTTCACACATGCTCGCTTGGCAGTAATGGAAAGCTTCGATGAGGTCATCATGTTAATAAGCACCTCCAAGAAAACATACGCAAAATCCTCCGACAACTCCGAAAAGCACCCTGCAGTAAAAAGTGATGCCTTTACCTGCTAGAAGTCAAATGGATGTGGAGCAGTTCTCTGTCAATATTGGCCACAGACTAGAATGATTCAAATAGATTGAAAATTCTAATGGGTGTCAGCTCAAGACAAAAACAAACTAGCAGATGATATAAATGCAGATAAGTATGCATGTTCAACGCGTATAAAGAAGAGTGGTGTCAAGTGTCAACTAAACTCAAAACGTTGCAATATCAGACATCTTGTACTTAACAACTAACAGCTAGCATCTCTAATCATTCTAAAGAGCATTGAGTATTTACGACTATCAACAAAATAAGTCCGCAACTGCATCTCATATTTTCAAATTTTCATCCCTTCAAATGCTTCCCCATCACATAAATTCCAGATTAAACATTTAGTACATGCTTACATAATAACATAGAATACAAAATATTCACATTTATTGTCAATAAGTTGTTCTCCATTCGTAGAAACCTATAGTCAAAATTTTATTCTATCAAAGTCGTGACTTTACCTACTAGATTTGTTTCTTAATCATTTGTCTTCTATATATATTATCTTTTTTCCTCTACATCTTAATCAAAATTTCCATTCATGTTCAGGGACTAAATCTTTCGACAATGAGTGAATGATAAATTTGTTTGCAAACGCACCTCTGTAACATTGCACGAGCCTAAGCTAGACAAAATCATGTGACGTATTTCAGCACTATCACTTGCAATATCAGACCAACATCCAAGTAGCCGTAAACTTATTGCTTTAGAATCAGAATCTCCTTTATTATAAACAATCTTTACCCTTTTAAGAAGTTCAACATAATTTGGTACCCTTTTCTTCGCCAAAATTCCATTATATTGTTTACCCTTCTTACGTTTCTTTCTCTCTAAAAGAAAAACTTTTAGAATAAAAACCCTTGTTTGTTTATCTCCACATTTAAATGCATCTGCAAGTCGAAGAAGGATAGTATTTGCAAACAATCTATCTTCCCCAGGAATTAAACCAAATATGTTGAATATCCACATTGTAGAAATGGGTTCTTTACTCCATTGCTCAAGTCTTGAACCAATTTGTGATAGAGCTTCAATAGCTTGACCTGAAACAATAAAGAAAAATTCCTAACAACTACAATTTATACAACCTCAACTAGTGCAATTTGAAGAAAATTGAAGCGGCATACTTACCGGGTTTATTTGATCGAAGGCCTTTTTCAAGTTCAATGCTCCATTCCATTGCACAAGCTGCAGAGTTCTTCTCCATTTTTCTTCTCTTTGAGTTATTTCTTCAAACAATTCTTTAGCGCTTCTTTCAAAATGGTATTATAGTGTTTGAGCTTGATTCCTAGTTCCTACCGACTTGTTTTCTTAATAAGGGCACAATGAATTCGGCTATTTGCAGACCGCATTAGTTGTTATCTGCACCCACGAAATATTCAAATATTTTAGACTTTTAGTACTGTATGTGTGATGAAATTCCAGTCCGATTCAAGTATCAGATTTATCCAGATTTATTGGTTTTGGTTATCAGATTATGATATATAAAATATAAATCCTGGTTATCAGGTTATGATATAAAATATAAATCCTGTTAACCAAACTTTCCTGACAGCCATATGGGCATTCCCGAATCAATGTGTGCATGGGCTGATAGGCATAGCAAAGCTGAAATGTTGTGTAGTAGGCTAGTAGCTATGAGCTCATAGACACACCTGGGCAAGTATTGAGTTTGATGTTAAAATTTAACATTTGCAGGGTCTGTAGTCTGTACTACTGAATACTGATCAAGTAACACAAACAGAAACTTGAGCAAACCAATCTACTAAACAATATACAGTCATTTTCAGATATAGAAGACTGAAAGTTGTGCAGATGAAAATAGTCTTATCTGTTTGCTCAAGTTAAAAGCTGAGTTTCCTTCTTTTTCTCTTCTTGAAAATTTGGTTAAACAAGAACACGCACATTCAGACAAAAACACAGAAAATAAAGAACCCCAAACTTTTGTTACATAGCTTCATTGTTATTTTTGTTCATGACTACATGATGATAATAGAAAAGGTTGAGATGCACAACAGCAGGGTAGCTCATGTCAGAGTTTTGTTTGACAAGTCTCTCAATCGCACAAGGAAAACTATCAGCCACGAACCAAAGTAACGCCAGATATTTTAACAGACAATAACTCGTCTATTAAGATTACTGTATCTCTTTCTTGGGACCATTTTGAAAAGAAAATGGGGCCTGCCAAAATCCATTCAAGCCACCTTCAATTGTGTAGTCCCCTAGGTTAACAAGTATTTCAGAGAGAAACTTTATCAATGAGCAGAGTCCCCCCAGGAAGTTATGGTCAATGACACCTTCACCGTCTGTGACTTGAGCAAAATCAATAAGCTTCACTTCTGCCCGTGACATCCGTGTCTCAGCTCCCGCCTTCTCATACATCACAAGGACAGAACAAGAATTGAAGTGATAAATGGTTTGATCTTCAAACCACGCTTTTAACTCCAACAATTGTGCCAAAATCCCATCAGAACCTCCATAAACAACAGATCCAAATGAACCATCCGGTTTTGCATCAGCTTAAGGGTTTGAAGATACAAACCTCTTAAGAGATGACCGAACATCCTCCACATCATAACTCGAGACAACCTTCTTCGCAGGCTTCCAAAATCCTGATTCCTCGCTTTCATATGCTTGTAAACCAGATATTCTGAAGCCCAATTTTAAACTTGTGCCTTCTCTATCTTTTTTGAGACACTTTTTAATATATTCCTCAGATGCTTGAGCGTACCAGGTTCTGGATCCAATCTTGATGTCCATCACAGATGGATGTACGCGAGTGGAGACGAGGTCTTCCAAAATAAGGTGGGGATGTAGACCAGAACCATCGGAAGCCTCTAGAAGCTGAGTACCATGGAAAAGCGGGAAGTACTGACGGATTTGATCTGGAATTTTAGTATTAGAGGAAAAGGAAGTGTAGAAGGCCGCCTCTCTTGATCCACGTTCATCATTCTGGAGGGGCTTACAGAAACGACCCGAATCATCAATAAGTGGACCAAGCTTTCCGTCACCTGCTCGGTGGCCTGCAACCTGATGATCTGGGATCTTAAGCATGTCGAGGTAATTATACCAACAATAACAACAATTTTTCTTCAAGCCAAGTCCAGAGATTCTAGCCCTGAAACATAGAATAAGAAGTTCCCTATTATCACTACACTGTAGAGGAAGTACGAACATGGAGCTGGCTTAACATAAGCAAGAAATTTATGTGAGCTCAGACAGAACATCTATGGTTGGAGATATGTGATGTAATCAGATGACTGGAATCATACAAGAAACGGTTGCAGGGTGTGTAGACTTGTAGGGAGAACCTGGCAAGGACTGAAGAAGGTGCAGAAGTGCAGCAAATGCGACAGAAAACAGTAGAAGCACCAGCTTCTTCTGTGATCATTTACTGTATGTATGTGCAATTTACTGAACTTAGGGGTGTTAGCAATGCTATGTATGAAGAGGTTTGCCCTCTAAATTAAAACTGGCGGTGCAATTTCTGCACTAAAAAAAGCTACTGATCACAGCCGAAAAATGGGCTTTTAGCTTTATATTCAGAAACACACATCATTATGGGTCATAGGCCTAGAAAGCAAATTTTCAAAGCCCACATCATTATGGGTCATAGGCCTAGAAATATGGGTTTTTAGCTTTATATTCAGAAACACACATTTGAATAAGAGGCTGGACCCAGCAAGTAGCCAAGTAGGCAAGTAGTACATATTCGCTGCTGCGTTTTACCCAAAAAAAAGAAAATATTCGTTGTCGCCAGAGACAGAGTCCACTAGACACTAGTATTTTGATTCCAGCAAAACTTGTATCTCATCCTCTTCCTCTTCCTACTACTATATACCAACAGCCTTCTTTACTAAACCAACTAAACACACCTTTTCCCTTTCTTGAAAACAACTAAACTCATCTCTTCTCTATCTTCCATTTTTATATGCTTCTGTTCGAGTGAATTGATTCATTGATCACTTGGGTATCTCTCAACTTCAATTAACAGGTATCTCGATTGTTGGGGGATGAACTTAATCTGCAAATTAAATGATCTTTTTTTTTTTAGTTGTTTCAAAAATTATTCCATATGTGATTTCAATTTTTACTTCTGTCTTTCGTAATTTTGTGCTAATTAGTTATGTTTTGATTTGAGAGTTTTCAATTCCGCATAATATACTGTGACTAGTTGTACCCATGGCTCCGCCATGCTAATGTCAACAAATGTATACAGATAATAATTCAACTATGCTTATAGTAATAAATAATTATAATACAAAGTTAAAAATGTTTTATAACTTTCTATAAAACAATTTTTATACAAACAGACAGTTCGACACATTTGTTCCGTTAATCTCAATTATCACAAATCAATATCAACTTTCAGCAAACTGAAAAGCTTGTAACATTGAGCCTGGATTATGAAACCGAATTCTAGAAGAAAACAATATCTATCCTTCCATCAGACTTATTGTGAATGGCTTCCTCAGTTTGATCGAGTAACCTAACAAAATCTCCTTCATGCTTATATGTACCCCATGCATAATCATAAGTCATAAACATACCTAGATTGTTTTTCTAGGAGCAAAAGTTGGAAATTGCTTAAATGAGTGAACTCCACAGACATAATACCATGGATGTTACTTGCCTTACAAACTGGACACATACATACATGATAACATAGGAAAGATGTAACATACTTGCATATACCTCATTACGAGTTCAATGAAATTGGTATTGTTTAAAATTGGACATGTACGATTGATTTTGCTTTTAAAACAATGAAAGACCTGATTAGTCATAGGACAATATAAAACATCCGAACTCAGATGGGTCTTCTGTTGGAAACCCTATTCTGACAGGTTAGGATGCTTATTTAGGGATGGCTTACATGTTTAATAGTGATGCAGAACAGTGCTGACGTCATTGCTGACGTCATCACCAGCAAGGCTGACATTATCGTCAGAAATTTTTTTTTTTTATTTTTTTTTTATCTTATTATTTTATTTAGTAATTTCTAATTTAGAGTCTAGAAGTTCTAGAATAGTTGATTTACTACTAAGTTGATATTAGTAATACAATTCAAAGTAGGATTTGTATTTTGATTTCTTTGTTTAGGAAGTCTTAGTGCTAGTTGGTCTTAGTCTTTAGTCTATATAAAGAGTCATGCTTTGTAGAACAATTATTCAATTATTCAATCAATACAATTAAGATTTGTCTCTACAATTTATTTTTCTTTAGTTTTGTTTTAGTTCTTCCTTGTTTCAAGGCAATCCTCCCCTTGGGTTATTCAAGGTTTGATTTTTTAATCGCTTCCGCTACGTCAATTGGTATTAAGAGCTTCGTTCCGATCCTACAATGGTTAATGACGGAGATTCTTCACCCTGCTCCCAAGTCGGTAATCTTGGAGATTATGTGACGAAGGTTGAATTCAATTCGGCTATTAATCGTCTCACCGCTTCAATCGATAAACTTACGCTTCGATTTGATAAGTTTGAAGGTAAGCAATCTATTGTTGATGCTCCCATCCTCCCACCCTCTACTATGACCAACATATCTCAACCACCCTAATTTTCCACCACCACCACAACTTTACCACAAGGTTCCAATATTGACTTCACATCTCTCCCTATTCATGGTTGCCCCCAAACACCACAAAACCTATTTTCACATCCCTACCCATACATACAACCCTATAATAACTCCCAACCATCTTAACTCTCCAATACTCCACAAGTTCGCACCACTTATACCACTATTGCTTCTCCATCTCAATCTCGCTACCAACTCCTACATACAACCAACAATATCCCACCCACTACACACAATTTTCAACCACCCCCCAATCTTCCTATTAATCGTTTTCAACAAACTTATCACCGTCGCGTCCTTCGAGCACCAAATTCTTATCTTGATGATCATGATAGTGATGATGATGCTAAAAATTACTATCAACAAGCATGCCCTCAACTTCAACAACACCACAACAACAATTTTCGTACTCAATCTAACCAGTTTCGTATGAAAATTGATCTCCCTACTTTTACTAAAATTGAGGAAACTCTTGATTAGATTCATGAAGTTGAGAATTTCTTTGAGTACATGGATACTCCCGAACATGCACAAGTTAAGCTCGTGGCATATAAACTCAAACAAGGTGCTTCTGCTTGGTGGGAACAACTCAAGGCTCATCGTCGAAAGAATAATAAGCGGGATATTGTTTCTTGGGCACGTATGAAAACTTTGATTATGGAGCGTTTCTTGCCTAAGGATTATGAGCAAATTTTATACAACCAACTGCTATCGTCTCGCCAAGGATCTCGTAGTGTTGATGACTATGCTGCTGAGTTTCATCGCTTGGTATCTCGAAATAACATCGTGGAAAATGAAGATCAATTAGTTACTCGTTTTCGTAATGGTTTGAATAGGAATATCGTGGAGAAGATTTTTCACTCGATTCCTACCTTGGCCGATGCAATTCAAATCGCACTCAACATTGAGCAACATAATGGTTTCCGCTCGAATTCTAGTAAGTCATACTCTTCTCCATCATCTTCTTCTTATCCAAATCGTCGCAACAACTACAACCCTTCACCATCATCTACTGCACACCGCAATAATCAAAATTCTCCAAACACTAACTATTCACCCAACACTCCTACAAACAATCAAGCCACACTTGCTTCCAACGATGATCAACCCCCACCTACCAAAGCTCCACAAACCACCCAACCAAGCAAAACCAATCCATATGCTTACCCTACCATGCCCAATTGTTACCGTTGCGGCCAACCTGGACATAAGCAACATGAATGTCCAAAACGAGACAAGTCTAGAGTTAACTTTATTGATCATGATGAAAACGATTGCGATGATGACTATCATGAAGATTACTATGATAAATGTGAACCTAGTAATGAGATTCAATATGAAGTGGATGCTCCATTCTTGGGTGTTATTCGAAGGCTTCTCTATGCTCCTTCTCAACTGGTGAATTCTGAACGAAAAAGGATCTTTCAGACTCGTTGTCAAGTTAAGGATAAGGCTGTTAATTTGATTATTGATGGTGGTTCCCATGATAATTATGTTTCTACTTATATGGTGACTAGGTTGGATCTACCAGTGACTCCACATCCTAAGCCTTATTCCGTTGGTTGGGTTAAGGATGGCCACTCATTCATGGTGACTACTCAATGTCGTGTTCCATTTTCTCTTGGTAAGTATCATGATGAGGTTCTTTGTGATGTTCTTGATATGGATGCTAGCCATTTGTTACTTGGTCGACCTTGGCAATGGGATCGTCGTGCTATGTATGATTGTTATGCTAATACATTTACCTTTAAAAAAGAAGGTGAAAAACATACTTTGGGTTCTATGCGTCCAAAACCTGTTCATGAAGTTTCTAAAGTCGAAGAGCGAACTTGTTTGATTTCTAAAGACCATGAAGAGGATTTCAAAAAGACTGACACAATCTATGCTCTTGTACTTAAGGAAGAAAAGAGAGAAGAATAAAAAATTCTCATGGTTGTCCAACCTTTATTGGATGAATTCAAAACTATCATACCCACCGATCTACCTTCATCATTGCCTCCAATGCGTGATATTCAACATCACATTGATTTGATGTCTGGTGCAAATCTTCCCAATCTTCCCCACTATCGTATGGCACCTAAAGAACATGAAGAGCTTCGGCGCCAAGTTAATGATTTACTCGAGAAAGGCCTCATTCACCCTAGTATGAGTCCTTGTGCAGTTCCTGCTTTGCTTGTGCCAAAGAAAGATGGTTCTTGGCGTATGTGTGTTGATAGTCGTGCAATCAACCAAATTACCATTCGCTACAGGTTTCCTATTCCTCGCTTGGATGATATGCTTGATATGCTTATTGGTTCTAAAGTGTTCTCTAAAATTGATTTAAAGAGTGGTTATCATCAAATCCGCATACGACCAGGAGATGAATGGAAAACTGCTTTCAAGACAAATGATGGTCTTTATGAATGGATGGTAATGCCTTTTGGTTTGTCAAATGCCCCAAGTACATTTATGCGTTTTGATGACTAAAGTGTTGCAGCCTCTCATTGGAAAGTTCGTTGTCGTATATTTTGATGACATATTAATTTATAGTCAGAATGAGCAACAACACATGTGTCATCTTTGGGAAGTTTTCAAGGTTCTCTATGATAATTCGCTTCTCTTCAACATCAAGAAGTGTGATTTCATGACAGACCGCATTCTTTTTCTTGGCTACATTGTAAGTGCTTCAGGTATACATGTTGATGAAGACAAGGTGAAAGCAATACGAGAATTGCCTACACCTCGTACAATTCATGATGTTCGTTTTTTCCATGGTTTGGCTACTTTTTACCGACGTTTTGTCAAGAACTTCAGCTCTATTGTAGCTCCTTTGACACATTGTATGCGAGGTACTAAATTTGAATGGACTGAAGAAGCCGACAAAAGTTTTAACTTACTTAAAGACAAGCTTTCTACATCCCCGGTTCTCGCTCTACCTGATTTTTTCAAGATTTTTGAACTAGATTGTGATGCTTCCATCATGGGTATTGGCGTTGTTCTTTCTCAAGAAGGTAAGCCTCTTGCATTTTTTTGTGAGAAACTTAGTGATGCTCGAAAGAAATGGTCTACTTATCAATTGGAACTCTTTGTGTTGGTTCAAACATTGCGTCATTGGCATCACTATCTGATCCATCGGGAATTTATTCTCTACACTGACCACCAAGCTTTGCAATTCCTTCAAAGCAGTTCCACGACAAATCGAATGCATGACAGATGGAAAGACACAATTGACAAATACACTTTTGTGATTAAGCACAAATCAGGTCAACAAAACAAAGTAGTTGATGCCCTCAGTCGAAGAGCTTCTTTGCTCGTTACAGTCAACACCGATATTATTAGGTTTGATTATTTGAAGGATTTATATGATGATGATCCTGATTTTTCGGATATGTGGATTAAATGCTCTCAAAATCAATCTGGTACAGATGATTTCCTTATTCAGGATGGTTTTCTTTTCAAGGGAAATCACTTGTGCATTCCTCAAGGCTCCCTTGGAGAACATATCATTCGTGAAATGCATGCTGGAGGTCTCGCAGGTCACATGGGTCGTGACAAGACTATTGCTTTGATTGAAGAAAGGTATTATTGGCCATCCCTAAAAAGAGATGTTGGTAATCTCATTCAGCGGTGTTATACTTGTCAAACCGCAAAAGGTATTAATGGCTTGTACACACCATTACCGGTTCCTGATGCACTATGGGTTGATGTTTCTATGGATTTTATCTTGGGTCTCCCTCAGACTCAAAGAGCTGTTGATTCGGTTATGGTTGTTGTAGATAGGTTCTCCAAGATGGCTCATTTTATTCCTTGCAAGAAGACATCGGATGCTTCCAATATTGCTACTTTATTCTTCAAGGAAATTGTTCGTTTACATGGAGTTCCAAAATCTATTACTTCAGACCGTGACACCAAATTTTTAAGTTACTTCTGGAAGACTTTGTGGATGAGACTTGGCACTTCCTTGAAATTTAGTAGTACTTCTCACCCACAAACTGATGGTCAAACTGAAGTTGTGAATCGAAAATTGGGAAATTTGATTAGTTGTCTCTCTGGTGACAAACCAAAACAATGGGATCTTGTTTTGCCTCAAGCCGAGTTAGCTTACAATACCTCAAAGAGTCGTACTACAGGATATTCTCCTTTTTAAATTGTCTATGCTAAAGTTCCCAATCATACCCTTGACCTTGTCTCTTTGCCTGAGGTTTCAGGTATGAATTTTGATGCAGATGCAATGGTTGATAGTATGACTCAGCTTCACGACACAGTCAAGAAGAATATTGAGAATTCTAATACTCATTACAAGGAAGATGCTGACAAACATCGTCGTTCTCAAACATTCGAAGTTGGAGACTTAGTAATGGTGCATTTGCGTAAGGAGAGATTTCCAGTAGGTACTTACAACAAGTTGAAAATGAAGAAGATTGGTCCCCTAAAGATTCTTCGCAAGATCAATGACAATGCTTATATTGTCGATATTCCGAGTGACATGCATATTTCCAAGACCTTCAATGTCAAAGATATCTATCCCTTTCATGCTGATGATACTTCTAACTCGAGGCGAGTTCTTTTAAAGAAGAGGGGACTGATGCAGAACAGTGATGACGTCATTGTTGACGTCATCACCAGCAAGGCTGACATCATCGTCAGAAATTTATTTTTTTTATTTTCATTTTATCTTATTATTTTATTTAGTAATTTCTAATTTAGAAGTTCTAAAATAGTTGGTTTACTACTAAGTTGATATTAGTAATACAATTCAAAGTAAGATTTGTATTTTGATTTCTTTGTTTAGGAAGTCCTAGTGCTAGATGGTCTTAGTCTTTAGTCTATATAAAAAGTCATGCTTTGTAGAACAATTATTCAATTATTCAATCAATACAATTAAGATTTGTCTCTACAATTTATTTTTCTTTAGTTTTGTTTTAGTTCTTCCTTGTTTCAAGGCAATCCTCCCCTTGGGTTATTCAAGGTTTGATTTTTTAATTGCTTTCGCTACGTCAAATAGTAAGTATAAGATTAGACTCGATAAATATGAAAATGAATCTAGTAGCCACACAATTATTTTAATCTAAAGGGTGGACAGTGTAAATTCAGTAAAAATTGTATCTTGTGATCTCGGCCTACCGGTGTGATCAAATCCATTATTAATCGTATACTACTCACACCAACAACAATCAAGCAACAACCTATACTATAATGATTACAATTGTACCTCCCTAAATTAATACCCCAATAATTAATAACCTCTAACATTTAATAAAATTTCATGGAACCGACCGTGTTCTATAGGTTTAATTTAATAGTTCTACTATCTATTAATTAATACAAAACATAGAACCAACATTATAAAAAATATTAATTAGTAGAATTATTACATTGCTTTGAGAACCATTTATCTAAGGTAGTTTGCTTCTTTCCGGTTATCCTAATTTCAAACTGTATATCTCGAAGTACCTTATGAGGTACAACATGATTAGGATTTGAAAGGTCAAGGAGAGAAATACAAGAAGGTTTCATTTTGGGATAATTTATTTAAAACAACTTTTTACTTACGTATTTTATAGATTAACTTTAATTTGAATTTTGTAATGTTTTAATTGTATATTTAATTTTTCATTAGATAAATGTGCCACCATAATTCAGTTTGTATGGGAGATGTGTCCTAAGTTCACTGGGAAATAGGACATTTGATCCCTACATATACATACATGTGTCCTAAGTGAAAAATATTTTTTTACACTTAAAGTTCTACAAATTAATATCCTCCACTAATTAATAATTTTGTATGCCACCAAAGGCATTAAATTAAAGAAGTACAACTGTACCTCGTATATCATTAACACTGCAAAGGTATGATTGCGGTTAATAACAAATAATAGCATATTGCAACAAAATGTTAAAGAGATATTGAAGTCTAACAGATGTATAATGTTTCTAGTCTTAAATGGTGAGAATACACGCACAAAATGCATATCTGAATACATAGACTAAAATGTTCAAGGAATAAATTGAAAAAAAAAAAAAAATTACCTCGTAGATGTGATCGCTTTCAAATCAATTCAAAATAACCTTCAAACTGGCACTGTGATCATTAATAGCACACATTTTTCAAGTTAAAATGAACACACAATTTCAGTACAAATTTAACCAATTTAATAGAACATGAAGCTAAGAATGATGATCACTACTATTACAATGTATAACAACAGTTTCATATAAAAGTGAAAACATAAGTTGAGATTTCATCGAAAGAGTATCCATCGGCTAATGTGCAAGGTTGACAAGCATAACTCAACTCAATACTGCAAATTGGGAAGACCCGTTCAAGTTCATCAAATCTAATGTAGGCCAGACTTTATCAGGGAATCACTTATCCAGTAAATTGTTCTAAGATATAGCAGTCTCATGTCCTACTCAACAAAGCCCCCGCAAAATCGGCTAGATAGGTTCAAGATAATCGCATCCAATACAGGCCAGACTCTATGAGTGAAACTGTTATCTGGTAAATTGTTTTAAGATGTTGCAAGCTCATGTGCTAATGACAAAAGACAACATATAGTCTTGGACTTGTATATTTCTCAAACAATTATCTAAACATTTGTAAGGAATAATATTGTTTAACATTCGAAGATAATAATATCTCTGCTTTAACCTTTTCAAAAACATTTGCAAGAGCAAAAAATCAGAACTTGTTGATCTTGTTATGTTTATCCCTGGAAAGTAAAAGAGATCAAAACTAAACATTTAAAAACCAAAAATGAAGTTTAATGTCATTAAGAAACAATTTGGTAAAACCAATATTCTTAAAGGCGTTGTCACTATGTAGCATATCTCATTCTCAAGTCCAACAGGGTTCAGACCTCGCATATGCCTACCAGAGTATCCTCAGAAATCTTCAATAAAATTCCTAGACTATGGCAGTGCCAACAGAACATTCAAAAACATGTCTTAAACTCTGTTTTCATAGTGACTTGGTTAAATTATAACTTTAACCACTTAATGTTCTGTTATTAAACCTTTATATGTGTGAATTCTTATTGTAGATATTATTTTCACTCCGACTTGTAACAAAGAAGGGAAAAGGTTATGAAGGTTTGGGAAATTTGGACTTCAACATGCGACCATTTGGTAAAATCCCAATGTTTTACGAACTGAGCCATACACCCAAGAATATCAAGTAATAAGATTACTGCAAAAATAAATTAGGCTCCTCTTTTCATCATATCACAGACAGGAAGCAGCTTCGTATGAGGTTCATAGATACTGCAGAATAAGTCTCGTGACCTGGTGTTGTTTCAGCCATGGGATAATTGATCTACAAAAAAGGCAGGGGATACCACAATTTGCCATAAACATAAATGAAGGTTTTTTTTATACGAGCAAGTCCCATGACACATATGTTAAATAATACATTATTATAGAACTATCAATTAATTAATTTTTGTTCAGATAAAAAAGAAACAACATTCATAAATATAATTCTATAAGGAGACTCGTAACTTTAATTCCATTAGAAGATTAAGAGACTGAGGAATTGCTACAAAAGGAGAAGGAATATAGAGATTACCAATGAAAATGAGAGTTGTTAGATCAGTCGTCAAAATGAACTGTGAAGAAAAGCTGAAGAAAAAATAAATTGAAGCAAGTGAATTAAACTAAAACATAATCTTCAATTTACTTAGGTAATCTAGGTTATTTAATCAAACTAAGATTATTGAGTGAACTCCACACATGTTAAGCAACATCATGTCTATGCAATTTATGATGAAATAATCTAATTAAGTTTTTAAATTATAAGATTTCAATATCAACGTAAGAATTATAATCATGTAGAAAACTCGTGTGTGAACCCTATCATGTCTTATAAATTTGATTGGAGAAGAACTACCAATTAATCTGTATGATTATGTAATAGCTAGATATCACTAATAATAATTATTAGAAGAAGAATGCAGTAGAAGAGACTTTTATATTAAGGCTTTAATCACAGTTTTTTAGAGAAGACATTGAGCATGGGGCAATTGACTTTCTTACAGACAGTTAGCATCTTGATTGTAGGGCCAGGTAGTGGATGAAACATCAAAGAATTGCAAGGACTGGATAACTTGATTGTACTTTTGAAACCTTAATTCCTATGAAAAAACATCTTTTCAACACCAGGAATAAACCCTAAACTAAGCATTTTGAAGTGGAATTTTGTAGTGTGTTTTAACAAAGAACACTCAGTCATACACAACCTCCAAATTGAAATATACAGGTCAATAGTTGTTCTATAACTATCAGATGATCAAACTGTACGACGTTCTTTACACCTTAGCTTTGTCTGTAAGCACTCTAACTACAAATATCTATCCTGAATATCTATGAACTCTTAATCACCTCAACCTATTTGATGTGTTGAGGAACAGATAACATTTGAGCGAGCAACGGTGATGTCGGCCACACTAATAATTAAAGATAAGGATGACTAAAATTAACTTAAAACATGTTGGTGGAATGGCAGTTCAAATTACGTAATCAATTAGGGCCTTGGGATTATAGCCTGACAATTTAGGTGTTTACACATTATTGTCAAACTATTTGCTGAAGCTGGTTAGTCAGTTGGACCTGGTTAGTCACAGACTCACAGGACCTAGGCATGACAGACCCGGTTAGTCACAAGATCTAGGATCATTGTTGACAATGACAGACCTAGCAACAATGGTCAACATTCTAATATCTAGGCATGACAGACCTGGTTAGTCACAGGACCTAGGATAGTAGGATTTCATTTAGTATATATAGAGTGATTGTCTTTAAGGGTGACTAATTTGCTAAACATTCCACTCCCTCTTCCCAAAAGCAAACATTGTTGAAGCCTAAACCCAATTTATGGAAATACTGCTTCAAGACAAAGCAATGCCATGCTGTATTTAATTGTTTCATATACTGATATGTAATCATTTAAGTGGAGATTGCAGGTTTTTTTCTCTGTTCTTTTATATCTAATCATTCAGTAAGAGGAGAAATATGTAATCGATCAGAGAGTGACCATGGCAATCATTAAAACTAATAATTTAGTTCTATTTTATGAATTGGAATTACTGATGTCTGACATATAGCTATGCAAAAAATTAATATAATTTGGATGTACTGAAATTTAATGACAGTTTTGGAGAGAACATTGGTTGTGTAGGTTGAGAAAATGATGGCACTCTACATTAAGTTCTTGAAAGGGTGGTACTGTAGCTGTTGTCGACAACTACTATAACTATACATCCTTAGATTTTGGACAACACAGAGATGTGCCTAACACAGAAGATGTGCAATATTAAGCGTTAGATATAAGTTTCTTACTGAAAAAGCAATAGATGCATGTGATGTGTGTTACACCTACAGAAGATCCCTTTTCATGCATTCTGATGTAAATAAAGCTTTATGCCAACAATTAATCCAAATAAAAATAAAATAAAATAAATAATACGTGTAGCAGGAAATTTTCTTTTCAACTATACTACACTGGAGAATGGAGATAGAAAATGATATCTAAGTGAAGAATAAGAAGATCAAGTCCTTACATAAACCAAAAAATTAAAAAATGGCCAATCATTGGGCATACCTCAATGAGCAAGTTTATTGTTATAATGGAGCAGGTTCTCAATTTCCTTTGAATAATAGTACGAAATCAAGCCTGTAACGACAAAAACATAATTTCTATGACAACGTAGATAAACATAACATTGTCAGAATAGTAGATGAGCATTCTGTAATTATGTTTTGGTGGAAGCGTTAAAGTTAAACGTTCGTATATATAATAAATTCGCACTTTAAGATATGATGACATAGAATTCTGATTTGTCGCACAATCAATGAATGGTTTTGATGTTGGGTCTGTTAAACTTAAATGACAACTTGGTTAGGGAATGCAATGAATACATTATCGATAAAAAGTTTGATATTGTATACAGTCTGAAGGACCACAATGTGTTTTGGTATCACGCATCCGAACTGGATTCACGTTGAATATTATTGACACTCCTGAGCTTATAGAGGGGGATATGTTAATGATCAGACTCTTTCGATAATAAAGCCGTTAGTACCCTTTGTACATCTGTTTTGATAGGATATTAATTCAGGCACAATATTAAAGGCATATTGTTAGTAAGGGAACTTTAGTACCCTTTGTACAATGTAATGATTTTTGTCGAAATTGCGTAATATATTTTGGTCTTTGTAGTGATCTTATGATTCTAGTACTCTCGAGGTCCAAGCTCTAGTTGATTTTGAGAAGACTATCAAAATATTTGGTGGACATCTGGTGGAAATCAGGTATGTTACTCTCCAGGTTGAAGCTCCCATCTTTAGGTTAAGGGAATTGCTAAACTGAAGGAAGTGAGACATTATATATCCAGACTAAACATTACATCAAAGCTGCACAACATTCGACATCTCTAAATTTTTACAGCCGTTATTTGCTAAACTGAAGAAAGTGGTTACACTACAACTACTTTCTTTACAGCCCTGTACATGCTACTGCATATACATTACATATACCTTATACACCCAGGGATACAGTGTTTCCTTTCCACCCTAGGGATCAAATATTAGATCAATTTGATATAACTATTAGTTCCTTCTGGAATTATTTCACATTGTATGAGATGGGATATTTTTCGTAATAGAAAGTAAAATAAAATTCAAAATCCAAATAAAAAAAACAACTTGATTGGTTGATATATAAAATTCAGAAGAAAAAATCAGATTGTACTTACAGTTGAATTGAACCAGATGGCCTGGTTATTTTTGCCTGGTTGGTGAAGAATTTGAAGAGAGAGAGATATATTAAGAGTTTTAAGTAAAGAAGATTGAGAAAGACAGAGATACGATCTGTAACCTAGAGGACACAATGTATTTAAAATTTATTACTTTAATATTATATCCACAATGAAAGTAAAGTAAATTTATACAATTATTACGATCACTGATCTAACAACTCTCATCTTCAATGGTTTCCAATCACTTGAAACCCTTGAATTAGATGTTCGGTGTCAGGCTTTAGCCAGACTATAGAGTCTCAGATCTACAGAAGAATGAGAAGAATAAGGAAAGAAAGGAGAACAGTAAAAGAGAGAGAGATTAGAGAAAGAAGAAGAAGATAAGAGAGGAAAAACAAGATTTCATTTCATTTTTTCTTCCTTCCATTACAGCCTGGTCTTTTATATAAACTTCATTATAACTCATTCCTAACTAGTTTACACGTGGCATCTGACGTGTAATATCTGACATTCCTCCTCCCTTAGAAACATCCTTGGCCTCAAGGATAAAATCTTTAAACCTCTTGATCATGAGACTGTAATCTTCCCATGTTGTTGCCAAAGGATCCTCTGCAGACCATTGCACGAGCAGTTGAGTAACAGCCTGATTGTTCCGAGGCACCATACGGCGGTCTAATATTGCAACAGGAGTGAGAAGAAACTGGCCTTGATCATCAACTGGAGGAATAGAAGGGAAGGGTACCACAGAGGAGCCCACCTTTTTCTTAAGTTGTGACACATGAAAAACATTGTGTATCTGTGCGGACGGAGGCAGTTCAAGCCGGTAAGCCACTTTGCCAATTCGAGCTAACACTTTGAAAGGACCAAAGAACCTGGGAGCAAGCTTCAGGTTGTGTCGGAGTGCGACAGAATTTTGCCGATAGGGTTGGAGACGTAAATACACAAAATCCCCTTCAATAAACTCTCTGTCAGTGCGGTGGCGATCTGCAAAGAACTTCATCCTGTGTTGTGCTTGCAATAAGTGGTCTTTGATAACAGTAAAAGTAGCAGCTCGATCTTTTAAAAATTGATCAACCTCAACAACTCCAGTAGATGGAACCTGTGGGACAGAAAGTATTGGTGGCTTGTACCCATACAGAGCTTCGAAGGGACTGAGTTTGAGAGAGGTGTGATACGAAGAATTGTACCACCATTCAGCCATAGGTATCCATTTAGACCAACACTTAGGTCGTTGACTAGTCATGCATCTCAAAAAAATTTCCAAGCATTGATTGAGGCGTTCGGTCTGACCATCTGTTTGTGGGTGATAAGCAGTGGAGCGAAGCAAGGAAGTGCCCAACAACTCGAATAGTTTAGACCAAAACTTACTCAAGAACACTGGGTCTCTGTCACTGAGAATGGTTTTGGGTAAGCCATGGAGTTTGAAAACATTGTCAAAGAATTTCTGAGCCACAAGAGAAGCTGAATAAGGATGTGTCAACAAGATGAAATGCCCATATTTTGTAAACCGGTCAACCACGACCAATATAGAATCATACCCAGCTGATTTGGGCAAACCCTCAATGAAATCCATAGCAATGTCTGTCCAAGGTTTATCCGGAACTGGAAGAGGTTGCAAGAGACCAGGACTCGAGACGGTTTCTGACTTATGTCGTTGACATATATCACAAGCTGCATTCCAATTCTTAACATCAATCAATAATGAAGGCCAATGGAAGTACTGGGCAATTCTTTTAACTGTAACCCGCACTCCTGAATGACCACCCAAGCCGGTGGAATGCAACTCATTCCAAATCCTGTGACGTAAATCCCCATTACTGCCCACAACTAACTTCCCGTGAAAGCGAAGCAATTGTTGTTGAAAAGAATAGTCGGAATTAGAAGCATCCAACAGAACGGAAGAAATGATGGATTGTATAGAGGAGTCACCTTCATAACTGAGTATTAAGTCCTGGACCCACGATGGTTGCACTGCAGAAAGAGATTGACAAAGAGCTTGTTCTTCATGAGCTCTAGATAAACTGTCAGCCACAATGTTCTCTGCTCCTTTTTTAAAACAAATCTCATAGTCATAGCCTAACAATCGAGATAACCATTTCTGTTGTAAAATAGTGGTGATTCTCTGCTCCAAAAGAAACTTAAGACTCCGGTGGTCAGTTCTGATGAGGAAATGTCGACCGTACAAGTAAAATCTCCATTTCTCTACAGCAAAGATTATTGCCCATAATTCCTTCTCATAGGTTGATAATCCCATTTTGCGAGGAGGTAAAGGCTTGCTTAAAAAAGCCAATGGTTTGTTGTCCTGCAACAACACGGCCCCCACACCATTATTGCAAGCATCAGTTTCTACGACAAAGGTTTTGGAAAAGTCGGGAAGCTGCAGAACTGGAGTCTGTGTCATTGCTTGTTTCAACTGATTGAAAGCTTCCTCAGCTACCAAATTCCATTGAAACTGGTCCTTCTTGAGTAGGTCAGTGAGAGGCTTAGCTATTAGCCCGTAATGGTGAACAAACCTGCGGTAATAACCAGTTAACCCCAGGAAGCCTCGTAAAGCTTTGACGGACTTGGGTTGTGGCCACTTCAACATGCCTTCTATCTTGATAGGATCAGCTGAGATGCCCAAGTGGGAAATGATATGGCCAAGATAATCTAGTTCTTTCTTAGCAGAAAGGCATTTGGAAGCCTTAGCAAATAATTTATGAGCTCTCATGAGAGTAAACACCTGTTTAAGATGGATCACATGGTCCTGCAAGGACTTGCTGTACACCAGAATATCGTCAAAGAAAACTAGAACAAATTTTCTGAGATGAGGAGTAAATACCTGATTCATTAAGCATTGAAAGGTTGCAGGAGCATTGGTGAGACCAAAAGGCATCACTCGAAACTCATAGTGTCCAAAGTGAGTACTGAAGGCAGTTTTGTAGACGTCGGGCTCATAAACTCTGATCTGATGATACCCTGCGCGCAGATCGAGCTTTGAAAAAATTGTAGCCCCATGTAATTCATCAATTAACTCCTCAATAACTGGGATTGGGAACCTGTTCTTAACTGTCATACTGTTCAAGCGTCTATAATCCATACACATACGCCAAGAATGGTCTTTTTTTTTAACAAGGATGACTGGAGATGAGAAGGGACTTTGGGAAGGCTGAATCACACCCGATTCTAACATTTCTTGTACCTGTTTTTCGATTTCTGTCTTTTGAATAAAAGGGTACCTATAAGGCTTCACACTGACAGGTTCTGCACCCTCTTTTAGACAAATCTTATGGTCTACAGATCTTGGAGGTGGTAGACCCTTTGGTTCCTCAAAAACATCTGAAAACTCCAAAAGCAATTGTTGAACATCTGCTGGTGGATCTATGGAAACATCATTATCTGAAATAGGAACACTAGACATAGAGTATAACACCCCTACCATGCCATGAGGACTTCGGTCATAGAGTTTATTTGTAGCGGTGGCCCCAATAATTTTTAACTCTGCCCTGTCCTGGATACCGTCAAACACTAGTGTCTGACCTCCTATCTGGAATGACAGTTTCAATGACTTAAAGTCCATAGTGACAGGACTGATCTCCTTGAGCCACTGAACTCCAAGAACTAAGTCACAACCACCTAAGGGAAGTAATCTGACTTCAGATTCAAACTCATGGCCTTGCATTGACCATTTAAATCTTGGACAAACCTTATCGCTGATAATCTTAGCCCCATTAGCCACATTAACTATCAATCGTGAAGCTTCAATTAAGGAACATCCCAAATTCTTAATAGTATCCACATCGATGAAGTTGTGAGTACTACCAGAATCAACCAAGATAGTGATGTACTTACCATTGACCTTCCCCCTAATTCTGATGGTCTCAAAAGAAGTCACCCCAGTCAAGGCATTGAGTGAAATAGAGGCTCCCGAAGCTGCGTCTGTAATCTCAACATCAGTCATTTCCAACTCTTGAGCTGCATCTAAGAATGAGTCCTCTTCAGTTTCATTCTCCCCCATTAACATATACAATTGTCTTTTCTTACACACATGCCCCAGACTGAAAACTTCATCACAATTATAACATAATCCTTTATCTCGCCGAACCTTCATTTCCAGTGGAGTTAACCTCTTGATGGTGATTGAGGAGTTCGGTGTAGTGGCCGAAGAACTACTGCTAGCTCTATTGTTGACACTTGTAGCATTACTCCTATAGGAGCTACTTGGTACAGAATACTTAGTATTAACTGGTGGACTGGAGGGTACTCCCTGACTTGAAGCATACGATCTGGAATAGTTCCTGTTATTGCTGTGAAGGTACTCAAGGGTTTCCTCCTGTAGTCTAGCTATGTTAATAGTCTGCTTCATCTGGCTTGGCATAAACACCTGTACGAATTGTCTGATTCCTGGCTTAAGACCACTAATAAAGCTGTCGACAAAATATTGCTCTGAGAGTTGCCTGTTGTACATTAGCATTAATGCCTTCAACTCTTCGAACCGATCCTGATAAGCTGCTAATGTAGTAGTCTGAACTAATTTATTGAATTCCCCGACAATATTTTCCTGTGCTTCCGTTGAAAATCTTGCTCTAATGGCCGTAGTGAAGTCGAACCAAGTGATTCCAACAACAGATTCATACATTGACTGAAACCATGTATCAGCCCGTCCTTCTAAGTGCAAGGAAGCGAAGAGTACCATCTGAGACGGAGCAATGGGATTGAATGAAAAATATCTGTCTGCCTTCCCAATCCATCCCCTAACATCATCTTCTCCATTAAATTTAGGGAAAAACAGTTTAGGAATTTTTAAATTTCCACAAGAAGAATTCAATCCAGTTAAAACTTGACTATTATCTGATAATCTAGAAGCAGTTCCAATTAATTTTGGGTTGCTATCATGAAATCTACTTGAAGAGTTAACGTTACCATCATCCATACGCATTTGATTAGCCGGCGCATGACCAAGTATCCCTTGACCAGCAACAGATCTGTTATGGGGTGACGAAGATGGATCCATTTGAGTCGAAGATTCAGTTGCAATACCATTTTCAACACCCTTTCTTTGAGTACCCAAAATTGATTCAATACCAGTTGCAATGATGTCAAATCGCTTTCTCATATCCTTCATCGATTCCTTGATATCCTCAACATCTCCTTTAATTTCTGCAACATCACCTTGTACTGATGTTTGGTTAACCTTCATTTCATCGAACCTATTTTCCAAACTCTTAAGATTTGCTTCCAGTTTCTGGTTTCTAGTAACCTCAGTCATGATCGATTGATTAAATGGATCGAGTTTTAAGCTCTGATACCACTTGTCAGGCTTTAGCCAGACTATAGAGTCTCAGATCTACAGAAGAATGAGAAGAATAAGGAAAGAAAGGAGAACAGTAAAAGAGAGAGAGATTAGAGAAAGAAGAAGAAGATAAGAGAGGAAAAACAAGATTTCATTTCATTTTTTCTTCCTTTTATTACAGCCTGGTCTTTTATATAAACTTCATTATAACTCATTCCTAACTAGTTTACACGTGGCATCTGACGTGTAATATCTGACATTCGGAGTATTAGGAAAAAAAATCGATAAAATTGGTTATAGATGTAATTGAGAAAATTGTAAATAAATTGATCTGATTTTACCTGAATTAGATCCGCGAGACTTTAAAGCCCACCAAGTAAGGCTTGCAGCTGATAAGGTATGACATCGATATCAGTGAAACTTGAGAACATGCTTGCAGCTGATAAGGTATGACGTCGATATGGTGAAACTGAGAGAAAGTAAGATTTGATCGAAGAAGAAGATGATGATTTAGGAAAACTGAGAGCAGAGAAAGTAAAAGGTTTTGTGGAGCAATTAAACAAGCCCAATAGTTAAATGGAACGAAACGGTTAAAATAAGCCCAAGGCCGTATTAAACATGTGGACCACCTACTTAAGTAATAACTAGTTTTTGAACCCATGCTACGCACTGGAATTTGTGTTATCGGAGAAGTGAGAATCACTTGTAATGCATGTTATTGCTCATATAACATTTGTAATTACATAGTATTAGTATAAATATTTAGTTTAAAGATAATACTAAAAAATTATATAAATAAAGGTCATATAACATTGTTTGGATAGAGAAATTATGTAAAATAAAGCCGTCGAATGATTTAATCTTAAATCTAATCCACATTGTGATGATTGAAGAAGGTTTGTATTCTAAAGGAATTTTAACATTCTGATGAAGTATTTGACAGCTAAACTACCAAACTGCGTCTATATAAAACACCTACAATTCGTGTACATTTGAGGATCGAGATGACTAATATAGCATTGGATGACATCATTAAATCTTGTTGCTTGGAAAGGTATTCGTCAAGAGGTCAGATTTTTTATTGTGTGCCATCTCCAACTCCAACATATTCGGTCTGGAGCATGGGTGGAATAATGAGGTATTTGTTCGGAAGAAGCAAGAGAAGAGATAAAAATCTCAAAGGAAATGAACCGTTCAAGGAGAGAGAAATCGAAGGGAGAAAATGCATTGTGTGACAGAAAAAGATTTGGGTCGACTTACCATGCTCATGGAAAAGTAGACTACCGTTGGAGATACACATTTCTCATGCATTGCCGTTGGAAAGAGAGCTTTGAAAGGTCCAGTGTCTCTGGACAGAGAGCTCTGACAGGTCCATTGCTGTTGGTTAGAGTTGAGAGGTTGAGCTGGACTGAATTGTCAGAACTTCAAACTTTTTTTGTTGGCAGAATACTTGGAACCATGAAGAATGCCCTATGTCGTTGGAAAGATACAACAGTTTAGTTCCCAACCCAAAAGATGGATGATGATTCCTATCACTGAACACAAAGTTTAGTTCCCAACCCAAAAGATGGATGATGATTCCTATCACTGAACACAAAGTTATGATCGTTTTACCTTACATGTGCAGACATGCTACATGTTATTGCAAGTACGTCTTCTCAACTCCTAGATCTTCATGGATCACCTAATTTAAAGTTATGTTTAACATTAGCATATATATTTGTCACATTCTTCTTAACTTGTTTTCTTTCTTTAATTCAATTAAAATGTGTAGAAATATCGTCACGGTAATCATGTGCTCAGTACTCTAACTCTACACAAATTGGACTAAACAAATGTGCAAATAAACAAATATCAAAGACAATCGCTATATATTAAAATGAAATAAAGTTATTAATGTATACAGAGATTGCATAAAGTATAATTCAGCTATACAGAGACATTCCTGCCATATAATATGTGTACATGGAGTTGAATTAATACATCACAGTGTATTGACGACACTATTCATTTGAAAGTCAGTTTCTAAAGTAATTTCTTGACGTACGATTTGCCTTTGTCAGTCCCATCTATGGCAACCTCAGAAATAGTTCCATTTTCATTCTCCTCTTCCAAGATATCCTTTTTATCAGGCCATATACAACCTCCTATTCCTCGATATGCCTTCATTTTCCCTTATCAAAATTGCTACAGATCATGTCAGACACCAAAATTGCATTTTCCGAGGTTGTTGTGTTAGGTTCCCTCTGAATAGCGGTCAGCAAAAGAGGAAATCATCTTATTTAGCACTGCAGCCACCACACGTTATAATAAAAGAACTGACTTGGCATTAATTATGTGATTATAATATCAAACTGATGGAGTGTTATTGAATTCTAAGTAATCTTCTACTCATCAGTGCCATAACCTCTTATTCAGAAGATCATTAAGTTAAAATCATAATATTCAAATAAAGTCAATGTTGTTATATATCTGCAAAAAAGTTGAAATTCAGTCACAAATGCAATTTACCTTTTGCAAAAATACATGGGTCTTCCCTAGCTATCAAGTTAATCAAAGGTTTTATCATTTCTGAATGGTATGCTGGTTGGTCTACTTCTGAGTCCTCAACCTGCAACATTCTACTGCAAATAAGATTCCCCGCGTGCTGTCTTAATACATATATCTAATTAAGAAATGCTCGTCCATAGCTTAGTCAATATCATAATTCATTTACAACTGAATTATAAGAACTATTACATAAGATGAAAAACCAATCCTATTAGCAATCAATGGAGACAGAAAAGGTTTCTTTACGGAAATTGTGACTGTTGTGCTACTTGGAAGGTCGACATATATATATTTATAAAAAATGATTTGATGATTGTTGATTTAATAGCAAAATTGTAGGAAAACAATTGAAGTTCAGCAGCAACCTTTTTTGGTTTTGGGGGTACATACCCCGGGTACTTGAGTTTCCAATTGTGGACATGTACTGTACTAAGTAACTTTGATGGAAATTCTGAAATCGATCTCTATACTGAGCTAGTGTAATTCTTAAAGAGAATCTACAATATATAACATCTGGATTGAAAACATGTCTAATAAGTCATATTGGAAGGGTTTTTTTTTTTATTGAAGTCATATTGGAGGGTTGAATCCTGCCTCAAGGAATATATTTTTTTTCGGATCAAATCCCAAAGAAGAAATCACAGACTGGGAAATTATCTCATTAATGTGATTAAGAGTGGAATGTGGGCAGGAATCATACCTGAGCCATACATGAGGTCCAGTTATTTAAAATTCAAATTTGATAATCCAATGCAATAGCTGCGACACATTTTTAGATGATGTAGTTATCGTGCGAATCGAGACCTGTTCGAATGGAGAAAAAATACATTGTTAGTTACTGAATGTAAAATGCTTTTGATGTAGTACAAAACGGTCAATAAGGATACAAAATATTAGCATAACCATGCATAAGTTAATTGAATCGATGGTGTACTCATTAGTATCTCATTTACAGTGTGTACTTTTTTATCTTAGAGAACAACTACTATCAATTTGATAGATTTCAATATCATAACGGTTGGGAGAACTTGCCAGAGAGGGAGATATCAATGAAACTTGCATTAGCAAGTACCAGCTATTTCGATCGTCATCTGCATTGCTATGCCAGCTTATTCAATTGCTCTTTCATTGCCACTCCTATAGCTCTTATCATGTCTAGAGCCATGTGCCTCTATGACAGAGATAACAAAAGCTTCAGGTGCTCACTGTCATGACAAATTTTTTAATATAGGCAACCAATTCTTATTAGACATTTTTTTGTATTAATATATAGGAAATATGGTATTGCGATGGGAAGGAACTTATAGAGTAGATGGGTTAAGATGGTCAAAAAGTACCTCACTAATTTACAAAGCTTCAGAACATATCTATTGTCTACAACAATATGTAAAGGCAATTTGCAAACTAAGAATTAATGTGTGGTAGGTTGGTAATGTCTTTGTTTATACTATCAGAGTATCCATTGCTATCTCATTTCATTGTAACAACCCATACCATTGTAGTATCACAGCTTAACATGTTGCCCGGAATTCTTTCGTATAAGTTTATTTGCCCGGAATTCTTGTAATATCAGTCTATAACTTATATGCATTTTGAAGTTATATTTTACAACATAACTTCAGAAGCCAGGAATTTTTCCATTTCAAATAGTGATCTATTAACAATTAGTTAATTTGAATAGCATAACCAACTGTCATATTATAAGAAAGGTATCTAACATCATTCTCAAATCTCAAGTTGTCAGATCAAGTATTCTTAGTCTTTAGCTTTAGCTTGGTAGATGTTGTTGGTTAGTGAATACCTTGTTTCGGTCGTGAAGCTGAAGTTGCATCCATACTCTATGAAAACCTATCTCAAACTAAGGACACCTCATATGAAATTGACGTAGTGATTTACGACATCCATTAACTTGTAGGGGAAGTGTGTCTACAATATCAAACCAACATACGGCTAACTTTTACTACATATCCAAGAAATTGGTTGAACCCGTTAAAAGCTATGGTGGAGGTGATCAAATTCAAACTAAAAGTTTAATTAACCTAACCACTTTCTGTTGTACTTAATCTCTTATGAGATTAAATTATTCTCAATGCAGTCATCTGAACTAATTGCACAATTCAATTTGCCCTATGCAGTCAAAAGTGCCTTGTGACTGCACCATTGACTGCAGGTGATTTATCGGTTATATTAAAACTACAATGACACAAACTAATTTATTGACGTGTCGTGATTAATCGAAACAATATGATGATGGACTTACATGGGCTTTAAGCTAATTGATTATTTTCAATCGAATCAATTCATGGAATTAGTTCCATCGTTCATTAGTGACCGTAGAACATCTTCAAATGTAATTACAAAATATCCTATTCATACTCCTTTTTCCTCTCTTTGCACCACCTTAATTCAAACGAATTCAGCTCAATTGTTCACTGGTAATAGTATTAATAGATATGATTTGCCATGAATTAGGATTAGGGTTTTTCAGAAGTTTCAGACTAAAACCTCCATTATCGTAAGAAGAAGAAGGATATAGAAGAAAAAGGTAGAAGTCGGGCTTTTCATCTAAGGTGGTGCAACTTTATCAATTGAGCTTAAGTTGGGCTTACATTGGGCTTTAAAACTGTTTTCAAATCAATGTAAAAACGCCATGTGGCACTTGTTAGGCTCCACTATTATATAGTATATAGATTTTCTAATCTCAGACGTCCATCTCAGTTGTTTCAATCTCCAAGCGAATCCGACAGTCGAAAATGAGAAGAGAGAGAGAGAGAGAACGAAATTGCAGATTGTTGTTGTTGTTGTCGATGATTATGAGATTATAATTAGAGAGAAAATCGGTGAGATTTTAGATCCGACGAAGTAAGTTTAGGGTTGCAGGTGATAAGGTATGATGATGTTGATAGAGATTAGAGAGAAATCGATCAGAAAAATTAATAAGGTTTGGTTGAAGAAGATGATTTAGGGAACAAGCCCAATAGTTCAAAGAAACAAAACGGTTAAAACAGGCCCAAGCCCATATAAAACATGTAGACCACCTACTTAAATCCCTATTTTCTAATCTCAGCCTCTCATCTCCATTTTTCCCATCTCCAAATAAATCTGACAGTCAAAAATATCCAAACATGTGATAGTGTGTTGGCATCTAGGCCTCCTCTGGCGTAATATTAAAGAGTTCATTATCAGTTGTAATAAGAAAACAATTGTTTGATGAAACCATGTAAAGGAAATGAAGGAATCTCCATGACTATAGCTTAAAACTCTCAGAAAAGAGGCAAATTCTCCAAAAGTTATATTTTTCAAGTCTTGTAAATAGTCTATAGCCAAGAACAAAGTCATGATACCTAAAGTTTTTGTTTAACATGATTGGATTTGACTTTGACAAGTAATTTTATAAAAAGAAAATGCATAGCTTCAGTGGATATCTCTGAAGCCAAGTCTAACTGCCCCCTCCCCTATATGTTATTTAACTTTAGCCTGCACAAAATGTATTCCTTCTATTGGCTCCAGAAAAATATTCTATTATCAATAAAATTTAGTTAATTTAGTTATATTAAGTCATCGTGTATTCATGTATTTTTATCAATAAAATTTGCTTTAAAAAAAAAATTTCTTAAAAAAAAAAAAAAAAAAATTCAGGTTTTCAGGTCGACCTAAACCTGACCTAATAACCTGACAGGTCAGGTTCAGGTTTCACTTTTACAAAAAAATACCTTCATCAGGTCAGGTTCAGGTTTGAGGGTTGAGACCCGATAACCCGACTGACCCGACCTGACCTGATTGCCACCCCTCCTTGCCAGGTTCTCCCTTCAAATCTACACAATATGGCCAAATAATATAGCAATCCAAAAACACCTAAATTTCCCCAACTTTGAAAAAAAATTACAGCAAAATGAAGTACCAAAGAATCAAACAATATAATTATAATCCACATATTAAATTCCCACTACACATTGACATCACACCAACCACACCTAATCTCAAATCAAAATATGTTATTAGATATTTAGATCATGAGATCCTTCTACATGTTTAAAACTGGAAGATGCTAATGACCTCAAAAGCTCAAACCTTGAGAAAACGCCAATGACCTCAAAAGCTCAAACCTTTACAAGCAATCAACAAACAATTTTCTAGATCGAATCTCAAATTAAACTGATAGATCAATAAATTAAAACAAACAAAAAATAAAACATATTTAACAAAGTTTGGATCGATCGATGGATCGATGTTTATACCTGCGCTGCAAGAGGTAGGAGGATCTTTCTGTAGATCCTTAAGCTCCTTCAGAATCCGTTTTGAAGCCCTAACGAAACCCTAATTCTCTTTGAAACCCTAGATCAATAAGAAGGAAGAAAAAGAGAGAGAAATGGAGAATTTTCTTTAAAATTATTATTATTATCGGCAATCCTCCTTCCTTTCTTCTTCTTCTCTTCTTACCCTATTTTTAGATTCTGAAATAGAAGTCATTACACTTGCATCAGTTATTCACTCATTCATGTCAATGCTTTGATAATTTCTTTCACTGTAATCGTATGCCATGGAAATCAGTCATGACACCACTACGACCACCCCAAAGGCCCAAAACCCAAGTTGTTTTTGTACGAAATTAACGGGCTCATGGGTTATTTTTATACAGCCCATGGCCATTTTAGTGAAAGCCCACGAGAAGTTAAATCAGTTTTAAGCATGTTATCAGAGTTCCAGTTCAGACTTCATTCATCAATCTACGAAATCACTGATCAGTTAATTTGGAGAGAGAGGGATTAGAACAAGCTTAATTGGATGAAGAGGATTAGAAGTTTAGAACGATTTTAAACATGACTTGCTAACGTAAGCCCTAATTTTCTTGATTTTGGAAGTTGATTTTGCTATACTTTTAGACTTATTAGCTTATATTATTGTTTTTACATGTCTTAATTTTGATTTTAAGATGGGAATAAGCAAAACCGAGATAAACTTGAGGAGATTACTTAATGCCGCACCTCGTCAACAAAATCAGTCTAAGCTAATGCATGTAAGTGCAAACAAGCATTGTATCTACTTGACGTGATTTGTATTCGGAGTTTTTCTACTGGTTTTGAGTATAAATATTGATGTAAGGTGTATATACCCACTACCGAGCTCCCTCTCACTTGGAATGGCAAATACCGACTTTGCACTTGTTTCATCTCTAGTACTCGGAACTCCAATAACTGACTCCGCACTTATTTCATCCGACCTCAATCGAGCTACATCGACGTCAAACTTATTTTTATCGAGCTCACCCGAGCTCAAGTATACTTCCAACGACTTGGCCCGCCCGACATGCAGTACAAGTCATGCTCCGACTTAGCCCAACTCGATGACTTATCAGCTCGTGTGGCGCTTACGTGGTAATGCAGGTTAATGCCAATAATTACAAGATCAAGATCTAATATTCTCCATTATTACTTGTCCGTTATTTGTCCGTTATTTTCCGTTACAACATCAATGTGATTTATATCACATGTGCTCAATTATAATTCCCTATCTATATAAAAGGACATATCTCACGTAAAAGAGAAGGGCTCTCTGGCTCCTCAAAAGCGCTCTCTCTAGCTCTCTCATCTCTACTCATCTCAGATCAATAAAATACACTTATTTTTCCCGTGGATGTAGGCACCATTGCCGAACCACGTAAAATCATGTGTCTACTTACTTCTATTTTGTTATTTGATAACTCGTTTATTTTAGTAAATTTTATGTATTGACATTGGCGCCGACTGTTTGTAATCGAACAAAAGGTTTCGTGTTCTTCATCAACCAGTCAATGTTTCTAGAACTCAGAATGAAAACACAGGTTGTGTAGCTCTGTGTCTCTGTGTACAGGTCGCATCTATTGCTTTCTAAATGTTATTTTTCATTCAATATTGTTAATATTATATTGGGGCTAATTTAAAAGGCCTCAAGTATTAATCAATTTCTCAAATCTCAGGAAAATCTTAGCAAGGCCTCGTAAGACCTTTTTTCTACTATGGAGGCAAAATCTCTCTGTATGTGCAGGTCCCCCATATACGACCTCACCAGGTCCCCAATCACGACTCACCAGGTCCCTAATCACGACCTCACCAGGTCTTTAATTGCGATCTCTCCAACACTCAGGTCTCGTCGCGACCTCACTTTATGTTCAGGTCTCTAATTGGGACCTCACCAGGTCTATCAACGACCTCGTCAAATTACAGGTCTTTCAACGACCTTATTGATGTTAAGATACCATTCTTCATTGAATGGAATGCTTCAATGGCAATAGGTTTTCAAATAATCTATTGGGAAAGATCCTCAGTCTGAGATAGATAATATCGACACCATGCGTGATTGCATCAACAAATGCAGTGAGAATATTTGCATCTAGACACCGTCAGTCCGACATATCTTATAGATGGATAGAGGAGACAATAATCATATCACACCTCCTCTTGGTGTTCCCAATCGAAAGCCAAGAAGCGTTTCGTCATTCACTTCACACCTAGCTGCAGTTGAGGGAGTGTGTGATCCATGACCTTTTGACTCTTTAGGTGAGCAAAGTCTGCATCAATTATTTAGCCGTCATCCAGTAGAATTTAGCTGCATGGACTTTGCTGCACTTAGTGACATCATTTTTTTAATTCTACAAAAATGCCTATCTCTACAAAATGCATGGTTACCTGGATTTATTTGTGTCAACGTTCCTTGAGTGTCTACGTGCATAGTATTGGTTCGCTACCTAGAAAAATCATCTCTTCGAAAACCAAAAAGAGTCCAACCATAATGCATAAACAAATAAAACAGTCGACAACCAATTGCATTCCTCAAGATAGAAAGATTTATGCTTCGAACTATGGTCCATTAATGGTGACCATCTTAGTTCCCCAATAATCACCAATAGATAACCATGGAAAAGTATAACCCCAATTTGATTAATTAATCAATCGAAAGAAGGACTTCTAACCAGATATTCATAAGAAGTACAAAATTCAACTCCTTTAAATAGATATGAAGATTTAAAACATTGTCCACGTAAACATACACCCAAACATAAAAGGTAGAACAATATACTGGATTATGATTGTAAATATTGATCATTATATAATCATAACAATCAAAATATTAAACAAATTAAAATAACAATCTAAATTCAGGTAGATTAATTCTCAAAGTATATAAACCAACATTGAACTTTAATAAGAACTCATCATACTACCTACCACAGAAAACCTAAAGAACATAACATATTAATCTAAAGTAACTGATTGACTGACTTAAGAAATTGTTATCAATTATATTTACTAAAAATTATGATCTTCTAATGTATTTGTAAAAGGGTTATTTTGTATTTGGTCCCTCTAGAAGATGGCTAATTAGCATGTGGTATAGAGTTTTTCGTTTATTAGTGTTTGGTCCTATTTCTTTCAGTTGATTGTTAGTCAATCAGGTGGACTGAGGTCAAACCATCCAATTTTTTTAAATACCTATAATACCCTGTGATATGACTTTTTATAAAACAACCACTAGATATATCATCATCTCATGCTTGATCCAATGGTCCAAAACTAAATTAATTAAACATGACGGAGCTTGTAGGGCTAACCAACATAGTTTCATCCCCTTTGCATTTAACACATTTGGATTGTTAGGCTCAGAACCAGTTGAGCTCCTCGGGAGAGTGCAGAAGATAATGGATAGCAACGTGATGACTGCGGGTTCGAACGAATATGTATTTAGGAGAATCGGGTTTGCTATCCAGAAAGGACTTGCCGCGCAGTTTGTAGCGCGTTTGTCCTCTACTTTTGTGTAATTCGTTGAGCTTATCAATAAAATTTGTTATTCCAAATAATCAAAATAATAAAATTTAAAATTAAAAGATAGAGTGATAGACAATAATATCCCATTTTTACCATCACCATTAATATATCAATCTATACATCAACAAAAAAAAAGTTGAAGAAGAATTCTAACAACCCTCAAATCCTCAATACAAAATTAACAAAATTCACCCTCAAAATCATCAAGATTGAAACCCATTTTTCATGTCAAGCAATTGAAACTAATAAGTCATTCTTCTTATCAAAAATTAAAAACTCATTCTTCTTGTCAAACAATTGAAATTGAAAACCCAAAACCCATTGTTCTTCTTTAACAATTTGAAAATCTAATACCATTGTTTTTATCAAGCAATTGAAAACCCAATACCCATTGTTCTTCACTAACAATTTCAAAACCTAAAACCAATTATGTTCTTATCAAGCAATAGAAATTGAAATACAATATCTAAATAATATGAATAAAGGAAAAAAGAAAAGAAAAGAAAAAATTAGTTGAAATATGAGGTTGATGATGATGGAGTTTAAGTTGGAAAAGAAAGTAAAGGAAGTTAGGGCTTTGCCATTTAGTCTCTTTGATCAAATCAAGATCCTCGATTGACGTATTAAACCATGTGGCTTAATATCTAACTTTGGATTGAGTCAACCAATGAAGCAGTGACATGTGGAGACCAAAAATTCAGTTTTTTGAGTTTTAAGTTGTGTCACATGAAAAACACGTGAAAGGGCAGTATGGACATTAAAAAAATATGAATGGTTTGACTCAAGTCAACTATGTTGACTAACAGTAAAGTAACGTTTTGGAACTATTTGCTAATTAACGAAAAACTCTATACCACATACTAATTAGCCATCTTCTAGAGGGACCAAATACAAATAGCCCTTTGTAAAATACAGATTAAATGTATAAATCACAAATTCTTGACCTCAGGTGTACGTCCAGCAGCCCTGACAGTTGTATTTGGTATTGATATTTTTGCTATGGATAATTTATCCAAAGGATGGTTGGTTTGTGTTTGCATCATCATCTGTAGCTCTGGAAAATTAAAGATATAACAATATTTTAGTTAACCAAATAAATGAAAATAATAACATACAAAGTCAGTGAATGAAATCAAAAGACCCTTATCATTAGAGAATAAAAACTTTATGCTACTTAACGAGGTGAATTTGCAATGAAAATTTAGAAATATTAATTGAACAGATAGGAATTTATGGTTACTACTTTTAAAGAACAATGTACCGGCTGAATATATTTCCGCCATAGATACAGTGAAATTAGTCTATAACATTTCATTTAAAAAACATGGGTTTGGATAAAATTTTTCTATTATTTATTTGTTGTTTTAATGTTGGGAAGATGATAACATCTTAAAGATGCCAACTTAGGTTTTTATGTTCACACAAGGGTTTTGACCAGATTATTATCTAGGTGAGTTTCAACTTTTAGAGAACTGAGTCGGTGGCATTTGAATGAAAGTTCGAGATGCACAACTGACCAAAGAAAGAGGAAAATTTGGACTTGATGAGCTGAGTTATGCGAACATCAAAGTCCATTGGACCTGGTACATTTTAGGTTTATGATTTGGGCGTAGCGCATCAATTACCTTTGTGTGAAGAAAAAAAAATAAAAAGTGGAATTAAAAAATGCTAGCAAGTACTGGTGGTCTGGTACTCTGGTACATTATGAGTTTGCATATATATAATGCCAGGACTCACTATGAGTCTATGACACACAAATTGTGTTTGTATTCTAACAAATGTTTCTGGGATTTTGAACACTTATCCTATTACAAAAGGCAATTGATCAGCACTGGGTAGTTGGGACTTTGGATATTGAAGGTTAGTTATTATGGCCTTCTTCACAATAATGATCCTGCGATGTCTTTCTTCTAACAAATTTGTCTATGTAATGCAGTTAATATTGGTACGGTGAGCAGTGAGTGTTTCCACTTTTAAAGCAGAGGGCAGATTTGAAAAGAAGAATGATGCACTATAGAAGAAGTTTGTGTCTAGTATTGCATCTTGTTGAATAATGTAGGGGTACTACATACTCCAGCCAAACAAAAGCAGCCACGTGGCATAGTCATCACTCCATTAGGTCGCTACGACCTCGACCTACTCGCAGCTCGACCACAACGACTCGACCACATAATAAACAGCGGTCTGCTAATACGCGCGTGCCATAATTTGGCGCCCAAGATACTCTCTCCAACCGTTGCACAATTACTACAACCGTTACACAATCGCTGGAGAACATCAATACAATCATAAATATGACGGAGAATCTGCAAGGTCCCATGATCTTCACCTCTTCATCTTCTATATAAACAGAACTACGATGGCTTGATCTCTAAGTTCAATCCCCACGAACTAGAGTACGTAGGCAATCTCAATCTCAACGAGGTGCAGCCACCCCGATCCAAACTCTCCCCATTTGGTTAAGTCCGCTAGCGACCTGACCTAGTGAATGCATTGATCTAGAAATAGGTCAATACATTTGGCGCCGACTGTAAGGAATTCGATCATATCGAAAAACCCAAACCCTCCCACCCAACTCAAAATCATCTATTCAAATGGCTACCCAAGAATTGACCATCCAAGATCTGCAAGACCAAATCAATCGTCTACAGGCAGAAAATGCACAGTTAAAGGCTGCACAAACTACCAACCCAGCACCAGTAGCAAATGGTGGACGTGGAGTCGTTGATGTTAACGACTCCAATCGAAAGTATGAAGAGCTCAGCCAACAACTAACAGAGTTCAAAGCCTCTCAGGCCATCATACAACTTCGCAAAGGCCATACCGCAGAACAACTTGTTGTCCAGTCCCTTCAGCAATTTCAGGAATCTCCCTTCTCCAGGCAGATCCTCGACCATGAATTGCCTAACAAGCTCAACGCCCCCAAATTCGACCAATATGCAAGAGTTGGAGATCCAACTGACCACATCAAAGGATTTCGTAAATCCCTTCCTCTTATCAAAGAGGATCACTTACTATGTTTATTGTTCCAGTCCAGCCTCACCGGACCTGCTCTAGATTGGTTTCACCGTTTGAAGCCAGGATCCATCAGCTCGTTTGCAGATCTCGAACGACAGTTCGTTATCTTCTATATCCACAACAAGAAGCGTCCTGTCACCATCGATTCCATCTTCAAAGTCAAGCAGCGGGATGGCTAATCATTGAGCAATTTCTTTGCTCGGTTCAAATCTGAACTGCATTCCATCCAGGATTTTGCAAAGGAGCATGAAACCTTTGCAACAATCGCATTCTCTCACGGTCTAATCCAGGGATCCGACCTACACAAATCTCTAGCTATGAAGCAACCTTCATCTCTGGACGAGCTATACCTTAAGGTAGATCGTTACATCAAGCTCGAAGAAGCCCTAACTGGTAGGGAAAATAATCATGTCATCAGCAACGTGGAATCTGGCTCCACCAAGCGACCTCGATCAGACAACAAGAGGTTCAAAGCAAAGTCGTTGCCTACTGAGCAACGAGATTATCACCGGTTCACACGACCAGCCGGTTATATCTATGAGCGAATCAAGCACAACCATTGGTGCAAGATTCCTACCTTCACACAGTTGGAGGACACATCTGGTCGACCGTACTGCAAAGTTCACAAGGTACGGTGTCATCAAACTGATGACTGTCGCGTTTTGAAACGTGCTCTTCAGACTTGGGCCGATGAAAAAAGGCTCAACAATTGGATCCTCGGAAGGCAAGAGGATACCATAGGCAAACGAGCCAAGAAAGGTTCCACAACGCCTCCGCTTTCACCGAGGCGACATCACAGCAAGGCCAGAACGGCCTCCATAAGTCCAGTCCGCAGCAGAGGGCGTAGCCTCTCCCAGCGTTTAGGTCCAACAGGCGACCTACGCGACCAACTTAACAAGAAGGTTGCGAACAAGATTGATAGTGACAGCGAGTCAGAGAGTCATGTAGTTTACATGATTTATGAATCCGACTCCACCCCCGTGTCAAGAGACAAGAAGAGACGGGTAGAGCATCTTCATCATGTCTACTCCATTACTGGCCGAGCAGCTCGCTTCAATATCCCGGCTCGCCAAGAATCTGACATCACCTTCACAGAGGACGATCTCAACAAGGTCGTCACCCCTCACAACGACGCCCTTGTCGTTGAGTTGCGAATAACTGATTACATCATCAAGAGGGTACTCATCGACCCTGGTGCATCCTGCAACATACTCATGTACAGAACCTTCAAAGACATGAGGTTGCGTGATTCAGTTCTCATCCCCGATTTCACACCCATCCTAGGCTTCAACAGTTCAAGGGAAGATCCTAAGGGTGAAATTCTGTTACCCGTCACTGTGGGCCGAAAGGAAGACAAGGTCGTTGTGACCGCCAAGTTCAGCATCCTCAACATCGCAAGTAAGTATAATGCGATTCTTGGTCGAAAATGGATCCATGCCATGAGAGGTGTTCCATCAACATATCATCAAGTTTTCCGCTATCCTGGACCTCATGGGATAATGGAGCTTTGAGGCAACCAGAACGCTGCACAAGAATGTCATGGAATTCTTGAAGTTGTGGTGCCTGCAAAGCCATCCACCTCTGGAACCAAGGACGCTGACATCAAAGGAAAGAGCCCGATCTCATCAGAAACTCGAGAGGGCGACAACAAATCAAAGAGCCCATCCAAAGAAAAGACCGAGGCCACTAAATAGCAACTACAGAAGGAGCAAACGAGCTCCCCCCAGCTTAATCTCGGAAGCACTGATCCAGGAGTACGTGTGAACTTAGGATCAGAAGACGAGCCGAGATATGTCTATGTAGGTGCAGAATTAGAGGGAGATAAGTACAACAACTTTGTAAATTTTCTTTCTTCTAATAAAGATGTTTTTGCTTGGTCGTATATCAATATGCCTGGAATAGACCCATCAATTGCATGTCATAAACTACGGGTCAATCCAAATTATCGTCCTGTTAAGCAAAAACCAAGAAGGCTCGCTCCTAAGTTTCACCAAGCAGTAAATGAAGAGATCAACAGACTCAAACAGGTCGGGTTCATCAAGGAAGTCGACATGCCAGATTGGCTAGCCAACATTGTGCCAGTCTTAAAGAAAAACGGAAAAACAAGAGTCTGCATTGACTTCACAAGCTTGAACAAAGCTTGTCCTAAAGATTCATTCCCACTGCCACGAATTGATAGGTTAGTCGATCAGACATGTGGTTTCGAGCTATTGTCATTCATGGACGCATACTCAGGCTACAACCATATTCCAATGTATGAGCCCGACCAAGAGAAGACCTCTTTCACAACAGAGCAAGGCATTTTTTGCTACAAGGTTATGCCATTCGGCTTAAGGAATGCGGGAGCGACCTACCAACGACTGGTCACTAGAATGTTCGACGATCTGTTAGGTCGAACAATGGAGGTCTACATCGACGATATGCTAGTCAAGAGCAGCCAGGAGCAAGATCATTTATCCAATCTCGACCAGGCATTCCAAAGGTTAAGACGATATAGAATGCGTCTTAACCCAGAGAAGTGTCTGTTTGGAGTTGCATCAGGAAAATTTCTCGGCTATCTAGTTACAAGACGAGGTATTGAAGCATATCCCGACCAGATCAGAGCCCTGATCGACATGCCAAGCCCAAAAACAAAGAAGCAGATCCAAAAACTCAACGGCATGGTATCAGCTCTCAATAGATTCATTTCTAGAGCATCAGATAAGTGTCGACCAATGCTTCATATTCTCAAAAAGTGGGCTTCATATCAATGGACAAAAGAATGTGAGAAGGCCTTCACCGACCTCAAGGCATATTTATCTACTCCTCCAGTTCTCACAAAGCCTAATGATGGAGACATACTCGGCGTCTACCTCGCAACGTCAGATTTTGCGATCAGCGCAGTGATTTTCAAGGAAGAAAATCAGGTCGAACGTCCAATTTACTTCACAAGCAAAGTATTGCAGCAGGCCGAAATAAGGTACACACCTCTAGAGAAATTAGCATTAGCTATCCTCTACGCTGCATGCAAATTCAGACCTTATTTCCAAGCACACACTGTCAAAGTAATCACCGAACAGCCGTTACGCCATATATTAGAAAAGAAGAACAAAAACAGGTCGTATGGCTCGATGGGCAGCCGAACTAGGTGATTATACATTTGAGTTCGTCTCACGACAGGCCGTCAAAGGCCAGGTCGTTGCAGATTTCTTAGCAGACTATCCAACAGAGGATATCAATTGGGAACCAGAACCAGAAACAAAGAAAGTCCAGGACAGTCCTCCCGACACTTGGCAACTATATGTTGACGGTTCCCACAACTCCAACAGAAGTGGCATAGGTGTTGTGCTCATTTCTCCTGAAGGTTCACAGCTCTAGAGAGCAACTCGTCTCGACCTCCAACAACGAGGCCGAATACGAAGCTCTAATCCAAGGCATACAAATGGCTATCGACCTACAGGCAGTCCGCCTCAAGGTGTACAGTGATTCTCAATTAGTAGTCAATCAGATTACCAATAATTACCAGATCAATGGTGTCAACTTAATCAGATATGCCAGTAAAGCAAAGGAACTCATCAGCAAGCTCAGTTATTTCACAATCGATCACATCCCTAGAGATGACAACAGACATGCTGATTCATTGGCATTCTTAGCATCTAAGATCGAGTCAGATCGACCGCGGGCCCTCACTATAGCAATCAGTACGCAACCCGCATATCTATTGAAAGAAGAAAACGTTCACCAAATCTGTGATCTACTAGCCACAACACCAGCAGACATCCAAGGGACTTGGATGGAACCTTTCATCACTTACCTTCAAACTGGTGTGTTACCATCCAACAAAAAGGAAGCCAGTCAACTATTACATAAAGTCACTATGTATAAACTTCATGAGGGTAAGCTATTCAGAAAATCTGCAACCGGTCTGTTGTTACGGTGCTTGATTCCCAAGCATGGGCAAATCATTTTCCAAGAAATCCATGAAGGAGAATGCGGAAACCACTCCGGAGGTCGAACATTAGCTCATAAAGCAATCTCCCAGGGATATTTCTGGCCAAGAATGAAAGAAGATGCCAAGAAATTTGTGTTGAAGTGTAAAGAATGCCAGCGTTTTACTGATAACCAACATCAGCATCCAAATGATCTCATCAACATCACTGCGCCATGGCCATTTCATATTTGGGGGCTCGATATCATGGGCCCCTTAATCAAAGAAAAGAAATCTGAAAAGAAGTTTCTTCTAGTCGCCATTGACTACTTCACAAAATGGGTAGAAGCCGTTGCACTCGCCAACATCACTCAAGCCGATGTTCAAAGATTCATGTGGGAAAACATAATCACACGATTTGGTCTACCAAAACGGATAGTCACGGATAATGGCACTCAGTTCGTTGGAAAAAACATCAAAGCTTTCTACGACCTTTCGAAAATTGATCATTCTAGGTCAACACCTAGATATCCACAGTCCAACGGCCAAGTCGAAGCTGCAAATCGACAGATCCTGAACAACTTAAAGAAAAAGCTTGAAGATCAACACGATCAATGGCCACAACAGTTGGAAAACATCCTGTGGGCTTACAGAACAACTCCTCGTACATCCACAGGGATGTCACCATTCAGTCTTTGCTACGGAGTTGAGGCCGTTATTCCCACCGAGTTAACATTTAGCACGACCAAATCCCTTCTGGTGGACACAGAACTCAACAATCAGGTCTGGTCGTTTGGAATAGATCTCCTCGAAGAGCGACGAAACCACGCCGTTATAAAACTCGAGCAATATCAGCAACGACTCAAGCGAGCTTATGACAAAGGCGTACGTCCTAGAACCTTTCAACCGGGAGAACTAGTTCTGAGAAAAATGTTCCACAACAAAAGGAAGGATACTATCGGCAAACTCAATGCCAATTGGGAAGGCCCTTACATTATCACCAAAGTTCAAAGCAACGGTTCTTATCGTCTTCAAACACCAGAAGGGGAGATCGTTAAGAACCCATGGAATGCTTATCACTTGAAGAAGTTTTATCAATGAAATGTAAGCATCCATCTATTACATTTCAATATACAAACTCATTTCTGCCTTCATCTCAGCTCAAACATGAATGGCTCTTAAAGGTCTAATCCCTCGACCTATAAGTTATCAAAACTCTAGTCCCTTTGATAATTTTAATTTTGTTAAGTTCAAACATTTACAAATTAACTTCGTGCATTGGTCATATCATTCCCACGACCCATGTACGACCAAGCAAGCATGCATATGACCTCATCCACCAGCAGGTCCAGCACTATGATTATTACTTATTGTTTGCAAAACCCATACAGGCAGACAACGTAACAAGAATGAGAATGCAAGGTAAATAAGCTAAATTTCCTTTTACTTCATGAAATTCTAACCATTACAGGTAAAACGATCTACAAATAACATTAAACTCAGGCATACAAGAAGAACTGTTTCAGTCCGTCCTGCTTGCAGCCATTCATCTCGTCTACCTGCCTTCTGAACGAGCTACCAGGACTCCCTGGAAACTAGCTGATCAGAACGACTTAGCTACAACATCATCAAATAAATAATCAAATACTGCTGTTTATTACAACTTCAAATAAAGCAAATTACTGTTCACTCGATCTCACGACATTGGTGCTCGAATGCTTATAAATTCAGAAGGCTGCTTTGAGGAATGCGTACAAAAACAAGAACCTTTTGCCTTTTAGGCCAAAAAAGACTCGCACTAACAGGAGGCGCATCACCAACCACCAGGCATCATTGAAGACAGAAAGGGAGAAGAAGAAGGAGATGTACTTTCCCATGACCAGGCGGCCATCGAAATTCAAGCAAGAAGACCTGGTGGGAATCCAGGACGCCTTACTAAGAATCAGGCCTCCCCAAAGACCGAGACGAGCTCACTGCTGCATAGGCTGATCGCTAGGTTTATCAACCTCCATCCGGCCACTTACGACCTCATCATTAGGGCCCGTCAAGGTGTCCTGAGCCGGTACTGAAGATTCTTTAGCACCACCTCGCGTCTCCTCTCCTTCGGGCGACCCCACTAAAGCTTTCTCCAGATTGTCGCAGTAGGCCTTCCAAGCTACGCCATTCTCATAGCATGTGTGCTCCCAGTGGTCAGCAGACGACCTAGCAGCAGCAAGATCTCCCCTTACCTGCTCCAACATCTCCTTCAGCACCACGACCTCCGCCTCCTTGTCCCTGAACTTGCTCTCGGCAACAACAACAACATTCTTCGCCTGCTCGAGTTTCTCGTTGAGATGCTTCAGGTTAATCTCAGCTCGAGCTCCAACCTCAGCGACCAGACGAACCTCCTAGAAGCTGGCGTTAAGCTACAAGTACAAACAAGCGTTTAGACAACAATAACTCAGTACAGACAAAGAAAAAGGAAGTAACAACCCCACTCACCAAAGACATTGCTGCGTTTATCTTCGAGCAAGTCACCAGCAAAGTCTGAGACTTCACCGCTCGAGCATCAGCATCCAAGACAATGCCCTTATTTACAGCTCGGACAACGCAGGGATCGTCAATTGCACTGTCGTTCTCATACATGACATGCTTGTCACCACGGCCATCCAAATCGAACGGCCCAGGACGAAATTCAGACAATACCCCCTTGCCTTTCTGTAAAGGCCGAGCAACAGTCTTCTTGGACAACAGAGAAGCCTCAGGAGATTTCACAGACTTCGGAGGAGGAGAGACAGGCAGAGTTGGGCGCTCCATCAACCTCAGGTTCCCAGGGAATGACCTCTTCTTTCCAACCCCAACAGGTAGTTTGGGGAGTGAGGCCGGAGGGGATACGACTCGGGGGCTCGCCACCATCTCCCCTTGGCGCGAGCTACCACCAGATCGTTCCTTCTCCGACCTACGGGAGCCACCACTAGTTCGCTCCTTCTTATCATGCCGCGAGCTGCCACTAGCTCGCTCCTTCTCCCCAGGACGTGAGCTGCCACCAGATCGTCCTGCCTCAGCTTTATGTACAGACGACATAAAGGCCTTCTTCAACAACTTCCTCCTCTCTAGTTCTTCCTCAACTGTTTTCGGACCACCCTTGGGAATAAAATGTTCCCTCAAGTAAGTAGGAACTGTATCTTCCGATTATCAGCCCACAAACCAAAACTGTTCAGAGCAGACTGCAGGTCGTTCTTCCTCACCAAGTGGTCGTCCCTGATCGCTGCAAATAAAATATAAAGTCAGCAAGTCTGGAAGCAAGAAAATCATCTACCATCCTAAGACCAACAACCAGAAACTTACAAGTGTCATTCCTAGTCACATGACGCAACTGGACACTCTCTTCAGTGATCGATCCAGTAATCAGCATGGGATCTTTCCACCATGGCTCACTACTAACCGGATAGATCAAAGGCAAACGTTCTGGCCTAACTTGCATATTATAGCCCGCAAACTCGGCCTTCGAAGAACGTTTGAAACTAAAGTGGTCCAATACATCATTCACAGTGATGTTCCACTTATGCAACTTGTTGAGGTCATCAATTACCCTCATATTTCTCCAGAAATTACCATTCATCTGGCAAGGAGCTCGACCGATAGCATTCAACAGGTCGACCACCAAACAAGATAAAGGCAACCTCAGCCCAGCTCGGAATTGCATCAGGGTAAACACAGTGGAGAAAGGGTTCTTAGGTCGATACTCAGCAGAAAGTAAACGATCTCCTAAAAACCTAATCTCCAAATGTTCAATCGAACTAAGCCCATACTGCTTCCTAAATGCAATATGGCTATGGACATACTTCGGATTCACTACTCTACAAAAGGAACTTTCGTCTCCTTCCACCATTTCATCATCAGAGGTGTCCTCCCCATGAGAACCACTACTCTGGGGGCTTTCAGGATCTACATCTCCTTCCCCCGACTGGGAGACGCACTCTCAGAATGAGTCCTTTCAGACTCATACTCCTCACCACCACCACTCAAGTTCTCATTCTGAGAGTCACTCGCTTCAGACATCTCTCTCAAGCAACAGAAAAGAAGAACAAGAGAATGCAAAGAGAAGAAAGAATACAAGAAAAGAACAGAAGAAACTAACCTCACGAGCTCTCAAAGATCTTCAGTTCGCAAGAGAAAAGCGGCAGCAGCTCAACAAAGAAAATGAGATAGATAAACCCTTCTCAAGCAAGCCACAGTTTAAATACTGTAGCACATGTAATCCCAGCCATCGGTTCAAAACAGATAAACGGCCGAGATCGAGCAAGGGAGCCACGTTCCTTGCAGTTATTTTCCATTCACTAAATGATTCACATCCACCGTCGGATCAACCCACGTGCCACGCAAAGACCTAATCAAGCAAGAAGTGCGTCAGTTGCCATAACCACACGGCTAACTGCTCGAGGAAACTACTCCACTTCCCCGTAAGAGCGCCATGATTAGTACAGACAAGCCTGCATGACTGCCACGTCCGCAAATTCAAAAAGCAAACTTCAAATCAACATCGATCAGAGTTCTTAGTCTTTTCAGCCCGACTTCCACAGCCGACCTAAAAAGAGGGGGCTTATGTAGGGGTACTACATACTCCAGCCAAACAAAAGCAGCCACGTGGCATAGTCATCACTCCATTAGGTCGCTATGACCTCAACCTACTCGCAGCTCGACCACAACGACTCGACCACATAATCAACAGCGGTCTGCTAATACGCACGTGCCATAATTCGGCGCCCAAGATACTCTCTCCAGCCGTTGCACAATTACTACAGCCGTTACACAATCGCTGGAGAACATCAATACAATCATAAATATGACGGAGAATCTGCAAGGTCCCATGATCTTCGCCTCTTCATCTTCTATATAAACACTACGATGGCTTGATCTCTAAGTTCAATCCCCACGAACTAGAGTACGTAGGCAATCTCAATCTCAACGAGGTGCAGCCACCCCGATCCAAACTCTCCCCATTTGGTTAAGTCCGCTAGCGACCTGACCTAGTGAATGCATTGATCTAGAAATAGGTCAATACAAATAATATTATCATTCCCATGACTCCCTATTATACCTGCTTGTTCATTTATCCGATATATTATGTATATAATCCTACCTACAAGTACAAACTTAGAGTTAAATCCACCTTTTGTACAAGTTAAAATTAAGAGATCCTTGGCCCTTTTAGGTTGAAGTTGATCCTAGACCTTTTGGACAAGCTAGGAGGCAGTATTAGACAAATACATTCATGTTGCTAGCAGCTTATTACTACTATATGATCCATGCTCTGAAGGGTTTTAACTGTACGTATTGAACTTGGTTTTCCAATAAAACTCGGATTCAGAAGACCAGAACAGATGGAACTGCTAGGAAGATAAAAAAAAAAAAGAGGTTTTCTCATTCTTTCATGTCTTTTCCTTTTCTTTCTCAAGAGCAAATGACGATGTCTGTAACCACGTCACGGTCTTTGAATCTAATACGGTTTTCAACTGAGAACGACCTCCTTAGTCGTTCCTATATATATATACTAGTTATAACCCATGCTTGTGGCACGATTATTTTAATTTGGATTTTAAAATTTTTCTTTCAAAAATTATTGAAATGAATACAATTTAGATGGTATTTTATTTTTCATAATAAAAGTAGGTGGTACAATAGTATTTTATTTTATTTTTTTGGAGCCATGGTTGTCATACTAATATTTTATGCAATAATAGGCGATGCAATTATTTTCATAGATATTTTATTTTTAAGATATTATTTTAATTTTATTTTATAAAATTATTGAAGTGAATTATTGTAAAATAATAATGATTTTATTGGGGGTTATTCTTTGATATAATTTTAAATTTTTGATAGAAATGTGCACAAAATTTGTTCAGAAAACTATTATATATAAGTTTTTGTAGTGAGAGGTATATGAATATTTGGATACCTTTGTAACAATTTACTAAGTGTTTTTCCAGTTGCAATATCTGAAGTTTAAAAAAGTTACAAAAGGCAAGCTACTTTGAAGGGTTAAGTTGAATCTAACCGATAATTTTTTTGAGATCACACGCCATTTTTAATTTCGGATTATTTGACATAATAGTTGTTTAATTTGGTCATTTGTGATGGATCTGATAAAAAAAATATAGATAATGTATAATTTTTTACAACATTTTCATCTATGCATCAAGTACAACTTTTTATGTAAAACGATACATCTTATACAAATCAAATGTAAGAAGTTGAAAAGGTGAAAAAGGCATTAGGCGTAACAATTAAAAAAAGTCGAATACAATGACCATGTTTCATCACTACCAATAGAACACTATTATGTGTTCGTTTGTACTTTAGCCACCTAACCGTTGTTTCCTTGCATAAAAGAGGTGAAAATGTATGTTGAAAAGACATTGAGGAGAAAGATAATATACCAGTATCTTCACCCAAAAAAAAAAGGAAAAAAATAATATAGCCATTGATAATAGACTGAGAGAAGAGAGTGACATGTGACCATTCCTGCAAAAAGATTACTAAGGTGCATAACTATATATGCATAGCCCATGTCTATTGAATCTAATGATAATAAATTAAAGGAAAAGAGTGACATGTGACCATTCTCGCAAAAAAATTACTAAGGTGGATATTGAATATACCACAAAGATATCAACAACTAATAAAGCAACAAAATTGATATAGAAATTAGTGGAACAACCAATATACTCAAGGTTATTGTCCAACAAAAAATTATACAATCTCCAAATTAATTTGATAGAACAACTATATATTTTTTCAGAATAAGTAATGAATCTATTCCTGAAAATCTACAAAGAAAAAACAGAAAAGAAAAAATGACTCACCTTATGTCGCATACATATATAGTTCTGAGCAAAATAAATTTTTGAAGAAAACTGCACAAAGAAATATCATATCAATTGCAATCGTCGATTTTCTCATCACCACCAACAAGCATAACAGGGAACTATGTCCTTGTAATTTGGAATAGAGCATTGGAAAACGATGAAGTTAATGTTATTGGTGTTAAAACCACTATTTCACCTGGTTTATCTTCAGTAAGAATTATTTTTCTTGAATATATTGATTTGTACATTGTGTCACCATCAATCGAGTTCCAGTGGGCATCCCATGTATAGGAGTGAGACCTCTTAAGAGTATAAGCCTTGAACCTGATTTGGCCATGAGAGAGAATGGTGGGAATCCATGCGGATTAAGTGAGTTCAAGAACTCAGTAGGATATAAGTTCACACTAGGATTGGTTTGCATCGATATATGGCTTGTTTGCCGATGTATACACAAAAATTTCTCCTGTTTTCATCCTATTTTCCAAAAATCAAGGACATGTGTCAATAAATTCAGTTGTGAATGGAAGAAAATTCACCTAGAAAGCGAAGTGTGAGAATCAATAAATCACAACCTTAGTTCTTATATTAAACTTTTAGATCTTACATTATATGAAATTGGGGAAAAAAAAATAAAAGTGAAAATTATTTGTAATTGGAAGCTAAAAAAAATAATTTTATAGCAACCATTGCAAGCAGAACTTTGTACTTGCCCCAAAAAGAAGAATGGACAAAAAATACAGCTAATGAAGAAGGAATTGACAATAATTGGAAGATTTTTTACCCTTTTGTATCACTAACATATTACCTAGGAACCTATCCATGAAAGTGGACTTGTTTTGGTGGATGGGAGAGATGAAATAAAGGAAATATATAACATGAATAGAAGCATCCGTTTCATTTAAATATCTATATTATATTTTTGAGGTTATGAATAAACATTCCTTAACTTAATCCTATATTCTAAGCAAAGTATAATGAGGTTAATATGTAATAATTAATTTGTGGAGTTATTACATTATAGGTTATATTTGGTATTGTTACATTAAATGAAAATGACTTAAATAATGTTAATCCTACGGCTACGATTGTCTCAATAGACAACTAAACGTTAGGATTGATTTTCCACATCTAAGGGCTATTATTACATCGATTATATAATTTAATGTACATCTAATAGTTGTGGTTGTCTCAATAGACATCTAACGACTGTGTTTATAAGAGCGCTTTGTAATAACACTTTTGAGGATTTTGATAAAAGAACGTATAAGTCCAAGAGTCCATATAGTCCCAATAATTGTAGGGCTGGTTATAGTGGTGGAAGGCCTGATTATACAAACCACGTAATTCCCTAGTTTTATTAAGGTCTCCCCAATTAGAAGATTTGAGTACCATATGGATCATTGTTTTGTTATAAGCATAAGGAACTCGATCTGCATTACTTCTTCGAGAATGGTCAAAAGAGACTGAATTAATCTCAATTAAGATAGATTCATAGAAATATCTATGTTTGCCTCCTCTGATTGGACCATTATCCTTTTCATCAAAATATTTTTGCCCTAAATAAATGGGTTCTGTCAACCGTTTTTCGTCCTCTTGATCGAGGATAACAAGTAATTCATTCATATTCTTAAGTAAGAATTTTGGCTCATCATTGCCTAATAAGACTTCTTTCATATTTTTGTCTTTTGAGACAAGAGAAGATTAACCTACTTCAGGTTTGATATATACGACCTTGCCTTTGCCTCGTCCACGACCCCTAGTAGGATCTGGACCTTTGCCATGAACATTTATCCTTGCAAATATTCACGTGTGAGAAAGTCAGGAAGATAATTATTATCCCCTTTAATATATTCTATCGTAAATTCGAATACAGAGAGAATAGCTTGCCATCTGGCAAAAATATGTTTAGATGCTAAATTTTTAACATATTTCTTAATAATGTCTTTAGCACAACTACAATCAATTCGTAGTAAAAATTCTTGATTTAATAAATCATCTTGAAACTTATTAATGCAATTGACAATAGCCAACATTTTTTTTTTTTTTTTTGTCGAATATTTGATTTGAGCATTTTTCCAAATTCCAGAATGCAATCTAATTAGTTCTTCTTTATTAGTTTGAGAATTTTTATGTTTTAAAATACCTCCATAGCCTCTATCAGAAACACTGTTTCTACGATTTTCATCCCTTCAGGATTGGCTAATGATAAACAGGGTAATTGTTTAACTTTAAGCTTAATCCTTTAAACCGCCTTTGTATGGTCCAAGGTCCAAGGTTCAGGATTCTTACGAAGTTTTTCATAAAGAATTTTTGTGTCGAAAGCTATATCTTTATAATATTCTGATATATAATTAAGGCTTCCTAAAAACCGCTGTAATTGTTTTTTGTCTTTAATTTCGTCAGAAAATTTAGAAGCAAATTCAATAGATCGGTTAATAGGAATTATTTTTCCTTGGCAAATATTATGTCCTAAGAACCGAATATCGGTTTTGAAAATCTTCATTTTAGTAGCAGAAACAACTAAACCATTTTTCTTAATACAGTAAAACCTCGCTAAATGAATGTTCGATAAAGTAATAACCTCGCTTAGATAATAATTTCTTCCGGTCCCGACTTGGGCATGTGTACTAAAGTAATAACCTCACTAAATGCATTAAGTAATAAAAAAAATTGAATCCTTAAAGGCCCAACGAAAATATAAATTAATAATGACTAAATTACATACAAAAATTTTTGTATATATAATCTACATACTCTTGAATTTTAATTTATAAATTTTTTTTTTAAAATATGCATCTAAAGTTATTTGTTTTTTCTTTGTATCCAAACCAAATTGAACCCCATCCTTAACTTTTTGTAGAGCATACACAACTTCCGAAATATTTTGCTCGTATTGTAGCAAAATAGTTATATAATGTGATTATTGCTTAAAATACTTCTTTTGACGAAACATTTGGTATAACCGAACTATCGTCTAGATCAAGATCATGTTTATCATCATTTGACCACATACTTGTTGTTTTTTTTATTTTTTTTTCTTTGACCACATACATAGATTGAAAATCTCCCTCTAAAATAATAAATATTAATTTATCGATAAATTAATATATTATTCATTTATCGATAAATAAATAATCTCGCTAAAATAATATATTTTTTCGGTCCCAAGGGTATGCATTTATTGAGGTTTTACTGTAATATGGAAAAATATATTTAGATGCTTAAAATGTTGATCAATAGATTTAAAAAAGATTAGAATATCATCAATATATACAATACAAAATTCTGTCTAAGGATTAAAAATTTCATTCATAATGTTCATAAATTCCGAAAGAGCATTTTTTAATCCAAAAGCCATAACATTCCATTCATAATGACCAAATGGAACAGTAAAAGTTGTCTTATATTTATCATGTTCAGCAATTTGAACTTGCCAATATCCTGACTTTAAGTCAAACTTGGAAAATATACGAGCATCATTTAGCCTTTTTAATAAATTTTTTTTATTAGGAATAGGATAACGAATCCATTTGAGGACTTTATTAAGAGGCTTATAGTTAATAACTAATCGAGGGATACCTCTTTCTTGTTCAGCATTTTTATTAACATAAAATGCTGCACAACTCCAATATGAAGAGCTTTACCTAATAAGTTTTTTGTCTAAAAGACTTTGAATTTCAGTCTTACATAATTCTATATAAACTTTATTTATTTGGATTGGCCGAGCTTTAGTAGTAATAATTTTTTCATTAAAACCTTCTATATAAGGTAATTGTACAGTTGTACGATATGTTGTTTACGGTTCCAGAAAACATTAGGAACATCGCTACATATTTATTTCTTAAATTTATTTTCTAAGGTGATAATTTTATCCTTGATTGCAGGTTGTTCTAATTGCTTATCAATAGTAAGATATCCTATCTCTTTGGATAAAAAGTTGATTTGGTTTTCTTTAAATATCATATTCTCTTTTAATTGATTGATATAATCATTTTTAGGTTATATGGTAAATTCAAAAATAACCTTTTTGCCCATAAGGGTAGTATGAATCTCATCATCATCAATTCTTTCAATATGCCAAATAAGGCTTAAAAAAGGTTTTCCTAAAATAACCGTTTGAGATAAATTGTTGGATAAGACAAAAGGGGTTTTAATACAATGCCATCATTACAGACGAATACATCTGATAATTTGTAATTTATTTTCATAGGATAACCATTAGCAGTATTCAGCGCATATCTATTTTTTTTCAAAATATTTAGTAGGAACTAGTCCTTCTCTTATGCAATTAAGATCAGAACCACTGTCAACTAACGCAATGGTTTCTAAGGTAAAATTCTTGTTAATAACCAGTTTGTCATTAATATACCAATTTTGATTTTGATTGATATTAATATTTAAAGATAATAAATCCCCAAAATCTTCTCCTGCTTCTATAGAAGAATTAGGAGTGACTTGATTATTATTTTCAAGTAGGGAAATTCTCTAATGTAGATTCTTAATCTCTAGTTTAAGATTATTAATTTCTCCTTTATGGTCGGAAATAGTAGTTTCTTTAACCATAGGGTTTGTTTCAATTCTATCAAAAACCTCTTATAAAGAATAAGGTTTAATAACTCTGGAATTATTAGGATTAGAAGTATTATCTAAATATTTTTCAATAGCTTGTCTTTTTTCAATAAGATCAGATATGTTATCAATAATATCTAAACTCAAAGTTTGATTTTCAGTTAAGCCATTAATATTTAGTCCATTCATATCAATAATAGCTTTGTAATAAGTTTGGGAAGTCTTACAATGAGAAGAACAACCTTTATCTGACTGATTATTACTGCTATCACTTGATTCATTATCAGTAATTTCTTCTATTTCCATAATATGGTCAAAAGTTTCATCAGAATAATATGTACTAGAAGATTAATAGTTATCTAGAATTTGATTGATTTGTTTTTTAACATTTTCATCAATACTTAATTGATCAATAATTTATTTTCTAATATCAGTTTTAGAGGTACAATTATTAGTATAGTGTCCTGTATTACCACATTTATGGCAAGTAATATGTTTTAAATCTTTAATTTTCCTTTTAGGATAATGTTTTCGGGTATAAGATTGTCGTTTTGAGAAAACCTGATCAGGTCTTTTATATGTTTGATTAGAAGATTTTCTTCGAAAAGGTTTCTTGGAGACCTTTTTCGTGATATTACATTCTTTTCTCGTGGCTTAGGATTGGGCATATTATACCCAAATTGTTCACAGAATTGACCTAATTCCTTTCGCCTAGTTAAATCCGAGTTTTAAGTTTATTTTTTAAACGAATATCATTACAAAGAGCTAATCCTCCATTAGTGTATTCACTAATTAATTCACCATAAGTATAATAGTTATAAGGGATGTGAATACCATCATGCTTATTTTTAAGTTTAGTTTTGACTTTTTCAGCAAATAACCTAGGAATAAACAGCTATGATTAAATTACTAACTTTAATCTCTATTGACCAAAGTTTACCAAGTATGGAGCTTTTAAATGAAACTAATAAACTTTTTAAAGCTTCGATGTTTGGCATCTACAATTCAGGAATTTTAGTAGAGAAAATGTCAAAAGCCAAAGCGCTTATTAGATTTGCAAGAACATGAGCCAAAGAGCTAAATGTCCAAAGTCATATCATATCCTCTCTCCGACTACATACTGTTACACCTATGATGAAGAAAAGTAATTGATGTATAGCAGTATAGGTTACCTCTATTAAGAAGAGTAATATTGTCGATATTAGTCATTGCTTTTAAGGGTCTAATATTTGAGTACATGCCCAGTGGAAGTGTCGAAACTTTGCTACATTTTGCTTCAAATGGACAATATCCATCAGAGATCTTCGACTTTTCCCTGGATCACAAATTCATTGAGCAACATTATAAATGGGTTCAATGTAGTTTAGGACTTTAGGTATTCTCTATCAGGCTCTAAATTTTGTAGTGGGTGGACATTTTTCCTAGATGTGATCCCTCTGTAAAGTTGGATTTACAATGGAGTTCCCTTGATTTTTTTTTTTTTTTTTTTTGGGGTGGGGGGGGGGGGGGGGGGGGCAAATCTAGCAGTTCCAAAGGCATATGGTTAGGTAATTAAGGGCAAAAGATTTGTATATTATAATATTTAGAAAACGAAGATTTGAGATATAATAACTACCATGAAATTTAGCTTAGAGTAGGGGTATCAAGAAGGAACCATATAAGACCAAACAGTAATAGACCTAATCCAGACATCTTCTCTAAATTTTTTATGACAGTCATTCATGTATTATACCAACCTTGAGTTGTCATGTATGAATTATCTACTCTTGATGGGCAAGGATCGACTATGGATAGGTGGTAGCAGCTGGGTACTCTTCAAACAAAAGGAGGATGCAGGGATACACAGTGCAACAGATTTGGCTCAGCAGCAATGGTACTATAGCAACAGTGCAGCATAGAGAGAAACTCAGTGCATGAGCAAACTTCCGACTGATTTTTGGCAACACTGTACACATGGAAGACTACTGCAACAGTTCTCTTTCTTTTCTGGTCTGTTATTTTGTTCTGTTAATAGTGTGATATTTGAACCTGAGAATGCATGATTTAAGCATGTTTATCAAAGATGTGTCTATTTGACATTGATATTAATAAAATTCTTTATGATTTTGTGATATTGTTCAAAGTGTTTTGTGTCGATTCTGCAGTGCAATATTCAATTCAGGAATTGTAAGCCTTTATAAATTTGTAACGTTGTCGGATGTACTGTCCTTCAAACAAATGGTGGTAAACTGAATATTAAACCACAAACAAATGCACAAACTAAACACTATGGTAATTAATTTTAGTACTATTAACCGAATGGGGGACGGATGTTAATTAAAATATCCTAGAACACTAAAACAAACATTTACATAACTGTAACACCCATGAGTTGGGGTTAGTCCCACATTACCAAGGAAGTGGTAGTATATAAAGCTTAACCATACTTTAACTAATGTCAAGGCCTTTTGGGGTAAACCACATGGGTAGGCCCTGATCCAAAATCCTCTACTGCTGGATATCCGCAATGACTAAAGGGGGACAATTAATATTGACATTAGCGAGCGGTGTGGTGCTCGACACATCGGGATGAGCGAGGACGAAATTCTGGGGCGTTACAGTTAGTATCAGAGTCGACGACGGATCTCTTGTCGGGGTTGGGGGAGTACGCTGGAAAGGCGAAGGAACACCCAGGGGGTGAAAGGAGCGCCAGGTACACGTCCTCACTTGGCAAGGAACGTCGAAGATTTTGGGACTGTACTGAGTGTACTGCAGAGCCGATGACGGTTCTATTCTAAGGTGGTGGGATTGTAACACCCATGAGTTGGGGTTAGTTCCACATTACCAAGAAAGTGGTTGTAGTGGTAGTATATAAAGCTTAACCATACTTTAACTAATATCAAGGCATTTTGGGGTAACATATGTTATATTATCAAACTGTTTAGCTAGTAAATGTAGTGGAATGTTAAGGTTTTTTTACATAGATTAAAGGGGTAGGGGTCCAAGTTCAAGTCCAACCTTGGTTGCTAGTAAGATTAAGCTTGGCTATGGATCTGGCTATTTACAAATATGAGTAAATTTTGCCAGCCATGCATGAATCCACGTAGTGAATCAGATGTTACAGTTGTTGGATGTTGGAGTTCTACGAGAAGAAGGCTTAGAAATGGAATATTCTTTCCAACCATTGGGAATAATCTCTCCTCAAGACCGCTCAGCTAGCCGAACATGCCTTTTCTCTAGCTATAAATATATGTATTGATTGTTGTCTTGGGTGTAAAATTTTCTAGAATTGTAGTACTGAAATCATCAGAGAAAAGAGAGAGAGAGAGAGATCATCAGATGGCTGGAGTTGTTGTGATTTTTGATTTTGACAAGACATTTATAGATTGTGATAGTGATAACTGGTTGATTGATCAATTGGGTGCTACCGATCGTTTCAACGAGCTCCTTCCTACCATGCCTTGGAACACTGTCATGGTAAATTTTTTTGTCTTAACTCTTTTTTGTTCATGTTGTGTGTTAATTAGTGTATGAATTACATATATTTTTGCATAGTTGGTAGTTGTCATCCAAAACTGGTTGGTTTTTGTGTGTTTTGCAAACTGGTTTAATTTTGTTCTGAATTTAGGATTTGTATGTTTTGATATTATCTTTGTCTAGATATTAGGGTTTTGTTTCTTCTATTTGGCCAAACCCTAAATAATCCGGTGGCAAAAAAGATTTGTATGTTGGATAACATTGTCGATGATTGTCGCATTGAATAATTATCTGTCATATACTAATACGCTTTGCATTGCTTAATTTGTTCAGGATACAATGATGAAGGAGCTTCATTCACAGGGAATAACTATTTTGTTCAGGTTACAATGATGAAGGAGCTTCATTCACAGGGAATAACTATTGACGACATTGCATTGCAGACGGTTTAAAGATTGCTCCCATGCATCCTAGTACAATAGCTACTATTAAAGCAGCATATGCCCTTGGGTGTGATTTGAGGATCGTGAGTGATGCAAATGTCTTCTTCATTGAGACCATCTTGAAACATCATGGCCTTATCGATTATTTCTCTGAGATCAATACAAACCCGAGCTTTGTTGATGAAGTTGGATGGCTTACCATGATTTCAATATAAATCGTAAGGATTTTGCCTTACCATGATTTCAATATCTCTTCTCATGGCTTTGATATCTGCCCTCCAAACATGTGCAAGGGTCCGGTGGTAGAAAGAATTATGGCCTCAGCTTTAGCAGATGGAAAGAAGCGGTTCATTTATCTTGGAGATGGAAAAGGTGACTTTTGTCCAAGTACCAAGCTTAGAGAAGAAGATTTTGTGATGCCAAGGAAAGATTACCCGGTTTGGGAGTTAATTCCAGTACTAGTTAAAGCAGGGGTTCATGAATGGAGCAGTTGGGAAGACCAAGAAAGGATTCTTCTTCATCTCATCGGCACAATCATCATTGTTGACGGACTGCCTTGTTCATTGATTGCGAGTGATTGCAAGTTTCAAACTAATTATCTAATCTCAAGCGAAGAGTCATTGCAACATACCATTTCAGTACCTCGTATACCATGTTAATTGTTTTTGCTTGTAAAGGGTTAAATGACCCTCTGTAGTCTGTACATTACATTTCATATAGTTAATAAAAGTAGTTTTGTTTATGCCCTTGTACAGATTATTGGCAATCTGTCTTTCCCTGATTAGAAAAGCTCACGATAAACGAGCATTTTAGCTTTACTACATACTTGAAACACCTCTGCAAACACTTGCACAACATGTGTTTGTGAGTTGATTCACTAGACTGTTAGACATACAAAGCTAGAAGTAGACTGTATGTAGACAGAACAGAAACAAAAGAGCACACAAATAAACACGAAAGCCCAAGTGACTAATATTATTAAGAGATATCAATATCAGGATTCAATAGAAGTCAAACGGAAATAACTGTTTTAATGTTCCAATCTACGAAATCAATCCCTTTACAGCTACTATCTCAATCAATAGTCATACAACCTCAACCTCAACCTCAAAGAGTAATCGAAGAAAAGTTTATATCACTATTACAGAGGAGGAAAATCTGTTTGAAACAAGTTAAAGAGATTCAAACCCAGATAATCACTCATGGGTTTCAACAAAATCAATACATTGCTCCCAAATTGGTTGCAGCATTTGGTTTATCTAAGAAAATGGTTTATGCCCAAAGAGTTTTTGATCGAATACTCAACCCCAATGTGTTGCTTTGGAATGCTATGTTTAAAGGGTATTCTGACAATGGATTTTATAGAGAAACACTTGTTATGTTTAATCAAATGAAGACCAAAGATGTGAGACCAAATTGTTTTACATTCCCAGTTGTGTTAAAATGTTGTGTTAAGGTTTCTGCTTTAAGAGAAGGAAAGGAATTGCATTGCATTGTGATTAAAAGTGGGTGTATTGAGAATCATTTTATAGGTACTAATTTAGTTGATATTTATTCAAGTGGGGGAGAAATTGAATCTGCTCGTAAAGTGTTTGATGAAATGCCTATGAGGAATGTAGTTGCTTGGACTACAATCATTTCTTGTTACATTTCGTCTGGTGATGTTGAATCTGCTCGCGGTCTATTTGACAGGAGTATTGACCGTGATGTTATCTTGTGGAACATTATGATTTCTGGTTATATTGGTAAAGGTGACATGGTGACTGCAAGGAAGCTTTTCGATGAGATGGGTACAAGAGATGTGATGTCCTGGAACACTATTTTGATGGGTTATGTCAATAATGATGACCTCCAAGAGGGTGAGAGGTTCTTTGAAGAAATCCTTCAAAAAAATGTATTCTCTTGGAATGGATTGATAGCGGGGTATGCTAATAAAGGTCGTTTCTTTGACGTTTTGGAAGCTTTCAATAAAATGTTAGCTGAATCAAGTGTTCGTCCCAATGATGTGACGCTTGTGTATGTTTTGTCTGCTTGCTCTCGTTTAGGAGCTTTATCTTTGGGTAAATGGGTACATGCATATGCAGAGAGCAATGGACTCAAGGAGAATGTTTATGTTGGGAATGGATTGATTGATATGTACTCGAAATGTGGAAGCATAGAAATCGCGGTTGACGTATTCAATAGCATGGTTTCAAAAGATTTGATTACTTGGAACACCATGATTGGTGGCTTAGCAACACATGGCCGTGGGACAGATGCATTGGATGTCTTTGATCAGATGAGGAATGCTGCAGAGAAACCAGATGGGATCACCTTTGTGGGTGTCTTGTGTGCATGTTCACACATGGGTCTCATTGAAGAAGGGCTTTCATATTTCAACTTGATGACTGAGGAGTACTCCATTATACCTCAAATCGAGCATTATGGATGTGTGGTTGATCTTCTAGCACGAGCTGGTCTTCTTAATGAAGCAATGGACTTCATCACGAAGATGCCTATTGAAGCTGACTCTGTTATTTGGAGCACCTTACTTGGGGCTTGTAAGACTTATCGGAAAGTCCACCCTGCTGAGCATGCTCTTGAATGGCTTATCAAACTTGAGCCAGAGGATCCTGCAAACTATGTCTTGCTTTCAAATATATATGCAGATGCCAGGCGGTGGGGAGACCTCGCCCGTTTGAAAGTTGCAATGAGGGGAACAGGGATAAGGAAACCACCTGGATGTAGCTTGATTGAGGTGAATGATAATCTTATTGAGTTCTTCTCACTAGATGAGAGGCACTCTGATACTGAAGATATTTACAAGGTGTTAAATGGATTGAGCAAACTGGTAAAATCCCTGTGGCTTGAACCAGACCTTGAGGAGTTTGTAGAAGAAGACGGAATAAAAGAAGAGAACCATTGAAGACAGAGGAAGACATCATTATTTCTGCAGTCTCATTATATTCGAAGATCAAACTCTATGTGGATGATCAAGGTAAAGTCTTATTTTCTTTTATTATTTGCACTTTGTATTGTTTGTCATTCATCCATCCATCAAGTTGGGTTTCATTTTTTGTTGAATCTTTTGTTGTTGTCAGACAACAGGGCCCCTGATACAGTTGGTACACATAATGACATAATGTTGCCGTTGCCTCATCAGTCTCCAAAATAGCTGCATAATATTGACTTATCCACATGAGGTATAGATCCGCATAATCTCCACAATTTCTCATTATATTTTCACTGTTTGCTTTTTTGGATGACTATAGTCACTATGACATGTTTTTATCCTCTGATCTCTTGTTTCACTAATTTGATATCTAGCTATACTAATCTGTCAAACGCATGCTAAACACTTTTGGTAGGAGCTCTTAGTGTTGTTTACATGGTTTTCGTATGTAGCGCATCATTTTAGCTCTCTCGAGTTTAGTCTATAAATGCAGTTCTTTATTTCATGACATGAGCTGAAGCTTCATCAGCATAACTACTGGATTCACATGTTCATATATATACAAGCTGAAGATACTGAGTTGCTTAACTATATTTTTTGCTCCGAGCAACAAGTACTACCTAATTGGATAATTTGAGTTTGGTGAGGCTAAATTATTGTAAAACACAAGTTGTCATCTTATAGCATTAATACTGTAGCATCTTTACAAACAGAGGAGTATTATACTCTGGCGAGTTATTTCAATTGCTTGAAGTATCTGTTACTATGTTAGATAATCCAATCATATACAAAAAGGTGAACATTTAACACAACCAATGATCTCTAATATGTGGAAACGTTACACACATGTCTGGTGCTATAAGTGTGTCTAACAGTTGGTGTCCAAACAAGTGCCCATGTCCTATTTATGACCTCAGTGTAGCTGTGATCTTATCGTTAGAAAATTCTCCTTGCTTCGATGTTTATTCCCCTTGCTTTCAAGTTTCAACATCTCTATTTGCTTAAATGCTGTTTGAAGTTCTTATAGCTGATTATCTACAAACACATACCATACTTATTATTTAGGACTGGTCACGCTAGATTCTGACTACTGTGTTTTTTCAGGCTATGCATTGAGGCTTCAAAAACAAGGCCACAACTCCGAGAAATGTTATGCTGTGCTAGGAAATCATTTAGAAAGAGGGTTTCGATGGATTTTATCGCTGTTGTGCCACCAATCTTCTCAGAACCACCCCAGCAGCTGTTATCACCTTTAGCAGCTTTGAGATGATTCACAGATTTCTTCTCACTTTATCATATCATGAGCCACCCACGCCCTCACACGCTTTAAAGACAGATTGGACTCACACTTGCACCCCCAGACATCAGAGTAGTCGACAGTGTATCCTTGCTTCACATTTTCATCAAAGGGCAAGGTTTCAGGCTGTTGTTCTTGTTTCTATTTGATTATTGAAATAGAAGATTGGTACGTAATACATCTTATTGTTTAATAGCAAATTCATCCTTTGTGTATATGGCAAGGTTTCAGGCTGTTGTGCTTTGCGGTCGACACTTTGTGTATGGCTGATACATGATTATCTGTTAAAACTGTCATAGTTAGTTCTAAGCATTGGAATTTGGAAATAGTTCACAGTACCGGTTTAATTAAACTTAACTTTTGTTGTTAGAGACAAATTAATGCCTTCTTTTCCATGCCTTCAGTACTGTTTTTAGTTGGCCTTTTAAGTGACCATCCTACTGAATGACTTTTCACTTTTTCAGTGGACAGCCACTATTAACACATAGAAAGGTTAAATTCTTATGGGGCAAGAGAGTTCATACCTGCATGATAATCTTCTGTGAAAAATTATTTGACGTGATTTTCAGTTACTTCTCTTATATAATCAATTGGGTCACAACAAATGGTTGAATCAGACGAACCTGTATCGCTTTTCAGACACAGTTCAGTTTCTCTTTTGGTATAGAAGTGTCATTTCCTTCTTATTTGCACTTGTTTATTATGGACTGTGAGTATGCACCCAGAATTTTGCCTTTAGTAACATTGGATTAGAAGGCGAGCATAAATGCATAATTGAAGGGTAAAGCTTAATGTCTGATGTACCTGAGGTAAGATATCTCTGTTCCTTGGCTTTAAGCTTCTTCTTCTTTGAAAAGATGTAGCAGGAAAGAAGTGAATTGGCTCTTCACCTCCACAAGCAATGACTTTGCTATAGAAAAAACCCAGCATATCACATCCTATATTTCTATCTAGATATATAGCTTTGGCGAAAAAAATTGTTTGAAGAGATAAAATCATGCCATTTTCTTATAAGCAATTCGATCAGGCTAATGATTTTAAAGGAAGACGAGTAGTAACTCTTGCATAATGCCATCGTTGTCCATTACCTTAACCGAACAAAAACAAAACCGGCACAAGAATATTCAAAGTCCTATATATGTGGTTCTAGTTGTAATTCTAAAAACAACAATAACATTATTTATCTACTTATTGAAGTATTCCTAAAGTCCTATGTACTGTATGTAGTTCTAATCCTATAGGAATTTGGATTGGTGTGGGCGGTTGATCTCTTCCAAATCTTGTTGGAAAGGTGCTAATTTAGCTTGCTTGTTATCCATTTACTGGTAGGCTTTAATCTGAGAGGCCAAGAATGAGAAGATGAAGGTATTTCCGACCAAATCAGGGTGCACTCGGGGCAGAAGCAGACTCAGATCTTACATCTTAGGGGCGAGAGTGTAGACTTTATCTTCAGGGGCATCTCACCAAACCTGGCTAAAGTTTACAGAAACATCAAGTCTTTGATCTGGTTTTGGGTTGGAGGGAGTGTTGCCAACAGAGATTATACATATGGGGACCTGCTAAGAAACTGGGAGATTCTGTTGCTTCCTTAGTTCTTTGTATCCTATCTTGTTCTCTGTTTTGCTTGTCACCCAGAGTTGTGAACAACTACAAGTGAACTCCTCAATCGCTGTGGTCTGTTTCTGAAACTCTTTGTAATTTTCTTTTTTAGATATCAATAAAATTTCTGACTTATCTAAAAAAAAAATCTTAGTATCAATGATCTAGGAGATCTAGCTGTGACGAATCCTGCATGGACTCCATTGATTTATGGATTTCCAAACTAGGAGCCATACACACGACAAGGTGCTCAACATGCCATTGGTATTAGCTCAAGTGACAATGACAAGTTTTGGCTGTGTTGGATTCAGGGCTTAGGGATTTGCCAATGTTCATGTTTGATAGGCTAGGTGGAATGCAATTTCTTGGTGCTTGGGCTGGTATAACAACTTCCGAGCCATGATGAGCATGCTGAGTTCAAGAAAATTGACACAAATCGAGCCTCACTTTAACTTTGCTTTTAAGATACTCCCAAAATTTCAAAATCGACTCAAACAACTAGCTCAACCTGACTATGCTCAAAGGGAGTACTAGCTTTGCCGTTGGCAGCACATATATGGAGGGGCCTTTTGACAAAAGCGCATAGGAACTCCAGTTAACATTTTCAATGAATGCTCACTAGAAATGTCCACGATACTGTATTATATAATTAGATGTGATTTATAATTAGACTTCAAAAGAAATTACAACAGATTTCCCTCTCAGATAGCACAGGCTTACAGATTTGAATTTGCGCACCCTTTGTAAAAATAAATTCAAATCACAGGAACAGGAACAGGAACAGGAGCTCGGTAAAATTGCTTTAATGAATCAGAAATGGGGATTATATTATGATACTAATGCTGCAATTGAAACTTCAACTGTACTAATGCTGAAGAACTATAACAATAGATACAAATGTGGCAATCACAGTTACATTAATATCTATTGCCAAAGGCTCCTGCTATAAATAAAAATTACAAAAATAATCAGAAGCTAATTAAATAGAAAAAATAATACTGTACAAATTAATCAAGGCTCACGAAACAAGTGAGGGCCAATTAGAGGATATGTATATGGTAGTAACCTAGGTAGCACGGACTCGGACACTGACACAGACTCGGACACGGACACGGACACGAAGACACTTGTTTATCCCAAAAATTAGGACACGGACACGGCTTAGGACTCGGCAATTAAATATATATAAATAGATATGGTATATCAATAATATATTAGAAATCATGTCATGTATCATATACATTCATAGTTCATAAAACATGAAAGAGAAATGGTTGGAAAGATATTACAATTCATCTTAAATTAGGACTTGGAAACAGAACAGTGTCCAAAACAGTGTCCAAGAAGTGTCCAGAACAGTGTCCAAGAAGTGTCCAAGCCGTGTCCATGAAGTGTCTAGATTGAACGGCACATGGGACACGCATGTGCCGTGTCGGACACGTGTCCAAGCAGTGTCCGAAGCAGTGTCAGTGTCCGAGCAGTGTCTGACACTGACACAGTGAATTTTTTGAAGTGTCCGTGCTTCCTAGGTAGTAACTTGAAAACCTTCATCCGACCTTGTAGCGCAAAATCTCAAATGAGCTCAAACCTTGAACTATTGACATCATATAGGTATTTCTTTTCACTACAAGAAAGGAAAAGAAGGCGAGGATTCATTGGATGAAATGCTATAAAATCAATACGCCCTTTGAATCCAAATTTGAGACATTCCTTATAATTTTCCACCATGCTCTCAAGTTTCAGTCTGTGTTTAATAGACCATTCTCTTTTACAGTCACCCTTGTTGTCAGTGATGAGCAGCATCTGCCATATTTTAATATGGCCGAGATCATAACACGCATAAAAAATTGACCCGTCTGACTTACCCAAGCAATCACGTCGAATGAAATTACACTCTTTTGGTGGAAGATGCTCATCTATCTCTTGCAAGATATCCTCTTTTGGTGGAAGCTCCATCTCTTGGAAAATTTCCTTCTTACTTTGATCTAGGATGATGAGACAATGTTTGCGTGGCTCTACTCCTCTCCTTATGAAAGCAGGTAGATAAAGCAGAGGCCCATCAATGATTAATGAATTACGAAAAACCATGTCCAAAGAGAATGAAAATGAACAAGTTAGGCTGAATTGTTCCCACTGCAGGGGCATGTCTGAAGAAAATATTTCAAGTGTTAAAAGTAGATGTATAGTGGTGTAGTTTATTACCTAAGACACGCACTACTTTGAAGTGAGTTAGGGCTGTATTGCATATAAATCCATGAGCAACACCACGACAACAGATGTTGGGACTTGGGAGAAGGATGGATTGCTTGTTAATAGGGTTAGAAATAGTATAAGTCATAGGGTAGTCTCGTTCTAAGCTAGTGAGTAAGATGCCATTGTAAGATCTCTGGACATGATCTATACGTGGATGACCATCCAAAAAACTAAGTGATTCATGAACACGAAAAGCAACATCAGTAACCTCATGATCTTCGTAGTTGTGTCTTTTCCTTTTCTTGAGTGTGGATAAGCTTTTTCCTTCAGAAGAAGTAGGCAAGAAGTGAACTGGCTCTTGACGTCTTTCACTTTCGACAAGTTTGCTACAAAAAAAACACCCAGCATGATATGATCACTTCCTTTATTTCTAGATATATAGTTACTATGAAAAAACTGGTTTGAAGTGATAAAACCATGCCACTTTTTTGATAAGCAATTCCACCGAGCTAGTGATTTTGGAGGAAGACGGAGTAGTAACTCTTGTATAATGTCGGCGTTGTCCATCACCTTGACAGGAACAAAATCAGAACAGTTAAAGCAATTGTCAAAAAAAATATACAGAGAGATTTCAAATAAAAATCCTAGAGTCCTATATATACATGTACTTCCAAAACAATAACATCAACAATTGCTAATTTTTGAAGTATATGTAGTTCTAATCCAACTATGAATCCATCTTTCTTTTGGTATATGGATTGTGGTTGGTCAGCACGGCGGAAATTAGTAACTGAATTTGTTGGTGTGCAATGCAATTTGTTGGTGCTTGGGCTGCTACAGCGCAGGCAGGTGCTGTAGTAATTCATGTCCAGAACCCCAATTGTGAAAGTTCCCCATGCAGCGTTTCGTGAAGGCATGCCAAAAGAAAAAATGAATTGCTAGAATAAAAATGTGAATATATATATATGTATAATGGTGATCGATCATCACTCAATGCAACTTCACAACACCAAATGCTACTTTTACAAGCAAATATATAAAAATGAACCAAACCATCATGGTTTCGAACCAAGTTGTTGTTTTGAAGATATGAGGGGCAAACCACTAGCAGCCACAGAAGAGTGAGAAGACCATCTAGAAGAGTATTCCAAAGGACAATGTACAGTAGAATCTAAGAGCAAGCAATAGACTCTCGTAAGCATAGGAGAAAGCCATCTAATACGAGTGTGAATTTGTTCCACACTCTTTAAGAGTGCGGAACAATACTCTCCCCCAGATCTTGCCAGGTGGCTATATTAAAAAATAAAAATTTTGATTTTTTTATTTTTTTTAAAAATATTAAGTAAGATTAATTAAAAAACTAAAACACTAAGATGGTGCTGTTAACCCTAGTGGGACCAGTTAAATTAAAAAAAAAAAAAAAAAATTAGTAGTACGTGGCAAAATCTGGTGGAGAGTGTTGTTCCAGGAACAAATTCAAACTCATCTAATACTAAGGTGTTAAGGCCTTGTCTAAAAAGGGTAATTTTGAATTTTTCACGAATAATAGATAAAATCTTAAAGGAAAGATTTCTTACTCGCCATATCTTTGTCTTTGTTTATGTATGTTTTTCGTAATCGTTCTTAATTTTTATGCATGATTTCATCTCTTTTCATTATTAAGTTCTATTGTTAGGTCATTTGGATCAATACCCTACCCCAATGAACCCTACTTGAAAAGTGATCTTACGCATTTATAATCAAACCTATAATCAAATGATCGCAATTCTAATCATATACAGTACTACATAATACTAATTAAATAGAATAAAAATATACCCTATCCCAATAAACCTTCGTTACACAACCCTATAATCAAACGGGCATAAATCATAAATTAAATGTAGCACCTAGAATATTTCTGCGTGTAGTTAATTTTTTATAGCACACATGATGGTTCTGCGTAGAACCAAGAATTATATCAATTCACAAAAAAAATTTGTGCCACCTCACCTCCTATATCTGACATGTATCCTATATAGTGGGCAAATTTTACTTTGTGCATTAGAGATGTTTTAGTAACCTATTTTATAGCGCCACAATAAGTTCAGTACTTCACTTCTAGTCCAAACCCAATGTGCCAACAATCATCCATGGCTCAACAAAAATGATGTGCACTTGGGGATTAAAAGGCATGTTACTTTGGAGCCATGAATGCCACATTGACAGTTGACACCACCTTTGTCCTTTTGGACAAACAAAACTGAAATGAGGCCTTACAGCCTAATTCTTTGTAAATAAAATTCCCTTTCTACCCTTAGCCTATTCCTTTGGTCCAATCAATTCTTTCTATTTCTTCTTCATTTTTTTCCTTATTTATTACTCTTGTTCTGATCTTCTTTAAAAGGTGACTTTTTTTTGTTTTCTTTATATAGAAACCCTTGATTTACTTCTCTCGCTCTCGCTTTCATTCACGCTGTTGCTCGAACTTTTTTCTTTTAGTTGTTTCGCTTGAAACCTAATTGATCTTGGATTTGCTGCTAAGGTTAGTTGTTTCGATCGAATGGTCGATCACTTTGATTATAATCTGCTTGTTTTTTGTTCTTGAACGATCGAACGAATTCTTGTTTCTTTTTAGGTTTTGAGTTAATAGAGTAATCTTTCTTTCTTTCTTGATTAATGAGATAAAGAAATATATAGATATCTTTTGAATTGATCTTTTAACTGTTGGATTGAATTTGTTAAATTAGTGTGATTTGAAACCCTAATTTAACAATAAGTGCAGTAGGGAAAGTTATGTGTTGAAACATTACTGAGGTAGTAGTTTAGGGGAAAGTTTTACGAAATTCTTTGCCAAAATTATACTGGAAGTTTAGTATATGCTTTTGTATAGTATTTGAATGTCAGTATTGAAATATATATTTAGAAGCATTGATTCTGTCTATCATTTTCTGATTTTCTCTACAAACAAAGGAGCGTGAAAGATCTTGTGATGAACTTTAACTTTGATGCCAGTGATGCCACTAAGGAATAAGAGTTGTGTTTTCAGTTCAGTTATTTGCTAAAGTGTCAAAAAGTCGATAGCAGTGAGGTGGTTTAGTTTTGAGGAGGATACATAAAATTGTAGGAAGAAAACCACTACAATGTCATTTAATGGACCTTAGATGTTTTCATTATCATTTCTGTACCAATAAACATGTTGTGGCATCTTCCATAATGTGGGATAAAGTGGGATTTACCCTTCTTTTAATTATCAGTGATGGCATGAAAATTGGCCAGGCTTGATTCACTCAAGTAGAATTTGTTTGAAATATTTTCTTTTCAACTCTCTTACCACTTTTTTTCATCGTTATCTAGAATGGTAGTTACCACATGTAATAACATGTTACTTTTATGGTGGTCATAAGAGTAAAACCAGCCTAACTTTAAACCTATTTGTGTGATTCTTGCTTGACCCTTTTTGTTATTACATCTTGTGATTTTAATAAATAAACTGTAACTATGTGTTCTAATGTGCAAGGTAAATGGGAATTTTGTTTCTATTCTAATTTTTTTTTGTTAGTTGTTATTCAACTTTTCTTAACTGTTGTTAATTTATCCTTGATACATGCTTGTCTGCTTGTTAAGCAAAATAAAATACTGATTCCCGGTTTGTTAAACGTAATACTTTATGGCTATAAAATATATGGTCTGGCCCATATTTGTGAAGGAACGAATGGTTGAGCTGCAGGCTTAGCTTGTTGGCGGTTAAGGTTTACTATTCAATATTCATTATCATGGCTAGCACTTATAGGCTAGTCCCTTCACAATTTGTGGCATTCGTGTACTGCTCTTGCTGTTGCACTATTTCTCTTCCCTTATTCTCTACAAACAGCGGAGGGGGGAATACCTTGTGATGAACTTTAACCTGAATGCTATTAAGGAATGGGATTAGTATTTCTGCTCCAATTGTTTGCTCGAGCGTCAGAAACCTTAGATTTCTCTGATAACAGAGAGGGGGGCTTGGGAAAGAGAGAAGGGGATGGGGGAGTTCAACTTGGAGAAGCCTAACATATTTGATGATGATGCCGAATTTGAATAGTGGAGGATGATAGAGAGAAAAGGAGGAGAGAGAGAGGGGGGGGGGACCATTGAAAATTTCTCAGCGCCTGGGCGGGTGGTGGGATGGGGGTGGGGTGGGGGGTTCATAGGAGAGTTTAGGTATCATGGCGTGGATACTTGGGAGTTTAGACCAACCGCTATTGAGCTTGCTCTTGATTTAATACTTTTATTATTATATCGGTGAATATTGTTTACTGATAAAAACAAAGCAGTGTGATGGACTAGTTTTGAGGAGGATACAAGAATTTCTAGGTAGAAAAGCACTGCAATGTCTTTAATGAACCCTATATGTTTTCCTTGTCATTTTGTGTCCCAATTAAAGAAGTTGTGGCATCTTCCATTAAGTTGGGTCAAGTATTTTTTTTCCCCCACATCTTTTAGTTGTCAATGTTAGCACGAGAATTGGCTGGTCTTGATCTATTCAAATATTATATGTTGCAAGTATTATCTTTCCAACCTTTTTTTTCACTGCTCTCCCGAACAAAGTGTTTAATAAAGCTAAAATCAGCCTAACTAAGCCTATGTAATGATTCTTTTTAAACCCTTTTTGTTATAAGCTTATAGCATAGTGTGTTTAATACATAACTGTAATTTTGTAATTCTGATCTGCAAGTAAAGGGGTATGCTTTATTTATTCTGATATTTTTCTTTAGTTGTTAATTCAGCCTTGATACATGCATATTAAGCAAAAGAAATCACTGATATTTGGTTTGTTAAACTTAATTCTTAAAAGCAAGTGATGTTGTTGAATGATATACATGTCAGCTGAAGTACATAAATATAGAAGTCAATAGGCATGTTGCTTTCTTTTCCCCCTCATGTATTAATCTGGTAGATATTCATTTGGCATATTTGCTGTTTCAATATTATGGAACTTGAACGTCTTTTTTGTTGTTACTATTGCTGTTGCCTATACAGTCTTTCAAATATCCCTTTATTTATGATATTTCATGAATTGTATTAAACAGATCTCTTGAATGAACTGAAACAATGGACGTAAGAAAATCTACTTTGAATCCTTATGCATCATCTTATATACCACTTGCCAAACGAGGAAATGGGAATGAAAGCAAACCTGTTCAGATGACTCATGGAGACTTTGTCAGTCATGATAAGATTGCCTTCACCAAACATCCTGAAAGCTACTTAAAGGGGAATGCTCAAAATCTGGATGAAGAGACTGAGATAGATCTGGCATATCTTGGGGCCACATTTCCTGGTGTATCCAGTCAGTCTCTTTCTGATGTCTACTATGCGAATGGGTGTGATGTGGAAGCTTCTGTCGACATGCTGAAGGAACTTGAGGTAGTATTTCTCATGCACAACTGGTAATTTTGTTGAGGGTGTGGGAAAGGTATCGGTGAAATTGATTTTGGGGTTAGGTTTCCTTTAATTTTACTGAGTCCTAAGTTTGATAATGATATGAAATAAAAGCAAGTAATACTAATAGGTATTTAGAAAATGTGATAGTAATTGCAGTTTCATCTAGTTCTTTACGCAAAAAGGTGATATGCTGCCATGTGGCAACCTAAAAGCTTAATGTAAACTAGCAGAATATGGAACGTCAACTTAAAAGAAGAATTTAGTGGATATGGAATTTTTCATTTTTTTTGTGTGTCAACCCAATATCATTATGTAAACTAGCAGAATTTGGAACATCAACTTAATAGAAGAATTTAGAGGATATGGATTAGATCAAATTTTAATGTGATGATTAACCACCACTTTTATTTACTCATGTGAGCAGTACCCTGTTGAATTTTCTCAACACCTTCCAGACACCTTGGATATTGGTGATGTGCCAGAATTTGGATCTTCAACTGAGGGTACAAGTGTGAAACCCAAGGTCATCGTGGGTGAAGCCAGTGGGTCTTCTTCTGGTGTTTCAAAATTTGTGCAGTGACTGTCGAACAAAGTAAGATAGGGATGTAAAGGAAGACATACTTAGAGCAGGTAGTTTGTTTGTGTAGGTATTGAACTGAGATATTGCTGAACTGAAAGTGAGAGTTTTAGCTTGTGTTGTAGCTTGTATTTCCATTGTTTCTCCATCTTCAGGATATCTCCTGTAGTCCTGTTAGTCATGAACATGATGGCTAATTCTTCTTTTGCCTACATTCTAGAATGATGAAATTAAAGTGATACTCCTTTTCACCCTCTGCTTCTTCTTTTCTTGGTTTTTTTTTTTTTTTTTGTGAAGCTATGATCCTTGAGTTATGCTGTTTTAACATCCGATTTGCTTAAAGAAAAATCAACAGTTTTTGCTGTGTTGCATGTTCGTGTCAGACAAGATTGTGTATTATCATAGTCAATGCATGGACACATTAATGTTTCCTTGCTGATACATATCAAAAGTCTATGCATGGACACATTAATGTTTCCTTGCTGATACATATCAAAAAATGCAGTAGCCATATATTATTATGTGTCAATTTATAGCTAAAGAGAATGTTCAATCCCGAAAATGGAAAACAACATGGAATTTGGTGATCTGTTCACACCCAAGATGATTGGCTTGAGTTTTACACATTGGCTCTTGTCCTCGTCTGCTATGGGACTACTGGCTAAAGGTTGCTCTGGTAGTACAGGAATGAGTTTTATCAGTTATGGCCAAAAGTATGTAGGTGTTTGAAACACCACCATTTCACGTATCAGCATCAATCCTCCCATGTGAGGCAACCCGATGTTGTTTAAAGCTTGAAGCACATACCTTGTGGTGGCAGAGCGTAGATTCTTTCATTTGTAAACATACACGAAAAAGTGGTAGAGATGAAAACAAGATGGGAGTTATTCCTCAATACCTAACTGTATCCAAGTGAGTAGCGAGAATCCCAGGCCAATAGCAACTTCATAAAACTACTAAACTAGTCTCCCACCTTGCAGAGAGACAGAGAGAGATGCATAGAGCATGAGGGAACTGGAAAACGTAGCGTTGAGAAGAATTCTGTACTCTGTATCATTATCGACCGACTTTAGGAGGTCATTATACTTTGCCCAATTTAGTTTTTTTTTTCTCTCGTCTTCTCTCTCTGCTTCAACCCCTCTTTACTCTTCCTCCTTCCCCATCTCTTTCTCCCTCACAACCCAAAGTCGGTCCCATATTCTATGGTAGAGAGGGAATACAAAATAGCCCTGAAGATGAGAAACATAGCATTTCTCAGTAAAAACATTACACTACCAAGTGTCGACCTGTAATAAGTTAATCATATGCTGCAACATAGTTGAAAAACTAACCGGACCACTTGAACAGGAATCATATATACTACTAGTAATTTAAGAGATCAACTGCCATGAATCATATTCTCTCCTTTCCTTATTCTTCGATCTTCCACTGGTGAAACAAAATAATTCAATAACATAACATTGTTTTCAACGATTTTCACAAAAAAAATTCCCTCGAACTCGAAATCTCAAATTTAATATCTTGGCTATGCATTTTGTTTTTCATTTCATAGATAAACTGTTGAGAAATGAATTGGATTTTTATTAATGTTTGGATCTTTATTTGATTTGAGAAAATGTTGACAAACTAATATATAAGAGGTTGAATTAGTAGGTACAATTGATGAGATTAGTTGAAATTCTTACTTTTTTGAAGAATTTATATATAAGATAAGAGATCTGATTGAGATCATAAAGAATTGAGATGGGAGTAGATTATTACAATATTTTGAAGGTTAACAGGAATGCAACTGAAGATGATCTTAAGAAATCTTATAGAAGATTAGCTATGAAATGGCATCCAGACAAGAATCCTAATAACAGAGATGAAGCTGAAGCTAAGTTCAAACAGATCTCTGAAGCCTACGATGTAAGCTCATTCATTCTATGCTTTTAATTATCTGAATTATGTGTTTCTTGTTTTTTGTTTTTTATGATAGATAGAAAAATTGCATTTAGAAGAAGACTTATTAAATGAATTTGGTTTGTTGATCATAAATAAATGTATATGTTTAGGTATTAAGTGATCCGCAAAAAAGAGTGATTTATGATCAATATGGAGAGGAAGGTCTAAAGGGTGCTCCTCCACCAGGTTCGCAGGGTGGTGGATTCCCATTTGGTGGGAGTAGTTCAAATGATTTTATGTTTAATCCTCGCAATGCAGAAGATATCTTTGCAGAATTCTTTGGAAGTAGCCCATTTGGATTTGGATCTTCAGGACCTGGTAGGTCAATGAGGTTCCAATCAGAGGGAGGAGGGATGTTCGGAGGTTTTGGTGGTGGTGGCGCTGGTGATAATGGTTTTCGGTCATACAATGAAGGAATGGGTGGAGGCATGCCACGTAAACCCTCGCCTGTGGAGAGCAAGCTTCCATGCAGTCTGGAGGATTTGTTCAGTGGATCAACAAGGAAAATGAAAATATCTAGAAATGTCATGAATGCTCACGGGTAACGCCTTCACTATTCTCACAGTGGTTTATATTTCTCTATCTCAGTTTGTTTTTTGAGCTTGGTTTATGAGGACTTCTAATTCTGCATAGTCAATGAAAAGTTAAAACAGAAGAGTAAATGATGTTTTATGCGTGAATTAGGCAATTATATACATACTCCTAGGTAGATGTGGGCATCTCATCGTCTAATAATCTACTGCTATTTTTTTGCCAAAAAACCGTGAATATTTTGGTAATCTATCAGAAATTCATAAAGTATGTTTTGTTTCCTGCCTACTTTTATTATATGATCGAAGTGCTGCATTGTACCCGCATTTGACCTCTCACACATGCATAACAATAATTTGGGCAAGGCTTGCCTTTTTAATTTGGTTTTTCTTTGAACTTGGAAGGAGCTGTCATCTTAGTTGTGGATTAGGCGTTTTTATTGTAAGACATATTAGTTATTGACTTATTGGAAGTACATGGCTTGACATTCTTGTTGGAAAGATAGATCTTGGTGCTATTTGCATGATTAAATGCTTCTTTTTTGACCTCATTAGCTTTGCGAGTAAAAGTTTTTTCGGTGGTACAAGTAGACAGTCCATGCTATGGCATTTATACAAACTTATTTAACTGCATATAATCACTAAGAGACTTATATATAAAATGAAACACTTAGTGGAAGAACTTAAATTTAGCAGAAAATGTGTGGTCCATGCTTAATTCAGGGAGGACTGAACGACTAATAATCCTTCGCAACCACATGGCCTTGGATTGTACCTATCATCTGTTCAGGGGACTGGAGACAGGGATCAGGGGCCTAGATTACAAAATGAGGATTAAAATTGCCGGCCTTGTGGTTAGGGAATAGTAAATACTCATGGCATTGAAATAGTGGGATTTTGCGAAACTTGAAATGAAAGATGTGATTTTGTATCTTTGGTTTTATCTTTCGATGATTCATAGTACGCTGCATTTGTTACTCAGAATGAGTGTGGAGCAGTATTATTCTTTCAGACCAAGGTTAATTTGACTTTCTGTGGTTGTTCACTTATCAATAGATACCAATATTTAGATTCTATGATGTTGTTTCTTTGCAGGCATTTTTATATATATATATATATCCAGTTATGAAGATCTTGTGTTTGTCCATGTTTATCAATAGTCTTACTATGTTAAGTATATAGCAGTACTGTAATCAATGGTATTCAATGGCCAGTTACTACTGTACCATGATATATATGTTGCTTTTGCAAGAAAGATTATATATAATACTACAACCAGCAGATAACCCTTAGCAGATTATTGTTATTAATATAAAAATCTTAGATTACACTCTTGCTATCTTCTAATAGTAGAAATTATTAACTTAAAACTGCAGTCGTCTAGTGACAGAAACAGAGATATTAACTATCGACGTGAAGCCTGGATGGAAAAAGGGGACAAAGATAACATTTCCAGATAAGGGGAATGAGCAACCGAATCAGCTTCCTGCTGATTTAGTGTTTGTAATCGATGAAAAACCTCATGATGTCTACAAGAGGGATGGAAATGATCTCATAGTCACTCAGAAGGTGACACTTGCAGAGGCACTTGCTGGGTCCACTGTCAACCTCACAACACTTGATGGACGAAACCTGACAATACCAGTTTCAGACATTGTGAATCCTGGGTATGAGCTTGTGATTGCCAAGGAGGGGATGCCAATCGTGAAGGAGCCAGGAAAGAGAGGCAACCTCAGAATAAAGTTTGAAGTCAAGTTCCCAACAAGATTGACATCTGAGCAACGTGTAGGTCTGAAGCGCATTTTGGGTGGAGGGTGAAGAAGATCACAAGATTTTTAATCTTAATCTTTTTTCAAAGTGTTAATAGTATGAGCCAATTAACCAAATTGTTGTAATTTATCCTTGTAATTGATTGTTTCATATCTTTACTTTGCTTAAATTTTGCTGTAGTCAAGTCAAATGTATTTGTTTTGTTATTGAGTGTAAAAAGAATTGAAACATTAATTAATTGGCTTTCTATTTCTCTGATTACTATTTTTTATCAAATTTGAAGTTTGATATGTTATTGCGACAAACTAGACAAGAAATGCACTTGCACTCTTAGTTACCTACCGAGACCTCGAGAAGCATTATAATGAAATTCAGATGGTAAGAAATTGGGAATTGCTGCTGCTATTGTATGATTTGAGCTCAGTCTGTTGTATCGGATTGATTAAGCTTTCTTAATATCTTGTGTTTTGCTGACTAGAAGTATAAAAGATGAATTATACTAGAAGTAGAATATTAGAGTGGAAAGCTATATATCTCAATGTGAGACATAACTTGTATATATAATGAAAGAAGTGTGTTAGACAAGTCACTACTATTACAATAACTTCCAACACTCCCCCTCAAGCTGAACATTCAGACTCTGAATTTCAGCTTGAAATACAAAAAAAAAGTTCTCTCACATCCCCACAAAGTATCATGAGAACGACATCGGGCAGGATGTTCAATGGCAGGGATGACCAGCTGCGAGAAGAACCGTCTGCAGGGATGTCCAGCTGCAGAGACAATAAAGGAGCAAGGATTACCAGCTGCTCAACTAAGAAAGACACCGGAGGTAGTGGTGGTGACTAGGGTCATGTTCTTTTCGGTGGCAGTGCAGAAAAAGCCCAAGAATGGCGCATGACATCAACAACGCAAACAAGGCCCTCGAAAAGGCTGAACAAGAGCGGCGCACTACGGCAACAACGCATACAAGGCCCTAGAAAGCGCTGGACAAGTCGCGTATGACATCAACAACGCACACAAAACCCCAATAAACAGTGAACTGTGAACAGTACTCCGGATGAACAGTGATTCCGGTGAACGGTACTAATGAACAGTAGACGTGAACAGTACTTGATGAACAGTACTCAGGAAAAAAAAAACAATAGCACAAGGCGCAGAAAAAAAACAGCAGAAACAAAGACACAAATTTGACAAAAAGACTTTGCCAGAGCTCTGGCCACCGGCACCTGAGTTAGTGTCGCCGGTGGCCGAAAACCATGACCTCACTTGGCTGTGATACCAACTAGAAGTATAAAAGATGAATTATACTATAAGTAGAATATTAGGGTGGAAAGCTATATATCTCAATGTGAGACATAACTTGTATATATAATGAAAGAAGTGTGTTAGACAAGTCACTACTATTACAATAACTTCCAACATGCTGTATGTGGTCATGTAGATATTCAGTCTCTCTGGGCTCTTGTTCAGAGGTGTGGTTATCGCAATAAATATAACCTACCCCTTAGTATACTTTTATCATCTCTGTTTCATAGCCAATAACATAGCATCCTAGGATGAAATAGGCAAGTCTATTATCTTGGAGAGTGGCCATGTTAAACATTTGAGGGCGCAGTTTTAGTTTCTGAGGTCCCCTCTTACTACTAGTCATGTCTCAAGTACTCATCTGGGAGGGTTGTTTGAATCGGCAATAAAGTTATGCTCTAACATGCTCAATAGCCAATTAGCCATGATAGGTGTTCATAGCAGTACTAACTTCTGTGTACATTGATCTGAATGATGTTCTTCTCGTTAATCATTGGGGAGGGAGGTGAATGTTGAATTGGTTGAAATATATGCAAACCTGGTAATGAGATTTTGTAAATACATTTGGGATAACTCGCATCATGTGGCATCACCGGACATCATAAAATAGCCCCCAAGGCTTATTGTCCCAGCCTAAGTCCCATGCAAACTTTCGGAGTATGCTGTTATTTTAGCTAGCCAACCAGACTGACCCAACAACCAGTTCCACAATCCTAAGTCCAACTGATTAGATGGCTTCCCAGTGATGAAAGCATATCTAGCCATCAGTACAAATACTGTTCTTGCAGTAATTAGGGCTGGGCACGATTCGGTTCGGTTTTGATCAAAACCAAAGCCAAACACCCTAACAGGTGTTTTGGAATAAACACAACCGAAACCAAACATGTTGATTCCCAAAATCGAATCGAACCGAAGAAAATATGTAAAAACCGAAACCGAACCGAACATGTAGTTCAATTCGGTTAACCGAATCAAAACCAAACCGAACACCTTTTAACTTGGGTTGAATTAACTTGTGCTTAACTATAAAGACTAAAATGGGCTGAATTAACTTGGCTAAAGTGCTAAACTAAAGACTAACATGTTCGGTTCGGTTTTAGGTGTTGAAAATTTTCTAAAACCGCAACCAAACACCCTAACATGTATTTTGTAAAATTTCAAACACCAACCAAACACTTAAACACATAAACACCTTCAAAAGTGTTCGGTTTGATTGTGTTCGGTTCGGTTCTTCGGTTTTGGTTCGGTTTTGCCTAGCCCTAGCAGTAATACCACTAAAGTCCATTAGAGCTAGCCTACACAAGACTAGAGCCTCTTTGGCTTGACTGTTTTACCACGTCTTCCAGAACTCGCCCTGTACATTTTCGTCCAAACTATTCTTCCTAAAAACCCACAAAACTCCTTGGAGCTAGCGACACAAGACTAGAACCTCTTTGGCTCGACTGTTTTACCAAGTCTTCCAGAACTCACCCTGTATATTTTCGTCCATGTCTGATTGGTGCAACTCCACATGCCCTCTGAATCAGTATATGTCATGCAAGTCTCCCCTCGCACTCCACCCAATCTCAAATTATTGTACAATGCATCTAGGGCCCGGAGTACTGCAACTTTCTCCCAACCTGACCTTCAACATCGCCAAAATGTAGGAATTGGTATTAAGTTGCCAATGGAATGCTCTACAAACCAAGACGCCAGACCCAAATTTCATAAGATCAGGATAATCTATTTCTTTATCATTCAATCGTCTCCGTACAGAACTTTTTGAGTCAAATATCTCATAGTGATACCCTCAAACCAGTTCTTGGCAAAGATAACCGTATAAACCTTATAGCAGGACGAATCTAAACTCTTAATAAAATCAACAAAAGCTATCAGCACCAAAACAGCAGCTACGGGTATGTGTAATGATAGCCACAAACAAGACCACAGTGTGAGATCCTTACAACCCAGCTAAGCAAATTGCTTCTGCTCCAAGAACAGAAGCAAACTATCAACGAGACTACAATATTAACAACAATCAACAAACTAGTGAATAAGCTTGAATTGGTCTTTAGGTTTTGATCTATTTAACAACCAAACTGTTCTATTTCACATTACATCAAGATTTTCTAGAGGTATAGGTATAGCCTAATTCTGGGTTAACAGACATAAACCAAAGAGCAGGAAGACTACTGTGGCTAATGCTCTCTTGGCAAGCAAGTCTGCAACCATATTAGCATTTAACTTTGTCAGGCATAGTTACAAACATTATTCACAGTATTTACAACAAAAGTAGAGTCACATTCCACTTGAGAACATAGTAAACAGACACTACCAAGTGACATCCCAGGAGGTTCAAAACAGAAAAGGAAATTTAACTTTGTCCCTATTAGAAACAAAAGACTCCACCTTTGGTGTAGCGGTGTAGGTACAGCTTTGCCCTTTTCACGAGATGCATACTTGCAACAAACCACACTCACAAGACCTGAGATAATGTGGTTAGATTAGTAAAAAAATTTGTGATTGAGAAGAGAAAACATTGTAACTGTTTTTCGAAGACCATGATGTAAAGATTCCAAAAGAAATAACAAGTTATTTTAAGACTTTGCACATAATTTAGTTGATAGCAACTTATCTATTATAAGTCCATATGCACAGATGATGCCTTGAAAAAGAGAAAGTTTAATATTGTCTCCAGATGCGATTTATGTCAAAAGGATGAAGAACCTATTCTTTGGATGTTTTTGTCACAATGAAACTGAACTTAGGAGGGACACCATCTACCATCCAGGAAATGCTCAATCAAGCAAAGAATAGAAGCTCTCTCATTTAAAATCTTAATCTTTGGAAGGCAGCAGCAGCTAGTTAATTGCTTGGTATTGACAAACAAAGCAAAATACGAGAATAACAAGCCAAACATTCAAAACTTGAAGGATAGGTTATCAAGTGCACTTAAAAGATGTTACCAACTTTTGGGAAACATCAACTACACATTTTTACAGGACAGAGCTATGGTGATGGATCTGCAGCTACAATAGCAACCACCCAAAGCTCCCAGATTTGTTGAATGCTACTGGCAGCTACCTCCGGAGGGAGTGGTGAGAATTAAGACAGATGGCGCAAATAAGGGGAACCCTGGGAAGTCAGGTTGGGGCTATATAGCGCGAGATTGTAAGGGAACTGTTTTTGGAACAATGATTGGAGGCTTGGGCATAACTAAAAACTACGTAGCTGAGGGTATAGCAATCCTAGAAGCAATGAGGAAGGCTAAAGAGAAGGGATGGACCAGGATATGAATCTCTACAGACTCGTCAGCAGCTGCCAAAGCATTTACCACTGGCAACGTACATTGGAAGGTAAAACAAGTGCTAAACAACATCAAGGGACCTTGAATGGCTGAACATATCAAGTACTTGGAGAGAAGTGAACTTCTCTGCAGATGAATGCGCGAATAGAGGTGCTCTACTTGAAACCGGCACGAAGTGGTTTGACATCAATTTTGTGACAAAGTGTCTTTGGTTATCTCGCCTTGAATTCATTGTTAGGAAAATCAAGATGTACGCATGGTCGTCTCGTGTCCTTCGTGTCTCTTGGTTCTGTCTAGGAAAAGTTATTGGGTACTGGACGTACGTACCTAGTTAGGACGTACGTACGTCCACTGAGGCAGCAAACATCTTTTGGTCAGGACGTACGTACGCAGTTAGGACGTTCGTACGTCCAAGCAGGCAGCAAACTTTTACCGTGTGGGGACGTACGAACATTGATTCGACGTACGTACGTCCAATATGGATTTTCAGTATTTCGGCCCATTTTCCTTGGTTTCCAACCCTAAGTATAAATAGGGTTTCTCTTCCAAAGAACAAGTCAGTTCTTTGGCCGTCCATTCTTCTTCTAGTTCATGTGTTTTGGTTTAGGTTTTGGTATTGAAAGTGTTTGTGGCTATTGAACTCAATTCCCTTTCTTCCCCCTTCTCTCAATTCATAACTTTGTGATCTTCAAGAGTTATTGTGAATTCGGCTTCGAGTCTTCTTGTGTGTTCATCAAGAAGTCGAGTGTCTTGTGCGTACATCAAGGTGCTCTGGTGAAGTCAAGGTGTTAGAGATAACCAGGAGTATCAACTCGCAGTGAGTGCAGGTAGTTGATAGGTTTGTACATCTTTTTTCATCTAGTGGATTATTTTGTTGTCGCGAGGACAACCGTGGACGTTTCCCTGTTTGGGTTTTACCACGTTAAAAATCTCTGTGTGTTATTTACTTTCTGCGTATTGTTTGATTGCTTGTTTGAATTTACAATTGTTATACTAGCACTATTTGTAGTTTTTCAATTGGTATCAGTCGCTGGGGGCTGGTTAAGGAGCGTAAAGGCTCACGCTAACGATCAATAGTGCTATGGATTACTCTGGTAAGACACATGTCTCGGTTGTTGCTCGACTGTCTGATGAGCAATCAACTGCTAGTAAAGAATGCTCTAGTAATTGTGACAGGGATTTGATTCTGGTGGACAATAATGATTGGGCTACCCTATACCGGTTATCCAGAAAGGAATGCCTAAGGTTGGAGGCACAAAATTGTATTCTTCAGGATAGACTTGACTTACTATCTTCTAGTTCCTCATCTATGTCAATCCTGGATAGGGAACCTGAGTCATGGCAGGTTGATAAGGTGGCCTTATTGGGTAATCTTGTTGCTCTTGAGCACGACAAGGTCGAATGGGAAGCTCGGTGTAATATTGTGTCCACTGAACTAGACAAGGTCAAAAAGGAACTGATTCGTTTTCAGTCGTTCGAAAAGTGCAATGGGTTGTCATCTTCTGAATTACCTCCACTGTTGCCCCATCCTCCTATCAAAAAGTCCGACATTCATCACTCTGTGGACATGGTTGGCATCCGGCGTAAGTGGAAACCGTTTAGGCGTGCTCCGCCTCAGGGAAGAAAACGTCAAATGTCTTGCTCACTATGCGGACAGTTTGGACATTGGGCCTCGCAGTGTGTTGTGGCTGCTCATGTTCCACAATCACGGAAGCTGTTTTCACAGTCGTCGTATGTTTATCCATCTTATCCATATGCCTCTTACCCTTTTCCTTGTAACTTTGCAGGAAATGTTTCAAATGTGGCGATTACTGCCCTTCATGTCTCAAGCTCGGATAGTGAGTGGTTACTTGATAGTGGTGCTTCAAAACATATGTCAGGTAATGCCAAACTTTTCTCCTCCGTTACTGCTATAGATGGTGGAAGTGTTACTTTTGGGAATGGTAAGAGCTCTCCTGTGATTGGTAAGGGATTTGTCGCTGGTATTGGTTTATCTTCGAATGATGTTTGTTTGTTAGTTGATGGTTTGCGTGTTAATTTGATCAGTATTAGCCAACTGTGTGATACTGACCATACTGTTAATTTTTCTAAAAATATATGTACTGTGCTTGATAGTTCGGGTAAGTGTATCATGACAGGTAAACGAACATTGGATAATTGCTATGCCATTCAGCCTGTTGCGTCTGGCATAAACTGCTTACCTAGCAAACTAAATGAGGGTATGTTGTGGCATCAACGACTAGGTCATGTCAACTTTGAACACCTGGACAATCTAACTCGGAATGAATATATCAGGGGAGTTCCTAGACTTGGAAGAAATCGGGACACTGTGTGTGGTGGCTGTCAACTAGGTAAACAGATACGCAGTCCACATTCCAAGAAAAAGTCCATAACCACATCTTCTCCTTTAGAACTCATACACATGGATCTGATGGGTCCTACTCGTACTCCTAGCTTAGGAGGCAAACGATACATCTTGGTTATGGTTGATGATTACACTCGCTTTACCTGGGTATCATTCTTGCGTGAAAAATCTGATGCGTTTCTTGAGTTTCAGGGGATATGTCTTCGTATTCAGAACGAGAAAGATACTCAAATTAAACATATCAGAAGCGATAGAGGCGGTGAGTTCACAGCCACAGGTGTGATTGAGTATTGCATTGCAAATGGTACGTGGCAAGAATTTTCGGCCCCATACATTCCGCAACAAAACGGAGTCGCTGAAAGGAAAAATCGTGTTATTCAGGAGATGGCTCGTGCTATGTTGCATGCAAAGGATGTTCCTACCAAGTTCTGGGCGGAAGCGGTTCATACTGCTTGTTACATAATGAACCGTGTATATCTAAGATCTGGTACTACACAAACTGCTTATGAGCTATGGTATGGTAAGAAGCCGAATCTCAAATATATGCGAGTTTTTGGTAGTGTTTGCTATGTGTGCAAGGACAGACAAAGTCTGTCCAAGTTTGATAGTCGAGGTGATGTAGCTCTTTTACTTGGTTATTCCTCTAACAGTAGGGCCTTTCGAGTATTTAACTACACCACTCGCAAGGTCATGGAATCCTTTAATGTTGTTGTTGATGACACTATTACATCTGACTCTTCTGTTTCCACTGGTACACAGGATGTCACAGTTCTCTCACCCGTGTCAGACTCGGCTGACATGTCTTCCATATCGTTATCATCACCTGATAATGGCAATGATGGTACTAAACCTTCTGGTGCTGCAGAGGACTTGCCTAGTAGGACCGGTGCTGTGCTCACACCGGATGATGTAGTTCAATCACCAGATGTGATTGATGTGTCTCCAGATCTCTCCATTGTCCCTACTGAACCTGAAGGGGTGTTTAATCAAGCTTCACCTCGTGTTAAACAACATCACTTCTTAGGAGATATCATTGGGGATATTAATGATCAGCGTCTGACTCGTCGGAGGGCCAAGGAGACAAATTGCGTTCATTATGTTTGTTATCTCTCTTCTCTTGAACCTAAAAATGTTACTGATGCTCTTACTGATGATGATTGGCTAGTTGCTATGCAGGAAGAACTCGGTCAGTTTAAGCGTAGTGATGTCTGGACGTTAGTTCCTAGACCTACTCACACTAATGTGGTTGGCACCAAGTGGATCTTTAAAAACAAATTGGATGAGTTCGGGCAGATTGTGCGCAACAAGGCAAGGCTCGTAGCTTAGGGCTACAGTCAGATTGAAGGTATTGACTATGGAGAGACGAAGGTATTGACTATGGAGAGACATTTGCTCCTGTGGCTAGGTTAGAATCTGTCAGGCTTCTTCTTGTTATGGCATGCCACTTGAATTTCAAGTTGTATCAAATGGATGTCAAAAGTGCATTTCTCAACGGTATTCTCAATGAGGAGGTCTATGTTGAACAACCTAAAGGGTTTGTGGATCACACTTTTCCGAATCATGTCTTCAAATTGCAAAAAGCACTGTATGGGTTAAAACAGGCTCCTCGAGCTTGGTATGAACGTCTGACTTCCTTCTTACTAGGAAAAGGATTTGTTACTGGCAGTGTTGATCGGACTCTGTTTATACTAAGAAAGAATAATGATGTTCTTCTCGCCCAAGTCTATGTGGATGATATAGTGTTTGGATCGACGTGCCCAAGTCTTTCTGAATCTTTTTCTCAGTTAATGAGTTCTGAATTTGAAATGAGTTTAATGGGAGAACTAAATTTCTTTCTTGGCTTGCAGGTCAAACAGTTTGATCATGGAGCTTTCATCTCTCAAACAAAGTATGCTAAAGAACTGGTTAAAAAGTTCGGTCTCAGCACTTCCAGTGGTCAAGATACTCCCATGGGTGAGAGGGTACGTCTTGGTAAGGATGTTATGGGTAAGTCTATTGATATTCGTGAATATCGGAGTATGATTGGTAGTCTTTTGTATCTCACTGCTAGTCGTCCAGATATTTCTTATAGTGTTGGGGTATGTGCAAGATTTCAGGCTAACCCTAAAGAATCTCATCTCACTGCTGTTAAGCGTATTATTCGGTATGTTGCTAGCACCCTTGACTACGGTTATGGTTCACCAGAGATACAAATAGTGTTGTGGCAGGTTATTGTGATGCTGATTGGGGTGGTAATCTTGATGATCGTCATAGTACTAGTGGTGGCTGTTTCTATGTTGGGAATAATCTTGTTTCCTGGCATAGCAAGAAACAATCATCTGTATCCATCTCTTCCTGTGAGGCCGAGTATATAGCTGCAGCTAGTGCATGTACACAACTTCTGTGGATGCGTCAGATGCTTAGGGATTATGGCATTCAACAGCAGGCGATGGACCTGTTCTGTGATAACACCAGTACCATTAGCATTTCCAAGAATCCTGTTCAACACTCACGCACAAAGCATATTGACATTCGTCACCATTTCCTTCGTGAGGCAGTCGAAAAGGGTGATATAGTAATGGAGTTCATTCCTACTGAACATCAGCTAGCGGATATTCTTACAAAACCTCTTGATGCAGCCCGCTTCCATTCCTTGCGTAAGTCTATTGGGGTTGTAACTCTTCCCTAATTGTTTTGTTACTTTCTTTTTCTCTTTGTTCTTGTATAACTGGTTATGTCTGTTCTTGTCATTGTGGTTAGGATGTTTAGGTTCGATTATTTTTTTTAATTATTATTGTTGTTGGTATTGAGGACATACTACTTTCACTATTGTGTGGATTCCATGTTATTGATGTTTCTAGTTTGGCGTCCTCAACTGTTTTTGTGTCATGCATAGTTGTAGGGTTACATCATGCTCTCTTTGTCTTGGTAGTTTCTTACATGATGCATTTACATGTAGTTGGATTGTCGGTCTGCATACCTGTATGTCTCTAGTCTTCTATGGTTTCCTTTCATGATCATTGTCTTCGTTTATATTTATTTACCTCTTGTAAGTGGTCAATGACTCACAAAATCCCCAGCCATTTGAATGTCTTGAGAGCATACTCATTTGGCTAAGAACCCGTTGGGGCTGTGAGGGTCATGCTCTGACGGATGTACTCAGGAGATGTTAGTTCTTGTGTTGCACGTTACCATGGTATTGCACTTCTTGAGTGTGTTTTGCCAAAAAGATGTAGGCTACACCCTACCCTCGTGTTCTGGTAAAAGATGGAGATATTACATACTCCCACACGGGAATGGCGTTTGTTTCAAGTGGTTTTATAAAAATAAAAAAAAATGATGCCAAGTGGCTTTCGTATTTGTCTAGTTGAAAGACAAGAAGAAAATCAATATTGGTTATTTCCTTGGTTTTGTTGTGATCCAGTTCACTTTCATATTGGTCTAGTTGCAAGTGACTTTCAATATACTCCATGATCATGTTTATAGTTTGTCTCCGGAGGTTGGTATTGGTCTATCAGGTTCTTCTGCATGTTTGCATTATTCTTGTAACTACCATGGCTTGGTGTATGATGTCGTTTTTCGACTTTGCATTTCCTTGTGGTTGAGGTTTGTCTAAATTGTAATCTTCTCTAATTGGAATCCTTACAATCAGCAGATAGGTTTCTCTGTGATGTTTCTCAATATTTGGTTTTGGATTGTTCTTCGAGTTGTTTTTCTGGTTCTTAGGTTGGTCCTTCATTCTTTAAAAAAAAAAAAAAAAAAAAAAGGGAGTCGTACGAACGCTGTCATAACGTTCGAACGCTATGGCGGGCAGATCGTTGCCACCATAAGACTGTTCTTTGAACGTACGACTGTGTGTTCAGGCGGTTGTTTTTAATCGGACTTCTAGTTCTTTTCTGTTTTGCTGTTATTTCTGCTATTTAGGTAATGGACATTCCTAATCGGGCACTAGTTGCTTTCTTTGCTTTTGTTTTCTATATATATATGGGATTCTTCTATTTCTCTTCCTCCTATTGTGCCTTCTTACTTCTTTCTAGTTTTTCTCTTTGTTCTTCAGAATTATTCAATGGCAGAATATGAACTTCATGGGGTTTTTGTTCCGACTGCTGGTTATGTGTCGTTTATGATGATGGAGTACAAAAACAATGCAAAGGTTTGTCGTTTATGTGGTGTTCCCCATGGGTATGACTATATTCATCGATCTTTTCTTAATCCATGCATGGTTCATGTCAATCATTGGGAGAGACTACCGGGACATCTTCAAAATCACATCTTGGAGTTGGTTGGATACCCGAAGGTTCCAGGACTTGCTGCTCCTCTTACCGACTGTGGCTTGGACAGCAGAATTGAGGAGTTATTTTGTACGCGTGATGATAATCATGTGATAGCTCGGTGGAATAGATCTTCGGCTCGTGCGAAAGCTTTATGTCCTGTCTTAAGCTTTATGTTCATGTGATAGCTCAGTGGAATAGTCCTTCGGCTCGTGCGGAAGCTTATTTCTCCAAGCTTCCTCCAGGTCATTGGGAGCGAGTTTTTCGAATTCGTTAACTTAAGCCTTGTGTTTTTGTCGTTTTGTCTTTTATGCTTATGGATTCCTATGTTTGGTTATTAGTTGCTTTCATGAACTTTTAACAGTTGGGTTAGGTTTATCTTTTTATCTGTTTTGTCTCCATTGTTTGGTATTGTTATTATTTTATCGTTTCTTTTGTTGGTTGGTTATTTTGTTCACTTGTTGTGACAAAAAGGGGGAGATTTATGACTCTAATTACTAACAATCGTGTTCTTGTTGTTAGGTTATTTTTGGGTCATGTTTCAGGTATGCTACACGTATGGGGGAGTGAACGTGTTGATAATTTTAGACGTTATATAGTTATGGGGGAGCTCGAGTGTCACAAATATTTTGGAGCTCATGAAGTATGGGGGAGTTACTCGAAGGAACTTCTGTTGAATCCTTGATTGCTTCGGAAATTCCTAGTTGCTTCCGTTCGGTCTCTGATGGTTAAAGCATCTTGCTAAAGCTGGATGACAAGAATTAGTGACTTGTTATGTGTTTTTATCTTGAGTGATTTTGTAGGCATGTTTTATAAATGCCATGGTTTGGGCTTGTAAGCACGTTTTATAAGTGTTATTAGAGTCATAGGTTTTTGTCACAAAATCAATGTCAAAGGGGGAGATTGAAACCGGCACGAAGTGGTTTGACATCAATTTTGTGACAAAGTGTCTTTGGTTATCTCGCCTTGAATTCATTGTTAGGAAAATCAAGATGTACGCATGGTCGTCTCGTGTCCTTCGTGTCTCTTGGTTCTGTCTAGGAAAAGTTATTGGGTACTGGACGTACGTACCTAGTTAGGACGTACGTACGTCCACTGAGGCAGCAAACATCTTTTGGTCAGGACGTACGTACGCAGTTAGGACGTTCGTACGTCCAAGCAGGCAGCAAACTTTTACCGTGTGGGGACGTACGAACGTTGATTCGACGTACGTACGTCCAATATGGATTTTCAGTATTTCGGCCCATTTTCCTTGGTTTCCAACCCTAAGTATAAATAGGGTTTCTCTTCCAAAGAACAAGTCAGTTCTTTGGCCGTCCATTCTTCTTCTAGTTCATGTGTTTTGGTTTAGGTTTTGGTATTGAAAGTGTTTGTGGCTATTGAACTCAATTCCCTTTCTTCCCCCTTCTCTCAATTCATAACTTTGTGATCTTCAAGAGTTATTGTGAATTCGGCTTCGAGTCTTCTTGTGTGTTCATCAAGAAGTCGAGTGTCTTGTGCATACATCAAGGTGCTCTAGTGAAGTCAAGGTGTTAGAGATAACCAGGAGTATCAACTCGCAGTGAGTGCAGGTAGTTGATAGGTTTGTACATCTCTTTTCATCTAGTGGATTATTTTGTTGTCGCGAGGACAACCGTGGACGTTTCCCTGTTTGGGTTTTACCACGTTAAAAATCTCTGTGTGTTATTTACTTTCTGCGTATTGTTTGATTACTTGTTTGAATTTACAATTGTTATACTAGCACTATTTGTAGTTTTTCACTACTGCCAGAGGGACACTAAACCTGGTGGGACTACAAAGCTTACTTCTTACGTGGATTAGAGAGACCGGATTTTACATACTACAAAGAAATTTCCTAATGTAGTGGTTACAATTAAGCCTTTTTGAAAAAAAAAAAAAAAAAAAAAGTTGATAGAATCCCAAGGAAATGGAGCAATAATAAGTATGTGGGAGCAATAAAAATATTAAGTATGATTCAACAAGCCCTATCTGAACCCAATATACCATGTAAACTTATTATGTTGAAATGAACAAACCAAAATAGAATCTAAACCTCATTAAACTTAAAATTTAGTTGTATAAACCAAAATGATGGAACAAAGACACTTACTGTCATGTACTTATATTCCCCGTTCCAAGACTCTAAAGGTCTCATCCTTTTTCTGGTGCTGTGCCTCAGACCATCTTGCCACTGAGTACCAGCTCCTGAAAACAGGAAGCCAAATATTCAGTCATTGTATGAGAACAGTTACAAAATGCTACATTAAATAAAATTATAAATTCAAACAGTTAATACACAACTAAACACCTGCAAGGCTTTCAGTGAATGGAACCTAGCATAGGTGCGGTAAGTGCTAATATGACCCGTTTCTGATATATCTGTTCACAAGATACACTAGTTGTTATTACAAGAATATCACGTGTAGGTGCATTCTGTTAGACTGATACACAACGAATTAAGAAAAGGAGATGCAATACAAAAAACTGTACATGAAATTTAGGCTGTTAAGACCATCACAGAAAGAAAAGCAAACGAAGTAAAGATTGTCTACAGACTACTTATCATTTTTTCATCTAAAAATGTGTAGACCGTACTTTACAATTAAAACATAATTGTGAGGATAATTAAACAAAACTGTTAAAATTTCGAGGCTAGCAGGGCAAGAGCATTATCATCTAAGTAGCCTCCAGTAAACAAGAGTTTGACCCCCTTACTTGCTAGATTCAAATTGGCATAACTAACACCAGATTTACAAACAACAGTCGTCTCCGTTATACCAACTAATATATCTCACTTCTTCTCATGCGCCAAAAATTCCAGCAAAAATGAGAATGAAGAAATTTTCATATATGGTGAGTTGGTGACTGTTAGGAAGATTCTCCAACTATAATATCAAACAGCATACAGTAATATATCGAGTAACATGTAGTTACAGAAAAGTGTGCAATGGATGTAGGTTGACCTCATTGATTTGGTCAGGAAGTATGGTTGGCTCTCCATGTGGTTCATGATCTTCACTCATACTAGGACCTGAAACATCTGTCAAAGACAATAGAATATATTTTAAGTGATATGCGAAGAAAATAGAAGAAAACAAAACTAAGAATGAATGTGCAGGTACTCTGATTCTAGATGACTGCATGTCGGGCGAACAACTCACTCACAGTAAACAAGGCATAAACGAAAAACATTTCCCCAAGTCCCCCAGCCAGGTCATTAATGTGGATTATACACAAGGTGTCCTGGGTTTTACTCATCCAACTCTTATCAAGAAAAAAAAATTATCGTCCACTGAGGTCATGTATTAATCAACTCGATTCGAGTTAAACACATCTAAAAGGATTCCTCTCGATAAGGCCAGTTGGACGTTTCATCTTAACATTATATTCTACACAAATATAAAATGATTTAAACATAAAATATGTGTCTAATGATACTTAAAATCAAATAAATATCTTATATGATATCATTTTGAACATGAAATTCTGAATTGCTTTTATCATCATCACTAGTATTTTTTATCACTGAAATCACTTTCATTATCATTATCGCTAGTATTTTTTTATATCAATGAAACCATTACCATTAGCAACACAGTCTTCATCAGTGTCTTCACTTAGATCAGATTCTGAAATTTCTTGCCTGGTCATAGGTGGTGGTCCTTGAAGGTCAACATACATATGAAAGTCAACATACAATTCTAAATCACCATGGACATGAACCTCATGATAAGCTTGGGAAGAGAGAGACTCATGCTGTGAAGGGAATCGAGACTCAAGTTGTGAAAGAAATTGAGACTTGAGTTGTGAAAGATTTTGATACTGATGTTGAGAAAAAATTTGTTCACTTCCATCCCAACAGCTAACACTTCCAAATCTAGGATGACTGCCAACATGTCTAGGTGGAGGCTGATGTGGAATATTACTAGACCCAAGAGGGTTTGAAGAAGGGCTAACAAACCTTGGAGACCTTTTTGGTGAAACAATGACATTGGACTTGGGTGTAGATGGTAAAGGACTTCGACAACATTCAACTTCATCAATGACTTGCTGAGTGGGTTTAAGGCTAGGAGGAGGTGAGTCATCAATATCAAAACTCACTCTTTTTGCCTTAGGATCAACTGCGGGTTTAGGTTTACTGACTAAACCAAGTGTCCCTCTAGCCACTGCAGGTACAACAGAAGTCACAAAAATATGGTATTTTTGGTCACATAGAGGCTTGGCTTCTACCCACATGTTCATTAAATGGATATCATTAGTCATTTGAAACCTTTCGCCGTTTAAGATATAAGACACATACATATATTTATCAGCAATATCTGGCTTTTCCACACAGTTTTTTGACCACCCTTGTAATCACTTTAACTTCACACAACCTGGTTTGATAAGATCACCCCACATTCCATCATAGTGTATCACATAATTCCTAAACCCAGACAATGCCATTTCACTGGAAAAATAAAACAGAGAATTTGGAATGGCATAAGTATAAAACAGGGGAAATTGAAAAGCAAAACAGGGGAAATATCATAAACAAAGTACATATTAAATGAAGCTATGTGTAACAACCAACTGAACTAAGTTGCGCGCATTTTGTGAACCAACAGCAATAAAGCAAAGTACATACTAAATTTGTTAAACCCTAGTTTAGATTGTATTAATACAACATAAAGATGAGTTTTTTTTTGTTAAAAAGACGATTTTTTTCAACTAATTTGTATAATTTCAGAAAAAAATATATATATTAGATCTTTCAAACATGCAAAAACATAAGAAAAAAAAACCCCTAACTTTGCACAAAATCAAAAACCAAAGTTTTATCGACTAAACCCAGTTTGGAAAAAACAAACATGTTATGTTATGTTATTTGAAGAGAATGATGATTGAAAGTAGGGGTGGGCAAAAAAACCGAAAAACCGAAAAAACCGAGTTAAAACCGGTTAAAACCGAGTTGACTAAAAACCGGTCAAGACCGGACCGAAACCGAACCGAACTATATAGCTATTGGTCCGGTCTCGGTTCTTGTTTTTATAAAACCGAGAGAACCGAACCGAAATAAATAAAAAAATATTTTTTTTATTAGTAAATTACTAAATTACACATAAAAATTAGAAAACCTAACTTTCTTCATTCCTCTTCTGAGTCTTCTCCATCTCAATCCGCCCTCTTTTCATTCCTCTTCTCCAACTACTTTTGGCTGTTGAGTACTTGCATTCAAAATACATTCTTCATCGAGACCAAGGACCACGATAAAGATTAAATTACACTATTGATTGTAGTCTTACTACTCGTTCTGATTTGTATATTAATGGGGATGTTGAAGTTCATGGAATTGGTTCTCTGATAAATTACCCAATTTATGGTGGTGGGGTTTCTTGTTCCGTTTCAGCAGTGGTAGTAGAAGAAGTAGTAGTAGTAGCCATCATAATGATGCGGGCTTGTTCTTGTATTGAATTCCCAGTTTTTCTTTCAGTTGCTCTTGCTATTTTGGGATTCAAGATAGTCTTTTGGATTTATTTTTTTTCTCTTCTGCTATGCAATGTAATCAAGGTAATTAGGTGGATTGTCGCCAAAGATGGAATTTATTATTAGTGAGTTGATTAATGATATTTTGGTTAAGTATGATGGTTCATTACCAGTTTCTTTTTGTTCTTCTCCCTTGATCTTTTTCACATTTCTAGTAGCAGATTGTTCATGTACACCTTGTACTAGATTTTATTTGTGATATGCAATGTATGCCATGTAGCATCTATTTTGCTCATGATTGTTTTTGCTCAACAGAGTACCTTTGTTCAACTAACAAAATGTACCAATAATTAGCTAAAACACTTTATCACATAATTCAGGAATTATAATGAACACTGGATCTTTTGTATTCTAACTTGATTTAAGTTTGGGACATTTGAAATTAACCAAGCCAAAGAATGGTAGTCCAATAAAAAAGCCCAGGACCACATTGCAGAAATGGAAACTATGCTCAGTGTGATGCTGCTGCAGTATGAGGTAGTGGACTAAAGGCCCAATAAAAAAGCCCAGGACCGAATTTCGGACCGAAACCGGACCGATTGTATTTGGTCCGGTTCGGTCCGGTTACATTCAAATAATTTCGGTCCATGGAACCGAAACCGAACCGATACTTTCAAGTCGGTTTGGTCCCGGTCCTATTACATTTTAGGACCGGACCGGACCGGACCGTGCCCACCCCTAATTGAAAGATAATGGCTAAAAAAGAAGAAGCTTTGACATACATACCTAATACCTTATATAGCTTCTTCGCTTCAACGATCAACCCCTTTATCAGCAAAATAAAACCCACATTCTTCAGTTTTCAGTGAAATTAGAGAAAAGATTGATTTTTTAGTGGAAATATGAAGGTTTTTTCACAATGGTGGTAGTAGTAAGGTCGCAGAGAAGAAGAGAAAAGAAAGTATCAAGTCTCTTCTTTTTTTTCCCGCTAAAAACACCTCGAGATTTGTGTTAATAGAAGAATAAATGGTTAGATTTCGACGGAGACAATCGAAGCCGTTCAATAGCTGCAACGTGTTTACTCAATCTAATGTTAGATCTTGTGCATTTGCTGACATGTGTAATATTGCCTTTCATATCTTTATTTTGTTTAAATGTTGTTAATCGAGTCAACTGTAATTAGTATGGCTTGCAAGTTGCAATGCCCCAATGGCCCTGTTTACTGTTGGGTCGATTCAGTGATTCAGTGATTCAGTCTAGTTTGCTTGCTAGTATAATCCTGGTGTAAGACTCTGCTTAGCCGTAGAAGCATGCATGAAACTTTATTTGCAGAAAACTTATTTCCCAAGTATTGTAGCGCTTAAAACATAAAATTCCTTTGGTCCAACAAATAATTTCCATTGTTACACAATTTTAGAAAATCAAATATCAAGAACTTGAGAATAATAAATGCTATGATCATAGAAATTTATTGAAAACACTAACTGAAAGAAACTACACTAGATTACTAATTGCTTGTATTAATAGTTCTGACTACGTTCTACTGCAAAGTGATAGCTAACTTTGAGTTGTTTGAATCACCAATAACATTTTGCATGTCCATAATTCAAAATAGTTGATGAATACATTAAATCAAAAAGTAGACCTTTGTTTTTGAATATGACACTCACATCTGATCATTGCCACAAAAATTTGAACAGTTAATAGATAGGAGAGCAATTCGCAAATTTGGAGAAATTTTATAAGATACTGTGGAAAAGATACTGTGGATGTCATAGTTAATTGGAGATGTCAAATAATTTCTAAGATCACATGAATATCTAGAAGAATACATCATAAACATGTAGCATCTCGAACTATGATGTATATGTTAAGGGTAATTCCTTGCTAGTTGTATATAATAAAATAAAATCAACAAAAGCATTCAGCACCAAAACAACAGCTACGGGTATATGTGTAATGAAAGCCACAAAACAAGACCCCAGTGACGAAATCCTTACAACCCAATATCAGCAAGACAACAATATTAACAACAATCAACAAACTAGTTTTTGATATGAGGAAAAGCTTTCAAAGCAGTTTGACAACAAAGTAAAGACACTACCAAGTGACATCCCAGGAGATTCAAAACAGGGAAGGAAATTTAACTTTGTACCGATCAGAAACAAAAGACTCCACCTTTAGTGTGGATTCAGCTTTGCCCTTTGCAGGAGATGCATACGTGCAACAAACCGCACTCTCAACACCTGAAATAATGTGATATAGATAAGTACAATTTCTTCATTTCTTGTGATTGAGAAGAGAAAAACGTAATTGTTGCACACTTGCACAAATATGCATGCGTCCCTTTGATATAGTCCATGTAATATAAACCATGATGTACAGATTCAACAGAAATGGCATAATTAAGACTTTCCACATAATTTAATTGATAGAATCCCAAGGAAATGGAGCAATAATAAATACGTGGTAATGCAGGTCTATGGTAATGCAGAAAGGAAGCTGGACTGTGTTGGAAGTAAGGGTATAGTAGGCTTTAGGTGTGTAGTTTAGTCCCACATAGATACCCTTACTTCCAACAGACTGTGATTGGGTGATGTATGTGTATTGTATGTCAGAGCTCAGTGAATCCATTTTCTGTTGTCTAATTTACCTGACGATGTACATTGGTACATGCTGATCAGGCTTGTATATGTTTCTGGTTTGGTTGATATATAAAATTTAACTTTTATCAAAAATAATAAATACGTGGGGGCAATAAAAAAAAATAACTTGGATTCAGCAAGCCCTGTCTGAACCCAACACACGATGTAAACTTAATTGGTTGAATTAAACAAACCAAAAATACAATCTAAACCTCACTCTTTAAACATTAAATTTCGTTGTATAAACCAAAACGATGAAATGAAGACACTTACTCTTATGTACTCTTCCATATATGAGCCGTTCCCCATTCCAAAACTCTAAAGGTCTTATCCTTTTTCTAGTGCAACGCCTAACACCCTCTTTCCACTGAGTACCAGCTCCTGGAGACAGGAAACAGAATATCCAGTCATCTTATGAAAATTAGAACAGTTACAAAATGCTACATTAAATAAATTTACTAAATTCAAACAGTTAATACACAACTAAACACCTGCAAGGCTTTTTCTGAATGAAACCTCACGTCCTCTTCTTTTATTGTGCATAGGTGCTTTCTGTTTGCTCTGGACATTAACTGTGTTTCTGGCCCGTTCCTGATGTGTCTGTTCACAAGATACACAAGATGCTATTTCAAGAATATCAAACATGCAGGTGTAACTATTCTGTTGTAACTTTGAAACTGAATTTTTTTTTTTCAAACCAAATGTCTACAACATAGGTGATTTTTGGACTGATACACAATTAATTAAGACAAGGAGATGATTACAAAAAATTGTACATTATTAAGCTGTTAAAACAGTGACAGAAAGAAAAGCAAAAAAAAGTGATGAGTGTCTACAGATGGAGTTTATCATTTTTTTCATCTAGAAATGTGTCCTCCTTTCGGAATCTAAACCACCGGGAAAATAGAAGTGCCTCGTAAAGCATAATTGTGAGCACAATTAAAACAAAATTTTACAATTTCCAGGCAAGCAGGGCAAGAACAATTATCTAGGTAGCTCCCAGTAAACAAAAGCTTGATCCCTTGCTAGATTCAAAATGGCAAAAGTAACACTACATTTGCAAACAAAAGTCTTGTCTCCATTATACCAACTACTATTCCTCAGTTCTTCTCATGCGCCAAAATTCCAGCAAAAATGAGAAGAAAATTTTATATATGGTTATATGTATAGGAAGATTCTCCTACTATAATATCAAACAACATAATATATTAACATGTTGTTGCAGAAAAGAGTGCTATGGAAGTAGGCTGACCTCATTGTTTTGTCCAGGAAGTATGTTTGCCTCCCCATGTGGTGCATGATCTTCGTCCATACTAGGACCTGAAACATCTGTCAAAGGCAATAGAATTTATTTTATGATATGTGAAGAAAATTGAAGAAAACAAAACTAAGAAAGATGTGCAGGTATCTCTGATTATAGATGACTGTCTGTCGGACGAATCACTCACTCGCGCTAAACCAGGCGTAAACAAAAAAAATTCCCTAAATCCACCAGCCAGGTCATTGTGGATTGTACACAAGGTCCTGGGTTTAATTTTACTCATCCAACTCTCATCAGGAATAAAATTATTATCGTCCACTGAGCTCATGGATTAGTCAACTCGATTTGAGGTCACATCTAAAAGGATTTCTATCGGTGCATTCCAAGTTTGGATGACTCAGATACCACAAAAAAAGTCATTCGTTAAAGGCCATTGTATGTGTCTAATGATGCTTAAAATCAAATAGATATAACTTATATGATATCATTTTGAAAATAAATTGCTTTTATTATTTTAATCAATTCAATCACGACCAACTCTCCCATAACAAGTACACAACCCACCCACCCCCACCCCCACCCCCTATTCGAAAAGAGAGAGAGAGAGAGGGGGAGGGGGGGGGCATAATAAAACACAATTAACAGCACTTTTTTCATCACAATTTTTTCTTCATGAGGTGCACCCCTTCTATGACTTCTATCATGTATTTTCTCCCCGTTTCAGACAAAATTCATATCTGTGTCACACACTAATACACATACAGGTAAATCATAAATGTTACATAGCATATTTATGTGTATGTATATACTATATACTGTATAGCACACAAACAAACACACAGCGACGCTGCGTAATCTAGTCAGGTGTTGATGGTACCCTCCCGCGAGGGAGTTGAGCTAAGCTTCTAACATAAGTATAAGCATTGAATAAGATAATAGGCAATAATCGTCTATAATGCTCAATACCAAACAAAACATACAGAAGTTAACGACGAAAAAACAAAATTATGAAACCACAATTAACATACCCAACTTACTTCCTTGGCACTCCATATTTTCTATTGTCCCAAGCTCTGTCCGATTAGAAGCCATTGTTTCCCGCCCTATATCTTCAATCTAAATATCAAATCAGAAATGACAAACATTAACTACAGTCCACAATGAACACAAAAATGCAAATCAAGTAAGTATACTACATATACAATATACCCGACTCACCTTGTCCTCCAAGCCATGATCACTACAATCCATGTGCTCAATACAGTTATCCTCCACAAGGTCAACTGAATATGCTGAATTTTCTGTTACCAGCTTATCCAAATTATCATTGATTTCAAGGGTTTTTTCTGTTCCCAAAGCTTCAACCTGCTGCATGTCTTCGACCTGAATTTTACAATAATATGTCACTAACTCGAACTATAGACACTGTAAAATCAAAATGGGGTTACATACCTTGTCCTCCAAGCCAACATCACATATATTTAAAAGAGGATTTGTTTCGTTACAAATTTCACTCTGATTGTAATCCACCGCATCAAGCGAATGAGTTGAATTCTCTGTCACCAGCTTATCTACAACTGTATTGCCATCTGAAGGGTTCTTTTCTTTAATAATTGATTCGAACTTATCAGAGAAACTCAGTCCATTCCCATTAGCTTCATCTGGTTTAGAATCAGAATCAATATGAGGTAAAGGAGCTCCTTTTTCAATACCAACAGCATGAGTAAGGTCTCTGATAGGTGAAATGTCGTCAACCCCAGAAGTAAATGAGAAGGTATTGTTCGGTCGATCTGCCTGTGCAATATGCCTTGCTACCATAGATAGTGAAGCTAAGGGACTCCTTGATGGGGTTGAATCTGGTGAAGATGTACAGCTAATTGAGAGTTGTTGTCTTTCTACAGATCCTTTATCTTTTACCCTCTTTGTCACATTCTGTATACTTGATGATGGTTTCATTGACCTATCCAGTTGCTCTAATGATATGTTAGCATCGCTTTTACGAACCCTACTCAACAGGGGAAGGTCAAGCTTCTCCTTACTAAATCTGATCTGCTCCTCCAACAAGTTTGAAATTACATCTCGATCCGGATTTGCAGAATCATTAATGGGAATCTCATCTAAGGAACCAGCCACTTTGTACTTTTGTTCAGCTAATGAATCTGTTCAAAATATTAGTGTTCAACATAAGAACACAATAAGCACCCTAAAGTTATGAGTCATAGGATTTTATAAGGGAAGGAAATAAGATAAGATTTCTTGTTGTACCCATGCGTCCACCACCAGCTACTCCATTTTCTTGTGGTGGTCCATGCTTATCTGTAATCTCTAGATCCATTATACTATTACATGAACTGGAAATGACCACTTCAGATGTTTTTTGAGAGGAACCAAATCTCTCATTAAGATCAGCAACGTCTGACGAATAATTATAATGTTTATAGCGAGCTATCCTCCTAAAAATCAAAGAAAGAATTAGACTACTACTTGAAGTATAAGAAAATCATCATCGTGTGAAATGATGGTGTGGTTTATAATTTAAAATTGAGCAATATGTAAGGAACTTCGCTCATACCCTGAAAGTCCAGGTCTGCGGGTTCGTGTTTTTGTGGTCAACATCTGTTGTGTATAATCTGTGGAAACCTCACCCCTTAGCCTTCGCAATTCCTTTTCAGCCCCTATAACGCAAACGCCAAAGATACAAATGAAATCACAGGACAAACAATATAACCATGGACAACAGATGAACGTCCAAAGGATTAGGAAGGAAATTACTCTCATGCTTTTCAAAGGCCGCAAAAAATTCCTCCGGGTCTGCAAGCTTTTCAATATTTAAACTCATGTCCGCACCCAAGGACGACTGGCTGCTACAATAGATTATGCATAAAAATAGGGGCAAATTTAAAGCAAGTGTTTTTCAGAACCAAACAATATATTAGAGTTAACATTGTTTACCTTGTACTCGGCTTTAACGAAAACCGAGCCCGTTTAAAACCCAAACCAGGTCGTCGTTCTCGATTCTTAACCATTTGAGGTATACCTCTGTCCTCAAATGCAGATTGCATGCTTTGAGGAAGCTCTGAGTTTTGAAGTTCTGAACTACTACCTAAAATAGTTCTTGCCTGGTCTAGTCGATTATTTGAAGTTTTTGCTGCCTGCAAGGACAAACAGTATGCGATATGCCACATCAGTATCTACTCACACAATGCAAATCAACCCAGAAAAACAAAATCACACCAAGAACATGATGCTAAGCCTCTATTGCAATCATGAAACTATTACTAGAAATGATACCATACGAGTTTCTGTGTTCCCAACTATGAAAGCACCAATAAAAATACATATATACCATCTCCAGGTATAAAAATCGTCAAATAGCATTTTATTTTCAATGAATATTATAATGTAAAAAGCTTAGCATTTAAACGATACATCCAACCCATAAATAGAAACACACATCATACTTGAAAGAGTGGCACTAAGTTGCAATGTTGTATACAGTTGAATTTTTATCAAAGTAGTTAAAAATTAAGGACTTCATGACTCTCAAAAATGGTTAAACAAAAGACTAAGTACAAGTGTGAACTTGTTATATACAGTATATACAGTTAGTGAACAGGATATGTTGTTTGATTTTGCGGAAAGGACAAAAATGTAAAAAATAAAATGATTCCATTTTCACATTGTAAGAAACCTTGTTTTCAAAATTAACTATCTACAACAATGTATTGACTATCATACAATTAAAACTTCATCTACACTGTGTATCGCACATAAACTAGTACCTAATCCATTTAATATTATTTAATAATGTTGAACCCTAAGTTAATTTCTAGTAACAATTTGGGGAAATTGAAGAACGAAATTGAAATAAAAGATTGTAACTCATACCTAAAGCTTATGTTTATTTGAATAGTTGAAATTAAACAGAAATTGAGTTGAATTGAAAAGATTGAGTTACCAAAGCTTGAAGAAGAGATTGAGTGTCGCCTTGCTTCCATTTCTCAGTTGTATCTTTGTCTTCAATGAAGGTTCGAGGAAGAAGAGATATAGCACAATCGAGAAGAGATGAATTAGAAGAATCTAGAAGAGGATCTATTAGAGGATCTGGTAGGTTTTGGAGTAATACAGACATCTCGAACGAACGAACGGAAGAAAGAAAGAGTTGTTGTAGTGTTCGGTTTAAACCCTAGGAGAGAGAAAGTCCTTTTTACTGTTTTTCGAAATCCAAATGACGGCAGAGCTCCCGCTCTTTATTGTTGCAAAAATGCGAAAATGGATAAGTTAAGATTCCGATTCGACTCAAGTGATTTTGTAAAGACTCGTGCCGGTTCATCAGTGCTCACCCTTGATAAATGATAATGTTGCTTGGATCGACCTGGACTAGCCAGGGTTGCTGCAACAGGTTCAATCCGAGATCTCTTATGGAATAGCTCATTCAATAGACATCATCTATACCGACCATACAATGCCTCGAAGAGAACTCGACTCCCCACGTTGTTGTCACGAATCTACCGTTTAACTTGGACTTTGCATCGGCATTGAGTCTCCTAGGCAGCCCTCCACGTCCCTTACTAGGAGTCAGGAGCTACTACAGGAGCATAGTTTAAAATATCGGGGATATACGCGAATATTCCATGAATTATGCCGATATTTGAGAAATTGGATACACAAAACTTCGTGAATATCCACAAGGGGGTTCCAAATTGATTTCTAATGTCGAAATCCCAGTAAAATTCGTTTTTCCAAGATTTGGAATTTTGCTCGAAATTGGCATTTTGAACTATAATAAGAGAACCTCCTAAAATTACATGATTTCTTGAACAACCTTTTGCGACTGCACCACAAGCCCACAACAGTATGTATTTTTATTTTTATTTTTATTTTTAAATTAAAATAGGGTTTGGCATGGACCCCTACCTGTTGATTAATGTCTAAAAGAAGATGGGCCAGTGGCCTTGAACAATCAATACCCATTGGGATAAAAAGATAAACAGCAACATTCGAGAGAGGCCCAAACTATATTTGACTTTGTTGAATAGTGGTATTGGAAGTTGAAGCGCTTACCAAAAGCATCTTTCTTCATCAATACACTTCGAGACGTGGTGCAGTTGCTTGTTGTAATTGTTGTTGCAGGGAGATAATAACAAGAAGAGGAAAAAGAAAGAAAAGAGAATCATGGCCTCATCTGATCCAAAGAAGATGAAGAGTGTGAAAGTGGAGATTGAGGAGCAGGAGGAAGCACTAGAAATTATGGTGACCTCTGTACGTGAGACTCTTTGCAAGGGGCATTGGAAGGAGATCATAGAATCCATTCAAAAGAGGAAGCAGGAGTGTTTACCCTGTAAGGCTTGCAAGGGAGTTAAAAAGGCTATCCATATGGTTGATGTTAAAAAGGAAATCAAGTCTGAGTTCGAAGTTGCGTCATCATCAGTTGTGAAGATTGAGCCGAGGGAGTTGTTAAGTCCCAAAAAGGAAGTTGAAGAGACCGAGGTTCCAGATGTGGTTCAGGGGCCAACAATTGATAAAGGAGACCCAGGACAGGAGGCACTTCTCTTCGTTGGTAAAGTTGCAATGGCTGGTAAGCTTCTTTGAGAGAAGACTGCAGAAAAAGAAACATTTTTACTGGTCTATGATAATATAAGATGGAATGAGTTGCAAAATTAATTTTTGTTTCCCTTTTTGTAGATGCAGATGACGCTGAAGAGGAGGAGGAAGATGAAGAAGATGTAGATGATGAGATGATAGCTGGAGATTTTGTATCTTCTGATTCTTCCTCTTCAAATACTGGTGGTGGAGATGCTGCTGATGATAAGTTGTTTCGTTGGGATATGGAGGAGGAGGAGCAACAGCAGTATCCTGATACTCTATCAGAGGATGAATGGGAAGAGGAGGAGCCAGAGTATGAGCCCATTTATTCCAATGCCGAAGAGGATTAGGTATGCTGCATGCAGACAAGCATTAGTGTTCTAGCAACTATAGTAGATTAAATCTGAACTATGATGATGTTGAATGGATATTAAGAACAAAATGCTAGTATGGCTTAAACAATGACGAATGTTGAAACCTATTTTGCAAATGATGTTATTTAAAAGTGCATGCCTATAGAAGTAAAAATAGGTAATGAAATATGGAGCTTGAATATACGATGGATGTGAAGAAAGGCTTCCCTTAGAATCAGTTGTGTGTCCTTAGATTATCTGCAACCTGTCTCCAGATAGAATTTGTTAAGTTCTAGTATATTGGAGACATTTGCAGCTCCACCTGCCTTAATCTTCATGCCCATACTTGCAAGGAAGTCTGCAACATTGTTGCCTTCTCTAAAATTGTGGCTGATGAGGATATTGAGTGTGGAGGCAAGTTCCCAAATCTTGGTCCACCAAACCTTTAGATGCCAAGGAAGGGATATGGTTTTATCAAACCATTTAGTAGCCAACATAGTTTTCTTTAGTACCCTCAGCAGGAGGGAGGCCATATATAGGTTCAGTAGAACCGGATCCATAACCGAATCATCCCCACACTCGTATGCATACTTCAAGATGCTGAATCCGGGCGAAATTTCGAGGCCTAGAAAACCGGCATATGCCTCGAAATTTCGATGGCCTGTGTCGGAATGGTGAGGTTTTTAAATTCGACATTTCGTGGTATTTCTCGGAATTTCGAGAATATCCGAGAATATTTAATTAACTTAGAAACCAATATACTCCCTCCGTCCCAAATTATAAGTACCTTTTGGAATATTCTACTTATTAAGGAAACATCATTTATTGTTTGTTTACTAATTTTATTTCCTAATTTATCCCTATTTAATAATAATTACAATACCTAACTTTTTATTAGAATAGTTACTCTAATCTCAAAGCAAGGGTAATATAGACAAAAAAACTATTTAACTTAATTAATAATTGTTCAAAAATTAAAAGCGACATATATTTTGGGATAATCTAAAATGGAATAAGGTACTTATAATTTGGGACAAAGGGAGTAATTAACATAAATAATTGGATACAATGGTCCAAGTTTAAGATAATAATATAATTAAAGTTAGGCAAGAATGAAGCGTATATTTGAAAATATGCCATCATCTTCTCCAACAAAACCGACAAAAACTTCAATCTCTTCGTCTTTCATTCTCTGTTTGTCCTCTTTCAACAAAGATAACTTATATCTAAAGTTTAGATATAAACTTTGGGGAACTAAACTACGGATATCGATAAAAGACCATTAATATTGAATCACAAAATGAAGATGAACCTTTGGGGATATTCTTCTCCTAACCATTGGATCCGAAACGACCATTAATATTGAATCACAAATTGAAGATGAATCTTTAGAAAAAAATTTCTCCTAACTATTGAATCCGAAATAATTCGTTGAATTCGTTAAATTCGGGTCGGCATGGGTAGGATTCTGGTCCGAACCAGATTCGACATGCCGATCCGATCCGAATGCCAGAAAATCGACATATTCCGGCGAAATTTCGCGGATCTTCTCGGTATTTTGAACTATGCTCGTATGTATTATGAAGTTGTCCTGGCAACTGGCAAGTTTACACACAATTTACACAAAACTACTATGCAGTTGATACTTTGCAGTTTACAATTATACCACCAAGTACCAACCAAGGACCGCAGACTAGATTGAGCTTTACAGGAGTATCATCTGGGATAATTAGTCTCTCTAGTCCGCCATTAAAGCCAACAGAGAAAGCAAAAAGAAAGAAACCCCAGCTACCAGTGTCGGTCTCCGATGACCGGTGGCTGGTCTTTGATAAATTATCTTCTTTTCTTTATCATTTTCAATGGGTTGAGATGTTAAAGCTTCAAAAAATTTCATCCATGGTTTGTAATTTCAGATCTGAAATTTATTTTCATAGATCCATGTTTTCCAATTGAAGAGGTGTTTTTAATTTAAATCTTTTATCCCTTCAACAATGAGAGAAGTTTTCACCTTTCTTCTCAATTCTTCAACATTGAGTTCTTTCTCGAGTTTTTGTTCCAGATCTGGTGGTTTTTTGTGGCATTTTTTGCTTTTGGTCTTGGTGGTACTCTTTCTTGCTTCAATGGTGGTTTTGAAGTTGTGCTTATGCGTTTTTGTGCGCGGTGCTTTCTTTAGATCTACAATGTCGTTCTTTGTCTTCGAATTTCCTTGGTTTGGAGGAATTTTTTTTGTAAGTTTTCTTGTTTGGGTCATCATTAAAGGTTGATTTTCATATATGGTTTTTCTTTTGGGGTTGCAAAGTCTATCCTTTGGCTATGATGGTGTTTCTCACAAGCTTTAATGGTTGGTTAGAGCTTAGGTGTCTTTCTCTCCCTCATCTCTAGTCTATAAGGTTGCTTTTGTAGAAAAGTGACATGTGGAGGTTACAGGTAATGGATTCCTATTAGGAATCGGTTTCCTTATTTGGCAACAAGTGTGGTGGAATTCTAAGAAGGATTCAATAAGGATTTCTAATCTATTAGAAATCTAAGTTGTTGTTGATTTAGGAATTGGGTTACTAATTGGATTAACCAAAGAGGTTATAAATATTGGTGTTGTGTAACCATAAGAATTATGAGCAAAAGAAGAAAGTATGAGTGAGGGAGATTTGTGAGGAAACCAAAACTAAGGTTTCATTAGTTATTGCGTAGTTCACTTCTCAATTATCAATAAAGCTATCTTTCTTTGTCCCGTGGTGTAGGCATATTGCCGAACCACGTATATTATTGTGTTTCCGTATTTCTGCTTTAGTTTACATCTAATGTGTTTGCTTCTTCATTAATCATATCAAGATCCTGTGTATTTATTATAACAATTGATATCAATAGCCGAAGGTTATTCCTTTGGGTTGAAGATGGGATTTCAAAACGGTTTTGTTGGGTTTTAGGAATCTGTCTAGATTCGACACTCTGTAGTAAAACGGCCATAACTTTGTACTCGGATATTGAAACGACGATCCGCTTTTTGAGTTGGAAAGTAGAATCTTCAGGCTTTCTAACAGTATATGGTATGTTATGGGATTCGAAGTATTCTGTTCTCAATACTTCATTAAAATTGACGGTTCCGATTTTCTTAGTTTGTTGAAAATCCAATCTTGGTTTTTTTTAGTCGTATTGATTATTGAAGATAAGATGGCTGATTCGAATTCTTCGAATTCCAGCAGTAAGTACACAAACGTGCATGGATTTGATATTATCAAATTCAATAGGAAGAATAATTTCACATCGTGGCAAACGGATGTGAAAGATATTCTTGTTAGTATGAAGCAGATCAAAGCCCTAAAGGGGAAACCTGAAACGACAAAGTTGCCAACAGGTTGGACGAATGATGATTGGGAAGAGTTTGATCAATAGGCCTGCAGTACGATTAGGTTATATTTGACGAGGGATATCACACACAATTTTGCCGGTGAAACCTCGGCAAAGGAGTTATGGGAGAAGTTAGAGAAGCTCTATCTTAGTAAGGACTTGACGTCAGAACTCTATCTAAAGATGCATTTGTATTCGACAAGATTTACACCTGGTAAGTCTGTGATTAATCATATTAATGATTTTAATAAGATCTGTTCTGATTTAGCAAACATTGATGTGATACTAACTGATGGTGAGAAAGCTATAATTTTATTATGTTCATTACCATCTTCGTGGGAAACAACAATTGATTATTTTATTGCAAACAAAAAGACCACAAAGCAGTTGGTTTACGATGATGTTGTTTCGATGTTACAATCCAAAGCCATTAGAAAAAAGGAAGTTGATGATGAAGTTCAGGTTGAGGGTATGTATGTTAGAGGTAGATCATCACATAGAGGTTCGTCGAGTTCTAAAAGTCGCTCTAAATCTCGGAAAAAAGTTTTGAAGGATGTTGAGTGTTATTATTGTTATAACATGGGTTATTATAGTAAAGATTGTCCTAAGGTTAAGGCTAAAAAATAGAAGAAGAAAAAATCTAATCCGAACACTGAAGTTGCTAACATTGCTCAAAGTAGTGATGAGGTAGCAAAGTCTATTGGAGACAATGAGGATGAGGTGTTAACAATTACATCAAATAACTATTTAGCTGAAGGATGGTGTCTTGATTCAGCTGCTTCGTATCATATGTGTCCCGATAGGGAGTCTTTCACAACTTACAGAGAAGTAAATAGTGGTGAAATCTTTATGGGCAATTTGAATGTCTGCAAGACAGTTGGTATTGGTACAGTACGGATCAAGGCACATGATGGAGCTGTAAGAACCTTGACAGAAGTCAGACATGTTCCTGATTTGAGAAAGGGTTTGATTTCATTAGGTGTACTTGAAGATAGTGGTTTCAAGTTTACCGATGAGAATGGTTTCTTGAATGTTTACTATAATGACAGGTTATATTTGATGGGAGAAAGACATGAAAACTTTTATTTTCTTATTGGAGATATAGTTTCAAGTGGAGCTATTGCTATAGTTTCTCAAACGGTTGATGAGAAACAATTAACTTCTACTCAGTTATGGCATATGCGGCTAGGGCATATGAGTGAAAAAAGGTTGTGTATATTGAGTAAAAAGGGTTTGTTTGGTGGCAAAAAAACTTGCAAGCTCGATTGTTGTGAGCATTGTGTATTTGGCAAGCAGTGCAGAGTTCGTTTCGGTACTGTTGTTCACCGCACTAAGGGTACTTTAGATTATATACATTCAGATGTATGGCGTCCCTCTAGAACAATTTCTAAGGGAAAAACAAGGTGGTTTGTGACCTTTATCGATGATTTCTCGCGGAGAGTTTGGTTGTACACCATGAAGCACAAAAACGAAGTCACCGATTTGTTTAAGAAGTGGAAAGTTATGGTTGAAAAACAGACTGGCTGTGTTGTGAAAAAGATACCTTCTGACAATGGTGGAGAATATACTGAAGACCCATTGAAAGTTTATTGTGCAGAACAAGGTATCGTTAGATACTTCACAGTGAAAGGTACACCACAACAGAATGGGGTAGTTGAGCGTATGAATCGCACACTACTAGAGAAAGCACGATGCATGATATCCAATGCAGGTTTGGGTAAGGTATGGTGGGCTGAAGCAGTAAATACGACGCGATATCTCGTGAATCGATCACCATCTACAACCTATGATTGTAAAACACCTATGGAAGTTTGGTCTGGTACACCTCCTGATTATTCAGATTTGAAGGTGTTTGGTTGTCCTGCTTATTTTCATATCAAAGAAGATAAGTTAAGAGTCAGGGCCAAGAAAACTATTTTCTTGGGATATCCACAAGGTATTAAGGGTTATTGTTTATGGTGCCCAAAGTTGAATAAATTCCAGATCAGTCGTGATGTGACCTTTAATGAGAAAACAATGTTTGATTCAAAAAAGTTCAGAGGTTGGGACTCTCAACATGAGGGTGATGATAATGACAGTAATAGTGACGATATCATACAGGTGGAGCATAATGTTCCATATTCATGTACAATAGATAAAAAGGTGACTGTTGTACAAGTACCTACAAGTTCAGAGGTTACACAGGTAACTACAGACACATATCCAGACATAGAGAGTGTAGATGATGAGATTGAAGAGGAGGTTCCTCTTGAAGATACTTTACAGCAGCAACAATTAGAGCAACATCATGAGTAACCATCTTTAACATCTCAATGTGAACCACGTTTGAGAAAAACACCAGTTCGACTTGGTTTTGAGGATAGTGCATCTTTTGCATTATCAGTATTTGTGATGATAAGCCTTCTACCTTTAAGGGGGCAATGAGGAGTTCTCATTCTCATGAATGGAAGTCAGCGATGGATTAAATCTCTTCACAAGAACAATACTTGGGAACTTGTGAAGTTGCCTAAGGGTCAGAAATCGAATGGTTGCAAGTTGGTTTTCACAATGAAAGATGGTATTCTAGACTCCAAGGGTACAACTAGTGATGTATGTTACAAGGCAAGATTAGTGGCTAAGGGATATGCACAAACGAAAGGTGTGGATTATAATGAAGTATTCTCTCCGGTTGTTAAACACACTTCCATTCGAGTCTTGTTAGCTTTGGTGACACAGTTTGATTTAGAGCTCGAGCAATTAGATGTCAAAACTGCTTTCTTGCATGGAGATTTAGAGGAGGACATATATATGTTACAGCCCGACGGTTATAAAGTTGTTGGTAAAGAAGACTATGTGTGCAAACTGATGAAGTCCTTATATGGATTCAGGCAAACACCACGACAGTGTTATAAGAAGTTTGACACATTTATGTTGAAGCAGGCGTACTCTAGAAGTGAATATGATATGTGTGTCTATTTCATAAAGCTTCGAGATGGGTCCGTTATATTTCTCTTACTCTATGTGGATGACATGCTTGTAGCTGCAAAAAGCAAGTCATGTATTGTTTCTTTGAAGAAATAATTGAGTAAAGAGTTTGAGAATAAAGTTTTAGGAGAGGTGTTCACTGAGGTGGTTTTCGGGGTCAAGTTTAGGCATTGCCTTAACTTGATCAATCTCTCCAGATGTTGAGGCCCTTCGGGGTAGTGGCCCTTATGGGCGTGTGGGGCAAAGATGAGATGATGCTTGTGTGGTACATGAGAAGTACGTATGAGTTCATTATGGCGGCTCAGTTTTTACAATCTTCGTCGAGGTGGAGAATTGTAGAAAAGTGACATGTGGAGGTTACATGTAATGGATTCCTATTAGGAATCAGTTTCCTTATTTGGCAACAAGTGTGGTGGAATTCTAAGAAGGATTTAATAAGGATTTCTAATCTATTAGAAATCTAAGTTGTTGTTGATTTAGAAATTGGGTTACCAATTGGATTAACCAAAAAGGTTATAAATACTGGTGTTGTGTAACCATAAGAATTATGAGCAAAAGAAGGAAGTATGAGTGAGGGAGATTTGGGAGGAAACCTAAACTAAGGTTTCATTAGTTATTGTGTAGTTCACTTCCCAATTATCAATAAAGCTATCTTTCTTTGTCCAGTGGATGTAGACATATTGTCGAACCACGTATATTATTGTGTTTTCGTATTTCTGCTTTAGTTTACATCTTTTGTGTTTGCTTCTTCATTAATCATATCAAGATCCTATGTATTTATTATAACAGCTTTTTGGTTCCTATCTAGATGACTATATTTTGTTGATTTGCCTTTTTAGAAGATCTTGGTTTTGGTTTCTAGCCATTAACTCAGGTTTTTGCTTGAGTGGTGTTGTCCCTTTTTCTACTTTGCTCTCTTCAATTCTTCTTGCTTCCATGTTTATTCATAGTTTTCTTCTTTGTTTAATCTCTCTTTCTTTTCCTGTTGTATTTTTCAATCCTGGATCATGTTGGTATTTTCGCACGTGCCTTTGGGGGATTAAGGCTTAGGTGCATTGCAGTTTAAAGCATTTTCTCATCTTTGGTCAAGGATTGTTTCTTGCATACTTGATCGGATTGGTTTGGTTGAGTTTAGTTTTAGCTTTAATTGTTCATGGATGGGTTGAAAGGTTGTTGTTGAGTGGATGTATTAGCTAATCCTTGTTTATGTAATCCTTCGATGATTATACTTTTGGGGAAAAAACGAGACCGCAGACTACAAAGCTGGGACTCTAAGAGGTTTTGGACCCATGTTCTGTATGACTAAATTTACAGGCCCAAATCAGTGTTTCAAGTTCAAGCCTAAGTAGAATGAAGGGAACAAGAAGCAAGCCCAAGCCCTCACGTTGTCACTTCTCCTCACATAAAACCCAAAACCAAGAACAGCAGCACACACCGGACCGGATGTGACACTGCGCAGTCTGACAGTGATTTGATGCTAGATAAAGGTAAACATCTCTCTCTCTCTCTCTCTCTCTCCTCTATTCAATTCGAATATAAATCAATAAAAATACTTTTTAGAATGTTTTATAATCCACTGTCGACATGATTCTTGTAAACTGCTTGCTGGACAAGTTAACCATAAAGTCTGTTTAATTGAGGATTCTACGTTGTTTTGCAGGAATTAGTGTTTTGGGGATATTAGAACTACAATGAAAATTTATTGATCATATATTGAAATTCTTATTAGTTGTAATTTAGTATATTTTTTTTTGGGGGAGATTTCAAGCAATGTCCAATTCTAAAGACACTGGTAAGAAACCTGGAAGGAGAAATCTTCCTTCATGGATGAGTTCTAGAGACAGTGATGATGATGATGATTTAAATCGTCGAAAGAAGCCCAATGATGGTGGTGGTGGGCATGATAAGGATGGCGCACATAAGGGTGCCACAGGGTCCAAAGATACTAAAAACAATGAACATGCTGCAAGTAGGGGCAAAGCGGGATCTAGTGTGGATACTTTGAGCTTCTCGAAACTCTTGGTAATGAGATATGTAAACCTTGATATTTTTATTATTCATGTATACTTGAGTATGCCCCTTTGTTATTGTTAAAACATTGGTTAGATTAAAACTTCAAATTGTGCAGGAAGGAGTTGTGTTTGTGTTGTCTGGTTTTGTTAATCCTGAACGCAGCACATTGCGATCACAAGCTCAAGAGATGGGAGCAGAATATAAGCCTGATTGGAACTCAAACTGCACTCTTCTTGTATGTGCATTTCCAAACACACCGAAGTTTCGACAAGTGGAGGCTGATTGTGGAACTATTGTTTCCAAGGTTAGTACTTTCTAGTTTCTGTCACTTCGATTTACAAATATTCCCAGGCCACAGTATTACATTTTGACATTTAGCAGCCTAGTGTTAGCAACAGAAGTGACTTTATATCTAAAGAAAATGTGTCTTGGGTTGAAAATTGGTGGTAAACATTAAAGCCACATGCTGGTATTTATTACTAGGAGATCAATCAAGAAAGGGCAGGTTTTGAGCTAATCACTCAGGCTCTACTTTCAGCTTACTTAGTAGTCTCTTTTTCTATCTTGTTTTGCCTTTGTACTTTTGTAGTATGCCTGTATTTCCTTTTGCTGCTGTATGGTGAGTATGTCTCTCACCATACTCCTCTTAAGCTGTTTTTTAACTTCTTTAATATAAACAAAAGTTCTATTCTGCCAAAAACAAAACAATAAAACTAGTTGCCAATTGTTAAGATATGCCAATGAGTTACTGTGATGTTTACAGTTTTTATATTTCTGAATTCAGTGGCTTTGTGGAGAGGCAGTGTATGGTCAACAACACTAACCTATGACCCATGTAAACTAATGGTCACCGGAGTCCCGACTGACCTGATGACTGCAACTAACTGCCTACTAGAATATGTGTATTTAGCTGGCTCGTTATGTATTTAGCTGGCCCTAATGCTCTATACCTCTTGGGCCTTTGGCGCATGATTTCACTTGTTCCCCATCTTTTTGGTTCATCAGTGTCACCTGCAAGATATCGATGGATACTTTCAAAGGTCCCAATATTCTTAAATTAATCAACTTGTGAATCACCATTGAAATTAAGGGCACAGAAAGATTAAATTGTCCACTGCATGTACACACTCTCTTTCGGGGAATGTGAGATTCTATTTTGTCCACCACTTACCAACATTTAAACCAACCAAACATACGAAAAAGTCACCCTGTTCTAAGGGAGCCTGATGTCTCTGGATGTAACTTTGACTTCACATTCTATGTTAGACGAGGTATTATCTCGTTGGTAAACTGATCTTTTTGTTTTTTACTTGTTTCCTTAGGAATGGCTCTCAGAATGTTACAGCCAAAAGAAACTTGTTGCAATAGAAACATACCTTATGCATGCTGGAAAACCATGGCGAAAAAACAGCAACTCTCATGAGGCTTTCCACGGTATTATAAATTTCTAGTTTTTTCTTCTTCTTGCATTTTAGGGTAACTTTGTTCAGTGAATAAGTGATATTGAGGCTTTTGTTCCACACAGTGCATGTTATCCCACCCCCCCACCCCCACCCCGACTCCCACCCCCACCCCCATTTTCTCTCCTTTTTCTGTGGTAGAAGGTTTTATATGATCATGTTAGGAATCAAAGCTACCATTATTCTTTGGCACACACACACACACAACCTTTGCTGCACATGCAGATGGATGCAATCCCCTCACCCCTTCGGAGTCAGCCACGTGTCTCTAGGGGGAATGAACATTGTGACCATGTACTGAGCCGTAGGATTATACACTAGGTCAGCATACGCCCAAGGTTAGGGTGGCTAAATGTGATGGAGATCTTCACCAACGAAATACAATGCTTGGGCCCAGGCCACAATATCCTACTCCTACATAAGCTAATCCCATGGATCCACATAAGAACAGTCTATGAAAAGGAGGACTTGTTGGATGTCCAGTTTGGACCCCAAAACTCTTTGAGCATGATTTATTTACACAGTGAACATCTCGGACAATTTCCAATTTTATATTTTATTGTCCTCATCCCCTAATTTCAGTTTGACATATTATTATGCCAAGAAATTTATACAAGATGAATGGAAAGATACTCCCCTACCTACTTAGAATATTTGCACTTTGTATTTGCTAGCTCTAAAATTTATACTAAATCTTCATTAAGATTACAATGTTTAATTTTCAATCTCTGTTCAACATTATTGATATTTGTGAGGATGGTCTTTAAAAGACGCTGTTTAGTAATTGTATTTTGGTATTATTTATGCATAGTTTCTTTGACGTCCATGCCTCTAAACATTTTATGTTTCTGAAGTTTTGAAGTCTTATACAGATAATGATACCACTCCACCTAAAAAACCGCACACGCAAACTGAAAGAAGTCTACCTTCAAGGCCAAGTGTTTCTGCTTCTTCTAAGGTTTATACTAACCTCTTTTACTTATTGACATTTCTTGAAACTGATTGTGGACCTTCAAAAAATTTAGTTATTCTACGTTCTACAACCATCACTCCATCAGAACTTCTCCAGAATATTTACAATAGATTTGATGATTGAACGCAAATGTGTTTTCCCCATATTATTGTGATTTATTTGTGTAATTTCAAACAGGGCAGAGCTCCTAGTCAAATTAAAGAGTGCTTTTCTTCCAGTGAAGTGAAAAAGTGGGCCATCAATGATTTGAATGAAACTGTATCATGGCTAGAAAGTCAAGAGGAGACCGTAAGTTCCAGTCATACACTGTTAGCAATTTAAAATGTGCTTTGTAGTTACTTAATGGCTAAATATCTCTTAGGGTGTGCCTTGACAAAACCAGCAAAATCCAGGAGTCGCAAGATTTATGTATGTTTTGGGACATCAGCTATTGGACTTGAAGCTTCTAACAAAAATATAGTTATAAGCCGTAAGAAATGTAGAAATTTCAGCAATTTTTGCAAGTTGTAACCCCAAGAATTCATTTTGAATTCATCTCTGAAAAGCACATATAGATACTGTTTCTTGTTATTGATGGAGTTGCTTTGAAATACACCTTATGACCATACCCTGTTTTTAGAAATTTTTTGGTGACTACATAGGATCCAGTTCATAAGTTTTGTTTCAATGCTTCTTCTTATTGACAGCCAGAGCCTACTGAGGTAAAGAAAATAGCTGCAGAAGGGATCCTGACATGTCTACAAGATGCCATAGAGTCTCTTGAGAAAAAACAGGTGCTTATATATTTTACTTTTATTGAAAGACCTTAGGGTTAGGCAGAACTAGTGTTTAATTTTGAATGCAGTGGTTCCTTCACTTTTTTCCATCTTCAACATATTATACATTTGAGCATTATTTTCTGTATGTGCTGCTACTGTGGTTCCCACCTGTTAAATCCTCATCAACCTAGATTTTATCAAATCAATTTAGCTATTGGGTTTATTTGTCCTTTATAACATTATATCAAAAAGTGAGTATGAGGTGAGCTTCTGTTGCCTATTTCTCACATTACATTCTTTGGCCATATTATTAATATTATGTAGTTCTATACTCGTTACCTCATAAGAACTTGTGATAGACAAATATACACGCTTCAATTTCAGGGAGGAACCAAATGCAAGTTCTGGACTTGTGTCTCAAAATAGGAGTAGCATATGATTAAATTCAAATTTCGGTGGATGACGTAATACACCACGTGCATGCTTTCTGTACATATTAAGCCAAATAGATTACTTCCAGATACATAAACTTCTTTTCCTGTTTCACTTTACTTTTCCCGTGTCTTGATAACAATCCTGTAACCATCAATGATTGTGACAGAAAGCCTTTTTCTTGCTGCTGCTGATGAATTAGAATGTCCATGAGTCAGTTTACTGTTCATTGCTTTTTGTAATTGCACTCTTCTTATTCTCTAATGAGATTGTATATAGGATATCCGTGAAGCAACTGAGCAATGGAATTTCGTCCCCCGTGTGGTCAAAGAGTTGGCATCGCTTAAGGATGTGAAAAGTGGCAAGGGAATAGTAACAGACAAAGATATTTATGAACAGGCTCTGACTTGTAAACGCATTTACAAGATGAAATTTGACAGTTTAGATGAGGATTCGGCTGTCGGGAAGAAAAGCCCAAAGGCAAGTAAAGGTGACAAGGACATCAGGAAAGCTGATATCAAGTCCACTGAGGCAGCATATGATAGTGATGAGACAATTGAAATGACAGAAGACGAGATAGACCTTGCTTACAAAAGCATATCTTCTAAGCTCTGTAAATGGTAAGTAACTTTGCCAATAAAAAAAAAAATGGTAAGTAACTTTAGAGTGTAGAATGCCATCTAGAAATTGTCGAGTTTACCAATCAATATGTCAATCGGATAGGTGTCTGTATGATTTGTGATTTAGAGTGTTGATTTGGACATTGTGCAGCGGAAGTTGTTAACTTTGGTGCTGCATAAATTCCATGTCAAGACAAAGTTATTTTCAGCTGCAAGTATCACCATTTTTTATAGTATTGTAGAACAGTTTTTTTTTTTTTTTTTTTTTTTGGTGGGGGTTGTGTGTTGCTTTTCACTTGCTCTTTGATTAAAAAAAAAAAAATGGTGTTGTGTGCGAAGTCAGATCTATCTTTATTGGTTGCTGAATATTGTCTTCTTTTGTGAAATGTAGATTGGTGCCCTGTGGAAAACTGAAGCATGCCAATTGCTACATCTGCTTGCTCATCAAAGGGCCAAGTTCAGTAAGTGGTAATTCTTCTTGTCAAGGCTTTAGCATTCCATGGAGAAGTATTGACAGACATTTTCTTTCCTAGTTTTCATTTTTAACGTAGTGGTCTTTTTAGTTCAGGTTTTCTGCTGATTTCATTTGTTAACAAACAAATTTGTACATGTATTACAAGCACTAGTCATCAGTGTACAAACCCGGCAAAAGTATTATAACTTGTAAACTTCCACTGAATAATAAGAATCTTAATATCTCGCTTTCTTATGTTCAATATAACTAATTATCATGTAATTGTGTGTTTGGTTTACTGAACTCTATCTTCATTGAAATGTTGGCTGCTGAGTTTGCAAATACACTTGTATTGTACTAGTTTCGATATTAAACATCAATGCATTCATCATTTAGGCCTGTATGTTTCAAAAAAATGTCCTAAAAATCACTTCCTTGGAGCATCCCATGATCACAAAATTAAGAAGAGCCATACTATATGTGGGTTTTTCTCTTTGTCCTTTAAGCATGTGGTGTTAAGTGTTGTCCAGATATGTACAGCCCAAATGGGTGTGCTAACTCACTCAGTACCAAGCTTTTGACAGTGCCATGCCCAATTCTTTAGGTGGATAGACAGATAGCACAAGCTTAATCTAATTATTCAGTTTTGAGTTGATTCTCTTTGAAGTAATCAACCTGTTTTTCTCAATGACTCAGTATAGTGTAAACTGTTGGTGGTTGGTTTAAGAAAGTTAAGTACTGTAGGTCCCAAATCAGCAAACAAAGGAGCTCTGTTATTGATCTTGGGACATAAAGCAAGACAAATCCATTCGAATTAATAAAATAGCAATAATCTGATGAACAACTTGTAAAGTATATATATATATTGATATCAATAGAAGCAATAATACAAGTATGGAATAATAAGATAAAGAGCAAATTTGAGATACCCCCGAAATAGTTAGGACTCTTTGCGATTGCCGCCAATGTGCAGAAGTGACTGCCAGGGTGCCTGAGTGATGTGCCATTTGTGTTGGCATTGCCATCGGCTAGACCCAATGTGCCATTGGTGAATTGGTGGCTCCAAGTATCCCTTTTAATCCGATAAATTAGCTAGTTTGGTCCACAAACTTTCACCAAATTTTCACTTGAGTCCACAAAGTTGTATCTGGTCAATTTGTTCTGCAAAGTTTTGTTCCGCTTATAATTTGGTCTCAGGTTAAGTCTCCGCTTCGGATCACTTAACAAAGAGTGATTTGGCAATTAAAGTTTGCGGACTAAAATAGTTAATTTATCCTCTCTCTCTCTCTCTCTCTCTCTCTCTCTCTCTCTCTCTCTCCAATACAGCTCATAAAACCAATATAATAGAGTGCATAGTTAATTTTTTTATTAAGTTCCAATTTTAATAAGTATATTATCACTACTCAATAAGTATATTATCACTACTCAAATTCAATGATCAAATAACCGAAAATAACAACAACGTTTGCAACAATTTTCACTTTTGACAATGTATTGCAGATCATGACAACCAAGTGAATTTTCATTACACCCGATAACAACTATGTTTTGCTCCGGTAGCTGAAATCGATAACCTGTCCACGTGGCAATTGTAGAATTAACCTATCAATAATAACAAAAAAAAACACATAATCAATAGTATGATTTAGGTCATAAAATTGTATAATGATTTATTATTGTACTTGAGACAATCAATTTCGTTAATTTAATACTATAATTAAAAATCCCTAAATTTACATAAAAAATTACATACTTTAGTCACAAAAACTCTAATTTGATAATAAAAATGGTATGATTTGGGGCATAACAATATATAATGCTTAATTATTGTCCTTGATATAATGTTTTTTTATTTGATTACATGTATTTTTTTTAATTTTTTATTGACATATCAGCTTATATAATTACCATGTGGACCAGTCACCGGCTTCCGTTACCGGAAGAAAACATAGTTGTTATCAAGTGTAATGAAAATTCACTTGGTTGTCATGATTTGCAATACATTGTTAAAAGTAAAAATTGTTGCAAAGGTTGTTGTATTTTTAGTTATTTGACCCAAATTCAATATACTAATAATCCTACAATGTTTACCTTCTTCTTCTTCTATGGTAGTCCTTACCTCCATTTGAAAGCTCACAGTTGGGAATTCCTTAAACATGCTTGTGAAACCTCCACCAATCCTTGGATGGTTATGGACTTATGGGTGATTTGAATATCATCCTCAAAGCTAGAGAGAAATGTGGGGGCGTTTAATGAACAAGAGAATAGGTTTGCAGCTGATATTGTGCAAGAGTTGGGTCTTATCGACTTAGGGTTTATAGGCCAACCTTACACCTGGTGTAACAAGAGATCTGGGACCCACAATATTAGGAAAAGGCTTGATAGAGGTCTTGCTACTGCCTAGTGGCAACTCCTCTTTCCTGATGCTAGAATTCATCACCTCCCTGCTATAGCTTCTGATCATTGCCCTCTCCTTCTCTACCTCAATCCTATAAAGTCTGGTGGGCCTAAGCCCTTCAAGTTCCATAGCATGTGGACTACAGATTCCAATTAGGGGTGCAATTCGAGCCACTCGAGCCGAGCTAAGATATGCTCGAACTCGGCTCGTTACTAACCGAGCCGAGCTCGAGCCGAGCTCAAAATTAAGATCGAGCTGAACTATGAGCTCGAGCTCGGCTCGCGAGCCAACAGTAAAACTCGAGCTCGGCTCGTTTCGGCTCGCTGGCTCGTTTCGGCTCGCTGGCTCGTTTGGCTCGTTTGGAGACACGTTAGTAATACTGTGTATAAGTTTTCTAGCAGAAACCTTTTTGCAATTTTCTTATTGGGTTTTTTTTTCTTTTCACAGGCGGATGTAGTTGATACCTTAAATTCAATGGATTTGTTTTACCCAAATCGTTCAACATTGAAAGAAAATGTATCTTGTGGTACTAGTCTATCAACTGAAGAAGTGATTAAAGATCTTGATTTATTAGATTGGAAAGAATGTACATTAAGGTCTATTGAAACCATTAGCTCTTCTGGCTCAGTTGAAGTCACTACTAGATTCAACTCTACTACTACTACTACTCCTCCTTATTACAATCACAGAAATCGACGTGGTCAGTTTACTAGTGTTAAGACCAATAATGGTAATGGTGGTGTTGGTGTGAAGAAAACAGGACAAAGGAGTGGAAAAAGGAAGAAGATGTCTTTGACAGTATTATCTTCTGCTGCTGATGCTGTTGCTGCTCCTTCATCTGGTTCATCTCCTAGTACGAATGATAGTGGTGATTCATCTTATTGGTTGTGTAATCAATAGTGAAATCCACACAATAATTGTGGATTTTGGAAGAGAATAGAAACAAATTCTTTGTTTACTTTTGAGGTTGATGATATTGTTTGCTTGTTGAATTAGAAGTTGGAAGAAGTTTGCTTGTTGAATTAGATATTTAGATCTGAGATTAATGGAAAAGAGAAGATGAAGAGAGAAGAGAAGAGAGAAGAGATATGAGATTAATGGGCGGACCACAGATATTTTTTAAGCCCAAGCCCATAAGACCATAATAAATAAGACTAAAGACCGGGGTAATATAGTAATTAACTAATAATTAACGAGCTGCTCGGCTCGTTTAGAGCTCGAGCTCGGCTCGGGCTTGTGGCGAGCTCAAAAACTGGCTCGAACTCGGCTCGTTTAGATAAATAAGCGAGCCGAGCCGAGCCGAGCTTTTATCGAGCCGAGCCCGAGCCGCTCGGCTCAAATTGCACCCCTAATTCCAATTATGATGCTATCATTAACATGGCATGGGATAGGGTTTCCCGCCTTCCTGATGAAAACTCTTTATTTCATCATCTTTCCTCTACCAAAAGAGCTCTCATCATTTGGAATAAGAGAGTCTTTGGGGATGTCTTCAAGACCATCTCCAAAATCAAGTCTAAGATTGCCTTTATCCAATCCTCACCTTACTCTGAGAGGAACAAGCTCAAGGAAAAAAAGCTTAGTGAGGATCTTGATGAAACCCTCAAGAGAGAAGAAATGTTTTGGAAGCAGAAGTCTAGTGATACCATTCTTAAAGAAGGGGACAAAAACACTAAATTTTTTCACCTCTCTACCCTCATTCACAGAAGCTCCAATAGAATTGATTCCATCATGGATGATAATAATAATTGGACCCAGGATAAGGATGAAATATCAAGAATCTTTGTCAACCACTTCAAAGATCTCTTATCTCCTATCATCATTCCTCTCATTCTTGAACATACTAGCACCATAGTTCATTTCTTCCCTCCCTGTATCTCTCTTGTGGACAATAAGATCTTATTGGATGACATTTCTGTTGAAAACATTAAACACCATGCTTTCCAGATAGGAGCTTTGAAAGCTCCAGGCCCTGATGGTTTTCCAAGCATATTCTACCAGAAATCTTGGAATACTGTTCATCGCGACTTAGAAAATCTTGTCCACAAATTCTGGAATGACAAAGCTTCTATTGAGCACATAAACAATACCAACATTGCTCTCATTCCTAAGTGTGACATTCCTTCTCATCTTAGTGACTTTAGACCTATCAGCCTTTGTAATGTTAGTTACAAAATCATCTCCAAAATCCTTGCTGATAGAATCAAAGCTCATCTCCACACCATCATATCCCCCCTCCAGTGTGCCTTTGTGCCCAATAGACAAATTAATGACAATGTCATCATGACTCATGAAATTCTTCATTCTCTTAGGAAGAAATCTGGTTTGCACGGGCTTATGGCTAACAAGATTGATATGTCCAAAGCCTTTGATAGAGTTAACTGGGAATGTTTAACTACTATCATGAATGCCCTTGGGTTTGATAGCTCCTTCACCAACCTTGTCCATCATTGCATATCCACTGTCCACTCCTCTGTCATGATCAATGGTTCCCCTTATGGGTTCTTTAAACCTTCTTGTGGTCTTAGGCAGGGTGACCCCATCTCTCCCTCTCTATTCATCATCACTATGGAACTCCTTTCTAGGATGCTCCAAGAGAAGTGTGCTCAAGGCAAAATTCATGGCATCAAGGCCTCTAGAAATAGCCTTGCCATTTCACACTTACTTTTTGCTGATGACCTGTTTATATTCTCTAGAGCTCATTCTGCTGAAGCTAGAGAAATAATTCAAACTCTCCAACTCTTCTGCTCCATCACTTGCCAAAAAATCAATTTCACTAAATCTGGTGTTCTGTTTAGTAACAATACTCCCCTCCACACCCAACTCAGCATTCTTAACATTCTTCAAATGAATAACATCAATAAAAAAGACTTATACCTTGGAACGCCCTTATTCCTCGGAGAAAGCAAATCGTCTCTATTCAAGCATCTCATCAAGAGAGTTGAAAAAGGGCTTGCTGGTTGGAAGAGTAAAGTTCTTTCCCAGGCTGGAAGAACTATTCTCATAAACTCTGTTACTTCTTCCATTCCTTCCTACCAAATGACTTGTTTCAAAATCCCTAAACTAGTGACCAACAAACTCAACAAACTTCAACGTGACTTTTGGTGGGGCACTAAGGAAAATAACAAACGTACCATGCATCTTACCAACTGGGATTTCATATGCCTCCCAAAAAAATGGGGTGGGATTGGAATAAAGGACCTCACTAAACAAAATGATGCCTTGTTAGGGAGAATTGTTTGGTGAACAATCAATCATCCTGAAAATCTCTGCTCAACCATTCTAAAATCCAAATACTTCCATAACTCTGAGATTTTTCAAGCTCAGTCCTGTTGGGTTTTATGTGCAATACGGGCCTGTTTGGGCCCAAATTCGTGGTCTATTGTAAGGCTATACTATAAAGCCAAATAGAAGTGATAAAAAACCTTAACTTTTCTAAGAGAGAGATTGTGAGAAGCCATTAGAGAGTTTTGAGAACTTTTGTGAGGAAGAAGACTTCGGTTTCTTCGTGAGGGCTTGTACAATTGTCTTGTTAAAGAAAAGCATCATCTTTTCTCTCCGTGGACGTAGGCATATTGCCGAACCACGTATATCTTGTGTCTTGTGTGTGGTTGCTTGTTTATTTTGTCTTTTTCGTTTTACTTTCATACATTAGTTCAATCATCATATTTGTGCATTAGTTTCCGCTGCGCACAACAAGTGGCATCAAAGCTTAGGTTAGAACTTGAGCGTCTAGAAGGTGTTTGTTGAAATTCCGGTGTGAATTTCAGATTCGTTTGGTGATTGTTTAGTGCTTGAAAGTTGGTGGAAAGATGTCAAAAGAAGGGAGTTCGAAGAGTTCGGAGGGGAAAACCAAGTCAGTGGTTTACCATCAAGCAAAAATTGATGTAGAGAAGTTTACTGGCACCAATAACTTTGGTATCTGGAGGTGTGAGGTAATGGATGCTCTATGTCAACAAGACCTAGAAGATGTTCTGGAGGATAAGCCAGAAGATGTGGAAGAGAAGGATTGGAAAAAGATGAACAAATGAGCTTGTGGAATCATAAGGTCGTGTTTGGCACAAGACATTAAATATCTTGTGATGAATGATGCGTCTGCAAAGGAGATGTGGCGAAAATTGGAGGAGAAGTACATGACAAAGACTATCCACAATAAAAACTATCTACTTCGAAAGTTCTATCGAATAGATATGAGAAGAGGTATTTCCATGGCGGAGCATCTTAATGATTTTACCAAGCTAATTGCAGACTTGACGAATCTAGGAGCAGATGTGAGTGATGAAAGCAAGGCAATATGTCTCTTAAATTCGTTACCGGACGAATATGAACACTTGGCTATCACACTCACATATGGGAAAGAAAAATTGGTGTATGGTGAGATTTCTGCAGCATTGTTAACTCATGCGTGTATGAAGAAGGACAAGGAAGAGTCCAAGGGCTCTACACCTGAGGTCTTGGTGACAAGAGGAAGGTCTAGTGACAAGAAAGGCCAAGGTGGTAGAGGAAAATCTCGGTCAAAGTCGAGAGGTCGATCTCTAGCAAAGGATGAATGCTCTTTTTGTCATGAGAAAGGGCATTGGAAGAAAGATTGTCCTAAAGCCAAGGCAAAGGACAAGAAGAAAGACTCTGAGGTAAATGTTGCATGTGATACTAAAGATGATGATGTAGATTCTGATTATTCTTTATCCGTTTCATCAATGGTTTGTTACACTAGTGGTAATGAATGGATCTTAGATTGTGCTGCATCTTATCATATATGTTCTATAAGGGAATGGTTTTCTGATTTTAAGAAGCAGGAGAGTGGTGTAGTGGTGATGGGGAATGATCAACCCTATCACATAATGGGTATAGTTACCATTCGTCTGAAGATGTTTGATGGAATTATAAGGAAGCTGAAGAATGTTAGGTATGTTCCTGACATGAAGAAGAATCTTATCTCAGTTGGTACTTTAGAAGCCAATGGTTACAAGGTGGTACTTGAACATGGCGTTCTAAAGGTTGTGGCTGGTGCAATAGTTGTACTCAAGGGTGTTCGACAAAGGAACTTGTACTTCCTTCAAGGTAGTACAGTTACTGGGGATGTGGCCGTGTCTGAGGCTACATCAAAGATTGCTAGAGAGGCTACGCGGCTGTGGCATATGCGGTTGGCGCATACCGGTGAAAAATCCTTGCAAAGATTGATAAAGCAAGGGTTGTTAAAGGGTGCTATCGCCTGTAAAACAGAATTCTGTGAGCATTGTATTCTGGGCAAGCAGACAAGAGTAAAGTTTGGCACGACTATCCATAATACTAGTGGAGCTCTTGATTATGTTCACACGGATGTCTGGGGGCCTACCAAGAATGCATCTTGGGGAGGTAAGCATTATTTTGTGTCTTTTGTTGATGATTTTTCTAGGCGTGTGTGGGTGTACACCATGAAGAGCAAGGATGAAGTCGTAGAAATTTTCATAAAGTGGAAGAAGTTAGTTGAGACCCGAATTGGCAGAAAGATCAAGGTACTTCGCTCAGATAATGGAGGAGAGTACAAAAATGATCCATTCTTGCAAGTATGTCAGGATGAGGGTATTGAACGCCATTTCACTGTAAGAGAGACACCGCAGCAAAATGCGGTGGCAGAACGGATGCATCGAACTTTACTGGAGAGAGTTCGGTGTATGTTGTCTAATGCTGGGTTAGGCAAAGTGTTTTGGGCTGAGGCTATTGTGTATGCCTGTCACCTTATTAACAGGTTGCCTTCGACTGCGATTGATGGCAAAACTCCTATGGAGGTTTGGTCTGGTAAGCCTGCTTCAGACTATTGTTTTCTTCATATGTTTGGGTGTCCAGCTTACTATCATGTCCGAGAGAGTAAGTTGGATCCTCGTGCAAAGAAGTCTTTATTTATGGGTCTACAGAGTGGAGTAAAAGGTTATAAGCTATGGGATCCAGAATTGAAGAAAATTATTCTAAGCAGAGATATGACATTCGATGAGGCTTCTATGTTGAAGCCTAAGAGCTCTCAGCAGGTGGAGAGCAAGGCCAAAGAGGTTTCGCAGTGGGTGGAGACTGAAATATCTCCACGTGTTCCAGGTGGTTCTGTATCTTTGGAAACGTCTACTGTAAGGGTTCCAAGTATTGAGGTTCCTAGTGTTACAGATTCTGATGACATGACAGATAATGAGGTTGATGATGAGACGGTTGATGATACAGTATATGTGGACTCTAATGATGAGGGTCCAATTGCATCTAGATTATCCAAGAGAAATGCCGGTGTTCCTAAACGGCTTACTGATGATATGGTAGCTTATGCACTTTCGGTTGTTGATGAGGGTATTCCAGAAACTTTTCGTGAAGCACTGCAGAGTAGTGATTATGAAAGGTGGAAGACGGCCATGGATGAGGAGATGAAATCTCTTCATAAGAATGAAACTTGTGAACTCATGGAGTTGCCTAAGGGAAAGAAAGCAATCGGGTGCAAATGGGTTTACACTAAGAAAGATGGGTCTCCTGGTGAAAATGTACGCTTCAAAGCAAGATTGGTGGCAAAAGGCTATGCTCAGAAAGAGGGAATTGATTATAATGAAATCTTTTCTCCAGTTGTGAAACATTCCTCTATTCGCATCCTATTGGCCTTAGTAGCACAATTTGATTTGGAGTTAGCTCAACTTGATGTGAAAACTGCTTTTCTACATGGTGAGCTAGATGAGGAGATCTATATGACTCAGCCGAGTGGGTATAAAGATGCGGGTAATGACAAGCTGGTGTGTAAATTGAAGAAATCGATGTATGGGTTGAAGCAATCTCCAAGGCAATGGTACAAGCGGTTTACTCGGTTTATGCTAGGGCAAGGGTACACAAGAAGTCCATATGATCCTTGTGTCTATTTTCGCAAGGTATGTGATGGTTCTTTTATCTATTTGCTTTTATATGTTGATGACATGCTCATAGCCTCTAAAAGCAATGTGGAGATAGACAAGTTGAAAAGGACTATGTCTATGGAGTTTGAGATGAAAGATCTTGGTGAAGCGAGAAAGATACTTGGCATGGAAATTCAGAGGGAACAAAACAATGGAAGATTGTGGTTATCTCAAAAGGCCTATCTACAGAAGGTGCTACAGAGATTTAGCCAATATGAGATTGGTACAGCTGTGAGTATACCTCTCTCAAAAGATTTTAACTTGAATGCTTCCATGTCTCCTAATTCTGATAGGGAACGTGCTTACATGACACGTTATCCATATGCAAGTGCGGTTGGTAGCTTGATGTATGCGATGGTATGTACAAGGCCCGACATTGGGCATGTAGTTGGCACTGTAAGTAGGTACATGCATAATCCTGGTGAGAAACATTGGGAAGCTGTGAAATGGATCTTACGCTACATTCAAGGTAGTGTGGAGGTTGGTTTACTATTCCAGAAGGGAAGGGATTTGAATCAGTTTTGTGTTGGTTATGTGGACGCTGATTATGATGGTCAAATAGAGAGACGTCGGTCTACTACTGGATATGTTTTTACATTGGCAGGTGGTCCTATTAGTTGGCGGTCTACATTACAATCTCTTGTTGCTTTGTCTTCGACAGAAGCAGAATATATGGCTGTGACTGAAGTTTTTAAAGAAGCCATTTGGTTACGAGGTATGTTGAAAAACTTGGGTATTGTGCAAGAGCAGCTTATGGTTCATTGTGACAATCAAAGTACCATAAATCTGGCAAAGAACTCAGTTTATCATGCTCGTACAAAGCACATTGATGTGCGACATCACTTTGTCAGAGACATTATTGAAGAAGGTGAGATTTTATTGAAGAAGATTCATACTAGCAATAATCCGGCTGACGTGTTGACTAAAGTGGTTTCAAGGACTAAGTTCTATCATTGCTTAGATTTGGTCCATGTTCTTCCTTTGAGTGGATAGTATATTTTGGAGTGAACTACGATGGCTTGATCCCTTAGAAGAAGGGTAGGTAGGCAACCATGAAGTGGTGCAGCCGAGGTGGTCTTTTGGGACATGTGTGGGAGTTTGTGACTTGTGTTTGTCGGCTTAGATTTATTGAATCTTCGCCGAGGTGGAGAATTGTTGGGTTTTATGTGCAATATGGGCCTGTTTGGGCCCAAATTCATGGTCTATTGTAAGGCTATACTATAAAGCCAAATAGAAGTGATAAAAAACCTTAACTTTTCTAAGAGAGAGATTGTGAGAAGCCATTAGAGAGTTTTGAGAACTTTTATGAGGAAGAAGACTTCGGTTTCTTCGTGAGGGCTTGTACAATTGTCTTGTTAAAGAAAATCATCATCTTTTCTCTCCGTGGACGTAGGCATATTGCCGAACCACGTATATCTTGTGTCTTGTGTGTGGTTGCTTGTTTATTTTGTCTTTTTCGTTTTACTTTCATAGATTAGTTCAATCATCATATTTGTGCATTAGTTTCCGCTGCGTACAACAAGTCCAACCATTCTTCTTCTTGGATATGGAAATATCTCTCCAAAGTCATTAGGAAATTGTTGTCGCACTTGTGTTGGGAAGTTGGTAATGGAAATCAAATAAATATTTTCAATGATCCTTGGATTCCTAGCATAGATAACTATAAAATCCCCCAATCTTTGCCCCCTCCCAACAACAATCACCTTATAACTGTTAACCAGCTGATTATTCCCCATACTGCTCGCTGGAACACATCCCTTCTTCATAATATCTTTTCCAATGATACTATCAATCATATTCTCAATACTCCCATTACGGGTGTTTATGCTTCGGATTCCTTTAAGTGGATGGGTACTAAAAATGGGTCCTTCAGTGTCAAATCTATGTACAGATTACTCATTACTAGGAATTTGCCTCAGCCTTTGGAGGCAAACACAAATTTAAAGTTATGGCATTGCAGGGCAATGCCTAGAGCTATCCAATTTACTTGGAAATGCTTCAATGATTGTGTCCCTACCAGAGTCAAGATAGGTAGATTTGTTCCTATTCCTTCCCTCAACTGTCCCATGTGCAATTCACCCTCTGAGGACCTTCGTCATATGCTCTTAGAGTGTCCTTACACTCTATCAGTCTAGTTTAACACTAGACTGAAATTCAGGCTCATAAACTTCCAAAATATGTCAACTAAAGATTGGATAAAACTTTGGTTCAAGCCAAATACTAATTGTGTTGCTAATCTTAATTTGTGGAGTTCTTACTGTGTGCTTTCTACCTGGGAAATCTGGAAAACCAGGTGTATTAAAGTTTTTCAAAATGTTTACTCTGACCCTGCAAAAATAGCACATTCCATTGACTATATTGTTCATAAACAGCAGTCTTCTAGTACAACTCTGCAGAGCTTATATCATGACAGGTTGCAGCCAGTCATATGGATCCCACCAAAAGATGGACATATAAAGATTAATGTGGATATAAGTTTTACTATAGCTACTGCAGGAATTGGTATTGGTTACATTTTGAGAGATTCAAATGGCAAATTCATATCTGCAGGGACAGAATCTGGGCATGCAGCCACAGCTGAACAGGGAGAGGCAAGAGGAGTGTAAGCCCTCTCCTTGATGAGCTTAGCTGAGTTCCTTACTGCTTCACCGCTACTACCTGCAATGACCACCGGACAATGACCGGTGGATAAAGCTCCAACGATCAAGTCAGTAAGCGGCTAGGTTTAGAAAATAGGTTTTAGCAAGGAACGAACAGTTACCTTTAGCGAACCCTAACGTGATCCTTTTATAGCAATATTCACCGCCTTCCTAGAACCGTAGGATCCCCCTTTGCATCCTATGGTTCTCTTATCTCCTACGTGTTTCATTCTCCATCACATACTATAAAGTGAATGCTTGACAGCCAGATATCACGTGCTCTATCCGTGGTACTCTAGAATGTTCTGAACTCCGATTGGATACTTCCCGGTTTTCTCTCTTTATCTGGCTCCTGTGTCCTTAACGTTCCACCTAGCGTGGTTTGGTACTTACATCGCCCCTCCTTTGACCGTCATCAATATACCTTAGATGGCGGCTCAAAGGCTTTTTCTCAGCCTAAACGAAGATTCCCTAAGACGATGGGAAACCGTCATGATTCTTTTTCACCACTTAAACTATCACCTGCTCCTCACGTGCCCTAGGTCTTGCCTTATCCTTATCTTTCCAGCTATTCATTAATTGCACATGCTCTCGAGTCTCGAACCTCCAACGCGTGCCTCTTTGCTCTTACCTAGGTGCACTTATGATTTTAACTGCTATCTTTTCGCTTCCCAACGCTGTTGTCTTGTCATCATTTTACTTCTTCCCGAAATACCCCTGGAATTACCCTCATATAAATTCACAACCTTTAACCCATTTCTTCCATTTACTTCTCACCTTCTTCATTCTCCTCCTCCGTTCATCTTTCTTTTTCTGTCAAATCTCATCTACGGAATCTCACATCGTCCGGTCTCCTGAAAGCTTGATTTTCTTCTCCATTTCTCCCTTCGTCGACTATCTCAGGTTATTCCTTCTTCCTTTCCTTCCTTGTTTTCTTGATTTTAATTTAGTCATTACTAGATTTAGATTTTCATTTTTCATTTTTCTTCTTATCGCTATATACTCCAAATTACGGTTACTGTAAGTTACCAATTTATTTTTCTTCTCTCTTTTCCTCCTCTAGGCGTCACCCTGTACACGCCCCTAATCTTTCTTCCTCTACGATTTTGGTGAGCTTTTCTTTGGTATAAATGGCTTCTCATCAAAATCAGAAGAAGAAAGATTCCTCAAGGAAGACGGTTGAAAGAGGTCAAGGTGATGGCAGTGCTCACCCCTCTCCTTCCGGTTACTACCTAGATTCATATGAGCCTAGCACTTACCCATATAGGCCTGATTTAGACTTATTCTGTGAGTTGTACGACATTCCTGAAGACGTAAAAATTTTCAACTACCGACATGCCCTACGTTTTGCTCACCACGATTTTCGCCGCCAAGATGCTATTATGGTGACAGCTCATCAAATAGCTTTTGGTTGCCGGTTTCCTTTTTCTGATTTAGTCCGTGATGTGCTTAACTTTTACCAAGTCGCCCCTGGACAATGTATTGGTAACTTTTGGCGTATCTTGCGGGCTGTAGACCAACTTAATAATGAAGGAACCACCGTCTCCCTAGCTGACATACGCCAATGTTATTATCTTCGGGTCTGTGAAGAAAAATGTGGTCAACCTTATTATTATTTCATCAAACGCCCCGGTAGGCGGTCCATTATTGAAAAATTGCCGGAAAGTGACAAGGAATGGCCTGACTTTCCTATGATTGTCTTCGGCAACTTTGGGGGAGAAGGACCTGGCATTTCCAACCCCTTAAAATATTGGCGGTTTAATCTAGGAGGTTTTTTCTTTCCTTTTTTCTATTACCGTTTCTAGGATGAAAATCCTTTTGATTGTGTCTTTCTAACTCTTATCTCATTTTTCTTTTTTCTGCCATCCCAGAGGTTCGTGGAGACGGCAAGGCCATAAAACCCCGCAAAGACGCCCCTTGGGAGCCCTTGATAGGGTCTGGAGCTGACGGTTACTCTGCCCTTCGTGAGCTTACCCTGTCAAGGAAAGACGGTACCCCACTTGCCAAGGATCTTGACCTAGGGGAATACGTCTTGCCCGTTTGCTGTCACAAAGATTATCTAAAGGATAAGAAAGGCAGGTCTTCTACTATTCCTCCTATTTCCCGATCCACACAAAGGAAGGGTAAAGCTTCCGTTGCTGCTCCTACTGAGTTGGAAAGAGACTCTGATGATGGCGGAGACAATATCCCACTTCAGAAGATCTTAACTAAAAAGAGAACTCGTGAACCTCCTTCCGCAATTCCAGCATCATCCGAGAAGAAGAAGCAAAAAAGAGTAACAGCCCAACTTCCTCCTTTTTTATCTGCTATTCGAGTTCAAAAGATTGTCAGGAACTGTAATCGTGATCTATCTTCTTCTTCAACTGAAAGTTCTGATTTTCAGGCAGTCCAAGGTGAGCCAGAGAATTTGCCGGAATCTCCTGAATTTCCTCTGGCGCGTCCAAAACATCCTGGTCCCAGCATTCCTAGAGTGAAAAGGGCCACAATGGCTGAAGTTCCTTCTCCTCTCCCGAAATCTCCTTCTACTTCCTCTAGCAATTCCATGGAACTTCCTGACCCACCAGATTTTTTTAGTGGAATTAAGGTTTCCGTGAACCTTGATGAACTTGGATTTGGTGAAGGCGGTTTCACATTTGGAGACATCGACACGGATGACGTCGCCCAACCAGGTTCAATTTCTCATCCTTCATCTTCTCATGTTAGGGGTTTTTCCATGGCTCTCCTTGATCCCAATGAACCCCCTACTGTTGGTGTGATGCCTCCACCACTTCCTGTTGATCATGAAATTTTTGATGTTGCTACATTTGTTACACCCATTCGTGAAGCGCCTAAGTACATCTTTCATCGTACTTCTAATTACTCTTCGTCTGGATCAGGTGACCAAGTTGGGGATGACCATCAATTCTCTCCGATCCCTGATGCTGAGACTAATCCGGCACCAGCTGCTGGCGATGCTTGTACACTTCCTGCCGGTGTTACTTCTCAAACTTCTTTTTCATTCTCAGAGCCCATGCCGGTCCCAGACCCTGACAAGGTTGGCTCCTCTTCTCGTGGTAATGTATTTGCTGATCCTCTGTCTCCCCAGTCTCTAAGCCAGACTCCTGCTGCTCTTCCTCCTCCCGGTCCCTCCGATTCAGCTTTTGACAACGGAGCAGCTGCTTTCTCTGCCCTTTACAATTCTATTCTTCCTTCTGATCAAGCTAGACTTGATGAGATGAGCTTTGATGAATGCCGGGATGCATTTTTCCGGGGTCTAGCTCTCGTAAGCTTTTTCTCTCTTTTTTTTTTTTTTTTTTTTTTTTTTTTATATATATTCTAAACACCTATTGAATTGTAGGTTAATGGTATTTCCGTCAAGTCTTGTTTGTTCACTTCCAACCTGCGAACTAAGCAAGAAAGAATTATAAAAGAGAAGCACGACCTCACAGTGGACAAGAACCGATTAGTCCGCGAGAAATGGGCTCTTCAAGCTGAGATCGAGCAACTTAAGATTGAACGAAAGTTAGCAGCCGCGTCTCGTGAGGCCAAAATCGAGAAGAATCGGAAAAGGCTGGTGGGCGAGCACCGTGAGCGCATTGCTGCATTGGAGGGCGAGCACCGTGAGCGCATTGTTGCACTTGAGGCTGCTCACGCCACGGAGGTAGCGAAGTGGGAGGGAAAATACCATGACCAAATAATCAAAATAGATGAACTCAAAGTCAGTCATGAAGTTGATTATGAACAGTACCGCCTCGAAATAAAGGAGCAAAAGGAAACTCTTCTGGCCGAGTATAAAGCTAAATACGACGAGTTGGTGGCGAAATCCAAAGAGCAGCTCGCCATACAAGTGAAGGCTCAGGTGAAAGAGAACTTGTCCTCCATTCTTGCTTCCAAGAGAATGCGGATAACTCCTTCATCTCCAAGTGCTTCCACCCGAGATCCCCTTCCTTGAGGTGTAATTTGATTAATTTCCCGGCAATACTCTTGTGTAATTGCAAACTCTTATCATTTTGAACTGAAACTTTGTAATTGTTACCAATTAATGCTATTTTCTGATATTAGTTCCTCATGTGTTAACATTAGGTTATACTTCTACTGATCCCGTCGTCACGGTTCAGCAAGTGCAACCCCGTTAACACATTAGCACTATTGCTCTTCTCTCTTTGAGGCACCCCATTGTATTGTCTAAATCAAACTCAATGGGGAAGAAATAATCATATAGAGACTTTAACATTTAGTTAACGGCTTGCCTTGCCGAGTCTACACTTATGTTATTTCCCACCAACCTTAGTTGGATTTCTTCTATGCCTGACCTTTGGCCTGGTCTCAGACAATATTGATATATGTAACCGGATAAATCAACAAAAACAAACTTATATTTTCATTGAAACTCAAACGCATTTACATACTTTCTACTCTTCTCAGCGAATCAACGCCTACTATCTTGTTGATTTAATACATCTCTGCCCTCTAGGCATAGTATTTCTTTAAATTGCTAATACTCCATGGCTTGTCGAGAGGAGTACCGTCTTGGTAGGTCAAGTAGTATGCTCCATTCGCTCCCACCTTTTCTATCACAAAAGGCCCTTCCCAGTTTGGCTCTAGCTTGGCTGGAGGCGGATTTTGTTTTCTTAGCACAAGATCCCCTGGAACAAGGCTTCTTGGCCTGACTTTTTTGTTGTAAGTCCTTTCCAGCTGTCGGTGATAACTCTCCAATCTGAGCTTGGCACGCTCCCGTACCTCCTCTGCTAAGACCAGCTCTCTCTCTATTATCTCATTATTCTTCCCCAGGTCGACTACCATCCTTCTAGCCGTATGTACCAACATTTCTTGAGGGATCACAGCTTCCATGCCGTAGGTGAGAGAAAATGGAGTTGCCCCTGTAGATCTTCTTGGTGTTGTCCGGTAAGCCCATAGCACTTCCCAAAGATTTTCGTACCACTTTTCTTTCTTGTCCTCCAGCTTCTTTTTCAATACTTCCAGTATGGCTTTGTTTGATGCTTCCGCCTGCCCATTTCCTTGCGGGTGAAAGGGTGTTGCAAAGAGTTGCTTTATGTTATAACTTGCCAAAAACTGTTTCAATTCATCCCCACGGAATTGAGCACCGTTATCTGCCACTATAGCCCTTGGAAGTCCAAACCTGCAGATGATCTTGGTCCAGATAAAATTTTTGACATCTACCTCCCTGATCCTTCGTAACGGTTCTGCCTCAATCCATTTCGTAAAGTAATCTGTGGCCACTATTAGATATTCTCTTCCTTGTGACTTCTCCAACTTTCCCACAATATCAATCCCCCACATCGAAAAGGGCCACGGATTACTAATAAAATGAAGGTTTTCAGCTGGGGTATGTATCAATCTCCCATGAATCTGACAACCATGACACTTCTTAGCATAATCGCAGCAATCTTTGTACATTCTCGGCCAGTAATGCCCATGTATCATTATCCTGTGTGCCATGGCCCGTCCCGGTGAATGACTTCCGCAACTTCCATTGTGACATTCCGCCATGACTCCTTCTGCTTGGGATGGATGTACACATTTCAGTAACGGTTCAGTTGGTGATCGCCTATATAGGTCTTCCCCTATCATTCCATATCTTTTGGATTGCTCCACAATAGATCTAGCTTCTGCTTTCTCTTCCGGAAGAGAACCACTTTCTAAGTAGGTTACTATTGGGTCCATCCAGCTTGCTCCCAAGCCCTGAATGAGGTTGACAGTCATTTCCTTCACCTCTATCATTGGCTGAGATCTCTGCATGAACGTTATAGTTTTGGTTGAATTTTCTTCTGTCGCCGTTGCCAGATAAGCCAATGCATCAGCATGCCGGTTATCTCCCCTAAACAGATGTACAATCTCCACCTTCGAGAATTTTGCTACACTTTTCTTCAATGCATCCAAGTACTGCATCATCTTCCCAGTTTGAGCTCTATATGTTCCGTAGAACTGTTCCACCACCAATTTCGAGTTCGTGAAAACCGTTACCTCCTTTGCCTCCAATTTCATCAATACTTCCAAGGCTTTCAGTACTGCTTCGTATTTTGTCTCATTGTTGGTAGCCGGAAAAGCTAAGTTTTCTGCGATCTCAATCTTTGTGTCCTCTGGAGTTACCACTACTATCCCGATTGCTGATCTTCCTTTATTTACTGATCCATCTGTGAACACCTTCCATCCCTTTACATTCTTCCAGCCGGTATCCTGAGTTTCTAGAGACTCGAACTGCTCTTCCTCTTGTATCTCTGCATCCTCGGTTATATCCTCCACTGGGAAATCTGCCAAGAAATCCGCCAGCACTTGTGATTTTTCCGCCTTCTTGGGCTCATACTGAATGTGATATTTACTTAATGAAACTGCCCATTTTTCCATTCTCCCAGAATGCTCGATTTTTGGCATTACTTGATTGAGAGGGAGGTTTGAAACCACTGTCAGACTATAAGCTTCAAAATAAATTCTTAACCTTTGAGCTGCAAAGAGTAAGGCGAGAGCATACTTTTCCACTCTTGAATACCTTGTCTCTGGTGAAGTCATCTTTTTGCTGAGGAAATAGACCGGGCTCTCCTTTGAGGCCTCTCTTCTAGTTAGGACTGCACTTACTGCAACGTCTGATACTGCCAGATAAACATAGAGTGTCTCCCCCGGTAACGGCTTTGATAGAACTGGTGGCTTACTCAGGTATTCTTTCAATTTCTGGAATGCTTCTTCGCATTCATCATTCCAAGTGAAGGATAAATTCTTTCTCAAGAGCTTCAGAATTGGCTTGCATTTATCTGTGGATCTTGATATGAATCTTCCCAATGCTGTAATTCGGCCAGCTAGTACCTGTACTTCTTTCTGTGTCCTTGGTGATGTTATATCTGTGAGTGCCCTGATCTGCTCCTGACTAACCTCTATCCCTCTCTTTGTCACAATGTAACCAAGGAACTTACCAGACTGTACCCCAAACGTGCACTTCTCTGGATTGAGCTTCATGTTAAACTGCCGCAATGTTTGAAAGGTTTTTTCCAGGTCTCTTAGATGATCATCCGGCTCCTTGCACTTGACCAACATATCATCAATGTAAACTTCTACTGTCTTCCTCAGCTGACTTTCGAACATCATCTCTACTAGCCTCTGGTAAGTAGCCCCTGCATTCTTCAAACCAAATGGCATTTTAGTATAACATAACGTTTTCTTACCAGCATAGAAAACAGTTTTCTCTTGGTCTGGTCCATATAGAGGGATCTGGTTGTAACCGGAATAGCCATCCATGAATGACAATAATCCAAAGCCTGCTGTTCTGTCCACTAACTCGTCTACCCTCGGCATGACGTATCTATCGTTGGGGCATGCTTTGTTTAAGTTCGTGAAGTCTATACAGATCCGAACCTTTCCGTTTTTCTTCGGTACCGCCACTATGTTAGATACCCATTCTGGATACTGAACTTCTCTTGTTATTCCAGCTAATTCCATCTTTTCGATCTCCTGTTGTACTGCTTCTACCAATGTAGGTTTCATAGTTCTCACTTTCTGTGCAACTGGTTTGAAATTTGAACTGACATTTAACTTATGACATGCTATATCTGGATCGATTCCTGTCATATCATTCATAGACCAAGCAAATACATCTATATTAGCTTTTAAGAATTGTAAAAGGTCCTTCCTCACCTTCGAATCCAAGTTTGTTCCCATGTAGGTGATCTGTTGACCCCCTACTTCATTGAGGTTGACGGGTTCCGTTTGTTCTTCTGTCTTTAAAGCTTCACGCGGGAACCCGTCACCCTCCTTCTGTCGTTGCTATGCAGGGACAGATGACGACCCAGCACCTGCCGTGCCATGTCTCATACTTTTTACTGTTGCTATCTTCAAATTCTTGGCCATAGCTTGATTACTCCTTATCTCATATTGCCCGTCTTCAGTCGGGAAACGGATTTTCTGGTAGTAACTTGACGGAATTACCTTCATGAGATGAATCCACTCTCTCCCCAAGATTGCATTGTACTCTGTTGGTGCATCTATGACCACAAATCTTGACATGACAGTTCTGGTGTGTGCTGTAACCGGTAAGACTATCTCTCCAACTGGCCGTACTGCTCCCCCATTGAATCCGTAAATGTCTCCCGGCGAATCTGTCAAGCTTCCTCTTTCTAGTTTCATTTGATCCAAGCCCCTGGTGAACAGAACATCTACTTCACTTCCACAATCTACTAACACTTTCGTGACATTCCAATTTCCAATGAGTATGGAAATGACCAATGGGTCATTGTGTGGTGTGACTATTCCTTTGAGGTCTTCCTCTGAGAACCCAATCAGCTCACTCTGATGCACTGGTTTGCCATTTCACATGACTGGTACGGCTCCCACTGTTTGCAAGTCTTCTCTTATCTGCATCACTCTTCGTATCTTCCTTCTGACCTCGTTCATAGACTCTCTTGCTCCTTCCAAGATCATATTAACGGTCCCTCTGACCTGTATCTCTGTTCTTGCTTCCTCCTTGTTCTTTTCCTCTATGAATTCCCTTAAATGGCCCTCCTCTATCCATTTCCAGATCAAGGATTTGAACTCATAGCAATCTCCAGTAGGGTGATTGTAAGTCTGATGATACTCACAGAAAGGCTTTCCCCTGACTGTCCTGCATCTTATCGACGGCTCCTGGAAGTACTTTCTTCCCCTAATTCTCTTCAAAATTTGATCCAGCGACATAGTGAGTTGCGGTAGTGGCTTCGGTGGTGTCAACTTTCTTGGTGAAGTATCTCTATCCTCCCTCCTTTCTCTTTTGTCGTGACCTTTCGACCCATCTTTGTTTCTCCTAGTGCCGGAATCTCTTGGTGGTGAATCATTTCGTGAGCTAGCTTCTCCTTTCTTTCTTTTTTCCGCCACCGAGTTAACGGATGCCGATAACACTTTAGGAGCTCTCCGTGATGCTATGTCTTCTAATCTGATGTATTTCTCTGTCTTCTGAAAAAGTTCATCCAAAGTTGCCATCCGTGATGACACAATTGAGTCATATGCTGGAGACTTCTTATTTATACCTTTCTGAAATGCTACCACAGCTGTTCTTTCATCTACTCCGCCATCTGTTCTCAAAATCTCATTTTTAAAGTTAGTAACAAACTTTCTGAGAGACTCACCTGGAGCTTGTTCCAAATCAAATAGTGACGCTATATCTGCAGCCTGTCTTTTCTGATGAATATAATGTTTGACAAACATTTCACTGAGCTGAGCAAAGCTTGATACACTCCCTGGTGATAAGCTGAGATACCAGTCTGTAGCGTTATCCTTCAAGCTGCTAGGAAACAGTCGACACCACATTCCGTCATACTGACTCCCTTCCCAAGCCGCCATTTTTTGCTTGAAATTATTCAAGTGCTGCACAGGATCAGTTGTTCCATCATACTCATTAAACTTAGGAGGTTGAAACTTACTTGGGAACCCGTGACGGTAGCACACTTCGGCTAATGGCCTCTTGCCCAATCTCTCCAGATCCTGGGTCACCTCTATGTTCTTTCCCTTGGTCTGCGCCCTCATGTCCTCTTGAACCTTGCATATCATATCGAAAAGTCTGGTGTACTGATCTGCCGCCGGGATCTCTTCATCATTCACCCCTTCCCTTCGATTCCCTTCGCGAGCTCTTACCCCCGATTCACCTGACCCTTCTTCTTCATTCACTCTTGGGCCCGGAATCCGACGCCTTGTTCCTCCTTCCCCTTCTCCTAGTATTATTCTCTCCATTGGTCTCTGATGGTTTTCATTTCTGACTGCTTCGTTCTCTCCCTCCTGAAGATTTTGACGGTCCATATCTTCCATCCTTCTTATCTGCTCCCTCAGTCTTAAGTTCTCTTCCCTCAATCTGCTTGTCTCTTCTTCTCCCTCTTGGAGAGTTTGAGGATGATCAACTTGCGGAGCATCTCCAACTGCTACACCTCCGAGATATGTCGACGATCTAGTTTGTGTTACCATTGCTCTCTATTTTCTTCTTTCAACCTTCTTCTCCAAAACCCTAGATCTGGAAGCAGCAAAACCAAGCCCTTCTTCTAGCGCCAAATGTAAGCCCTCTCCTTGATGAGCTTAGCTGAGTTCCTTACTGCTTCACCGCTACTACCTGCAATGACCACCGGACAATGACCGGTGGATAAAGCTCCAACGATCAAGTCAGTAAGCGGCTAGGTTTAGAAAATAGGTTTTAGCAAGGAATGAACAGTTATCTTTAGCGAACCCTAACCTGATCCTTTTATAGCAATATTCACCGCCTTCCTAGAACCATAGGATCCCCCTTTGCATCCTATGGTTCTCTTATCTCCTACGTGTTTCATTCTCCATCACATACTATAAAGTGAATGCTTGACAGCCAGATATCACGTGCTCTATCCGTGGTACTCTAGAATGTTCTGAACTCCGATTGGATACTTCCCGGTTTTCTCTCTTTATCTGGCTCCTGTGTCCTTAACGTTCCACCTAGCGTGGTTTGGTACTTACAAGGAGTTCAAGCAGCAATCTGCAAAGGGATCGAGCTACAACTGAGCCGGGTTGAAATTGAAACGGATAACAAAGGGGTGGCTGAATACCTGCAAGGGAAGTCTGGAAATTTGTCTTGGTCTGGCACATCAATCTTGGATCAAGCAAAATATCTATCTAGTTATTTAAATTCTGTTGTTTTTAAATTCTGTTTTAGAGCGAGTAATGCATCAGCTCATATCCTTACTGCAAAAGCTGATGTTAGCTCTTCTATTGCTTGCTCTTATGTTGTTCCTCCAGTCTGGCTGCTTCGACAGCTCGAACTTGATATGCTTATTTGTAATATGGTGAACCTTTAGCCTATTCTAATATATATCTCTGATTATTAAAAAAAAAAGGTTCCAATTTTAAAATACCTATCCTTTAGCACCAATTTTCCACATCGTGCAATAGATATTGAATAGAGTGCATAACAAGATTGTGCAAAACATAGAAAAGAGAGATGGTTAATACTTACTTTGGATTATAAAGACTTTTCATATTACCAAATCATTTATGATAAAGAACTATATTTATTGGCGGGCGACTAAGACATTTTCAAAAAGTCTTGTAATTCCCTACCTTTCTCTTTTCCTATTGAATAGTGATGATTCCATATATGTCTTTGATCAGTTCTTTGAGAAACTCCCTCTTTTCGTTCAGATTGAGGGATAAATTTGTAAAATATGAAAACGATTACTTAGTATGATAAATATAGTTTGGTTAGACCAATTGTAGAAATGTGAAGAAAAAATACATTTTGGTACCGTTTTCATTTTTTTCAATGAACATTTTGGGATTGTCAGGTTCACCATTCACTAGACGAATGTGAGCAGTGGCGGAGCTACGTTATAACTAACTGGGGCACGTGCCCCAAGTGATTTCTAGATAGAAATTGAATATTTTTAATTTTAAACAATTACACAGTTAAATACGTGCCTAAAATCTTTTTCCTAGTGTTAGAGTATATAACAAAGAATCCGGAAACCAATATCTTTTTAATACGTGCGTTCCTAATTAGAGCATCTCTAATGGGTCTCCCATATTTAGCCTACACATGGGACGATTTAGCCTCCACGTAGGTGCCAGCTCCTTTCCTATCACTTTTTTTAGCAGGTCTTCCATACCTATATCAGGGGTATCCCTAACGCGTTTCCTATTTTTTTTGCCAAATTTTTATCTTCCACGCTGGTGCAACCAGCGTGGAAATGTTTTTCTGTTCCACGCTGGTCCAACCGGCGTGGAAGACTTGGGCTTCGCGTGGTTGGGCTTGGGGGCAGTAGCTGGGCTGGGATTGGGGAATAAAAAAAATTAAAAAAAAGGTTCCACGCCGGTTTGACCTGCGTGGAATAAAAAAAAAAAATGTTCCACACTGGTCCAACCGGCGTGGAAGACTTGGGCTTCGCGTGGTTGGGCTTGGGGGCAGTAGCTGGGCTGGGCTTGGGGAATAAAAAAAATTAAAAAAAAGGTTCCACGCCGGTTTGACCTGCGTGGAATAAAAAAAAAAAAAAAAAATGTTCCACGCTGGTTGAACCAGCGTGGAATTAAAATAATAATAAAAAAAAAGTTCCACGCTGGTTGAACCAGCGTGGAACATTTTATTTTAGCAATTCCTATAATCCTATCTTTGGTTCGATTTTGGACGAAGTTTTAGCAGACCGGCCCACCACATCCTACGTGGATAGCCGGCTGCTAAAATTATAGACGACGCGTTAGGGAATGGTTTTTTTCGGAATTCCTATAATTTAGATTATAGGAGACCCATTAGAGATGCTCTTATATTGGAGTAGCTATGATCCTGTGCACTTACTATAAGTACGTATCTAGTACATCCACCTCTAATAATGATCCATAAAATTAAATTATCCTTAAATAAAGGGCAATTATAGGGTGTTTCTATTACTTCTAATTAGCTTTCAACTTAACTTATGGCTAGTTGGCTTATTTGCATGGTGAGACCACACCAGTCTGTATGTTTATAGTTGAATGGTGGTGCGATGGTGGTGCTCATTTATAACATTCTCACAATCCCACGTTATTTCTTAAAACTCATTCAAAAAATCAAAAAAATTAGGTCATTCTGACACTTTAAACAAAAAAATTCCTTACTTTTATGCTAAATGAACAATCAAAGTTGAGTATGCTGTAATGAGGTTGTTAAAACTTATATTCAAAACAATAGGTCAAAAATAATGCTTCAATTAAGATTTTCATAGACGGGATATGAGCCTATGTAGTTTGTAATAGTGCCCCAGGTGAGATAAATTTCTGGCTCCGCCACTGAATATGGGAGAAGTCCTTAACTAGACGAATGAATATAGGGCAAGCCATCCCAAATTTTACTTTCTGAAGAAAAAAAAATTACCTAACAGAAATCTTGAATTTTAGAGTTGGCTCAAGTTTGTCTTTTGAGTCAAAACACCATAACATGTTTTTTTTTTTTTCCATTAAATAAAAGATAAGGGAAAAAACATAATAAATAAAATAAATAAAAATAACTTTGAAAAAAAAAATTTACAAAAACAAAAGGAAACATGTGTAACGAACCAGTATTGTTTCATTCATTTTACTTTTGATACTTTCGGGTTTCTAGCACCACAAGCAGCTGGACTTCTCAGGAGGGTACAAAAAGTGATGAATAGCAATGTGATGACGACGGGTTCCAATGAATATGTATTTCGTAGGATTGGTTTTTCCATTCAAAAAGGGCTTGCAACACAGTTTGTAGCATGTTTGTCCTCTAACTTTGTATAATTCCTCAATTTTTTATCAAAAATAAAATAAAATACCTAACAAAAATCTTGGATTATAGAGTTGGTTCAAGTTTGTCTTTTGAGTCAAAATACCATAACATGATTTATTTTACCAGAAACATTTTCTACAAAAATATGATACCATTAGTAGATCGTGAGATTCAGTGTGCGATTAAGATCCATTCTTACTGTTGGATGATGTTAAAATGGACGAGATCTACTCTTTCATTAAACCTTGATATTCGATCATTAGATTGTTCTAAACAAGAATACTGGCAGATGGATTCAAAACTTTCAGATTGTTTAATGTATCCAACAGTTGGTTCCAATTTTGATGTTAAAAGTTTAAGTTTAGTTTTGCATAATATACTAACCTGCAAACAATAAGTAATATTAGAGCTATTAATTAGAGATCCCCCCCCCCCCCCCCCCCCCACCTTAGGCCTGTAAAATGGACTGGGTAGGGCTAGCCCGATCCTTGAACCCTCGAGCCCTCACACTTTAAGGGTTGGGCCAACCCTACCCTAAAAGATGATGAGGGTCGGGTTAGGGCGGGCCAACACAAAAATTGTGAAAACCTCACCTACCCTTAGCCCTTTATTTTAAAGGGTTGAAGGCCGGGCTAACAGGCCCGGTTGTTAGGGTCGATACATAGAATTATGTTTTACTTGAAAAAAAATATGCGATCATGTTTTTATTAATATCATTTTAATATTTTTGAAAATACGTATAATATGTTTCAATTCTTAAATGTACAAATATATTTTTTTCACCATAAAATTTGTTATAGTATATGATATTATTTTATCCAAGAGCATTACAATTAATAAATACAAAGAACTCGTAGTTAGATGTTATCTTATTACTAAAATTTCAAACTTCAGAAATTTAATCCTAAATTTATAAAATTCTAGCATGATAAGTATAAAATACACATTTAAATTAATAATCTAATTACCGTTTATTGCATGCTCAATTAGGGGTGGGCAAAAAAACCGAAAACCGAACCAAAAAAACCGAGTCAAAACCGAGTTGACCAGAAACCGGTCAAGACCGAACCGAAACCGAATCGAACCATATATTGGTCCGGTCTCAGTTTCTATTTTTATAAAACCGAGGGAACCGAACCGAACCGAACCGAATTACATGGATATTGGGCTTTTCTTCTATTTAGTACTAGATTTGGTTTGATTTGGTCCATGTCTTATTTTGTTTAAAGCCCAAAACTTAAGAACAATCTTTAATATTTTAGTGGACTAAAAGCCCAATAACAAAAGCCCAGAATCGAGTTTCGAACCGAAACCGGACCGACTATATTTGGTCCGGCTCGGTCCGGTTATATTCAAATATTTTCGGTCTATGAACCGAAACCGAACCAAAAATTTAAAATCGGTTTGGTCCCGGTCCTATTACTTTTTGGGACCGGACCGGACCGTGCCCAACCCTATGCTCAATAATGAAATAGATGGTTCATAAAAAAAATATTCTATTGAGAATCAATTTTTTTTTAGTTATATAATAGTTTGATAATATTTGATAAACATTTGATAATATCATATAACTTAAACAAAAGTGACGTTTATGTCTAACTGGAAAAATCTTTACGATTAAAACTCTAAAAAAATGTTCAAATTTTGATATATAGAGAAATATATTAAAAATTATACATATATTTATAAGGGCCGTAAGAGGGCTTTGAGAGGGTTAATTAAGGTCGGGCTAAGGGTAGGGTCTAAGATTTCCAAAGCTAAACCCTAACCCGACCCTTAAAATGAGAGGGTCGGGCCGGCCCTACCCTAAAAATCATAAGGGTCAAGCTTTAAGGGCTTTTTTCGTTGAATGGGTCGGGCGGGGCGGGTCGGGTTTAGGGTCAAAGGGCCATTTTTACAGGCCTACCCCCCCCCCCTCCCCCGAAAAGTTTGGACTCTTTGAAATACCCCCACTCCCCCAGATTTAAGTTTCATTAGAGATACCCCCCAGATTTTGGTTTCAAGTCAGTCAACCTAGCCATTCATCTGTGTTTGACTAGTCTTTATGTATGTTGGACGAAAATACTCTTCCTTCATTTTAAACTTAATCCTAGCCAGCAAAATTATTAACACCAAAATTTATCCACACCCAACAAAACTTAACTACACGACCACCACCACTACATCTATTACACTACCACCACCATCACCAAATTTTGATAATTTTCATTGTTTGAATCTAATACACCACCACTACCAAAACTCTTAACAAAGCCTAATTTAATTCACACCCAACAAAACTTAACCACACCACAATGCCATCACCACTACATCTGTTATACCACCACCACCACCACCACCATCTATTACACCACCAACAACAAATTCGATTTTTTTGAAATTTAAATAAAAACTCTTGAACCCACATAAACACCAACTTTTCCATTATCTTCTTCTTTGAGTTCTTTATCTTTGATTGGGTTCTTTTACAATACCCCTACCACACCCATTAACAAAAAATCTCAGCTCAACTCTACCACCACCGCCATCTTCGACGACGAAATCAACCCCACCATTATTCAAATAGCATAAATTCATGTTTATGAGAAAGAGATAGAGAGAGGGGGATAGAGAAAGAAAGAGAAGAAATCTTAATGGGGTTTGAGAATTTAAGGTGTTTAATTTGAAAAGGGTTGGAGAAAAAGAAGTTCTAACCATAGGATTAGATCTAAAAGAGTTAAATTTTGATGAACGATTAGGATTGGATCTAGAGTTTATATGATGTGGCATATTTGGTGATATAGTTGGATGACTAGGATATTAATATTAGTTAAATTAAGAGAGGGGTATTTTTGTTAATATCAAAAAAACACTAGTCAATGGCTTGGTTGACTAACTTTAGATAGGAAAGTGGGGGGTATCTCTAATGAAACTTAAATCTGGGGTGTATCTCAAAGAGTACAAACTTTCCTGGGGGGGGGGGGGGGGGCGTATATCTAAATAGCTTGCAATATTACTATAAAAGTAATATTTGATTGTGAATGAAAGACAACATACATAGACAATATATAAAACATTCTAAAGCAATACTTGCATCAAAATCTAACACAAAACTATGATATCATAGCGCATAACATGAAAAAGACAAATAGCTCCCAAAATATACTTCATCTTCTTTTCATTCTTCAACTTTTCCTCAAGTTTCTCAACCTTTTTTCACAAGTTCTTCATGTTTTTCATAAATCCCCAATGTTCTTGGAATCTTTTAGATCGGGTGGTTTTGTGAGGTTTTAATTTTGTGGGGAAGGTGAATAGATTTAGATTTGAAAGTATTATTTATTTAGAAAGAATGAAAGGAAATTCGTGTCCATACTGAGGTGAGGTGGAAATTTTTATTACTAGTGATAACCCATGCTGTTGGCACGGTTATTTTAAGGTTTTTATGTAATCTTTTTATATAAACATTGAGTTAATTTGAAAGATTTTTTTTAATTTTTTATTTATAAAATATCAAAATAAAATAAAATAGGGTGTATATATTCTAATTTAATTTGTCTTTTAGATATAAGGGGATGAAATAAATAAATTGGAAAATGGTCGTATTTCTTTTCTATGGATTTATCCACTCCACCCCCCAAATGCACCTTGCATTGGAAATGTTCTAACAACATATACCGGATGAGGTGAAGTACTGAATTCATCAACTTGCAAAATGTTTTAACAAAAACAACGAACTATGCAGATTGGGATCCATGGCTAATTGGGCTTACTTTACCGATTGTTTTTTTTTTTTACATGGGACTATGCGAGTCCATTATTTCTCTTTCAATCTCAGAAAACTAATACAAATCAAACCCGAGAAGATCACGACGTATTTTTAGGAGAAGATTCAGTTGGGAGTACATTTTCGCGGCGTGCAATGGAAGTGGATTGTACTAATTTACGAGTTAGTGTTTTTAGTGTTTTTTTTGGTTGGCTCATTTTCTTAAGTCAAACTTACTAGATTTAAAAGAAGTAAAATTAAGTTTGGGGTATATGTTCGGTTTAGTGGAATCTAAATTCTAAGGGATTTTTAGACTTAACCCCCCTATTTTGGTCACGATTGGATTAACACCCCCCCCCCCCCCCCCCCCCATTTGTCCAAAGATCCATTTGTCCAAAGATGGACTTTGCCACCCTTCGTCTCCCTTCCGTCTCACTTAACGTCCAACCTTAAATTTTCTAACCTAAATGCCCCTAATTCAAACCTTCTTTTTCACCAGTCCAAATCTCTTCTTCTCTCTTTCTTCTAACTATTTCTTGTCGAAAAATTACTATTATCTGCGCAAGAACTACTACTGCAAATAAAACCCATTTAATCCATACTGATTGGATTAAACTCAATGCCTTGTCGACCGGTTTCAATAAACACCCATTCAATAATTGAGGTATTTAGTGATTGCACCCCAAAAATTAATTCAAGTTTGCAAGACCTCCCGGTTTTCAAATAGTTTAGCGTTGACCCCTTTTTTTACCTTTTTTTTGTCTATAATGGCAATTTTGCTGTAACGACCCGACCTATATCACCACCGATATTGTCCCCACTTAACCACTGCGGACATCCGACAATGTGGGGTTTTATTGGGCAGCAGCCTGCTTCCCATGAGGCCACCCATCTTGAGACTACTCCCACCCAAGCACGCTTAACTCCGGAGTTCTTTCGAATTCCGGAGCCAAGTGAGCCCAAAAGGCCTCGGTGATTATATATGACGGATCTATACCTATATTCCAATGTCAGGACATCCTCCTCTCATGTGCTGTAGGACCCACTCCCTCCACAAACCACCTGCCGACCCGGGGTGTTACATTTGCCCTTAAGTTAGTGTTTAGCATTTACCCCCTAAACTTGAAAACCACCTTCCAATGCCACATCACCACACCAAAGTGGTTTTAATGCCAACCATTGTTTCAAAAAATACGTAACTCGAGGAATATCAACAACTCATAAAGCAATTTCAATAATAACTTGTAACACACATCTCGAGGCAAATCTTGTTAATAATTTAATACTTTCAATTTGATGAAATGAGTTATGATTAGTTTCTATTTCTTAGTTTTGCTTCTTAAGATGCCATTGGTGAATGGGCAAGATTCTCTTCAACATTCTTTTAATGGGGTTTGAGAAATTAATGGTAAAATTAAAGTAAATAGATTGGGTGTTAATCTATTAGAAAGAGTTTGTGTAAAGTTTAGATTGGTGTTGCTATGTTATCCTCTACAATTTTAAAATATCAATGGTGCATTGATGATGAATCCCATTCATGATGCCTGGATGTACTATTTTCGGATTTTATAGGGTATAGCTAGAAGGAGATATATAAGTTCCATCAGGAAGAAGAAATTCACCAATTTGTTTTAGTGTTCAACCAAAATGGGTTACCACAAGGGTATTTCTAACCGAAATTTAAGCTATAGACGGAAGAAGAGACGAAAGGGAGACAGAGGGTGGCAAAGTCCAATTTTGGACAATGGGGGGGGGGGGGGGGGTGTTAATTCCAATCATGACCAAAATAGGGGGGTTAAATCTAAAAATCCCAAATTCTAGGAAACTCACTAGATTTCAGGATCTTATTTCGGTGGGTGTGTATCAAGGTTTATGGTTTCTATTTTTGAAATAGTGAATCCAATTTCCACAACTAAGTGTATAAATCCATCTTATTGTTTATCTTTTATCTTTATTTTTATTTATTTTTTTGATAAATTTTCGCTTTATTGAGAAAATATCAAGGAAACAAAACAAAAACAATTTTGCACATCGAGAGAGATCCTCACCGGGACAGAACTGAGAAACAGAAGAAGTAAAAGAAAGGAAATAACAGAAAACCGCTTGTTCCCTAGAGCAAACAATGTTAATCTAACCATGGTCAATATGGTTATCCCACCCTAAGAGGATTTCACTGAAACGGGCTCCCTGCCTCTTCCCGATTTGATACCCGGGTCAATATGGTTATCCCACCCTAAGAGGATTTCACTGAAACGGGCTCCCTGCCTCTTTCCGATTTGAGACCCATTGCCAAAGCAACCCCTTCACCTCCAATCTTGCCTGATATAAGCTCTTCTGTTTCCCCCTGAAAATGAGTTCATTTCTTGATTTCCAAGTTACCCAAATTACTGCATATGGTGCTAGTCTCCACAGAATATTACCCAAATTAGTTCCCTGAAATTTGGGCCAATTGACGAGCCAGTCTTCAATGGACACTGCTGCTCTAGGATTTGGTGTTCTCATGAATGTCCTCCCATAACTCTAACACCCAATTGCAATCGAAAAAAAGATGGTTAGTTGTCTCAATACCATTATTACACATTGGACATCTATCATCACTACAACAGAATTACTCTGTTGCAACGGAACTTTTTGCAACGTTCCCTATTAGTTGCAAATGCTAAGTATTTGCAACGTTTACACTAATAAAATGGTGTGTTTGGTTATTTATCATTGCCAATCATTTTTGCAACGTTTTGTGCGTTGCAAATACGAATATCTAATTTTAATATATATAAAATTTCAAACATTTAAAATGAATAATTAAGCATTTGCAACGAATTATATAGTTGCGATTATAAAATATTATTTGCAACGCTTATTTAATAGTTGCAAAAGAATATTTGATAAAATAATTTTAATTAAAATACAAAAACATAGTTGCAACCATTAGTTTCGTTGCAATTGTCTTGTATTGGCAATGAGTTGTTCTGTACTTCTGTTGTTATTAGTGGTATATTTTTGCAACGATTTTAACGTTGCCACAATTACATATACATTACCAACGTTTGTTGGCGTTGTAATATTATAAGCGATAACAACGTTTTCGATAAAAGTTGCTAGAGATTGCACCTTAACAAAAAAAACTGTTAAGTATTAGCCACGCAACATTTTGCAACACTGGAGCAATGTCTGGTTTTCGTTGCAATTGACTCTTTTGCAACACTCTTCTTCGTATTTGCAACGTATATAAACGTAGCAAAAAACTTTTTTTGTAGTAAGGCATCATCAATAATCCCCATACTTTTCATTCTCAATCTTGTTGGAATTCTCTCCAGAATCAAGCACCACAAAAATATTTTGACCTTTAAGGTCACTGGAACACGCCAAACAATTTTAACATTGAACGCAGCCACTTGTGTCTCCCTTCTTGTAATTTCTGCAAATAAACTAGTCACCGTAAGTAACCCTTGTTTCCCCCACTTTCAAATCCATTGGTCTTCACCATCTGAGATCATAAAATTGTTTACACAATTCTTCAAGTTGTTCACTGCTGGTGCCTTCCTATCATGCGGTGTTCGACGAAAAGAGAACTCCCACCTCTGACCATGAGCATCCTGAATGAAAAAATCTGGCATGCCACCACACCATTTTGATTCATGGATAGAGCAAAGAGGCGAGGAAACATTACTGCTAGTGGTTGTTCCTGACACCATAAATCCTTCCAAAATTGAATCCTCTGACCGTTCCCAAGATTGCATTCTATACCACATTTAACTAACTCTGTCGCTGACATAATCCCTTTCCAAAGATTTAAACCGTGTGACCCAATCACTTGGTTTGGCCACCATCTATTAATGCCCAGCCCATATTTTGCATCCACCACCTGCCTCCATAAAGCATATGGTTCATTACCATAGCACCAAACCCATTTACCTAACAAGGCCTTATTCATGTCTGACATGTGTCTATAACCCAATCCACCTTCATTCTTGGGCCTACAAACTTTGTCCCAAACAACCTAATGGATTTTCCTTCCCTCCTCAGAAGAACCCCATAAAAAATTGCAAACCAGTTTCTCGATTTCAGTCGCCACTAATATTGGAATTGTGAAAAAGACATCTGATAAATAGGCAGATTAAGCAGTGTACTCTTCATCAACACCGATTTCAGCCGCCACTGATATTGGAATTGTGAAAAGAGACATCTGATAAACAGACAAATTCAACAGTGTACTCTTCATCATCAGCATCAATCTTTCGGCCTTCAAAAGCAATTTTCTTCTCCAACCTGCCAGCCGGTTCTTTACCATAGTCACAATGCCATGCCAAACTTGTTTGCTCTTATACCTAGCTTTCCCCGATTGGCATTCCAAGGTATTTACTTGGGAGAGTCTCTGTTTTACAACCCAACATCCCTGCCATGTCATCTAGATCAAACACTCCCCCAACCTCCATAAGAGAGGATTTAGCCATGTTAACTTTCAAACCCGAGACAGATTGAAACATTAGGAGTAGAGCTTTGATAACCAATAGTTGCGTTCTAGATGTCACCGTTAAGAAAAGTGTATCATCAACGAATTGGAGCACCCCGATATGGCGACCTCCATCCGTAATTCTAACCACTTTCAGAAAACCCAACTCCATCGCTTTAAGCACAATTTTAGACAGAGTTTCAGTCACAATCACAAAAAGAAATGGAGAAATCAGGTCACCTTGCCGAAGGCCTCGTTGGCTTTTGAAGAAACCCACCGGAGAACCATTAATAAGATAAGAAAAAGACGCCGTAGAAATAAGAGTCCACATCCATCCTCTCCATTTAGTCCCAAAACCCAATCTCCGAAGCATATAATCAACGAAACTCTAACTAACGTGGTCATACGCCTTCGAGATGTCAACCTCACAGAGGATTCCCTTTTCACCATGTTTGATCAAAGAGTCAATACACTCATTCACAATGAGCACTCAATCCACCCCTTGTCTTCCCTCCATGAAAACACATTGAGGTTCTGAAATAACATTCACCAAAACCTTTTTCAATCGAGTCGTCAGTGCCTTTGAGACAATCTTATAAACACCACCCACCAAACTGATCGGTCGAAAATCTCCTAGGCTCGTCGCCCCTTCCTTCTTTGGAATAAGTGTCAAGAAAGTAGTATTATTATTATTCTTTCTATCCATAAACACAGAATTGTGGAACTCCTTCACAACGTAACTTTCATCAGATCCCCTTTAAACATTCCCCAACATCTCTTATAGACCTCAATGTGAATCCCATCAGGGCGTGGTGCACGGTCCCCCCCAATATCTCTAACTGCTTGTCTAATTTTATCTTCTGTAAACTCTTGTTCAATTTCAAGTGCTTGCTCATGATTATTACAATCAAAAGCAAGCCCATCCAGTCTTGGTCTGTCGCCAGGTTCCTCCTCAAACAATTTTTTATAGAAATCAATGATATGCTCTTCAATCTACTCCTTTTCATAAATCATTTGACCATCAATACAAATACTTTATATACTTTGCCCCTTCTTTTTGCATTAGCTAATTGGTGAAAATATTTCGTACAACCATCACCTTCACCTTTCCATTTAGCTTGAGATTTCTGCAGCCATGATATGCCCTCCTTCTTTAATAACCTGACGAGATCATTCCTCCAGCTCATTCTATCAATCTCCTCCTGAATAGATAAAACCCCTCAAAACTCCTCTCTTTTGTCTGCTTCATCGATTTTCCTGTTCATCTCTTCCAATTGAGAGTCCACCCTTTCGAACACTCTTTTGTTCCATTCCTTTAAACTGTCTTTCAAAGCTCGCATTTTCTTCCACCAAATGAGACTAGGCTCACCTTCAAAATGATAGGAATTCAACCACTCATCAATCTTCTTAATCAGATTCTTATCCTCAAACCACATTAGTTTAAAACGAAAATGAATTGGCCCCCTTTTCACTTCATCGCTTTTCAGCAGTAAAACACGATGGTCGCTATCATATCTAAAAAAAGGAATCTCTGCCACTCCACTAAAGTGATTACTCCATTCAGCGTCAATAAGAAACCTGTCAAGACGACTCATCCTGGGGTTTACCCCTCCGTCTGAGTAAGTGAACAGTGCACCATTGAGAGGCAAATCACGTAATGCTTGCCTACTCATAAAATCATCAAAAAATTTCATACTCCTCGTAATATTGCACCCTCCCCTTCTTTCATGGGCAAACCTTACTACATTAAAGTCACCACCAATCATCCATGGTAATGGACACCATTGACGAATACTATCAAGTTCATTCTCATTCTAGAAAAATAGATTTCTCTCCTCTGTTTGGCACCGCCCATAAACTGCAGTAAGTAACGACTAGAAACCATCCTCCCTCATTGAACATATAGCTGACAAAGAGAAAACCCCAACCTTACAATCCCCAATTTCGACCTAATCAGAGTTAGATGCTATCAAAATGCCCCTAGATCTCCCAATAGCCCATAATTTAATAACCTCCCACGGAAATCTCCATAAACCATCTATACACCCTTCATTCTCCTCTGTTACCTTCGTTTCCTGGAGAATTACGATGTCTGGATTGTGTTTTTCTACCAACTTACGAACACTATGACAAGTGCCTCGATTGCGTAAACCCCTACAATTCCAAGAGATTGTTTTAATCGACATCAGCACCACTTGAATTATGGTTCCCCAAATTACTTCTATTCCCCTTAATTGTAGAATCCACCATTGGAACATCTTCAAAATTTACATCCCTATCTCTCTCCCGCCTTTCATATACACAAATATTTCTGAACAAGTTGTCAACAGTTTTCCATCATCGTCATCAGAAATCCCTATCTCCCTCCCAATTGGGGAAGCCAACCATTGGAGCCATACCTCCAACTCCTCACCAGATTTACACTTTAATAAGTTGACTTTGAGATTCTCCACCACTTGTTTCTTTCTAAGATCGTTTGCCTCTCTGCTTCGCCTATCAACTTCATCTTCCAACGAGCATCTAACTCTCTCACTTTCTGTTACATCTCCATCACTAATGTTTCTCGAGCTTACTTGACTGTTTTCATCTTCTTCAAGCTTCTCTAGCATATCATGGATACTAACTTCCTTTGCCTTCCTGCTAATATGGGCCTCCATGAGCTCAAGTCCTAAAACCGGTCTCCTCTGACTCTTCCCACCATCCTTAAGGTTTATTGGATCAGGCCAAAGATGCCACTTGTTGCCATTTCGGAGCCCACAAAGTGAAAAAACTACCCCTTTGAGGGGATGCAATTGGGCCCAAACCCTGACTTCTCTTTCCCCACTGGAAAACCTTCTTTCTGAAGGTGGGTCTACTCTTTTAGACTTCATTGAAGTCCATGGACCTATCATTTTTCACCATCTCCCGCTGACGTAAAGGAGGGGGTGACTCAACAAGATTCCCTTGCTCCTGAGCTGGAGTCATTAACATTGACTCGCAAATCGTATGCTCTGGTCACACTCCTAGCTTCTTCCCTTCTTGATTCAAATTGAAAAACAAAATTCTCCCTATTGGCGGGAAAACCCGGTGGTCCCCCCGAGTCAGACTTTGCCACCACTTCAGCAAAGCTTCTTCTGACACACTCTTCAGATGGTACGCTGATGTGGGAGTCCACGTCATCTATCTCCACCTCCGAAACCACTCCCTCCACTGATTCCGGCCACTCCCAAGCTTTTTCGGTACCCTCAAGATCATATTCAGGAATGACTATGATGCTAAATCGAAGCCACCATCCGTAAGGTGCGCAAGTCGAGGCGTGGTCAAAGCCATACTCTCACCAATACGAACCCGTTGTTCGGAGCATCCAAAATTCAGGTTGTTCTCATCTATCTCCTTTGTTCCACCACATGCATCACCAATCGCTTTCACCACCTCCTTTGGGCGAAGGTGGAGGGGGATTCCTTTTAAGACCACCCACAGATTCTTCTCTCCCAAAGGAAGTACAGTTTGACCGCCCTCCACTAACGACCATCATCTGAATTTCACTACCTCCTTCTCCCATTTCAGTGGTCCATCCTCAAAAACCATTCCATGTTCTCCTCATCCCTCAAACAGATCACAACTTCTCCATTATCCATTTGCTTCACCTCTACCTCCCCAAAAGTTGTAACGAGCTTCCCTTCTACCCACTTCCAGTCCACTAAACCGCATGTAGCTTTCCCTATTATGACGTGATCCCACCACCAAGAATTTATATTACTACCTTTCTTCTCCACCTCCACTCTTGGAAGAACTACCCTGCAATTTGCTTTCACACTAAAGCTAGTGGGAGTCAGATTTCTCGGATCCCCCTATGCTGCAATCGAGGACCATCTCGTCGTAAGATTTGAACTGGTTTTGGTGCTACTAGTGGTCTCAGTTGTGGTTGAGGTATAGCCATCATTGACCTTTATTGTAACAATCCTTCTCTCTGAGTTTGAACCTGTCGGTGCTCTCTCCCCGGTGAGAACTCCACCAGATTCAACAGAACTTCACCCAAATCATTCCATCCTTTTTGCCTCTCTCCGCTAGGAAAGCAGATCATATCATATCCACGTCTACTTTTTGAACCATGAAATTGAACTTTAAGGACATCTCCCCATTGATTCCTGATTGCCTTCGCAAAAGCATGTTCCTTCAGATCTTCAAACTTCCATTCACCCACCTCCCCTTCTTCTATTAGACTTGCTTGTCGGAAAACTTTACCGAGCCACACCGTACCGCTCTTTTTTTCCCCAAAGATGTCTGAAAAACACCCCTTTTTCCACTCTCAACTATATCCCCACTCATCTTATCCTTTAAGTCGACAAATCTCACTAGGTCAAACGATTTCCCCTGAACCTGAATCAACTTCTTCACTCTACCCTTTGCCTTCTGGAAATCCCCCATACCTTAAGAACAAATTGCCACCACAGATTACTAATAAGTCACTGAGATCCAACCCAAAATAAAACCACTCATCGAGATCCCGTGCATTGGTAAAAACATCTGAAAGTCAGAAACCAGCTTCAATACTTCAAAATCTACCAATCAGAGAGCCTTAAGAACATGAAACTGTAATGGGGATTGTCCAGGATTCCCTCTCCCTTGGTCCTCCAGCACCATACCTTAAGTCCACCGAACTCAAACTCCCTGAACTCGATCGTATATCCCAAAGTTTTTTTGGGATTTTCTTTATAAACAAAAAATTCAATAAAAATTGATTTTTTTTATTATATATATACGGGCTGTCTAGGCTGCCATCCTTAGGATGACATCCATCTTGACAGCCCAACTAGTCCATTGATTCAAATATAATCTAAAGGTCTAGATTTATTTTATTATTGTAAGATAATTCATTAAGGGTACCATGATCATTGAACCTCTTTCTTCTCCATCTCTTCTAAAATAAAATTACGACTAGAAATGGAGACTTGAGAGAGATATTCACCGAGTCACCACCAAACTCAAACCTCAATGATAAAGTCATTTCTTTTTATTGTCAACCTAGATTTGGTTTCTGCTTAGGGCTTTCTCAATGTGACTGAGCATAAATGATAACTCGTAAATGGTTACTAATCAACCATCTGAATTATAACCCATATGAAAATCGAATTTAATAGAGAATAAAAAACTTTCAAGTTATCAATTTCTTTAAAAATTAAATTGATCTCTATCTCGTTTTAAGGTTCGAACTTTTCATACAAGTAATATATCTCCATCTCAAATCTCAATTTCTTTTGGCAATTTAGATCTTGGGTTTTTTCAAAAATCCAAAAGATTATAAATCTAAAATTAAGAAGTTGATTTTCAAAGAAATAATAAAAACGAAAAATTAAATTGGATTGATTTTTGTTTTCTGGTGACAGTAAACTTCAATTTTGAAGGTTATCGTGAAAGAAATATTTTTTAGGATTGTGTTGGTGTAGTGATAGAGATGAAAGAAGTGAATGGCAGAAATACCCTTATTGCTTTTAGCTATAACAAATGAATAAATCCAGACGGTTAAATTGTACTCAAACAAACGAGCTAGATGGGCTGTCAAGATGGATGTCATCCTAAGGACGACAACCTAGACAACCCGATATATATACAGGGAGGCTCTTATGCTGACCGTCCGCATACGGACTAAGCAAATATCACGTGATCTCATAACATTTATAACATTTGACGCTAATCTGGTTTCTCTCTACGGGTCCATTCAAACCCGGTTCTTTGCCCGTCTCCTCTTCTATCTCTTCTAAGAGCTGTGAATAACTGAACAAGACTCTCACCAAAAAAAAAAAAAAAAAAACTCAACTCGACCATACTATCTCAATCCCCTCGGCGGCTCCTCAATATACCTTCTTTTCTCTTATTCAAGCTTACAACAAACATTAATATCAACAAGTCTTCTCTCTTATCTCTATTTCAATTTTTTATTTTCAATTGATTTTGGACTTAACAGCCATGGGGAATTGTTGATGGTGTAAGAAAGAATGAAAACAAAATTACAAGAAATTGTTGATATACTATATTAATTTATTCAAAATAAGTGTTAATTCAAAATTGGTTCCACCATTGTTATAATGGATTCATGGTAACTTAAGATGGGTATCTTTATAAGAAATTGGCGATGGTGGGTCAGTGATTAACGGTGGTACAACTTCTGTGAATTAACAACAAAGAGAGTGGTGTTTGATGGGTATTGAGTTGTTTGTTCTTAATTTTTTTTTTTCTCTTTTATGGATTGCTCATGATTTATTAATGGTTAGTTACCATGAATCCCCTGGCGTTGATCAGGTGAATGCTCATGATTTATTAGAGAAGACTTGTTGATATTAATGGGATTGAGTATGCAAATACTAAATAGAAGTGTTAGTCTAAAATTCAGAAAATGGGATTTTTTTTTTTAATTCTGTTTAATGAATGAGAAGTGAGAAAGATGAACGGGAGAAAGAATCTGGTGGTTGGTTTACTTTAATGATTGGGTGTTAGTGATGTTGTCGGTCGATTACAAATCTGCGCAGAGAAAGAGCTTAACCGGGTTTTAATTAGATTTTTCCTTGACCCGGAAGATAACCACATTTATGTCTTTTTTTTTTCTTCTTTGAAATAGCTCGTAACTTTCCTTATTTTGTACAGTCCGTATGCAGACGGTCCGCATAAAAGCCTCCCCTATATATATATATATATTTTAAGCAAATAATTAGAGTTCTAACACAGATTGTGCTAACATATTGATTTGATTATGATGATAAGTAACTATTCGGCCAGGAAAAATCTAAGGGTTTGGTACAATTGTGGTAGCTAACATAGATTGGTTTCGATTGGACCAAGACTACAAATGCGATAGTTGTCCCAAGGATTCTGAAGAAATAATCCAATATACCACTAAGTACCAACAAACTAAGATAAAATTGTGATGTTTTCCTCAAATAGCAAATTAACCTTAGAGTGGTTTAAATAGAACTTGGAATGGCCTCTAGCATCGAACTTTTGATTACCCATTGAGGATGAGATGGTGTATATGAGATATTGGGCTAGAGTTAGCCGTGGGAGTTTGCTAGCACCGACTACTACCAAAGACTGAACTTCGACGGTGTTCCTAGTCAAGTACTACGTAGTGATGTATAAATACCTTTTACGTCAGAGTACATGTCACACCGATGAGGATATACAAAGGATCATGTACCCCAACCTCCCATTCCTGATGACCCATGGCTGTATTCGGTTGTTACTTCACTCAGCTTCCAGACGTATATACTAAATGTTTTTTTTTTCCTTTTCAAATGAGGTATTCCACTTTGGAGAATGTTGCAAGATTGCATATGCATGGTCAAAACTAAATGGTTTACAGCTTTCAAGTTGATAAACACATCTAGCTATATTAACCTATGATTTGATTATGAAAAACAAAAATAATGAAATTAAGGACAAAACATACTAAAATTCTTATTTGAAAAATAAACAAAATATTCAAAACGATTTTGTTAGAAGATTGTATCGAAACGAATTCTTGGGTTAAAGTCGCCTTTTGGAAGGATATTTAGAAATTGTTACCCAAACACGACACAAAGCTTCATCTTCTTATATTGTCCAAGTGACTTGTGAAGTTTTTTGTGAAAAAGATTGAGAAGAGTAGCAATATTTTGAGAGAATATGATTTTCGAAAGGATAGGTGCACTTCATACATGTATGCAGTGTATATTATATAGTTTTAGCACAAAATATTAGTCGTTTATGACCGTAGCAAAATTTTAATTTTATAGCCGTTGCATGACGGACGACATGTCACATGCCGTCCAGATATTAATTACACGGCAGACGGTATGTCACATGCCGTCTGTGTGTTTTTAAAATATTTATATACCATCTAAATGTTTTTAAAATTTGGAAGACATATCACATGTTGTCCGGTTTCTATCATCCACAGGTGGATTTTAAGGTGAATTCCCCCCTTTAAAAATCCACCTCTCTTGGGACATTATTTTGAGCAGGAAGGTGGATTTATCAACCCCACCTCCCAAATGCGCTTTGCATTAGAAATACTCTAATAGCATATACCGGTTGAGGTGAAGTACTGAAGTCACAAACTTGCAAAATGTTCTAACAAAAGAAAAAATGATAAAAAAATACAACATACTTTCACAAATTTTTACTTTATACAATGTATTAAAAATCACGCCAAAACATCAATGTACTTTGAAAAAAAATTCATATTATGCAATCTGTTTAAAACTGGCTAACAAACTGCTTACATGGCTAATAATTGTCTACGTGTATTTTTTTTAAAAAAAAAAACTTAAACAAAATTTCCAACACATCAAAAGTGAGGCACATGTTTCTCATGTGATTGACTCCCTTCTTCCTTATTTTAACAATTCGATTAAAAAAAAATGTAAAAATCCCCAAATTTGTAACCATGGTTTTCAAATCCCTAATTTAATTTTAAACCCTAGCTTCTATGTCTTCATCTTCCAGTATTAATTCTTCTCGTTCTTGTAGTTATGTGAAAATAATTAATTGAAATTAAAGTTTAAAGAATTAGAGAGAGAAGATTTAGGGTCAATGTTGTTGTGGAAGAAAAAGATGGAAGAATGTAGTAGTAACTTAGGGTTTCGTAGTTTCCTATGTTCGATATTTCCTATGAGAGAGATAAAAGCTAAAATAAAATAAAATACATCTATACATTTTTAATATTTTGACGCAAAATTGGACGGAATTAATGGAAGGTTTAGATGTAAACATCTGTTGACATGATCTGATGACACATTTGAAAGTAGATGTGTTAGTTTTACAACTCAACAAATACATATAGGGTGTGTTTGATTAGTGGGAATAATTGAAGTGGGAATTTTTACAGTTAAAAATATTCCCACATAAAATAATTCCCACTAATGGGTTGTTTGATTGGACACAAGAAATGGGGGAAAATTTTATGTGGGAAAGATTTTGGTTGTTTGATTAGACACAAAAAATAATTCCCAGGTAATATTTTTGACTGTTTGATTACACAAAAAATAATTACCTAGGAAAAACTCTATTTTTCATCATAAGCAATATATCCTTTAACACAACGATAAATCCAACCAACATATCTTTTAACACAACAATAAATCCAACCAACATATTCTTTAACACAACAATAAATCCAACCAACATATCCTTTAACACAACAGTATACCAAATCTAACAAAAAACAAATTCGTTAACACAATACACAAATCCAACCGCATATCAAAAGAAAAATGAAAGATCAAATCCATATATTGCACGTTTCACTACAAATCCATAACCATATACTGCGCATCTTCTTGTGTTTCAATCTTCTCCACAACCATCCCTACATCGTGCTTTTCAATCTTCTCCACAACCATCCCTTCTTCCTTTCATCACTTAAGCCAAGAAAGATCTCTGCAAGTTGAGGATCTGGCCCAAGGAGGTCCATGCCATCTAGTATGTCTTCTTCGGTCATATCCGGAAGTTGACTCAAAGCAAGCTCGATCTTGTCACACTTTTGTGGCCTTAGTGCTGCAGCTACCTCTTTTGCGGCCTCAACCATCCCCATCATCAAAACTCTCTCTTCATTGTCCTCTCTTGCCCAACGTTTTCTTTTACGTCTCTCATTAGGTGTCACAACATCTGCACTAGTAACCTCCATATCCTTGCGGTGAATATCTATAAATTCCAAACAAGGAGAAAACATCAAATTTATGTATTTGTACAATGCATGGGGCCACTATTTCTTAAACTATGGGGGTCAAAACTTGAACAAAATTCAATTCGTTAGCAAATAATCTGGTATCACTGTATGTTAATTTCTTGACTTGTGACAAATGGATGTTGAATACTGATCATGGGCATAGCTTCAACTAATAGCAAAATAGCTCACATGAAATTTTTGTTGACTTAATTACCTTAAAGAACAAGTTGCAGACAAAAAATATAACATATCAATGAAAATGTTTACTCACCGTGCTCAGAATTGTTAGAGTGCGTAGAGACCTCAGATCCTTCATAGCTACGAAGTGCTGTGACCTTTTCTTCTTTATATAAGATGTCCAAATCATCATAATAAGGTACGGGCCTTGAGCGATACCCTCTTAAATTAGGATTTGCCTACAAGTAAACAAAACACCTTCATTAATTTTGTTAACAGGTTACATTCTCTGAGAATATATACTATACTTTTCTTATATACTTTTCTTAATGTTATAATTGATCTTAGAGCAACTTCATCCAGACATTTATCTAATTGACTGTAATAAATAAAGTTCATCCAGTTCATACAGAAGTCTAGTTGGTTCATTGTGTCACATAGACAGGCACACAGCAGAGGTAGGCCTGTCAACTATCCAAACCGATCCATGATCCGAACCGATCCAAAACCGATCCAAACCATTATTTTTTTGTTTTGGATATCCATTTGGATTATTGGATCATTCCAAATGGTTTTTGGATATCCATTGTATTTTTGGATCGGTTTGGATAATTACACAGAAAAAACCGATCCAATCCAATATTGAAAAAAAAAAAAAGATTATAAATCTATCCAAAACCCACGATTCCATTCTCTTCGTCTTCTCAAAAATTTAATCCATCTCTCTTCCCAAACATTAGCTTTTCAACTCGCAAGAATTTTGATCAAATCAAATAACCCCAATTTGGGATTTTTGGTTAAATTCTTAAGATGAAGATTGAATGTGTTAATTGATTCAATTTCAATTTCAAACCCTGCTACTACTTATTGTTGTAGACGCATCTACATATCTAGCAAGCAGTGGACCAGGATTTGGTTTGTATTTCATCTCAATTGTATCTATTAGCTACTGGTAAAGGTATATATTATTATATTATTTAGGAAACATGGCTTGATGCAATTCTGTCAAAACACTAACCATTGAAGACTATCTGTGTTAAGCTACATCCATGACCAATGTGTCCTTCCTTGATAACTTTCTCGGTGCAAGGAAGCTTTCCTTGTTCCCATGATGGTTGTTTCCCTTGAAATAAGTTTGGGGTGTTAATTGATTTAATTTAATTTTTCAAACTTTTTACAAAATTAGAGGAGATTTTTATATTAAAAAAGAAAAAAACAATTCTATAATTAAATGGAGAAGAAAAATACAAAGTGGGATTTTTGGTTCGGATCGGTTCGGATCGGATATCCAATAATATCAAATAGATCGGTTCACTATCCAAAGAGTATGATCCATTCTATTTTGGATCGGATCGGTTTGGATCAAAAATATTTTGGATCGGTTTTGGATCAGTGAAAAACCAAACCAAACCGATCCATTGACAGGCCTAAGCAGAGGTAGATCGACCAAACACACAAATGTTCAAGCATCACAATTAAATAGTCCTATGAAACAAAAAATTACATACAGAAACATCTCAATAAATCCTAAAAATTGGAAGATATATAACAACAGATGTAAGACTGACAGTGTGAATGTGTATAATTCATACCCAGTAACCCTACAAGGCTACAACATGTATATTCTCAAGTCAATGCTTGAAAACAATCCAAATAAATCAATTATAGTGATGTTTGCAATTTTAATCAAATAGATCAATTATAATACCTCTATGAACTCTTTCCAAGCTTCGTCATCCGCTGTGAACAGTTGAGTGTTGGGATTCCAGCCAAAGCCGCTTTTTTTTTTGCATTCTCTAGCGTTCTTGTACTTGTCCCTCAAATATCTTGTTCTTGCACGAACATGATCAACTTTCACAGGCATGCCAGTACTTTGACAAACCTCTTGAGCAACGCGAGCTAGGGTATCACTCTTCCATGTTCCATCAAGATGCCTCCCACCTGTGAGGTATTCTTCCTTCAACACATGGACAAGACATTCGTCCATTTTGGTCGTCCAATTGATTCGAAGTTCAGAAGTCGTGCCTATATCAGATGAAAATTGGTCAACAACTTTTGAACAAATATGAAGCAATTTACAGAAAAACTTCACAATAATAATTTATATTCTACTAAAAGAAAAGACCAAAAATAGAAAATACGATCGGCTAAAATGTTTTCTAATGCTTTTTAATCAAAATAAAAAAGATTAAGAACAACTAAAATAGAAAAGAATGATCTAGCTAATATAGTAAAGAAAAATATGAGATCAATAAGCAAAGTCAAAATAGAAACTAGTTTCACAAAAGGGGGATTTCTCATTAATTCATCACCAAATTCACTTGAAACTTACAATTAGCTAAAAAAATCCTTCGTTAATAGAAAATTTGAACACATTATAAAATCCATAAATTTTAAACTACAAACGCATAACATCACAAACATAAAATCCACTTAAAACACAATAACAACATATCAATGTTGATTTCTATGTTGAAACTCTTCAAACATATCCAAAGACATAGCATCTCTTTTCGCAGTCCATAATGCACTTCTTTGAATAACAATATCTTCGTTATCTTCCTCTTCACAAACCTCTTCTTCATCTTCACTCTCACTTTCACTAGAATCATCATCACACATGTCACCTCTCCATCTCGTATAAAGTTGTGCAAAGCACAACAAGCAATCACTATCTTCTCTTGTGTGTCTATGTTATGGAAAGGGGTATTCCTCAAATAGGCAAATCTTTTCTTCAAAAGTCCGATTGTCCTCTCAATAACATTTCGTAACTGAGAATGATAGTAGTTGTACAACTCTTTTGCATTTCTAGCATGACGACCTTCTTGATCAGTTACATGATATCTCACACTTCGATATGGTGTAAGGAATCCACGCACATTTGGGAATCCAGCATCGGCAAGATAATACTTACCTATCAAGTTTAAAAGTTTTATTGTTAATCAATTTTTTCATAATAGTATAATTATATTAGTATAGGGTATTTATATACTACCAGTGGGCACCATTAACCTCCGTTCCCTAGGAGCAACTGCACTCCTCAACAAACGTCCATCATGTGCTGATCCTTCCCACCCCACCATTACATATGTAAATTTCATATCAAAAGTACATGCAACCAAGACATTTTGAGAAATAAACCCTTTACGATTTCGATAGCTTGGTTGATCAATCAAAGGTATATTTGCTGGGATATGTGTCCCATCAATCGCGCCAATAACATCCTATATTAGATAAACCACTTACTTTTAGCATCCTCAGTAAAGTAACTTAGAAGTATATATTTGGTTGCCAATTTCACGGACAACTCACCTTGAAGTGATGATGCCAAGGCTGCCTATAGCTTCCATCGGCTGGAGAATTATCTTTTGTGGCGGGTTTCACAACATCTTTATAGAGTTTAAGTAATGCTCTCAGAACCACATGAAAGTAATGACTGACTGTTTGGGTTGATCGAAAGAAATGAAGTTCAGAATTACATAGACGAGTATCATGACCAACCGTATACAAGAAAATGGCCACTTGCTCCTTCACTAACACGAAACGACTATCCACTAACCCATAAGAACGCAAGCGAGCACATAGTCGATTAAATGGGCCTATTTTTAGTCTTAGGTTTTTATGACAAATCCGATCACTCTCACTATACATTCTTTCAAGTATTGCCGACCTCTCTTGATCTCTATTTCTATAAGGACCCCTAAGAAACCTCCTCCTACGTAAACGACAATAGAGAATAGAAAAATTCATGAGGATAGTCATAAGAGCGGCAGCTGCACGTCATTTTTGTTCTAGAGTGGGCATTCCGTTATATGACTAAAATCCAAACAAAAAAAAAATTAAATAAGAACCAATTCACATTCAATGAAACAAAATAGATTTTCGTCAATTACAAAACACAAATTAAATGAAATGATGACTGTAGCTTCTGTGCAGGAAAACAGCTTGGAAAGCAAATTTATAAATGAGGAATCATCAATGAAAAAAAAAGTACTGTAATAATAGTCTATTAAACATATATAACATAAGTACTGGACTACTGGGTAGTGGTTACCTCTGTATTTGACTTGTAGACATTGTATAAGTAATTTGGTAGGATATCAGAAAAATGGAGCATCACACTAATGAGAAAGAAATGGATTTTATGGTGATCACCTTAGTAAAAATAGAAACCATCAAACATTTTCTCCTAGAGTGTCCTTACACTCGAGAAGTTTGGCTTCACAACTGCTATAATATCAGACTCACCTCCTTCCAATCTCTGACTTCTGAGAGTTGGATAAAACTGTGGTTTCTCCCCCCCACCCCCCCCAATCATTTGGACTACTGACAATGTTAAATGGTCTAGCACTTGTGTGACATTAACCTGGTTAATATGGAAGTCTAGATGCCTAACTATTTTTCAGAAATAAAAAAACCTGGCACCCTAAAACTGTGGCATACATGTTTGATGAACATGTGACACAATTTCTTTCTAAAAGATGCAATGAGATAAGCATAGACACAGGGAACTTATATACTGCAACTTGGATACATGATACCACCAAAAAGAAATTTTCTGAAGCTTAATGTTAATGCAAGCTTTGATTCATGTGTAAATCCAATGGGTATGGGATATGTTCTCAGAGATGATAAAGGTACTTTTATAAGTGCAGGTAACAAGCCTGGCAGAGCTGGAAGTGCACAGGAATCTGAATGTAGAGCTCTTCTGGTAGCCCTTCAATGGGCGCAACAACAACAACTGAAGCTAATTGAAGTAGAAACAAACAACAAAAGTTTGGCAGATGAACTAAATTAAAAACATCACTCGCTTTTCTGGTTGTCCCTTGCTATTATAGAACAAACCATTTTACTTTTCCCTAGTTTTGATGTAATTATATTTCAACATTGCTATAGGTCGGGAAATCATGCGGCTCACCTCCTAGCTCATCATACTGATCTGAGCTCCATTGTTTCTAAGACTTATTCTATTTCCCCTGACTGGCTCCAAAACCAACTGGTTAGAGACACTATGTTCTGTAACCTTATTCAAATAATGATATATATAAAAATGATTATTGAAAAAAAAAAAATCCAAATAATGATAATTTTTGTGTTTTGCTGGTGGTGAACAGATAGCAACAGTCGCGAAATATTCTCCAATTAAATTAAAACTTCAGTATTGAATACTTAACATATATCCTAATCACAAACGAAATTCCAATCCATTGTAACAAGGCATGTTTGCCAGCATAACAAATACTAATACTAGAAATTAAGTACTCCTGTACACTTGACACAAAAACACGCTAAAAAGTTTTCTTTATTTGACAAGCTTTAGTGAATTAATCCAAACCTTGACATGGTTTAACAAAATGGTAAAATTGCGTAGGTATTTTGGTGTTTAACAAAATGGTAAAAGAGAGAATATTAAATTTTTTGTCAACTCAATTTCTGCTTCAAGTCGCATGATCCACACTCCATCTACGACAAAAATGATTTTCACTCAAGATGCTATGAGGCGTGCAAGTACGCAAAATTATACACAAAAGACTACTTATTTAGCACGACGATAAGGACTACTTGTTTTTCGACACCAATAGTACCATTAGGATATCGATTCGTTTAGAATGTGCTAAACCACATAAGTATTGTATTTTAAATTTGTGGTGACGAAGATCAATAAACAATTCACAAATAAAAAATACATACCTTCTGGCTTCTCCTTTCGACTTTTTTTTTCCTTCGCCAGCTTAACCTAAAACCCCATTAACAAACAAAGAGAGATTCATTAGAGAAGATTTGATATACAAAAATTGAAACGTTCAAATTCAAGTTTAAAATTAATAACCCCTTTTATTTTTTAAACCTTCAAATCATTACCAGATCTATCAATAACCCACTTTCAAAAATCCAATTTTTATTCAAACCCACATTCAAAATGCACTCAAATCAATCTCATTATAGTAAGTGTAGAAACAGAGAGAAGAAGGAATGAGAAATCTAAAGCTAATATGATGAAGGTTCATTTAAGAAAAAAAACAATTTCATTCTAAATGAGAAATACAGAGAAAGAGAGTGATTTAGGGGGAAGAAGATAAGAAAAATCTAAACATATTTTTCATTGTATTCCATCAATCTAAAAATGGAGAGTTGGAGAACAAAATCAATTTAAAAAAAAAATCGAATTAATAATCCCACAATCAAGTCGATTTGAATCTATTCATTACCTTGATGAAATCCCTGCTTGTGAATGATGGAGGAGAGAGATGGTGCTTGTGAATGATGGAGGAGAGAGATGGTGCTTGTGAATGATGGAGGAAAGAGAAGAGAAAAGGGAGAAGAGAAGAGAAAAGAGGGAGAAGAGAAGAGAATAGAACGCAAAGGAGTCCGGGAATTTTTTTTAGGGGTGGGTCAGGGAATGTTTCGCGAGAAACATTTTTACATTGGAATTTTTACGCCCCCAACTTAACCAATCAAACGGATATCAGGGAATTTTGACGGTAATGTTTGACGTGGGAATTTTTCCCACGACCAATCAAACAGACCCCATGTAAGCAATTCGTTAGTCAATTTTAGATAAATTGTATAATGTGAATTTTTTTCAAAGTACATTGTTGTTTTGACGTGATTTTTAGTACACAGTGTAAAGGGAGAAATTTATGAAATTACAATCGTTGTATTTTTTGATTATTTTTCCTTGACAAAACAACGAACATGCAAAATGCAGATTGGGCTCCATGGCTAATTGGGCTTACTTTACCGATTGTTTTATTTTTTACGCGACTACGCGAGTCCAGTCCTCAACACACAAGACACTCTTTTTCATTTAGAGTTTGTCGACAGCGCAGTTATAACGGAGAGATTCCAGACCATCATCGTCCTTCATCTTTTAGCTGGCTCGCTAACCTTCTTCTTTTTCTTCTTCTTCTTCTCTCTTTCTTTTTCTTTACACCGCCATTGATATCCTTCATAACAATAAAATTTCAATTTAACTTCTTTGTGTTTCAACGCGTTATTAATGTTGTTGATTACGATGATCGAATCCTCAATAATTGATGATCAGTGAATTCTTCGATTCGATGTTTCATTGAATGAATTTGGCGGGAAACCCTAGATATATTGATCTTTGTTTTAGTTGAAATTATTAGGGTTTGGTGAATCAGGTGAGAATTTTCTAAAAATTGGAAGCGCTGGGGGCGAATCAGTCTCGTCAAAGCCCATCACAGGGGGGCTTGGGATTCTGGTTCAACTTATTTAACCCTAATGCGCGTAGAACTCATTATCTTGAATTTCTTCCTCAAATGGATTTTGTAAGCAGAAACACTTCATCTTCTTCAGCTCCTCATCCTACTTCTGATCGTCAACAACGACAAGTTGGAGAATCTTCTTCATTATCATCAAATTCATCGGCAGCAGCAGCAGCAACTCATGCTCCTGCCCCAGCAGAAGAATTGGAGTATTTGGCTAGATATATGGTAGTGAAACACTCTTGGAGAGGAAGATATAAGAGAATTTTATGTCTATCTAATGTTGCAATTATTACTTTGGATCCAACTACATTAGCTGTTACAAATTCATATGATGTTGGAAGTGATTACGAGAGTGCTGCTCCCATTATAGGAAGAGATGAGAACTCACAAGAGTTTACTGTTAATGTGCGGACTGATGGTCGTGGAAAGTTTAAAGGAATTAAGTTTTCTTCCAAGTTTAGAGCAAGCATATTGACTGAAATGTACAGAATGAGATCGAGTAAAATTGCTTCTTTTGGGGAATTTCCTGTACTTCATCTTCGTCGCAGGACTATGCAATGGGTACCTTATGTAAGTTATTTTTATTAGGTTACTGCAGTTAGCTTTATATTGACTGAAAAAATTTATTTGAACTGCTTTTCGACAACACTAGTTGTACTGTTAGTAGCATAGGTAAAAAAATCAAATAACCCCGAATATCCGATTCTTGAAAAATCGGATTATTCCACGAATATCCCAAACCCAGTGTCGAAATGTGGAGGTTTGGCAAATATGCTTCTCCTGAAATATTGCCCAAGTGTTTCGAAAAATTCGGCAGAATGGGGAGGTTTTTGCTAATATCATATTTTTCTTCTTCTTTCAATGTATAAACTTATAATTCAACAATATAATATATAAACACACCCCCTTTTTATTATATGACAATTATCATCCAAAGAAAGGCATGCATTTTAATTTAAACACCCCCTCTTTTTATTATATGGGTTATGCATTTATAGATGAATTTGGGTATTGAAATTCGAAATTGCAAGTATAGAGAAAACTAGATAAGTTATAAAACACTGTAAGAATCATTGAAACTTGGAGGGAAAAGGTATGGTGGTTTTTGCAGACCTTGAAACTTGGGGTCGTGGGGAAGACAACCCATAGATTCCCAATTTTTCATAAATTTTGTATTTTTCGAATTTTCCGTTAATACGAATTTATCGGGTCGGAATGGGGAGGTTTTTGTTTCGTATTATATCCGTATGCCGTACCGCTCTGAATTCCCCAAAAAGGGAAAAATTCGTGAATATCCGCCCTAAATTTTTGATTTTTTCACCTATGGTTAGTAGTACTTAAGTAGATTTTTTGCTCCACTGGAAATTTTCGATTGGTGGCAAACTGTTATACTGAAATAGCTACATGAACTTGTCAGTAATGCCAAGTTTAAAAATAAATGTTTCATATGATTCAGTTTTAAATTAGAGCAGCTAGCATTTCTAGGAGAGGTTTTCGTAACATTGAGAAAATGTCAAGGTTCTTTATATCATTAAGAAGTTCTTTATATCTCCCTAAACGACACTTGGATATGTGAGTTCATCTGGCTAATATACTGGCCAACCTTTTTATCCATATTTAATTTGAAATCATCCACATCAAACCTCCACAACTGTTTGCAAAGCAAACCAATGTTTGCATTATTAATCATCTTCATTATTCGGGCTTTTTGTTCCCGATTTCTTGGAAGCTTTTAGGATGAGTGTGACCTGCAGGCCAGTTTCTGATGTCATGTACTTCTCTTCAAAATGAAAAGCATGTTTGAGATTTTTACTAGTTATTGTATGGTGTATCTGAAAGAAGACAAAGAAAAGGGTTACAAAGTGTTGAGGATGATTACACTTGGGATATTCTTATATCAAATTTGACCTTTTAATTTGGTCTGGTCTAAATTGTATTAGGATTACATTTGAAGATCTGGTATTCCATTGGGGGCTCCACAGTTATGTTGTATAATGGTCCTTAGCTTGCTTGTTTTTGACGAACTTGCCATGTATGTCATTTTATGCTTCTTGCTTTGTCTATTGATGGTCATATTTGATGATGCTTGATAATATATATTTTTTAATTATTTGATAAACCAGCACACTATTATTGCAGATAGGAATTCTTGGCTATGCAAGGAGCCCCTTATACTTTTACTGAGAAAAAAAGCATATTTTACATAGTTTCATCTCTTAAAGACAGAAGGACCATCCAGCCTGTATTTTCAAGATTTTCCCTATAAAAAGGACTATTTGGTCTTTTTGATAATTTTTACCAGATTTATGAATGTTGTATATATGTTGTGATGGGTACTCAGGAATCTATTTTACGGCGATTTGTTACTTGGTGTGAAGGTTATGCATTATCATCTTCTTTGTTGTAACTTATTGTACTTGTTGTAATTACGAAACTCATGTTTTCTTAACCTAATTATTGGATCTAGGATGGATTTTTTCTTACTGTGACCACCTAATGATTGGATCTAGGATAGATTGTATTTGACCATACCCGTTTTTATTGAGCTCAAACATAGATTGTATTTTGCCTAGACTGTTTCCAATCTTCCCAAAGCAAGTTACACCTCTTGAAAATGTTTTGTGGAGTAGACGTTCCCTTGTATTTTCAATTGTTGAACTGAGTGAATCAATAATGAGAATGATATGCAAATATTGTTGACACAGAAATTAAAAGTTACTGCTGTTGGAGTTGAACTTATTGAAGCTCAAACTGGAGACCTTCGTTGGTGTTTGGATTTCAGAGACATGAATTCCCCTGCCATTATTCTTCTATCTGATGGATATGGAAAGAAAGGTATTGAACATGGAGGATTTGTTCTTTGCCCTCTGTATGGAAGAAAGTCCAAAGCTTTCCAAGCTGCTTCAGGGACCACAAACACTGCTGTTATATCAAGTTTGGTAATTACAATTTATTTAGGATGTATTTTCAGAAGTATATACATGTTCGATCATTTAACTATGAAGTCTTGATGTCTTCACTCATGCAGTCTGCTTCAGTCATCTTAAATCCGTGATTTGCTGTGCAGACTAAAACTGCGAAATCTACCATTGGGTTATCAGTGTCTGTGGACAATTCTGTATCAATCACAGCTGCTGAATATGTTAAACGAAGGGGTATGTTGTTCTTATTTGGAGTTCTGATATATAAACCATATACTAGATATAGCATATGTAAACCATGTAAAGTGGTAGTGTTGCCTTTTAAATACGTACATATATGTATAATCAAAATATTTCAAGGACACAAGTTACAAGAATGTTTGGTGAGCAATAATAAGAAAACAGGAAAACAAAGCAAAACTGATGTAGATTAGCCCATTTCACCTAGCCTACTCACCAGTCAAGTATTCAAGTGATAAAAGCGATTAAAAACTTGGAGGAGGTATCTTTATGACCATGTGTTTATTATATAAAAATTGGTTTATTCTGTCTATCTTCCCAACAGATACACGGTCTGTTTGGGAACTTTTAAGGGGAAGAAAAATAAACTTATGGTATTACTTATTTTGATAATTAAAGTTAGTACTAGTATGCTTAATTTCACTCCTTTCTTAATATGCAGCCAAAGAAGCAGTTGGAGCAGATGAAACACCGTGTGGAGAGTGGTCTGTGACAAGGTTGCGTTCTGCTGCACATGGAACTACTAGTGTGTTGGGACTGAACTTGGGTGTTGGGCCTAAAGGAGGGCTTGGGGAACAAGGTGATGCTGTTTCTCGTCAACTCATTCTTACAAAGGCTTCGCTGGTTGAAAGGCGTCCAGAGAACTATGAGGTAAGCAATTAGTTTGATGAGCTTTTCGAGTATGCATATGGTGTAGATATGTGCACAGTCATATTCTTGCCTATGTCACTAGCAATTTGTATGTGCTTTGCATGTAATAAATACTTTAAGACAATTAATTTTCTATTTTATAGATGGAAGACTTTTAAGAAATAAGTGGCACGGAAGATGCTTTGAATTAAGGTCTGAGATATCCATATTTTCTGTATAAAACGATGTATTTAGCAGGTGCCAGTTGGGCTCAACTGGTAAAGCCTTTGGGTGATGATTCCAGAGGTCTGGGGTTCAAATCCCGCCAGCATTACCGAGTTACTGATCTCATTAAAAACAGGCTTACCACAACATTTTTTAGATGCCAGCTGAGCTCATGTTGGCAATACCTCTGGGCGATGATACCAGAGGTCTGGGGTTCGATTCCAGGCAGTGCATCTTTGAGTTACTGATCTCATTAAAACAGGCTTGCCAATAAAAAAAAAACATAGACAAAAACAAAAAGCCAATGTATTTCTTGATGTACCAGAAATCCAGTAGAATATAATATTAGGTCCTAATAACTTGGTTCTGAGTGTGAGACTAAGACTCATATTTATAATGAACAGAGTTACAGTCAGTAGACTCTAGTCCCAATGTGGGACTATTAATAAAAGACTTAACATATTACAATACTCCCCCTCAAGCTGGGGCGAAGATATCCATCAAACCCAGCTTGATAATCGAAGACTGAAGATCAGCGGGACCAACTGGCTTGGTTAAACTATCAGCAACTTGTGCCTTTGTCCGAACAAAAGTAGGAGTCACAATCCCTGAATGAACCTTCTCCCGTAGAAAATGTACATCAATCTCTACGTGTTTTGTCCTCTCATGTAGGATAGAGTCAGAAGCTAGATAAATTGCAGATTGGTTGTCACAATGTAGAATTGACGACCCTCTCTCAGCAAAGCCCAACTCGCTCAAAAAAGAACGTAGCCACCTAACCTCACATGTTCCAAGTGCTAGTGCACGATACTCAACTTCAGCAGATGAGCGAGAAACAACATTTTGCTTCTTGCTTTTCCATGAGATGAGATGATTCCCACGAAAAGCACAAAAGCCAGTAGTAGAACGACCATCAAGTGACATACCATAATTAGAATCTGTAAAACACGCAAGAGAGTCTTGTGGTTCAGCAGCATAGAATAATCCTAGTCCAGGACATGACTTGAGATAATGGACTGACACGGTGCATGCATGAACTGACTAACTCGACTTACAGCATAGGAAATATCTGGTCGGGTGTTAGTCAAGTAGATTAGACGTCCGACAAGGCGTTGGTAGACTGACGGATCTGATAACAAGGGCCTTGTGTCTGCAACCAACCTACTATTAGGAATCATAGGTGTAAAGACCGGTCGACATCCCAACATCCCTGTATCACTCAACAAATCTAGGACATATTTTCTTTGAGACAAAGAAATTCCCTTGGAAGAACGGGCCACCTCAATCCCAAGAAAATATCGCAAAGGCCCTAAGTCCTTTACCTCAAAAGCTTTCCCAAGATCTTCCTTAATCTGTGAGATACCCGCAATATCATCACCTGTGATGATCATATCATCAACATAGACGAGAGGATAGGTACGTCTTCCTGAAATGCATCTGACAAACACTGTATGATCTGAATGGCAACGAGTAAAGCCATACCGGAGAACCACCTCACTAAACCGAAGAAACCAAGCTCGTGGTGATTGTTTAAGCCCATACAATGACTTCCGAAGACGACACACCTTACCAACATACTCCCCCACACCACGAAAGCCTGGTGGAGGGTCCATATAAATAGTCTTATCAAGGTCACCATTAAGAAAAGCATTTTTCACATCCATCTGGTGAAGAGGCCAATGGAAGGAAGCAGCCAAGGAGATGAGAAGACGAACTGAAGACAGTTTAGCAACTGGTGCAAAAGTAGCACCAAAATCACGCCCAGGTACTTGTGTTTAGCAACAAGGCGAGCCTTATACCTTTCAACGGTTCCATCAGCCAAAAACTTCACCTTAAACACCCATCAGCCCGGGAAGGGTAACAAGATTCAACAATAGGAGAAGACGTATCAATAGGAACAATAACAGGAGGATCAGGAACATGAGTAACAGAAGGAGAGATGTTACCTGAGGCGGATGACAAGGTATTGTGGTGAGCATGTGGCCGACGAGTGTAAACTTGTAGAGGTTTTGGCATAGGTTCCTGTAGAGGTTTTGGTATAGGGTCCACCGGAGGAGAAGAATCAAGGACAAGCATAGGATATATTGCTGAAGATTCCTCCTCCGATGTTGTTATAGGTTCCTGCACAGATAAAGTGTTACCAAAGAAAGGAACATGCTCAACAAAGGTAACATCCATAGTGTGATAAATATGACGACGAGAGGGATCAAAACATCGATAGCCTTTGGAGAGAGGAGAATACCCTAAGAAAACACATCGAATAGACTTATCATCAAGTTTAGTACGAGAAGGACTCTTGTTGTGGACATAACATACGCACCCAAAAACCCTGGGAATAATAGGAAACAAAGTGTGACCTGGATAAACAAGCTGGAAAGGAGCCTTACCACCAAGGATCCTACTGGGAGTACGATTAAGAAGATAGGCAGCCGTAAGTACAACAAAATGCCAATAAGACTGAGGTACATGCATACCACGTAACAAGCAACGAACAATACCCATTAGAGTCCTATTTTTTCTCTCGGCAACACCATTTTGTTCAGGTGTGTAAGGACAAGTTAATTGTTGAAGAATACCTTGCTGATTAAGGCGAGAGACAAACTCATTAGACACATACTCCTTAGCATTATCAGATCTAATTCCCTTAACAACTACGTTAAATTGTGTTTTAACAAGTTGCAGAAACTGGGAAAACAACGGGAGGACCTCAGACTTTTTACGAAGCAAATACACCCATGTACATCTAGTATAGTCATCAACAAATGTCACATAATATCTATGCCCAGACCATGCAGTTATAGGAGACGGTCCCCAAACATCAGAATGAATTAAATCAAAAGCACATGGAGATCTATGCATGCGAGGAATATAAGTATTTCTAACATGTTTAGATAAAGAACAAATATCACAATGAAACTTCAAATTCTTGCATGTTGTGATTAATTCGGGAAGCAAAAGACAAAGGTATTGAAAATTAACATGTCCTAACCGGGTATGCCAAGTGTTCAATGACTTTAAAGAAAAAACATAACGGCCTGACTCAGGCAAGACACTAGCATGTAGACTTGAAATAGGTGGAACTGGCGGAGGATCTCCAAAGTAGTACAGGCCATCACGCTCATACCCCCTGCCAAAAATCCGCCTCGTACGAAGGTCCTGAAGATAGCAAGAATTAGCGAGGAAAACAACGGCACAATTAAGATTCTTAGCTAGACGATGAACAGACAGATTAAGAGTAAAGCTCAGAATGTAAAGAACCGACTCCAAGACAATGTGAGGCGACAAATTAACTGTGCCTTTACTTTGAACTTGGGAGAGAGAGCCATTAGCAATAACGACATGTTTATTAATTGGGGTATGAGAATTGGTGAGAAGATTAGACTCACCGGTCATGTGATCATTGGCACCGGAGTCAAGAATCCAAGTAGATGGACTACTAGCAGGCGTAACATGAAAAGCAGTGGGTGTACCTGTAGTAGCTTATGTGGCAGCTACACCTTCAGCTGATTTCTCTTCTCTGAAAACGTGCATGAACTGATCCATCTTCGAGTTCAATGCCCGCTCAATAGTGGCATTAAGATCATCCGAGACTCCCTCTGACCAAGAGCTGATGGGAACCTCTGAAAAGGCTGTCGTACGAGGCTTGCCACCTCCTGACTTGCCAGAAACCTTTTTCGGGCGAAGTTCAGGATGAAGTTGATAGCAAGTAGATTGATAATGACCATCAGCCTTGCAGTATTCACAAAATGGTCGATTACGACCCCGATTGCCCCCAGGTGGAGCATTAGAGCGGGGACCTCCTGACTGGACATGAGAGCGAGAATTGGCAGCAAATGCCATCTGATCTAGAGATGGTGAAACATCAGAAGCAATGGTGACTTTGGAGTTCAACTTCACACGACGCTCATGTTTCTCAATTGATGCATAAGCTTCTCCGAGGGAAGGGAGAGGTGAAGTGTTGAGAATTTGGGTACGGATAGCCTCAAAGTCAGGTTGCAGATCGATAAGAAACTGGTGGACTTTCTGTTTGTCCTCTCGCTTTTGAATGGCTGCAGCAATGGCTGAAGTCATTCCTGTAATGTCAGTCAGAGAGGTGTAGATTGCAAGCTCCTCCCATCTCTTCTTCAAATAAACGTAGTAGGCTGGGACAGACAAAGAACCTTGACAGGCCTGACCAAGCTCCCTGTACAACTCATAAATGCGTACCTCATTATGCGAGGTAGAATACATCTCTGTCAAAGCAGCCCACAAACTATCAACAGTTTCATGAAATGTGAATAACCCATAGATTTCTGGTTCCATCGAGTTTAAAATCCATCCCAAAATCATACAATTATCCATAAACCATTTCCCATAAGTAGAATCAGCCTCTGATGGACGCAACACTTTGTTAGGGAATAGCCAATCAATCTTACCATTAGCTCCCAAGAACAAGCGGATAGACCTAGACCAAGACGAAAAATTCTGGCAATTCAGTAGAACACTAGTAACCCGATGAGAAGCAGGGAAGTTCAGCAGATTTTCATTCCCACTACCAGATTCAGATTTTGAGACAACGGAATTGGATGGTGATTTATCCGTTGAAGATGTATCTGTAGGAGATTCTGGCATAACCACAAAAAAAAGGAGACAATAGAGCAGCACCTAATGAACAAGAGATTTCTGGACAAAGAGATGATACCTTTAATCAAGGAAGAAAGAGAGGAGCTGCTCCTGGACAAAGGAGAAGACAATAACAAAGGCTGATTTAAGCCTTCATAGGAGCGGTGGAGCCGCTGAAGACAAAGACCCTAGAAAGGGATGGACGGAAGCCGTGCTCAGAACAGATGCAGGGAATGGCTACACAGCAGCGCGGGGAAGTGACAGCAGTAGTAGAAGTGCAGAGAATTAGGGTTAGGGTTTGTTGCAGCGCAGCGAATTAGGGTTAGGATTTGTTGATGGTGGTGAGGGTTAGGGTTTGGTGGGTTTTTTTTTTTTTTTTTTGATAGGCAAGCGGGGTTGTTAACGGGGACCCCTACCCCTATATTAGAAAACAAAGAAACTTAAAGCTATGTACAATCATGTGTTTATCACACATTCTCTCTCCCTATCTCTCTCTTAAAAATAAGTCAAGTAAATACAGAGGAAGATCTAACAATTCCCTACCAATTGATTTCTACGAATTCGTGTAGGTTTATTTTCGTTTTTTCTTAATAAGCTAAGTATGTTCTCCTGGATCCACTACTGTTGACGGCCTTGGACTTGTATTCCCTTGATTTCCTTCAGTAGCTTCTTCCTGGCCTGTTTGTAAGTTCCCACTCTGCTCACTTGTTTCCTGGTTGGTACTTGGTGATACTTGCCTTGGTGAACAAGTATGTCTTCGCTTCGGTTTCTCCCATTCCGCTTCCTTGTCGAGTAGCTCCATACCTTTCCTTTCTTGTGATTTCTCTGATCCTGTTGCTTCCAAAGTCCCAGCTGATGAAACATGTTCCTCCACCACTTCAGCACAAGTTGCTTCTTTTCCTTTGCTTCCATCAATTTTTTCTTCAGTACTGCCCTGCTTTTGAAGCCAAACTTTACCACCTCCTTGTGTTGCTTTCTGTAGCTTTGGGCAATTCTGGTTTGTATGCCCAAAAACCTTGCATGTTGAACATCTGGGTGGCTTCCAATTATATTCCACTGGAATTTTAACAACCCTTTTTTGATCCAACACCAATGTGATCTCCTTAGGGTAAGTGCACTCTGAATCTATTTCCACACACACTCTAGCATATGTAGTTCTTTCCATGCTTTTAGTGCATTTGTCCACATACATTGGTTTACCAACTGTACTAGCTACTTGGCTAAAACCCTTTGTATCCCACATTTCAAGAGGGAATTTCTTAAAAATAACCCAGATAGGTATAGTTCTTAGTTCATTCAAATCAGCCTCATGAAACAACTTCCAGGGCCTAACTACAAAAAGTCTACTAGCAATGTGAAAAGACCCAAATTCAAGTACTTTTTTCCTATCATCCTCATTAGTAAATTCAAATGTAAAGGAGTGCTCACCATAAGTTTTCATAATGCAGCTCTGAACCTTCCAAACATTCATCACAACATCTTTAACATAGCTATATGCTGGTCGTTTGCCAATGAAACTGCCGACCACTAGCTTCTCACACTTATTGTGTATATGTACAAACTGTTTGGATTCAACATGAATTATAGGTTTGCCATCAACCAAAGTAGGGGGTATGTAAGGAAGGTCGTCATTGGACGCCTTCCTCCCTAGCACATCAGCCCAAGTATTGGGAACTTCTCCATCTTTTCCCATCCATAGTAAAGACCCAAACTGTAGTTCATTACTCCCATGTCCAGGTTTGAACATATTACCCAAATTCCCCGGATTATCACTTCTCTTTGTTGGAGAGTGCATACCAAAAGAACCTGTTTCTGAATGAACTTTGAATTGCTCCAAAGTGTTATGCAAACTGGTTTGAACCCCATCTTTTTGTTGATCCTTCTCCACGCTGTCTGCTCCAAAGGGTTTGGCGTCTGATACCAAGTAGAATATAATATTAGGTCATAATAACTTAGTTCTCAGTGTGAGTCTAAGACTCATATTTATAATAAACAGAGTTACAGTCAGTAGACTCTAGTCCCAATGTGGGACTATTAATAAAAGACTTAACATATTACAATAAATCCAAAATGTATCATCTAACCTTTGATATTCGTTTTCTCACATTCAAGATTTCTGATTTAAAAGCCAATTTTTCGCATTATTATCGTGATACTGAGTGACGACAGGGTAAACGAGCTTCTTGGTTTTCATAAAGTCAGACTTTGGAGAAACTATGATTTTTAGGAAACTTACCCAAAACCAATATACTGTATAAAAAAGGTATCATTTTTAGTACAAACAGGCTCTGCTTGTACTAAACTCTTTTACGAATAGATTATGTTTGTGTACCCAAAACCAGAGGTATTTAAAACTATGTTGTTAATCTTAAGAAGAAGGGAATATGCTTGTGAATTGTTGCTCCATATGTATGAAGAAACTGTGCACCATCTATTTGTGGATTGTGGGTTTGTCAGAGCAGTATGGGACATTTTTCTTCATAATTCGGTTCTGCTGGACAGACGGAAGTGCAGGGTTTCTTGGTTGTTGGCAAACTGATTTGAAGAGTTCTATTTTAGGCTGTGTGCTGGAGTGTTTAGCTAGCATGCAATTAAAGAGCATTGAAGCAAATGAGAAGTTCTGGTAAAGACTTGTCTTTAATATGAAATCCATCCCTTGGAAGTGGACCTTCTACGATTCATTTTGTTTGCTTCAGTGACATCATGTGTAGATGAGTGAACTTAAGTTTTGCTGTAAGTTGAGGCTATAGTAGGTTGTAAAGGGCTAGTGTGACCATCTTTTCACACTATAATACATAATATAATATACTCTTTTGCTGTAAAAAAAAAGCTGACATTGTCACAGGTACAAGGGCTGTTGTCTGAAACGGCATCTTAGAGCACTCATGTACCAAACTCATTTACATAGAGCTCAGGATCATACTGAAACATTCTAACTAACATAAATTAGTAGGATATTAGAGTTTGAACTAAGGTAATACTTGTTCCTTGGAGCAGATGACCATAAATTTCTTATAACTAACCTCAAAATCAGTGTAGTCCAGCTGCCATGATTTAGACAGAATAATCTGTCTATCCTTCACCTTTCTTCTCATTTCTGCTTGTTGCACTCAGATAAAGGTGTATATATTCAAGTAGTGTTTGATATGAGTCAAGTATCCAAGTGCCCGTCAGGCACTTATTCAAAATATTGAGTGACACATGCACTTATCATAATATTGAGTGTCCATGTTACATATACATTGGTTAAGCTCTGTTAATGGTGTGCAGGCTGTCATTGTTCGTCCTTTATCTGCAGTAAGCTCTCTTGTTCGATTTGCTGAGGAGCCACAGATGTTCGCAATTGAATTCAATGATGGTTGTCCCATTCATGTAGGTTTGATACCTTATCTTGATTCTTGACATACATATGTTCATTGAACGTGTCTGAAGTCTTATGTTGAATTTCAGGTTTATGCAAGCACCTCACGTGATAGTTTACTTGCTGCAATTCGGGACGTTTTACAAACGGAAGTAGGTAGATTTGTTCACTTTAGCAGTTGTTGGTCTTATTATAGGGGATTTTGTGTGCTTTCATTCTTTATTTCTCACCTATCTGTAGTTGTTCCTGTGAAGTGTTTTGATTAATTATCAACAAATGGAACTTATCATCAATTGCTTGATGTCTTGCAGGGTCAATGTCCAATTCCCGTGTTGCCAAGGTTGACTATGCCTGGTCATCGTATTGATCCTCCTTGTGGGAGAGTCCATATGCAATATCCTATAGGGCGACCAACTGCTGATATGGAATCTGCATCCATGCACTTAAAACAATTAGCTGCGGCGGCTAAAGATGCTGTTGCAGAAGGAGGTTCAATCCCTGGGTCAAGAGCTAAACTGTGGCGCAGAATAAGAGAGTTTAATGCTTGTATACCTTATAATGGGGTGCCTCCTACCATAGAGGTACCTGAGGTTACTTTGATGGCCTTAATCACCATGCTTCCAGCAACCCAAAATTTACCTCCAGATTCGCCTCCCCCTCCAGCCCCATCACCTAAAGCAGCTGCAACAGTAATAGGATTTATTACATGCCTACGTAGGTTACTGGCATCAAGAAGCGCAGCATCACATGTGATGTCATTTCCTGCTGCTGTTGGAAGAATAATGGGTTTGCTAAGAAATGGTTCAGAAGGTATAGCTGCGGAGACTGCGGGACTTGTTGCGGTACTTATTGGTGGAGGACCGGGTGACACAAATATATTAATGGATTCAAAAGGAGAGTGGCATGCTACAATTATGCATAGCAAGTCTGTATTATTTGCCAATCAAAACTACGTTACTATCCTTGTCAACAGGTTGAAACCTATGTCTGTATCGCCTTTATTGTCAATGTCCGTTGTGGAAGTCTTAGAGGCTATGCTCTGTGAGCCTCATGGTGAAACTACCCAGTACACAACTTTTGTTGAATTACTACGTGAAGTAGCTGGATTGCGACGTCGTTTATTTGCACTATTTGGTCATCCTGCCGAAAGTGTGAGAGAAACTGTAGCTGTTATTATGCGCACAATTGCAGAAGAAGATGCAATCGCAGCAGAGTCAATGCGCGATGCTTCCTTGCGTGATGGTGCTCTTCTGAGACACTTGTTGCATGCTTTTTATCTTCCAACTGGTGAACGACGTGAAGTTAGTCGACAGCTGGTTGCCCTTTGGGCAGATTCTTATCATCCTGCGCTTGATTTGTTATCTAGAGTTTTACCTCCTGGTCTTGTTGCTTATTTGCACACACAATTTGATGGGGTTTTACCTGAAGATGAATTTCCATCTAATCATGAAGCTCCTTCAGCTACAAGAAGACAAAGGCGCATACTTCAACAGAGAAAAGGTCGGATAGTGAGAGGAGTAACAGTCCAAGATCCTAGTATTAGTAATGCTGAATTTGGTGACAAACATATGAATGCTGCTCTTTATAGAGGGCCTGCTATCAACCAAATATCATTCCCAGATTCAAATCCTGCTGAGGCTCCTGCCCTTCATTCCGTCGTACCTAGTGGAGGAAACTTTTCCAATGATTCTAATTCTATAGGGGTCCCTCAAAATGATAATGCAATTGCTGTTGCATCTGTTGATACTTCAGCGGGGAGCTTATCTCAATCTCTGGATTCCAGTCCTTCATATCCAATTGATTGTGATGCCAATGAGGCTGGTCCTGTGAGCTCGGGCCTTCCTGCTCCTGCCCAGGTGGTAGTTGAGAACACCCCTGTGGGATCTGGAAGGCTATTGTGCAACTGGCCTGAATTTTGGCGAGCTTTTAGCCTAGATCACAACCGTGCAGACTTGATATGGAATGAGCGTACTAGGCAAGAGCTTAGGGAGGCTTTGCAAGCCGAGGTTCATAAACTAGATGTGGAGAAGGGAAGAACTGAAGATATTGGTTCTGGAGGTGCAACTATTGGCGATGTAACTGGGGGAGGTAATATGACTCAGATATCATGGAACTACACTGAGTTCTCTGTTAGCTACCCAAGCTTGTCCAAGGAAGTTTGTGTTGGTCAATATTATCTACGTTTGCTGCTTGAGAGTGGCAGCACTGGACGGGCACAGGATTTTCCACTACGTGACCCAGTCGCATTCTTTAGAGCGCTATATCATCGATTCTTATGTGATGCAGACATCGGGCTTACTGTAGATGGTACCGTACCAGATGAATTGGGGTCGTCTGATGATTGGTGTGATATGGGAAGATTAGATGGCTTTGGTGGGGGTGGAGGATCATCAGTAAGGGAGCTTTGTGCTAGGGCGATGGCAATTGTATACGAGCAGCACTATAAAACAATTGGTCCTTTTGATGGCACTGCACACATTACTGTTTTATTGGATAGGACAGATGATCGAGCGTTACGGCACCGTTTATTACTTCTTCTGAAGGTATATTCCAAAAGATGTCTAAAAAACATGATAGTAGGTGTTTTCTTTTAATTTCGCCAAACAGAATTTGATAGTCTTTGCCCTTGCACTCTTTCTTTAGCCTCTTTTAATTGGGTGAGCTTAATGAGAAGCAATTGAGTAGGCTTTTCTTACATTACTTTCTGCGGAAACTTTCTTTCGATCTACATATATAGGAATTTGATATGTTAATTCATGTATGTGCAGGTTTTAATGAAGGCTTTGTCAAATGTAGAGGTGTGTGTGTTGGTTGGAGGTTGTGTATTGGCTGTAGATCTTTTGACAGTAGCTCATGAAGCATCTGAAAGAACATCCATTCCTTTGCAATCTAATCTGATAGCTGCAACTGCTTTTATGGAGCCACTGAAGGAATGGTTGTTTCTTGACAAGGATGGTGTGCAAGTTGGGCCTTTGGAGAAGGATGCAGTTAGGAGATTCTGGTCAAAGAAAGAAATTGACTGGACCACCAGGTGCTGGGCGACAGGGATGCTGGACTGGAAGAGATTGCGGGATATCCGTGAGCTTCGCTGGGCACTGTCCTTCCGTGTTCCAGTTCTTACTTCAACTCAGGTATTATTAGCTTTTAGACCATCAAATGGGGTGACATTTCCATTCAATAGTGGTCGCATCTTGTTGGTAAATCTGACTGGTATACATTTCACTGCTTTTCTGTAGATTTTAAATCAGCATCTCTTTCCATATTTTTTCCTGGATTATTCTTCTTCTTATTTTTTTTCCCATCAAAACAAGCTGTGGTTAGGCAGACTTCCTCACCAGATTCAATATGCATCAACGTTACAGCCCAAACAATAACATAGACATATAGACTTATACTAAAATCAATATTCAATATCTTAAAAGGCTACACCTAATACTTTTTGCCAGATCCAGCATACAATAATCTCTCTCTTAGACTTGTGCTTGTTCTTGTCTTTTGCTCTCTCTAGTTTCTAAGCTTCCATGTCAGTATTTGCATAGGATAATGCTTATGGGAAGATGTTATATTTGATGTTACGTTACTGGGATAAACAAATTGATCAGGCCAAATAAACTTCACCCATTTATAAATAAGAGGGGTCCCCCATTGAACAAGTTCTTAATGGTGTACTTTGTACAGCCTAGAGGTCATAATCATATAGATCAGAACTTGGAGCAATAAGAACGAAAGCTCTCCGACTGATGATTTTTTTTCCACAATCTCTGTATTCTCCTCGCTCATGGGATTATGATCAATAAACTCACGAAAAATCTGGACTGCAACTGTAAACATCCTGTTCATGGCTGAAATAAGCCTTAAAAATGTTGGGAGGATTCGAAACTTCAATTCTGGAGTGATTTTATTGTAAACTGGGAGGCCTTTCTATGATTCTTTTCCTGCTCTCTATAATGTTCCCAACATTGACAGTTTAGCAGAATTACAGAGAAGATGGAAACACTCCAGGTTGAGAATTGAGATCTGCACTTCAGAGGAAGTCTTATTTACAGAGAGTTCAACCAAGCAGAACTGCTCACTCAGGTGATTGCTTAACCAAAGAACAGGTTCAGAGCCTGATGTGATGAGATTGGTGGACAGGTAGGTTAGTTACACAAAAAGCCAGTTCTTGAAGACAATAGAATGCATCAAAACTAGTTGGATTTCCTGAGAAGATGATCTGAGAATCTGAAATCCCAACTAAAGCTTTTTCCTTCAATGTGGGTATTCATTTGCAACGAGTTTTTACTGTGGACAATTTGAAGACATGGTGAAGATATGTACACTTTGTTGCTCTGAGGAATAAAGACACTATTGAGCACCTGTTCTTGAATCGCAGAATTACCAAGGATGTCTGAGCCTTGAGGGATGGAAATGTGGGTATGAGTAGAGGTTGCACTCACATGTTCTGCAAAACTTCTTAGGACAGGTCAGCCGATTTGGAGGACCTTGTTTCATGCAATATGTTGGCTGGAAAGAAAGCCTGGAGTTTTCAGGGTACAAACTGATCTATGAGTCAGATCACAATTGATATCAAGTTCATTGCTTGGAGTTGGAATGTCGGGCATTAGCCTAGATGACATCATGTTGAGATGGAAGGATATCAAGCATCATGAAACTGGTGTAACCTTAGCATCAACCTCTCGCACTATCTATACAATCTTGCTTTTATCGGCAAACAAAAAAAAAAGGAAAAAATAATTAAGACCCAACCAAGTCAGAAAATACCCATGTTCCAAAGGTAAATTGGTGTAACGCTGAAATTACATCTAGTCATGCAAAAGATGGCACTTTAAAGATCAATTGTTGAGCACATTGCATCCCTTTTCATAAATTTTGAGGATGTTAAATCTATTTGGAAAGAATATGTTTGTGCATTTAGGGTTTTTATAATTTGACATTAAAAAAATATTACAACACACTAAATTAGGATTATGCTTGCTTGTACTGTTTGTAGTATTAATATATAGCCATCTCTTATCTGTTATATCAAATTCTTCGTTAGCCACATATATGTACAAAAGAAGTTTTCTACATCATGACAGTTGGATCTCACATTCAGGTTGGGGAGGCTGCATTGTCGATATTACATAACATGGTGTCTGCACATTCAGATCTAGATGATGCTGGGGAGATAGTAACACCAACTCCAAGAGTGAAACGGATTTTATCGAGTCAGCGTTGCCTTCCACATGTTGCACAGGTAAAAATCTTGATTTATTTTGATATGAGGGCCCTACCTTGCATACTTTGTACCAATTGGTTGCATTGAAATATCAAAAATTTCGTTATTTTCACTGAAAAACACGCAACAACATCCCAGTCCTCTTCCTGACTTCTATATACGTCAGGCATTCCATGCTCCATGTATTTGTCAAGGAGGACAGTATGGTGGGTCCATGTGTCAGAATCTGTATCTCCAGTCTTCTTTCTGACTACTACTTATGTCAGGCACCCCATGCTCCATGTATTTGCCTTGGAGGACAGTGTGTTGGGTCCAGTTATTATATAAATGAGATTTCTTATTCAGTAGTTTGTTTCGTTTTTGAATTCATGAGAGTTAAGTATTTTAATACAATCGGAGAAAATATGTATAGGATCTGGATATATATTGTATAAAGGAATCTAATATAGCCTGTTGACTAATGTGAATAGGATTTGGATATATATATATTTGAATTGCTGTTATTGAGGATATCTACTGGAATCTATGGCTATGTTACCTTTTGGTGTGTGTGGCTTGTGCTCAGTCAGTGGTGTTATATTCTTAACCATTTTTACCAATGTACTGTATATCCGCATTTATTGTCTTTATCCCTTTTTAAATTTCAACTTCTTCAGCATACTGTCAGCTTTTGTATTGTGTAATATGTAGTTACTAAGGCATTAGTCTCTATAAGTTTACATTGTTGCGTAGCTTTATAGTTGGCATTGACTTCTCGTGTCTGAAAACATTTAGGCTATGCTTACTGGGGAACCTAATATTGTCGAGGGTGCTGCTGCTTTGCTGAAGGCTGTTGTTACTAGAAATCCAAAGGCAATGATACGGTTGTACAGCACTGGTGCATTTTACTTTGCTTTGGCATATCCTGGTTCTAATCTTTTTTCGATTGCACAACTCTTCTCTGTCACTCACGTCTATCAAGCTTTTCATGGTGGTGAAGAGGCAGCTGTATCTTCTTCGCTACCACTAGCAAAGCGTAGTGTATTGGGTGGGCTTCTTCCTGAATCTTTGTTGTATGTATTGGAGCGTAGTGGTCCAGCTGCATTTGCAGCGGCCATGGTATCTGATTCTGATACTCCAGAGATCATCTGGACTCACAAAATGCGTGCAGAGCATTTAATTCGCCAGGTATTTCACCGAAATAGTGGCAATGTGATTCTTTCGCTTGTATATCATTGGTTTTGTTAGAATTTTGTTTTCCAAATAAAGCAAATCCCAAATTATCTGTCATTTTGTGTGTATAATCCTTTTCTTAATTTGAAATTTGCTATTAGGTAATGCAACATCTTGGAGACTTTCCCCAGAAGTTGTCACAGCACTGTCATTCATTATACGATTATGCTCCTATGCCACCAGTCACTTATCCAGAGCTAAGAGATGAAATGTGGTGTCACCGTTACTACCTTCGAAATTTGTGTGATGAGATTCGATTCCCAAATTGGCCTATTGTGGAACATGTAGAATTTCTGCAGTCACTATTGGCAATGTGGCGAGAAGAGTTGACACGGCGACCCATGGATCTTTCTGAAGAAGAAGCTTGCAAAATTCTAGAGATAACTCTAGAAGATGTATCAGGTTCTGCTACTGGAAGGAATCCAGCTGAAATGGATGGAGAGAAATCGAATATATCCAAGCAAATTGAGAACATTGATGAGGAAAAACTCAAGCGGCAGTATAGGAAACTTGCAATGAAGTACCATCCTGACAAAAACCCTGAAGGAAGGGAGAAGTTTCTTGCAGTACAAAAGGCTTATGAGCGCTTACAGGTATACGTTCTTTTTAGTGTCTAGTAGAGTGATTGGCAGTAGTGCTCTTAGGTTAATCTACATATGTTCACTCTTTCTCAAAGCCTGTGTGCTACTATGCATCACTGCCACGAACCTATATGACCTGGTAGGTTCTATATTTCAATCCTATAGATTAAATTCCTTACCCTTGGTTTAAGGCAGCAAATCGGGATAACTTATATCACATGGCTAATAAACCTTCGGAATTGTAGGCACATAATTTTACTTGCTAAAAACATTTAAGCGTACACAAGTACTGTTTAATTTTTGAAAGAAAGAGAAATTAGAAACCACATTCTTTTGGGACAATCCATAGTTTCATAAAACATGGAGTAAATTTATTATGTCTAAAAAGAGAAGTAGTAGCTCATGTGAATCTAAGATAATATAACTATAGGTAAGTTCATCAAAGGATGGGATGAAGTTTTCTGAAGGAGTTTGACTCCAAACTCCAAAGTATTGTGTCAGAGAGAACTGTTGTAAGGCAAGGCTGCAAGGGTCGCTGCTAGTGTTTGTCTGTGGGTGTTGTAAGATGCAATCACAATTGCAGTAATGAAACTTCTTGAAAATTCCTTCAATTTTAGTTATTTAGTAATAAAAATGTATTTTTTGATATATTTGTCAATTACATCTTGAATCAGTCATGTCTGATTTTGTCGTAAGGCCTACAGCTTATTTATAGTTGTTAATCATGTGGTTATTTATAAAATAAACTCTATAACTAATCCTAATAAATAATGGGAAACTACTTATGACTTTTTTTTTTTGACCAGTAAAACACAGTTTCATTAATTAGTGTGAAAGGTTCACACTAGCCCAGAATACAAGATATACAAGATGTAGGTCACTCAGTGTACATAAAGTATAATGTCCTCCCGTCGCAACATAAAGTCGTCTAATCTAATATCACTCATGGAGGGTCTGAAAAAGGTCCAATTCCAAGTCAGCATCTTGACATCATTAATAATCTGTCCCATGTCTCTGTTTGTCCCGTCATTAATAATGGGAAACTACTTGTGACATAGATTACGTTATATTAGCCATGGGGTTAAAATTCCAAAATTCTAAGAATTCCCCATATAAATTCCTATTAATATCAAAATCAATTTGGGACTGAGATTTAAGGGTTGGAAACCCTAGTTTTGCATCAAGAAATATGGAGTTATGGAGTCCATAATATGGACTACTTGAGCCTTGCCCATGTTCACACATATTATCAATTGCTAGTACAAAAGAATTTTCGGAAACACCATTCGCTTAGAACCTATCTATAATTAAAACAATGATTATATGCTTCTAACAAGGGATTGAATATTTGTATAGTATATACCTTGAAGAGTTTGATATAAATCACGAAAAGTTTGTGTATACCTTTTTTGCTTAATCCTCTTATATATGTCTTTAGGCTACCATGCAAGGATTGCAAGGTCCCCAACTTTGGAGATTATTGCTTTTGCTGAAGGGACAGTGCATACTTTACAGGCGATATGGGCATGTCTTGGAACCTTTTAAATATGCTGGGTATCCGATGTTGCTCAATGCAGTCACTGTGGATAAGGATGACAACAACTTTCTTTCCTCTGAAAGAGCACCCCTTCTTGTTGCAGCCTCGGAACTCATTTGGTTGACGTATAAATCCTTGCCAGAGAAACTTTTGAGTTTATTAGACTCTGGGTGATCGGAGTTTAATGAATCTCACTATTTTATTTACTTCTATTTCAGATGTGCATCTTCATCATTGAATGGTGAAGAGCTTGTGAGGGATGATGGGATACCTCTTCTAGCTACTCTTCTCTCCCGTTGCATGTGTGTAGTACAGCCAACTACTCCTGCAACTGAACCGTCTGCTATCATTGTTACAAATGTGATGCGGACGTTTTCTGCTTTGAGTGAGTTTGAGAGTGCCAGAGCTGAGCTGCTGAGATGTGGTGGACTAGTTGAGGACATTGTGCACTGTACCGAACTTGAGCTTGTGCCTGCAGCTGTTGATGCTTCGCTTCAAACTGCCTCTCATGTTTCTGTATCATCGCAATTGCAGGATGCTTTACTAAGAGCTGGCATATTATGGTACGTGCTCTGGATTGAATGACACAAGATCATTTGTGTCCTGGTTTCTTATAAAATATTCATTATTATGTAGCACTCTATATTGCTAATGCTGCCCTGTTTAAAGAGTTTAGCAATTACTCTGATTTTCATTTAAAATGTGTCTTCCCCCGCGCTCGCCTGCAATTACTGTCTATCTGGGGTATGCATGGATACTTGATGGTTAAAGTTTAGATTAAGTGGTTATTATAGCACGTGGCAGGGAGTAGATGATATGATATATATTTATGTCCTGTTTGATGGTTTGCATACATGCCACTTTCAGGTATCTTTTACCACTGTTACTTCAGTATGACTCAACTGCCGAGGAAGCTGATAGGATGGAGGCACATGGTGTTGGTTCTAGCGTTCAAATTGCCAAAAATTCACATGCTGTCCAAGCATCACGAGCTTTATCAAGGCTTACTGGTTTGTGCACTGATGGTATATCAACCCCCTATAATCAGGTTGCGGCTGATTCACTTAGAGCCTTACTTACTCCAAAGCTTGCCAATATGCTAAAACAACAAATGCCTAAAGAACTTTTGTCTAGTTTGAATGCGAACTTGGAGTCCCCAGAGGTAATTGTTTTAAGCTTCTCTTGCTTGCTTGATATAAATCTTGCACATGTTCAAAGTCAAGTTATCTACTCAAGTTATCTACTCAAGTTTACCATGTGAAAATGTCAAAAAAATCAGAATATATTTTTCGCATATCTGGATACTTTTTAGTGGAGAACAGTTGAGTTAGGAGTGACCGAATAATAAGGGAGAGAAGATTTTTAAAATGATACTTTTTAAATTTAATTTATTTTTACCTCTTTTAATTTTAGTTACATTATTCAGATATTACATTAACTTCTATTTTATCTAGAAGATCCCTGATTAGGATACTCAGTGGCCTGTGTTTGGGACCATGTGACACAGTATTACACCTCCTTCGAGTTTTTGCTGCCATATATAATTTCTGGTTTAATTTAATAATAATCTTAGCAGCAAACTTAACTTGTGAGTTTATTTTATTCATAGTTGCTCCGTTTTTAGGCAAGCCATCCTTTTTTTCTCTCCCATTTAAGTTAACTTGAGACAAAGGGAATATTTGCCTGGTTATGAAATACTTTTGGTGGGAGAATCTTATAAATTTATTACTAGACTCGAGGATCCTCATCACCACCCTACTGTAATCATTTATTTGCTTACTTCATTCTTTTTATCACCTCAAAGTGTATAAGTTTAAGCCAAAGCAAGCTTGGGTTCACAAATCCCAAATAATTGAAGCCTACCTGAATAGCCAATAAATTAGGATATGGTCATTTTATATTCTTAGCCCTATTTTAATTCTGGAATCAGGAGGTTTGTTCTTATTCTTTTTATTTGTTAAGATGAATGAGACCTGATTTAATCTTTCCTAGTTATGTGTACTGTTTAAAGATAGTGATCGTGGGATATTAGTGCAATAAGAGACTGTTTTTTTACCTGGGTTGTATGCAAAGTGGTGACTTGAAACGAATCTTCTACACATTTTTATGCAGGATATTACTGTCAAAAAAAAAAAAAAAAATCATTAGTCTATGGTGAGAAGATCATTCTCACAAAAGTCAACCTTTATCTTGTATATAAATAAACTACTGTCACATACAAAACCCATGTACATATAACCCATACTTTATGTGTGTGTGTAATTGTTTTTGGTAAAAATAAATATATGGACTAACAGATAGTGTGTGCATATACATGTACAAAGTAGGACGAGATGGCCTACAACATGAAATACGTGCAAAAATCTGGAAAGCCCCTAGCCAAAACTCCTCTTTTCCTCTTGTGAATTCGTTTAAAACGCAGTGATTCTATTCTAAATGGTATTGCGTGGGTCTCCTTGCTCACATTCGACCAAACAAAAAGAATCCCATATGTGACAAGATGACTCCTATAGGTCTCACCATCTCTTCAAAGTGTATTTTGTTTTATTTAGCTATATGTGCAATAGGTGAATGGACATTATCACATTAGGAATCTTTTAAAATACACTTCTTGCAAAGTTTATTTTATAGAATTCAATTTTATTTAGAGTAAAGTGGTATCCCACGCATTTGTTTCTTCTTCTTGAACAAGTAGATTTTTATAATATATATTAGTTCTTTATTTTTTACATTTCTGGTTCCAGATTATTTGGAATTCATCAACCCGTTCGGAACTGCTGAAATTTGTGGATCAGCAGCGTGCAAGCCAAGGGCCTGATGGTTCATATGATTTGAATGAGTCACATGCCTTTACATATGAAGCATTATCAAAAGAACTCCATGTTGGCAATGTTTACTTGAGAGTGTATAACGATCAACCTGATTATGAGATAAGTGAACCAGAAGCTTTCTGTGTTGCACTTCTTCATTTCATATCAGGTCTTGTACACAATCAATTTGATGCTGCAAATGATGTTCAAAACCAATCTAATTCCAATGATTCATCTCTTGAGTCACCGCAACAACAAAATGGAACTGTCAATGGAATGGAGCATCAACCTGAAGTAGTTGTAGGCCAAGAAGACTCCATATCGGTCAAACATCTTCAAATGGGATTGACATCTCTTCAGGTATGCTGTCCATGTACTTGCATTGTTCTAATTTTCATTTGTTGTTGACGTTTCATATTTCATTGCAGAATCTTTTGACGAACAACCCAAGTCTAGCTGCTATATTTTCCACCAAAGAACAGCTCATACCGCTATTTGAATGTTTTTCTGTGCCTCTCGCATTGGAAAGCAATATTTCTCAACTTGCCCTTAGTATATTGTCGCTCTTGACTACATATGCTCCTTGTTTGGAGGCCATGGTTGCGGACCGTACAAGTCTTCTCCTTTTATTACAGATGTTACATTGTGCTCCTACTTGTCGGGAAGGGGCTCTGCATGTTCTTTATGCATTGGCAAGCACACCTGAGCTTTCTTGGGCTGCTGCAAAGCATGGTGGTGTCGTTTACATTCTTGAACTCATTTTGCCTTTGCAAGGTATTACGTTTGCTCACTTCGATATTCTTTTTGCAAGTAATTTATTGCTGACAGAAGTGTTATTCTTCAGAAGAAATTCCCTTACAGCAAAGAGCAGCAGCTGCATCCTTGCTTGGGAAGCTTGTTGGACAGCCGATGCATGGGCCCAGGGTGGCTATTACATTAGCAAGATTTCTACCAGATGGTCTGGTATCTGCCATCAGGGATGGACCTGGTGAGGCAGTGGTCGCTGCCCTTGATCAAACAACAGAAACACCAGAACTTGTATGGACACCCGCAATGGCAGCATCTTTATCTGCACAAATTGCAACAATGGCATCTGACCTCTATCGTGAGCAGATGAAAGGTCGTGTTGTTGATTGGGATGTACCTGAACAAGCATCAGGCCAACAAGAAATGAGAGATGAGCCACAGGTAAAATTTAATATGGGTGCAAGGTCACTATTAAATAATAATAACAAGAAATGAGAGATGAGCCACAGGTAAAATTTAATATGGGTGCAAGGTCACTATTAAATAATAATAACTAAGTAACTAACATTAGATTAATCGGCATGCAGGTTGGAGGGATTTATGTGAGGCTTTTCCTCAAAGATCCCAAGTTTCCTTTGAGAAATCCAAAGAGATTCTTGGAAGGACTATTAGATCAGTATGTTTCATCTATTGCCACAGCTCATTATGACATGCACGATGTTGATTCTGAGCTCCCATTGCTTCTATCTGCTGCATTAGTATCCCTGTTACGAGTACACCCTGCACTGGCCGATCATGTTGGATATCTTGGTTACATCCCTAAACTTGTTGCTGCGATGGCCTACGAAGGAAGACGAGAAACAATGGCCTCTGGGGAGATGAAAAATGGCCATGTGGATGAAGTTTATGAAACAGAGGAAGAACAGATGCAATCTAGTATACAAACACTACAAGAGCGAGTGCGTCTTAGTTGTCTGCGAGTTCTACATCAACTTGCAGCCAGCACAACATGTGCAGAGGCTATGGCAGCAACTAGCGTGGGTACCCCCCAGGTATGCTGAAGCACTTACATATATTAATTATTTCCCCTTCTCGGTGGGACTCGTTCGTGGGATTATTTTTAAGAAATTGAACATCTTTGTGTGTGGACATAAAATAATCTCATATGAATTTTTTTGAGCAAGGCCCAAATGTTTGCTCTGATATCAATGAAAAGGTTGTGTGCTCCTTAGACTACAGCCTCTCTACCTCACAAATCCTTCGAACATGCATCCATACTGCCAACTCTTAGAGGATGAATGATTTTCTTTTTCAAGAAATAGGTTTGACGATGATGTGTCCGAAGGTTTCTAAAACTGTCATTAGAGCCTGTGGCCAAATTTTTCTGTAAAGAATTTCCTAAAATTTGTGATATCCTAGGGTTGCTATACAGACATTCTTTATCTACTTGGCTGAAAGTTGTCAGCAGAATTTTGATACTCGATAACCCCCAAATGGAAAATAATCTGTCAAGTGTATTGACAGTTTGCTTCATCAGTGTGATATATTGATTTCCAGGGGTGTTTGTTTGCCATAGTTTTAAAATTCAAATTCTAGTTCCTTGTTTGGCATCAAAGTTTGATGCTCTGAATATAATAGTTAGTTTTAATGGAAGATCAATCCTTTCACATTTCGTTTGTAATTTTGGAGAGTAAGGCCTGCTTGTTTGGGCTGCAAAAAAGCAAATCTTTCCCCATTTATAATTAGAGTGGTCCCTCCTTAATTTACTTATTGATTTGAATGGTCTCCCACCTATCTTAGTTTAAACTCTATTGGTCTCCCACCTAAATCTTACATAAACATGAGATAATCATAGATGGTCCCCTATTAAGTTTATTAGAAAAATGTGTAAAATCTTTGCACTTTTGAAATAACACCAAATTTTTGCACAAAAGTTGTTCATAAAACTAATTATCAAGAGTTTCGAGCATATTAAATTAGGCCAAATTTCATGCAAATTGTTGCGGGGTAACCAAGCAGGGCCTAAAAATAAAATTCTTAAAATGGAAGGACAAGAGGAAACATTATAGTTTCTGACTTTTTCCGTTTTTGAGTTTGCTGAACCATTTTGCACTATGTATATTTTTTTACCTTTTCTACCAGGTTGTTCCATTGTTAATGAAAGCGATTGGGTGGCAAGGCGGCAGTATATTAGCTCTTGAGACACTAAAGCGTGTTGTTGTTGCGGGAAATCGTGCTAGAGATGCACTTGTGGCACAGGGACTGAAGTGAGTAACCTTTTTTTGTAGATATAATTGCATGTAGTAATGGATGTCGTCCCTGAGGTAAGTTTGCTCTTAGTTTAGGCTCAATTTTCACACAACACTGTTTCCAATTGCACAGACTCAATTTTCACTTCCATACTGAGAAGGACTCAAAACTGCCTTGTGCTGAACCCTGGGGTAAGAACTAGAAAATAAATTACCTTTTGGGCCGAATCTCATAAGATAAGTGGCACAAAGCTAATTAAACCCAAATTGAGGGAAAAATCTCTTTTCTGAATTGTGCTAGGACTAGGTCTGTGAGTTGTCTCTTCGTCCATATTTCTTGGACTTGCCCAATTTGTCTAGGGGGGCTGTACTGACCTAAATGATATGCCTGGACTAGCCCTTGTGGCTAGCCCGATAGGGTGTGATGGGAATTGCATAGCCCAGGGGATGGTATTTGATCCAATTGTACAATGTATCTTGTTATACTTTTTTACCAGAATGAATGAAATACTATTCCTCAAATAATTGATTTTGTCAACAACGTTTCAACCTTTTTGCAAATCTAATAACCATGTACAAAAATTACAATAACGTTTATATTTTTTGTAAAACTAACCACCACGTAGTTTCCGGTACTGGAGTCCGTTCAATGAGGTGATGTGGCATATTTTATGCGTCACAAAATTTTTCCACATGGAAAATAACTATTGGAGAGTTGTTTGGAAAATTTTGTGACACGTCAGCATAACATATGCTACATCACTTCATTGAATGACTCTGGTACCGAAAAAAATACGTAATTGTTAGTTTTGTAAAATTTATAAGTGTTATTGTATTTTCTTTACATGGTTGTTAGATTTGCAAAAAGGTTTAAATGTTGTTGACAAAATTAATTATTTGAGGAATTACTTTTACTTTGATCTCTAAAAATAAAAATTTGTAACTGTTGGCTCTATCATTAAATGTTTGATTAAAGTAATCTCCAGGGATTTTCTTTACGGCAAAACGTTGTTGTATACTTTTTGATAAGATCCTTGACCTATTCGGTAAAATATCTTATAGTAATCCTTTGATTATAGATTTATAGGTCAAATTACCTGCACTTCATCTCTGAATATATAATCTCATAAAAATAACATATGGTACCCAAATTAGAACTCCTTAGCCAAAGAACTGTTGATGCCCTACTAATCTATGAGTCTGTCTAGGACTAATATGCTACTGAATTAGCGTACCTAACATTTTTTGTGCATATTTTTTCATACTTGCTTTACCTCCAATGAACATGTGATAATTTGCATAAATGTCTTCGATTTTCTTTTAGACTGAATATATTGTTAAGTATATAATTGAAATTCACCTCCCCCACCCAAAAAAAAGATAACCATTGCCCTTGTTCTATATGTCAGGATTCATTTTTGTGTAGTAGATTGGTTAGCTGTCTCCAATTGTTATAATTTTTTATTCGGGTTTTTAACTTGTAAGAATTGTTACTGAAAACATGTATGAAGATTATTCAAATTAACTAAATTAGCCAATGCAGTTTGCGTCCACTTTTTGAGAATGCATATATGATGATGTACAGTAAGGTTTATGTGTAATTGGAATTTATGCAGACCATAAGATCATCAAGTTGTCATAATTCAGTTTAAATTTTGAATTTTTGATCATTTGAAACCAATAGCTTTATTGTGGGTCTCACTCCATAAAAATTTCCTACTGCGCAAGTCTGAAGAGAATGATAGAAGCATTGCATCAAAACTAAAATCAAGCATTGTATCTTTTTGCTAACAAATGTGAATGGTTTGAATTATGTAGGGTTGGTCTTGTCGAAGTACTACTTGGCCTTCTTGATTGGAGGGCTGGTGGAAGGAGTGGACTTTGTGCTCAAATGAAGTGGAATGAATCTGAGGCTTCTGTTGGGCGTGTGCTTGCAGTTGAGGTATGATTTCTGTAACGCTAAAAAAAAAATCGATCTAGAAAACTTGCTGTCAGGCTTTGTATGTACAAATGTGAAAGTTGTTTAGCTTCTCCACTCACTAATCTTTAGGAATATATTTGTGAATCTAATAGCATGATTTTTCTTTGTCTTTTTTCTTTATCCTTTTGTGCCTAAATTTCGATTACATCCAGTGTTAATGACCTTTAGCTTATATGCACATATAAATTTAGAAAGAAATAAGAAAAAGCATAAAAGATTAAAGATTAAAGATGAATATCTGGCTAGAGGTAAAAAAAGTGAGGAGATGTTTCTAATCTTTTATTTAAAGCGCCTTGCAAATTCTGAGGACTAAGAGCTTGTTCCATTATTAGATTAGCTCTGTTGATTTCTTTAAGTTGCCATCAGAAAATAATTTTAAGTTTGGATCATGGATCCAGGTCCTGCATGCTTTTGCGACTGAAGGAGCACATTGTACTAAAGTTCGTGATATACTCAATGCTTCGGAAGTAAGTCTTGACTCAATTATTTCCTTAAGTTTTTCTCTCATCTCTCTCACACACACCCCAAATGGGATTCGGTAAGTAATAAGTTTGAACGTTGGATTTTTTTCTTAGCTGTATAAAAATTTTATTGGTTTTATGAGAAGTTTACAAACAGCTAAATGTGATCCTCACCACCCAAGAGTTACAAGAGCATAGAGAAATCACAGCATATTACAAAAATACGAGAATAGTAGCCCATCCCAGTTGACGATCAGATCTTCAAATCTATGATCCTCTCTATCTGCACTTCCCAGCAGCCAATACTGTCAGTGTGCTTTTGTATTGACCACCACCCCTCCACTAACTAAATTCAAATCTGCTCATTTCTGTGCATTCCAAAATACTCCACCACATAGTTATTGGAAGTAAATTCCATGGTTTTGCTCCCAGGATTCGATCGTCAGTAGATTTCCTATCACTATTAATCAGATTTTGATCTTATGCTGCTCTTGTCCTGACCATATAGTCCCAAACTTCCCTTGTGAACTGTAGGTCTATAGACTTCACGAAACACCACAGGAAACTGTCTCCTCTGTTGCTCTATTTCTGCATAAAGCTGGCAAGCTGAATGCCCTGTAGGTTTATAGACTTCATGAAACACCACAGGAAACTGTCAAGGTGAATGCCCTCTTATGACCTCCAAAGCTTCAATCTTGTCACAATCCTAAGCCACTATGATTCCCCCTAACTCACTAGGCGAAGGTATCATGTCCCACCAGTTATCCAAAACCCACATAGAGTTGACTCTTGCCTGGTTAATTTCCTTGAACTATGTCTCCCCATTCATGAAAATTCAGGCTTCTCCTTCACCATCTCTATTATCCCACACGAAGGTATTCGCGATAGCATATGAAATTTTAAGGCAGGACGAAGTCTACTCCTGTAATCATCACATTTCTTTTTAATTTTATTCTCTTATTATATAAATTAATAATGTCCTTGGATCTTGTTATCCTTTGCAGGTATGGAGTGCTTACAAAGATCAGAAGCATGACCTTTTCCTTCCTTCAAATGCTCAATCTGCTGCTGCTGGTGTTGCTGGTCTTATTGAAAACTCTTCATCTAGACTCACATACTCCCTTACGGCTCCACCACCACAACCCTCTCAGGCAAAGCTTCCTACTTCAGCCACACATGACATGTACAGCTAACATGATCAGCTAGCACACTAGACTGATAATGTCGTCATGATGGTAGTGGAACCTCAAATATTATAGAATTTGTATAGCATACTGTACAGTTTTTTCGTCATCCCTTTTTCTTGCCTTTTGTTCTTGTATTTCCCTTTATTTTGAACTGATAGTGCCCTCAGAGAAAAAAATATGGAAATAGAATCAAAATTAAGATGTACCTGATTTAGTCCTGTAAAGTGAACCCCAAAATTTTGTGTATCCTGTTATGATTTTGTGCTCGAATACATGATATTATGCTTTGTTTTGTATTCTCTCTACAATTTTGGTTCCACCTATAGACTATAGTATTTATAAATCTTAAAAGCCTTATTATGGATCAGTTGAGTGTCACTTGGCAAATGACAGATCAATATCTTGGTAGCAAATTGCCAGGCTCTGGTATTCCCATGAGGAGACTTGAGCTTCTTGTCCTTTTAAGTGTTCAATACGAGAGCTTAATGGTTTATGGTCTAGGTTTGAGAAAAGGTAGCCACCAATTTTGAACTTTGGAGCAGCGTATAGCGGTTTTAATTGTTCTGATTCATTCACTTACAAAGCTTACTAATTTGGTATATGTAGTTTAGTCCCCAACTATTTAAAAAGCAGCTGGTTCATACAATAAATCAATGGGAAATTTGGCCAAAACCCCCATATTTTAACTGACTTTGGCAAGAACCCCCTAATTGTGCCAAATTTGGTGTCAACCCCCCAATTCCCTACTTTAGCAAAATTTTGCCATATTATACATTTATACCCTTAGTTCAAAGTAAACCCCAAAACTCACTCAACAGAAGTTAACTAACCAAAGTTAACTTCAGTCAACAAAACCTATATTTGCCTCAACCCTCCAGGTAAATGACATGAAAAAGAAAAATAACAGTTCTTACCGACCCTTTCTTTTTTTTTCCACGTATTAGGCTTGAAATCAGGAAGCTGGGAAAGTTTAGAGAACCTATATTTGTCTAAACCCTTGAGCTCTTGAAGTCAGGAAACTCGGAAAGTATCGAGCTCTTGAAATCAGGAAGCTGGGAAGTATATCATCATAATCTTAAGTCTTAACAATACCTGTTTTAAATTTTGTGTAATTATGGATGTGTCTCTACTAATTCTAATTTTGTTAATTTCAAACCCAACTTATCAAGTCAAAGTATGAAAACAGTCTGACTATATGCTTTATTAAGTCTAATCTCAATCATTTTTTTCCTAATTCAGTTTGTTTACTCTTTCATTATACCCTTATTATTCTTCATTGATTCTATTTTCATTATTATTCACCTCAAAAAGGTCATATATTACGGGTTTTTTTGTCTTCATCCAGCACATATACAAACAGGATCAAACCGTTGTTTTTACCCAGCAATAAAACTTATAAAGCCCAACCTATTAGAACATGTGCAAATTTGACTAGTCTAGTAACAAATTGAATCTTCAGAAAATTTAACAAATTTGACTAGTCCAATAACAATTTAACTAGTCTAGTGCCAAAATCAGATTTTGATCTTCAAAAAAACATGACACTGTCAAGATTTTTGTCCATCACTTTCAAATCTTGTTGTGCCCTAACATCATCCCTCACACTTATGGACAAAAGCTTACCATCCAAGAGCTTTTCCCTAATGTTTTAGCCAAGATGATAATTCAATCTCTTTAGGTTGGTCTTTGAGGAAACAAAAATACTTTGTCTTCGGTATTGAGCCCTTCAAGTCTCTTGGCCCGATGGTCTTTCTAGTATGTTCTATCAGAAATCTTGGAGCATTGTTAAAAATGAAATACAAAGCCTGGTGTATGATTTTTGAGAAAAATGACATGTCAATACGGCATATTAACCATACTAATATTGCACTAATCCCCAAAATCCAATCCCCTTCTCAGCCATCCCATTTCAGGCCCACCAACCTGTGTAATGTGACCTACAAGTAGGGCTGGCAATAGACCGGGTTAGACCCGAAATCCGATCCGAACCGAACCGAACCGATAAAAGCGAGTTCGGTACTATAGTTTTATGTTTGGGTTCGGGTCCGGTTCCTAATAATAAAACCCGATTCTTATTGGTTCGGATATGGAATTAATGGATACCGAACCGATATGGACCCGACATGAATTCTTTAGTTATTTTAAATATTTTAAAGAGATTTTTGGACATACCCCCCATTTGAAAGTCGAAATTTGAGATACCCCCATTTGAAAAAAAATTTGAGATACCCCCCAATTCAAGATGTGGTGTTATCTTAGCCGTCCATCATAATCCATCATAAAACTCACCTACGGCTGTAAAGCTCTTCTGTCTTGAATTGGGGGTATCTCAAAAAAATTTCAAATGGGGGTATCTCAAATTCCGACTTTCAAATGGGGGGTATGTCCAAAAATCTCTATTTTAAATTTACTATCACTACAAATATGTCTTAAAAATTATATATTTAAGAAACTTGACTTTTGCAAATAAAATTTCTAATACTAACTATCTTCCAAATATATATCAATTACCTTAGTGTACATAAATTTAACAAATTAATTGTTAGCCAAAAGATCCGGATTCAACCCGGATCCGATCCGTTAAGGTTTGGTACGGGTATGGTTTTTTACTTTTGGACTCGATAGGATTTGGATCCGGGTCCGGATCTATTAAGTTTCTTAATGGTTCGGGTCTGGTATTTCTAATACCCGATCCGAACCGGTCCATTGCCAGCCCTACCTACAAGATCATTTATAAGATTCTAGTGGATAAAATAAAGAGCTTCTTCCCTCTTTTAACTCTCTTCTCTAATGTGCCTTTGTGCCTCAAAAACAGATCTCTGGTAACATCATTATCACTCATGAGATCATTCATATCCTTAGAAGAAAACAAGGAATTGTACGTCTTATGATGGAACCCTAATCTGTGTAGGTTTCCATGAAAAAATCACAAACCTTCTATACATATGCATCTCCTCTATCCAGTCCTCAGTCGTCATAAATGGAACACCTCATTGTCTCTTTAAACAAACCAATGGTCTTAGACAATGTGATCCTATCTCACCATCTATCTTCATAATTTGCACGGAACTCCTTTCTATGTTGCTCGAACAAAAAATGCATCTTATAAATGGCATCAAGGTGGCTAGACATAGTCCTACCATATCTCACATCTTATCTGCGGACAATATCTTCATATCACGTACTGCAAAAACTAAGGAAGCCCTTTAGATCATCCAAACCCTTCAGACTTTTAGTTCTATCTCTAGACAACAAATTAACTTCTTTAAATCATAGGCCCTCTGTATTAATAACACTTCCACTAGTACAAAAAATGAGAGCTTGAGAATCCTGAACATAAGTAATCTCGATAAAGAAGATTTTTCCGAGGGCACTCCTCTCTTCGTATGGGAAAAGAAATCCATCCTCTTTAATGGTTTTATCCATAGAGTTGAAAAGAGGTTCGCCGACTGGAAAAATAATGTTTTCTCCCAAGCAGGGAAGACTATTCATATAAACTCTGTGACCTCAGCCATCCTCTCGTACCAAATGTCTTGCTTCCAAATCCTTAAATCCATTCTCGAAGGTATTAACAAACTTCAAAGGGATTTCTGGTAGAAAAAAAAAATCCCAACAACCAAAGGCTATGCACCTTACAAACTGGAACCACATTTGCCTTCCTAAAAGGCTTGGTGGCATAGTAATCAATGACCTCAGAGCCTAGAATACCTTAGAAACTCTCTCTCCCTCATGCACCATAAAAACTACTCACCTCTATTGGACTTGGCACTATATCTCCTCCCCTATTTCTGCTTTAATTCTTCACTGGATATTGGGAACAAATCCACCATCAAAATTTGGGAAGACAATTGGATTTCTTCCCTTCCCTTCCAAACCATATACCCCTTCCCTATATCGCTCACTTTATCTATTATTAGCGAAAATCAAATCCACCCTACCCTTGTAAGTCATCTTATCCTCCCCAAAACCAACTTGTGGGATCTAAACACACTAGATCATTTGTTCAACCCTGATACTATTCATCACATAAAAAATACCTTCATTAGAGGCCCTCATGCCACAAATAACTTAAAAGTGATGGGTACTAAAAAAGGTGTCTCTATAGTCAAATCTATGTACAAACTTTTCACTAAGAATGAATCTAGATCTCTTACTGTATTAGAATCAAAATCCAACCCGAGACTATGGAAAACCATAACTGATATAGGTGTATCTTATTTGGAAACTTAGCAGTTCGTTTTCTTGTAGGGTAAAGAAAATGAAACCTTCAAGCAGTTTTATTGTTCCATAAGGAATAGAAATTGAGGAAAAAAGAAATACTTTTCCTAGGCCAAGTAGAAGTTGTCCAAAGCCTATAAACATATGTTTTGACATAACCCAAAATATATAGAAAAAGAAACATGTAGTGCTTACTTGTTTCAAGATAGATAGACAAGCTTGCTTATTAGCTTGTTTATATTGATGTTTTGGCATAAATCAGAACATAACTTATTTTAACTTGTTTATAGAAACCACTATTAGTGTGTTTAGAAATAGTGAGACAACTAGGGTTTAGTTTGTCTAAAGAATATTGTGAGGCAGAGTTCTTGTAATCATCATAATATCAAAATTTTTTATATGTGTAGCTTACTTGTATGTGGGTGTGTACACCCAATCATATGACGCCACGTGTCTATAAAGTGGTTGGGTAACTGATCAAGCCCACTAGGGTTAACTAAACCCATAGATAGGTTATATTATTATTGCCACATGACATTTTGTGATTGGGTGTACACACCCACATGCAAGTAGGCTACACATATAAAATTCTCTGTCATAATATTCAATATAAACTATAGTTTTCTTCAAGATTTTATGTTTTGTTCATATTTATTTTATTTACTGCTATTGTTTAATTCCGCATTCAATAGTATTTTTAAGGGTAATTTCCCGAATAAGTACAACATTATGCACAACATTCCCAAATAAGTAACAAGTATAAAAACTTTCCCAAACAAGCACAAAGATTCTTTTGTTTCCTTTTCTACCCTTCTTACACATTCTCTCTCTTCATTACTTAACTTTTAAACATCACCATCATTCTCTCTCCTACGTACTTCAACATTAAACATGATACCGACATGCAAACCAACACTATCCGTTAGATCGAAGTTTTTCATCTCAACCGTCCATCACCAACAAACTTTTTCATCTTCTTCTTCTTCTTCTTCTTCACTGATTTTTCTGTTGTTCTTCGTCTGCTATTATATAAACAAGCTTTTCTATTCCAAGGTTTTAATCTATCACTTAGTTGTTAGGTTGTTGTGTTACAATTTCGGTTTTTCCGTGGTACCATCACCAACATTTTGACACTTTGGTACTGCTTTAATGGGGAAACAAAAGACAACCAAGAAGAAAGTTAATGTTCTCGAGGAAGTACCCATACCTGGTATGCATTTAAACCCAAACCCTTAATGTAATGATTGATATTTAAGAGGGCTTGCTATTCAATTTCATACTGTTTTCGAATTAAATTCGCATTAAATTCCGATTTCAGTTTGGTAACCCTTGGTATTGTTTAAGTTAGTTTGTATTTGTTCATTTGAAAAGGTTTGATTTTGTATTTGAAGATGAAAGCTTTGATTTTGAAAGATTTTAATTGATTTTTAAAGTTGGCCGGGCCAAGATGCAAGATGCAAACTTTGCTGTTGAATTGATTTGATTTCTATGTTTGTTATAGATGCAAACCTTGTTGTTGAACATGCAATTTGGTTTAAAGATGCAAACTTTCATTTTTAAAGATTTTAAGATTTCAGTTTGTAGGTAGCCGATATATTGGCTATGTAAAGCAACAGTTCTTGCCAGTAGCAGATACGACAGAAGCATGTAGCCGATACATTGTAGAATGCATGAAACACTTTGAATAACTACTATAACACTGTGATACTAATCAACATTATTAACATGTGGATACTTTCAGCGAATACTTTCAATGTAATTTATCGATTTGGTGGTCTGTTGGAGGTCACAGCTGAGGGGGAAGAGGTTGGATATGTGGATGGAGAGTCAAGAATAAGGATTGTTGATATTCAGACGACCTATACAGACTTCCTCAAGAAGGTATCTTCCTTATGCAATCCTCCAAAAGGAACATGGTCACTTCGAGCAGTAGTCAACCTCAGGGTATCCAAACTTGAATGTGAAGATCATTATAATGCAATGTTAGCTTCCATATACAATTCAGCTGCAATGTGCATATCTGTTTGGATTGTTGATCATAGAAAACCACCTATACTGAAGATTGTGCCTGAAATAGCAAGGAGTGAAGAGAAGGAGATACCATTTGTGTTACAAAATGAGGCTCCCAAAAGCAAAGGGAAAAGAAAGCTTTTTCCGGAAGCTATTCCTTCTTATACACCTTTGAGTGAAGGGAGGGAGACACCACCAATGCAGTTACAAAAGAAGGCTTCAAAAAGTAAACCCGATTACTCTACTTATCATACACCCACCAAACCTCTTAATGTTCCAGATGAATATAGGTTGGAGACTCCTACTCAAGATCCAAGTGTTGATATGATAGTCAAGGGAATGGGGCATACAAATGACCCTGTAGTTTTAGAAACCCCTCCACCTAGTGGTGTCTATATTCCTAAACCTCCAATCCAACATACTCCCACATCTGCTACCAATCCATTATCAGAAACTACTTGTACACCCCTATCCGTAAAAAGCAAAGGTTTCATGGATGCAGTTGGAATTCTTTCTGCCATGCAAAAAGATGATGGTTTTTGGGATTCACTTTCATTACAAGAAGTTGATGCTGTTCTTCAATCTGCACAGAAGACACAACCGACATTAATATATGATGATAGTGAGGAGGACTCTGAATCTCCTAAGTGTGAGGAATACCATTGGGATACAGATCCAGAAGTTTTCGACTCACCTGCATCTTGGAATACTGAAGATGAGCTCGAGGATCAAATGTGGGATGATAGTCAACCAATGTTTGGTCCTTCTAGACCAATCTCCGAAGAAGGCAGCCCAAATGTTGGTGATAACGCAGACACGCAGCAAGGTAACAATGTGGCCGATGTAAATGAAAGAAAAGAGGGAGTCAGGTGCAATATAGCCGATAGATTTGAACATCTAGACGATATGGACAACAATCAGCCATCACAACACGATATGCCGTCACAAACCAATAATGTGCCTCCTCAGAACAATGTGCCTTTTCCTAGCAATGTACCACTGCAACATAATACTAGGGTTGAGGAAAATCGTGATTTCGATCAGGTAAAACGCGAACTTAACAATATTTTTTCGTCCTATGTTGCGACTGAAAGGGCAAATGTAGGTTGTGCTCCTCACACAGAGCCTGCACACAACGACTATGTGCAACCTAAACGAGGAGTAATCTACAACAATCGTGATGAGCTTGAAAGGGATGTCCAAACATACGCGATTAAAATGGAAAAAGATCTAAAACGTGTAAACAGAAACAGTAAGAGGATGATTTTTAGGTGTCCAGCTGGTGGGTGCAAATGGTATCTATATGCAACCCCAAATGGTTTGGATGGAAGTTGGATTATAAAAACACTTATAGATGACCACTCGTGCGGTAACTTTAGGGTTGGAAGTAAAAACCGCCAAGCAAACAGTGATTGGGTTTCAAGAGTTTGTATGAGAAGGTTGAGAGACAACCCAGACTTGCCACCCCTAAAATTGGTGAGTGCAATCAATGAAGAATACATGGTCAAAATTTCTTACAAAGTTGCATGGTTAGCTAAAGAGAAGGCAATGAGGAAGGTAAATTAAATCTATCCCTTAGTAAGACGAATCTATCTGTTACGAAGTCATTACAATCGTCTATAGTTTGTACTATATCGTCTTCAAAGAGCTTAACTGTTTGTTTATTTACAGATAAGAGGAAGCTACAACCACTCATACCAAATGCTTGAAACATACTGCAATGAGCTGAAGAAGGTGGATCCAGATGCAGTAACAGACATTCTTACGAATCCATTGGGTAATTTTGAATGCATATTTTGGACATATGGTATTACAATTAGAACTTACAAAAAGACTCTACGTCCCATAATCTTGGTTGATGGAACTTTTCTTAAGGGAAGATACCCTGGCACAATTCTTACAGCAATTGCAGTTGATGGCAACAACCATATCTTCCCCATCGCTTTCGCAATTGTTATGAAAGAGAAAAATGAAAGTTGGGACTGGTTTTTCACAAAGTTAAGGGACCATGTTGTTGGAGAGGATCATGAGTTTATTCTGTTATCTGATAGGCACAAAAGTATCATCCAGGGTGTCCCTAAAATCTTGCCAAAGGCTATCCATATGTACTGTTCTTATCACTTGAGTGGCAAGTTTGGTAACAAGAAAATCAAGTTCTTGGTCCAAGAAGGTGCAAAAACTCTCAACCAAGATGAATTTTGGGGAATGATGCTTAGAATCTGGTGTATGTCAAGCAAGGCGCATGAAAAACTTATGGATGTTGGTCCTGTAGAAAAATGGGCAAGTGCTTTTCAAGAAAAATCAAGGTAAGTCAATATAACTATATATCTGCTATTCTGTTGTTTCCATTCTCTACATATGCCTTTATATCGCCTATAATTGGTTATATATCGCCTACAGTATAATTTGATTATGTGTTGCAGGTATGGAATTGTTTCCACAAATCACGTGGAGTCCTGGAACAAAATGATTGTTGGGGAGAGAATGATGCCAGTTACTACTGTTTTGTCAATGATAAGAGACAATGTGATTAGGCATTATCGCGATTACCACAATGACTCCCTGAAGTTCAACTCACCAGTTACAACATGGTGTCAAGAGCTAATAATTCACAATGCTTCCACAGCAAGAAGATGCACAGTCGAAAGAGTTTCAGCAGGAATTTGGACGGTTACAGGGCTGGTTAGGTCATGTGTAGTCGATCTTAACAAGAGAACATGTACATGCAAATGGTTTCAGCATATGGGGATCCCATGTGCTCATGCCATGGCAGCCATAAAGGATGTAGGCCATGATCCATACAAGTTTGTTGATGTTTTTTTCTTGAAAGAAACATACATGGAAACGTACAAGGAAGAATGGATTCCCACTCCTGGGAAGGAGTCATGGCCAACTGCACGACCGACAAGAAAAATATTGCCACCACTTAAAGTTTGCATGCCAGGTCGACCTAAAGTGGTCAGGAAGAGAGGTAAAGCTGAAGGTGTCCCAGTCCAGAGTAGGAGATGCTCAAGGTGTAAACGGAGAGGTCACAACAAAAAAACTTGCACTGAATTCATAGATGACTATGATCTTTTCACTCCAATGCAGTTTGGACCTCCTCTCTCTCCTCTCAATCAAACAGCATAGTAGGGGGAAGAATATTTGGCTATGTATACACTTTTGCTATCTTTTGCTATGTACACAGTTTAGACTCCCTGTATTATCTGCTACTAAGAGCAGTCTATCTTTTGCTATGTAAAATCTCAGAATCCGTACTAACATGTTCAACAGAGTTAAGAAGAGGGTAATCGAATATACTATAAGTTAACATGATCATAAGTTTCAGAATACAAGAAAATCAGAATACTTTTCAACAACCATATACAAGTCTTCACAAAACATGTCAATAGAAGTGCAATCAGGTCTTTCTCTTTGGTGGTAGCTCTTCACAATCAATTAGGTCTCTAGCAATGCGGTAGCGCATCTGCAAAGGATCTGCCTCAAATTCCGGTGGTATTCCTCGAAGGACACATTCGACGAATGCAAGAAGGAATGCCCCACAAGTACAAAAGTCTGGTTGTGTAACACAGGATACATACTCACGCTTCCCCTTCATTTCCAAATCAAGTTGAATCTGAGATGGGTCTGCAGCATAAATAGCATAGGGCAACATCTTCTCCATGTTTCTCTGTTCAGTAGTTGCCCTTTTGTAGCCCAACGAATCATAGATCCTAACTATACTCTCACTGAAACTAAATGAGAGCAGAATCCAATGATTGTTTTCCACCTACATTTAATAATAGATATATAAGATATGGTAGATGAAATGTACATTATAAACGATACAGACATATACCTAGCAGATTGTGTATCACAATGTAGAAGATAAAAGAGTGTCTATTATGGAGTATAGTAGATACTCATCCATATCTAGCCGATAATAAGTAACTAATGTAGCAGATAAGGTGGTATAAATGAACACAAATACCTGTAAAGGAACAAGAAGTGCCTTAGCTTTCACAGGGTGTACTTGATTGCGGAGGCCTATCCATGGATCAACAAGAGAAGTAACATTCGATGGAATCCTAAATCTCCCAGATAATATTCTCTCTTGTGGCTTCATTTTGGCAAAACTTTTATCCTTCATCAGAGCATCAAACTGAGGCTTCATATAAGAGGCGATTTGGGTCTAAACAGATGAAAGCAATAATAAGAAGTTGCTTACATGTAATAGAATTACAAGAACATAACCATGGAAGAATAAATATTGACAAGAATATACTTACATGTAGAAATACATTTGGAACCACAGCATATTGATCTTCTTCCTTGTAATCTTGTGGCCTCCTTCCAATCATAAGACGAACCAACAACCTCAAATAAACATCAATAACCTCATCATCAAGCCAGTTGTCTTTATAGAGTGTGTTGAAAGCACTCACAGGGCATGATTGAAGATAACCATAAACCCTCACATACTGCCTAAGCCTCGAAGGTTCCTTAGCTAATCCCCATAAATAATGAAGAAGATCTGCTTGCCACTTCTCAACATGCCTAGTGAAGAATGGTTCCCTCATTATATCTTGAATCTTTGCATCACACCTAAGACCAATCTCAACCTCCTCAGGTGACATTTTGGCCAAGTATTCTGCATCCTGTTGCCTCTTTCTATCCCTAAACAACTGAAGATCGAAGTTTTCGATAACATCATCATCATTTGAACAGACACCAAGATAAAGAATGGAGGCTTTATCTTTGTTGGGACTAGCTGAAATTTCTGGAGTTTCAAGTCTATAATCTATTGGAACTTTCTCCTTGTCAATCACAATATCAGTTTTTCGATCAACCCCCCCTGTAGATTGTTCATAATCATCATCAGTGGACTCATCCTTTGAGTCTTCAGTCGTAGAGTTTGTAGATGCTGGTGGTGTTCCTGTTGGTGTTGTTGTAGCCGATGGAGGCGCATCTGAAGAAGATGGTTGACTTGATGTAGCTGATGGCTGAACATATGTAACCGATGGATGACCAGATGTAGCAGATGAACTACCTATGTTTGATGAATCAACCTTCATTGAAGCAAGAATAGAAAGTTGTTTCAACTTTGACATCTCTGTGTCAAGAGGATTACCTCCTTCTTTCAAATTTTTCACCATAACTTCAAAACTCTCACGATCACTACTATCATCATCATCCCAAAAACTCAATTTTCTTGCTTTCTTGGAGCTTGGGACATCATCATCATCCGATTGTGTTTTTCTTGCTTCATGTGCCCTTTTCTTCCTTGCCTCATTTCTCCTTCTAATATCTCTCCTCCATGTCAGTTCTTCTGCTTCATGCTTAACCTTCTTATTAGGTTGTAGCCTTGAAGGCTGAACTCCAACTTCTGTTTTCTTCCTCTTTCTTTGTTTCACCTCCATTTCTTCCTTCTTTGTTCCATCTCCATCATTATCATTACCTTCTTGCTCTTCTTGCTCATACCAGCCAAGTAGAAGGACTTCAGGGGGCTTGAATAATTCCATGTCTATCATTTCTTCACTCACATAAACACCACCCTCCTTCACTTCATCATCACCATTTTTTCCCATCTTTTTTCCCTTCTTACCCTCCCTTTTACCCTTCTGAACTTCTTCAACCTTATCCCCCACTTTCACCTTCTTGGTTTCCTTCTTATCTTCTTTATCTGATCTTTTCCTCTTCTTAACTTCAGGAGCTTTTGGTTCTGTTGGTTCCCTTCTTCTTAACTCATATTTACCAACTGTTGTAACATTATCCTCCAAGGCTTTGCTTCTGGTAGTTCTAACTGAAGTTGGTGATGTTGTTGGCTTTGGTATTTTCTTCTGTTGTTTAAGCTGTGTTGAATCACTCTTAGATTTTGAATCCCTGTTGGGATTGGTCGTAGGGGGTTTCTTCTTAGGTGGAAGTTTCACTCTCCCAACTGGTTTGGGTGATACACTAGCTTTTGGGGTTGAAACAATGGGTGTCTTGGCTGCAGCCTTTTTCTTAGGAGAAGACTTGTGAGGTGAAGGCTTGTGAGGTGAAGGTTTGTGAGGTGAAGGTTTGTGACTTGAAGGTTTGTGAGAACCAGGTTTCTTGGTTTTAACTGGCAAGTTAGTCTTAGGTTTGGCTTTTGGTGTTGCCTTTGATGAGGTACTTGACTTCTTTTCTGTTGTTGCCCTAGATTTGGATGCCCCCTTTCCAATCTGACCTAAGGCATCCCTCACAAATTGTTTTTCATCAAGTTGCTGACCACTCTGCAGAAATGAGGACAAAACATTGTAGCAGATAAAATTATATAGGTAACAGATATAACACAAAAGTAGCAGATACGATAGAGTCATATAGCAGATACATTAAAATGGAAAATCATGTTTTAGCAAACAACATACCTTCTGAGTCATGCATGCCTTCACTACTCCACTCAGAATTGTCTCAAGAAAATCCTTGTCCATTGAAAGCAAATCTGAACCTCCACCACTTCTTGTTGAAGATGTGTGATAAGACGGAATGGTAGGCACAGATGGCCTAGAGGAAGCAGACTCTTCATGTTCTGCTTTGTATTGAGCTTCAAACTTCAAATAAAATGTAGCAGATAAGAGTTGCATTCTAGAAAATAGATTGTACAATATAACAGATCAACTTAATACAGAAAGGGGATTCATTGTTTTGTAGAAGATAAAAACAAAATTCAAGGGGATTTACCTCTGCAACCTGTTGTAGATTAGCAAGATCTCTTTCCTCCTGGGTGACATCTAATGGATATGCCACAATACATTTACCTTTCTTGGGAAACAGCCTCAAAGAAATTTTATTCCTAGTTTTGTTCCTGTTGAGCAACTCAGACCATCCAAGCATCCATGGAAATCCAGCACTTCTATCTCTCCTAGGACCCAAATCAGGGAAGTGCAAGTATGCCCAAATCATAAAGGCTAACATACATCCATTGATGCAATAACTAGGATTATCCTCAATGACTTTGGGATAAATTTCTTCAAGAGAAGTCTCAAGCAATTGAAAAGCAACAGTACCCCATGGAAAATTATCAAATGCATTCAAATCTTCGGCTAAATCAATGTACTTTACACTCAAATTTTTTGATGACTCGGCAAGAAGAAAAATGCACAGAAAATACAACCTGTTCAAACGATGAACATCGTTTGGATCAGCTTCTCCCTTAGCAATAAATCTCCTTGCTTCAGTAATTGCACTTGAAATCTGCTCATCCTTTATGTGAAAGTTTGTACCGAAGTACTTGCTCCTGAATGTAGTGTAGTCTTTCGGCTTCCTCATCAGAAAATCAACTGGAACATTTCCAAACTTTAAAGGGCCTAAGATCATGGCCACATCTGACATTTTGAACTCGACAACTCTTCCTCCAATACCATACTTTAACCTACCTACTCTACATCTCACAATTTCTGTGATAACTGATGTTATCATGTGAAAATGTTCGGAATTAAAATTGAGAAATTGACCGAAGGGCGAACTTCTAAATGATTCTAACTCTTCCGGTGGAATTTTATCACTTGGATGTTGAAAGTGTTCAAAAAATTTAGTTGTTGAACACCTAACTGTGAGAGTAAATCGCCTACCTTTTTCGATTTCATCATCTCTAGTTTGCTGCTGCTGCTTTTTAATTTCCTTCATGTTTTATCAAATTAGAACTTTGAGAATGGAGGCTTATAAATTGAGGTTATGACGGTTGGGGAAAAAGAAGATGAGAGGAACAGTTGCGCCGGTTGAGGAAGAAGAAGAAGATGAGAGGAACAGTTGCACCGGTTGAGGAAGAAGAAGAAGATGAGAGGAACAGTTGCGCCGGTTGAGGAAGAAGAAGAAGATGAGAGAGAAGCTGTTTGCTAACCGAAATTGAAATTGAAATCCCTAATTTTAATTTTTCCCCAACTAAAAGCCCGCCTCTTTGTTACCTGTTAAACTTCTGCCACGTGTATCTGATTAGCAGATTAGCAGATAATTTCGGTTTTCTTACATATTAGCCCAACTAAACTCTAAATCCAACGGTCACAGTTCATCATACAAATCCAATGGTCCTTATTTAAAGAAGAATATTTTTCTCACATGTCACATCGGTCATTCAAACAAAAAAATAAAACAAAAACTATTATTTAAGTACTAAGGGTAATATCGGAAGAAAAATTAGCTAAAAGACAAAAAAAACTTTTTAAAGAGAATCTTTGTGCTTGTTTGGGAAAGTTTTTATACTTGTTACTTATTTGGGAAGGATCTGCATAATGTTGTACTTATTCGGGAAATTACCCTATTTTTAACTAGCAACAATATTATTAAGTTGTTATTTTCTAGTTTGAAGGGTGATTTGTCTACTCCACCCCCAAAAATCCAAAATGCAATTCGCATCAGGAATGCTTACTACCATTCCAGTTCCAGGGTAGTTTAGTCAATTAAACAGTGGGATGAAATTGTTATTTAGAAAAGTGTAGTGGATGGAATAAGAATTTAACAATAGTGTAAGGATTAACCTCCAAAGACTAAAACCTTGTTAATTAAGCTTTATCACACTAGCAAAGTAGCAAGCAAGCAACTTAGCAATAGCATTCGGTCGTCTCTTTCGTTTTTTAGGGGTAGGGTTGCAGCAGCAGCAGCAGATAAAACCTCACAAAACCACACTCCTCTCTCTCTCCCTCTCTCTCTCTCTCTCTCTTATTCTACTTCGCGGCAGCCTTAATCCTACGCACCCTATTATCTCTTATCCTACGCACCCTTATTGGTTCTTCTCAATCTCTTCTGTAACAATGGGGGCATCTCTTCCTCCTAAAGAAGCTAATCTCTTTAAACTCATCGTTGTAAGTTTTCTAATCTTATTAAATCACTTTTAACTTTCGATCATCTTAATCGATTTTCAACTTTAAAACCCTAGGGTTTCTTTTGACTTCAAATACTTGTCTTAATTAGGGTTCTATGTTTCATTCTTTACTTAATTTTAATCATTATTCATCAAAGGCTTGGAACTTGAAATAGATTTTTTTTTTTTTTTGAGCTTAAAAGAAATTGAAATGTTAGCTATTGGTTCTGTTTGTATTCTTGTTGATTTTGACTTATTAGGGTTTTAGTTAAGACTGTAAATTGCAATCAGACTATATTCCAATTTCCAAATCACTTGCTTAGTGGATTTTATTAGTGATAAATGCATTTTTTGTTATAAATGAGAAAGACTGACCGACTTATTTTTCACTGTTTATACAAAGACAGACCTTACCTCATTGTAGCAATAACATAATAGTTACAATTGAAGTATTTATTATCAATCTAGTAACACCAAAAGTAAACACATCTAGATTATGGACCTAGACTTGGAAGATTAGATTGAGTTTATTTTTATCACTAATGGTGCACTAGAGGGTACACATGCTTGAGAAATTTTCTCACTTTTCTTAGAAACAACAAACAGAAAGTATACGACCAAGACCAAACCAAAGTCTATCCATTCCAAATTCATATTGTCATATAAAGAGACACACAAGTAAGAACTACTTAGGTGGAATGAGAGCCAAGGGTTTCCTGTTATGTTCTGACTGCTTTGTGTTTCCTTTCAATTCCATGCCACAGAATTCTGCTTTGTGTTTTCATCTTATATTATCTTTGTAGTATTTTTTTATTGAATTCTACATCAAGTTCCATTGTATTACTTCAGGTTAATGTACGTACATTTTTGCATATTATACATCTTATGTGTTCTCATTGTGCAGAAATCCTATGAAACAAAACAATACAAAAAGGGGTTAAAGGCGGCAGATGCTATTTTGAAGAAGTTTCCGGATCATGGAGGTGTGTTTCACTTCAATTACTGTTTCGAGTCTAAATTTGCCAAATTGATGTTGTAAATTCAGTTTCTTTGTTCAATCCTTAATTTCCTTGATTCCATGTTAGCTGCAAATTGATGTTGTAAATTCGTTTCCTTTGTCGAATTTGTTGACCTACAGAGGCAATCCTTTTAAGTTAACTATTATGTTGATCAATTTAAAAATTGAAAAATAAAAAGTAATTCCATTTTCTTTTTCTGTTGCTCCTAATGTAATTTTAAATGTTTAATCAGTTCCATTTCCTTTGACATCTGCTGTTCTTGGTTGTTTCTAGAAACTCTATCTATGAAGGGATTAACATTAAATTGCATGGACCGCAAGTCAGAAGCATACGAACTTGTTCGGCGTGGCTTGAAGGTTCAATACCCTTTTTCAATTTTTTCTTCAACTGATTTATATAATAATGATAATGAATAAACTCTTACTAGTCTGTTCATGCGCTGCAGAATGACCTCAAGAGTCATGTTTGCTGGCACGTGTATGGTCTTCTATATCGATCAGACAGGGAGTACAGGGAGGCAATTAAATGCTATCGAAATGCTCTGAGGATTGATCCTGATAATATTGAAATACTCCGAGACCTCTCTCTCTTACAGGTACACAGGAATATATATGGATTAGTCTTTACTTGAGGTAGTCCCTTTTCTTTTGATTTGTTTTGAGAGTTATTCTAATAACATTATTAAAAAACGTTCAGTACAACAGGCGTAGATGACCAATGATGCCCACGATCATCTCTGAAATGTCCCCGCATGTCCCTGAAAGTGCCTCCAGTCCAAAGCCACTTCAACCAGTGTCCTCATAGACTCTTAGGAATACCGAATACTAGATGCCATCACTCCTGAAAGTTCAATTCAATCATCAGAGCATCGTTTCTAAAAGCTTTCTGTTACAGTTCTGTCTAATGTATCAGTTGTTCTTGTTTAAAATTTGTACCCCATACCCTTTTTATCATATTAGGAATTTCGTTGATTATGAAAGCAGTAAAAATTATACCGAGAAATCTCTACTAAGGAAGTTGGGTAGGAAGTTCATTATCAAGAATGTAGGCTGTGTTTGGTTCACTGCTTTTGATAAGATTGAGTAGAACCTAGTTGAAACGAAAGACAAATAAGGAAACAAAAATTTGGATAGAGATTGAGTAGTAAGAACTAAGAAATATGTATACACCCCATGTTTCAAGGAAACAAATAGGTCAACTCTTTGTTTTCTGTTAAGAATGAATCATATATGAGATTGTGTTGGTGAGTAGTTTACCAGCACTCCATTCTTCATGTCTTTCTCTTTGGCTGCTTGAGGATTTTTTATTATGCTTCATCATAACGTCTTTTTTTTTCAAGTAAGCTTATCTTGTTTCTATAATATCTGTCTATAGTTTTATGTATTTCTAATGCATCTGCCTCTTTATAGGCACAAATGCGCGACTTGACTGGTTTTGTTGAGACAAGACAGCAGCTACTAACCCTTAAACCAAATCATCGCATGAACTGGATCGGTTTTGCTGTTTCCCACCACTTAAACTCAAAGTATGTTCTATAAACTAAGGTTGCAAAAAATTACTAGTGTAATGCAAAGAGCAGATGTTTTGCGCAATCCTACAGTTTGAGTCTTTGAGACGTATAATTTAATCCCAACTAGTTATTATTTGCAAATTTCCATCATTATGGATATTGTTATTCATCAAACTTCTATTATCTGGCTACAATATTTCAAATGATTTGTTAAGTACTATTAAATTTAAATACACTCGCAACCATAAAGATCCCATGTTCATCAGAAAAACGAACTTCTAACTGTATCTTTTAAAAAGTTAAACATTTATGCCATCTGAGCCTCCTTTCAACATTCAAAACTAGGGTTCTCATCTTTTTATATTTTTAACTGCTCATATTCAAGTACCCAATGAATTCATAATTTTACTAAGAGTTCTTAGTTTATGCTATCTCACTTGAGGCATTTTAGATTGTATGCATAGGTCTGGATCAAATAAATCGTAAAGAGGTGATCCTCATCTTAACTGTACGTTAATGCAATGAGCTACCCTGAACTTGATTTGGTGTTCACTAACAAAACTCTCTTGACCAAATATTCTTTTTACCATGGCAATGTCGAATATGAATTCTTTACCTTTTCATCAATTTTCCTTTTCTTGTTTATTTGCAGCGGTTCTAAAGCTGTTGATATACTAGAAGCCTATGAGGGGACACTTGAAGATGACTATCCCCCTGACAATGAACGTTGTGAACACGGAGAAATGCTATTGTACAAGGTAAATTATGTTTTACACATTGGCTAGAACTCGTAGATTTGTTGAATGTCAAATTTTACTTTTGAGGCACATGTTGTAATAATTTTTTGACACCCAGAAAGTTCATATTCTGCTAACTTTTAATTGTAATGTTTGCAAATAGAATATTGGTTACATTCAAGTATTTGTAGGACAAGTGTTGGTTATGTGTCAGAAAAGGAGCCTAATATGTAAATATGCATCTATTTATTTTTTGTTACTGTGATTAGAAAATGTTCTTTCGATTGTCTTCCGTGAGTTACATATATCGATAGTCGTTTAATATTTTGACCTTTTTATTGAAATATTATTTGCCCTAAATCTCTACCCTCCCGTGAAGGTGGGACTCAATCCCAATACCTTGGTCCCAACCTCCCAAGTCTTGACCAGTAATCTAGATCTTCATGCTGATTGGGCTATCATTCTCACTCCATATTTTCCAGCTTAATCTCACTTCATTTGGTTTTCTCTGTTGATATTCATCTCTGTATTATTGGTTAGCTTGGACTGTGACTCTCTCACTCACAGCTCCTGCTATTTTGTTGTACAACCCACCTTGTAAACTCTTTCCAAAGCAATAATAAAAGTGCTACATATAAAAAAAAAAACAATCTAGAACAACACTCTGCACACATATCTCAGGACTCTGTGCCAAAACTGCTTTACCCATGAAACACAGGGCCTATTTCAGGGGTTGGAAGATGAGAATGATTTGGATCGACACCTAGAATGAAGAGGGTAAAGTCTAGAGTTTAAATTAGGTTAAAGGATGTAGGGGGGTGGGGGGTGGGAGTGGGTTGGTATGAACATTGTCAAATTCTGTGTTGTTCAGGGTGTGGGTTAGGAACTTAGGATAGACTGTTAGCTCTGGGCTAGAGGGCTATGGCCTTTACGTAATCCTGTTTGAATATGGTATTAAATATATTTTTTATCTATACATAAATTAATATAAACTGTACATGTAAATGTTTGGGCGATGGTAAATGTCTTTGAATTGAGCGTTTGTTCATTTTTCCTCTCTCAAACTTATTCTCCAAAATATGTAAAGTTAATACAGATCATGAAACTACATTTGCATGGTTTTATACCTTCTTAGTACAACAATCTCAATCGAATAAAATGCTGCGTAACAACAAAGAGGGCTTGCTGTAGTTATTTGTGTAGAAGTGTAGAACCATTGTACTATGGTAGCAACTGTTTGCATGATTTAATAGGTTCAAGCCGAGGCTTGGGGTTTTTTAACTTTTTCTTGCGTGTTTGAAATATTTACTCAATGAAGTAGGGATTATTTGAGTCTCTTTCGTTAATCAAGATTTTCATTGAGATCATGATGGCATTTCTCTCCTCATGACTGATTCGTGTTGTCTAGTTTTCTACACTCTGAAGTTACCATGTATACATTTCACACAATTGCAAAATTACAGACTCACAAATAAGAAAAATTTAAAGTATTGATAATGAGTTCCTACGTACGACCATTTGGCCTTAATATATCTTGAAAGCCCGACATATTTGTATTTTATTTCATTTATGTTAATTAGTTCTCTTATTTGACAAACCAAAATATTATTGATATATTTAGTAGTTTTAAAATTGCAATTCTTATATACTTAGTAGTCTTAATGATACAGTCTTCTTGGTTAATAAAGTTATGTACTTATGTCTGCACATGGATTCTTATGCAGATATCTGTGTTAGAAGAATGTGGATTCCCTGAGAGAGCTCTGGAGGAGCTGCTCAAGAAAGAGTCCAAAATTGTAAGTGATGGAGGGATTTGACTATGAATTCTATTTAATAAATTTTGATATTGATCAAATTTCTATCGTCTCCATTGCCATTCAGGTTGACAAGTTAGCTTACAAGGAGCAACAGGTATCCTTGCTAGTAAAGCTTAATCGTCTAGGAGAAGGAGAAAAAATCTACAGGGCATTGCTCTCTATGAATCCTGACAATTACAAGTAAGTGATTTTGTTCATAAAGGGCTATTGCGGCATGATGTATAGAATTTTACTTATCATCTATTTTATCTATAAAGTGACTTCTCCTTAGTGAAAGTAGTGAAAATTATGGTTTCCACATTTGATTTGCTGACACTACCATTGTATGTTTTTAGTTTATGGATCTCAACTTTACTCCAAGTAAAAAACAGGAATGATATATTCATCAATTTAATTCACTTTCAGTTGTAACTTTGAAGTATTAAAATCAACATGACAACACCCTTCTGCATTCCATCCGTATTATTTATAGTAGTCATTTGAATTTACCTTTTTGTACGTTGCATGAGCATCACACTTGCCACTAGGGATAGATCCATACTTAGTTTTTGATCAGTAAATCCATCAGTTTGTTTCAAATCCACATCACACATTAACACTTTAGAAGGTTTCTATTGTAAAAATTTGAATTATTGCTCAAAGCCACATAACTGTGATATAATGTTGACTTTATAACTTCTGACTAGATAGAATTACTTCAAGATTCTATTACTTTCCATTGGGAGTCTAATATCTGTCCTAAAGAAACAAGTGTTCGAAGACATTTTCAGGGATGTTGATTTGAAACAAACTGATGGATCGCACCATCCTTGACATCAAAGGACTTCTATCCCTTTTGTGCAAGAGATTGCATGATTATGGAGAGATGCCTTATGCTTCTTTTGCTTACTCTTGGGAGGATGTTCTAAGTGGCCCTTGATGTAGAGTTTCATAGTAGCTTCTAGTTTTTTTGTTTGTTCTACCTTGTTTTGATTTTGTTTCCTTGACCAGGGATATCTCATCCCTTGGCTTTGTTTGTAATTAACTTTTTGTTATGAATATATTATGCTCGTTTACCTCTCAAAATAAAAAAAATAAAATCTTATCCTTCTATGTTCCAAGTTTATCTAATGGTTAATTTTCTTCTGGTATCTTCTTGTACTCAGATATTACGAAGGCCTGCAAAAATGCCTGGGACTATATTCGAAAGATGGTCATTATTCATCTGATGCAATTAATCAGTTAGATGAATTGTATAAATCACTTCAGAAGCAATACAGTTGGTCCTCTGCTGTTAAGGTAAGATGAATCATTAAGAAGTTTTTCAGTCCTGGATCTCTGTTGTGTCTTTGATTACATATTGTAAATCTTGTTGAACAAGTTTGATCACTTAATTCAGGCATGCAAACTGGAGTCCTAGAATTGTGTAATAAGCTTGAAAATTGCTGTCTAGATTTTTGCTACTTCAGTAAAAGGGAATGATGAGAGGGTACTTACTATAATGGCCTTACTATGATGATTTTGATACGTAAACAATATTTTCCATACGTAAACTATATTTTTTATTGTGATTTTGATAAAATATGATGTTTAAGTTTCGAATTTGAAAGGTCCTAGCTATTGCCCACTTTATATCTTTAGTTTTTAGGAAGTGAACGTCCACACTTATGAGATTATTATTGATATTATTCACAATTTTTCCGTTATGCTTTTCATTTTGGCTGGCTAAACATCCAATTTTTCTTTTCATTGTATTTGAGCGCCATGTGTTGTCTGCTTATGTTTAGCACCCTATGATAACACTACTTTCAAGTTTCAACGGCTGTTTATATTATATTTAAATTAGAACTTTAAATTATGTTTCCATAGAGAATACCGCTTGATTTTCTAGAGGGTGAAAAATTCCGGGAAGCAGCGGATAACTACGTCAGGCCTCTCTTGACCAAGGTAATGCTAATAGTCTTGGACTCTTGGTCATTATATTCTCTTCTATGAGAATGTTATTTCATTGCAAATTCACAATACAATTTGGTGTTTTCTATGGTAGTTCTATTGAACCTATTTGGGGGACTTATTTGTTACAGGGGGTCCCTTCACTGTTTTCTGATCTATGTCCATTGTATGATCATCCTGGAAAGGTCAGTATGATTCATTTATGTTATGATGGAAAGGTTTTGGATATGTATGCTTGTTTGGTGAACATACTTGTATGAATTGTTAATGGGTTTTAGTTTCTACACTCTTGTGCAGGCCGAGATCATAGAGCAATTGATAAATGAGTTGGAGAGTTCAATCAAATCATCTGGGCGATTTCCTAGAAGGTAATATGTAGAGTAGGATCATTAGAAATTTTTAGCAAGTCTATTTTTGTGATGAATAAGGTTCATCTATAGCTTAAGGTTTTATGGTAGCAGAAAATGGAGCTCTTAATTAAAATTTGTGGACCTATGTTATTTGAAATCTGTAATTTCAATGATAACTCTTGGTGTTCACCTATACTAAGTCCACACTTGTTATGTTGTTTTCACGTTGTGTGGATTAAGTGTTTTACGTTTATTAAGAGCACCATTACTGGTGTTAGATAGTGTTGTACCAATGTGGTTTGCAAGGCTGTTAGTTTATATGTTCTAGACTTTTAGTTTACATTTATGTTGACCATTTTATAGCTAAATTGGGGGATCTATTGCACCAGGACCCGTTATATACCTACCAGACTGTGGTGTTCAATTTTGTTATGCATTGTCTTTCTCTTTCCCTTCTACTTAATACTATGTCGCTTCAACATACATTATTTGGATTAATGCAAATTGGATCTATTCATATGGGTTATCTATACTATTATAAAGCTGAATAAAATTCAGGGGGTAAGTCCCGGTTAGTGAGAATTGAGCTTTAGAATTTTGTCACCTAATTCTGATTAAAATACCCTTTTAGTCATGGTTTTTTGGTCTACTAATAAAATACCAAAACCAAAGATAGCATAACCCTTTAAGTAATGGTCTTTAAACTAAGACTGTTGGTTAGCATAACCCTTTGGTGATGCATACAAATGAAAAGTTTTTGGTTAATAGGTTATGTCACCTAATATTTAGTTATTTACACAATACCCTTTAAGTAATGGTCTTATCGTAATTTAGCATATTTTTATTTATGGTCTGGATTTTATATATGAACAAAAAGCCAATAATTAAAAAGATAATCAAATTAACAAAATATTATGAGAATAATAATTTTTAATGGTAAAGTCTTATAAAAAATTATGAGAAACTATAATTTTTAATAATTAGCTCCTATAAAATATTAAAATAAACTACCCAACTTTGTATCAGAAATAATTATTTCATAAGATTTAATAAATTAGTCTAATTTGTAATTTTTACTGGCTTACGAGTAAAATTAATAACTTAAAACTCGAATGATAATCACAAACGGATAAATTACGGCTAACACACTAGTGTAATATATGTGGGAATGATTTTATGTTAACCTAGTTAAAACTAATATTGGGTTAGTGTCATATGTACCCATTTAAATCCAGCCCCCTCCCTTGCTTCCTCCTTTTTTGATTGAGATGCATGCAGTGTTTGTTGCACATACCCTTTTTTTATTCTCGTTATTTATTCAACAAATTCGATTGATTGATACGGGTTGATTTTCTGTTACGATGAATTGATGAAACAATAGCTAATCCAATGGCGGCTTCAGCAGCTGCAATTGCTATAACAAAAATCGAGAAAACATCTCCTTTTAATTGGCGACTATCAAATAAATCAGAAAATGTTATAGAATTGATATTAACTGCACTGTGGATGATGATATAAATGAGAATGTTTATCGTTGAAGAATCTATTGTTGGATTAAACATCCTTTATATTGACAGAAAGGGGTTTATGTTATTGCCAATGCAGGGAAGAGAAGGAGCCTCCCTCTACACTCTTGTGGACTTTGTTTTTGGTGGCTCAGGTTCTTGCACTTCTTTATGTTAATCACTTGTTTCGTTGCATATATATTGTGAGCTATTTCTTGTGTGCTGTCTTGCTCATGGAGTTTATGATGATGCAGCATTACGATAGAAGGGGCCATTATAATACTGCTCTTGCCAAAATTGATGAGGCTATTGAACATACTCCAACTGTAATAGATCTTTACTTAGTCAAGGTTTGTCCCTGTCATCCGCTTTTTACATTCTCAAAGGCGTATAAATAACCTAACAAACAGTTTGATGATTCATGCCTTAGTATGCATTTCTGAATTATGGAGAATACTCTTGAATCTTGCTTGTCTCGAAAAGAAAGTGTCAATGTTGTTTGGTTGTCTTAATAACTTTGGATGAATATCCCGGTTTATTAATAAATTATGAAATGAAGCGGCGTCTACATCGATATACACTATAAACAAATTGAAGATGGGGATCACAGTGGTTGTGGTCTTTGACCTTTAACACTCATTTTTCCCGTACATGTGAGAGTGAAGAGAATTTGACTCATGCACACCCAAAACAATAATTGTATGACTCAAGGACCCAGCATGGTGAGTTGCCAGTTGTACTCACATAAAGGCCAGTAGCAAGGACGTGCTTTTGGCTCAATACTAAAGCTCTGTGGACATGTAGCATAGTCCTTAAAATTGCTACTCGGGCTTTGGTGCGTGTACAAAGTGTATTTTTTCTCTTATAAATAATAATGTGCATCAGATTGAGAGTTGTATTTATATCAATCAAGTGATTTCACTACCGTAATGTTTCTGATATATTGATCATGGAATTTTTCGTCACACAAAAAAGAGAAGGCTAGCCCTTCTCAGGCACAAATTACTCAAATCTGTTTACTCGTTGGATCTGCCGGTATTTTCACCAAGATGGTTTATCCATCTAGGGCAACAAGCACCTGTGGATCTCCGAGTTAACAAACTTTGACTGCCCTTTTGGAGAGTGAGCATCAGTTGGAAATGTCTTGGAAGATCTGAAAACAATCTGAAAATATATGGGCAAGTGGGGTAGATCTTTAATGTTTTCTCTAACATACTCAAAAAACTTAAAGGTCCAAGACACCCAAAGGTTTTCCAAATCTAGGCCCAGGTCAAGGTGGAAACATTTTTTGTGCTTCTCCCTAAGAAAACACCTGGATTTCTTTCTTTGTATTCATCTAATATGTATTTGTTTGGGATGTGACTTGATTGCAGGGCAGGATTTTAAAGCATGCAGGTGACTTGGCAGCTGCTGCTGCATTAGCAGATGAAGCAAGGTCTATGGATCTTGCAGACCGCTATATAAATAGTGAATGCGTTAAGCGCATGCTACAAGCGGATCAGGTATATGTTATGATTAAAAAAATGTTTTTTGATCTCTTTAAAGCTTGAATTGTTTTGGCATATACTTTGTAATATTGTTCTCCCAGATGCCAAATCGTAATTGCCTTTTCTACTGCGCTGTTGACCTAAATTTTCGTGTGTGTATGCAATTTAATGCATAAAGCTTTTTCTTTCCTCACATGTTTTGTCTTTCGTCCGAAATTCGAACTGTTAAAGCAAATAATTAAAAAAAAATGTCTTCTTATTTTATCTCCTTTCACAGAAAAAAAAAAAACTTAATTTTATTATTAATTGCATTTTCTCTTGCTCAAATATCTGTAACCCATAGTATGTATTAGTTTTTATGGAAGAAAATAGTTGTGTATTGTTGTGTGTTCTACAAACTTTTTACTTGTCCAGTTAAAATAAAAATATAATTCCAGTTTTAAAACTAATGATTAATATTGGTCTTGCTATGCAACTATTAATCTATTTTTATTTCTTTATTATGCTCTACATCCTTTTTCTTTTATTGTACTTTTTCATGGAAAGTGAGATAACTGAAAGTCATTTTTCTTGAAGGTGGGATTGGCAGAGAAAACAGCTGTATTGTTCACAAAAGATGGGGACCAACACAATAACCTGCATGACATGCAGTGCATGTGGTGTGTGCTTGTTATTTTCTTGTTGACGGGATATATATGGTAAAATTGTTTAAGAGAAGCAGCTGAATTTGTTGGTTATTTTGAAGGTATGAACTTGCGTCTGGCGAAAGCTACTTTCGACAAGGTGATCTTGGACGGGCTTTGAAAAAGTTCTTGTCAGTGGAGAAACACTATGCAGATATGACTGAAGACCAGTTTGATTTTCATTCGTATTGCTTAAGGAAAATGACTTTGCGTTCCTATGTTGAAATGCTGAAATTTCAAGATCGTCTGCATTCACATTCATACTTCCACAAGGCGGCTTCTGGAGCTATCAGGTAAAGTTTTTTTCCACGTTGTTTTACGATACCAAATGAACAAGAGTCCTTTATGCTTATGGTATGGAATTGCCATTGCTCTGGGTTCTTGTTGTGATCATAAATGGAACCTTTATGTCTTATGTCGTTGATTCTCAAAGTTTAGGATGCCTTCAATATGTGGGGAGTGTTAGAAACGTTATGAGCCCTTCCTCTCCCCCCCCCAAAAAAAAGGAAAAGAATCCTTGTGAGAGATGGGAGTCTTCACTCATGTTTGCTGAATTCTTGCTAGCCTTTTTTCCCCCTATCATTTAGGGAAGTCTATCACGTTCTTTAAAAGTTAAAACGATGAAGCTGCTTTCATATTTTCTGAAATACAAGGGAACCTTACTGGTGTCTGGGTAACTGGGTTTGATGATTCCGTTAGCACAGTTGAACATTATCTTCTATCTTGCTTGAGAGAGTGCCATGGCTTTTTTTTTTAAAAAAAATTCATTTTCTAATTATGCTTTAAACTGATCATAACTCCTTTGTGTCCCTCACCAGTGAACTGGAATATGTAATGCATGTATATCAATATAATATTTTTGGTTTGGCCGACACTCATGGGCTTTTACTTGCTTCTACTGTTCAGATGCTACATAAAGTTATATGATTCACCTCCTAAATCGGCAAATGAAGAAGATGATGATATGTCAAAATTACCACCTTCTCAAAAGAAAAAACTGAGGCAAAAACAAAAGAGAGCAGAAGCTCGTGCCAAGAAGGTACATGTGACTTTATTTTTGCTGGTCTTTCAATTTAGCAGTTCATAATGTAACTTTTGCATATTCATGTAGGAAGCCGAGGAGAAAAATGAAGAGGAATCGGGTTCTTCTGGTGCCTTAAAGTCTGGAAAAAGACAACAGGCCCGGCCTGTGGATCTGGATCCTAATGGGACAAAATTGTTAGAGGTGGTTTATAGATCCCGTATATGATGACTTCAGCGGATTTTCAGTTGTCCGGTTTGTAGTTTTAAAGCATATATATCTTGCGTATGGAAATATGTAATGACCCATGTTTGTATGGGTTTCCATTGTAACAGGTTGAAGATCCACTGTTGGAAGCTACAAAGTACTTGAAGCTACTTCAAAAGAATTCATCGGAGTCCCTGGAAACACACTTGCTGTCTTTTGAAATAAATATGAGAAGGCAGAAAGTATTACTTGCTTTTCAGGTAGTCCTACATTCCAGCTACATGTGCTCCCCTCTTTTTAATAATCCATACATCCTTTTTGTGTGATTTACTTTAAGTATCCAAATATAGTTGTTTAAGTATTGAAGCTCTCTATTGAGATGTGGGGGTTGGATACATTGTGTCGCGTGACTTACCTTTTTCACCATTATTTACATAAACTTCAAAGCTTTGGCAAATGCTGTATTAAAATGGAAGGGTATATGTTGTACTTGTGTAATATCCTAGCTTGCTGAAATTGGGAGTTCAAATATTTCCCATGGCTCGCCCAGAATCCCAGTTTTAGTTGTGTTGTATACATGCTCTGGCCATCTCTTTCTGGGTTCAGAAAATGAGTATGTAAACCACACAAATTACATTGCAATAGCGTCCCCTCTGCCTTATGTAGATCCTCATGTTGAACTGTAAAAGGCCTAATTACAGTCACACAAGTTATTAAGAAAATAGGGATTATTCCATTTCAAAATGGAAGTCTTGGAAAGGAAAGTGCTTTATTAGAAAATAAAGCTTTCTGTGTTAGGAGCCATAAAAATAAAAGATAAATATTTTTCTGATAACATGCGCAGAACCTTTTAAATCCTTTTAGGGATTTCTTATATGAAAGTAATGGTTATTAGATTAGACCTATACGAAGTATAACTAAACATGCATGGAGAAAAAAATAGACTTAGCGGTGGTGGGAAGCTTTTGCTATGAAACAAGAGCTAGATGTGGGAGATGTGTTTGACTTTGTGCTGACCAAGCCACACAGATTCAAGGTAATATTTGATTGACAACTTTGAATCTTCAAAAATTTGATCATCATATTGCTTTTAGGTTGTATATAACTTATCATTTAGTACAACACTAAAGTTTATTATTTAATAGTAATTACTGCGATAAAGACATTTATTAGAAAGAAAATTGCAATTTAAGTCTTATTTCAAAGCTCTAGACATGCTTGATTCAATAGTTTTCATTTTGGTTGTAGGCATTGGTGTTTTCTTTATGGTCTACGTGAAACGCTCTTTCACCTTCTTTTTGTAAATGGTTAAAAAATGATATTATATCTCCACCTAAAGTGATGACATTGATGCCATATTTCATTTTGTATATAGGTGGAGTATGCCAGCAATGATTAGTCCATAAGCTATAGTCTACTTAAACAGTTTGTGAAGTTCTATGCATAACTGATTCCAGTAAATATCCTAAATTCACCAAAAACTTTCAACTAAATAATGAACCATGCATGTTTAGAGCTTTTGAAACATACAAAAAGGTGTAATTTTCCTTCTAATAACTACATATCATACTAAATGATGAGTTAATACTGAAAGAATCAAGAGAAACAATGAAATTTGTTGAATCAAAGTTTTATGCACAAATTACCTTGTCTGGTAAGCTCAAAAACCAACGCATCTCCCACATCCAGGGTATGCTTCATTGCAAAAGCTTTCCACTCAGCACCAGTCTTGTCCCCCTATGTATGTTGAGTTTTATTGTGTATCTTTCTTATTTAATAAGATCATTATTTCCTTATCAGGGGGAACATGCTTCTTGCATGATTGTTAGGGTTTTAAAGACCGCTGAAGGAATTGAATAGCTTCTTGGGGTTTTTGTGGGTAGAGTGTAGTTATCTAAATTTAGCCTGCTAACAATTTCTGTCCTTTTCAGGCCGTAAAACAACTGCTTCGGTTGGCTGTGGACAATCCAGATTCCCATCGCTGCTTGGTATGTATCTCATCCCCCTCATTGTTCCCTGCTATTTTTATTTCTTTTATCTTGTGTTGACGTGTTGCAACTTATTTTTAGTGCCCAGTAGCTTCTTTGTCGTTTTACATTTGCTAATGTATGAGTTTTCATTTACCACAGATTAGATTCTTCCATAAAGTGGACACTATGAACGCTCCAGAGACTGATTCAGACAAACTTATTTGGAGTGTCTTAGAAATAGAGCGTGCTACACTGAGGTTCATCCTTCTTTCTAGTACTACCTCTGCATAACTTTCAGGGCTAGTTGTGAATATTGTAACAAGGTCTTTCCCGTTTACAGTCAATTGCAGGAGACAACTTTGATAGAAGCAAACAACTCTTTTCTTGAGAAATATAAAGGTTTTTATTTTCATGAAGATTCTTGTCATACTACAGACAATTGTCGTATACTGCATCGTCTTACTATCACTTTTTCTTTTCATGTTTCTATGAAGATTCCTTGATGCATAGAGCAGCTGCTGCTGAAATGATGTTTGTTCTGGAGCCTGAGAGGAAGCTAGAAGCTATTAAAATAATTGAAGATACAACAGACAAACTGTGGGTTTTACTTGAACCATCTTATTATATTTCTTGTGAACTTTTCGATTTCCTTTATAGATAATTTGTAAGAGAGATTGAAGCCCTCCATTTTTTCAAATCAGAAATGAAGCCTTGGGACCGGTCCAGGAATGGAAACTTAAAGACTGTATTGCAGTGCACAAGCTACTTGGAGGAGTCCTGTCTGACCCTGATGCTGCTTCTAGTAAGTGCTGATACAGTTGTCGCCTTTGTACTTTATTTTCTTTCAATTTCGTGGTTTGTAATGACAGAAAGGTATAATTATACCTTTTCCTGAATGAATCGCTTTTGGAACTTGATCTCATGTTGATTTAGTTATTAGTGCGAGCTGAGATGAGTAGGTTTGCAATACCAAATTGTTTTTTCTCTGAGCAATCCGTCTGGGGTTAGGTTCCCTACTGTTGTAAAAATTTACGTTCCATCTTCTTTTAGGATAGGAATACATGATTTCATCGACATGAGCTGTAGTATTGGTGTACTCATTTTCAGATGCATTTTGGCACTGGATATCACAATTTGCAGAAGTCATCCATTTGAACATCTACTTGATCTGATGCAGGATGGAAAGCTCGATGTGCGGAACACTTTCGTTTTTCAACGTATTTTGATGGTACACATAGCTCAGCTATGTCCAGATGCTCTGATAGCAGGATGTATAATGCACCTGAAAATGGGGATGCAAATCATCGGGAAGCTGTTCAAAATTCGGATTCTCATTCCGTGAATGGAAAATTAGATGCATTCAAGGAGCTTGCTGTATAAGTAACATTTGAGCGTCCTTTCGCTTGATCCATTTACAAAAGAGTATAAGAGCCAGAACCATACTTTGCATAAGTCCTAAAAGGAGGAAACTAAGCCAGATTAAAGACAGGAGTATACCAGCTAAGAAATCCGATAGAAGAGGAGGAAGGTCATGCCTCAAATATCAGTCCTTGGGATTTGTCTGCACATTTGCGTAAGCAATCAACTATTTCGTTTACATTTTCTTTTTGTGGCTGTTTCCTCGACCCAGTTGCAGAATAGACTGTTCGGGTTGTGTATAACTAGTTCCTTGTGTAGCAGGTCGTTGTAACTTTGGTTTGGTTCCCAGTTGACCAATAGTGGATTAGAAACTTGGAGCAAATTTATGTATTTTGGGGGGGTTAAGGACATTTCCAATTTTTCTGAGTACTGGTCCTAATCCTGTCTAAGTGTTGAGTTCAGATATCCATTGAGCATTTCCAGTGCCTGTTGTACTTCTCTCCATTTCTGGCCATTATTTATTCTTGCTATGTATACTCTGGAAAATTTTGCCTGTATCCATTTTGAGTAGCAGTTTCAGTTATGCTTTGAATGTTGAAATAAAGTGACTTGAACTTTATTCTGATTAAGAAAAAAAAAATCGTTAATGTAGCAAACAGTATGAAAGGTTCAGTTTAAGCCTTTATCAGCCTGATGGGAAGTTTTGCATTCAGAATTATGTGTTTATTTTTCATGTGGTATACAAATATTGATCAGGAAGCACACGAGTTCTAAATGATTGTGTCACATAGGAAAGTGTTGCTCAATGTAAAAAGTTTGATTTGCTTGTGTGCTGTAAGGATTTACTAAACTAATAAGTTTCTTGGATAGTTCATTTTGAATCTTTATAAGCAATCTTGCAATTTTAACAATATTTGTGGGTCTGACCATATATTTGCAGGTTTCAACAGTTGACACCTGCAAACTTATGGATCTGACCACATTTAAACATTCATCCTAAAAGGGTTGTAGTCTGGTTTTTAGTTTGCAATTTTGCATGTTTTTACCCAGGTTGTTTGCTGAATGGATTGAGTCAAGGTGTTGGAATGGCCTTTGGAATTTAGTTTAGTAAAGGGCTGAGCAAGCCCAACGCTTTTGTTAGTTCAACTCCGTAGTTTGGTGATAGCTTGAATTTTGGTGCAATACAAGATACTGTAATTTTATGTTACTGAAGTTGCTTTTTTTTTTTTTTTTTTTAAGAGGCACCCCACTAGGGGTGCTCAACTTGCCCCGTGACCCGGACCCGCCCCGTTCCCCGCCCCGTTTTTTTATCTCCCCGCCCCGCCCCAATATTTGCCCCGCCCCGTATCCGCCCCAATGGGTAGCAGGGCAGGGATGGGTTTCATTGTATAGATTGAAACCCCGCCCCGTGCCCCGCCCCGTTCCCCACCCCATATCCCCGCCTCGTCCCCGCCCCATATCCCTCTCTTCTCTCTCTCTCTCTCTCTTTACCTCAACTCTCTCTGCTGCTGCCTCCTCCTATCTCTCTCTCTCTTTACCTCAACTCTCTTCTGCTGCTGCCTCCTCCTATCACTCTCTCTTTACCTCAACTCTCTTCTGCTGCTGCCTCCTCCTATCTCTCTCTCTCTTTACCTCAACTCTCTTCTGCTGCTGCCTCCTCCTACCTCTCTCAAGTCTCAACGACTCTCTGGTGTCACATTCCCCGTCCCCGCCCCGCCCCGTTCCCCGTCCCCCGACCTGTACAGGGCAGGGATGGGGGTGAACTTTCTTAAGCCCCCGTTCCCCGCCCCGCCCCGCCTAAGAACGGGGATTATTTGGCCCCGCCCCGCCCCGCCCCAACCCCGCACACTATTCCCCCGCCCCGTCCTGCCCCGCCCCAATCAGCACCCCTACACCCCACCATGCCAATACATTTTCTACTGCACATAAATAGATAAAATGGAGTAGTGATTTACAACCTCAGTAGCTAGCTTTAGGGACAAAATACTGAAACAATTTTCATGCACTAGTTTTTTTTTTTTTTGATTAGCCTCACTAGCTGTTCTTAAGACACCTCCCTACTTTACAAGTTCACATCATATAATATGGAAATTAAATTCTAAATACAGTATGGTCTATGTATGATTTACCAGTCAAGCATTAGTATGCCTTGCTTCCTGTTAACCGTTTCAAGATACATGCTTACTTAGTCTAGTAACTATGGACTAGATACTTAGTATTTCCCGACTGTTACCCCTTTCAGCTTCAAGATAAGATGAGAAGATAGAATGGTTATCTGTGTGCCAATGCCATAATTAACTAGACGACTGCAAGACAACACCTGAGGAAATTTATTCAAGGACCAGATATTTTCAAGGTAAGAAAGAAAATGGGGAACTCGATCATCAGTTGTTGGGACTTGTGACCATGAAATTAATTTTCTCTTGGAAGTAGAAGTTGCATTTCTCAAAGCATCCTATTAACTCATACCCACTGCCCTTCTTCCTTATTGCATTCAATTCTTTCTACACCATCAAAAAATCTTCTTAGTTTGTCAACACCTTTAAATACCCCTTCAAAGGAAGCAGAACAAGGAAAGAGAGAGAGTGAGAGTGATCAGAGTCTCCTAGTGTTTGTTTGAATATATTTGGATACAAACACACATAGAAATGGAGAAAAGTATGAGGTTGGTACTTGTAATGGTAGTTGCCTTTTTTGCAGTTACATCGATGGGGACAATGCAGGATGACGAGAAGGATTGTGCAGAAGAGCTTACAAATCTTGCTTCATGCATTCCATATGTAAGTGGAACTGCGACTGAGCCTACAAAGAAATGTTGTGAAGACACAATGAAAGTGAAGAATGACAAGCCTAAGTGTCTCTGTGTACTCATCAAGGAGAGTACTGACCCTTCAATGGGCCTTCCTGTCAACACCACCTTAGCAATGAGCATGCCGTCAGTTTGCAAAATTGACGCCAAAGTCTCCGATTGCCCAAGTAAATTCTCAACCTTTATGAGTTCATGTTTTAATAATGTAAGCTTGGTGCACAGTTCCTGCAGCATATGATTTTGGCATCATTGGCCTAATTTCAAACTTTTAATCCTGATTTGAATTCTTAGGTGGTAAACACCCCCTTAATTTATGCAATCAAACGACTTCAAGAGCTGCTATATATACTGCAAAATTTGAATGTGCCATACATAATTATATACATTAATGTCTTGATCGGTCATTGGTATTAACTTCATTTTGTGTCCAGCTATATTGAAGCTTCCAGCTGACTCTCCGGATGCGAAGATATTCAAAGATGCAGATGCAGGCACAAGTACCACCCCTACCACCACATCCCCAACATCAGATTCTGGTTCAGCTTCTTCTACCACTCCTAGTACTACTTCAGGTGCAGGCTCCAAAGTGACTCCAGCCAGTAGTGATGGAGCGAATTTAAAGGTGATCGAAAATGGTTTGATCTTGGTTCTGATGATTTGTTCCTCAGCTACATGGATGCTAATGTGATTTAGTTGATTGATGAGAAGAATTACTCTAGTTTTAACTTTAGCCTTTCATGCTGTAGTACTGTAATGTAGTATGGTACTTTTGTTACAATAAAAGGGTATCTCTCTCTTTTTTTTTTTAGTAGTCTCAGAGTTTACAACAATGAACAATCTAATCTTGAACCAAGAAGATGCCCAGAGCCGCAGAGGTACTTAGGAAATTAAGGAAGTATTAACATGAAAACAGTTCAAGCATTAAGTAAAGCCTGACGACGACAAACATTTGATTTGTCTCAGAATAAACTTTTGTCCACTTAGCAAATTGATAAGAGGAAGTGAAATATTCATGCATCATACTATTCATAGTACGGATGCACATGCACTCACATTAAAGTGGTACATGAATGGCCTAATACGAGTTGTAAGCCATCCGATTAGTGCCAGAAGCTCAGGCTTTTTCGATTCTGGCCATGTCTTCTTCCTTGAATGTAACCTAAGCTTCTAGTTTGCCACATTTCCTATCCGCTAAAGCAATTAGATTGTTAAAAGTGAAATTACAGCGAACTATGAATAGTAACTGGTGAATGTGTAACAATATTCCAATTCACCATCTGACAGTTTCTCCAAGGATAAGATTAACAAGCAGTATATTATGTATATAGAACAAAACTGAAAAATAAAAATACTTTGCTAAATTGATATATTATTAATTTATTAATTAATATCTCGCTAAATTAATAGATTTGATGGTACCAAAACTAGTAATTTATAGGGTTATACTGTCATGTGAATTTCTAATAAATTTGCCAATAGAGCATCATTAACTTGTTGGTAGTTTAGAGCATTCCCAATGGTAAAACACTTTTAGTGGTGCCACATAGGATGGTTTTAGGTGTTTCCAATAGTTTTAGCAATAAAAAGGTTTTAGTGTTTCCAATGGTGGGTTATTGAAACTGCAATCTGTATAGGGTATGGATCCATACCGTACTAATTGTGGCGGATGAATCTTCCTTTAGATGAGTTCATACCACACTAATTGTGGCGGATGGATTCCTACGTGACACTTTTAACTCCTTGGCAAATTTACCAAGGAGTTAAAAGTGTTTTGTTTGAAAAGTGTGTTAAAAGCTACCAATGACAAGTGTTTTCACTAAAAGGTTACTAAGTGTGCTAAAACCTACCGTTTAAAGGAAAGGAATTTTGGTTGGGAATATATAATCCGTCTATTTAACTGTACAGCTTTGATACCTAGTTTATATCTGTTGGTAAACAGAAAATTGGTAACAAATAGCAAAAAAACCCGGCTGTTAATAGCAAAGATCTGAGCATGCAAATACTGGTAATGAATTACCCTATAAAAGCTACAAGCTATCATTTTATGCAGTCTCTCTCAATGCCTCTTTTCAGTTATTCTACTTGACAAAGAGGAGAGAGAAGAGATCAAGAGAAGAGAACTGCTTCTTCTTCTTCACTCATTTCGATCTGTTGATCTGTTCGTCTCTTGATCTCTTCATTCATTTCTTCTTCTTCTTCTTCTTCTTCTTCTTCACTGATCTTACTACAATGGCGTTGGCGTTGGATGAGTACGGACGTCCTTTCATTATAATAAGAGAACAAGAGCAGAAGAGTAGATTGAGAGGTTTAGACGCACAGAAAGCCAATATTTCTGTTGCTAAAGCTGTTGCTCGTATTCTTACTACTTCACTTGGTCCTAAGGGATGGACAAGATGCTTCAAACTCCAGATGCCGATGTCACCATCAGTAACTCTTTCAATCTCTCTCTCTCTCTCTCTCATCTGTTTTTTAATTGCTTATGTATTTTTTCTTTTCATCTCTCTGTTAAAGTATCAAGTTTTAATCCTGATTATTGATTTTTGTTATTAGTAAAAATGGTTATAGATTTAGGGTTTTATATTATTTTTTTATAAATAATATAAACATTCAAAATTTTAAGTATGAATTGAAGTTTAATGGAGATAACTAGATTGTTGGAATTAAAACAACTTAGAAATCTGCAAGAGAAGACGGTTGTTCTCTTGCTGCACACAGAACAAAGAAACTATAGACACGACAAAACACTTAAGAACTTAAACTCTTACTTATAACTACATCTATTTATAACTACTAATACACTTCAAACTAGGCAAATACATTTACTCTAACTTATAACAATCAACTACCACCAAGCATTACTAATTAGTGCTAATTGTGGACTCTAGCTAGAACCATCTCCTAAGTACAAGTAAAGTCTAACTTATGTTTCCAACATAGATTCAATATAGATTCAAGGAAATCTTTTCATTACTTTAAATAACTCACCTGCAACAATTTACACTTTTAGGTTTATAGGTTAAAAAACTATAAACCTAGATCTTATTTCCCCCTTCTTGTTTATATACTTTTTTGAATAGAACCTACATGAAAGATTTCATATATTTGTTGATTAGAGATAATATAAACAAATTTCTGTAGATAAGATTGATAAAGTTGCCCTACATACTTTAAGTCTTATACCATCCATCACTCTAAAATACTTCACACTCTTATCTAATCTGCAACTAATTTTCTCTTCATCTTATATCCAGCAAATGATGGTGCAACAATCTTGGATCAGATGGATGTTGGTAATCATATTGCAAAATTGATGGTTGAATTGTCTTGTAGTCAAGACTATGAAATCGGTGATGGTACAACTGGAGTTGTTGTCTTGGCTGGTGCGCTTCTGGAGCAAGCTGAGAGACTATTAGAGCGAGGTGTACATCCGATTCGAGTAGGCGAAGGCTTTGAGATGGCTTCTAAGATAGCTGTTGATCATTTAGAGCATATCACTCTGAAGTTTGAATTTGATGCTGCAAACACTGAGCCTTTGGTTCAGACTTGCATGACGACATTATCTTCTAAGATGTAAGTTCACTTTTTTTTGGTGCATTGCCATTCATTTCTGTATCATTTCCTTTTAAGATCATGTAATCTTCTCTCTATTGAAGACTTGAGGTGGCTTCTGTTACATGGTATTTACATGTTTTAACTTTTAAGCATCTTTACATTCTATTTCCTTGATGAATTATAAAATAAAAATATATATACATCTATGTATTGTTGCATGTCCATTTATAAGTTTTGTAACATGACCTTCTGGCAGTGTAAATCGTTGCAAGCGCATGTTAGCTGAGATCGCTGTTAAAGCAGTTGTGGCAGTTGCAGACTTAGAGAGGAGGGATGTCAACTTAGATTTGATTAAAGTGGAGGGTAAATAGTAGGGGGAAAGTTGGAAGATACCGAACTTATCAATGGAATTATTGTTGACAAAGATATGAGCCATCCCCAGATGCCAAAGCAAATTCAAAATGCTAAAATTGCCATCTTGACTTGCCCATTTGAGCCCCCAAAGCCTAAGACTAAGCATAAGGTTGACATTGACAGTGTTGAGAAGTTTCAAACTTTGCGTTTACAGGAGCAGAAATACTTTGATGATATGGTCCAAAAGTGCAAGGTAAAGTCATATTCTATGAAAGTTTTAACTTAATGTGGGGTAGTAATTATTTTGAAAACTAGTGTAAGTCAGATATCAACATTGTGGACCTAGTGGCTAGTGATAGTAATTTCTCTGTTGTAAATATCCAATTTATTTTGGTAATTGTACTGTTGCATAGTGAGGAAGTGAACCACTTCATATCTGATTCTTACGGACTTATAATATTATATAAACTGTGATGGTGTGCAGGATGCTGGAGCAACTCTTGTGATCTGTCAATGGGGTTTTGATGATGAAGCAAACCATTTGTTAATGCACAGGAACTTGCCAGCTGTCCGGTGGGTTGGAGGAGTAGAACTGGAACTGATTGCAATTGCCACAGGTATACTGTATACAATATACTAAAATTTTTAGTGCAGTGAATTTCTTCTAGCCTGCTAGATTATGTTATAGACTATGTTGGTTGACCCTTATCTGTAATATCTGCAGGAGGAAGGATTGTGCCAAGGTTCCAAGAATTGACAACGGAAAAATTAGGGAAGGTATGTTCATGTTTTTATTTGCAATTGGTTTGGGGAGGGGTGGTGGGGTGGGGTTTATCCGATGTATGTTGGAGCTGAGGCATTGATTTCTTATGAGAATAGTCTTCTGGATAGATGGCCATTGGGCCTACATGCATGATTAGTCAATGATTCATTTTTGGAGAGCGGGCTTTCTGAAGGTCATGAGATTCTTTTTGAAGACACCTGGTTCCATTGTTTGATTATATGAGGCTAGGAGTCCATTTAACATTTGTATTTCAGATCGTTCACTATACCATACATGCCTCAGGATAGAAGTTTTGATTTTGGTAGATTCTTTATGGTGAATTGATGATATAATAGGATACCATACCCGCATAGAATTAATTATAGCTTCTTCCCCCGTCTGGTCTGATGGTGATGTAATACTATCGGCTGAAGCAAATAATAATAAGAACACCAATTAAATAAATGGTTTGAACACCCAAAAACTAGGGTTCTTCACAAAAACGAATTTAATGTCTCAAGACATAAACAAATCTTCAATCTAACCTCCTCAATAGGGTTTACAATCTCCTATTTATAATAACCTAAACCTAATCCTAACTACACTAGAAAGCTAAGTAAATAGAAACTACTACTAGGGATGTTCTAATCCATATAGGAATCTGCAGGAATTATGAGGCATGTGCCTTGCACATGGTATTTTTATGCATATGCATCAAATCCCCCCAACTTGAAAAAAAACTCGTTCTCGAGTTTGTGTACTAACATCCTCCAAAGTTCAAAACGACTCTTGTACATGAACCTCAACCTTACGTTGGTGCAGAAAATCCGGCCATGAATCTTCCCCAGATAGTTGCTGGCAGAAAGAATGATAGACATTAATGTCATATGTGCATCATTAGGACAACCCAATTGATTGGAACAATATAACCGCATGTCAAGAAATAAGAATTGAAGGTGTTTGTCCCTCCATGGAGAAAATTCATTCTCATCTTGGAATAGATAAGGATCAACATAACCACCAAACAAATTACCAATTACTTTTATGAGACGAAATTTGTGGGGATGATAAAAATCATCAATTTGTCGGTCGGAATCAATGGAATTCATTGATTCATGGGAGTGATGAGCGAAATTCCGAGAACATTCATCCTCTTTACCATTGTCATGGACAACAACCAGGTTTCCTTACTTGGGCAACAAATAGAACTTCTTATTTATCTCCCTTGCAGATTTTTCAATCAAATCTTCTACTTGATCCACACATGCAACGTCTAACTCAAGAGACACAAAACTAGATGTATCATTACCAAAAACGGAAAAGAAATCAACAAGATTGTAACTTTGTAAACCACCAATTCGAGTACGAGTGACGTATTTTTCTTCTTCAAACATGTTGAGTAAGAAATTAATCTCCGCTTCTTTGTCAAGTCGTTTCTCTTCTTCAACAAATTCTTCCTTAAAAGACGCAAATTGACTTTTTAATTTAGTAAAGCAATTTAAAAGTTCCTTTGCGAATGAGCCTGTGGCTCAATGGTAGCATCCCTCTCACAAAGTGGAGAGGTTGTGGGTTCGAAACACGTCAACAGCTGATTGTTGATATAAGTTTCCACACGTAATTTAAAGGGGTAAAGGCCCCCTCAACCTTGCTTGCCAACCAAAAAAAAAAAAAAAAAAAAAAAAAAAAAGTTCCTTCAAACCTTTTTGTATGCTTGGTGACGTCATGGAGGCATCATCTGGATAATGAGGCTGCTGCAGCAGTAAAATCTGCTGGTTGTCGCTATTAGAAACTTGTGATGGGTGAACAACTGAGGTGGATGTGTAGAGGTTTGACGGTGCAAGGGCTGCAACCAAACTCTTGTTAGCGGGGGCATCACCAAACTCAAATTCTGCACTAGTTTCATCATCAGAATATTCAACACACAAAGAATCATTATCATCTGAATAATTATCTTCATAATAACTTTCTCCGTCAGAAAACTCATCTTCTTCATAATCAATCATGGACTCATCGCTCTTAGAATCGATTTCAGATTCAATATAGTGTGGGTATTCTCCATACAGAGTAACCTTAGAATTGCGACTACGAAGACCATCGTGATCATAAGTCTTTGGACGATTTCCATGGGAATATTTAGCACCATAAGCAACATATTGTTGCTGAAAACCACATCGAGGAGGGTGCGTGTCCTGCTGGTGGTGGGAATAATATCCATCGTCATAATAACTATGACGTTGCCTGCGTGGGGGAGAAGGGGAACGAGAGGAAGAGGGAGGTTCATACCTTCTAGAAAGAGGAAAGCGGCGGCTAGGATCAAAGTTGGGAGCTTTATATTCAGAATCGGTATAACGCTTCGATTCATGTAAACTCCAGCGATCTTGCGGCGACGAAAATTCTCTTTGACCTCTTCTACGATAACCCATCTTCAAATCACCAACATGAACGCGGCTCTTGTAATAAAAATCAGGTTTTTATCTTCTAAACCCAGAAAAAACAAGCTCTTGATACCAATTTTGATGTAATACTATCGGCGGAAGCAAACAATAATAAGAACACCAATTAAATAAATGGTTTGAACACCCAAAAACTAGGGTTCTTCACAAAAACGAATTTAATGTCTCAAGACATAAACAAATCTTCAATCTAACCTCCTCAATAGGGTTTATAATCTCCTATTTATAATAACCTAAACCTAATCCTAACTACACTAGAAAGCTAAGTAAATAGAAACTACTACTAGGGATGTTCTAATCCATATAGGAATCTGCAGGAATTATGAGGCATGTGCCTTGCACATGGTATTTTTATGCATATGCATCAGATGGCTATGTTGAAACATTTATTAATCTTGTTTCCTGTGTATGTACATGTTGGAAAGATTATGATATCTATATATGAATTTTTTTCAGGCTGGACTAGTTAGGGAAAAGTCATTTGGAACAACAAAAGAAAGGATGTTGTACATTGAGGAATGTGCTAATTCAAAGGCTGTAACAATATTTATTCGCGGAGGTATGTGCTTCCCTTTTCCCCTTTCCTTTTTGATTATTACACTAATGATATGTTGTTTAACACTTGGAACACACTATTTGTTGGGTTTTATGTGCAAATGTGCAAATCAAAAGACGGAGGGAAGTTTTTCACTCAGGAACGTACGTACGCAGTTAGGGCGTTCGTACGTTCAATGTGACAGATAACTGTTTCGGGAAGAAACGTACGTACGTGATTTCGACGTACGAACGTTGTATTATTTGTACAGGGACGTACGTACGTAGTTAGGGCGTTCGAACGTCCCGTACGCCAGATAACTTCTCCGTGTTGTAACGTACATACGTGATTTCGACGTACGTACGTCCTCCTATGTTTTTGTGCAATATGGGCCTGTTTGAGCCCAATTGGTGGTCTATTGTAAGGCTATACTATAAAGCCAAATAGAAGTGATACAAAACCTTAACTTTTCTGAGAGAGAGATTGTGAGAAGCTATTAGAGAGTTTGAGAGAACTTTTGTGAGGAAGAAGACTTCGGTTTCTTCGTGAGGGCTTGTACAATTGTCTTGTTAAAGAAAAGCATCATCCTTTCTCCCCGTGGACGTAGGCATATTGTTGAACCACGTATATCTTGTGTCTTGTGTGTGATTGCTTGTTTACTTTTGTCGTTTTTGTTTTACTTTCATACACTAGTTCAATCATATTTGTGCTTTAATCTCCGCTGCGCACATCAAGTGGTATCAGAGCTTCGGTTCGAACTTGAGAGTCTAGAAGGTGTTTGTTGAAATTCCGGTGTGAATTTCAGATTCGGTTGGTGATTGTTTAGTACATGAAAGTTGGTGGTAAGATGACAAAAGAATCGAGTTCGAAGGATTCGAAGGGGGAAACCAAGACAGTGGTTTACCATCAAGCAAAGATTGATGTAGAGAAGTTTACCGGCACCAATAACTTTGGCATGTGGAGGTGTGAGGTAATGGATGCTCTATGTCAACAAGACCTAGAAGATGTTCTGGAGGATAAGCCAGAAGATGTGGAAGAGAAGGATTGGAAAAAGATGAACAAACGAGCTTGTGGAATCATAAGATCGTGTTTGGAACAAGACATTAAATATCTTGTGATGAATGATGCGTCTGCAAAGGAGATGTGGCGAAAATTGGAGGAGAAGTACATGACAAAGACTATCCACAATAAAAACTATCTACTTTGAAAGTTTTATCGAATAGATATGAGAAGAGGCATTTCCATGGCGGAGCATCTTAATGATTTTACCAAGCTCATTGCCGACTTGGTGAATCTTGGAGCAGATGTAAGTGATGAAAGCAAGGCAGTGTGTCTCCTAAATTCGTTACCGGACGAATATGAACACTTGGCTATCACACTTACATATGGAAAAGAAAAACTGGTGTATAATGAGATTTCTGCAGCATTGTTAAATCATGCGTGTATGAAGAAGGACAAAGAAGAGTCCAAGGACTCTACACCTGAGGTCTTGGTTACAAGAGGAAGGTTTAGTAACAGGAAAGGCCAAGGTAGTAGAGGGAAATCTCGGTCAAAGTCGAGAGGTCGATCTCTAGCAAAGGATGAATGCTCCTTTTGTCATGAGAAAGGGCATTGGAAGAAAGATTGTCCTAAAGCCAAGGCAAAGGACAAGAAGAAAGACTCTGAGGTAAACGTTGCATGTGATACTAAAGATGAGGATGTAGATTCTGATTATTCTTTATCTGTTTCATCAATGGCTTGTTACACTAGTGGTAATGAGTGGATCTTAGATTGTGCTGCTTCTTATCATATATGTCCTATAAGGGAATGGTTTTCTGATTTTAAGAAGCAGGAGAGTGGTGTAGTGGTGATGGGGAATGATCAACCCTGTCACATAATGGGTATAGGTACCATTCGTTTGAAGATGTTTGATGGAATTATAAGGAGGCTGAAAAATGTTAGGTATGTTCCTGACATGAAGAAAAATCTTATCTCAGTTGGTGCTTTAGAAGCCAATGGTTACAAGGTGGTACTTGAACATGGTGTTCTAAAGGTTGTGGCTGGTGCAATAGTTGTACTCAAGGGTATTCGACAAAAGAACTTGTACTTCCTTCAAGGTAGTACAGTTACAGGTGATGTTGCCATGTCTGAGGCTACATCAAAGATTGCTAGAGAGACTACGCGGCTGTGGCATATGCGGTTGGCGCATACTGGTGAAAAATCCTTGCAAAGATTGATAAAGCAAAGGTTGTTAAAGGGTGCTATCGCCTGTAAAGTAGAATTCTGTGAGCATTGTATTCTGGGCAAGCAGACAAGAGTAAAGTTTGGCACGGCTATCCATAATACTAGTGGAGCTCTTGATTATGTTCACACGGATGTCTGGGGACCTACCAAGAACGCATCTTGGGGAGGTAAGCATTATTTTGTGTCTTTTGTTGATGATTTTTCTAGGCGTGTGTGGGTGTACACCATGAAGAGCAAGGATGAAGTCCTAGAAATTTTCATGAAATGGAAAAAGTTAGTTGAGACCCGAATTGGCAGAAAGATCAAGGTACTTCGCTCAGATAATGGAGGAGAGTACAAGAATGATCCATTCTTGCAAGTATGTCAGGATGAGGGTATTGAACGCCATTTCACTGTAAGAGAGACACCGCAGCAAAATGGGGTGGCAGAACGGATGAATCGAACTTTACTGGAGAGAGTTCGGTGTATGTTGTCTAATGCTGGGTTAGGCAAAGTGTTTTGGGCTGAGGCTATTGTGTATACCGGTCACCTTATTAACAGGTTGCCTTCAACTGCGATTGATGGCAAAACTCCTATGGAGGTTTGGTCTGGTAAGCCTGCTTCAGATTATTGTTTTCTTCATGTGTTTAGGTGTCCAGCTTACTATCATGTCCGAGAGAGTAAGTTGGATCCTCGTGCAAAGAAGTCTTTGTTTATGGGTCTACAGAATGGAGTCAAAGGTTATAAACTATGGGATCCAGAATTGAAGAAAATTATTCTAAACAGAGATGTGACATTTGATGAGGCTTCTATGTTGAAGTCTAAGAGCTCTCAGCAGGTGGAGAGCAAGGCCAAAGAGGTTTCGCAGTGGGTGGAGACTGAAATATCTCCACGTGTTCCAGGTGGTTCTGTATCTTTGGAAACGTCTACTGTAAGGGTTCCAAGTATTGAGGTTCCTAGTGCTACAGATTCTGATGACATGACAGAAAATGAGGTTGATGATGAGACGGTTGATGATACAGTACATGTGGACTCTGATGATGAGGGTCCAATTGCATCTAGATTATCCATGAGAAATGCCGGTGTTTCTAAACGGCTTACTGATGATATGGTAGCTTATGCACTTTCGGTTGTTGATGAGGGTATTCCAGAAACTTTTCGTGAAGCACTGCAGAGTAGTGATTATGAAAGGTGGAAGACGGCCATGGATGAGGAGATGAAATCTCTTCATAAGAATGAAACTTGGGAACTCATGGAGTTGCCTAAGGGAAAGAAAGCAATCGGGTGCAAATGGGTTTACACTAAGAAAGATGGGTCTCCTGGTGAAAATGTATGCTTCAAAGCAAGATTGGTGGTAAAAGGCTATGCTCAGAAGGAGGGAATTGATTATAATGAAATCTTTTCTCCAGTTGTGAAACATTCCTCTATTCGTATCCTATTGGCCTTAGTAGCACAATTTGATTTGGAGTTAGCTCAACTTGATGTGAAAAATGCTTTTCTACATGGTGAGCTAGATGAGGAGATCTATATGACTCAGCCGAGTGGGTATAAAGATGCGGGTAATGACAAGCTGGTGTGTAAATTGAAGAAATCGCTGTATGGGTTGAAGCAGTCTCCAAGGCAATGGTACAAGCGGTTTACTCGGTTTATGCTAGGGCAAGGGTACACAAGAAGTCCATATGATCCTTGTGTCTATTTTCGCAAGGTATGTGATGGTTCTTTTATCTATTTGCTTTTATATGTTGATGACATGCTCATAGCCTCTAAAAGCAATGTGGAGATAGACAAGTTGAAAAAGACTATGTCTATGGAGTTTGAGATGAAAGATCTTGGTGATGCGAGAAAGATACTTGGCATGGAAATTCAGAGGGATCGAGACAATGGAAGGTTGTGGTTATCTCAAAAGGCCTATCTACAGAAGGTGCTACAGAGATTTAGCCAATATGAGATTGGTGTAGCTGTGAGTATACCTCTCTCAAAAGATTTTAATTTGAATGCTTCAATGTCTCCTAATTCTGATAGGGAACGTGCTTACATGACACGTTATCCATACGCAAGTGCGGTTGGTAGCTTGATGTATGCGATGGTATGTACAAGGCCCGACATTGGGCATGCAGTTGGCATTGTAAGTAGGTACATGCATAATCCTGGTGAGAAACATTGGGAAGCTGTGAAATGGATCTTGCGCTACATTCAAGGTAGTGTGGAGGTTGGTTTACTATTCCAGAAGGGAAGGGATTTGAATCAGTTTTGTGTTGGTTATGTGGACGCTGATTATGATGGTCAGATAGAGAGACGTCGGTCTACTACTGGATATGTTTTTACATTGGCAGGTGGTCCTATTAGTTGGCGGTCTACATTACAATCTCTAGTTGCTTTGTCTTCGACAGAAGCAGAATATATGGCTGTGACTGAAGCCTTTAAGGAAGCCATTTGGTTACGAGGTATGTTGAAGAACTTGGGTATTGTGCAGGAGACGCTTATGGTTCATTGTGACAATCAAAGTACCATAAATCTGGCAAAGAACTCAGTTTATCATGCTCGTACAAAGCACATTGATGTGCGACATCACTTTGTCAGAGATATTATTGTAGAGGGTGAGATCTTATTGAAGAAGATTCATACTAGCAATAATCCAGCTGACATGTTGACTAAAGTGGTTCCAGGGACTAAGTTCTATCATTGCTTAGATTTAATCCATATCCTTCCTTTGTGTTGATAGTATATCATGGAGTGAACTACGATGCTTAGATTATATGTTGTCATATATAAGAAGATTTCAGTGGCACTTTTTATATATAGGAAATATCCTCTATTATGTTGTGATACCCAATATTCCCGCTGACAAACAATAATGTACGTATAAATATAAAGTTTGCTTGTAAGCCACTCTGTATTACATGTTCAGTTCATTTAAATGATTTCACCTCTGATAAAGATGTTCTTGGTAGTGGGAGCTATATTGTAACACAGAGTTTTGGTGCTCAAGTGCAAAATCAGCATAAAAAGATCAAGAAGACCAGCTGAAAATTTTAGATCCTTGAAAAAGCTTTCATTTTATTTATTAAATTGGTTTTTAATAATCCTGTAATGTCATTTTATAGACTGCATGTGTTCCACCATTGTGTTGAGAGTAGTCCATGCATAAAGCAAGAAGCTATGGGAAGGTGGCATTCAAAGTATAAATAAAGGTTCATTTTTCTTTAATTTGAGCGGTATCTCCATCTGTAAACATTGTATGGGGATTAGGGAACACATGTAATTCCATGTATAGGACGAAGATCTGCAATTATGAATAATTGAGGTTTATTGGATTCAAGATACTATAATTGATGATACTGATGATCTAGTTGGTTAATGCGAAGGCCCATACCTTATGTTCTCGTAACACTATATTCAAGTGTGCCATTTGAAACACAAGCTGAAAAGAATGAAAGAGAGAGAGAGACCTATGAAAGGATTTGAAGTTGTTTGGTGTTTCAGTAGAACAATATAAAAACAAACATGATATATGCTGACATTCATATTGCTCGCAATAAAAGACAAAGATAGCTTATTATAGTGGAGGATAGTAGGATACTATGACAATGATATGAACTTTATTTTTTGATGCTTTAGGTAACAAAATGATGATAGAGGAAACAAAGCGCAGTGTCCACGATGCTCTCTGTGTGGCCAGGAATCTAATCCGTAACAACTCTATTGAGTATGGTGGCGGGTCGGCTGAAATCTCTTGCTCAATTGCTGTAGAAGCAGCTGTTGATAAATATCCTGGAGTCGAGCAGGTACAACAACCGTTAAATTTCTGCCATTTTACCCTTTTGTCTGTAAAGTATATTTCTGTTTCTATTTGGTGTCCTTCTAGCATCAATATACGAGAGGGTCACCTGTCTTTAGCCCACATCAGCTTAAAACATTGAGACATTTTGGAGTACATGTTTGAACAGTAAGGAGCTGACGTGGCAAGCACAAAGCAGGGTTCTCTTTGTTGTGTGAAAGGGCATGGCTGATCCTAATATTTTCTTTTTGGCTTGCAGTATGCTATAAGGGCCGTTGCAGATGCTCTGGAATCTGTCCCTATGGCACTAGCGGAGAACAGTGGATTGCAACCCATTGAAACAGTTTCTGCAGTTAAATCTCAACAAATCAAGGTAATATTAGGAATAATGGAGTAAATAAGCATCACAAAAGGTGATAGCTCTGCTGTTTGATTTCAAATATGGCAGCCTTTATTATGCTTGCATATGGTTATAGTAAGAGTCTTGAATGGTGGCTGCAGGAAAACAACTCTTACTGTGGGATTGACTGTAATGCGCGAGCAAAATGTGTTTGAAACTCTGATTGGGAAGCAACAGCAACTCTTACTGGCTACACAGGTGGTTAAGATGATTCTCAAAATCGATGATGTCATCAGCCCCTCAGAGTACTGATCAAGCAGGTAAAGGTTTTGATCTCTTACTTGAAAAGGTTGTCTACTTTGAAACCTTTTTGTGGAAAATATGGATGTACGTTTGAACACATCTGTCATTTTTCCTTCACTCTGCCCTCTACTTTTTAATAGACTATAAGCTCCTTCATAGAAGAGGAAAGTGTCTTGCGTCTAGAGCAAAGGCTTCTCTATTTGGATTTTAAACCATTTTGCTGTGATGAACATGTATATGGTTTTTGTCATATTTAAGTGGAATGCTTGTGGCTTTTCAAAATTTAAAGTACTTGCAGTTACTTTTAATTGATTTGTAAATGGTTATAGTTATCAATTTGGCATTGTAAATAGTATAAGCTGCTCCTCTCTAAGTCTCTATGCCTCAGAGTTCGACTGTTTTTATTTTTAGGGTAATGTAGAAATCAACGTTTGTTTTTCTTGGAAGATAGGAAAAATAGAGTAGCGTTTTGATGTATTTGGGTAAAATATGTTATATAGATACAAAATGGTGGAATATACGAACATCCAAAAATACTAAGAGATCTAGGCAACCTCCTGCAAGATAGGTGAGGGAGATTCTTGCCAAGAGCCAAAGGCAAGAACAAAAGAATGAGGACTAATTGTATCGCCTAATCTTGGTTGTAATCTAATGACTTAGAATGAAGGAAAGTTCGCTCCAAGAGTCTGCTCGGGACTGGTCGATTCCTGCCTGATGGGCTAAACTTTGTGGTCACACATAATAAATTGTGCCTGATGGAATCTGGAATGCAACTTGCTAGTGATGAATGTTGAATAGACTAGGACTCTGCCAAAATTTTATGGTTTGGTGAGATTTAGGCATATAGCATGGTATTTCAAAACTTTTGTTAGGAGGGTAGCTTCCTTAATATCCGCTTTACCATACCATTAAAAAAAAATTGTGAGGGGTTCTTTGGAGGGGAAGTTCTTGAATGTTACAAACCATGAGCTTTATCTTCTAGGAAGCTGCAAAGAAATCACTTCTGCTTCTGCATGGTTGATGTTGGCATTGCAGCAAACAATAAGTTCCCAAAAGCAAGATTAGATATATGTGGAACTATTCTATGCGAGTACAATAATTGCCTCTATCCTAGATTGGTTCTCTACATTCGGTGCATCGAAGACAAACCTTCTGCTAACTACTTTTGTTTGGGATGTGTATAAGCTACTGAAGTATTTGTTTGGGAAGCAACAATGGTGTCACATCTAGTTTGGGATCAAGATTTTCTTCATTGTCTTCCCTTGCCTGGGCAACCAAACCATTAAGAAAAAAACAATTAGAAGAAGCATTAGCTTCTTTATGTGATAAGCATGCACACACGAAGTGTTATACCTCCACAATTAAAGATTCAAAGGTATTGGTTTGAATGGTTGATTCCAATCCATAAAACTTGTCTTTGAATTAATAGCTCTAGCTCCTTAGTTTTCCGAGACTGACAACGTTGACACCGTCATCGTTTGACCCATGGTGCTAATTGGTAAAACATGGTTAAGATTATGGATAGGGAGAGCTTGTAGGTACTAAGCTGATAAGGTGTTGGAGAAGATGGTGTGATTGTTTCTTAACCAGTGATTAAACTAGCCATCCCAAAACTGAATGTGCATTATGGATTAGTCCTGTCAAACAAGGCAATTAATGATTAGTCCTGTTTTTTGACCAGAAAATAGTTTACAATAATACCCTGGGAATTGCTACTAGTTAAGAGTTTGGAATTGCTTTTAGAATTGAAACTGCCGAGTTAGTGGGAGTTAGTGGTAGTGCAGCTAGTGGAATAGCTATCAAGAATTGATATTGAAACCGAATTGCTATTCAAAACCGAATTGTTGTTATGTAGCGCAAAGAAGAAACACAATTTAGAGGAGTAATGAAAGAAAAAATAGGAGAAACTGTAAAGAACAAGAACAACAAGGCTTTTTTTAAAAATCATAGAATGAAGAATTTAATGGATTCAAGTAGCTCTGTTTGTAAGGTAGGTAAATTAACAATTCTTTAAATTTATAAATTTATTATCATTGTCTATTTTACAGTAGAAATGAGGGGTTCTAGCAATTCAAAGAAATTGGTAAACCCTAATGCTGATTGTTGTTAAGAAAATCTAGTTTTTTGAATATATTTTTTTCTATTTCCTGTGAAAGTAGCAATTTGAAGAAAACAAAACCCTAAAATTGTATGTATAATGGGAGAGTAGCAATTGCAGAAATTGCGAAACTATTGGTTTTTTGTTTGTTTATGCCTAATGTGCTATGCAATTTCAAAAAATTGCTACAACTATTCCGAACGCTGCTTTGTTGAAGTACTAAATAAATAAATTGCTAAGCAATTTTAAGAAATTGCTACAACGACTAATACACTGAATGTTCCTTTGTTCAAATACTAAATGTTGTATTCATTCTTAATAAAAAAAGGAAAATCCAAGCGGACAATATACTTTTCAGCTTTGGCATGGGTACAACTCTGCAACTTTTGTAGCTATTGTTTATAATTCCATAGGTTTTATTTTTATGCAAATTTTTCCATACTTTCAATTGTACAGGATACTATTCAGCATTGGCATATTGTAGCAACTATTGGACTTGCGTATGCTAAGTGCTAACCATTGTAGCAATTTGTAGAATTGCAGTCTTAATTGTTTCTAAATTACTGCAACTCGTGTCGCAATTTGCTTAGTTTTGCATGGATTTCAGTTTGATAGCAATTTGTGGAATTGTGTAGTTTCATTGTTTGAAGTTGCACCAGGGTGACGTGTTCTGCGTTTTTTTTTTTTTTTTTTTTGTTTTGAAACTGTGTGTTAGTCATGTGTGAGACAAGGAAGTGAGACCCAAGCAAATCGAATGATAGAGAGGACATTGAAGGAAGTGAAAATGGAAGACATAACATACTTGGTTTTCCCTATCAACTCAGGGAAACGCAAAGGTGACTTTGGTGGGCACCATTGGACCCTTCTTGCTTGTGGATGGGAGGATTGGACATGACAGCACTATGATTCAATGCTGGAAACTAAAGAACAGAAGCTGAAAAGTGTACCATACCACGAAGCATGCGCAATGGTAAAGCTTTAAAATCCCCACTACAAGTGATATGTAATTCTTAGTACTTTTTCATTATTAAACTGCAATTTTTAAAATAGCATTTTTAAAATTCAGTTGTTCAATTATGTTGCGCAACAGAAATCATATGTGACTACCCTCATCAATGGAAGACTACGACTTGAAGGCCTTCAAACAAAATCAGATAGCAAGGCAGTTGACGTGGTAGATTGCCCAAACCAAGGAGACACGTAAGTGAAAATAATTGTAGCACTAAAATATTGCTTTATAACTTAAAAGTTCTCCTGTGCTCACCACAAATTTGCAATAATTGTATTGAAAAACAGAGTGGACTGTGGACTGTATGTGTGCAAGTTCATGTTGTTCATGAGAAATGGATTTAGAGATATTCACCAGTGTGAGATTGACTCGAAGAAAATGAGGGCCTATTTTAGTTGTGAACTTCTGACAGGTGAGAAAAGAAGTTGGCCCCACAATATTGATAGTGTGGTGTTGAAAGAGATGGTAAAGGAAATTGATGCAGAAGAAGAAGAACAGAAGGCAAAGTTAGTAGTGTAGTAAACTATTTTGGATCTAAACATTGATTTTGTAAAAATGCATATTTCAATATATTGGATTGAATCTTTGGTTTTTTTCCCTAATGTTTGTAATTTTTGTGCAATGGAACCTCTTTTAGCAATGGAACAACTCTTTTAATAGTAGTTTTTTTTTCTTTTCTTTTTCTTAATGGAACCTACTTCTAGCATTTTGTGTATCAGGTTTACTAAGAGAAATTACAACAAAAATATGCTATACAACAATTATCTCAAATTGCAATAAACAAAAAAGAAATTCAAATGTTTTTAAAACAATCAACAAGCAATTTTCATTTATTGCTACTTCATCCATATACAAAACCCTAAACCCTAATCATAATATGATCATAGGTTAAATCATATATAACAGATATGATGCTCTGAACAAAACTATAACCTAGGTAGGGAGTGGCCAACCCTAGTGGGAAAGGGCAAAGTAGAAAATACACAAAAACATTAACACTATGATTAGACCTATAATCAGAAGTCTTTGTCCTTTTCAACAAGCCAACTATAAACTCCTTTTTAGAAGAAAGAAAACAAGACAGAGACTGCAAATGAAGGTCTGAATCCAATAAAAACTCGGGACCCATGATTATCATAAAACAATTCAAAGCAAGTTTCCACCTCCCTCCACTTGATATTTACCTCTCTCCTCAAATCTTCAATTTTAGAACTTAAACCAATTGTAAATGGAAAATTTTCCTTCCCAAATCGTACAACAACAACTACCTCACCCATATCAATTCCTGTAATTTGCACATTTCGAAATTTTTGTAAGCAATTCGTAAAAAATTGTTGTTGCCGAAACAAAAGTATGCTGAAACTAAACCAAGCAATTATAAACATTGCTGATACTGAAAAACATTGTGTGAAAAAAACCAAGAAATTATTAAAATCGTTGATACTAAAAAAACCAAGTGAAAAAATCAAGCAGTTCTAAAAATAGCAGTTACTGAAAAAATCACAGAAAACAACTGAACTTGAAACTATACGAAAGCAATTCTAAAAAATTGCTGAAACTCTACTAAGCCATTCTAAGAATTGCTGATACTGAAAAAAATCACAGAACAAAAAAAAATTCGAGGCTGATTTTGAAACAATAACCAATCAAATATTTGATAATTGAAATATATCTAAAGAATCCAAAGTAGCAAAAACAAGGCTATCAGATTGTAGGGGTACTATATACAATATACATGTGGCACCATCTGTACCGTTCATCATGGTGCCACGTGTCAACATCTAATGGGCTCTCTCTTGATGACAGAAGTTACAAAGTTAAAGCCAATTACTACAAAGATATTCTCTCATTATTACCCTAGTAAATGTAAGAGTGGAGTTACATTGTAGCCTATAAATATGAAGGCAAGCTACTCATTCTAGGCATGTTCTGATCTTCTCACATATCTTATCTTCTGATAGTGGAATGCTCTCAACACTATCTCATGGTGAGGTCTCATTATCAACGACCTCCCCAATCTCTCATGATGAGACCTCACCTCTCAGGTCTCATCTCTCTCGAGCTCTCCTCATAATCGAGCTCCCATTTTGTATCACCACCACTACTATAATAAACTTCTTTCTCCCTCTCCGTAGATGTAGGCACAATTGCCGAACCACGTAAACAATGGTGTTCATGTCTCTACTTTATTATTATTGTTCATATCATTTACACATCATCTTTCATTAATGTATTGACCAACCTCACAAATATGGTTAATACATTTGGCGCCGACTACAGGGACTTAGGATTTTCTCAAGCGAATTCCACCCACCAACCCCACCATTACACCATTGTTGTAAGGCTCTCAAAGTGGTGATTTCAAGTTCAAGAAATTCTATTTGGTAGAATTGCAATCACAATTTTCAATTGGGGGTTTACTTTCGGTTACCATTATTATGTGAAACTCGACGAAAGCAAGATAAGTATCAATTCACTATGATATTTGTTTATGTTTACCCACTCGAAGAGACCTCCATTTCTTACTGTTCATTCTATTTTCTCTCACACAAATTGATTATTATATGTATTTATGTAACATATACTCTCATAACTCAATCATGATTATATATCATCAGTTACATTCTTAATGGCCACATGTTCAGGTCTTGTAGAGACCTCCTCACATATTCAGGTCTCTAAGCAGACGAGCTCAGGTCTCATCGCGACCTGACCTCTTATTCAGGTCTCTAAGCCAACGACCTCTCAGGTCTCGACGCGACCTCACTTCATTCAGGTCTCTAAGCCAACGACCTCTCAGGTCTCGTCGCGACCTCACCAGGTCCTTAATCGCGACCTCCCCAGGTCCCTAATCACGACCTCATCAGGTCTTTAGTTGCGACCTCTCCAACACTCAGGTCTCGTCGCGACCTCACTTCATGTTCAGGTCTCTAATTGGGACCTCACCAGGTCTATCAACGACCTCCTCAAATTACAGGTCTTTCAACGACCTCAAGAATATTTATGCCATATAGGGGGCTATTCTCACTTTATCTAATTCCTTTAACTTATTATTGGCACAATTACATATTAATGATATTTTTTGTAGCTCTCTCTATGTGCAGGTCACATGAACACAACCTCACTCCCCATGAGCTATTTTTGCACAAATGTGCCACATTGCTTTCACTGAACTCTTTACAAGTGAAATGCTTGATATAAAATATGGCCACCCTCATTGACTAGTGAGTCACTCGTATGCGGGACGACCTCAACCACAATTCTCTAGCCACACGCATGGTCGAACGCATTCACTCTCAACGCAATGCAGACCCACAAAGGCCACATGCCCGAGAATTGTCAAACAGGTCTCCACGCTGCGACCATTCACTAGATCGGGCACCAAAAGGTTCCAAGTAACTCTCAAAACACTTGGTCAACCAATGCTCTTTCTCAAACGAGCTACATTTGCACTCCAAAGTGCCACATCTATCGAAGTGTCCAGTCACAAGACGACAAAGATAGTACATACAAGTCATAAGGAAGACGTACAATTCCATGTAAGTCTTTTATTGAATTTTATAATGTTTCACATGCTAACATTATCAGGTCTATGCAATTCGATCACACAAACGCGACCACCTTCAAGCATGACCGAGACTAACCACCCAAGCATACAAGAGGACCCACTTCAGTACGACCTGCTTGCAGCTGTCCATCTCGTCTACATGCCTTCTGAACGAGCTACCAGGTCTCCCTGGAACTAACTAGCTCGCTATACACAAAGTCATGATCGAGTTGTTATTACCACAAGGGACCTTCATCGCGTCCTGCAAATCTCAATGATCAAGCTCATCAAAATTTGGGGCGGATCGACTTCGTTAAAGAACCCCATATTTCATTCATCTTAGGGGCTAGATCGGTTCGATTACTTCTTTTCAGCCCGAACCCCGTTCAACCTAAAAAGAGGGGGCTTATGTAGGGGTACTATATACAACATACATGTGGCACCATCTCTACCGTTCATCATGGTGCCACGTGTCAACATCTAATGGGCTCTCTCTTGATGACACAAGTTACAAAGTTAAAGCCAATTACTACAAAAATATTCTCTCATTATTACCCTAGTAAATGCTAAGAGTGGAGTTACATTGTAGCCTATAAATATGAAGGCAAGCTACTCATTCTAGGCATGTTCTGATCTTCTCACATGTTCTCATCTTCTCACATATCTTATCTTCTGATAGTGGAATGCTCTCAACACTATCTCATGGTGAGGTCTCATGATCAACGACCTCCCCAATCTTTCATGATGAGACCTCACCTTTCAGGTCTCATCTCTCTCGAGCTCTCCTCATAATCGAGCTCCCATTTTGTATCACCACCACTACTATAATAAACTTCTTTCTCCCTGTCCGTGGATGTAGGCACAATTGCCGAACCACGTAAACAATGGTGTTCATGTCTCTACTTTATTATTATTGTTCATATCATTTACACATCATCTTTCATTAATGTATTGACCAACCTCACAAATATGGTTAATACACAGATGATATTGTGAAGTACTAAAATTGACAAGATCAAAAAACTACAACTAGATGAACAATTAAGAGAATTAAAACAAGAAATCGAAAAAAATAAGAAAACGGTTGAAAATGTTAGATGAAATACTTACCAATTTAAACTCAGATTTGCAAAACAAAAGAACAAAGTGTTTAGATGAAATTTCATATTATGAAAGAAAAAAACGGTTGAAAATGTTAAGGGTAATATTGCCATTTAAAAATATAAAATTTTAAAGTTTTAGCGGGATTAGTTTAGTCAAGGATTGGTTTATAACTTTTCTAGAAAAGAAAAAATGATCTGACATTGTATAAGTTTAAAAATTAGGATTTCTCATTAAAGTCGCAGTCAAACAGGACTAATTCATAAATAGGGTGGGCTAAATGGGACGTAGGACTCATTCTTTGGTTTCTTAACAGTGAAAGTCATTTTGTCTTTTCTTTTGATTGATCAAATAGCCTAGAATCAACAATGATTTTGAAGTCTGATCTTCTTTTTCTAGACAACAAACAATGAAGAGAAATGAAAGCAAGCAAGGAAGCATTCACTAAACAAGCAGACAAAGCAACACATATCATCATTAAAGAGAGGTTTTGGAATACACCATTAAACGGTTTCAATCCAAATCCTTTATCTGATAGTAACTAAACCAATACTGTATTAAGTCAAGACCAAATCAACAATTCTACAGTTTTGTGCTTGGTCTAGAAAAAAGGATTGTTATACTTATGTCAATGAAATATAAGAAGGCTAAAAAGAATTCACAGATCAACTTTTAACTGTCTAGTCTAGTATTAAATCTCGAATACCACATCTATATACTATATAATAGTGGAGCCTAACAAGTGCCACGTGGCGTGTTCTCAACAACTTGAGAATAGAACTTAAGCCCAACTTGAAGCCCAATTGAAGCCCAGTTGTAGTTAAAAAGGAAATCCACCTTCAATGTTCAATGTGAACAGAGATTTATAGAAACCTTAAAACCCTTTAGAACTTGATTCTAAATCTCTTTTTCCTACCAAATTCTTCTTCTATTTAAAATTCTTAATTCATATATAAAAACCATACTAAATACAAAAAATATTAATTATAAATCTCTACAAATTTAGGTTAAGAAGGGCATCATTCAACAAATCACTTATAAAGTCATTATAAAATCTCTACAAATTTAGGTTGAGAAAGACATTAAAAAAAGTTTGATGATTTCCATTTTATTGAATAACACAAATCCCGGTGCGTAGCACGGGTTCAACAACTTGTTCGACAATAATGGCCCTGCTTGTTTGGGCTGCAAAAAAGGCAAATCTTTACCCATCTATAGTTAGAGTGGTCCTTCCTAAGTTTACTCTTTGATTTGAATGGACCCCCACCTATTTTACCTTAAACCCTATTGGTCCCCCACTTAAACCTTGCATAAACATGAGATAATCATAAATGGTCCCCTACTAGTTTATTAGAGAAAGGTGTAAAATTTTTGCACTTTTGAAATAGCACCAAACTTTTGCATAAATTTTGTGCATAAAACTAATTATCAGGAGTTTCAAGCATATTCAATTAGGCTAAATTTCATGCAAACTTTTGCGGGATAACCAAGCAGGGCCAATAAGGAAAAGAGTTGCGATTATCCTTCGCTGTTGTAAGATGTAACGATAAATATCATCCAAACAGAAACAGAGTCGCACCTTTGGACAAAAGACTACGCTAAATGCATCGGTGATAACTGCTGCAAAGATTCTCCAACCATATTCTAATCACAATGACAGATCATGCAAGATGCAACCTCTCACATTCCAACAAGGAGGTATAACAAGGCTAATATAAGCAGTGAATGATGAAGATAGACTAATATATTAGCAGTAGGCAGCAACTGATGTTAGTTGAAGCAGAAAATGTTTTTATTTATGTGAATAATACTAATAACAATCCAGGAACATCAAAAAAACACCTATAGCGTGTAAATGTAGTTAAGTTAGAAATGCAGTCGGAAAATGAGGAAGAATGAATATGATTGGAGAAGAAGGAGAAGGTGTTAAGTGAGGAAGAGAAGTGGCTGAGCTATCACAAGGTGATAGGTGCCTACGTATCTGAGAGTGAGCCGGTCCCAGAATCAAGCCAACGTAGTTCCTTTTTATAGGTGTTTTGGGACAACGGCTAGTAATTAATGACCCAACGGTCAGATCATTAATGGTGCAAATATCAGGGGGTTTAATGAGAAAGATATGTAACTGATAAGAGATTTGCTATGAAGAACCGAGCCCAAGAATAGCTAAGAAAGCCCCAAGTCGGATGAGGTCGGATGATTTTATGTTCAAGTCAGTATGATGGGCGTTTAACATGGGAGTAAGTAAGATATGAACTCGATTGAGGTCGGATGAAATAAGTGCTAAGTCGGTATTTAGTATACCGAGTTAGTGAGATTAGGATTTGAATGGAGATGAGTGAAGTGTGATTAGATACCAAGTCGGATGAAATGAGTGTACAGTCGGTGTTTGGCATTCCGAGTAAGAGAACTCGGTAATGGGTATATACATAGCCCCTTTTCATTCAGATTGATGGAAAAGAGTGTATACGAGTTGACTTCGATTTGGATGAAAACGAAAAGAAATTTAGATTCAGCTGAACAAAAGGGCGTAATGCCTTGTTCAATTTTCGAAGATTCCATGGAACGAAAGGTCCTGATGCCTTGTTCAATTTTTCGAGATTCCATTAGATTTTGAACGAAAAGGCGAAATGCCTTGTTCATTTTTTTGAGATTCCTTGAACGAAAGGTCCCGATGCCTTGTTCAATTTTTTAGAATTCCATTTGATTTTGAACGAAAGGGCGCAATGCCTTGTTCAATTTTTCGAGATTTAACGAAAGGTCCTGATGCCTTGTTCAATTTTTTAAGATTCCATTTAATTTGAACGAAAGGGCGCAATGCCTTGTTCAATTTTTCGAGATTCCTTGAACGAAGGGTCTTGATGCCTTGTTCAATTTTTCGAGATTTATTGAACGAAAAGTCCCGATGCTTTGTTCAATTTTTCAAGATTCATTTGAACGAAAGGTCCCGATGCCTTGTTCAATTTTTCGAGATTTATTGAACGAAAGGTCCCGATGCCTTGTTCAATTTTTTAAGATTCCATTTGATTTGAACGAAAGGGCGCAATGCCTTGTTCAATTTTTCGAGATTCCTTGAACGAAGGGTCCTGATGCCTTGTTCAATTTTTCGAGATTCCATTTGATTTTGAACGAAAGGGCGTAATGCCTTGTTCAATTTTTGGAAAATTCTTAATCACATTTTTAGCTGTATCAGAAGTAACCAATTTAATGGATTATACTTAACTGAAATATTATGGTAACACCGCAAATCGCTGACAAGATGTTGATACATCTAAAGTAATATTTCTAATAATGAAAATGTGCGTGAATTATTGTTGAAATTTCTGATAGCCCCTAGCTTATGTTAGTGTGGGTCTATAACAGTAGCTAGGAAAAATGAGTTTGTGATATAGTTACCAGACTTTGTTGTGGTCGGTCAATATATGAGTCTATGAGTAGCTGGTTATGTGTGCTCTCGAGTTTAACACCTGGCATGTGGCATGCATTTCGTCGTTGAAAAAGATTATCAAAAATACTGTGGCACATATATGTAAATTAGCTTGTTCGTGAGAGCATATCAAGAGTGAGGTCGATTCCAAGTGTAATCGACCTGCACACATAGAAGAGAGAAATAAAATGCTACACCCAAAAAAAGGAGTTAGTAGCGAAAATAGGCCTATCAGCCAATAACTGTAGATTAGACATAAGCAACATATGAAATTGATGACAACCCCAATAATAGTGTGATACAAACAACTAAAAGAGATCGTTTGTGTTAATACCCAAGAATTCTTAGGAGGGATTAACAAGTGCAATATGCGAATGATATCATATGACAAATAGATCGTTTAAGGTGAGCTGTAATGGACTAGATTTCTTTAGTGGCGGCCCATATTCATGTCGTTGATGGGGAGCTCGACGAAGTCCAATTGAACAATCACAGTAAGTGTAGTATAACTATATATTTATTTTATTTTATTTTATAATGAATATTAAGTATATGCATGATCATGAGCATAATCATAGTGTTATTCTTGTATGCATATAAATCAAAGTAAGTGGGTCAGTGGGTGCCATAACTAATAACAAATGAGATCATAACATAAAATCGTTATTGGCATGTGTATAGCTGGAGCTAGTCCATAATGTCATAAACGTATGAGTGGACATATCATGTTGTTATACTAGCGAGCTCATGATCATTGATATGTTGTTATACTAGCGAGCTCATGATCATTGATACATGAATGAGGTATCAATCAACATAAATGAGAATTGAGTTATGATCATAATAAAGGGGTTTTTTTTTTTTTTTTTTTTTTGGTTCCCATGAGTTGAAGTGATGATAGAAAAGAGAATCAGTAGAAAGATATTGTAACTGATTTGAGTATTAAAGCTAATTAGCATGTTATGGAAAGATCATTAATATACCCCTAATGATTGTTACTGGTCATATATTAAATCACATGAAATTCATGGTATATACATATATGCATGAAGAAGCATGAACGATATTTCAGTTATGGTCAAAATTTGACCATTTGAAATAATACAAAGCTAATAGTTATGGTTGGTATAAACAAGGGTATAGCATATGTTATGAAAAAACCCATTAATGTAAGAATGGTAATTGAAAGGTGAAATTTAACTGACCATATACTCATGTATTGAGTCTAATGATAAGCGATGCTAATATTAAATTAATAACCTGAGAATTCAGTAAATTCCTTTGACATTTCCTATATCAGTTGGTAATAAAAAATGTATGGTCAAATATGAAAATAGAAATTCGTATATCTTATTTGCAATATAAATAGATGTTCCCAACGGGATGACATTGAATTGTGGCAGGATGATATACAAAGTGTAAGAGATATCCATTAGAGAAAGTTTATGTTCATATTAATTTCGGTAGAGTGTATGAAAAATTCAGAAGCAAGAAATTGATAAAATTTTGCTATAATGAAAAACAACTTATCTGTTTGTTGCCCCAAATATTGATTTGTTCAAACTGTTCTGACGTGATTCCATCCATGGCCTTTGTTTGGTTAATATTCGTTCACAGACAGTCGGCGCCAATGTAAATGTAGTTAAGTTAGAAATGCAGTCGGAAAATGAGGAAGAATGAATATGATTGGAGAAGAAGGAGAAGGTGTTAAGTGAGGAAGAGAAGTGGCTGAGCTATCACAAGGTGATAGGTGCCTACGTATCTGAGAGTGAGCCGGTCCCAGAATCAAGCCAACGTAGTTCCTTTTTATAGGTATTTTGGGACAACGGCTAGTAATTAATGACCCAACGGTCAGATCATTAATGGTGCAAATATCAGGGGGTTTAATGAGAAAGATATGTAACTGATAAGATATGAACTCGATTGAGGTCGGATGAAATAAGTGCTAAGTCGGTATTTAGTATACCGAGTTAGTGAGATTAGGATTTGAATGGAGATGAGTGAAGTGTGATTAGATACCAAGTTGGATGAAATGAGTGTACAATCGGTGTTTGGCATTCCGAGTAAGAGAACTCGGTAATGGGTATATACATAGCATATCAGATTTTTGTTTTCTACCAAAAGCGGATTTTATTTTACAATCAAACTATAGTTTCCAGTTACCCAGTAATCCCTATATCAATCTAAAACAATAATTTCTGGTTCCACAGGTCTCCGCACAGCATCTTCATTCGAATCTAAAATAATAACTTCAGGTCTCTGCACAGCATCTTGCCCTATATCCATCACAGGATAGTAATTAGTAAGATGATACACGATTAAGATTTCTAAGACAAGAAAAACTTGTATAAAAATCATATAACTAGTTCCCAAAATTTACAAACAATACAAGGGAACAGTTCAATGCATCACAAAAATACCAACTCGAAAGATTGCATTTTCTGATAGATTTTTAGTATATATATATATATGAGTGTGTGTGTATTCAAAAAGAACATAAAAAGAATTCTAACGGTTTCTGAGACCATACGTAATTGATACATTTATCTTATTGATTTTTTACCACAGTTTTTAGTTCATTTTTTTTTCAGGGCCGAACTTCAACAGTAAACATAACAACAAATGGACAATCATCTATGCATGTTCAGTAGACCTTGCATTGGTGTTTCAGTTAATAGGTAGTTCAGGGATTCACCACTAATTGTGTGTGGAAGAAAAGTGAATACACGTACTAGAAACACGGACTCAACGAAATAAGTGGGCAACAGAGGAAATTTATACCTTCAACCACGGCACACAGTTTGTAGTGTCCTCCAAATCGGTATCCATATCCCACAGGGATCATATATTCAGTGAGCACAAAGTATTCAGAAGTGACATCAATCTTAAATCCCTTATCACAAAGCTTGGATCCAGACACAAGGTTTCTTGTAAATTCAGGAACATGCCAGACATCTTCCAACGTAAGAATCTTGCCCGACGTAAACTTAAGCATTACCTGACCCTTTCCTTCAACTGTTGAATAAGACTTGTTTGCCGCAGTCCTTGTGGTGCTTTAGTGTAAGACAAAAAGGCACTTCTGTATGAACATGTGTGTATAGGAGCCCCAGTGTCCAATAACCAATCATGAATATTTCTAGTAGCCATTTGTTGCTGTGATCATAGCAACAACAAGTCAACAACAAATCTACAGATAACTTTTTGAGATTATAATTAATGCAATATAATTCATAAAAAAGAACTGAAATACCAAAATATAATAATTGATATCATGATGAGGAAGACATCAACAAATACTAAAAAGAAAACTTATTCCATTATTGTGGTATGTTGACTTATATATGCATGCTATTATGCATAATTAATGCAACGTAACTAATATGAGATTTAGAACAAAAATTTAGTCGAAAACACAGAAAAGAAAGGATAATGCAGAACTGCAGAAGATAAAAGTTGTAGTACCTTTTTAGAGAGCAGAGATGGAGCAAATAGAAGATCAGTTTATGGTGGGAGAGAATGAGTCATGCATATGCCTAGGTAATGTAGCAGCAGCTATATATAGTTTTTTTTTTTTTTTCTCTCTTCAAATCTTATTGAGAGAGAGAGAGTGAGAGTTTCGGAAAAGTAGGGTGGTATGGTGTGTGTTGTATATATATATCTATATCTACTAGTCTACGTATATACACTCTCCTCTCCTGTTTTCCTTAATTTCATATTATGTTTTCCTTGTACAATTTGTTTCTCTGGTCTATTCCCACTTGGTTTTCTTTTCGAAAGGGATTTCTAGTTTCTTTTTTCCCTAATATAGTCCCCACCCACAAATTAGTCACATAACCCCACTTTTTTAACAGTAATATTTTGTTAGTAGTATAATGAAGAAAATATTTTATTTACATAAACATGGATAATTAAGTATATCCAATACAGATAACAATATAATGGAGATGAAGTAAAGTACTGTATATATTTTGGGAGAGGTTCCAGGGACTCAGGAAATGTTTGACTCAATTTTGACTCAATCCTATTTAGGGTATTTGTACATATTAGATTGACATGATTTTTGGTAGAGATGATCTTCTTACTATAAAGATATACTACATAAAAAATTAGCTTATTTGAATATATTTAGACCCATCAAATGTCATATTAAATTCAACGGTAAAAAAAAAACGTTTCACAATACATTAACTTGTAGTATGATTTTTCTAGGGTTAGAAAATTCAGATTATGATAAATTTTGGTGAAGAGTACATAATGAGAACCTTCATCCTACAAAAAATCATGCCAACCCAACATGTACACGTACCTTCCTGAGTCCCTAGAACCCCTCTGAATCTATTAAAAATACACTAACTATTGGAAAATCAAAAGATACCTAAAATAGATATATATATTTACTAGATTCTTAAGTTTTTAAGTTGAGTTTAGTTTTTTTTTTTTTTTTTTTTTGATAGGCAAGCGGGGTTGTTGACAGGGTCCCCTACCCCGTTTCATTTAGAAATAAAAGGATTCCAGCTCTGTTACATTCTGACATATAATTGGCCTATTCTATCTTCATATATTATTTTCTTTACATCTTCCGAAAATGAACTAGTGACAATTTCAGTAAACGCACAAGTAGGTGTAGTAGAAGCAAAGAAATCAGCCAGTCTGTTCGCCTCCCTATAAATATGCATAATAGAAAATAACTTCATGTCTTGAATCATTCTTTTAATCCTCCTCATCATGCTGTTAGCTTGCCAAGGCACCACATAACCTGGTTTGAGAAAAGAAACCACATTGGTTGAATCAGTTTGAGCTCGAATTCTTCTCATACCATGTCGGATAGCTAGTTTCATGCCTTGTTCTAATGCATTCAGCTCTATTAGTGCAATCGAGTTATGCCGAGACCGTCCATGAGCCGCAACCACCACATTGCCTTCATCATTTCGTATCACAGCTGCCCACCCTGCTTGATCGCCTTGCAAAGACCCATCAGTATTGAGGTTGAACACCCCAACTTCTGCTTTCTCCCATGTACATGTAACTTGTTGTTGATGTACGATATTAACACTAACATTCCATGTATCCTGAAACCAGTTCATTTCCGCACCAGCTGCCATCTCTAGCTTAATAGAATTAAGCTTAATTCTAACTTCATTCAGAGCAATAGTAGCAACTTGAATGGCTGTTTTGGGCACATTTTCAAACCTGTTGTTCCTCTCCCTCCATATCCAATACATAAACCCATTATATATCAGCTTGAGCGCATCTTGACTACATCCTTTACCCTTGCATCTGTTCATAACCCATTGAATCTCATCCTGCCATGAATAAAAATGTTGTGGTAAGCCTGTTTTTAATGAGATCAGTAACTCGTAATGCTGACGGGATTCGAACCCCAGACCTCTTGTATCATCATCCAAAGGTTTTACCAGTTGAGCCCAACTGGCACCTTAATGGTTTGGTAAGCCTGTTTTTACGGCAGAGAGAGATTTGATCAGAGACATGACAACATGCTCAGTGAAGCTTTTTTTTTTTTTGATAAAGCAGTAGTTTTGTTATCAACTCTGATCTATTACAACCTGATCAGCGTACAAATTGTACCGTCGGGTTTTAACTGCACATAGAAACAGACTACCAGAGGAACACAGTAATACATAAGACAGACCTCAAGACAACTGCGATGGTGCAGTATCTTACAACCAGTTTCAGAGCACAGTGAGACATCAAACCTGCGCAACCTTTCAGCATAAAAGAACTAACATCAATGTTGCTCTTATGAACCCCATGTCGCACCTGACTTTGATTTAGCTTCAACCATTACAATCCAGCTTAGTGAAGTTCAACGGTGACTTGTCAGTCCAGCAGCAGCTGCATAACATTACTGCTACGTTTCAACTTTGTCCCTCCCATTGCAACCTCCAGCCAATCCCATATTGAGAGCTTAATGATTTTAACCAATGAATTGACATTAGTCACCACCCCTTTGAATATCCTCTCGTTTCTAGCTCTCCAAGTACACCAGATGACCGCATGAGGGAGTATCAACCATACAGCCTGCGCCAACCTTGTACCAGTCAACTTGGGCCAATTCCCAAGTAAACCTTTTATGTCATCCTGGGTAAAAACATTATCCATATACTGAATATGCCATGTTAGTCTCTGCCAAACTGATCTGGTGATTGGACAGCGAGAGAAGAGATGGATAATTGTTTCATTCTCCCCATTACAGAGAGCACACCTCTCATCCACCATGATTCCCTTAGATATCAAATTGTCGACAGTCAGTATTCTTCCCCACAAAACAGACCAAAGAAAGAATTTTACATTAGTAGGGACAGGTGGGTCCCAAGCTAATTTATGGGGGAATGGGCCAAGCGAGAAGGTTCACATAATTTTGCCATGCTAAATTTAATTGTCAACAGTCAACACAACACCCTTCAATAGTAGGAAACTGGAAGTCATAGACCAAATACACAGATAAGGGCATCTCTAATGGTTCATCAAATCTGTCACCAAACTCAAATTTGATGAGAAAGTGAGAAAAACTCCATCTAATGGATCATCAAAAGTTATCAAATTTGATATTTCACCAAAAATCTTCAAAAATTCATCAAATTTGGTGAAATTTTGATGAAAAACAACAAATTTGATGATGGGTTGAGGCGAGCAAGAGAAGGCCGCTTCACTTAAAGCGGCTAATGAAGTGCCGCTTCAAGTGGCACTTGAAAGGTCGCTTTAACTAAGTGGCACTTTTTTTTTTTTTTTTAACTAAGTGGCACTTGGACATCCACTTAAAGCGGCACTTTATTACCCGCCTCACTAAAGTGGCTCTTGGATGCCCGCTTTAAACAAAACGGTGGTTTATGTGGCACATTGTTACCCGCCTCACTTAACCATTGGGTGAAGTGGCACTCTAAGGCCCGCCCCATTACATTCAAGCGATGTCCATAGGCCTGCTTTAGTCTCTTTAGTGAAGTGGTCATCCATTAGCTGCTTTAATTTGCCGAACCATTAGAAGGAGCACATTTTTGAATCAAAACTTTCATCAAAATATCATCAAATCTGTATACGTGGACCACCAAATTTGCCGAACCATTAGAGATGCCCTAAGCTACTCAGAACATGAAATACTAGTCTGCTTAAAAGTTGGCCAACAACTGTGCGGAAACAAGTAGGGCCATATCAAATGCATCTGAAAGGTAAGAGTACATGTCACACTAACCAAAAACATATATATAACAGATAGAAATGGCTCACCTGACATACATTCTGCCATGCACACACACCTTGCGTTACACAGTACATCTTTAAAGTATCTAATCAAATCAAATTTTCTATTAGGTTTATTTGATAGTACAAACATTCCATAACTGTTTCAGAAAAGAAAAATGAAGTGCACCAGAAGATTATGAAGTAGTCTCTGAGATGACTAGCAGCCAAATGAACTGAACGAATTCCTTCTACAAACAAGCTTCTGTTTATATAAGACATTGTCACAAGTTTGATCTCATCGAAAACCATCTCATGTTAACTGTTAACACAAGGATACATCAAATTGTGTACCCCTTTAAATTAACAGTTCCATCAGAGTTCTGCAGCCAAATCGAAGCAAACCGTATATATTTTGTAATCACTCTTAATTTAAAACTGTTCACTTTTGCTACCAGTATATTAACAGCATGAAACCTGCTGTCCATTGCTGCAAGTGAACCGCCTGGTGGGGAGGGAGTGGTGCTGTGGTGGGGAACTAAATAATTTTAAAGATCAACGTTTCCCTCAGATAAGCTAGAAGAGTATTGGGCAGCATCAGACCGATTCAACATTCTCTTTACCACCTCAACACTTCAGGCTAGCGAAAGTCAGACTGGCTTATATATATATACACAGGAGCTTTAAGACGTTCTCACTAAAACACAGTGCTCCCATACGCTGACCCACCTGCTGATTCGCTTCCAACCCTCCTTTCACCTTGCCGATGGCTGGAGTTTGCTGCAGATGGTGAGCCCTCGTTGTTCTCCCCAACCTCACACTTGCAGAGTGGACATAATGCGTTAATCTTTAGCCATTTGTCCACACACTCCATGTGGAAAAAATGATTGCATGGCAGCTCCCTCAGCTCATCGTTGTCGGCATACTTTGCCAAACAAATGCAACAAACCTGCAAAAGCACGTCATAGAATAGATAAATGGGAGAAGAAGATGCAAAAGCACTGGAAAACAGAAAATGAATAGTTGTAAAATCAGTGTATAATATGCAATAGCTGACGCTGTGTCTTGAGCCATCAAGACAGATGACTGTTCCAACACTGGGCACAACAAAGAAATAAAGCCTAATTCCATAAAAGGCTAGAAAGTCATCGATATTCTTAACCAAGGGAAACTTACAGCATCTTCTCCTGAGATTACACGCTCTTTTTCAGTTCCAGCTGCAACAATCCCACCTTCACCCACTCCATCTGGGTTCATCTCTTCATCACCTCCACCACGATTTTTCTTCAACTTAAACTTGTATGTTGGAAGAGCACTAATAGACTCTGCAGTAGCTCCTCTAGTGTGAGTTAGATCCTCACGGAACCCAAGGATGGAAATTATACAAGGCAAGCAACAGCAGATTGTTGCACATAGAATAAACGGCATGGCATACCCAATACAGCTAAATGTAAGAAACACTATGCATAACCTGCAGATAGGATTCAGGTTGCAACATTTTCAACACAATGTGAAACCAAAAGTAGAATGTAGAAACCAAAACCCGAATATTATAAAGGACGGCATGCGCACCTGTACAAGTTAGGAGCGTCAGCAGAAGAAGAATGCCCTCCAAAGATCCACACATTCCCAACAACAAACCAAACTGCGAAAAAGCAATCCAACGCCATCTTCAAGTGGTCTACGAGCACATTGAGCCTGGTACACAAACCAGTCCTATTAAACCAAATCAACAAAAGACACAAAAGGAGATACAAGAACCTCATTACAAATAAAAAGAAGGAAGTAAAATGTCTTTTGTGAAGGAAAACATGATGTCAATTCTAATAATGAAATGCTGAAATGAAATGAAGAGCAATCGCAGAAATACAAAAATTCCAACAGAGAGTGCCCTAAAGTTCTAGCAGAACACTGACAAAGGATTACAATAAAAAAAATAAAAAAATGAAAAAAGAAACAACATTCAAATAAAATTTCAGCTGGCCAGATTGATCATAATCACATAACAACGTTGAATCTTGTGTTGTGGCAAGTGCTTACTACTTTGTAACCTACTTTTGAGCTCTCTTGAGTAGTGACAGAAACAATGATCCCAAAATTCTGTCAGAACAATCGTCAAACTTCTTAAACACTTGAAGTTTTCATAAAACACAACAATAATCCAGTTCCTGTGGTGTATCGTTTTTTTTTATACAAGTATGATTTGAAATCTTATACAATCAAGCAAACGGGGGTAAAATAATTAATGGACCCACAAGTGGGCGTCCAGGCTATATGCCTAAGTAGGCGTCACATCGCTTTTTTGTTACAGATTTGGCTATGACAATGATTAGTCTGAATATTTCAGTAGGAGTGCACTTGGAAACAACAATTTAACCAAATACTACAAGTATGATTTGAAATCTTACTATATCATGCAATCGAATTTCAAGGAAAACCAGAGCATTGAGGGTGAGCGGCTTTGAGACTCTAAAACACAACTCATCAATAGTCCAAGTTTCTTAAGAATGAACATTATTGCCTATAGAGTTACTTCAATGCTGATATTAAATATGATACGCATTAATTCTGATGTACTGTGTTCTATGACTCCATGAGTAATATAGGAGTCCATCCAGCAGGTTATAGTTTCTTTAATTTCATTAATTGCTTCAGTCTGAGTTAAGTCCACTTATTCTTAGTTCTTGTTGTTTCTTGAGCAGGTTTCTTGTAGCACAAGTTGGGATATTTTACAAATAAGGAAAGGTTTATTAGAGTAAGGGTGTTGTCGGATTGCTCAGAGTGTGGAAAGTGTTGAAACTCCCACCATCAATTTATGTCAGATCCGTTGGGATTAAGTTACCATAACCTTCACCTATGGAAAGCATCCTATTAAAGCATTAACATTATTTATTTTGAGTTTTTCAACTTAAGCTACATTTTTTCACTCAAGAATATTGTATCTTTCCAGATATCATCCATTGTTTCTTCTTCAGATCTGAACTACATTTTACCCATTCAATGATCTTATTACTTTCTCAATTCAATCAAACTCCCTCCTTGATTATGATAAAAGTTTGACGATTACTCGGATGTTTTATTATCCACAATTGTTGAGGATCTTCTAATGAAGTTTTGATCCTAATTATAATATGCTTTATTAACAAAAATGACTGGTAGACATTGTTTCCTAATTGGATGGTTCTTTTTACAATAAAGTAGCTTAAACCATCGGCAAAGTGATTGACCAAGCTAATTCATTTATGAAATGAGATTTTGGTTGGCACATTCTCCTCCAAGAGAGTGCCAAATAGAAGGAGGGCTCGTGGATCACTTGTTTGCTTTAATATAAAGAGATTGATATAAACTATTGAATTATATGCAATACTTCGCAAAAAATTATCAACTTTTATTTGACTTGATATACCTGTCTTTCCATTAACTGTGCCCAACGTTTGCAACAGATCCAAATCTGTTTTTTCCTTTTAGTGTGAAGGCACTAGTTATTACAAGTTTGCGCAATAGGTAGCTTATCATATCAAATTAGTTGTCAATTGTCACATTGCAGAATTGCAGTAAGGACGGTCTCCTACCTTGTAAAGTGTAACACTGTGATTTGAGAGTTGTGAGATTGCAAACTTATCACCGATCCGGTAAAAACCGCAACACAAAGTTTTTGAGGTGTATAAAACCCGAACCACGATTGTGGTTACTAATGACCGCTAAAATGAAAAGTGAGGAAAGCAGGTTATTTGAATAAAAACACTGAGAGGGAAGATAAATAAACATAAGGGGTTTCCCAAGTAAATTTAAAAAGCAGTGTTTCAAAAGTACTAAGAAGGTTTCGACAATTTAATCTGAAAAGATAGCATCAAACAACGAACTCTTTAGACTTGACTACTATTTGGTCTGTGGAATAAAAATGATGACAGATGTGATGCATAATGGAGAAAGGAAGGCATAGATACTGACATGTTTAACATATGTTCCTGGAGAACTAACCACATGACTTATTTACATGATAAAATGTTGGCATAAAGCAATGTTTTCAGTGAACAGGGTACGCATTTGTAAATCCAAAACACTTTTCATTTTGAATAGTTACATTTCTTGGGATGAAGATATCAACACACAAAAAAAGAGTTAACAAATGTACAACTGCGCATGGGCATGATTACTATAAGAATACAGCTAAAGTGATGTACAAACTAAATTACGTTGGCTTGCTGAGTGTGCTTATATCTGCACCACCAAACCCAAATTCGCAACTATGGCTCTCACACTCTCGCTAGATACAACAGTAATCCTCACATCTAGCCTGTTATTGTCCTGTACCTCAAATTTGTATGGCCTTGCTCATGCTAAGAAAATACTAAGTACCACCAAGAACAGAGTTTGTACTCCCATGTCCCCACATAAATGGGGTAGCTCTAGCAATGAGATTGCTGAATTTTAAATTTAAAACAATATGAACTAACAAACTAAATACTCTAGAACATCCATACTGACAAATTGACAATAGAAAAATTGAAAATCTATGATAAACACAAGCAAATTCAACATGATGCCAATAGAAAATCCAAGTGAGAGTCGAAAGAGTACTTCTGAATAATAAGATTATAATCAAATTGTCGAAAGAGATAAAAGCATACCTGACACTTAAGGATCTCGTATTTTGACCATTCCCTGTAGCTGTAACAGAGGCATGGTGTTCTTCCTCTTCCGAAATCCGTGAAATTGTAATTGCTGTGTAAGGAGTAGGTTCTGAAGGAGGGTTATTCTGAGAAGAACTCTGACGTGGTTGTGCCGATTCTTGCTCAGTGTGTTGGTTGTTGCGGTGACGATAACGCCAATATAGAAGAGGAAGGGTTGCCACACATCCAGACGCATAACCCACAATCCATGCAAATAGTGGGGCCTGAGGTTTCTCATCTCTCGACACAGCCAAAACAACAACAGATGCAATAATCTGGCAGACAGTGACAACTAATTCAATGGAAATCCATAACCCAGAATTTAACGGGCTCCTATGACGACGACCATATCCATCACCTCTCCTAATGAACGAAGAGTTCCTAGAATTTGATCCATTAGACGAAGACAATGAAGGTTGAGATATGGAGACACGTGCATTACTTGAAGGTCTTTCTTCAGGGTGAGGTGGATCTAAATCACGAGAATCAGATGGAGATGAACCTGATGAGGAAGCCACGCCACCCCTTGGAATGTCGACAATGTGCTCAGAAGCTTTACGACTCTCTACCCGCTCCATCAGCAAAGGGTGTGTGTCGTTTTGGCCTTCAGAATGTGTTTCAAGAGAGGACACGTCCATCTAAGTCCACTGACACTATTGGGAGGAAAGAGAGCATAGGATGGTAGGCTGAGGTTGCTATTGTAGAAAATTCTTCCAAACAAGAAAAAATATATAGTCCAAATAAGGGAGCCCAGTAAAAAACAATACTATTCTTGATAGTCCAAATATCCTTGACAAATACTATTCTGTTAAAGGAATGATCTTCCACGGCATCAACTCCAAACTTCTACTCTTTCTATTTTAAATAAGTGCAATGCCCAAAGGAGACCACAACCTACAAAGAATATGTGCTTCATTAATCTTCATTAATATCTATAACTGATAAAGTCACATTATTGAGCAGCAAAACAAAGTTTGACCACTCTGCTTCCATGGTTACATACATTTTCAGTTTGGTGGGATTAATCCAAATAATTTTCAGTTTAATCCAAATAAATGACATGACAGTATACCACAGTAGTACCAATCATAAGATATGAATTCATGAAAAAATCCAGCTGAAATAAATTAACCATCAAGCACTGCAACCAGAACTACCTACAAATTAAAAAAAAAAAAAAAAAATGACTCCAGCTACCACTTAAACCACACCAAAAAGTCAAATCCCAATAAAAAATAGTCATAATTCAAAAGCATCTGCCAAAATCTGATCAAAGATAACTCCTTTGCAGCTAAATTAACATCATCCAACCAAAAGATGAATAATTTTCCAAATTAGAACATGACCCACCAACTAAATCAGCAAAAGAAAACCAAAATCACAAAAATCCAGTCTTAATTCCAGCTACTAAGCAATACCCAAATTTCAATTTCAGCTCTTTCACAACCCAAAAGAAGAAAAATTTCAAAATCAAAAGAAAACCCTAACCTTTTTTACACTTTGACCATCTTAAAAAAGCTGTCTTTAGAACTAAATTAACCGATCTAACACTAAAAACATACCAATTGATTTAATAATTTAAGCAAGATAAGATGAAAAAGGGGTTCTTCAATCTGTTTATTTTGGGTAAGAAATATGTTTGAAAAATTTATAAAAAAAAAAAAAAAATCAAATAAAATTGACCCATAAACAAAGAAGATTAAACATACCTGATAATTGTTAAACCCAACAGAGCATTAAATTAAAAAGGGATTAAGGAAATCTCAGAGATAAGATTATAAGTCTTCTCTTTCTCTCTCTCTCACACAGTTCTTATTTTCTTTGATAAATGTCGTCAGCTTTCGTCCTTATTGCTTCTCTCAGTTGTTTGAGAATATGAAAGAGAGAGAAAAAGAGGGTGGAGATAGATTGGAAGATAAATAATAATAATAATTTCTTTTTAATATTTTCTTTGTAATAAACTTATGTTATTATTATTATGTTATTTTTGTGAAACAAAATAGATATGGTAGGCCTGTTAGTAGGTTGTCATAAGATATTCATGGGTATATAAGAGTATATACTAATTTTCTAAGTTAAGAAATTTGTATGTATTAAGAATTAAGAAAGAACCAAATCCTACTTTTCAAAAAAAAAACAAATGCAGCACAGTTTGTAGCGCGTTTGTCCTCTAATTTTATATAATTCTTTAAATTTTTATCAATAAAATTTGTATTCAGTTAAAAAAAAAAAAATAGAACCAAATCCTACGGTGATTGACTTTAAGTTGTCATCAGAAAATAAATTTGCAGAGATGGAGAAGAAAGATGAGAAAATTTTATAGAAAGAAAAAAATAAATAAGAGAAAAGTGAAAAATGAACCGATATACATGTTTTTTCTCCCGTACAAAAGACTACTTCAAGTTTGTAGATTAATTGAGTAAAAAAATTTATATAATTACAATGATGTTAATTTTTTTTTTTTTTTTTTAATTTATGTCATAATATATATGAGAACGAGAGTTTCTGTTGATAGGTAGAATAAAATCAACCTATCAAAATAATAATATTTCTTATTAAATAAAAATTGTATTGATAAATCGAGAAGTCACATGAAATTAAAAAAATGCGCGCTGCAAACCCTTTCTAATTAACGAACTCAATTTTCTTAAATACATATTCGTTGAACCATCAATCATCATGTTATTATCTATTATTTTTTACATTCTTTTGAAGAGTTCAACCGTTTCTGATGTTACAAACCCAAATTTGTTGAAGGCAAATGGAATGAAACTGTGTTGGTTTCAATTTTCAAATAAAACCACAATCAATCGTTTCACGAGGCCATATGATAAAAGCAATTTAGTTGATTTTATTTTAGATTTCAATACCTATAAATTATAAATTTTGTTTTATATTTCATATATTATATTATTTCTTGTATAAACAACTTAAACAAATAAGTTTTATATTATTATACAAAATCAAACGCCCATACAAAGAAAACCGAGGACAAAAGAAAAACCCAAACATACATTATATATATAGTCACATTAGCTAGTGATGCACTTGGTGAGGGAGATCCTCAGCCTACAAACTCTAACTCCACAAATGTAAATACAAAGACTTAGCCTTCCTCAAAACCTGCAGACACTTAGCTTTATTATTATTATTATTATTATTATTACCATTATCAAGTAATAGTAATTCATTGATTAAGGTAACAAATTGTTGGAGGTGAGCTAAGGTACAAGATACATACCCCTCATTACAGGAAACCAAACTAGTATATACATCCTATTATTCTATATTTCTATGTAGTATATTATTGTATACTCTATATTAAACTAGACACATATAAGAAGATTGCTTTTATAAGAAGTTTTATAATCAGGAAATTAAATACTGAAGTTGTGGAGTCGATACATCTTGAGTAATTGCAATAGGGATTATTATTAAGACTTACAAATATTAGTTTTTGTTTTTGTTTTTGTTTTTTTTTTTTTTTTTTTTTTTGCAGAAATCTAGAGAAACATTTAAAGGATTTCGAGATAGAGGGCCAAAGTCGCCTCTTGAACAGTTGGCCATTATCGTTGGCAATAATTATGCAACAGGAAGTAATGCATTTGGTGGATTGGATTCTATTGATCTGAATAAGATGGCTAGCATGCCTGACTTGCCTGGTAATGAAACAATTGATGTGGATGACATTGAAGAAAAAACAACTGGAGTTGGAAAAAGAAAGGGATCGACGTCGACTTCTAAAAAAGGGCAACATGGAAAGAAAGCACGACTAATGGATGGAGTGACCAAGGTTGTCCATGAAATGACTGATGAAATGGTCAATCTTAGAAAGTCTATTGATCCTGCAACTCGTGCTGAATACGTTCGTGAAAAAGTGATGGAGGTTAAAGATTTCAGTAAGCCTTATTTGAGGAAGGCTTATTTTTTCATTATGAGGGACCCTATTGAGAAAGAAATATTTATTGGTGGTGATTCAGAGATCAGGAAGGACATACTAGAGAGTCTTCGTCTAAAAATTGAGGACATCTAAATTGTAGATATATTAATGAAATCTTAGTTTAGGTTGAATTTATTTTATTTAGGTTATTTGGTGGACATGACCGTAGTGTTGATTATAATTTCGTATTTTTTATGATTTATTTAATGTTTTTGAAAATATATGTTCTTATTTTGCAATTGTTTTAGTTAAATATATCATGTCTAACCAATTGAAAGAGACCATCAAAAAGTTTTTTGCTGATTTTATGTTACATTTAATTGATATAAATTATTTTTAACCAAAAAAATCAATTAAATCAGAAAATGCAATTATTTGCATTGCTTTGAACCAATCAAATTATTTTCACTTGCATGTGTATGCAAGGTTGCAACCAATCAACAACAAATAAGTGACTGTGTGAATAACTGCAATGCAATACCATGTCATTTCGGTTATTTGCAAATTCCATCCCCGTGTAGCGAACCAAGCAGAGCCTTAGATGTTCTAAGAACATCGTCTTGTCTTTGCAAAGTGAAATCTAGTTGTCAATAAATTCAAAGATTAAATAGCACACAATTAAACAATATAGTAGAAAAAAAAAAAAAAAAAACCCTAAAAATAACACTGGTTGGTCTATGCCTACCTCCACAAGAGGAAACCGAGAAGACTTTACTATAAGAAAAAAACAAAAAAAAACACCAAAATATATATGGTTGGGCTATGCCTACCTTCACAGGTAAAAACCGAGAAGATTTTACTGTAAGAAAAAAAAATATTGATTACAAAATTTGTGGAGTCTCTTTCTCAAGTTCTTAATCTCTCACCTTAAACCCAATATACCCTTTGGCACGCAAAATTCTCTCTCACCTTGCTCACTCTATCAAAAGAAAAAGAGGTATTTAGCGATTACCCCTCTTTTTATAATTGAAGGTGGCAACACCCTCTATTTTCCAAATTATTTCATGACCACCCCTCTTTTTTGCATCTTTCTACTATATCTTCCACTTTAACCTTATATTTGTGTTTAGTGTTTGCACTTTCTTTAACAACACCACTCTACTTGTTGAGCCAGCATAACTAAGTGGTTTCATTTATAATCGTAGATCTAATATAGTCTAACATCAATCTCGAGACCCATCTAAGACCATAACAAAGTATTCTCGACCAATTAAAAAATGACACGTGTATAATATAATCTAGCACAAATCTCAAAATAAAATCAATGACCAATATCTAATCAAACATAACACTAATCTAAATGTCAAATTATGGTTCAACTCACAAACTCACATTCAATCCTTAATTGCCACGTGAAAAGTTATTTAACTTTATCAATATACAAAATGAAGGGTATTTTGTTAAATAAATTGTAATTTCATTTGTAAATCATTCTTCTTTCTCACATCACACCAAACCCTAGTTCTCTATTGTTTGAAGAAAAAGAGATTTAACTTTATTAATGGCTTTCATTATTGGTCATTTCAGTCAAGTAGATAAACATGTTGTACATCTCATCGAATTTTCATGAGAGAAATAAGGAGATCAAAGTTTATAAAAGAAATTAATAAGAGAGAGGAGAAATTTATTTCATAAGAAAGAGATTGGAGAATTTTGAGTTAGGTTAAAACAGTAAAGAGAAGAAATTAGGTTTTAAAGGAAGAAGATGAGTCCAGGTGGCCGAATATGATTGGTTCTAAATTTTCAATTTTAACCATAGATAGATTTTCTCGAGATTCATTAGATTTTATTTTCAAAAAATTAGTTAGACACGTGTCGTTATATAATTGGTTTTAATATTTTGTTATATCTTTTAGATGAGAATCGAGATAGATATTAAATTGAATAAGATCTTAGCCGTTGATTGATCGATTGTATTAGATCTATGGTTATGAACGAAACTAATGTGTGTTGCTAACTCAACATAATGAGTGGTTTTGTGAAAAAAGGCCAACCATTAAACAAAAAACTAGGGGTAAAATAAGAAATATAATAGAAAGAAGCGAAAAAGAGGGGTGGTCATGAAACAATTTGAAAAAGAAGGGGTGTTGTCACCTTCAATCTATATCTATATTATACTGTGCGTGGACACACAAACTTGGGGAGATAAACATAACTAGACAAAGACAAAAAATGGGCTTAAGTTGTTATGTTATATGGGCTTAAGTTGCTGTTATGTTTCGAATTGGGCTTGAGATGGGCTTTAGTTGAAACCTTATTGGAGACAGAATATGGGTTTAAGTTGTTATGTTATATGGGCTTAAGTTGTTCTTATGTTTCGAATTGGACTTGAGATGAGCTTTGGTTGAAAATACTTATCAACCTTTACAACAGAGCTATCAACCAATTGTCAGTATCACAATTTACCCAATTAGGTAAATTTATCAGTTGGGATAAATAAGACGGTCAAAGGACTGCATTTGAGAATGGAGGTATGCAGAAGTATTAAAGATGCTGAATGGGTTATTAAAGGTCACACGAACAAATCTGTTAGTGATCTTCAGTTGCTGTTGAAATTGGGAGTTGAATGTAGGACTGGGACTTCTCGAAGTATTAGAGAGGTTTGCGACCACCTAATGTCACGATTGTCAAAGCTAATACTGATGACACCTTTATAGGTAACCCAGGACAAGGCGACATAGGAGTGATCTATAGAAATCATTCAGGAGAATTTATGGGGTGTTTGGCACAAGGACTAGACATCACAGATAACTTCACAGCTGAGTGTTGGGCAATAACTAAAGCTATTGAAGAAGCCATTGATCAAGGATGGCTGAACTTATGAGTGGAAACTGAGTTCATACCAACTGCTTAGGTGTGTAGTAACCGGAGTCCTCCATAGCAGGTTCGAGCTCAATTTATGAGGGCAACTAAAAAAATCCAATCTTTGTGTATAACCCATATTTATAGAGGGTAATTTTTCAGTTGACATGGCAGCAAAGAGAGGGTCAACTCTGAACTTAGGTATGAAAGAGTGGAGCTTAATTAGACCCACATTCATTACTTGCTTGGAGGAAACCTACAGAGCTTATTATAGACTTAAGTGATGATTTGATGTAAGCATGAAGAGCTTGGAATATATACTCAGTTCCTCAAATTTCTTTTGTATTTCCTTTTCTTTTTATTAATGAAGCTCACCTTAGCAAAAAAAAAAAAAAAAAAAAAATCCAGCAATTTTCTAGAATGTAGACTGTTTAGAAAACCAAATATACATACAGCCTATAAAACCGAAGGACAAGTTTATTCCAGTATTGATCCATTGAGTGTGGAGTTGTTTAGGTATGAAAGAGTGGAGCTTAATTAGACCCACATTCATTACTTGCTTGGAGGAAACCTACAGAGCTTATTATAGACTTAAGTGATGATTTGATGTAAGCATGAAGAGCTTGGAATATATACTCAGTTCCTCAAATTTCTTTTGTATTTCCTTTTCTTTTTATTAATGAAGCTCACCTTAGCAAAAAAAAAAAAATCCAGCAATTTTCTAGAATGTAGACTGTTTAGAAAACCAAATATACATACTGCCTATAAAACCGAAGGACAAGTTTATTCCAGTATTGATCCATTGAGTGTGGAGTTGTTTTTGAAGTTTATTGCTTTGATTCTGCGATAGATTGAAATCTACCAATGGTAATAACTTTTAGTAACAATTATTCAGTCTCCCATCTTCTTTTACTTGGTATATTTGTAGGATGAGTATCTGAAAGTTTATTATGATCCATATGCCGCTTTGCTCTTGAAACAACAAGAACTAGAAGATACAAGTAATTTTTCAAACCAGTCTAATTGTCAAGGTCAGGTACAATGATGATGCCGAATAAGAAGATGCTCTAACTTCAGGTACACTTTTCTTGCATTATCAGCTAAACTACGCTTATCTCTTTGTGAAGTAAGATAAATTATGTGGCTGAAAGTGTAGTTCCTAATATATATTTAGTTATTATTATATATTTAAAAACCTCTCATATTCCCAATGGATTTTGAAGATTAAGTTGTAATTTTTGTGTTGTCGTTTAATAAATATGTATTAACTAGAATATGGGTAGGAATATTGAGGAATTTGTTTAAAGTAGATGTTCATCAGAGCCAACCATTGGAAGCCTTCAAAAATAAAAATGAAAGTTAATAGTGCTCACTATATGTTTGCCTACTGATCAGAGGGTAACAAAATGGAAAACATTATATTATGAACACTGATAGATAATACATATGAGTGTGCCTTCGGCAGTTTGAACACAACCCAAACTGATGCAAGAGCAGAATAAATTTGATGTTGTCATTATTATTTTAAGCTTGGAGATGAGCTCCTATTTAAGGTTTTCTGTTATTTTGTTCCATTATTTTGATTTTGAATTTGGATTCCTAAGGAGATCAGGATGAATGTTTTATTTTAGTTGATGCCTTTTACATTGTGTTTCTAATGAGAATATCAAAGCATTAATAAAGTTGGTATCGTGATTTTTTCATTGTTGATAGTGCGTTGGTATGTATGAGCTCCCTACAGTATGTATTTGCCTCCGTATTTGTTTTAAAATATTATGCACTGCTTTTGGCTTTATGTCTTTAACAATGAAAAGAACTCAACCAAGTGCAGTTATATTTAAGCTTGATTATGTTTCAACAACCCAGCTAATTATATGAGAAGTCTCCATTTCCCAATTACATTATATTGGGGAGTTTCATTTATTTACTCTTATTTTATTGTGTTTGTAAATAACTATACCTTCTATTTGCAATGTGGTATTTTCTAAAATATAATTGTTAAAAGTGGGTTTTTATCTCCCCCTCTCTCTCTCTGTTATTTTTTTCTTTTATAGAAAGTACAAGTGATTAATATACGACCATAGAAACAAACAGTAGACTAATTTATTATCTGTCAGCTAGAAAAATCCCTATTTTGTCTTTCCAAAGAAGATATTATTGTATTATACTATTATCTGATAGTTGGAAGTTGACGGAAATAATAGTTCACTTTTTTTTTTTTTTTTTTTTTTCTGAGTAACTTTCTCCAACTTACTACAGACAGCTCCAAGCAAAATGTGTGATTTAAATGTTAAAGCTACAGCTTCCGGAGATGACAAGGAAAACAATCTAAGGAGTTCTTATATCATTATATGGAGCACCTGCACTGCACGTTTTTAAGAAATGAAGGTGAGATGAGCAAATTTGTCTGCAATGCCTTCATAAGAGATGTAGCTTATGTGGTCAATCTCTTTGAATTGATACGGTGTTATGGAACACAATTATTTTCAGTTCTTGCAAAGAACAAATTTTATAACGAAGCTTCAAGAACATTTTGTGAACTGAGAAAAGCAGGGTAGCAAGCGACATAATTACATGGACTTTGATGGTTTCAGGTTATGCACATTATGGGTTGGTGGATGTAAGTCTAAAATATTATGGATTAACAAAATAATGATGTTGTTTCCTGGAACAAAATGATTGAGGGATTTGCAATTTATATATGGGAACACAAAGTTGCACTTGCTTTAATGTTGTGTGCAGGCTAGGAGAAATCTCTGACAGTGTTACATTCATAAGGGTCCTCAACACATGTAGTCATGTTGGACTACATGTGAGATCCAATACAATAGTGCAAATATCATATCAATTTTGTGTTTGGATGCACTATATGCGAGAGATGTAAGGAAAATGTGATCCAATTTTTCTTTAGTTCTGCTATGAGCAAAGTCGCTCCAATAAATGTGAGAAACATATTTGATTATATTGATATTAATGTTTTCTAACGTGTTTTATATTCTCAACAAGTTTGTATTTTGTTAGGAGTTTGTTGCATTTTTTATTCTTTTTTGGTAAGGTGATCATACTTAATTGTTTGTTATCAGTTGTATCTCAAGTGGTAAGGGATCCTACTCAATTTTTAATTCTCAATTTAAACATCGTACAACATTGTTCAAAGCAATGGTTGCAGACTTGCAGAGATACAACGATGGATATAACTACCCTATCAGCCCATTGATGAACTGCATGTTGATCAGTTGTAATTCTGTTGTGTGTAATGGTGTGGTAACAGGAACTGGGAAGACTGTGCTGTTGAGTGGTCTATTGTAGGGTGCATTTCAACTGATTTTTGCAGGCTGCAGTTAGTTTGTAAATTGCAGGGACAGAGTGCAGCATAGTTTCTTGACAACTAGAGTATGAATAAAGATGTAGTTAATCATGCCTGGTTAGTTGTAGGCTTTGTCTATGCTGGTAGATATGTTTTGTATGTGTACTCTATGGTGTTTCTGTTTTATGGATGGGTTATGTATAATTTTGTACGAAGAGGAGCATGTCCTCTGGGAGGTATTTGATGGTGCATTTAAACTATGTGTGCTCATCAGACTTTATATATGGTTTGGTTTTTTTAGTGTTTAATAAAATACAAACTACTATGTAGACCATCAAATGATGCCTTAAATCTTCAATTTGTCCATCTATGTTAGAGACCATTGCTATAGTTACGAAGATAGAAATGACCACCCTATCAGCCTACTGATGCTGAAAACTAACAATCCACTTGCTTGGTATCCTTCCACTGCCTTTACAGTCACACTTGATGTCACAATACTCCATTTGAAATTATTAAAAGTTATCATAATGAACAACAATATATTTTTGGTTCTATAAAATATATGAGTTGATAGGATGTGTTTGATTCGCATGCATTTGGTTCCTGGGAAAATGAATAGAAATGGCTAAGTTTTAAAAGATTTTGAGTAGGAGATCGGAATTCAGATTCCGGGCATAGCTATTTTATTTGAATACGGTTTTCATTTTTTTTTTTTAAAAAAAAAAAACAAACCATTTTATATAATTATTAGGACAAAGCAGACAAGTGTTTCACTTTAGTAAGAATTTCGTCAATCTCTGTCTCTATTTCTCTCCCTTTTCTGCCCACTCTCTCTCGCTCTCCTATCATTCACTGTTACATTAGTACCCTTCATTTCTTTGGAATTTAAATTCCATGAACCAAAGACAGCCGATGATTATAGTTCTAAATATGATGTTATTAAAAGTGACTTAAAACCATTCGGGATATGACAAGATTTGGATAAAATTTCTGTCATTTAGGGGGACAAAACTATTAAAAAATTCCCAAGAAAACCATGAATCCAAAAGGTCTGTTAACAATCAACACAAACATAAACAACAATAAAAGCTTCAATCCAACGTTCGGATACAAAGCAATAAAGTACATCCACAAATACATATATCGAAAAAATAAAAGTTTAGAAAATACTTCGACAACCAAAATAAACAATATTGGTATGGAATATATGGAAGTTCAAACAAAAACTGGAAACAAACATACTTGAAGCAACAATAGATGTGATGGAACAATGACAAAAATATATATTTCTAATACTTGATTTTTAGATTTATTTATCTTACTCCCATAGTCCAAGTTCTTAAGATTTAAGTTTAGTCTTGCTATCTATTATTTACCACTTTCTAAGAATCAAAAGCTATTTATCTGGTCGAAACTAACGTGGCGTAGCCACGGGTACAACTAGTACTATATAATAGTGGAGCCTAACAAGTGCCACATGGCGTGTTCTCAACAACTTGAGAATAGAACTTAAGCCCAACTTTAAGCCCAATTAAAGCCCAGTTGTAGTTAAAAAAAAAATCCACCTTCCATGTCAACAGAGATTTATAAAACCTTAAAACCCTTTAGAACTTATTCTAAATCTTTTTTTCCTACTAAATTCTTCTTCTATTTAAAATTCTTAATTCATATATAAAAACCATACTAAATACAAAAAATATTAATTATAAATCTTTACATATTTAGGTTAAGAAGGACATTAAAAAAAACTCGGTTCAACAAATCACTTATAACTTATAAAGTCATTATAAAATCTCTACAAATTTAGGTTAAGAAGGGCATTAAAAAAAGTTTGGTGATTTTCTATTTTATTGAATAACACAAATCCCGGTGCATAGCATGGGTTTAACAACTTGTTTTAAAAAGAGGGGCAACTACTAATTACCTCAAAGAAAAATCCACATCTTGTTATGCTAATAAAAGCCCATTATCAGAACCATTACAGAAAGAATCAGGCCTTCTTAGGCCCAAGTCTCTTCTTGTGTATATGCACAACAAAACAAATGATGTAAAACGATTATGCAATTGAAATTGAGTGGATGTGCTTGGAAGAAATGGAAGCAGCAGCTAGCAGTGTAGTAAGACCAACAACAATTTTCACAGTCAAGAAGAAGACCACATTGTTGTTAAATAAACTTTCTTTTTCTTCTTCTTCTTGTTTTCTACACCATCCTACAAAATCAGCACCCCCGACAAAGAAGACAAACAATACTACGAAACTGCTCTTCTCTAAATCCTCCAATGTACCTAATGAACCAAATGACGACAATGACAACAACAAATTCAGTAGTGCCTTCACCTCTCCGGTCAGTTCACTTCATTTTACGTTTCACTAACGTTCGCTTTGTTAGTCAGCTCAGTTAACTGACTATATATGTTTTTTTCTGTGGTGAAACAGGATGATTTGAGTTACTTGTGGAAACTAGGAGCTGGATCTGTGATAGGTGCTGTTGTTATCAAGTATGGAAGTGTTCTGTTTCCTGCAATTACAACACCAAACCTAACACAAGCTTTACTTATGATTTCTTTACCAATGCTTCTAGCTGTCTTGCTATTAATCAGGCAAAGTTCTGTGTCTATGGAGGAGAAATAAAGCTCTTCAAACCCCCCCCCCCATTTAGTGTATACATTTCATGCATGTTCTTACATTTCTCTTCTTGGACTTGAAATTATATTCCTGGCTGTTTCATTTATAGAATTTCTGTAAGATTTTTCTTTATTTTCGCTACGTGAATGAAGAACAAATGCAGGCAGGATATTATAGTAGATCACAATGTGAACCATGTAAAGACCATAAAAGGGGACGAATGTGTTTGGAATATGAGTAGAAACAGTGGCACGAAAATGATCATCTACCATGGAAGAATAATAACTTGTAGAAGACTTATGTCCTGACAGTTAATATAGTACTACAACACAAGTCAACACTCTGTTAACTGTTGCAATATGGACTAGTTGTTGAGACTTGGAAGACCAATGACATGAAACTTTATATATTCTATCAAACTACACAGTTTGGAGACTGGACAAGAAGAGCCGCTGATCATACAACGTTGTCCATAATCAATTAACAGGTTGTACAATCAAATCACAGAGAATACCTATGTTTCTTTAATCAGACTTCAGCCTCAAATGTATACAATGCTTGGAGCAACCCTGGCCTTCCAAATTTACTCTATTGTGAGAATCCACCAACTTCAAATATTCTAACCTAGTCATGAAACACAAATCTTACAGAATCGAAGAAATGAATTTCAATCATTCAAAAATATATAAACTCTACAGGGGAAATCACTTGAATGCTGCTCAATATCTTAGGTTGCTCGGTGGCAATCTGATAGAAGCTCCAGTAACAATGAGTGCATGATTAAGGCCACTCCAAACAAAAAAATTAGGGCCTTCATGTAGCACAAAAGAAGTCTTGGAATTAAGTTTGGACAACACATCTTCGTAATCATAGGTTGTCTTTCAGCCACTTTAAAGCTCCATTGGCAACAGACCTGTATGATCAATTTTAAAATGGCAATTAACATATCACTATAGGCACTCGTAGTAGAAGGGTATGATCGTTTAAGACAAATTTATTAAAGAATGTATCACTTTATTAAAATTGTCAGCTATATTATACTAATATACATAAGATAAACACTAGGTAACATCCAGGCCGCCGGCGGCACAGAACGAACTAATCCTACTTAGAAGTCATCTTCATTACTGGAATGCCTAAAGTGTGAAAGCAGTCTTCAGTGTGGCACACCACTGACTCGTGGGTATCATTCAGCACCTAGAACTTTTAAGACATAAAATATGCCTCAAAGGTCGTAGTAATGATGCGAGCAGATCCAAGTGCATATTTTTGGTTCTTTTACAATCATAAAACTAGCACTATTAACCTAGTGAAGAGTGAACATGTTCAGATTTATGACGAATAACTTAAGCTTAGGCATCTAAGCATGGATGCTATACAATATGCATAAGAATACGTTAGAAACAAAAGCTTCCCACTAAAGGAGGTCGTCATTGTAGTGGAAAGCACTCTAGTTAACAGCTAAATCAATTTCCAACCCTTGTTCTCGATTTCAGCAATAGTTGCTAAGTTCAGAAAAAAAAAGTCATTTGAAATTCATCTGGATTGGCTCACATGAGCTACAAGAAAAAATAAAAATTGGTCTGTTCTGTGGGCGTCGAGATTTTGACAAGGAATAGCAATCCCTCTGTGCATGGTTAAGGTGAGCTGTTGTATTAGTCCTTTAGCTGTTGTATTAGTCTGATAATGTTTGGAAATCTGACCCAAACATCAGCTATGGAAGACGATCACCATTTAACAACTAGAAAAGTAAAAACACATACCCTGCAAAATCTTTTAGCGTCTGCCATAAGTCCGTCTGTGATTCAGATTCTTGAGAGTTCTCTGTATCTGTATCTGGTTGAGTTTCTATTGTTTTAGCTGCAAAAAAAAAAAAAAAAAGGATAAATATTGCTCAAGCTATGAACAAGACAGCTAATTGCTAAAGCATTGGAAATAATCAAAAGCTACCTATCTTTGGAATGTAAATGCTATGTGAAATGTATGTTATAGATCAGTTTAAGTAATTCACATGATAAACTAACACACATCACTACGTTCTTGTTCACAAAGCAGTGATAGGAGTATCCACATAAACTACACAGTGGATGATTCCCGACTAGCTTCACATTCTGGTGGTAATTCAGTGTCATATCAGAGAAAAACAAAAAGTACTGCTTACTCAGTGACTTGGGTTTAGGACGAGTAGGTGATCGCTTCGTTGTGGTGTCTGTAAGCATCACAAGTTTTTCCAGCAATTCTTGTTCCTTTGAACTGAACAAACAAATAGGAATAGATTTAATAAATTAAAATTGTTTGAATTGATACACTAAAAAATTTAATGTATTTTGAACTACATAGATAACATGTGAATGCTATTTCAGTATTTCTTACCTATAAATGTCAATTCATTATGCACTTTGACTGAGCAATACAAAGAACACCACCAATGAGGTTACCCATGCAATAGACCCAGATGGAGAGGACTTTGGTGTATATTCATATACATACATACATCACAAAGATCAAGTCCCTTTTTAGTGCTTTGAAGCTATAGAGTGTGTATACGAGTACAAGGAGGCAGACAAAGCTGCAGAATATCCAGAAAGCTTAGTTTCCTCTAATGTGTATGTTGCAAACGTTTTCCATCCAGCGAATGGGGCCACTTCTAAAAGATGACTCAAGGAGAATTTTGGGAATGAAGGTTGGGAAATCCTACCCGAAAATTGGTTAAAATTATAGATATATTAGTCCTAACTCCTAAGTAAAATTTCACATTTTTGTAAGTGAAAAATGGTTGTTCACTTCAAAATAGCATAGTAGTCACTAGTGGAGTATAAATTACAAAGGAAGTATATAGCTTTATAGTAGAAAAAAGAAAAAAGAAAAGAAAATCTATGAACATAAGTTTTAGAACATGGTTAGCAGAATAGCACTACCACAGTTGGCATTGTGTACGTCTTTCTACAAAAGAACTATAACAAAAGCACCCACCCTTAAACAATTTCTAACTAATGTTAGGCATCTAGTCTAGCCAACTTATTAAGTCCACCAGCTATCTAATTAGAGCATTCTCATACGCCACAACCCATTCGTACCATTAATAAAATTTCTAGTTTTGGGTTCTCCCTATGGATTCACGCACTCACACCATTGCTTCCATTGAATGAATCAAGGGATAGATCTCGATATAATTTAAAAATCTTGTCTATTCAATAACTAAGTCGTAATATAGTATAGCTCTTAGATCATATCCATCTGTCACAAATGTCATTGTAGATCAGAACTCACAACAACAGAGTAGAGTAACTCAGATCATGATAAGTCAAGTGGCTATTTATAAAAACGAAGTTATTGCAGATGCAATTTATAAACGAAGTTATTGCAGATGCAATTTATAAACGAAGTGCCTATTTATAAAAACGAAGTCAAGTGGCTTAAGAGATGCAATTTACCAATTAACAGATACAAAGAGTAAGGCATGAATCTAAGATTAAAAGTGATAATCTGAGTAACTCAGATCAATCAAGTGGTTATTTCTAAAAAGGAAGTTAGTACAGATACAATTACCACTTAAAAGATGCAATTTACCAATTAGCAGATACAAAGTGTATGGCAAGAATCTAAGATTAAAAGTGATGCTTGCATTGCATAAGGCCATTCTATGCAAGAAGAATTAATTGAAATAACATAAGCTACATAGCACCTGATGCGCTTTGGTATCGTCACTTTAATTGTGAAAAGATGATCCCCACGTAGTGCTGGTTTGTTCAGCTTTGGTACACCTTTTTTCGCCAATACAACAACATCTCCAGGTTGAATACCTGGAGGAATCTGTAGTTCGGTAATACTGTCAACTGTCTTCACCTGTTCAATGAAATTATTCAGATGAATTTGTTTAGTGTGACACATAAATATTGCATGAACCTTTTAGATTGTTAATAACTTGTAGCACATAAGATAGTCAATAATTCCTTAAAGCAAGGAAACAGTGAAACCGGGTTTGCAAAAGAGGAAGTAAACTAATCTTACAACACTGCGAAAATAACTTCATTTGTTTTACAGAGGCATCCGAAAAGAACAAAATGGAAGAAGTCGCCTGGGAATAGAGAGAACAATTCTCATACGAATACCATACCACCATTGAAGGTAGCAAGGTCAAGCAAGAAAGACACCAAGAAATCCCATTACCATAAGTATACTGAATATAGGGATCAAAGAATATAAACTCAACTTTAACTTAGACATCCAAAGTTAGGCAAAATGAAAGAAAGACCGTTCTTCCATAGTATAGCCAACGTAAGACAAGGAACCAATAATATTTCAAAAAAATGATGTGGGTCAGTGGAAGACAAAGGACATCATTGATACTCATGCAAATGACGTTTATGATGATCTCAATAGATAACCGCATACATATATGGACACCTGGGTCGATCAGTTCATGGCATGTTAGGAAATGTAATATTGTATGTTCATTGACACAAAATAGTGATGCCCTTGGTGTACTTGGGTGTTAGTGTTATGACCCCTTTTCACGCTAATATTATTAGAGATGAAGACCACGGCTGGAAGGGTTTCATTTGATACAATTCCCGAGACGATGATTCACTGAATACTCTAATTCTTGAAGAGTAAAGGCTACTAACAACCATGGGGATGATACATCGCCCAGGCCTGATGACTTTCAATTGGCATTTTACTCTAAATCTAAAAGCAAAAACTGACTGGCAAAAGAGAGATGAAATGGTATAATAGGTGTTAAATTTTTTTTTATTGTTACTATAAAGGCTGAACTATCGATACATACAACACACTTTCCTATTTTTATTTTGATTGATGCAACATATCTCGCTAATTAAACAATCCATTTTTGAACATTTTTCATTTCTAACGTTCCAGTACTAGAAAGATGAGTGGCTTCTGTTTTAGATAAAGGGTGCCCATCTTTCTTTTTGACATAACTAAATCAAAGATATTAAATGTCTTGGAAATAGCTTTCCAGTGATCCTGATATTTTAGAAAAATCCGGCATACGATTCATAGTCATGGATATATACTTTTCATTGGGTGGCGTATGTAATTAAGAAAATGTTGGTACAACTTCTAATTTCACTCCAAAACATGTGAATGTTCGATTTAGTGGAAAACTCTGGGAATACATTTCCTGTGGTACCAAATTTCTTTCCAATCCAACAAGTTTACTGATGTGGGGATGGCTCTGGTAAGATTAGTCAGCAGTGGCAAATTTAGTCAATAACTCTCAAACTGATGTGGTTACTATAGCTAAAGTGGTGTCTCTAAAGAGAGTTAAACCCAGACTATAACCACCCCACAATTCAACATGTGCTCACCTACTAATTTCTTCACAGCGCTACTGGTCATGAACAATTAATTAAAAAATCCACTTTAGCTTCAGTTTTGTTGTTAGGCTCACCAGCCAAATCAGAATGGACGGATCTGGTGGGCCCAAATCCAGTATTAAAAAAGCATGACATTTTTTGTGTCGTGGGCTCGTGGCATCACTAATTCAATGGCTCTGATCACATCACTTCTACATTTAGAACTAGGTTTACAGTTGAACAAAGCTAAGAAGTATATTTCAAGGAAAACATAAAAGCAGACAATTCTCAATAGGCATAGCCTTCACCATACTTAACAAGGAAAAGTGAAAAAGACTAGAATTCATTTACCTTCAGAACAGTACCCAAAATAGCATCAATATAGCTGATAGAAACTGTTGAGCATAGGTTTATGCCATCTCTTTGAATCTCTGGAATATCCACAACATCAAGGTATACAAAAAGATCTCCTGCGGGGCCCCTGTTCAAGATTGAATGGATCTTTTTAAATCTTACCCGTGGTTATCAATTTATCAAAAAAGAAAAATCTAGAGATTGAGAATTAAGCAGTGATGTAAAAACATATCAACAAAATTTAAGCAGGTATTTTTTATTTTATTTTTTTTATCGGTAAAAAAAGTATATTAATAGGTGTGTCACACAACAACATCAAGACAAATTGTCGATTCCTATAGCTAAAATGTGAAGACACAGTGACAGATCATTTTTTTACTGGTAACTGTGAAGTGTCACCAACTCAAACAGAACACTTGTAAGCATGTAAAGTGAAAAGTTCAGTGGAAAATACAATCTAATATGCTTGCTAAGAATTAAAAGTATCATGCTGGTAGTGGCTTCTTTGTGACCAAACAAGGAGAACCACAGATTGGAAAGTTGATTACTAACTGGGAAGCCATTATGAGCTTCTGTTAATTCTTGTCATTAATTTGTCCTGTCTTGTAATAGATGAAAACTGTATCCTGATTATATTTTTTAGAGTTTATTGAAAGACTCCATCGCTAATTCCCCTTGTAGCTTTGTAAACTTACCTTTAGCAATAAAGTTTTACTTAGCTAAAGAAACAACACTCTCAGACTTACTCATAAAGCAAGGGTCTAAAATGCGGAGGACACCATTAAAGTTCTGGGGGTCCAACTCAAAACCGATTGGCAATGAGTGGTGTAGCCCAGGAACTTATATATTATTACAAAGGCCTGAAATTGTCCAATGCGGGACCAAACATCTCAACAGACAGAAAAAGATAGGTCAAAAGTCCTAGTCAAAAGCCACTGCATAAACCTCCTAATGACTTCCTTCAGGTGAGCTCCCCTGTAGAGGCACACACATCCAATCTGGCTCAATGTCTGCCACGCCATCAGCTTTTGAAGTACAATCCTAAAGGTAAATGTTTGGCAGACCATCAAGCGAAAGAGGTCTTTGCTCCTCATGTACTAAGTTGGTGCTAATATGTGCATGCTAGGCATGGAAAACATCATTTACCAAAGAAGAAAATCTTTGACAAGATATGGCAATAATGCATGCAACATGAAGATGAGTTAATACACTTAAACATACCCTTTAGGTCCTGCATCACCCTCCCCTGCAACTCGAAGAATACTACCTTTACTGACCCCAGGAGGAACTTTAACTTTGATATCTTTCTTAATGCGAACACGCCCTTCACCAGCACACCTTCGACAATATTCAGAGATCATTTCACCATCCCCACCACAATTTGGACAGACAGACACCTGCAAAGTTACATAATTTACTATATTATAGAACTGCAAACAGGACTTTAGACCTCCTAAAGGTCTCGATTAGGAAACAGTTGCCACAAATTAGAAATCCACTTTAAGATAAGGGTGAGAAAGGCTGTATCAGCCAGATACTGACGGTTTAGCTTTTAAGATAGCAAAATCATATAACATAGTTACATAGAAGTTAAAAATAAATCAAAACATAATTAATAGTGGTCATTTAACATAAATTTATAACAATCCTCAGACACTAAGAAGTAAGCGCATACCACCTAAGTTTCAAGAAAAATGTGAATTTTAGGAAGATTAATCTACAGAATGTGAGGCCGAATAAGAATAATAGCTTCCCAACATACAATCAGTAGTTTATAACTACATTTTTTATTTCTTTCTTTTATTCTTACTCTAAGCAGCGTCTAACTCCAGTGATTGGGAAACAAAATCTCTTTTCAAAGATATACACTGATTTAAAATAGTAAAACAAACCTGCGAAAACATTCCAAAAGGCGTTTGCTCAGTACGCATAACCTGCCCCCTGCCCCCACAGGTTGAACATATTCTTTTCTTGGAGCCCATCTTTGCTCCTGTACCAGTGCAAACTTCACATGTTTCCATGTGTGAAAGTTCGAATTCTTTTTCCGCTCCAAAGATAGCTTCAGAGAATTCCAATTTCATGTCATAACTGAAACACTTTTATGCCACAAGTCAATTGCCACATATGCATAAGCTCCACAATACCAGTGGTAAAGGCAATATCAGTATGTATAGAAAAATAACACACACATATATGATTTGTTGTTTCCAGTAGATAAATGTGATGGTAAAATACATAACTACATGTTAAAAGACAAACATAGCAGATAGTACATCTTTACTGGCTTTGTTAATCAATTGCTGAAACTGACAATTTCCCATATATACAATATGAACATGACCGACAGGTTTTTTTTTTTTTTTTTTGGAAAAACAGAAAAACCCGTTCACAACACATAAAGAGCCAAATATTTGGGCAGGCAGCGGTAAATCCTCTAAAATCCCCTTCATGAATTGCGGTAGAATATTCCCCCTATGAAACAGGACTTGGTCGCAAAATGGACTTCTCTAACTAATACGGCTTAGCAGCTGGCCTAGTTTTCGCAATGAATGAACTATTAATAAGTTAATAACAATGACTTCATCGGCGAACAGTGTGGCCGAGTCAACTGTATTAAATTTAGATGTTAACCTTCTTGTATTTAGCATGTTCTAATGTTCTATAGATATATGTTTGGGCAAAAAAAATTCGATAAGCTACAAAGTGTACAGTCTAATGCTAACATCCAACCTAGTTTTTTGTTCTTCTTTTGGTGTGGGTGTGTGTGATTCAATGCTTTTGCTAGTTATAAATCCATTAGAGCTCCATTAGAGCTATGTGATGATGGAAACAAACTATCATAAGCAGGAGATAAACCAAATAAATTGGGTAAATACACCAACTTTGAAAAGAGTGAATGAGTGAGCAGGATGTGATTGTGGTGTTTTTAGAACGATTAACTGGTTATTTAGTTCTACTTAATTATTCTATAGGCACCATAATCATGGCTTGTTGTTAACGTTAAAATTACTAACCAACGCTAGCTAAGACATCACATCAGTATAGATTCCTCATTGTATGTACATATATTTCACAAACCTGCTAGAATAATATGATCTAGAGGTTGCGGAGAGAAAGAGAATAGGGATTTGGCAACATTTGAGTTATGTGCATCACATACCGTATATCTTCACCCTTAATAACAGTGGGACGACGGCTTGTCCTGAACCCAGCTTGGTCCATACCAGAAAAACCACCCATACTGCCCCCAAAGAACGTCTCAAACAAGTCAAAAGGATTAGTCTGTAAATGGAAAAGACCTGGTATTAACTTAAGACATTTATTGACAAGGCAATTAACATAAAATCCAGCTAGAATGAAAAAGTAATCCTCAGTAGAGTGACTAGAGCAATCTTTATAAAGCAGTAAGGAAATAGAAAAGTAATTAAGCATATATCATAGTTCAACAATCATCAAAGGGAAAGACTTATATAACAGCTGTTATATATGTCAACAGAAGCCGAGATATCTAAGTTCAACTTGCGTGCATAGATCGCAAAATCAACACAAGTCAGCAATTTTTAGGATTTGAATTGGATTGATCATTTATCTAATATGTTAACTTCGCGGATCTGATAAATCATGCATTTCATGCCAAAATACTCATTTTCAACTTGTGGGGAAAAAGGCTAATACTTGTGGACATAAACCAAAATGTCAACAAGATCATACAGTACCATAGCCCAGCAACAAATACACCAACAAGGTGTAGATCCATGACATGGATGTCGAGTGTCTGACATGACCAAGTTGAATAGTAGTACATACCTTAGCAACTTAAAAGTGCCTATGTAGTATACCAAACGTGCTCTCAAAGCTCGACTTAACGCTTTATGTTAAATATATCAAGCCTAAGGAAAAAATTGTCCCCTACCAATACTTTAATACTCATACTAAATTTTAAGATTGAGCACTTTCACGCTCTCGCTTCTGCACAACCCTCGCTCCTACTTTGCCCTCTGGTTGCTTAGGTGCATACATATACCAAGATCATACATGCCGGCTTTTGTATTTAACTTAATATCCACTATAGTATCATTAAGACAATAAGACGAGCTTATCCCGGTAACAAGTACACTAAAAATGTGTCATTGAATATTAATGATCATTAGTGTCTTTTTATCTATTATACTATATAATAGTTGTAGACAACAAGTGCCACATGGCGCTTTTTTTAGAGACTTGAGAATAAAGCTTAAATTTGGTCAGCCCAATTTAAAAAGGGAACCCACCTTCCATGTCAGCAGAGATTTATAGAAACCTTAAAACCCTTTAGAACTCACCGACTTCTAAATCTTTTTTTCTACTAAATTCTTCTTCTATTTAAAGTCCTTAATTCTTCTATAAAAACCATACTAAATACAAAAAATATTAATTATAAATCTCTACAAATTTACGTTGAGAAGGACATTAAAAAAAGCTCGGTTCAACAAATCACTTATAAAGTCATTATAAAATCTCTACAAATTTAAGTTGAGAAGGGCATTAACATGTCAGCAGAGATTTATAGAAACCTTAAAACCCTTTAGAACTCACCGACTTCTAAATCTTTTTTTCTACTAAATTCTTCTTCTATTTAAAGTCCTTAATTCTTCTATAAAAACCATACTAAATACAAAAAATATTAATTATAAATCTCTACAAATTTACGTTGAGAAGGACATTAAAAAAAGCTCGGTTCAACAAATCACTTATAAAGTCATTATAAAATCTCTACAAATTTAAGTTGAGAAGGGCATTAAAAAAGCTCGGTTCAACAAATCACTTATAAAGTCATTATAAGGATTCTCCATTTTATCGGATAACACAAATCCCGGTACGTAGCACGGGTTCAACAACTTGTATAGTTACAATACTTCCCCTATATTCTCAATTTCCCTCTGAAGGTGGGAATGAACTTGGGCCCAACCTCCCAAGTCTTGACCAGTAGATCACTGTACTGTTTAATGTTTATAAGTGTATAACTCAATCAAAATGTCCACAAATACATCTAATATAGTACTTACGATATAGTCAAGTGGCCATAAACATATTATAATACTGTATTAGAACAACAAACTAAGAACTATTTTATTCATACTTTGAAGGTCTTCTTCTAATGAAGAACTTAACGCAAAACATGAGGTTTGGTTAAGGAATTCAGTTAAGTGGTGAATAAGATCTTAGATCAATAAGTCTTCATTCAATTTAGGACTTCAAAATCTCCCAGTGCACCATCTGAAAGGACCAAACGAACGATCACTATCGATAGTCAGGGATATTACTTTTCTCCTCCATCAGCACATAGGGTGCATCTTAGCTTGGTCAAATAGAGTTTTGAACTAGTAAATCAGGGAATTTTCATAATCATGACATTTCAATATTATCACCAAGCAAATTAACCAATATACAAATCTTATATGTCCTGAACCCACTCGATTGTTTTTTGAAAAAGTTAATGATATCAATACATTAAGTTAATGAAGCTTGCTTCACAGTTTATGAAGGCTAAGTACCTAAGACCATCTCCAATCGTTGCAGTGGAAATGGATCTAAACCTCAAATATAGCATTGGGACCCATCCATTACTATTCCGCTGGGTCCTAGCACTATATGTGCGTTTCAGATCCATCTCCAACAGTAGAGATGGATCTAAGGATTTCAGTATATGCATCCAACAGTGAAGAACAGTGGTCGACTGGATCAGGTAGTACAAGGTCTTATCTATTTCATTGGGTATGGAAGAGATCATGCCTAGAATACAATCTTCGACAGAGGATAAGGTGGGTGCACAGAGACAAAATTGGTTGAGCCCTGCTGAATTGAATGATATTCTTGAGAGGTAAACAGTCAGAATACATTAATAGAAAATTTTAGTGGTACAAACAAAGCCAGGGGATGAGATATCTTTGTTCCAAAAAGCTGAAACAAAAACAATCCTATGTTCCTACACAAAACTACAAATAAAACTACAACAAGAACACCCAAGTATATCAAGAACCACTAAGGACAGCCTCCACGAGTATGCAAAAGAAGTACATGGAATCTCCCCATAATCCTGCCATCTCTGTTGCAGACAGCATCTAAGTGAGTTCACCTGATAATAAGATGTAATTACAAAAGCTTCTGAATTGAATACAACAAATAGATGGCTCTGAACCAATATGCACTCCACCTTCCGAATTCTGGCCTGTCCGATAAATAAGGCATATAATTTGGTTTAGGGCCTTAACTTCCAACTAACAAAGGATAGGGAACAATCTTAGCTAATAGATACGTTATCTGTTTCGCTGTGGAGGAAGGCATCTAACAAAATATATTTTTGTTGATTGTTCATTTGCCAGCTGGCTGCACAATGCTAAGGGGGTGTTAGCAATACTGGTATGTTGGAGAGATAGATTTGCTCAATCCTGTTTAGTGGTGAGTGATTGCGCTGGCAAGTTCTCTTCCTATTTGTTGGAAAATATGGCTAGAGAGAATGTTTTAAGAGATACAGGTAGAGAGATGTTTTAAGAGATATGGCTAGAGAGAATGTTCTTTAAAGTGGACGAGTCTGTCCCATCTGCACATTGATGGGCCTGTCGCTTATAGATCTCTTTGCAGCTTTTTGAACTGGACGAACCTGCCAGGTTTACGCATGGACATGTCCGCCGCTTCTTGTTATCTTTTAGATGTTTTAAAATGAACACCATCCGATTTGGCAAAAGACAAGATCAGCCTAGTGGGTTTTTGGACATTTCCTTAAACTGGAAACTCTCGTTCAAATTGCACATGGACAAAGTCATCCCTTGCAAAAATAATTTAGGGCTTCTTAACATAACACTCTCATCCGACTTGGACATGTACACGGTCATTCTAAATGCAATTTTTTTAACTCGAAACACTCATCTGTTTATTTTAAAAATGGGGGGTCCGGACATGCTAAAATTGGTTCAGTGTGTGAACATGGCAATATTAAGAAAACTGGGGTCTGAAACTTGATGTACAGGTCCAGACTCAGAGGCTGAGGTTGGAAACCCAATAGGAGCAAATAGTACTACCCACAAATTATGTTTCCCTATTCAAATGACAAGCAGCATTCTAAACCTAGAACTCTTTTTGATCTATCATAAATATGAATCTCGTATTGTGGTAAGCTAAGCATGGAGAAGCAATCAAGCAACAAACAAGTGTGGTGACTGGGGGCAAACTAAGTTCAAGAATTTTCATCCTCACTCCATGAACAAGAGCAAGCAAATCATGAAACTAAAATACAACAATGAAGTTATCCAGCATAGCTTCCTAAATCGGTCTTCTGAAGAACTAGGTATATTAATCCTATTGATTTCAGAAAGAGGGTTGTAAAACTGATTTTTGAATCTTATGACCAACTAGAGGCTAGACCAGTTAATGAGGTAGTTCACTAGATATGGGCATTGAACCTGGAAACATATTATACTCACTTGCATGAAAACTACTAAGACAAAGTTTTTCTAAAATTCCCATTAAGAGGAGGTATCAATATCAGATTTTCACGAGGTACCCAGTTCATCTACTATAGACGAAATTATTTATCAGGATGCACAACATCTTGTATTCTTCTCAAAACCATCAATACTTTTTAACATGTGACATAACATGTTACCTACAATCTATGTGGAAGCATATACATACAGGGATTAAGTTTGTAACATACCGTGTAGGCTCCAGATGAACCTCCTACCGAGCTCTTAACCCCAGCTTCACCATATTGATCATACAAAGCTCTCTTTTTATCATCTGATAACACCTGACAATGTGCAACTTCAAAATTCAAACAATTATGTCACTGAAAAGCACATTACATTGACAAGGTATTTTTTGAGTTTGAATTACTTCTCATATGCATCAAGGATAAAACAACAAAGCCATGACAGGAGAATGAAGTACATAAATTTCCTTCATAATCATCCAACAAAACGTCGAAACTAATGGATAATAAATCAACCAGCCTAACACCACCTTTGCATAAGATTTGTACTGTATGTAATACTAATATAGCAGAAATGCGCAAAATCATCAGAAATACAACCAAGCGTAACTGCGTAAGAATTGTATTTACATGTAATGTACATACCTCATATGCAGCACTAATTTCTTTAAACTTTTCTGTTGCTCCAGGTTGCTTGTTGACATCAGGATGGTACTGTTACAAGAAAGCACGAAAAATAATGTATCGTAACGCCTTAACTCCCAACTTCAAAAGTAATGTATATCGATTAACTAAACAAAACGGTGCTTGTGTGGTTACTCAAATTGAACTACCATTTTGAGTCTTGTATGTGAATTTTAACCTCATTGATCTTACAAGTGGTGTAGATATATGTTTAATTTGTAAAAATGTGAGGAGGGAACATATACCTGGCGTGCTAATTTGCGATAAGCGGCTTTAATATCTTTAACAGTAGCGGATTTGGGAACACCAAGAGTAGAATAATAATCAGAAGAAGAAGAAGAAGCTCTAACTGTAAATAGTGAAGAAGAATAAGGTTTGGGTTTGTTTCTAATTCTAGGGTTATAATTGAATTGAGAAGTAGTACCAAAACTAATACTACTACTACTAATAGTAAATGAAAGACAGGATTTGCGGCAACAAATGAAAGATAATGATGATGATGATAATGATTGTTCTGGAATGAAATGAAGTGAAGGTGATATAGACATTGTGTTAAGTAATAAAATGTGTTTGATGAAGAAGAAGAGAGCGCGAGAGCGGTTTTTTTGTTGATTCTGTACTTGGTTTGGTGGTGGCTTCTCGAGTTGCTGTGTTGTGATGTTGTGAGGCTCTCACACCACCCACATAGGCAATTAGCAAATCACTTTTGGTTTTGGGTCAACTGCGTTTGTCATTCCAAAGGGCACGCACGAACTGTACACTGTACTACTGCCTGTCTTTTGAAATCACCCATCATAATGAATTGCTGTAAATCGAATCTCAAAGGAAAGTTTATGGATGATTAGCTCAGCTTAGCCCAACCCAGGCCAGATGACCAGATCCCATTCAATATATTGGGTACGCTGGTCGAGTAGCCCAGCCCAGCCCAGCCTAGCCTATCATGAAATAAGTTCCAATTGAGACAGTTCTGGGCACACAGTACCTGATGAAATTTTACCAGGGTACTACTGTTGTACAAAACAAGAGCTAATCAGTCACTTCCAAGTCCCAACATTAATAAGAATTATATCAATTATTATATCCTTGGCACTCAGGCAGTGATCATCCTAATTCAATTTCTAGGCATTTGACGATCCTGATGACGTACTTTTACAGACTTTATTTACCCATAGATATATGGTAAAAATACTGACCAATCATATCTTTTTAGTAACTATATGATGAATAGTTAGCTGACTTTGGGCCATGCCTATAAATGACTAGTAATACCCGTGGCGCTGCCACGATTGTCAATTATTGTATCCAGTATAGTAAATTTTAATTTAGATAAATAGATTTTGTTTGTTCAATTAATAGTTGATGATTGTAGTTGTGGAAAATACATGAGGAAAAGTTTTTTGCGTCAATTCGAGTTGTGAAATTTATCCACAATAATATATATATATATATATAAGTAATCAGAAATCTTATGTTGTAGTTGGGGTTGAAGAAACAAAGATATGAGATTCTGTAATCGATTTAAAATGTTATATTTAAATTTCTCAGTTTGAATATTTGTTCATTTGTTTGAAAATAATTTTTTATTTTATTTTTGGATTAATTGATATTTGAATGAGAGATATATTTGGTTTTGTTGATCTGCTTTAACCTGATATCGTTATGGATACCAAACATTACAAATAACTCAACTACTTAGTCTTGGTTAATTTGTTAAAACATGTTTGAACTTGAAGTTGCAAGCAACAATCTTCTGTTAATCTGCACTCTTGCAAATAATTTTATTGGGAATTCTATTACTCTTAAGGATATTTTAGAAGAATAAGAAAGAAAACATATATTAAAAAAAAAAAATGAAGTTTCTCCTATATTTGGGTTTGGCTTAGTGAAACATAGTTGGCATAGTCGCGTAGACCTCCGCAAATTGAATAATTAATATTGAGGAACCATAAACATAACAGATATAAGAGATGCCAAAGTATAGTTTTATTTTTTTTTTGGGGGGGGGGGGAGATTGGAAAGCGTGATTGAAGGGATCCCTACCCTTTTAAATTACGTCTAGAAACTTATATCAACAATCAGTTGTTGACGTATTTTGAACCCACAACCTCTCCACTGTTGTGAGAGGGGTACTACCATTGAGTCACATGCCCATTCACAATGCTAAAGTATAGTCTATGCCTTCAGTTACAGATTTTTGCTTTTATACATCTACTTGATCGTCTTATCAATCATAAAGAGGAGAGTCATACTTAATTAGATGCCAGGGCAGCAAAAGAATGCTAACATTCAATACAAATATTTTTTGAATGGGGATCCTTGCCTAATGATTGGGAACCATGATTTGTTGATTAGGCAATATTTAGTAAATATAATTAGCGTGGAGCATGAAGTTAACTCATATTTCATTACATGCTTGAATTCATGTTATGTTGAGTTCTTGAGGAAAATGGTGATTATGGAGGTGGAGTAGTCATTTAAATTCCAGAGAATTGGAATCCATTAAGAATCAGTTTGAGTTAAGTCGGGTCGTTGGTATGGTTGCATAACCCTTTACATCCAATGTCCATTGGGGATCTTTTTTGGAAAAGTTTGGTTTAATTACAACTTTTGTATTGTTCATTTTTTTTTTCTTTTATGGAAGGTAGTTATATATTAATATGAGAAAAAATACATGCGTGAACAGCGTACATTGTCAGGTAACAGTCCTACCCATGGGGACATACCCGCATTTTACAATTTCAGAGAGTAACACCCAAATTTCCTCTTGCAGCCCCATAACACATACAACCGTGAAAACAACACTAAAAACCGCTTTTAAAAAACTACACAAGTCACCTGCCAAAAAAACTACACTATACTGACTGTGGTACAACTGTTTTGCTCTCACAAAACATTTTCGCTGAAGATTGGAAAATTGTTGCACTTTGTTTTGCTGACGCACCTTGTTTGGAGCTTCTACACCATTGCTATACCACCATACCTTCAGAAGTTCAGACGTCAGCTCTGCATAAACTATTTCATTTGTGTTTTAAAACCATGAATACCTGCCCGTTTCAATTGTTCATATTTATGTTTCTATAAAGCTATGGTTTGGATTTCGTTGGGCCATTGATAAGCTGCTTACGTATAAAGTACCTGATAACCATATACATTAACATGAACATAAAAAGTTCAGGCAATTTATGTAACATCAAATTTATATAGTGATAATTTTGTTATTGATCACACTTCCTCCAAAATAATAAATTATAAAACTCAGAAAACATTAATCAATAGTTAATTCGCAAATAGAACTGTACTGGATGAAAACAATTATTGCAGTACCTGGGTACTGAAATTCAAAAACCCTTAAAAGACATCCTAAAAATTGAAAACTTGAATAATGATAAATTTAAAAGTACTACTTTGAAACTTTCATCCATAGCCCCTTCTTGTGAAGCCATTAGGTTAATGAACATAAGCGGCACCTACATCACTAACATGACGCATTACATAGTGACTATCCGATCTTGTTGAAGGCCTCTTTTACTATCCAAAGAAAAAGAACATTGTGAAATCAAGGTGTGTTGATACACCTTTCACAAATAAGCACATTCAGCATCAATAGGCAGCACATTGAATAATGGATAAACAAAAACCAATAAGCAAGATAAACACACAACATACTAAGTATATATTGCAGCTGGACTCAATGATTAATTTGCGGAAATTATTTTTTTCCGCAGACTGGTCATATATAAAAAACTGCGAAAATTAATGTGCAGGTAATGTAAATTCATATTTTTTTTTCCGTGGACTGGTCATGTAAGAATTGCGTGCTTCTGATTCCTAATTAAAGCTTGTAGCTATAGACCTTTTGGTGATTTAAATTCTATAAAAATTTAGTGAGTGCGAAGATTAGAAAAGATAGAACACCCATTTTGGTTAATCAGGATAATCTACATTTTGACTTGGATGTTTCACCTAGATGTAATGATTTTTTATCAACTTTCGTCTACAGTGACTATTTCAACTAATGGGTTTTCTTTTGTAATTACTTTGATCAGCTACAATACATTAGAACTGCCCTTTATAAAGTTCTTCCAACGGATAGGAGACCTTAAACTTCAATGGTAATTGTAAAGTACCATAAAATGGATTTCAAAATTTACCTGAAGAGTTGTTCCTTCAAAGAGAACTTCAATAAAAACCAGAAATTGAGAGGAAAAGAGAGATTTGACGAAACATAAAGAGAGATTTTTGAGAGGAAGAGAAATACGGGTTTAAAATAATCCTAGTCAGACGTTAGAAATTAATCCTAGTCATACACATCCATCCTAATCAAGAAAACGGAAATGGATGTATGTTTACCGACCGTTAATAGGATTAAATTGGCGGTCAGATCCGTTACAATCCCTTACGTGTGTCAGACATCTTTTTACGTATACAAATATGACCATTAGTTATTATTTTCAGCTCAAACGTAGAAATGTGTTTTTAAGTCTTAACAATAAAGGACACTAAGAGAATGCCGAACTAATACTTGCTTGTAGTTATCAAAATGTATTTAGTTATTAGTTGGAATGGACTATATAGTCTCCAAAAGCATCAAAAGTATTAAGAGTATCTAATAATGGGATGGAATTGTAACCTTATAGACTTGATATATAACATAAATCAGTAAATATTATGTGATTTTGATAAAATTATTAAGATTTCCAAAAATAATAAAGATTTCGACAAAAATATTAGAGAAATGGTTTTCATATTATTATCAGAAATAATGTAAATATTGTGCTGGCCAACCCATTAAGCATTCTTTCCAACTTGTTCTGGCAAAATTAAGCTTGCCTCTGATGGCCATCTTACTTATGCTCTCAGCTAACTTGTGGACAACAACCATTATATCCAGAGCACACAAATTATGGGCTCTAAACTGAAGTATATAACCAGAGCATTAGCTTGTAAATGTCAGACTATACTATAGCTGATATGATATTTCCACAATGTAAACTCAAGTGTTAAAAGACGATGATATAGCAAACTCAATTAGAAGAACCCCTAATTAGATGTTGAATTGAGAGAAAGAGCTGTTCAACAAACCCAGAAAAATAGTTTTAACACGATGAATACTATGATGACTTCGCTGATGAGTTTAATGAAAGAGGATGATGACCAAATAGAAAAGAGAGGAGAAAGGGTGATGAAGATGATTGCCTCGACGATGATGAGTTTTAGAAGTACGTAGATAAAGAAGAGGATTGATAATACGGTTTTGACAATTTTTTAAACCTTCTATTAAGTTTTATCAGTTCCTTTCCCCTTTCCTCTTCTAAAATGTAAAACAAAGTTCAAAATCAAAATAAAAAAATAACTTGATTGGGGTACTTACATTTGAAGAAGAAGGACGTTCTCGAATCGATTGTTTGGTGAAGAAGATTGAGAAAGACAGAGATAAGATGGGGGAAGAGACTAATTTAATCTTAGTCATACTAAATATTAATCCTAGTCATACTAATTTAATCCTAGTCATACTAAATATTAATCCTAGTTATATTAATTTAATCCTAGTCATACTAAATTTTAGTCCTAGTCAAATTATGCACCCTTTGCTGATTATAATTTAGACTAGTAAAACCCGTGGCGCTGCCACGATTGTCAATTAATTTTATACTGCATAGTAAATTTTAATTTAGATTAAAATATTTTGTTTGTTCGATTAAAATTTAACTATTATTATTATTTTTTTGATTAGTTGATATATAATTTAGAGTTGGTTGAACTTGAAGTTGCAATCCCATAGTCTGCACTCTTGGTAATAATTGTACTGTGAATTTTACTACTGTTAAGGATGTTTTAGAAGAATAATAAAGAAAGCATTAAAAATTAATTAAATCTTGGATATATCATTATACTTAAAATATTCTATATCAAGTCGCAAACTCGGAGCAACGTGTTTGTAGTTTGTATTGACAGTTTACATAACATTGCATTTTTGTCATATGTATGTTTTTTGATTTGCTCTAAGCATTGAAGGTCGTCTCTGTAGCTTTTGAGCAGCCATAATTAGTATTTCCAACAATTTAGGAGTAGGGCCCCTGTTAAGTTAACCTCGCTTACTAATAATAATAATAATAATAATAATAATAATAATAATAATAATAATAATAATAATAATAGAGGCTTACAGCGTAGTTTGTAGCTCGTTTGTCCTCTAACTTTGTTTTTGATTAAAAAAAAACATCATTTGTATATTTTCAGGTTTTTGAAATTACATCTCAATGATCATATAGTAGCAGGTTCTATAATAAGAGGTTGATTGATGAATACAATAATATGCATCCCAGAACGAAGCCAGAGAACAAAACTGAAGACCAACATCCAAATTCGGAATGACTAAAACTAAACATATATATTCAAAACCAAAACAAATACTTCCTCAGGGACATATGGAACAAACATATAATAAACATCCCTTGTGGAGTTATTAACTGCACTAACACCAATAGACATTACAAAAGTATGAACAAAATAGGGGCAGTTATCATTATGTAGTTGATATCAGAATCATATCACATCAATATCAACTAATATAAACTAAATAAAATTAGTATTAGATATTTACCAAATGGCAGAGTATTAAAAGTTCTTCCCTAACCAGTATATATCAAATAGCCCAAAACTCTAGGCAAAAGTAACTATTTTCAATAGAAATAAAATGATGATCCCGTCCACTCAAATTACACTCTATCTCGGTCCTTCATTCAAAGGCCCACCGGTTGTCCTTCCTAACCTTTTCTTGCTCTGGACTGAAATCATTCTTGATGTTGAGTCTCTTCTGTAGTCTACTGTTTGATGATCTTTGCCACAATCTGGAAAGTTAGAATAATTTGCAACTGAAAAAATAAAAGGCAAAATGCAAATAATTCAGTCAACAACATAATTGAAGGAGTTTAAACTGAGGTTTGGGTATGTGTTAAATAAAATTCAAACCCAAGCACATAACACGTTACAGATTGTTTAATGTTGGGGCACCTCCAAAGTATAGTTTTTGAATTTAAAATTCAATATTTGTCTGGGAGTCCAATAGTGTGACACAACAATTAATCATACCAGAGTGGACAATCATGATGATACAATGAGAATCCAACTGAAAACGATAAATTAGCTATTTTGGTCCCCTAACTTTGTTCAAATTTTCAGTTGAGTCCCCAAAGTTTAAATTGGTCAATTTGGTCCCAAAACTTTCGAAACGTTTGCAAAATGGTCTCACCGTTACCAAGCATTTAATGCCATTGTAAAAATCTAAATTCTAAAGTTATCAAACCAGAAACTGGAGAAAGATTTAAATAGAAATGAGAGATAGAATACGTAATAAAATTGAGGGAAATAGTACTTTACGAATGAATAGTCTGGTCATACCTGTAATCAATTAGAGAAGAACTTCAGGATAAACAACATTGGTTGTTTTGTCATCATCTTCATTCCCTAGGAGAACAGATATTCGATTGGAAGAAGTACACCTTGATAATGCCACATATAATTGGCCATGACTGAAGACATGGTTTCGCAAGTCTATACCCACATACTTAACTGATTGTCCTTGTGACTTATTAATAGTCATTGCAAATGCCAATCGAACTGGGAATTGTCGTCGTGCCATTTGGAAAGGCGTTTCTGAAACAGATGGTTGAAGAGTTATACGTGGTATGAATACATAATTTCCAGCATGGCTACCATTAAGTATCTTTGCTTCTATAACTCTTGTAGCAAACTGGACAACCATTAGACGCGTTCCATTACATAAACCATCTCTCGGTTGAAGGTTCCGTAGCAACATTATTGGACAACCAACTTTAAGTTGGAGTTTGAATGGTGGAAGACTCGGTGGATCCAGTGCTTGCATATTCTCGTTTGATATACTGTTTCCTCTATTCTCGATTGGTTGATCATCTTCAATGGCTTTATCAGCAGCTAGGTACTCATGTAATTCACCGGGAAAATGATTTATTGCTAATTCATTAAGAGTAGCTACATCATCATTGCGAGCAGAGAGAATAGATCGTTCTTGCAAGTAGGTCTCGGTAGCTACCTCTTCCACATTCAGATTGGGGTAAACTTTAAACAAAAGATCCATGGTACTCTTACACCTTTTGATCTCTAAAGGCAATTCCACATCTTCTTTAGGATTTGTTCCTATCTGTAAATTATAATATCAAGGGTATAATAAGCAAAGTTTTAAACGTAGATATAAACATAAGAACTATTGTTGAAATTTAAAAATTACCTATATATGAAAATAACAAATATTGTTGAAATTTAAAAATCACCTCAATCAAATAATCTGCGAACTTGACATTTTCAGTATCATTACTGTTCAGTCGCATATTTTTAACCAAAGTTAAGAGTCTAACAGCACTCCACAAATGTGATTTTGTTAGACATGCACGAACAATTTCTTGTCTAGTTCCTTTAGTAATGACAGGGAGAGTCTGTTTGAAGTCACCGCCCAGAACAACTGTAACTCCTCCAAACGGTTCATTAATTTCACGAATATCCCTTAGTGTACGATCAACAGCTTCCACGCAGAACTTATGTTGCATTGGTACTTCATCCCATATAATCAGTTTCGCTCTCTTGAATAATTCTGCATGGATTGTTTGCTTTGTGACTGAACAAACAGAGTCGTCTAGAACTTCAAATGGAATTTTGAATGTAGAATGAGTTGTTCTTCCTCCTGTTAATAATAAAGATGCAATTCCCGATGAAGCAACCATTATGACAATATGACCTTCACTTCTCAATGTATCTGCTACAGTATTATAGACGAACGTTTTTCCTGTTCCAGCCGGACCACTTAGGAAAAATACTTGTCCACTATCATTACGAACAGAATTTGTAATCTCGGTATAGGCATTTAGTTGTTCAGTATTGAATCTTGCAACTTTTTCTTGAGCCTTTTCATATAATCCCTGATACACGAAATTCTGATGCTCTGTAATAAGACGGTTGGTAACTACTTCATTCCATGCTTTACACGGTAAAGGCATGTTTGGGAAATCTGATAATGTCTTACCACTCTCCAGCAAGTAGTCGTTCATTAAGAACAACCCATAGTCACAAACATCACTATCACTGGGATCTTGAATGCCAAATTTTGTTTTCAGTTGGTACGGCAAGTCGTCACATATTTTTAAAGCATTTTTCTCCCATAGAATTTCCGGTCGAGAAGGATTACATTCAGTTAGGATCAAACAGAATAATCTCCGTACCTGTTTACCATATAAAAACTATGAATTAGTGGCGGATTTTCAATAAACAAAATATATGGAATTTAATAATTATTTTCTGCAAAGTAAAACAGCAGGGGAAGATATCAGCAAGAATATTATTCAATGTAAACATAAATTGTGAGTACCTGATGACCAGTTTTCATTATTACAGCTTCTTCTAGGCATTTGTCCCATTCATTGTCATCTTCTAGAAGACCTCGAGCAATGCATGCTTCTCTGTATGTCTTATGTTCGATGCCATCCACACTATATAAGGATTCAAATGACGATGGTCCTTTCACAACGGTTAATAGTAACCTAAGGTAAAATCTTTCACCAGAATTTGGATTGGCAAAATACATCCGACCAATAGAAAAGGCTGAAGTAACTCTTGGTGTCCATTTCTTGTTATCCTTGCACCATCTAAAATGTTCAGGAAATTCTTGGTAAGTATAAGCTTTAGTAGTAGGATTTTTTCTATACCAATCGAAATATGCAGTCAAAGATGATTTCTGATTTTCAGCCTTTTCTTTTACTTGTTCTGGCGTGTCTTTAGGATTGAAGACACACACATGCATACCTTTCAGATGAACCGCAAGTCTAGTGACACATGGTAGTTCTTCATGTATTCGGAATCCATATAATCTCCACGCTGCTTCAGTAGGACCTACATATCGAGCATCAAGATACTGTTGAATTTCATCATCTTCCGCCCCAACCACCATTGTGGTTCTATCATGGCCTTTGTAAATGTACTTGTTAATATATTTGACTGCCCTTACTGATGCACAAATTTCCACATTAATGTGGCAATCAAACATTTCTGATAAATGAGGATTGTATGGGACTACATCTTTGTTATCAACCAGGTGTCCTCTAACATGATAACTTTTACCAGTTTTTTTTCGCCTATAAATTGGGTAGCCATCCACATCTATTCTGGTATCATTTACATTTTCTCTTGGATATCTAGACCTGCAAACCTTGTTCTCCATACACACTGATTCCATGTTGCGAGTACCACAGGGACCATGAACCATGCATTTCTTGATAGTTTCAAACAAAGCTGGATGTTTTATAGGATCAGGGAACTCAGCACAAACAATTCTGTCCACTTGATCTGTCGTCTTGATTTTGTCTTCAGGGTGAAGAAAAAACAATGCATGCATATGTGGAAGGCCGCGTTTTTGAAATTCTATTGTATACACCTTTGCAACAACTCTTCCAAATAATCCTCTATTTTCTATTTCATGCATAATTGCTTTTCTTTTAAGCTCGAACACACGTGCAACTAAATCAGGACGATCTAATGCAGCTTGACCTGGCTTAAGCTCATTCTGAATTTCTGGCCATTTTGGATTAGCAGTCACCGTCATGAATATATCTGGATGTTTGTAGTATCTGGTAATCGCCATAGAATCCTGGTAGATTTCATACATATGCCTTGGACTGCCTAAATGAGTGGACGGTAGAATGAATTTTTTCCCAATGCCATTAGGATTGTGACCATTGGTAACAATATCTGTCAATCCACTATATACATCGCAGCGCAGATCAGCTTGGTGTGTCCTAATCCAATATAATCGATTTTGTTCATAGGACGCCCATGCATCTACAATAAATTGTTGGAACAAAAGACCAGCTCGAAATAAAGCAGAATATTCAGTCGTTCTCTCAAATAAGCGATAGCAGAAATACTGAAGCTGAGTCAATCTATTCTTTTTTTCTTTACCTGTAACTGTAAAATACCGTTCGTTCTTGACATCCCAATGTTTCATATCTGTAGACCAACCAAGATCTCCAGTTGGAAATAGTAAGACATAGTGTGACGGCAAATACAGTGGGTGGCATTCGCTTATTCTTTCGAGATTGTTATTCTTCAGGTGCAGTATTATGTCTCGCTTCGAAGTCGGTTCAGTCCCATCCCCAGGAATAATAACAGCAATATCTTCAGAAGTTGGGAGATTATAGCGTCTAGGATCAGTAGTGGGCGTATAAGTTAACCTTATAGGTATACTTTCACCGCCATTGCTATTAGCTGATTTCAGAACATCATACGCACCTTTGTATATTTTGCACAACTCATTTGATTCCAATAGAGTTTCTTGAATTATTTTCAGAATAGCTGGATTTAAGTGAAGGTTCCTTTTCTGTCGGCAATCCAATGCAATATGGGGATCATAAATATATAGTTGTGAATAACTTGGAGATTTGTCTGATTCCGGTAACAACGATCCAATTTGATGGGACAACTGACCATGAATTGTGAAAGAAGTTGGTCCTCGACCTTTTAGAATACGTTTGTCCATCGAAACACCCAAACTGGAGAAGGCATTAGCAGCATTATAGGATCTAATATCTTTCCTGAAAGATCTTGCCAGTGAATTTCTTCCTTCGTATAACAATTTAATAGCAGAAGGCAATGGTGTAAGTAGTGGCAACTTTATCTTTCCTTGCAGGCAACACATACCGAAAAATGACTTCTTTTTAGTGGATTTAGTCAATCGTTCATCTAACCAATGATAAGCAGAACATGATGGACATATGACATCCATTTTTCCAAGATAGTGTCTTTCTTTTGGAATATTTTCTACTTGATCGATTGGTATGTGAATTTCATCTTCTAATATAGTATCGTAATGAGAATCACTTACAGGATGAACATTAGTAGTAGAATCATTTTCTTCCATGTTTGTCCTTTCTCTGAAAAAAATCAATAATTGGATAAAACATTAATTTTTAAACATAATTCTCAAATTTAAAAATAAAAGGAAAATAAACTTGCCTAAGAAATTGTCTATTGTAAAAGGGGAAAATCAATTTAAAATAGAGTGACAAAGTATGGAATTAGAGTTTGTTGAACCTTAATTTGCAACAATCAACCTTAATTTGAAGAAATTAAAAACGTCATTTAAAAATTAGTTTATTTAAACTGTGTGTGATGATGATGATGATGATGATAAGAGATGTGAAACCTTAAGAGATGTCAAACAAATTATAATCATTCTAACCCAGTATAGTACAATAATTTCTCGATTTCCTTCAAAAATTTTTAGCTATCCTCTGGGATAATTCAAAAATCGGGCTTTAAATTAAAAATCTAAAAATTTATATTAGTAAATAAGAAATATAGTTAACTATATATAAACAACTTACTTCATAGGGCATCGTTTTATAACATTGTATTCACGGGAAGAATCTCCAGTTGACGATGAACCATAGAAATATGTAATGACCTCAACAATAGGTTGTTTTCCTTTGGTTTCCTCTAATAACTGATTTCCAGCTTGTGATCCTCCATCCACAACGTCTTCCACAGCTTGTGATCCTCCATCCACTATTCCATCCATTGAATAAAGAAAAAAAATTTCGTTTTCTTTTTGTTTTTCTTTTTTCCTTCGAAGACGTTGGCTTATTGTGTGAGTCTTGTCCAATGGAGTGCTACAAATAATGAAACATTTGTCAATTTCTTTCAAATATAAGTTTATATGAATTGCTATGGCCAATACAATTATACGTACTTTGCATTCCATTCTTTATTCGGCGTTGTGTTTTGTTCTTTGGAATTCCCAACAGAACGTTCTCTCTCTCTTCTTTTTCGTTGACTGGTTTGTTGCCTGCTTAGTCCTTCAAGGTTTTCTTCTTGCATGCATTGCCTTTAGAAAATAATATTATATTTGAAAACTTTTTCAAACAGTAATAAAATACTCAGTGTTTAAGAAATAAATACTTACTCTGTTTCAATTATCTTTGGCAATGTGGCATCATTATTGTTAGAAACTGTTAGAGGAACATCTTCTTTGCCGCAATGCGTTACAGTAGATAATGAAATCCTAAATTTGTTAACAATAAAAAAATTCAGACCCCATTTATATAACCATTTTAGCTAAATAATCATAGTAACAGAATATATACTTACTCTTCTTGATTTGTTGCTCGCAATATGGTAGGATTGGTTGGAGGGACATCCTTGTTGATGCGTTGTCTTTTATTGGACAATAAAATCCTATATGATTGAATAGTAAGGAAGAATCATACTCCATAACAGTAATAAAATACTCAGTGTTGAAGAAAATAAATACTTACTCTGTTTTAATTATCTCTGGCAATGTGCCATCATTATTGTTAGAAACTGTTGGGAGAACATCCTCTTTGTCGCATTGCGTTATATTGGATAACGGTATACTAAATATTTTAAGGAAAAAAAAAATTCAAACTCCACACTCTACTGATATAACACTTTGAATAAATAAACACGTAGTCTTAACAGAATATATACTTACTCTACTTGAGGAGCTTCCTTGTTGACGCATTGTCTTTTATTGGATAATAAAATCCTATATGTTTGAATAGTAAAGAAGAATTATATTGTGTTTTTATCAATTTTGTCAATATGAACCTATCAAAAATAGAGGAAAGAGTGTAAGTTATAAATAAAAAATTAACTCACTTTTGTCCTGATCGTTCATTTTCTCTTCGTTTGCGTTGTGCTATTTGGTAATTGGACAATAATACGATGTTATTTCCTGCACTGGTTTCTCGTGCTACACTTTTGGTTGGTGTTTCGTTGTTGCTGGAATTTAATAAACCCCTACATTTTTGGTATTAGTAAATGAGTTGATATCATTATTGATAAGGTAATTCATTTTAAAATGTAGAATTACTCACTTTTGTTTAGCACGTTCTTTTTCTCTTCGTCTGCGTTGTGCTATCTGAGCTTTAGACAATGACACGATGTTATCTTCTGCAATGGTTTTCCTAAGAAAAAAAAATAGTTATATAACATTACGCAATAATTAATATTATATATCATAGTATATATTATTATACACTTACTGTTCTACTGTTATGCGTACTCCTGAACATCCATTGTTAGAAGAATTTTCTTTTCCGGTATTCATTCCTGAAATTAAAACCATGAATTGTTGTACGTAAATTACTTAAATCAACAGTGGATTTAATGATAGGAATAATGTATAAATAATCAACAGACTGTAGCTGGTAATATTTATCATGCCGAAGAATATAGGTACAGGAATGTCAATTAAATATAAGAGAGAAATAAAATTCAGTTCTGAATGCAAAGGTATACATAAATGGCAAGGTATACATAAATCCCTAGTAACTTTTTGTTTCTGAATCAGGTAGACAGTTTTTCCTAATAAATTACAACGGAGACGAAAGATAAACAATAAAAAAACACTTCTTCTGCACATATCAAATACCATATTTCGAAGCAAGATTATTTTTGATCTCGTTGTCTGCACAATGATCTGTTTGGTGTTGAGAACAATTCTTAACATGATGGACATGTGAAAAAAATTGTGTTTTGATGAGGTATACATTAACCAATGTAGGATGATCTCGAACGAAAAGGACGTATATTAATTATTTGAGGTTTAACTGTTTAAGCACCAATGTGGAGATCTAGTTTAATGCGCTTATGGTATTGGTAAATGGTAATCACTCTCTGAGGACAGGATGCAGTAGCACTTTTGGATTGAATATCTAGTAATCATCTTAGCAAGGATATTGCAAACATTTGATTATAAAAGAAGAAATACATACCTTAAAGTATATGATTGTGGAAAATTCTTGAACGTACCAAGAAAGTCTACCCTCCTTGTGATACTGCAGGCTTTCAGGTTAGTAAAATGTTTTTTGGTTTACTGTAAACTTTAAAAGGATGATCAAGCAACTACTCCAAGAGTCCAAGCTCTAGGTGTTTCAAATTGTTTTCACACTCTCTTCGAGAAGAATTTGGTATGTGATTGTTGAGACCCTTTCAATATTTCATATAGATAAATCAATATATTGGATTGATGTCAACCTGACCTCATAGGTTTATAGCAACAAAGAAAGAATTATAACTGAAAACATATGAATTCCTGCTGCACAGAGGTAACACTGCCAAATCATATGAATTCCTATTGCTTCATTGATATAACTGAGTTAGAAAGAGAACTTTGTTTGGTTTGTAACTACAAGATCCTTGCTGAGGCATGGTTGATGAAGGATTATGGTGTGACGTCGTCTTGGACAAAATTGTTTAGCATCAAACCATCTCCTGGTGTTTATTTCAGAAGCCTAATGCCATTATGTTTTACAAAGGATGGTAAACTTCTATTACATATGGATGACAGAATGTTAGCTTTGTACCACCCGATCGAAGACTTGTTTTGTTTTAATATTAAAGGAATTCCACAAACTTTTGTCCGAATAATCTACTATGAGAACCAATTTGTAATCAAAGGCGAAAATAACAAAATGGTACTCATTAAACACATTAAACTACAATGAGGATGTGGGTCTGTGAAAGTAAAGAGAGTATGGCATTGAGAACGACTTCCTGAACACAGCACAGACCACCAGTGAATGAAACTAAAGATAGTAAGACTTAGGATATGATACCAAGTATTTCTACAAGATTAAGAACTCAGAATAGTTCACCTTCAGCTCAAATCTCATTCTTCACTACTAACTATTCTATTCCAAAAAAGAAGGAAAGTCCAAAACAAATTACATTTTAACTTTCCATAACTTGGGTTTTAAATCTTTATTGCATTTTAATTTTTGGATAGGATTCGAATAATATAAGTTTTCTTTTGTTTGTATCTTAATTCTTTAATTTCATCCTGCTCAATTATTAATTAGTGTGGCTAGCACTTGGGAAGCAAATTACAAGACTCAGAGCACAGAAGGATTCTTCAAATGTTGTTTCATTTTTGAACAATAGGGAAGGACAACCATGGGAGCTAAAGCATATGTCGAAAAGAATCAAAGAGATGGCGACTAAGTTTGAATCATTCTCTATCAAACATGTCTACAGGGAAGCTAACCAATTAGCTGATGCTCTAGCAGCCAACATACCTACTGTTTGAGATTGAGGTGGTACTGGGTACATGTGTTCTTTGTTGTACAAATTGTTTGGTATTGTTGTTTGTACAATCATCAAATCTATTTTACTTTTTCTCATACAGATACTAATGTGATATTCAGCATTCAGCATTCATAGTTACCCACACATCATAATCAAGGTCATGTGCTGTGCCTGTGAAACTTATATTAAGTTTCAATACCAATTACCAACAAAAAAAAAAAAAAAAAAAAAAGATGATTACAAGTTACATGAATAGCACACAAAATAAACTAAGAACGATAGACCAAACCTAATTTAGATAGAGATTACAGAGTAAGAGTAACAAAGAGAAATCGAATTTGATTGTTACCTCCTCTTCTTTGGTTGATTGATTTCTTCAATTAGGAAAAAGATCGCGTTGATTCCGTGATTGTGAGGTAAAAGAGAAAAACATGGAGAAAGACAAATAGAGTTCACCTTTATCCGATCAAAAAGCTTGCTATTGCTGCTGAGAAGAGAAGAGAAGAGAATGAGATGAGGGCGGCCGGAAGTGGGGAAGTTTGAGAAAGATAGAAGTCAGGGAAGAGAAGGGGAAGAAGATTGGGGTTTTAATCCTAGTCACCCTCAATATTAATCTTAGTCATACTAATTTAATCCTAGTCATACTAAATATTAATCCCAGTCATACAAATTTAATCCTAGTCATAGAAATTAGTCCTAGTCAAATTATGCACCCTTTGTAGATTATAATATTAGTCATAGAAATTAGTCCTAGTCAAATTATGCACCCTTTGTAGATTATAATATAGATACAATACAGTATCTGATAAATGCGCATGATACAAATGACAAAATATGATCACACATTCACACCTACGTACACCCACAATGCATGGGAGTAATGATGTTCAAATCACACGTACGTAGTGGAGGGTAAAACCACCTGATGAGACTCATCTTCTAGACATCAAACTAAGGCAACATGCAGCTAATTGCATAAATTTATCTCAAGGATGCATGCACTCCTGCAGTCCTGTATCACAACTAAATCTAATGGTCCTTGAACAGATCGATCAACAAAGTAAATTTTAAACCTGGACCCGGCCTGTACGTTGTATTATTAAAACAATGAATTAACTCCTCCCCTAGTATCTCTATCCACTGCTTCTTTCTCAGTTAACTATCTCTTTCCCATGTCAACCATAAACAGGTACATATGTAACTACATATAGCTCACCATCTTTGACTTCTGATCGAATTGTCTTCAGTAGTCTTCACTCTTCAGCAATATATACATGTATATGTATGCAACTCACATAAATTCGGGCAAATAAAGGCCAGGGAATGATGAAGACAGCTAGCCATACCGGCCTGCCCGGCTGTTTTATTAAGTATGGAGATATATGAAATTACCCATGCATAATTCATTATAGTACTACTTCTAAGTTCTAAGCACTAATAATAAGAGATGATGGGGTTTTCTTTATAGTAGTTCATGTACGTAGACCAGAAAAGCTAGCTAGCTACATGTTCATAACATGTGTTCATTTCTTCTAGGGAAGGAGGGGAGCAGGGGGCAGGGAGTTCAATCAATTTGATTAGAGCTAGATCCTGTAAAGTGGAAAGTTATAGCTAATAAAAGATATGATCAAGTATGGGTATCAATTAAGTTGGTAGGTCTATACCTAATTAATAAAAGGATATATATGTTATGATAAATACATAGGATCTTGATATGATTAATGAAGAAACAAACACAAAAGATGTAAACTAAAGCAGAAATACGGAAACACAATTATATACGTGGCTCGGTAATATGCCTACATCCACGGGACAAAGAGAGATAGCTTTATTGATAATTGAGAAGTGAACCACACAATAACTAATGAAACCTTAGTTTAGGTTTCCTCACACATACTTTTCACACATACTTTCTTCTTTGCTCAAATTCTTATGGTTACACAACACCAATATTTATAACCTAATTGGTAACCCAATTCCTAAATCAACAATAACTTAGATTTCTAATAGATTAGAAAGTCTTATTGAATCCTAATAGAATTCCACCACACTTGTTGCCAAATAAGGAAACCGATTCTTAATAGGAATCCATTACTTATAAGTTATAACCTCCATTAAGATATCAATTAGACATATCTATATTATACTGTGAGGATGGCACAAACACAGTTTGTCTAGATAAAACAAAGGAGGGTCTAGATCGTCTAGATATCTGTGTATGAGGGTTGATCTGTGGGTGAGATTAAATCAATGGTTGGGTCCAAACTTAAGTTGTGTTCAATGGTTAGGATCGTCTTGAAATGTGTTGATTAGGATAGATCTATGGGTGAGATTAAATCCACGGTTGGGTCCAAACTTAAGTTGTGTTCAAGGGTTAGGATCGTTTTGAGATCTGTGTGAGGGTAGATCTGTGGGTAAGATTAAATCAATGCTTGGGTCCAAACTTAAGTTGTGTTCAATGGTTAGGATAGCCTTGAGCTCATCTAGAGATGTGTTGATAATAATAGATGGGTGAGATTAAATCTGTGGTTGGGTCCAAACTTAAGTTGTGTTCAATGGTTAAGATCGTCTTGAGATCTATGTGAGAGTAGATCTGTGGGTGAGATTAAATCAATGCTTGGGTCCAAACTTAAGTTGTGTTCAATGGTTAGGATAACCTTGAGATCCATATGTGAAATTTTGATAGGAGGCTTAGATTAAAGAGATTTAACAGGGAAATTATGTGTATAAGTTTTTTATATTAAAACTTCTTTTTCTTCTTCTTCTTCCTTTGCTCCAATCTTCCTGCACTTCAAAGCCGACTCCTTTACAACTTCGAATCAATTACAACTTCAAATCAATTATGGTGTGTTTGATTGCAGAGTGGAAAAAAAAAGAGTGGGAATTATTTCAGTGGGAATTCTAATTAATTTCCTACTATAGTGGGAATGACTTAAAAAAAATTCCCACTTCAATGTGAAAATATTTTTAAGTTTTTCCACTTGATCAAATAAGGGTGTTTGATTGACAATGAGAATTCTAATTATTTTTTCACATGTTTTGTTTGGTTACAATGAGAAACTAAAAAAGAATTGATGAAATAATCCACCAAAATCATAGATCCACCACCTAAACTTCGAAATCAACCTCCACAATCATAGATTTTGAAATCAAAATGTTAAATTTCCAAGTTTAAAACATGAAATTAACACCAACAATATATAATTCATCATTTAAATGATTAAATTTGGCTTAAACATCATGAATACCAACCACCACCTCAAAATTTTATCTCCACCACTAAAAACCCTAATACCCATATCTCAAAACTTTAAATCCACTCACAAAACAATAAACCAACTAACTCAATGTTTGATTTCACTACCCAAAAGTTGAAACCAACCACCACCCAAAACTCCATATCTACCACCATCAAAGTTGAAAGCAACAATTTAAAACTTCAAATGTATAATCATAATGTAATCAATGGCTAGATATCCTTCAATATCAATCCAATGGTTTGTAGGAGGTGAGAAAATGCTTAAGTTATTTTCTCACTCAAGTGAGAAAATAAGCTTTTTTCACCTTTTAAATTACTAGGGGGTAGATACAAATAAAAATAAAAATTGGTTTATAATACAAATTGTACTTCTTATTTCTTCACTTAAAAGAAATAAGAAATTGATTTATAATGGAAATCGATCTACTTCTTCCTTCACTTCTATATAATGGTTTTAACCCAATCAACAAACCTAATCAAAGCTTTTCGAATAAACACCAAATCAAACAAATCGATCTCAATCACAAAGACTTCTACAAAACTTTTGTCAGGTACAAATTTCTTATCAAATTTTCAAATTTTGTCAGGTATATATTCATATCTTATATGTTGACAAAAACAAATTTCTTATGAAGATGTATAATTTTTTCTTAGATAGTCACCTATCCAATTTTTATGAGATACCTAATTTTAACTTATTTTGGTGATCCGAGACCCCTGCAATTCTAGGCCTCCCCTATACAATTCTTATGAGATGTATACTTTTAACTATTTTAGGTGATCCAATCCAAGTACCCTGTGCAATTCTAGGAATATGCCATGTGTTTACGACTGTACAGGAAAATTCATGTACAATAGATCGATGTAAATCTCAAATTCTTTTATGTAGAATGGTTATTATACATATCTGGTGCTCATCGTTGTAAATTTTCATATAACTTATATGAAGAAGCAATAATATTTCTTAAATTATTATATACAAATATATAATTGTATGTGCACTCTAATATTTTGAAAGAGAATAACGATTATATTGATAATTAAGAATTGATAATACAGACATATAATTTATATTACATTGTAATGTAATATAATTAAATTGAAAGAGAGATGAAGAAAATTATCAATAACGATTACATACATTTTTTATTATATGTGCACTCTAATATTTCTTAAATTGTGTTTATCATTACAAACAATGCAATATACAACAAATTCTGAAGAATATGGTAGGAAACAAAGAGAACCAAAGAAAGCAAAAAATCTCACCATTACAGAAGAGTTGACTCCAAATAAACGTCAACAAGCCCAATGTAAAAAGAGACTAATAGAATCAATGAGCCAAAAAAATAATACAACATCAAAGAAACCCAAAAATAAAGAAGTTTCTGAAGAGTTGGCTCATAATAAACGCAAAATAGCGCAACGTGAAAAGAAGATAAGAGAAAAAAGACAAATATTGAAGAATACAAGCAATGATGGATTAAGGTTTGTTATTCTAAATATTATTTTATATATAATTGGCAAAAAATATTTTGTTACCATGTAGACCTAAGCAAGCCACAACGGGTTTTAGGATCTACTTGCAACAATCACACATTTAGTCAGCGACAATTTTACCAATTTAGGCGTCATATTAACTAATATAGATAAGACATTGTACTGCATCTACATTTAGATTATACCCGTGCCTTCACTAATAATTATCCATGTCACACATCTGACCCCGACTGTGCAAGAAAAAATAGTCTTACTGGGAACAGTTTATCCTCAAAATAGTTTGTCAGATATTACACATTGGCATCTCTTACCATGAAAAACAATCATGCCGCTTCTCATTCCAGGGCTGGGCTCTATTCAAATTTGCATTGAAGCGCAATGACTAATACACCACAAACTGTATGGCATTGACCATGGTGCTTGTGGAAGGTCGATTCTGCCTATGCGTATTCAAGCACATTTCAGTTACAGCTGCAAAGACAGCTAGCCCTCTTCTAGGGTATCTCCCATGAAGCCTTAGGTCTACCAGGTTATGACGCTCCCTGAACCTTAGTCTTGCCTGTATACACAAAATGACAAAAATTTAGTTCCAAACTATATAACACCACTTGGCTTGGTGGAAGCAAATTTATTTTTGTCCAAATGGCCATAGGACCATGTTGCAGTTAGAAATAAGTAGTGGACCAGATATTGGTATAAGCAGAACTTACTCAAGTAACCAGATCCCCATCAGGATATGCTTTGCGCCCAGCGATGATCTCTAGCAAGATGATGCCAAGATTGTACATCTCATCCTTTTTCTCTGTTGCTGAACCAACCCATGCAATCCGAAAGTTTGAAATATTAGCAATATGTCCTGTGCCAACAAGGATCTTATCGGACCTAAGATTTCAGTGAATAATATTCATCTTATGTAAGAAATCAAGGCCTTTGATAATTCCCTGGGCAATTCGAACTCTCTAATTCCAGTCACCGAGAAAGGTGAATTCCTCACCACCATCTATAAAATGCAATCAAATTAAAATTAGGATGCATAAAAAACAAAATTTTCACTCCATTTAAACTCAAGAGAAGTTCATACTTGGTAAACAAAACACACACTAAATTAGACACCTATGCTCACCTTGCAAGCTTTTTCCTAATGATCCGAACTGCAGGAATTCATACACAACAAACTTTTCTCTTTGGTCGGCACATGACCCTAGAAGCTTCATTATATTGATGTGATCTAAGTTGGTTAGTAAATAAAATTCTTTCAGGGACCGGGGAGTGTCCGAGACAAGTTTCTTCACAACGATTTCCTGTGAAAATAATGTCCCAATTAAAAATTTAAAAACAAAACCATCTAGATAATAAAAAAAAAATTCATTCGACCAAATTGTTGAAGTCATCTCTCCTGTCGTCCCAAGACACCCTAATGCACTCCTTCACTGAGATAGTTAGCTTGAGCAAAGTCATTATTTACACGATAATATTTTGTTGCCGTGTAAACCTAAGCAAGCCACAACAGGTTTTAGGATCTACTTGCAACAATCACACATTTAGTCAGCCACAACTTTACCAATTTAGGCGTCATATTAACTAATATAGATGAGACATTGTACTGCATCTACATTTAGTCATATTTTTTTAACTAATATACATTTAGTCAGCCACAGAATTGGTTTCATGTCTGACAAATAGATAACTGATGTTCACAATTTCATTTCAATTAGTTTCATTCATCCTTTTACAGTTTTCAGTTAATGGTCACACTATAATTGGTTGTTATCTCATATGTTTTTATGCATACTACATAGACTGCTGTATAGACATTGACTGAAGAATAGATAACTGATATTCTGTAGGCGTAGTTCCATTTATATATTAGCTGATTCTTTTTAACTTAATTTTTTTTTTTAAATATTTTTCTTTTAAAATGTATGGTACAATAAATTGATATATCAATTTTCTCTATATTTATTAGTCAAATTGTTAAATCAAACAAATATCAAGAAGGCCAACGTAAATGAAGAGAAAGAGAATTATCAGAAAGGAATGCATCCAACAATGTTGTAACTCAAAATAAAGAAGCCGAGCCAAAGTAATTAGTTCACCCACGGATAATGTTATTTCCACATTGCTTTAATTATTATACCGTTGAAATTTTTCACAGATTTTCACACATATTTCTTCTACAGGAAAATAAAGCGCTCTCAAAAAAATAAAAAATAAATTGATAGACTAGATTATTCTTGCTCAATGGATGGTATAAACAATAAGATATCAGCTGCAGGTAAAGGGGAAAAAATAGTTGTCCTTCAAATTTTGGTAATATCATTATAATGGTTCTTCAATGTTCAATCTTCATTTTTTACTTCTTCCCTAATATGGTAGCAATTTTTTTTTTATTTTGTGTTTGTTGAAATTTATTCATTCATTTTGTTAATAACCCATTAGGTTTTAATTTATGACTGGATGGTTTGGTATCATCAATTCCAGTGTGGTTAGATACTGTTCAACAGCTAAAGAATTAGAAGCACATCTTTTGTTGTTTTCACTGTTTAAAGTGATTGTTTATACCACGAAGAAACGACAAATCCCAACCACGGATATATATGGGCCATAACTGCTAAAGGCCTTCAAACTGGCTTAAGCATCTGGATAAAAATGATATTTGGAATTTATAAAATATATTAAAAAAAATTTGATAATTTTGTAATTTCATTAAAAATACTATTTGTAATTTTTATTTATAATTTCATTGGCAATTTACAAAACCTAGAAATTATTAGTAAAATGAACGGTATAAACTAACATGGCAAAGCCACGGGTGCAACTAGTGTATATATAATTATAAGTTATCAATTAGACATACACACTGGCTGTGTTTGGTTCGAGTCATTTCATTTTCCTGGAAAGTAGCAGAAAATCAGGCCAAATCACTAGGTTTTTGGAGATAAATTCGGAAAGCAGATTCCGGCTACGTTTAAATCTCAGGAATATGGTTTCCTTATATAAAAAATGGAAACCAGTTTCTGAACCCGACGAGACAGATAAGTCAAGTATTTAATATCGCGCAGAATTCCGTCTATCTTCGTCTCCATTCTCCTCCTTTTGTGCTCCCGATCTCCTCCCCTATCATTCACTATTCCTTTATTACTCTTCAAATTCCCGGAATTCAAATTCCGCCAACCAAACACAGCCACTGAGTTTTTCTTTAACGATATATGTATATAATTCAAGATATTTATGCAAATTAAAGCTATACATAGACTCTTATATGCTTAGAGCAAACATAGGTTCGTTACTGATTGTTTTAACCATCCTGCCATTAACATAAATAATTTGCATGTATATGGGGACTATGGAAGAATCCCTGCGGCAGAGGCACCAACAAAAAGAGAGGAATTATTATATTTAACAAGTTGTTGAACCCGTGCTACGCACCGGGATATGTGTTATTCAATAAAATGGAAAATCACCCAAACTTTTTTTAATACCCTTCTCAACCTAAATTTATAATGACTTTATAAGTGTTGAACCTAGTTTTTTTTAATGCCCTTCTTAACCTAAATTTGTAGAGATTTATAATTATATATTTTGTATTTAGTATGATTTTTATATATGAATTAAGGATTTTAAATAGAAGAAGAATTTAGTAGGAAAAATAGATTTAGAATCAAGTTCTAAAGGGTTTTAAGATTTCTATAAATCGACATTGAAGGTGGATTTCCTTTTTAACTACAATTGGACTTTAATTGGGCTTAAAGTTGGGCTTAAATTCTATTCTCAAGTTGTTGAGAACACGCCATGTGGCACTTTTTAGGCTCCACTATTATATAGTACAAGTTGTTGAACCCGTGCTACGCACCGGGATTTGTGTTATTCAATAAAATGGAAAATCACCGAACTTTTTTTTAATGCCTTTCTCAACCTAAATTTGTAGAGATTTTATAATGACTTTATAAGTGATTTGTTGAACCAAGTTTTTTTTAATGCCCTTCTTAACCTAAATTTGTAGAGATTTATAATTAATATTTTTTGTATTTAGTATGGTTTTTATATATGAATTAAGGATTTTAAATAGAAGAAGAATTTAGTAGGAAAAAGAGATTTAGAATCAAGTTCTAAAGGGTTTTAAGGTTTCTATAAATCTCTCTTGACATGAAAGGTGGATTTCTTTTTTTTAAGTACAATTGGGCTTCAATTGGGCTTAAAGTTGGGCTTAAGTTCTATTCTCAAGTTGTTGAGAACACACCACGTGGCACTTGTTAGGCTCCACTATTATATAGTATATAGATTTATATGATTTTCTAATTTTAATTAAAATATAGAATTGAAAATGTACTAGGAATTAATTCATTCCTAGCTTCTATCAGCAAATATCTTTGCTTCAATTCGATCACATACACTAACACAGGAATTGTGAGAATTTAAGTAGGCCATTGATATATAGGTATGTTAGAAAGTAGTGAAATCTGCAGCAGATCTAGATGAATCAATTTAACCCCCGATGATCAATATACATCGCTGCCATCCATCCTCGAATTTTGCTCTGAATGAATGCGCAGATTCCAGACTGTTTAACTGTAGTGTGGGTGTGTGGCTATGAATGAGTTGCTTCAAATTATATATATCTTGTAGGACTTCATTCCTTTTACAGTGTCCTTCGTACGAGGGCACATTCACCCTCATCAGTTTAGACTGGGGGGCAGTTGCATGCCACTTACGTGACTCAAAAGAAGGTAGCTCCAACAAGTGTGGGCATTTATGACTCGTAGATCTACCCTATATGGGTCTTCTCATCATCATTCCCCTCTTTGTTTAGTCTTTCTTCCCATTTTGACGAGTTCATGCAATTAGTTCGAGCACTTTTCATTCTGAGCTTTGAAGATATATGTATAGGTCACTCAACTCTCACTAGTCACCTATGAGTCTACAACATACATATATATACAAATATAATTTCAATTAATTAATGAAACTTTCCTCATCTCATCTATACTCTCTATTAAAGTTGGACTTGCCCTTAAGAAAAATTTCTCTTTCTAAATTAGAGTAAATTTGATGCTTCAATTGAAGAGAATTTAACATAAATTAAAATTTAAAGGGTCATTATTGTAAATTTATATCTAATATGGCTTAAATAGCTAGATGGCTACATTTAATACCACTATGGCCATATATGTCTTTTTGCATAAATATATTAATGACTAACCAAATTTAATGAAAATATAGTTATATTTATCTTATTAACCCCCCCCCCCCCCCCCCCACCACCACCACAAAAAAAAATAAAATAAAAAAAAATTCATACTTTACCTTCTTCCTTCCTCGACATCTACCCATGTTCCTGATACATCAAATTCAATCTATTCTCTCTTCCTTCTCCAAATAGTGGTTGGAAACACACACACACACAACCTTCATTACAATAGACTATGTGAATATCACGTAGTAGTACAATCATAGTTGAAAATATCGTTTTTCTACGAATATCCGAATTCTGAAAAAACGGATTTCTCCGGGGATATTCGAAGCTCTTTGTCGAAAAATTGGGGTTTTGTTTTAAGCGTAATTAAAAATTTTAATTGTATAATTTATTTTTATCCCCCCAAAAATAGAAAAGATCTAGACTTTTACCTATTTTGACGGTCCTTTTTCTTTTTCTTTACACTGGGGTCCACAATTGATTAGTTTTTAATAAAAAAACAGTAGACAATTTCTGTTAGTACATACTGACCCTTAGATAGATCTACCTTAGATTTAATCCAACGGCGTTTTATAAACCCTATCTTATAGATTGATTTTTTTGAAGTCAAAACAGATTGTCTTCTCCACTCTCCAGAATCCTCAATAGAAAAAGAAACACATTTCCACAAATCTGCAAGAGAATTTAGTAAGAAATATGCACAATATACCACAAATCTAACCTTTTTTTAGTCAAATCTTTTATGATGAACAAGATATTCGAGATCTAAACTTATCTAAAGATCAATGTTTGCCACTTTTAACGCAAAATGTCAATGTTTTTACGAAATTTTCGCTATATATCCGAAGAATGACGAATATTCGAAAAACTTCAAACGAAATGGGGAGGTTTTTTATTCGAGAATGCTTCGACATTCGTACCGATCCAAATTTTGAAAAAACGGAAAGTTTCGTGAATATTCGCCCGGCACAACCGATTTTTTCACCTATGAGTACAATACTGTGCGTCTTCCATTTTTCTTTGAGTACATGTTAGAAATAAAATTATGTGCGCTTTATAACCATACAACATGATTATGTTGTGTAATTATACTGTGAATTTCGGGATTAGTTTAATCTTATTTATCAATTATACTAAAAAAATGGGTATTTGAAAAGCTAGCCTTCGGCGAAAGGTTAACCCAGGATATAAATTTAATAGTATTTTCTGAAATGATGTACAGTCTAGACATAGCCAAAGTTCAACCCAATAACTTGACAATAAAGTGATTTTTTTTAGGCATTATTTGGGGATTACAAAATAATAGGGATACACCTAAATATAAATTTTGAGTTTTTTTTCCTGATTTTTGTCGTGAAAGTAGGGACAGGGAGAATCGGAAGATATAATTTATATATAGGTCCAACCATTTTTTTTTACTAAAACTAAAAAATGAAGTCCAAATATTTTGTTTTATACCAAGTATAGAATTGTGTAGATGAAATACTTATTATAGCAAATCTATACTTAGTATAGATATGCCAATAAACATGTGGCTCAAATGTAGTATCCCTCTCACAAAGTGGAGATGTTGTCGGTTCGAAACACGTCAGCAGCTGATTGTTTGATTGAAAGTTTCCCTCAACGTCGCTTACCAACAATAATAATAAAAAAAAATGTATATGTTACCTATTATAATAAGCTTCAATAAGCATCATATATTTTGCAATCTAACATTTTATCATATGCTTCAACTTGATATTTTAGTAGTTTTGTTGGGTGGATTAATTGTGAATGGTTACTTTACTACCGTAAGTTATTATATACTATGTTCTTGCTAAACCCTTTTTATATTAGTCTAATTCATGGTTTGAACATTCGTAAGAATAAAAAATAAAAAAAAAGCCATACCATGATTTATTATCGCAATGAAGTAAAAACTTAATAGAAAATTCAATAATTGCTAAACATTATAGCTCAAAATCTTAGTCAAACATTCAATAAACAAGCATTTGACGATAAACTATTTCAAAAATTGAAATCAACTATATTTATGAGAAAAAAAAAATTAGTGGTGTAATAAAACTGTAAAAATAACAATTAAACGAATGACATACATTAACAAATTTTTTTTCAAGAGACTACCCTAATTTACTTTATTTAATAACATCCGTGCTTTGCACGGGCTTTATAACTAGTTTCCTTAAATTATCGATTTGTCTTAATAATTTTTACAGGAACTCAATGAATTTCTATGATTCTTCAAGAAAATTTATAATTAAGATCACTATATTATAGCTAGCACTACTTTACACACAAGCTTACAATAATTTGCCACAGAGATCATGCACTTATCTTTATGGAATCGATCTGTAGAAGTTGTAGAACTGATTAATTGGATTGAAATTCTTTACTCCATATCTTTTTATTGACCAAGTCAATTTCTTGTGTGCTATGGGAACTTATGTTAAATCATTAATTTTGTTCTATAGAGAGTTGAAAGGACTCAATGGAGTGTGTAGGGTCAGCTAGGCTTTGTATAACATAGGCGGAAAAGTGCGGAAAATGCATGATATATTAGATTGAGCAAATTATTGATCGTGCAACAACATAGGCGGTGATCATGCAAAGCTGGTATTAGTATTAAACCATCATTTGAGCATACGTGCTTACCAAATTTTTGGTTGGAGCAGTTATGACCGGCCAGGGTCCATTAGCTAATTCATTGTCCTTAAAATTAGGATCATAAGTATAAATGGCAACCAGAACATGCAAGGATATATAGGCAAGTTGATCACTTGCTCATAGAAACTGATGTACTGTACATGTAAGCCGTTGAAGACCCTTAATACTCCTCATAAATGTAAACATTTTTTTTTTACTATAAAAAAATTGATTTACCAATGATTTAGAATGTAATGACTTGTCCAACTCCTACTTTCAATCAAGAAACCAGATATACAGTAGTTGGCTTTGGGTGGGCTGAAGCAAGACAAAATAAACCAGACTTGTGACTTATACACACCAAGTTAATAAGATATATGGACTCTTCAATGATTTGAACTATTTAAATTAATTAACATAACCTCACCAGGGGTAAATCAATCAGGTTATACTAGGTTTTCATGACTTAATTACTATCATATCATATTACTAATTTACTATACACAAGTAATACGGAGTAATCTGAACATATAAAAGCTAACGTGGTTCAGCTTTCGGTTGGGTGTTACTACCATAGAACTGCTGATTAAAATGGCCATATAACAAGATGAATATGCATTAATTAATAATATGACCAAATAATATAACCTTTTAGAACCATATTCTTGAATAATTAGTACGTGTACTTAAGTTTGTGTAGTAGGTCACAGATGACAGACCAAGATCTTAAATCAATCCAAATCATCGAGCACAAAAGTTAGCATAAATTGCCTTTTAATTAATCATATATTTACAAATATTGCCACATAAATAAGTCAAATATGGAGGTAAAATAACTGTTAAGCGAACAACCTCTAACTAAAAATTTAAAAAGATTAAATACTGATTGATTTAAGGAGTTTGAGAATGACAAGAAACCAATGTAATTAACCATAAGTCCATAATTGTTACTTGTTAGTATTTTAATTAATCATTGTTTTGTTAATGGAGTAAAGAAAGGTGACAAATATTGCTAGATATGATAAAAGAGATTAACAACTAGAATAAAACACAATACGTCAATACGTGTGGAGCATTATGATGAATTAACTGTGACTGATTCATCAGTGATCGATCACAACATGAATAAACTTCTTCCCACATTGTGTATGACCTTCTTTCTTAGAAGTATTGAACAAGTTAGACCATAAGAGTCAATCTCATATGTGTATTATAGTGTTATCTAATAAAAGTGGATAAAGACCTTGTATATTTTAATGCAAAACTTTGAGGGCCATGTATTATAATTAGCACAATTAGATTAACCTTTTTAGCAAAACTTTGTAGGTGTCTCTTTAATTTTGTGTGGTATAAATGTATAATAACTTTGGAGTGAGATTGATTTAAACAAGAAAAATACCCCCAACAGGGTCTCGTTTCACCATTAGCTTAAATTCCTGTTATTTTCTAGTAAATAATTACTGGACCTAAGTAAACTTACCTGAAATGTCATTTCTTGTAACATGAGTTTGAGAAAAGTGGATCAAATGTTTGGTATTTAATTACCAATCAAAGCACATGCAAATGCAATGTAAGAAAAAAGATGATAGCTAGCTCGATTTTGGTATCAAAATGATGTCCATATAAAATTTTCCATTATCAGAAATTGACTCAAATTACTTGAGATATGTTTGGTTAATGAACTACTCCTTAGGAATATATATGTTTGGTGACAAATAAGGATCGGAGTAAGTCAAAGTAAATGCAAATGTAAGTTCATTGAGTTCATTGCTTACGACGATTGGGACAAACATATGCACATTGAAACTTGAAAGTTGGAAAAAGCTTCGTAAATTATCTATTTGTGTGTAATAAGTTTGAACATTGATGCTGTCATGCATGCATGTTCACAAAAATTAATTTCTGTTATTTCTAGCTTGCAACCTTAATTTGCACACCCATTCCCAAAAACTGACCATCTTTCTTTACCTATATCCTATACACTCACCGCCCAGAATCAATTCCACAATGTCAAAACTATTTGGTCTGTTACTATATGATGATGTGTCCAAATTGTAAGGTTAATTAGTAGGAACCGTTCTAGAGAATTTTTGTACTTTCATCAAATTAAACTAGCTAGTGTACAAGACAACAACATACATATTTGATATTTCTTCCATATGCAAACAGCATACACACTAAAGGTCTTTGGAATTTTGAAGCAAATATGTGTCCCTTCAGGCGCCACCCAAGGACAATGATCATTTGAGTCAGCATGCCACTCTCGAGCAGTTGAGCTCTAGTGCTCTACTAGTTAGTAGCTCGGGTCCTGAGTCCTAACCATTTGAGTGCCCACTACACATAAAATAAAATGTCCAATGTGCCGTGTAGCATGGTACAATATGATGATAGATGCAACTCAACAATGTGGATGATCACTGTACAATCAATGAAACAAGAGAGAGCTGAGGGAGATGCAGATATCTGAACAATCTGTGGACATTACTCCTAATTTTGTATACATGATTTCAATTACCACAATATCTAGAATCTTAAACTTTCATCACATACATTATATGTATGTATAAAGATAGTTATCATCATCATAAGAATGATATTACTTCCAAATTATCCATTAACCCCTATAGATAGAATCATAAATACACCAATTGAGAATAATAAACAAATAACCTTATCTTAAAACACTAATAATAATAATAATAATAATCTTGGTATATAGTTAATTCCAGGCAACATGGCTAAACCTTGATTGGTCCACCATGTGAACGGTCTAGATCAATCTTAGAGGTGGGTAGTTGAACCTAAGTTTTCCATCTATTATTTGACCTAGACCACACAACTCCATAACCATTAACCAGACACATTAAATACCAAAACGTATGTTTCGTAAATTAAAACTAAATGTAAGGGTATTATAGTCATTTAAATTTACTAACGTACGGAACTTCGAAGAACTTGAACGAAGGAAGCGGGAGGCAGAAAAAGTCCAGATGGCGAGTATATAATGAAGCCTCTCGAAACTCGAAACAAAAAACAATATCACTCTAAAATACCGCTAGCCCTAATAATATACTTTCTCTCTCTCTCTCTCTCTCTAAAAAAAAAAAAAAACACACACACACACACTCTCTCTCTCTCTTTCTCTCTCTAAAACTCTCTTTTAGTTGTTCTTCCGTTCGTTCATTCGTTGGTTGGTTCTGTTCTTCATTTATTCCCAACTTCCTCTCTCCTTCTTCTCTGTTTCTTTCTTTCTTCACTAAATTGCCCGAAAGCTTCGAAATCCTAAACAAAAAACAACAACAAATAGCGAAGAAGACGGAAACAAGTTGAAACCATTTGTAAAGAAAAGAGAAATTCGTTTATTATTTTGTTCAGTTTTATTTGAAAAAGGATTGTTTCTCTCTGATCTAGGTAAATAGTTTGTTTCTTTCTCTCATTATAATCTCTCTAAATTGTTTTAAAATTACTTTTTAAGCTTAATTTGATTGACATTGGAGTCATTAATTGGAGTTTTAATTGTGAGTTTTTTCGAATTCTAGGTATTTAGTAATGTAATTGAGATTTTGTTTTTCTTTTTTTGAAATATTTGAAATATAGATCTGAAAAAAAGGAAAGTTTTGCAATTTGTGAAAAAATTGATTGTTTTTGTAGATTTTTGTTGTTGTTTGGTTATACATGAAACAAGTTTCTAAAGTTTGCATTTTTATCTTGCGGGAATTAGGTGATTTATTTTTTTTATTTTTTTAACATTGTTCTTGTTTAGTGCTTTTTTCATGGTTTTAGATTTCTAGAAAATTGTTTACAGTCTGTTTTGATGTTTTTTTGTCTTTAATTATTTTTTACTCGTGTCAGATCTGTTTTAGAGGAATTTTTATTTTTGTTTATTTCCCAAAACATCATTTTGGTTATATTTGTTAGTGAAAACTGACTGTAAAACTTGTTATTTGGTGGTGAAGGTTTGATCAGCAGCAGAGGTGGCAGTTTTTGATCATTGTCTGATGTGTTTTGATTGATCTGAACGGTTGTTATTGTGTTTGCTCTCTCTCACTCATTCTTTATTCATCATGGTCGCATCCGCCGCTACCGCAGCATTCTTTCCCGTTACTAAAGCTTCTTCTACAAAGGCTTCACTTGTGCCTGGTGGAGGATCAGATAATTTGGACACTCGAGGAATCAATTCGTCGAAACCTACTTCTTCTGGAGGTTTGAAAGTTAAGGCTAATGCACAAGCAACTCCTAAAATTAATGGAACTTCTATTCATTACCCACCATCATCTGAACGTTTGAAGAATTCCGATGAAACTTCAATTGCACCTGCCAGAACATTTATCAATCAATTGCCTGATTGGAGTGTTCTTCTTACCGCCATCACCGCAATGTTCTTAGCAGCTGAGAAACAGTGGACACTTCTTGATTGGAAACCGAGGAGATCCGACATGCTTGTTGATCCTTTTGGTTTAGGGAAGATTGTTCAGGATGGGCTTGTTTTTCAACAGAATTTCTCAATTAGATCGTATGAAATAGGTGTTGATGGGACGACGTCTATAGAATCATTTATGAACCATTTGCAGGTAAGGAAACATACATTCATCTTGTAGATGCTAAGTGATTTACTGACATTTATGTATAACTCTTTTCGCTTGTAAATCTGTTTGATTTCTCACAGACTTGGGCATGTGCAGGAAACTGCTCTTAACCATGCTAAGACTGTGGGGCTTCTTGGCGATGGCTTCGGTTCAACTGAAGCTATGAGCAAAAGAAACTTGATCTGGGTGGTAGCTAGGATGCAGATTCTTGTGAATAGATATCCTACGTGGTAAGTTGTGACACTGCCTACTCAATTAGGCTAGTTTATCATGTTAGATTCCCCTTTTTGTTTGTTCTGCTTATTGTCCTTATCATACTTTACAAGTTGTGGCATTGCCTACTTTTTTGTTTAGTTCATCGTGTTCAATCACATGTTTTGCATGTTCATCTTAGCCCTTAATATTTTGATAGCTGCTGGACATCTGACATGTATGTGATTCTCAATAGCTACCACTTCGAGTTCATGGTGCTTATACACCTACTAGTTAACCAGTGTGTTTTACAACTTTACCCAAAACTAATGAGTATCAGTTTCACCTTCCGATATCTTAGTATGTACACTCTAAGCCTTCTCACACCTTACATGTTATTTGTTTTCACCTTATTTGTTTATTTCACCATTTTTGTTATTAAAACCTTAAAGTTAATATTTCATCTTAAATGAAGAACAGAGGTAGAGGATTCATATATAGAAATGACTGATTGATGACATTTATCAAAAAAAAAAAAAAAAAGATGGTGATTTTCTTTACTCGGGAGTGTAGAGGTAGAACTTAATTTGAGGTTGAGCTATATTGGTCTTGGGTGTTGAGTACAAGAAAACGTGTCCATTATTTTAGAATGCAGAAATTGGAGTTACAAGTTGCTTTTGTTCCCCCTTTTATATGTAGAGAACTTTTCCCGTTGATGTGTGGGAGAACCACAAACTGGCTCATACGTTCTGCTTGTTAAGAGTTAAGACGTAAGAATGAGTGTTACAGTTTGAAATAAGCATTTGGAGGGGCTACTTTGTGCATATGTAGTCAGTCAGTTGCTAAGTATACTGATAACTGCAAGCTTATTGAATATGTGGAGTTTAATGAGTTTAATAAAATTATCAATGTTCTTTCCGGAAGTGTTAAATGTACAGTGTACTTATGGATGCTATGTAGTCGTAACCTTACTTATGCTATAATTTGTAATGGTCCAATCTGTGTTCACAGTGGCCTAGTGTTTCTTTTTAAAATGTCTATATCCTTGGTAATCCCCCATCCTTTGGGTTATTCTATTCCACCTCTTAGAAAGAAAAGAACTGAAATAAAACGGGAGCTATCTATGTGTATTTTGAATAATAGAAATCCGGATCCGTTTCAAGGTTTTCACTATTTCTTGGAATGGGCGAAGGAGTCTTTACGGGTAAGCACATTACTGGCACCATGTTTAGGAAAATGCAACAATCATTATGTGATACAGGTTCATCAGTATTTATGAGGTCACAGTGGCTGTTAGCACATTACCGGCACCATGTGTAGGAAAATGTAACAATCATTATGCAATACATTTCCATCATTAAATTATATGAGGTCTGTTAATTATTATTTGATAGCTCTGTTTCTTCCGTACTTTTTTTTATTATCATGTTCTTTGTGAAAATATATGGTAGCTTGGTTACTGCTGTTGGTGTTTTTTTTTTGTGTGTTTGCATTATTACGTAAGAGTTATTATTATAGAATGATTGATTGATTGTTTTTTTTTTTCTTTTTTCTCTTCTTGTGCGTTGGCAGGGGTGATACTGTTCAGGTAGATACTTGGGTTGCTGCAAATGGGAAGAATGGTATGCGTCGTGATTGGCTTGTTCGTGATGGGAATTCTGGGGAAACCCTTGCAAGAGCTTCAAGGTGTGTTTTCCGAAATTAATTTCACTGGATTAATCACAAAGTTTTGTTGTTTGAATGGGATATATCTGGTCTGGTTAGAAAGGCCATAGAAATTGTTTGGCTAGCTGATTGATTTGTGATGGTTGTTATGATGCAGCAAGTGGGTGATGATGAATACAAGTACGCGGAAACTATCTAAAATGCCAGATGATGTTAGGGTTGAAATAGAGCCTTATTTTATGGATTGTGCTCCTATTGTTGAGGAAGATGGCAGAAAGCTGCCAAAGCTTGATGAAAGCACATCAGATTATGTTCGAAATGGCCTAACGGTACATTAGATTATTAATATGTCTTGCATGTACTTTCTGTTTTACAAGTATTTTAGTTTTTAGTAGCGTGTCTTTCTAACCATGACACAAACCAAATACTCCCCAGCCTCGATGGAATGATCTGGATCTCAATCAGCATGTGAACAATGTCAAGTACATAGGCTGGATTCTTGAGGTAACTCTCTTTTTCTCTAGAAAATTGTTTTATTTTTCTTGACTCTTTTGATTCTTTTCTTAAAGTGTTGCAATTACATTTGCAATCATTTACTTGTTTCTCTTTTTATTCATCATCTCTGGTAGGAGATGCTGATATATAAAACATATCATGTGAAATTAGAAGTCGTTTTTTATTAGACTACGGTGGTTATTGGTTTCAGTTAAGGTTTAATCGCAATGGATGCAACAGAAATTTTATTATAACGAGTCTTGAACACCTTACCAGATATAACGAGTCTTGAACACCTTACCAGATATGAAACCCATTCAATCTCCTAGTTAGTTGGTAAGTACCGAGTTTAATACCCAAAGTCCAAACCACATTCCTAATCTAGTCCAATGAGTAAACCACGATTACTAGAGCGACAAGTAACTTTGCCTTTTGACTTATTTGTGGGGAGTGGGGGGTTTTAGTAAAAAAACTAATATTATAATCAGGATAATTATCAAGTAGTGTTGCTATTCGTTTCTGCACCTTTTTCTGGAAATGACGTTTCCCCTGTTTTTTCAAAGTTGTTGCGGAGACATTGTTTCTGTATTGAATTATGAGTTCTTTCCGCAATTTAAGTTTCTAATGTTTATTGTTATTGTATCACATTTAGTTGTGTATTTGCTCATTTGTTTTAATGTTGCCATGATTCATGAGCATCCAGAGAAGGTCATTCAAATGTGTAAAGTTGTCAGGATGAGGAGTGATTTTATTTTGTCTACCTGGTAGTACCTATTGGGGATTGTCCTACAGTTATAGTGTAAACACATGTTCTGTAATCGTTTGTGTCCCTAGCGAGAAGTAACAATAATTTCCTTTTAATTATTGTGACATTGTATATCTTGTACACATTGCGCATGTATGTTTCTAACCAATACATCATGTTTGACTTGCCAATAATTTGCCATGGTAGATTGCATTCCCAGATGATAGTTTAAATGATCTGTGTAGACATTGTTGCATGGAGACATGAACATCCTAACAATTCTAGGGAGAATTGGGTCTTCCACGTTATCTTATTCTCTGAGTCTGTTCCACTTATTATATTTGTACTGTCTGCAAAGTTGACCTTGAGAAACCCTCGTCAATAGCCTGTATGGGTGTTTATGATAGTAAAACTGTTCATCCATAATAACTCGGAATTCAAGTAGCCTGTCTGCAAAGTTGACCTTGAGAAGCACCGGTTATCACACTCTAATAGTTCAATGCGGGAAATTGATCAGATGTGATTCTTCTAGATCAATTAAAATCTAATGATCTCGGGAATAGGATATTCTTCATTGATTTATTATGTGCTGATTTCTGATATATCTATTCAATATTAAAAGGTAATTTACTTGTATTGCAGAGTTCTATCTCAATGTTGGAGAATCATGAGCTTGCAGGCATCACTCTAGAGTATCGGAAGGAGTGTCGGAAGGACAATGTGCTGCAATCCTTGACTGCTGTCAGCAAAGATGCCAAAGGCTGGCCTGAGTGTGTTCACTTGCTTCGTCTTGACAGTGGGGCTGAGGTTGTCAGGGGAAGCACTATGTGGAGGCCGAAGCGCATCAACAACTTTGGATCTGTGGGCCGAATTCCTACCGATGGCATGTAGTGTGCCTGATCCAAGCTCTCTTCTCAGAGTAGCAAACACCTCATCCTGTGTATCTACATTGCTCTTCTGGAATCCAGCTCATGTCCTCAGATATGTTTTTACATCTCATTTTTTTATATCTTTTTTTCTCTTTATTTATTTTTGTTGTTTTACTAAATGGGAAGCATATGTAATTAGTGGTTGCTGTATGTCTTTTACATGGCATGTTTATTTGCTGAAAACGAATTTGATAGAGAAAAGTTACCCCCACCAAGTTGTTATTGTCCATTATTCTTTATATAAAAAAAAAATTAAGTATTTATATAATTGAATGTCCTTTATGGAGACATCCATCCCAGCACAAGAAAGGGATGAGGGATTGTCTTTTGTTTTTTTTTTTTTTTTTTTTTGTATTTGGTGGGTCACTCAAGTAGGTGTATAGATTGATGAGCATGTGCAGCACTCGTTGTCCAGGTGTGTGTTTCTATGATTTGTTAAGCAGAATAATAACAGGTAAAGTTAGGTCATCAGACCTTACCAAATCTCATCTGTTTTTGTACGTTTTAATTAAATTTATCATTAAGAAGGTTCTTGTCCAGAGGAAGAAACAAGACCCAGTAAAATGGTCCAGGCTTTAAAGGCTGAAGTAATGCTCAACCATAACTGGCTTTCTGCTTTCCATGGTTCACTTTCTAGTCTTGTCTATTGTGGATACACACACTGAAATTTACAGTTGTGGGGATCAATCAGGACAGATATGGAATTTGGTTAGGACTCTTTTTGGTTGAATGGGTCTAATGGTTTCGACTTGCCATTGCCATGCGTTACCAAAAGTGTTTGATTTGGTTGGTTGTCATTTTCCCAGACTAGAATTATAATGCTCACAGGCCAAATTTGGATGAATACATAATTACATATGGATTCTCAATTAAATTATACCATCTCAGTTCCAAGTTTCTAACATATAATCTACAAAATACATTTGCTAGGCTTTGATGATTGGATCTCCATCCAAGTTTCAAAACCAGTAACACCATCTTTAGTTTTGTGATAGTTATAATTCCCTTAAGGTGGTAGTATGGTATTGCCATGGATGCTTCCTATCGTATTGCTGGACAGTGGTTCTTTCTAAATTCTAACTCCAAATTTGTTAAAGGGAGAATTATGCAGTTAATTAACCAAAACTGAGAATTCCCTATTACAATCTAGGCCAAAGGGTTATTTAGCTAATACTAATTAGAGCATTCCCAATAGTAAAAGGGTTTTAAGGGTGCCACATAGGAGAGAGGAGAAACGTTTTAGCAAACAATTTATGTTAAAAGTGATTAGTACTTTTAGAGTTACCAATGGTTAGTTTTAAAATAAGTGTTAAAACTTAGTTTCACTTTTTCCAAAAAAAATATAGTGTACATTGTGATGAAATCTAATTTTTAATTAATAAAATGATCCTATGTGGCACTTTTAACTCCTTGGCAAATTTGCCAAGGAGATAAAAGTGTTTTGCTTGAAAAGTGTGTTAAAACCCACTATTGGCAAGAGTTTTTTCTTAAAAGTGGCTAAAAGTGATTTAAAACCTACCATTGGGAATGCTCTTAATAAGTTTATAATCAGATTTTATTTGTTTCTAGATTGGGAAGCTGTCATTAATACAGTGGTGGCCAAGAAATCCAAAGCCCAACGCGACTCTGTGCACGCTTCATCACAACCTGATCAGAACCATCCACTATATAATCACCATTAATACAAGAAAAATAAAAACTTGCTTTAATTATTTCTTGTTTCGGGATTAAACCCTGGTCTGGAAATAAGCCAATACTGCTCACATACATTAACAATTATGTTAGATGTCCACCAAAATGTACAGTATTTTCGAGGCATATACAACAAGAACACCGCATGGGAATAGGTTATGCACTTATGCACATTACTAAAAAAACCTCAAAGTTAATTGAAAAAAATGCTATTAAAACTGTTTCTCTCCCAGGGCCATGCTCTTTGCAGTGCTCTTAAGACAGAAACAAGTCTTATCTCTCATAGGTCATACTTAATAGCTATCAAAGCAACCATGTCCAGTTATGACAGATTTTATCTGAGTTCTGCTTTGATACTGGGAGCAGAAGAGGAGCTCCTGCCCCAGCAAATCTTTACTTTAGCGCGAATGTAGACACAATCCTAAAGCAGATGCTAACAATAAACAACTTTTAGGATTCTTGTATGTTCAACTTGATCATGCGGATCACTTAACCAAGACGATGTAGTGACCTGCGACAAACTTGCAAGATTTTGGCTCAATACCACAACAAGGACTTCACTGCTACACAAGTTTTCTCAACTGGCTGTTTCCTCTCCTTGAAAATATGCTCATTCTTGGCCATCCAAATCACCCACACAACTGCGTAAGGTGTCAGCCTCCACAACAGCTTCCCCTATTGAGTAGTATTCGTCTTTGGCCACCGTTGAAACCACTGCTGTAGATTTTCCACCTCTATCATTCTTAAAGCTGGTCTTGCAACTCCTTCAAAAACAGAATTCCACATCTTTGTAATCTTTGTAGTATATGGACATGTAAGAAACAAATGAATAGCAGTTTCTTCATTTCTTTCACACGGACTACACCTGTTTGGAATTGTAACTCCCATTCTCCTCATTCTATGATCAACAGTGAGAGTTCTGTTCCATTAAAGAACCAAACAAAATTTCTTATCTTATAAGGTATCTGCACCTCCCATATAAGCTTACTAGGAATCTTTGCAACTCCGTTAGTCTTTATATCTGCACCTCTCATATAAGCTTACTTTGTAGGATTAAGCATCCATTCTTCCTCTCCAGCTTTTCTTGAAACAGTGGTAGCCAAGAAATCTACGCAACTATCAGCCTCCATGTACTCCCATTCAATTCTAATATCTCTTTCTTCATTATACATGTCAAGGAACTCATCAACCAACTCCTTAAGATCCCATTGAGACGCATCATCATTCCGTTCAGAGCATTGCATACCATTTGAGAATCCACCTCAATGAGTATCTTCTTAGCTCCAGTACTCAGTCCTTGAATAGCTCCAGTAGCACACAAGACTCTTAACTCCTTGAATAACAGCAACAACTCTACAAATGTGTTTGTAGCATGCACCAATGAAATAGATAATGCAAAAATACAATTACCATTCATATCTCTAGCTAGCAATGCATCCAGCTCCACCTGGTCCTGGGTTGCTAATTGAAGATCCATCAGTGTTGAGCTTTATCCAATCGTCTTGAGGTTGCTTCCAAACAATCACACTTTTCTCTTTTCTTGTCTCTGTTTTCTTGACTTCTTTCCATAGTATTTATCACCTTCTTTGTTCTTGTAATCAGTGCAAAAGGTGATGATATTTTTTGTTCGATACATTTCTCATTTTCTCATTTCTAGTAAGCCAAATGAACCATAGTGCAGCACCAATGATATTAACAAATTTTGTTTCTCCAGGATAGAAACAGATCGTTTCTATCCCAGAAGGGCTTTGAAGTCAGCAAATTCTAAACTAAAACACCCTCCATAATCATAATATAATCATAGGTCAAATCATATATAACAGATATGATGTCCTGAACAAAACTATAACCTAGGTAGGGAGTGATTAACCTTAGTGGGAAAGGGCAAAGTAGAAAATACACAAAAACTTAGCACTATGATTAGACCTAAAATAAGAAATCTTTGTCTTTTTCAGCAAGTCAACAAAAACTGCATATCCTGTTCAATAAGATGGTTTAATAAGATTGTCCTTATGGAGGGTTGACTATAAACAGATTGTCCTTCTCACCTAGACTGTCATTGACTCTGTCCTTCTCAAAAGTTACTTGTATATTAACAAACTCTAATAACTCAACTGACTCCATTAAATTTATAAAACAATAATTCTACGTTTACAAACTTTACCCACAAACAACTTCTACAAACTGATTTGGCTAGTCCACATTATCAAATAATTTTTTCTTTCCTTCTATGTTGTTCTCTTCTCTCTCCATTCCTCCATTCTTCTACAAACATGATTTAATCCCAAAAGAATATGATAAATTAAGAATAATATGTGTTTCAATATTTTGGATTAGACACATGATAAATTGAATTGTTTTAATTATTGTATTAACTTTGCTTGAATGAATCTACTTTTACATAAATCAATTGATTCAAAATTCAATTTATGTTATACTAATTTTGGGTTTTCTTTTTTTCGATTTTTCTTGATTTTTATTTGTCAATTTATTTCTTAAACAAGCTTTAGGTAGAAGGATGAATTAGATTCGTAAATTTAAATAAATTTTGATTTTTGTTTGTCTTTGTTGAAATTGCGGAAGAAGAAGATAAGAAAAAAAAAAACATTAAAGAAGAGAGAAAAATGTGTGAATTATTGGTCAACTTATGCTGATGTGGAAATAACACATCATCTGCCACACTAGTTTGTTGGTGGGGTTTGTGGGGAAATTCGGTCAATGTAGAATCACTCTTTATAAAAGGGCATGCATAGCTTGAGCAAAATCATTTATCTTCTACTCAACATCTTCAATAAGGCCATGACAACCAATATATAACCATATAGTTATTGCAAAGTCACATGTAAAGAAAAGATGATGTTGAGATTCTGTATGATGGTCACATAGAACACAAATTCCATGAGTCTAGACATGATGAGATGCCAAAAAATCCAATGTTGGAACGACACCTTTGAGACATTGCCACACAAAGAAACAGACTTTAGGTGGAAGTTCCAGCTTTCAGGTTCTTTTAAACAACTTTTGTATAGAAGAATTGATAATACTCCCTTTATGGGCAACTAAAATTTGGACAACAATTCTGTTGAAATGTGGGATTCAAAGGAGAGTAATGCAAGCTGATAAAGAATGGAGATGGTTGATAAAGGAGATCAAAGGAACTGACCTACAGAGGAGGGGAATGCAAACAACCATGGCAACAACAGTTTACGCCATTTGGACTGAAAGAAACTGCAGGATTTTTAGAGGGGATAAAACATACAAAAACAGGGTCATCCAAAACATTTGGAGAGAAGTGAAAATTAGAATAGCTGCAAAGATTCCAAAGGCAACTGACACCCCTGCAAACAGAGCTGTGGCTGACAAGCTTGGCCTCCCAGTGCAAATGCTACACATACCACCTATGATGCAGTGGAAGTCTCCACCAGATGAATGGTACATGTTAAATGCTGATGGTTCATTGACGGATGGAAATGCAAGATATGGAGGAGTCATTAGAGATGGGAAAGGAGATGTCAGAATTACATATTGTGCACATGAAACTATCAGGTCAGTTCTCTTTCTTGAGACATGTGCTAATGCAAAAGGACTGGAGACTGTTATTCAGGAAGGGATTACAAGGTTATGTATCAGATTAGATTCGCTACGGGTAGTTCGGATTATTTCTGGACTTGCTCCACCTACTTGGAGAGTCAAGGAAATGGTAGGGGACATAAAGGAGATGCTGGAAAAAATGCAGGATTGTAATGTTGAACACACTTATAGGCAGACCAATCAAGTTGCAGATTTTTTGGCCAATTTGGGTTCCTCAACGGAAGGAAATGTGTTTTTTTGTAACCCTCTTCAGGAGGACCTCATGCACCTTGTTCGTAAGGATGCTGAGGGGTTTTTTGTACACTAGAATTTAATTTCTATTAACCGGTAGGGGTCCATGCCAAACCCCAGCTTGCTTTTGAAAAAAAAAAAAAAAAACTACCTTCTGCATTTCCTTCCCCATTTTGAATATGCCGACTTAACTGAATATTTACCATTTTTGTTTAAACTCCACATAATCATATCTGAAGTACATGATTTAGCAATAGGTGTCGCCAGAATCTTCCTTGCAATCAATGGTTGCCAAATGGAATAAATCAAGTTGTAGTTCCACCACCTAGAATTTTGATCAATCAGCTCACTCACCTGCACAACATTATGAGCAATAGCATAATTAATAAGCCCTTCCTTTATCTCATTAGAGTCACAGTCATCCAACTCTCATTCCATATCCTAATTGATTGTCCATCATGAATCTTCCATGTGAGATATTTTTTAACAATGTTTCTCATGTTGCATAGTTGTCGCCACATAATCGAAGAGCCTTGCTTCACTTGAGCATTAAGAAAACTGCAGTTTCGAAAATACCATTGTTCCATTTGACATGCCCATAGTGAGTTCGGTTTTATAAGATCCCAATTTTTTTGGGCAAATTGGTCAAAACCCCAGCAAAAATTGTTCCAATTTGCACTAACCCCAGAACTTTTTTATTCTTTGAGCTTACCCCAGCATGTTAACTTTGCTGTTAGACAACCGTCTGTTGGGCCCACTTAAAATCTACGTGGTAAAATCAAAACAAAAATACTTTGATATATATATCTATCTTACCCCTGAGGAGATGACTGTCTCAGATTGATCTAATCTGACGGTTGAGATGTAATCGAAATTTCACTGTTACAAATGAAGCCCTAAAATTAATTTCTTCCCCAATATAAAGCTAAACTCTGCAGCCACCATGGAAGTTTCTTCTTCTTTTTCAACAAAGGTCTCTTACAATCAATTTCTTTATTAATTTCCATCTAATTTACTTCCTTTCTCCATTTAATTTTTTTTTTCAAGGAGAGTGCTTTATTTGTAGAGAACATGATCATTGGATGAAGGATTGCAAATTCAAGAATTATCGTTCTGTAAAAGGTAATCATTAAGACAAAATAAAATTTGGGACCAGCACTACAGATCTCAATAAGGGAAAAAAGTTTTTGAGTTTTTTTGGCCAAAATGGTTGCAAGGGTTTTAAGTGGTTGGATGAATTGATTGCTGAAGAACTTCAACAAAATGCTATGAAGAAAGAAGAAGATGAAGAAGAAACTAAGAAGGAAGATGATGATTCACTGACTTTGAAGATTTGTGTAAATAAAAAAATTGAAATGAGTGCTTCAAAAAGTGTGGTTGCTGTGAGTAAACTTACGAAACTAATGTCCAAAGATGAAATTTGAGTGTCATTTCTTTGATTTAATGCCGAAATTGGTCTGAGTATGAATGTATTTGTGCTTATGATGTTGAATGAAATTCTTGTGTTATTAACCTTTTTTTTTTTTAATGTATTTCTGCTTATGAGTATGAATGTATTTCTGCAGTGCAGTAGTAGTGCTATGTGTGTAGTGTAGTGCAGTAGTAATGCTATTTGTTTGATTTCTGCAGTGTAGTAGTAGTGTTTTGAGTGTGCAGTGAGTGTTAAGAGTGTGCATTTCCTGAAACTGTTAGTGTGCAATGAGTGTTGTGAATGTGCAATGAGACAATGAGTGTTGTTTGTGTGCAGTGGTGTTAAGAGTGTGCATTTCCTGAAAATATTACACAAATGAAATTAAAACATTGCACAACAAATTAAACCAAAACCAACTTGTTCATTTCATCAAAAATACTGTCAAGTGAACAAAATTTTACACAATGAAGCTCAGAAGGTACCAAAATGCTAGACAACCCTCAGTGTACCACTCACAACTCACACAAAATATTAACTCCAAAACATAGTTCAAGTACACAACTCCACCAAAGCATAGTTCAAAACACACAATAAAAAAAAAAAAAAAAAAAAAATCCAACACAACTCCTCCCAAACATAGTTGAAGTACAATCTGCGGATTACTATCCCCTTGGCATCCACCTAGTTGTCTTACTTTACTGAGTTGGCTGAGATGGATTTGAACCTTGACTACTCCATTGGCTTGGATTTTTTTGATTTCTGTTAAATCCCAGTAAACTTGCAAGTGTTGTATTGAACACCCTTGGATCTCCAACCTCATTGCTGGTGAAAATACTGGGTCTAAGGACTTGTCTAGAAGCTGGTGGTGGAGGTCTCATATAAAATTCTGAAGATGATTGTGGTGGGAAGGCATTGATGTTGGATAGTGGTGGGAAGGCATTGGTGTTGGATGGTACTGAAGATGATGATGGCATTTGGGGCATAAACTGGTGCTGATATTGTTGTGGTGGTGTTGGGAACTGGTGCATAAACTGGGACTGATATTGTTGTGGTGGTGTTGGGAACTGGGGCATAAACTGGGGTGCTGAGAAGATTTTTTACCTCTTCCTTTACCTTTGCCTCTTCCTTTCCCTGTCTGAGCACTACGCCAGAATATAAGATAAACGACTGCTAAAACCAGTCGTTTTCGAGCATATATGATTGCCTTCGACAGTCGCTAGGGTAGTTGTTAATTTCAGAGTCGCTTTTGGTAAACGACTGCTCTAAACGGTTGTTCTTTTAAATTTCAGACGACGGCTAGTAGCAGTTGTTTATTAACGACTGTTGGTAGCAGTCGTTTTTGTACAAATGGGTCCAACCTTAAAAATTGATAAACGACTGCTAGAAGCAGTTATTTAACATTAAATATTTATATCAAGCACATGTTTTTCACGTGCTATTTATAATCCGGTTTTCTGTTATGCACAAGATCTGCTACCTCAACTAAACTATTTCCAATTCATTTTTTTTTATGAAAGTAATTTTATTAAAATACAAGAACCAAACCAGTTACAATCCTGATCAGCCTGTATAACACAACGTCAGGTCATAAGTGAGAAACTAAAGACCCAATAGTACAAACACAGACTCATTACACCCACTTATACGAGTAACATGCCCTGACGTCGTATCTAAGTTGAACCCTGCAAGATTACATTGCTGCAACTGAGAACACTCCACTGCTCCAATCTTGAACTTCATCAATGACAATTTTATATGTAGCTTCTGTGTATGTATATACATATCGAGCTACATCGACGTCAAGCTTATTTTCATCGAACTCACCCGAGCTCAAGCTTATTTTCAACGACTTGGCCCGCCCGACATGCAGTACAAGTCATACTCCAACTTGGCTCAACTCGATGACTCATGAGCTCGTGTGGCGCTTACGTGGCGATTCCAATTAATGCCAACAATTATAAGATGAATACCAAATATTCTCCATTATTATTTGTCCGTTATCTGTCCGTTATTTGTCCTTTACCAAATCAATGTGATTTATATCACATGTGCTCAATTGTAATTCCCTACCTATATAAAGGGACATATTCTATGTAAAAGGGAACAAACTCTATCTAGCTCCTCTCTTCTCATATCACATCAATAAGAAAATACTCATCTCCCCCGTGGACGTAGGCACCATTGCCGAACCACGTAAATCATGTCTCTTTACATATCTTTTACGATTTTCATGTCGTTCTTCACTTAGTAAATTTTATGTATTTACATTGGCGCCGACTGTATGTGATCGAACAAAAAGTTGCATATTCATCACAATATGTTTGGAATTCCGACTCGAAATACAAAAAATGTCAATTGGGGGCTAATCAAGTTAATAATGATAGGCACACTATTGTCATCTTCTTCTCAATGATCGGAAGTCCAAAATCTATACACTATTGACATAATCGAGCTAAGTTTCTATATTCATTTTGCAATACCTTTTTTCACATATATTGTTATCATTACAATCGCATAGTTATGCAAGTCAATTTTTTTTCTTTGATAATTCATATTGACATCTGACATGTAGTTGTTGCTCTCCTTTCATATCATTTTTTGAGCATTTATAATTTTATTTTTTTCATCATCTGATCATTTGTTTTGCTAATTAATGGGGACCATTCACTCCCATTTCATCAAGTCAAACAATATTTATCATAAAATCAAACTTTTATTACCATGAGAACAAATGAGAATCACATGGACATTCACACCTCATTTATCTAAAAATAAACAAACTAACCTCTTCACTTTGTTCTCATCTGTTAGTCCAGCCCACCACATAATTCTTCCAACTCTGGTCGTCCATTCAACTGAACCAAGCTCTTATTCTTTGCTCTTCAATCTTACACTAGAATCTAATGGACTTACATTTGTACATATGACATTTAATTTTAACCCATGCTCTCTTTTAGTCCATCTCGTATGTTGTCTGTGATACAATGAATTACAGCATACAATTATCAGTTAGCTTTGACTACTATTTGACCATTATCAAATTAAATCTCAAGGTAATAAGGCTATTTATTGCTTCAACATACAATCATATTATCATTATCTCTATTTTTTTTTATATATTATTTGTTCATTCATATGATTATAATTACTTGATATAAAACTGGGGGCTAACTTCAACCCCCAAATACTAACCGTTTATTTAAGTTTCAGGAAATGTTAAGCTCGAGGATGAAGACTTTAAACATTGATTTTCATTCTATCATATGAGCCTTTTTTCCTTAAAATTCATACCGACTTTGTATCTCTCATTCAGACTTGATCTCAAAAGCTTTTCAAAGGAAATTGGGATAAGTATTACATTTTTCATGTGCATAAAAATATCAAATCAAATCAACTAAAACCTCAATGGTATTATCCAATGTCAATATTGTCATCGTGACACGACATTCGGACTCAATTCAAAAGCAAACGCTCACAGAAGCAACGCTTACAAAATCACGATTTGGTTGAGATTTCAAATGCACATGGAACTTTTAACCCAAATTCGAAGTCCTTTTCTACAAAATGTCAATCATTCTCAAAACCCATTCTTTTACTTCTTATCAAGCTGACCAATTTCAGCCAACTTAATTAGAGGGGGCTATGTGTATGTATATACATATCGAGCTACATCGACGTCAAGCTTATTTTCATCGAACTCACCCGAGCTCAAGCTTATTTCTAACGACTTGGCCCGCCCGACATGCAGTACAAGTCATACTCCAACTTGGCTCAACTAGATGACTCATGAGCTCGTGTGGCGCTTATGTGGCGATTCCAATTAATGCCAACAATTATAAGATGAATACCAAATATTCTTCATTATTATTTGTCCGTTATCTGTCCGTTATTTGTCCGTTACCAAATCAATGTGATTTATATCACACGTGCTCAATTGTATTTCCCTACCTATATAAAGGGACATATTCTATTTAAATGGAACAAGCTCTATCTAGCTCCTCTCTTCTCATATCACATCAATAAGAAAATACTCATCTCCCCCGTGGATGTAGGCACCATTGTCGAACCACGTAAATCATGTCTCTTTACATATCTTTGACGATTTTCATGTCGTTCTTCACTTAGTAAATTTTATGTATTTACAGCTCCCTCGCTATTTGTAGCTATTCTTCCAAAGGCAACAACTCTTAACAACTGGTATGCTTGTTGAGCTGAAATAGATGATTGTCTAGGCCATAAATTCATTGGTCCCTACAAAAAATAAGCAACTCATTAATTTTGCGCAGTAACTAATATTATTATAACATGATTTAGCAGCAAATTCCATAGGTTTTAAGCAAAGCAAAATCTAGCATAAAATTTAGTAGCATTTTGAACCGTTCTTTTCAGAGACTTGAAAAATGTCCTTTACGGATGTGCAAAATGGGAACTATAGCATGATTGCAAGTATATATACTAAAGGGTAATTTCCCGAATAAGTACAACATTAGGCACAACATTCCCAAATAAGCAACAAGTCTAAAGTTTTTCCCAAACAAGCACAAAGACTTTTTTATTTCCTTTTCTACCCTTCTTACACATTCTCTCTCTTAAGTACATAACTTTTAAACATCACCATCATTCTCTCTCTTAAGTACTTCAACATTAAACATGATAATGACATGCAAACAAACACTATCCCTTAGATCTCATTTTTTCATCTTAACCGTCCATCTCTTTTGCAAACCTTAAACCTTAAAGAAGGTTTTCCTTCTTTTTCTTTTTCTTCTTCACCGATTTTTCTGTTGTTCTACATCTGCTATTATATAAAAAAGGTTTTTCTATTTCAAGGTTTTAATCTATCACTTAGTTGTTAGGTTGTTGTGTTATTATCACCTACAATTTCGGTTTTTTCGTGGTACCATCACCAAGATAAAGACACTTTGGTACTGTTTTAATGGGGAAACAAAAGACAACCAAGAAGAAAGTTAATGTTCTCGAGGAAATACCCATACCTGGTAAGCATTTAAACCCTTAATGTAATGATTGATATTTAAGAGGGCTTGCTATTCAATTTCATACTGTTTTCGAATTAAATTCGCATTAAATTCCTAATGGTTTGGTAACCCTTGGTATTGTTTAAGTTAGTTTGTATTTGTTCATTTTGAAAGGTTTGATTTTGAAATATTTGAAGATGAAATCTTTGATTTTGAAAGATTTTAATTGATTTTTAAAGTTGGCCGGGCCAAGATGCAAGATGCAAACTTTGCTGTTGAATTGATTTGATTTCTAAGTTTGTTATAGATGCAAGCTTTGTTGTTGAAGATGCAATTTGGTTTAAAGATGCAAACTTTCATTTTTAAAGATTTTAAGATTTCAGTTTGTAGGTAGCAGATAGATTGTCTATGTAAAGCAACAGTTCTTGCCAGTAGCAGATACACTAGAAGAATGTAGCAGATACATTTTAGAATGCATGAAACACTTTGAATAACTACTATAACATTGTGATACTAATCAACATTATTAATATGTGGATACTTTCAGCGAATACTTTCAATGTAATTGATCGATTTGGTGGTCTATTGGAGGTCACAACTGAGGGGGAAGAGGTTGGATATGTAGATGGAGAGTCAAGAATAAGGATTGTTGATATTCAGACGACCTATACAGACTTCCTCAAACAAGTATCTTCCTTATGCAATCCTCCAAAAGGAACATGGTCACTTCGAGCAGTAGTCAACCTCAGGGTATCCAAACTTGAATGTGAAGATCATTATAAGGCAATGTTAGCTTCCATATCCAATTCAGCTACAATGTGCATATCTGTTTGGATTGTTGATCATAGAAAACCACCTATACTGAAGATTGTACCTGAAATAGCAAGGAGTGAAGAGAGGGAGATATCATTTGTTTTACAAAATGAGGCTCCCAAAAGCAAAGGGAAAAGAAAGCTTTTTCCTGAAGCTATTCCTTCTTATACACCTTTGAGTGAAGAGAGGGAGATACCACCAATACAGTTACAAAAGAAGGCTTCTAAAAGTAAACTCGATTACTCTACTTATCATACACCCACCAAACCTCTTAATATTCCTGATGAATATAGGTTGTATGAGAAGGTTGAGGGACAACCCAGACTTGCCACCCCTAAAATTGGTGAGTGCAATCAATGAAGAATACATGGTCAAAATTTCTTACAAAGTTGCATGGTTAGCTAAAGAGAAGGCAATGAGGAAGGTAAATTAAATCTATCCCTTAGAAAGACGAAGCTATCTGTTACATAGTCATTACAATCGTCTAGAGTAAGTACTATATCATCTTCAAAGAGCTTAACTGTTTATTTATTTACAGATAAGAGGAAGCTACAACCACTCATACCAAATGCTTGAAACATACTGCAATGAGCTGAAGAAGGTGGATCCAGATGCAGTAACAGACATTCTTACCAATCCATTGGGTAATTTTGAATGCATATTTTGGACATATGGTGTTACAATTAGAGCTTACAAGAAGACTCTACGTCCCATAATCTTGGTTGATGGAACTTTTCTTAAGGGAAGATACCCTGGCACAATTCTTACAGCAATTGCAGTTGATGGCAAGTTTGGGTAACAAGAAAATCAAGTTCTTGGTCCAAGAAGGTGCAAAAACTCTCAACCAAGATGAATTTTGGGGAATGATGCTTAGAATCTGGTGTATGTCAAGCAAGGCGCATGAAAAACTTATGGATGTTGGTCCTGTAGAAAAATGGGCAAGTGCTTTTCAAGAAAAATCAAGGTCAGTCAATATAAATATATATCTGCTAGTGTGGTCGTTATATTCTCTACATATGCCTTTATATCGCCCAGACATTGTCCGATATCGCCTACATTATCCTTTGATTATGTGTTGCAGGTATGGAATTGTGTCCACAAATCACGTGGAGTCCTGGAACAAAATGATTGTTGGGGAGAGAATGATGCCAGTTACTACTGTTTTGTCAATGATAAGAGACAATGTGATTAGGCATTATCGCGATTACCACAATGACTCCCTGAAGTTCAACTCACCAGTTACAACATGGTGTCAAGAGCTAATAATTCACAATGCTTCCACAGCAAGAAGATGCACAGTTGAAAGAGTTTCGGCAAGAATTTGGACGGTTACAGGGCTGGTTAGGTCATGTGTAGTCGATCTTAACAAGAGAACATGTACATGCAAATGGTTTCAACATATGGGGATCCCATGTGCCCATGCCATGGCAGCCATAAAGGATGTAGGCCATGATCCATACAAGTTTGTTGATGTTTTTTTCTTGAAAGAAACATACACGGAAACGTACAAGGAAGAATGGATTCCCACTCCTAGAAAGGAGTCATGGCCAACTGCACGACCGACAAGAAAAATATTGCCACCACTTAAAGTTTGCATGCCAGGTCGACCTAAAGTGGTCAGGAAGAGAGGTAAAGCTGAAGGTGTCCCAGTCCAGAGTAGGAGATGCTCAAGGTGTAAACGGAGAGGTCACAACAAAAAAAACTTGCACTGAATTCATAGATGACTATGATCTTTTCACTCCAATGCAGTAGGAGAAGGACCTCCTCTCTCTCCTCTCAATCAAACAGCATAGTAGGTGGAAGAATATTTGGCTATGTATACACTTTTGCTATCTTTTGCTATGTATACAGTTTAGACTTCACATATTATCTGCTATTAAGAACAGTCTATCTACTAGACTGATTCTACTATCTGTTATTTGAAATTTTAGAATCCGTACTAACATGTTCAATAGAGTTAAGAAGAGGGTAATCCAATATACTATAAGTTAAAAGGATCATAAGTTTCAGAATACAAAACAAGAAATATACAAGTTAGTCTTAGGTTTGGCTTTTGGTGTTGCCTTTGATGAGGTACTTGACTTCTTTTTTGTTGTTGCCTTAGATTTGGATGCCCCCTTTCCAATCTGACCTAAGGCATCATTCACAAATTGTTTTGCATCAAGTTGCTGACCACTCTGCAGAAATGAGGACAAAACATTGTAGCAGATAACATTATAGAGGTAACAGATATAACACAAAATATGCTAACAAAGGCAAAGTTTCTAGCAGATAGTAATTGACAAACACATTTAATTATTTTTCTAGCAGATATGTTAACAATAGATATTGTGGTCGATATCACAGTTTAACAGTACAATTCATCAATATAACAAGTGGCAGATATAATACAACAAGTATCATACAAATGGAAGATATCATTTTGAAAGGTTTGATTTTGAAAGATTTGAAGATGAAAGTGTTGTTGTTGAAGATGCAATTTGGTTTAAAGATGCAAACTTTCCTTTTTAATGATTTTAAGATTTCAGTTTGTAGGTAGCAGATAGATTGTCTATGTAAAGCAACAGGTCTTGCCAGTAGCAGATACGATAGAATCATATAGCAGATACATAAAAATGGAAAATTTTGTTGTAGCAAACAACATACCTTCTGAGTCATGCATGCCTTCACTACTCCACTCAGAATTGTCTCAAGAAAATTGAAAAGTAACAGTACCCCATGGAAAATCATCAAATGCATTCAAATCTTCGGCTAAATCAATGTACTTTACACTCAAATTTTTTGATGACTTGGCAAGAAGAAAAATGCACAGAAAATACAACCTGTTCAAACGATGAACATCGTTTGGATCAGCTTCTCCCTTAGCAATAAATCTCCTTGCTTCAGTAATTGCACTTGAAATGTGATCATCCCTTATGTGAAGGTTTGTACCGAAGTACTTGCTCCTGAATGTAGTGTAGTCTTTCGGCTTCCTCATCAGAAAATCAACTGGAATATTTTCAAACTTTAAAGGGCCTAAGATCATGGCCACATCTGACATTTTGAACTCGACAACTCTTCCTCCTATACCATACTTTAACCTACCTACTCTACATCTCACAATTTCTGTGATAACGGATGTTATCATGTGAACATGTTCGGAATTGAAATCGAGAAATTGACCGAAGGGCGAAGTTCTAAATGATTCTAACTCTTCCGGTGGAATTTTATCACTTGGATGTTGAAAGTGTTCAAAAAATTTAGTTGTTGAACACCTAACTGTGAGAGTAAATCGCCTACCTTTTTCGATTTCATCATCTCTAGTTTGCTGCTGCTTCTTCTTAATTTTCTTCATGTTTTGTCGAATTAGAACTTTGAGAACTTTGGGTTATAAATTGAGGTTATGACGGTTGTGGAAGAAGAAGATGAGAGGAAGAGTGGCGCCGGTTGAGGAAGGAGAAGATGAGAGGGAAGCGTTTGCTGTGCGAAATTGAAATTGAAATCCCTAATTTTCGTTTTCCCCAACTAAAAGCCCGCCTCTTTGTTACCTAAACAACTTCTGCCATGTGTAGCAGATTAGCAGATAATTTCGGTTTTCTTACATATTAGCCCAACTAAACTCTACATCCAACGGTCACAGTTCATCATACAAATCCAATGGTCCTTATTTAAAGAAGAATCTTTTTCTCACATGTCACATCTGTCATTCAAACAAAAAAATTAAACAAAAAATATTATTTAAGTACTAAGGGTAATATAGGAAGAAAAATTAGCTAAAAGACAAAAACAAAATTTTAAAGAGAATCTTTGTGCTTGTTTGGGAAAAACTTTAGACTTGTTGCTTATTTGGGAATGTTGTGCCTAATGTTGTACTTATTCGGGAAATTACCCTATACTAAAACTTCTGCATCATTAACAATTCAGATGATTGCATATAGTAAAGCTTTCTCCATCACTACTATTTAACGAGAATCAAAACGCTTGGAAACACAAACATCTACCATTCAACACTATAGTGGGCAGGAAAAGCTCCCTATAACTAGTTGTCGAAAGATCAAATGAGACATATACCATCTCAAACGACAAATACAATGTCAAGCCAGATACGGACAACATGTGACTTTCAGTTGTCTCAACCCGGGCAACTATCATGCACTTAAACCTTTTCCATATAAGATTATGGTGATTGATGCATTTAGCAGGTATCAAAAGAAAACAAAAGTTCAACAGGTAGTGAACAACAAACCTGTGGCATCTAGAGCATGAACTGATTCCCAAATTGGCTCTCTCACGACTACGCATCACTTCAGTTCCATGCATAGATTGTAAACTAAAAAATCTTGAACAAAAGATGTTCACATTGTCAAAGAAACAAACGATGGAATTAGGTAATAAATGGCAATTTAAAAGGTGTAGATGAATGAATATATATATGAGTGTGAATGTGATTGGTAAGAGAGGAGGAATAATTAATCAGAATATGAATGAGATAATTCGATAAGGATATAATCGAACTCTATCTGTTGTATGTGGTACAGTCACAACCATCGCACGAATAACATCAATAGTAGCTCCATGGGATCCATCTTCTAGAAATGCATCCATCTGAACTCGTATCTTATTTACAATCTGATATCTGTATATACAATCAGTCAAATATCAACATGACAATGCTAATTAAGTATTAAATCTACTTGAGAAACTCAGTACCATGCTGTCAGTTTCGAAGTGGTGGGCAATATCCCCAAATGCGTCAATACTAGCATACTTTACCCTCGGGTTTTGATCAGAGCCAAGGTCACAAGAACCAATAAACATGATTAGATGCTGCTTTGGCATCTATATATGGAACCTATTTAACAAGTGGGGCAAGTGTTACAATTGAATCATTAGATATTACTCAAAAAAGCACTCCAGGAAAGTAGAAATACGTACAAAGGACTTTCATTAAGTTGGCAGCACTCATCTTCATGTTTATATTAGAGCTCACGACCATTTCCCATAAGATATTAAAAATGATCCCATGATGGATGTTCATAAAATGTGCTGCATTATAGAAAAAAGGTAAAATGATCAAAAAATACAACGTACTTTCACTTTTTTTTCACTTTATACAATGTACAAAAAACTTTTTTTTCACTTTATACAATGTACAAAAAATCACGTCAAAACATCAATGTACTTTGAAATTTTTTCCACGTTATACAATCTGTCTAAAACATGCTAACGGACTGCAGACGTGGCGAATATTTATCTACGTGTATTTTTTCTTTTAAAATAAAACGCTGAGTTGTAAAATACAGAAATCAGCCCATCTACTTTAGAACGTGTCATCAGATCATGTCGACACATGTTTACATCTAAACCATATTCTCCTTAGGCAACACCCCTTTGTACACCACACCAAATCCCTCTTGCCCCAATTTGTTCTTGTCGTCGAAATTGTTGGTGGCTCTTTTCAAATCCTTAAACCTGAACTCCCTAGGTGTCCCTGGCAAGCTCTTCAATGTCATCAGATCATGTCGACACATGTTTACATCTAAACCATATTCTCCTTAGGCAACACCCCTTTGTACACCACACCAAATCCCCCTTGCCCCAATTTGTTCTTGTCGTCGAAATTGTTGGTGGCTCTTTTCAAATCCTTAAACCTGATCTCCCTAGGTGTCCCTGGCAAGCTCTTCAATGCCCCAAGTATGTTAGTATCATTTCCCCCAAGACGAATGCGTCTCTTTTTCAAGTAATAGATTAAAACCAATATAGCTACTAGCAATAGGAGCAGTCCAGGAACACCAACACCCACTAAAATTTTGATCCATTTGGTGTCTTTCTCTTGTGGAAGAATCTGAACAGTGAGATTCTATCCGAGCACACAGTTGAGTTGAGTCCAATTGCCAGTAGAGGCTGCAAATCCAAAGTAAGATTGTTGATTGACATAATCCCTGAGGTTCAACTGAATATCTAGAAGTGGTACAGCAGGTCTGGGTAAACCTTCCAAGGCCATGTAAGCTTTAAAAACTTTGTCGACGCCATCATATTGGATCCAGACAGTGTAGTTCTTGGGGTTTAAAGGTGCAATTTCGATGTTGTGATTGGACAAGGAGACAGTAGTATTGGATCAAATAGAATTAAGGTCAAGACCCATGTGGTTATCATCAGGGTCAAAATCCTGTTTAACAGTATCAAGTTCAAGAGCAACAAGTTGGTTAGAAGAAAGGCCATCAAGAGTGGAATTTGTAAGACCCAAGTATTGAGCTTCACTAGCAATAGGAGGGGATGATAAATCTGGAGCTATAATGAAAGCAAAACCTTCACCAGCAGTAGTGTTTGGGGAACGATAAATGTTAATAAGGAAAGAAGTGTTGAAAGAAACAACTATATTTGTTTGTTTATGGGTTCCATCCATTTGAAGAAGTTACACTTTGGTATACCATTGTAGAACAGAGCACAACCAATGAACTGCCTCCCAGCATTTTCAGGTGTCCACGCGATTTTAATAGGAGAAGGAGCTCCACAACTGCAAGAACGAGAAGAATTAACACTAGAAGATGATGAAGACATGGTGAAGAATTGGGGATTTGAATTAGGGATTTGAAGATGATGAAGAATTCAAAGTGAGAAGAATTGGGGATTTTAATTAGGGATTTACAGATTTGTTGAATTGAATTGTGAAAATAGAGAAGAAGTCAGTCACATGAGAAACATGTGCCTCATTTTGATGTGTTGGAAATGTTGTTTAACTTTATTTTAAAAGAAAAAATACACGTAGATAAATATTCGCCACGTCTGCAGTCCGTTAGCATGTTTTAGACAGATTGTATAACGTGGAAAAAATTTCAAAGTACATTGATGTTTTGACGTGATTTTTTGTACATTGTATAAAGTGAAAAAAAAGTGAAAGTACGTTGTACATTTTACCTAGAAAAAAAAAAAAAACTGTCAGCATAAAACAAGGGATGACAATACCACTAGCTAGCCAATAATACCAACTTTTGTAGTGCGATTTGCTGACCAACCCTCCTTGACTTTGCTCTGAACTAATATTTTCTCAATTACTCTGCTAACAGTTCCTTTCTGCTAGAAGCACAAATAATTTTCCTTTAGAAACTCTGACAATCTAACTGAAGCAATATAAAGTTATAAACTACTATTGGCACGTCATATATTATGTAAACGTTGTAGAAGAGAAACCAAACTAGCAATTCTAACCTATAAGTTTAAACTTACATGAGCTTTGAAATAAAACTAATAAGAACAAAGAACACCAATTTCCGAGGACTGGATTTTGATTTCTCAAAAACAAATCCCAAACTTGGGCCATATGCATAGCTTAACATTTACAATGAATAGCATCTATAATCATCAAATGGTTAGCACAGAAAGGCCATCAAAAAAATTGAAGTTAAAATAATTAATGGAAAAGGATTCAATTGCACAGAGCAAAAACTAGTTTATTAATAAAACCATTATCATTCATCAAGTGTATGACACCATAATGGGGCATAATTTCCCGAAACTTTCCACTTGAAACTATAGAACTCACGAGATACTGAAAATGAAATTGAAACAATAAAAGAACAGATCAAACAAGATTATGAAATTAAAATTTCAACCTTTTAAGAAATTGGGTGTTGTGTATTGGCTCACAATGCGCAGGATAATAGCTTATATTAGGTAAGGTCTATAGGATCATACCTTATGTTTGTTTCTAGAAACAATGTAGGTAGGAATTTTACTCCCAATCAATCAGTACTTGGTATTCTAATTGGTAATTGGTATTGTTATTCAATTAGAATCCTTGTATGGATTAGGAACTCTTGGGTATTATATATACTCAACTAGTTGGCTATTGTAAAAGAGGGTGGTAAAGAAGATAGAAAGTGAACCAATTTATGAGGGTTTTTATAATAGGGAGAGACAAATTTATGAGGGTTTTTATAATAGGGTTTCTCAGGTTCTAGTATGTGAGAGAAAAATAGAAAAGGAATTATAGATTTGTAATTAGGTTGTTTCTTTTCTCTGATTAGTAAATTCTTCTTGATTGGTTGCCGGGTGGAGTAGGCGGGTTTGCCGAACCACGTTAATATTGGTGTTATTGTGTGTGATTGTATTTTTTCGATTACTTTCACTGTTATTTGCTATTATCTAGATTATCGGTATTACAACCAATCCTTGGGTTAAAGCTTCCGTTGCATAACAAGTGGTATTAGTAGCAAGGTTCCAGGTTGTAGGGATTTTCGAGATGGCGCAAAGGTTTTCAAGTTCAGGTTTGAAGTTTGATGTAGAGAAGTTCGATGGAAAGATGAATTTTGGTTTGTGGAAAGTACAAGTCCAAGATCTCTTGGTACAATCCGGGCTACACAAAGCATTAAAGGGAAAACCGGCGGATATGTCAGATGATGATTGGGAAGAATTTGATTTGAAGGGTACTAGTGCGATTCGATTGTGTTTAACGAAGGAGGTCTTGTCAAACGTTCTCACAGAAAGTTCTTCGGTAAAAACTTTGGTTAAAGCTTGAAAGTTTGTATATGACTAAGTCGTTATCAAATCGATTGTACCGCAAGCAGCAACTTTACAGGTTGAGGATGGCAGAAGGTATAGGTATTAATGAACATCTCAGTGTCTTCAATAACATGTTTTTGAATTGGTTCATGTTGGAGTGAAGTTAGAGGATGAAGATAAAACACATCTACTTCTGAACTCCATGCCCCAATCCTATGAGCATATTATCACCATGTTGCTCTATGGAAAGGAAACTCTGGAATTGGATGAGGTTGTCAGTGCTCTTTTATCTTATGAAATCAGAAATAAAGGCAGAGACGATGAATCTCGTGGTGAGGGTTTGGTGATTAATGGGGGATCACGGAAAGGATTTAACAAGAGTAACAAAGCTCACATAGAATGTTGGAAGTGCGGAAAAACAGGTCACTTTAAACGGGATTGTGAGGAAAAAGGTGGAGCGGTTTCGGCAAATAGCTCCAGGTCAGGGAAAGGCAAGCATATTACTAATTCTGGCGGACAGGCTAATCAAGTGGAGTTTGATGATGAATTACTCTTGGTGACTACTCAAGAAGAAAATTTACATTGGGAATGGGTACTTGATAGCGGTGCCATAAAACATGTTTGTTCACATAGGTCATGGTTCGACAAGTATGAAAGATATGAGGGTGGCTGGATGTCGATGTGTGATGGCTCCAAGAAGTCGATAGTGGGAGTCGGTAATATTCACATTAAGATGTATGACGGGAGGATACATACTCTTGAAGGGGTTCGACATGTGCCGAGTTTGCAAAGAGAACTAATTTCTCTGTTCAAGTTAGATTCGTTGGGTAACAAGTTCACTGGCAAAGGTGGAGTTGTAGAGGTTTGCAGAGATTCCAATGTGATCATGAAAGGAGTCGCGAGTAGTAGAGGCTTGTATATACTATTGGGTCAAACAATAGTAAGATCTAGAGTTAGTCCTAAGGCAGGCAAGGTGATCTTTAAATCACAGGGTTCTGTTATGAATAAGGTGGCTGCAGAAGGAAGGAACTCAAGAAAGGGAAAGATGGTCAGCAAGTGGATTCCTGTGGGCAAGTTTGAGGATATCTCAAACTTGTCGGCCAATTATAATTGATTGGGCACCCAAAAGGGTGGAGGCGGCAACATGGATCAAGAAGGTTTCACGGGCGTGGGTGGAGTCAATAATAATCAAGTTCATTGGCTCGCCAAGGTGGAGATTGTTGTGTATTGGCTCGCAATGCGCAGGATAATAGCTTATATTAAGTAAGGTCTATAGGATCATACCTTATGTTTGTTTCTAGAAACAATGTAGGTAGGAATTTTACTCCCATAAGTACTTGGTATTCTAATTGGTAATTGGTATTGTTATTCAATTAGAATCCTTGTATGAATTAGGAACTCTTGGGTACTTGGTATTCTAATTGGTAATTAGTATTGTTATTCAATTAGAATCCTTGTATGGATTAGGAACTCTTGGGTATTATATATACTCAACTAGTTGGCTATTGTAAAAGAGGGTGGTAAAGAAGATAGAAAGTGAACCAAAGGTGAAAGCATTACTAGATAGGGAGAGACAAATTTATGAGGGTTTTCATAATAGGGTTTCTCAGGTTCTAGTGTGTGAAAGAAAAAGAGACAAGGAATTATAGATTTGTAATTAGGTTGTTTCTTTTCTCTGATTAGTAAATTTTTCTTGATTGGTTGCTGGGTGGAGTACGCGGGTTTGCCGAACCACGTTAATATTGGTGTTATTGTGTGTGATTGTGTTTTTTTGATTACTTTCTCTGTTATTTGCTATTATCTAGATTATCGGTATTACAACCAATCCTTGGGTTAAAGCTTCCGTTGCACAACATTGGGAGCATACAAATCAAACAACCAGATTCTGAAATAAAATTTTAACTTTTTAGTGAAGGAGTAGAGAAATCAAAACTAACCTAAATGCTAATTGAAAGAGAAATCTTCACCAACGCCTCCAACAATCAGCAAAACCTTCAGAAATCTCGTTGATTGCTAATTGGAAGAAGAAACCGATAACTTAAAGGGAAGAAATCGGAAAGAAGTAAAATGAATAATCGATCAATACCTGAAGAAAAAGAAGAAAACAGATCGCCTCTCGTTGCTTCAAACCGTTCGTACCTCAAGCCTTCCTATTCTTTTTCTTTCCAAAGAAAAAATGAAACCTCTTTTTTTTTTTTTTTTGGGAAACCTTTTAATTTTTCCAAATTACAATTGAAAATTACAAGTGGGACTTCAAATTATTTAACATTTGGGGAGCTCCAAAACAAGAAATAGGGAACGACTATTTCAATCCTCAAGAACGACTGTCTTTATTAGTTGTTTAAAAACGACTGCTATTAGCAGTCATTCATAACGAGATGGTGGAGTCGTTTACGTCCAATTCTGAAGTAGTGGAGCTGCCATTTGTTGTTGTTGTTCCATCAGTTCTTCTGTAGTAGCTGCTGCATAAGCTACTTCCAATGGTTCCTCTATGACTAGTCCACCTCCTGGGCAAGTCACTTTATTGTGTCCCTGACTGGTCCCTCATCTATACCCCTTCTTCTTGCAAGTGGTGGTCTATAGGCCTGTAAAAATGGCCCTTTGACCCTAAACCCGACTCGACCCATTCAAAGAGAAAAACCCTTAAAACTTGACCCTTACTATTTTTAGGGTAGGGTCGGCCCGTCCCTCCCCTTTTAAGGGTCGGGTTAGGGTTTAGCTTTGGAAAATTTAGACCCTACCCTAATTAACCCTCCCAAAGTCCTTTTACGACCCTCATTAATATATGTATAATTTTCAATATATTTCTCTCTATTATAAAATTTGAACATTTTTTTAGAGTTTTAATTATAAAAATTCTTAACATTAGACATAGATGTCATTTTTGTTTTTTAATTTATATGAAATTTACCATATGTTTATCGAATAATTTTTCGAACCGGTTGTTAAAAAATTATTATATAATTAAAGGAAATTGATTCTCAATAGATTTTTTATTAACAATCTATTTCATTATTGAGTATACAATAAACAATAATTAGATTATTATTTAAATATGTATTTTATATTTATTATGCTAAAAATTTATTAATTTAGAATTAAATTTTTAAAGTTTGAAATTTAAGTAATAAGATAACTTATGAGTTCTTTTTATTTATTAGTTGTAATGCTTTTGGATAAGATGATATCATATACTATAAAAAATATTTGTGGTAAAAAAAAATATATTTGTACATTTAAGAATTGAAACATATTATACGTATTTTCAAAAAATTTAAAATGATATTAATAAAAACATGATCCCATGTTTTTTTTTTCAATTAAAACATGATCATATATATCGACCCTATCAATCGGGCCCGTTAGCCCGACCCTCAACCCTTTAAAAAAAGAGCTAAAGGTCGGGCGAGGTTTTCATAATTTTTGTGTTAGCCCGCCCAAACCCGACCCTTATCATCATTTAGGGTAGGGATGCCCCGACTCTTAAAGTGTGAGGGTTTGAGGGTTCAAGGGCCGGGCTAGCCCTACCCGACCCATTTTACAGGCCTAGTGGTCTACCTGGTGCTCTAGGCCTCACTGGTGGTAGAATATTTGCAGTTGACTAAACATAAACAAAATTAACTAGTGTATTATCAATTTCAACAAAATTTAAACATCTTACATATATTTTCAAAGTGTTATGTACCTTTCTCCAATCAGTTTCATGTAGATTGGCTTAATGGTACCAGAATACACTGCCTTGTATGTCTCAACAGTAAAATATTCACTACAATACCTACATTTACAAAATTAAATTAAATTAATTATATAGCATATAACTAATTGCACTAATGATTTCATATTAATTATGCACTAACCTTTTCCAATCTGGTCTTAATGGACTCAAAACTCTTGTAACATGAACACAAGGAATGCATGTTAGCTGCCATTCGCCATAAGTGCAAAAGTGTGCTTGTAGATCCACATTCCACCACATACTCCTAGTCATGTTCATCACTTTATAGGTATTCTCATTTGAACCTGAAACCTCAAATTCTCCAATTTTGTCTTTGTTTAATTCAATTTTTTCCAGAACTCTAGGGACTAATTTATTTTCATTCATTCTTAGCACTATTTCTTCTTTCAAACTGCAACTTCATTAACAAATCCATTATTGTTGTCACTCATCCCACTATTGGTTTATCCTTTGCATCCAAGATTCTTGCATTAAAAGCTTCAGACCAATTGTTAGTAGTATGCTCAGACTTAGAAGGCTTATAAATTTCATGTCTTGCCCATTTACTGAGATCTTCTTCCATCAAGTAGTTAACTGCCCAGGATCACACATGCCCATTTCTTCCATGTTGTGCTCAAACCATGACTTTGTATATGCTTTGGAAGCAAGCCATGTTAAGTCATTAACACCTTTGTAATACTTCTTCATGTTAGTTGTCATATGCTTGAAACAATACCTTTGATAACATTCTGGAAAATACTTTGCAACAGATGCATCCAACCCTTTTTGCTTACCTGACATTACAGTTAACTTCTTTTTATGCTGCAGCAAATAAGGACTCATGTACACCAAAAACTGCCCCAATTCTCCATGTTTTCTCTAACACAGATAAAAATAGCCAATGGGAACATGCCATTGATCCCATTCAAAGCAACTATACACAGACAAGCTTCCCCATACTTACCTTTGAGAAAACATCCATCCAAACCAATCAATGGCCTACACCCTTTCAAAAATCCATCTATTGATGCGTTGAAACTTAAAATCATACTCTCAAACATTTCAAACTGGACATTTCTTGAACACTTGGCAATACTACCTGGGTTAGCCATCAATATATGTTTGCAGAGTTCAAGGAACTTTTTTATAACTCTCTTCATAATTGCCATGTATCAACTCCAAAGCAATAGTAAAAGCATGCCAAGCTTGCCAGTACTTAATATTCAACTGAAACTTTTCCCACATTAGAGACATCATATTCCTTGCCTACAATAAAATATAAACAAAAATTACTTAACTACTGTACATGATATTACTAACAAATTTAAACAGAAATTTAAACAAACTTTAAACAAATATTACTTGCCTTGTAAGATCTGTGATGCATTCTCATATCTGACTCAATCTGTTCTGCAATCCAGGGTGCATTTGCTGTAGGATTTATGGTAGCCTCATATGATACACATGTGTGTTCTTTATTTTAAATATCAACTCTCATTGTGTGTTTGTCAGTCATTCTACCTATTGAACAATACCAAGTACATGGCTTTCCATCTTCAGCAACCCCTTTGTAGCAAGCTTGAATTCTATCACTATCATTCTTTGCTAGACCTAATACAAATTTCCTTCTAATTGTATAAGTCTTAAGGTATGACCTGCACTTAAAATTTTATACTATCTCTGGTCCATATCCAACTTAGGTAAACCTTCCTCATCATTATTCACATCATGCCATTCACAACTGTCATAATCATCTATCCTTGATGTTTTCTGAATCCATTCAAGGTCAGTAGTTACCTTTTCTTTCCCTTTTGCACTTTGATTTTCCTGTTGAACTTTTTTCTCTTTGTCTGCAACTTGTTTTGCTCTTTCATCTGCCCTTCTTAGTACATATTCTCTTGCATCAGCTGCACATAAATCTTTGGCCCATTGGATCTCATCTTCTCTTAACTCTCCATCATCTTCAGTCTCACTACTTGAATAGGACCATAGACTTTCATATTCCTCCTCAGCATCACATCTATCAATATCAATATCTGGTACCTTTGCTCCTAGTTCTCACATAATACTTCTTCACTTTCTCATTCACAAACCTTTCATAATCTGAACTTACAATAAAATACTCATCCTCTAGACTGTCATAATCATCTTCACCATCATGATAGAAATTTTTTGAAAACCAACAAATATATACAAATGTAACTACTACTGTACATGATATATGGACAAACAATATGATTTTTTCATTACACTTGAACAAATGTAAAATTACTGCCAAAATTTACACTTGAACAAATACAAAATAAACATTGCAGACAACATTTAGGTTTGAATAAACATAAACTGATTTACCTTCTTCAACAAAACCTGTCAAGATTTACTCCACTTGAACCTTCATCAGTGAAGTCATGAACTTCATTGAAGTTAGCTTCATCACATAAGTCAACAACCTCCCCTGCAACAACAAACAATAGTTATAGGATCACTGTTATATAACATGGTACAAAACTGATAAACACATTGACTCACCTTATTTAAAGTCTTTACCAGTTTCAGTGTGGACCCCTCCATGTGAAGCAAGTCTGCTATTTCTTCTAGGTGATACAACCTTAGCAATGTATCCTGTTTTTCCTCCTCTAGTTGGAAACTTTGGTCTTTTATGTTGTTATTTACATGCCTCAGGACCACTTGAATCCACTTGACTGTGTAGCATAGGTGAAAATGTCGTTTAAATCCGGATATCCGACCTCTCAAAAACCGGTATATTCCGTGAATATCCGACCTCCCATGTCGGATATGGGAGGTTTGGTAAATTCAATGTACCGGAATTTTCCGCGAATATTCGCGAATATCCGCAAAAAATTCAAAAAATTGGGAGGTTTTCTGCACTTTTCGTGTTTTTCTTTTGATTTCAATGTATAAACTTATAATTAAAAGAAAAACATACGTTACAAATTAAACACGCGACAAATCATACAAGGAAGCTAAGACGGAACTATTACACAAGATAGTTTTACTCATAGGCGAAAAGAGAAATGCAAGAAGTGTGACTTCTCTGTGGAAACTACTCATTCAATAATCTTATGACACGTGCATTCCTTTCTACATTCTGACTTGCAATAACCTTAGAAGCATTAATTGTTACTTTTAATTGAGCGGGAAAATGATTAATGAAATTTAACTTTCTTTATATTATACAAAGAGACAACAATGGAGTTGTAGCTACTATGCACAACTGAACCCCATCCCAATAGAAAGTTTTCAAACGTCCGGTGCCTTTTGGACCTTTTTTTTTATAATCTCACCGAAAATTCTAGTTTGGGGTGATTAAAAATAAATGTGTTAATTTCATAGTCAAAAATTTCATAAATTTCGTAAATTTCGGTTTTTGCCTAATATTTCGTGAATATCCGATAAATTCCGAACGGCATGGGGTGTTTTAAATTCCGTTTATATGTCGTATGCCGTACCGATCCGAATAGCCAAAAACCGGAATATTTCATGAATATCCGGGCGGCAAATTCGATTTTTTCATCTATGCTGTGTAGTAGTGGGGCTTCACTGAATATATAATCCATAGTAGTTTGGGATTGTGTACCTTGGGTGAGGTTAAAGTCTGATGCTGTTGTAGGTAGTGGTGGGACTAAATTAGAGTTTTGGTCTTTGAGTTTGAACTCTACATAGACATGAATAATATTCCCTGGTGTTAATTTTTGTATCTCCCACATTGTGATAATATCTATGTCATTCTTAAGAGCAAGCCTTTGATTAATATATCCATCTTTTGCCTTCATACAAAACCAACTAACGGCAATGTCATGGCCTATGGGGACAGATATGAGTTTTGACCTTCTTTTTTCAAATCACCTATAAAAACCTCATCTCCATCCCAATCTTCACTATCTATAGTTGCACCACCAACATAACATCTTAGTTTAGAAGGAACCTGCCCCACTTCTTTAAAATTACCTCCACAGTGAAACCTTAAGTTTCTTATACCTAATTCCATCTGCAATAAGGTTTTTTAAATCAAAATCGAAACAACACAAAACCTTCAATTCCTCTAACAAACAATAAAATAAACACTACACAAAACCTAACTTATACAAGAATTAGAAAAATTACCTTCAATTTCGGTTTGATGTTGCTCTAGTTGGAAACTTTGGTCTATTTGATTTTGCAATACAATTTCAGTTGTAGTTCAATCAATTTCACAATACAAAAACAATGTTTTGAAACTAGGGCAAAGGATTAGGGCATAAACTCAGTGTTTTCTGTTCTTTAAGTAGTTTTGAAATATTTAATCCTGGCCATTCATTTAGATGGTTAGGATTTAGACGCGTGTTCAAGATGCTACAGTTTTGGAGGGAAATATTTTTAGGGCGGGAAATGCCTTAGCTAAGGGCATTCTTGTAACTTTACCTAACATCCTAGTCAGCAGACGGTGGTCTAACAACAAAGTCAACGTGCTGGGGTAAGCTCAAAGAATAAAAAAGTTCTGGGGTTAGTGCAAATTGCAACTATTTTTGCTGGGGTTTTGACCAATTCACCCCTTTTTTTTCCCCTAAAAAAAGTGTTTAAATTTGAAGTTGAAGATTTCTAACTCCTAAACCACCCAAGGCTTTTGGTGTGGACATAGTGTCCCAACTAATATAGTGCATTTTTCTTTCACTTGTGGAGTGCGCCCAAATAAAATATCTTAATCAACTAACCTTTGTTGGTAAGAGAGAAACTGCCATGTAACATGGGAGGCCAGAGCAACAAGCATTGAATTTGCAAGTGTCACTTTTCCATTTCTAGAAATAAATCTGGGGTCTGTTTGATTGGTCATGGGAAAAACTTCCCACATGAAATATTACCTCCGAAATTCCTAGATGTCTGTTTGATTGGCAAAGTTGGGCCGCGTAAAAATGCCATGATAAAAAAAATTCTCACGAATCTTTCCCTAACCCACCTCGAAAAAATAAATCCCAGATTTGTAGAGGAATATTTTTTTTTTGTCTAATCAAACAACTAAAATCTTTCCCACATAAAAATTTTCCCCATTTTTATGTCCAATCAAACAACCCATTAGTGGAAATTATTTTATTTGAGAATATTTTTAACCAAATCTTTTCCACTTAAAATATTTCCACCAATCAAACACACCCTGGAAATTATTTTATTTGAGAATATTTTTAACCAAATCTTTTCCACTTAAAATATTTCCACCAATCAAACACACCCTGGATTTCCATCCTGCAAGTCTTGTTTGAAACTTTTTGAGTAAAATATTATATTTTTGCAATTTTCATTTTCTAAGCAAAGAAAGAACATCTAAATAAACATGGGTAATTTCCTGAAAAAAAGTACAAGATTATGGTGGGATGTCCCTAACAGGCACAGAAATGGGCAAATATACCCCATTAGGCATCGAGTTGTACTTTTCAGATTTTTCGTTCTTATAATACCATTTTTTGTCTTTTCCTCATTTTTACATATATGTTTTTGCTGAAATTTATAAATTCCATAACTTTTAATTTAAAGGTCAGATTTAAAATTTTCTTATATGGTTGGAACTTGGAAAGCTCCCGCGAAGATCTATTCAACAAAATCCTACATGACAATTCTAAATTTTAAGAAAATCATAATTTCGTAATTTTTCACAAGTATGTACAAGTCAAAAATTGGAATGTAGAGGTCCATTTATTGCTATAAAATAGTCCATTATAATGAGGGTAATAGAAATACATACTTGAGGTCCTCGGATAAAGGCTAATTGAATAATCAAATAGTAGAGGTCCCTAAACCAAATATATAGAGATAACAAAAATAAATAAAAGAGTTCCACACAAAACCACTAGAGGTCTTAGAAAACATAAACGACATCTTAGTAGTCCCTCCAAACACAATCACAAGTTTTTCCACTTCAACATAAGTTCTCTTTAGGTGCTTCAGGAGAGGAACTACAACTACCCTTTGTTGCTTGAAAGTATACGAAGTGAAACACCAAAGATAATGTATGTTGAAGTGGAGAAACAAGTGTCTTAGAGGGACTGGTAAGATGTCATTTATGTTTTCTTTGAAGACCTCCAGTGGTTTTGTGTTGACTTCTTTAATTTATTTCTTTTGATGACCTCTATATTTGGTTTGGGAGATCTTTTGTGTTTGATTGTTCAGTTGATTTTTATTTGGAGAACTCAACTACGTATTTTGGGGCCTCTATCGGGTTTTTTGGGACCTCAAGTATATTTCTTTTACTCTTTAGTTTATATATAACAAAATGTTTTCCCTTGTTATAATGGACCATTGTAAAACCTGTACATTCTAATTTCTGGCTTATACCTTCTTGTGAAAAATTACGAAATTATGATTTTTTAAATTTAAAATTTAGTAGTCATGTGGGATGTTGTTAAATAGATCTTCTTTAAATCTTTCCAACTATATAAAAAATGTTCATATCCGACTTATGAATCAAAAGTTATAGAATTTATAAAAAAAAAAAAAAAAATTAAAACTAAAGAAAAAGACAAAAGGGGGTATTATTGAAAAAAAAAATTATAAAAAGTATAACTCCGTGCTTAATAGGTATATTTTCCCATTTTCGTGCTTGTTTGGGGTATGCCACTATAACCTTGTGTTTTTTTCAGAAAATTACACAATAAACATCCATGCTTCTACAAGCTTGCATACGAAAAAATCTCTTAAAAATTCAATAATTCTTCTAAGCATTTTAGGATGGTGAATAATAAACGATTCTTTTTTGGGTTATTTTATATTTGGTCCCTCTAGAAGATGGGTAATTAGTATTTGGTCCAATCTTTATCGTTTATTAGTAAATGGTCCATTTTTCGTCACTTGACTGTCAGTCTATACTATCAGGGGCGGAGCGGAGCGCCAGGCGCTCGGTTTCGCAGGAACCACCTCGACCGCCCAGGCGGCGCCCTGCTAAGACCCCCAGTTTACTGTTTAAGTTTGCTACTTTACTAGTTTACTGTTTAGTGTTTAACCGTTTAGTGAGCAGTGACTACTGACTAACAGCAGTAGCAGCAGCAGTCGGAGAAGAAGTGAAGAACTGAAGCAGGAACAACAGCAACCGGAGAAGAGAGAAGAAGTAGCAGCAGCGATTTTAATTTTTTTTTTTTTTCTTTAGCTAACCTTTTAATCTTTTCTGGACATGGGCTTTTTGCCTTTTTTTTCAGGTTTGGACTGCCTTGAGCGCGTTTGTATGGCCTGTTCTGGACAGAGCACTGCGCCTGGGCGGCGCTCAGGCGGACCAAAGCGTTTTAGGCGTTGTTTCTTTACAGCGGAGCGTCCTCTTTCTGAAATAGCGCCTAGGCGACGCTGGGCGCTTTTCATAATGACCAAACTACCCTTTCACGTGACTAGCACGTTGCAAAACTTTAAACTCAAAAAACACAATTTTGTTGTTTGTAAACATGCAAAATTAGTTTATAGTCCTCCTTTTTCATATTTCGTTGTAAATATAGTCCATGTAAATAGTAATGAAAATAACCATGGAAGTTATCTTACCGGATTGAACTTGAACATGTAACTACGACCCATGAAATGTCTAGAATTTTTCTTCACTTGATTGTCATCTTCACTTGTAAACACAAGAGAATAAACTTCTAGAGGTTCCATGGGTGGTGGTTACATGTTCTACTCCACTCCAACTAAGGTAAGATAACTTCCATGGTTATTTCTATTATTTTTTACAAGGACTATATTTGAAACGAAATATAAAAAAGGGGGACCATAAACTAATTTTGCATGTTTACAAACAACTAAATTGTGTTTTTTGAGTTTTAAGTTTTGCCACGTGCTAGACAAGTAAAAGGGTAGTTTGGTCATTAAAAAAATATGGATGTCTTGACTCTGGTCAACTGGGTTGACTGACAGTGAAGTGACGAAAAATGGACCATTTACTAATAAACGATAAAGATCGGACCAAATGCTAATTACCCATCTCCTAGAAGGACCAAATACAAAATACCCCTTCTTCTTTTGCAATCGTTAAGTTGGGGTTTGGCAGGATCCGTACCTGTTTTATTAAAAATCAATATCTAAAGTACAAGTTGCCATTGGCACCATTCATTACAATTTTCCCTAGGTCCTCTTGGAGAGGGGGAGTAAAGTACAAAATGTCCTTCTCTGTTGGTAGGTTGGCAAGCCAATCTGCAGCTTGGTTCACTCGTCGAAAAGTGTGTTCTATTTGAGTCTCCTCAAATTGGTCCAGTTTAGCATAGAGTTCTTCAGCTAACTGGGTAGTCCTCCATGTAGGGGTTTGTTGTCTTAGTAGGATTCAGATAGTCAGCAATGAATCTAGATGGATCCCGAGTCTTCTAATTCCCATTGACAAGGCAGGTTCCATTCCTTTAGCTATGCCTGCCATTTCTAAGAAAAGAATGGATATTACATTAGACCCAACAGTGTATGCTAGTAACACTTCTCCCTTCTCATCTCTGAGTAGTCCTCCATATCCAGCCGTTGTATTTGTCAGGGAGCCATCATCATTTAGGGTGTGTTATCCTGCTCTAGATAGTGTCCATTTCATAGGTCTTGGTTTTCACTTCTTGTTCATGTCCTTTCTTCCAATCCTTTCTGCAACAAATCTGTTTCCTAGTGTGTCCTTGAACTGTTTCTTCATGTTAGCTGTAGGGGTACTACATACTTCAACCAATCAAAAGAAGCCACGTGGCATAGTCATTCATCAATCAGGTCGCCACGCTCTTTACCTGCTAGTAGCTCGACCTCAACAGCTCGACCTCATTACGAGCAGCGGCCTGCTTATACACATGTGCTCTCATTCAATGCACAGAATATTCTCGTCAGTTACATAATTAAGTCACAGGGATGATCCACGCGCGTTACACAATTAATCCTCATTATGATGGCGGAGAATCTGCAAGATCCACGATCCACGCCTTTCTACCTTCTATAAGAATAGAACTACGATGGTTTGATCTCTAAGTTCAATCACCTCGAGCTAAGAGTACGTAGGCAATCTCGATCTTAACGAGGTGCAGCCACCCCGACCTAATATTTCCCCTTTGGTCAAGTCTCCCAACGACCTGACCTAATAGTGCATTAATCTAGAAATAGGTTAATACATTTGGCGCCGACTGCAAGGAATTCGATATAATCGAAAACCCAAACCCTCCCACCCAATATCAAAATCACTCATTCGAAATGACTACCCCAGAGTTAACTATCCAAGATCTGCATGCACAAATCATTCTCTTGCAGGAAGAAAAGGCACGTTTGAAGGCCGCACGAACCAATCCCGCACAAGATGAAAATGGCGGACGTGGAGTCATTCCTGCTGATGACTCCAATCAGAAATACGAACAACTTAGCCAACAACTGGCGGAGTTCAAAGCCTCCCAGGCTCTCCTTCACCATTCTAAGAGCCACACTGCGGAACAACTTGTTGTACAGTCCCTCCAACAGTTCCAGGAGTCTTCTTTCTCCAAGGAGATCCTTGAACATGATTTGCCGAACAAGCTGAATGCCCCCAAGTTCGACCAGTATGCCGGAGTCGGAGATCCAACCGACCACATCAAGGGATTCCGGAAATCCCTTCCTCTGATCAAAGAGGATCACCTTTTGTGTTTACTGTTCCAGTCCAGCCTCACCGGACCGGCTCTTGACTGGTTTCACCGATTGAAGCCAGGATCCATCAGCTCGTTTGTCGAGCTCGAAAAGCAGTTCGTCATCTTCTACATCCACAACAAGAAGCGCCCAGTCACCATCGATTCCATCTTCAAAGTCAAGCAGCGAGATGGTGAGTCACTAAGCGTTTTCTTTGCTCGTTTTAAGTCTGAATTACACTCAATTCAGGATTTTGCAAAGGAGCACGAGACCTTTGCAACAATCGCATTCACTCACGGTCTGACCCAGGGGTCCGACCTCCACAAGTCGCTAGCCATGAAGTGACCTTCATCCCTGGACGAGCTCTACCTAAAGGTAGATCGTTATATCAAGCTCGTGGAAGCCCTCACTGGGAGGGAGAAGAATCACGTAGTCAGCAATGTGGAGTCTGACTCAACCAAGCGACCTCGGTCAGATGGCAAGAGGTTCAAGGGTAAGTCGTTGCCTACTGAGCAACGAGAATATCACCGGTTTACAAGACCAGCCGGCTACATATTCGAGCGGATCAAGCACAACCACTGGTGCAGGATTCCTACCTTCACACAGCTGGAGGATACATCTGGACGACCGTACTGCAAAGTCCACAAGGTACGGTGTCATCAAACAGATGACTGTCGCGTTCTGAAACGCGCACTGCAAACATGGGCAGACGAGAAAAGGCTCAACAATTGGATCCTCGGAAGGAATGAGGAATCCACAGGCAAGCGGGTGAGGAAGGAGTCCAGAACGCCTCCCCGTTCCCCAAAAAGAAATCACAGCAAGGCCAGAACGGCCTCAGCAAGTCCAGTCCGCAGCAGAGGGCGTAGCCTCTCCCAACGTTTAGGTCCAACAGGAGACCTACGCGACCAAATCAACAAGAAGGTCGCACATAAGATCGACAGCGACAACGAATCGGACAGTCATGTAGTCTACATGATTGACGAATCCAACCACACCCCTGTCTCTCGAGAGAAGAAGAGACGAGTAGAGCATCTTCATCATGTCTACTCCATCACTGGCCGAGCAGCTCGTTTCAACATCCCTGCCCACCAAGAGTCCGACATCACTTTCACCGAGGATGACCTCAACAAGGTCGTTACTCCTCACAACGACGCCCTTGTCGTCGAGCTGCGTATTGCAGACTACACCATCAAGAGGGTATTCATAGACCCTGGCGCATCATGCAACAGCCTCATGTACAGAACCTTCAAAGACATGAGGTTGCCTGATTCAGTTCTCATCCCCGATTTCACTCCCATCTTGGGCTTCAACAGTTCAAGAGAGGATCCTAATGGTGAAATTCTTTTGCCCGTCACTGTGGGCAGAAAGGAAGATAAGGTCGTTATGACCACCAAGTTCAGCATACTCAACATCGCAAGTAAGTATAATGTGATTTTGGGTCGAAAGTGGATCCATGCTATGAGAGGTGTGCCGTCAACATATCATCAAGTATTCCGTTATCCTGGCCCTAATGGGATAATGGAACGTCGCGGCAATCAGAACACCGCACAGGAATGTCATGGCATTGTTGAAGCTGGACCACAGTCAAAGCCATCCACCTCTGGAGCCAAGGATGCTGAAGTCAAAGGAAAGAGCCCAATTTCACCAGAGGCTCAACAGGGCGACAACAAGTCAAAGAGCCCTTCCAAAGAAAACAATGAAGCCACCAAATAGCAACTACAGAAGGAGCTAGCGAGCTCCCCCAAGCTAAATCTCGGAAGTACTGATCCAGGTATACGTGTGAACATTGGGTCAGAGAATGACCCGAGATATATCTATGTAGGTGCAGAGTTGAAGGAAGATAAGTTCAATAACTTTGTAAATTTTCTTTCAACTAATAAAGATGTTTTTGCTTGGTCGTATATCGATATGCCTGGTATAAATCCATCAATTGCATGTCATAAACTACGGGTCAATCCCAATTATTGACCTGTAAAGCAAAAACCAAGAAGGCTTGCTCCCAAATTTCACGAAGCTGTCAATGAAGAGATCAGCAGACTTAAACAGGTCGACTTTATTAGAGAGGTTGATACTCCAGACTGGCTAGCCAACATCGTACCAGTCTTAAAGAAGAATGGGAAAACAAGAGTCTGCATCGACTTCACAAGTTTGAACAAAGCTTCCCCTAAAGATTCATTCCCACTGCCACGAATCGATAGGCTAGTCGATCAGACATGCGGTTTTGAGCTACTGTCATTCATGGACGCATACTCAGGGTATAACCAGATCCCAATGTACGAGCCTGACCAAGAGAAGACCTCTTTCACAACAGAGCAAGGTATTTTCTGTTACAAGGTTATGCCATTCGGGTTAAGGAATACAGGAGCGACCTATCAAAGACTGGTCACCAGAATGTTCGATGACCTCCTAGGTCGAACAATGGAAGTCTACATTGACGACATGCTAGTAAAGAGTGACAAAGAGCAAGATCATTTGTACAATCTCGACCAGGCATTCCAAAGATTAAGACAATACAGAATGCGTCTTAATCCAGAGAAGTGTTTGTTCGGGGTTGCATCAGGAAAATTCCTCGGCTACCTAGTCACCAGACGGGGCATTGAAGCAAATCCCGACCAGATCAGAGCCCTGATCGACATGTCAAGCCCAAAAACAAAGAAACAAATCCAGAAACTCAACGGCATGGTGTCAGCTCTGAACAGATTCATCTCCAGAGCATCAGATAAATGCAGACCAATGCTTCATATCCTAAAGAAGGGGGCTACATATGAGTGGACAGAAGAATGCGAGAAAGCCTTCAATGATCTCAAGGCATATTTGTCTACTCCACCAGTTCTCACAAGGCCCAACGATGGAGATGTACTTGGCGTTTACCTCGCAACATCAGATTTTGCGATCAGTGCAGTACTTTTTAAAGAAGAAAACCAGGTCGAGCGACCTATCTATTTCACAAGGAAAGTCTTACAACAGGCCGAAATAAGGTACACACCTCTGGAAAAGTTAGCATTAGCCTTACTTTACGCTGCATGCAAATTCAAACCTTATTTCCAAGCGCACACTGTAAAAGTAATCACCGACCAGCCACTACGCCATATACTTGAAAAGAAGAACAAAATAGGTCGTATGGCTCGATGGGCAGCCGAGTTGGGTGATTACACTTTTGAGTTCGTTTCACGACAGGCCGTCAAGGGCCAGGTCGTTGCAGATTTCTTGGTAGACTATCCAGTAGAGGATATCAATTGGGAACTAGAACCTGAAACAAGGCAAGTCCAATACAGCCCTCCTGACACATGGCAGTTATATGTAGATAGTTCCCACAACTCCAACGGAAGTGGCATAGGTGTTGTATTAATTTCTCCTGAAGGTTCACAGCTCGAGATATCAACTCGTCTCTACTTCGCGACCTCCAACAACGAGGCCGAATACGAAGCCCTAATCCAGGGCCTACAAATGGCCATCGACCTACAAGCAGTTCGCCTGAAGGTGTACAGTGATTCACAACTGGTAGTCAATCAGATTACCAGTAATTACCAGATCAATGGGGTCAACCTAATCAGGTATGCTAGCAAGGCAAATGAGCTCATCAGCAGGCTCAGCTATTTCACAATCGATCACATACCAAGAGATGACAACAGGCACGCAGATTCATTGGTATTCTTAGCATCCAAGATCGAGTCGGACAGACCGAGGGCTCTCACCATAGCAATCAATACACAGCCCCCATATCTATTCAAGGAAGAAAACGTTCATCAAATCTCTGATCTACTAGAGACAACTCCAACAGATATCCAAGGGACTTGGATGGAGCCTTTCATTATCTACCTTCAAACTAGTGTCCTACCATCCAACAAGAAGGAAGCCAGTCAGCTGTTACATAAAGTCACAATGTACAAACTCCATGAGGGTAAACTTTTCAGAAAGTCCGCAACTGGTTTGTTATTACGGTGCCTAATCCCCAAACAGGGCCAGATGATATTTCAAGAAATCCATGAAGGAGAATGTGGAAACCACTCCGGAGGGCGAACCTTAGCCCATAAAGCAATCTCCCAGGGATACTTCTGGCCAAGAATGAAGGAAGATGCCAAGAAATTCGTTTTGAAGTGTGTAGAATGCCAATGATTTGCTGATAAGCAACATCAGCATCCCAATGATCTCATCAACATCACTACACCATGGCCATTCCACATGTGGGGGCTTGATATCATGGGCCCCCTAATCAAAGAGAAGAAATCAGAGAAGAGATTCGTTCTAGTGGCCGTAGACTATTTCACTAAATGGGTGGAAGCTGTTGCACTAACCAACGTAACTCAAGCAGATGTGCAGAGATTCATGTGGGAAAACATCATCACAAGGTTTGGCCTACCAAAACGAATAGTCACAGACAATGGCACCCAGTTCGTTGGCAAAAACATCAAGGCTTTCTACGACCTATGGAAAATCGAGCATTCAAGGTCAATGCCTAGATATCCACAAGCCAACGGCCAGGTCGAAGCTGCAAATCGACAGATTCTAAACAACCTGAAGAAGAAGCTCGAAAATCAGCATGATCAATGGCCACAACAGTTGGAGAACATCCTATGGGCTTATAGAACAACCCCTCGTACATCCACTGGGATGTCACCATTCAGTTTATGCTATGGAGTTGAGGCAGTTATTCCCACCGAGTTAACATTTGGAACGACCAAATCCCTTCTGGTCGATACAGAGCTTAACGATCAGGTCTGGTCGTTCGGAATAAATCTCCTCAAAGAGCGACGAAACCACGCAGTTATAAAGCTTGAGCAGTATCAACAACGACTTAAGCGAGGTTATAACAAAGGCGTACGACCTAGATCTTTTCAACCAGGAGAACTAGTTCTAAGGAAAATGTTCCACAACAAGAGGAATGACATTATTGGCAAGCTCAATGCCAACTGGGAAGGACCTTACATTATCACCAAGGTTCAAAGCAACGGGTCTTATCGTCTTCAAACACCAGAAGGAGAGATCGTTAAGAACCCATGGAATGTTTATCACTTGAAAAAGTTTTATCAATGAAATGTAAGCATCTATTCATTACATTTCAATATATAAACTCATATTTGCCTTCATCTCAGCTCAAACATGAATGGCTCTTAAAAGTCTAATTAAACCCTCGACCTACAAATTATCAAAACTCTAGTCCCTTTGATGATTTTAATTTTGTTAAGTTCAAACATTTGCAACTTAACTTGGTGCATTGGTCATATCAATCCCACGACCTACGCACATTCAAGCAACCATGCACGCGACCTCATCCACCAGCAGGTCCAACACTTAGATCATTACTTATTGTTTGCAAAACTCATACAAGCAGACAACGTAACAAGAACAACAATGTAAGGTAAATCATTGAAATTTTTTTTTACTTCATGAGATTCTAACCATCACAGGCAAAAGTAAAATAAAACTAAGGCATACAAGAAGAACTGTTTCAGTCCGTCCTGCTTGCAGCCATTCATCTCGTCTACCTGCCTTCTGAACGAGCTACCAGGACTCCCTGGAAACTAGCTGATCAGAACGGCTTAAGTACAAGCTCATCAAGATTAATGTTGTTCAATACAACTACAAACAAAAACAATTGTCTACTCAAGCTCACAAACTCAGAGGACTGCTTCGAGGAAGACCAAAGAAGACGTACTGCAAGAACAAGGAGTGCAAGAAGCAAACTTTGCACAAGGTTACCCAATACAAGAAAGTGGGGACCCGGACTAGTTCATTGCTGCGCTGGCTGGTCGCTGGAACCATCAATTTCCATACAGCCACTGGCGACCTGGTCACTAGGGCTCGTCAAGGCGTCCTGAGCTGGCGCCAAAGTCTCTTCGGCCCCACCTCGCGTCTCCTCTCCCTCGGGCGACCCCATCAGAGCTTTCTGCAGTTGCTCACAGTAGGCCTGCCACGCTGCACCATTTTCCTGGCTTACGTTCTGCCAGTGTTCAGCAGAAGCCTTAGCAGCAGCCAAACTTTCCTTTAACTGCTCATTGGTCTCCTTCAACGCTGCGACCTGAGCATCCCTGTCCCTCACCTTGCACTCCGCAACAGCAACAACGTTCTTCGCCTGCTCAAGCTTCTCGTTCAGCTCCTTCAGCTCAACCTCAGCTCGGGCACCAACTTCAGCGACAAGACGCACTTCCTGGAAGCTCGCATTAACCTGCAAGTGCAAGCAGAATTAGGCAACAACGACTAAGCAGAAACAAAGAAAATAATAATTATGGCAACACTCACCAAAGCCAGCGCCGCATTTAACTTCGAGCAGGTGACCAACAAAGTCTGAGACTTCACAGCTCGAGCATCAGCTTCCAGAACGATGCCCTCATTCACAGCCCGGGCGACGCAGGGGTCGTCAATAGCACTGTCGTTATCATATACGACATGCCTCTCACCACGGCCGTCCATATAGTCGAACGACCCAGGGCAAAACACAGACTACACACCCTTGCCTTTCTCCAAGAGCCGAACAACAGTCTTCCTGGACACAGCAGACATCTCAGGAGCTCTGCCAAACGGGGCGAGAGCAGGTGTCGGCACAATGGGCCGCTCCAACAGCTTCAGGTTACCTGAATAAGACTTCTTCTTCTGCCCAGAAAAGGCAGGCAGTTTGGGAAATGAAGGCGGAGGAGACACGACTAGGGGGCTCGCCACTACCTCCACCTGGCACGAGCTACCACCAACTCTCTCTTTCTCCACAGGTCGTTCCTTATCCGACCTCCGAACAGCGACACCAGACTGCTCTCTTTCAGCAGGCCTCGAGCTACCACCAGCTCGTTCCTTCTCACTAGCACGCGAGCTGCCACCAGAACGCCCAGCCTCAGCTTTATGTACAGCAGACATATGAGCCTTCCTCAGCGACTTCCTCCTCTGAAGCTCTTCCGCAACTGTTTTCGGACCACCCTTGGGAGTAAAATGCTCCTTCAGATGGGGTAAGACCCGTATCTTACGTTCGTCAGCCAAGAAACCAAAACCGTTCAAAACGGAATGCAGGTCGTTCTTCCTCACAAGGTGATCGTCCCTGATCGCTGCAAAAACACACAACATAATCAAGTCCAGAAAAAGGAAAACCATCTACTGTCCTAAGACTAACGACCAAAAACTTACGAGTATCATTCCTAGTCACATGACGCAACTGGATACTCCCCTCAACGATCGACCCAGTAATCAGCATGGGATCTTTCCACCATGGCTCACTACTCACAGGATGGATCAAAGGCAAACGTTCTGGCCTAACTTCCATGTTATAGCCAGAAATATCAGCCTTCGAAGAACGTTTGAAAGTAAAGTGGTCCAACACATCTTTCACAGTGATATTACCCTTATGCAACCTATTCAGGTCGTCAATCACCCTCATATTTCTCCAGAAATTGCCATTCATCTGGCAGGGGGCTCGACCAATAGCATTCAACTGGTCGACCACCAAAGGAGACAATGGCAACCTCAGCCCAGCTCGGAATTGGGTCAAGGTAAAAACAGTCGAGAAAGGATTTTTAGGTCGATACTCAGCAGAAAGTAAACCATCTCCTAAAAATCTAATCTCCAAATGCTCAATCGAGTTAAGCTCATACTTCTTCCTAAACACAAAGTGCCTATTTACATACTTAAGGTTCACTACTCTACACATTGAACCGTCGTCTGCTACCACCATCTCTTCGTCAGACGAGTCCGCGCCATGAGAGCCGCTACTCTGGGGGCTATCAGGATCCACACCATGAGTAGGAGACAAGGGTTCAGAATGAGTCCCCTCAGACTCATACTCCTCACCACCACTCAAGTTATCATTTTGAGAGTCACTCAAGTCAGACATCTCTCTCAAACAACAGAAATGAAAACAGAAGATGAAAGAAAAGAAGGAAAAGAAAACTAACCTCACGAGCTCTCAAAGTTCTTCAGATCGCAAGAGTAAAGCGGCAGCAATTCAAATGAAGGCGAGATAGGTAAACCCTTCTCAACAAAGCTACAGTTTAAATACTGCAGCTCGTACAATCCCAGCCATCAGTTCGAAAAAGGTGAACGGCTGAGATCGAACAGACGATCCACTTCCATTGCAGTTATTTTCCACTTCATAAAAGATTCACATCCACCGTCGGATCAACCCACGTGCCACGCAACGACTATATCAGGCAAGGCGTGCGCCAGTTGCCATAACTGCGCAGCTAACTGCTCGAGGAAAATCTCCCACTTCCCCGTAAGAGCGCCATGATTAGTACAGACAAGCCTGCATGACTGCCACGTCAGAAATTTCAAAAAGCAAACCACAAATCAGCATCGATAAGAGTCCTTAGTCTTTTCAGCCCGACTTCCACAGCCGACCTAAAAAGAGGGGGCTTATGTAGGGGTACTACATACTTCAACCAATCAAAAGAAGCCACGTGGCATAGTCATTCATCCATCAGGCCGCCACGCTCTCTACCTGCTAGTAGCTCGACCTCAACAGCTCGACCTCATAACGAGCAGCGGCCTGCTTATACACACGTGCTCTCATTCAATGCACAGAATATTCTCGTCAGTTACATAATTAAGTCACAGGGATGATCCACGCGCGTTACACAATTAATCCTCATTATGATGGCGGAGAATCTGCAAGATCCACGATCCACGCCTTTCTACCTTCTATAAGAACAGAACTACGATGGCTTGATCTCTAAGTTCAATCCCCTCGAGCTAAGAGTACGTAGGCAATATCGATCTCAACGAGGTGCAGCCACCCCGACCTAATATTTCCCCTTTGGTCAAGTCTCCCAACGACCTAACCTAGTAGTGCATTAATCTAGAAATAGGTTAATACATTAGCCAGTCTTAACACGATATCTCTTATAATGAGCCTGAACAGGGGACTGTTCCCTTCCTCTTCTTCTCCGTACAATCTCTGATTTCGTTCAAACCATAACCAGTACACAGTAGCAGCAAGTGCAGCTTGTACGTAAGAGCAACTTCTCAAGTGATTTCCCTTGAACCACATGGCTGATCCATATCCATTCTTCAGGTGCCTTGTCTATAAGCCATTTACAGCCACACCATTCTATCACATTTCCCCACAGTCTTGAAAAGTATGGGCAATTGAAAAACAAATGGAAGATGTGCTCCACAGTAGGTTGGTTACTTGGAGATCTTGTATAGATGGAGATCTTGTACTCTCAACATAATCATACAGAGCATTACTGCAAATGGCAGGATATAAATGAGTCCTAGCTCTAGGCCTTTGTATTTGAGGATAAATACCTGCCATCTGGGATTGGTCCAAAGCTTTTGGGCCATTGCTGCAGAGTGCACAGTTCGTTAAAATATTAAGTTTTCCCCACTTTACAATCTTGTCTTGAGTTGGTAAGGAATCTTGTAGGCTTGCCATAGAACAAAAGAATGTCGTACGTGGTCTGATGTGTTGTCCCCATATAATCTTTGTCCACAGTTTCTCTATTTTGCGTTGCCTTGTAACTTCATAAGCTGTCTTGATGGTGAAGAGGCCTTTTGGGTGAGGTGTCCATATGAGCTTGTCATGTCTCGTTGTTAGTACATTCAGTGTGGCCAAGATATTCTGTAGCTCAGGGACATTTGTATGAGGAGGTTGACATCTCCTATTCACTATATATGAGCTAAGTTTGGTGTTGTCCCGTATCCCAGATTGGTGTCTCAAATTTCTGTCAAACTTATCTCTCAATATTCCATATTGTAACCATGGATCATTCCAGAAAGATATGTTGCCTTCTCCAATTGAGTACTGAATGTAATCAACTACAGTAGTTCTGGTTTTGAGTACTCCTTTCCATGCCCAAGAGCAATCAGTAGGGATTTGCATTGTCCAAAAACATTGTTCTTTGACCAAGTTCTTCCTAATCCACTTGCACCACAGAGAGTCGTTACCCTCAGCAATTCTGACAGTGTGTTTCATGACTGCTGCCTCATTCCATGCTTTTAGATCTGTAACTCCTAATCCCCCTTCTTTCTTTGGATAACAAATATTTTTCCAGCTCACTCTATGTTGTTTCCTCACTCCCAATTGTCCAGTCTATAAGAAGTTGCTGCAGAGTTTGTTGATGTCATATATGACCTTTTTGGGTAGCAAAAAGACACTACTCCAGTAGACTTGCATACTTGTTAACACATAATTAAGTAACTATAGACGCCCTGTATGAGAGAGTGCTCTGGATGACGAGGAGCTAATTCTTGAGGTCATTCTTTCTAACAAAGGTAGAGCATCTGCCCTCGTCAGCCTTGATGCAAGCAGTGGTAAGCCCAAATAGGTGATAGGTGGAGCAACAATAGGCATTCCCAAAATCTGTGCAAATTGTTGTTTGTCTTCTTCCGTTCCTCCTCCCTATAGAATACTGCTTTTTAGTGGATTTGCTTCAAGTCCTGACAGTTCGTGGAAGTTCTCTAGCACTGTGTTTTGATGGATTCAGCTGAATTGGTGTCACCTGCACAAAAATTAATAGATCATCAGCGAAACATAAGTGAGTAACTTGGGGGTCTGAGCATTTCAGATGAACCCTGAATGCACCTGTTAGGATTTGAGTTTGCAATAACTTGTTAAAAGTTTCCATAGCCAAAACAAAGAGTGGGCTTTTCTATTGGGCAACCCTATCTTCTGAAGTACTCCTATAATCAAGTCCCATCTAAGAAAGTCATAGGCTTTTCTATGGTCAACCTTAATAGTGCTTCTCATAGTACAAAATATCGGTATCGACTAATGTATCGATCTCCAAAAAATAGATATATCAGGATATATTGGAATCTATCGGTGGATATTTTACATCGAATGTATCGACTAATATATCAATTTGTTATACAAAATATATATAAATCAAATTTGGAAGTATATTATCATAGTATTTACCTCAAAAACATCATATCTACTAAAAATGGAATAAACAAATTATTTCCCAAAAAACACAAATTTGCAAAAAAATAATATTTCCAGAAAATATCGGAAAATATCCAGGGAAAAAAAAAACGGACCCAATTAAGGTGTGGAAATATAAGATTGGACCAGTTAGGGAACTAATGGTAAAATAGGCCCAACCGCTGATTTCCGTGTCTTATGGACTAGTTTACCCTTCAACTGATGCAAAGACTTGTTTGCATATCATAAACATATAAACATACTTATTTATATCAGTCACAATACAAATATAAAATGCAAAGACTTGTTTGCATACTTGCAAACAACAACATAAACCATAAAATGTAAATGCAAAGAATTGTTTGCATACTCGAAACGACGACAAGATAAACTAGAAAATGTAAAGACTTGTTTGCATCAGTGACAACACATAAAGATTAAATGCAAAAACTTGTTTGCATACTCGAAACAATGACATACCATAAAATGCAAACATTTGTTTGCATAAACCAGAAGGGTATTATCGGTAGTGAAAGGGCCGTTTTTACAATATCAACGTTAAATGGGTCTTTTCTTATTTTACAAATGCTTAATGAGGGCCAATTTTACAAACCGGGCCTTAGTTGGGCCAATTGTGTTTTATAGGTGCTTAATGAGGGCCTAGAACCATTTCCATGGTAAATATCGGGATATATCGAAAAATATCGGCCGATATTTTACAGAAACATTAAAGGGTAACTATCGGCAATATATCGTATCGTTTTATCAGGAAAACGATATATATCACGATATTTCGCGAAATATCGCGATATTTTGTACTATGGTGCTTCTATTGGAAATGCCTTTCCTATTGTACTTTCTAAGTAACTCATAGGATAACATTATGTTATTAGAGATGAGCCTCCCTCCTATGAATGCAGATTGATTAGGGGAGGCAAAGCAAGGCAGCATAGGTTTCAACCAAGTAACTGGGATTTTGGATATACACTTATAAATGGTGTTACAACTTACAACAAGCAATAGGTCGAAAGTCTGTAACCCTAGTAGGATCTGAAATTTTAGAAACAAGTCAAAGTTGTAGCATTTACTTCCCTCAACATGCAGTTTGAAGTGAAGAAATTTTTTGTAGCTCTGGTGAAGTTAGCTCCCACAATTTCCCAAGCTTTTTTGAAGAAACAAGATGTGTATTTGTCAGGTCCTTATAACGCCCATGGAATTTCGTCCTCGCTCATCGTGGTGCGTCGAGCACCATACCGCTCGCTAATGTCAATATTGTGTCCCTTTAGTCATTGCGAATATCCAGCAGTAGAGGGCGTTTTGGATCAAGGCCGATCCCAGGGGCGTTACAGTTGGTATCAGAGCCGACGACGGTTCGCCTGTTGCAGGTGGGAAGTACGCTGGAAAGGCCCAGGGAGCGTCAGGTACTGAGTGTATAGCAGAGCCGAGGACGGCTCTATTTCTAAGGTGGTGAGATTGTAACACCCATGAGTTGGTGTTAGCCCCACATTGCCAGTATATAGAGTTTAATCATACTCTAACTAATGTCAAGGCCTTTTTGGGTAAACCAGATGGGTGGGCCTTGATCCAAAACCCTCTACTGTTGGATATCCGCAGTGACTAAAGGGGGACAATATTGACATTAGGGAGCGGTATGGTGCTCGACACTTCGGGATAAGCGAGGATAAAATCCCGGGGCGTTACAGTCATGGGGACTTATTCTCTTTGACGGAGTGTAAGGCTCTTTTAATTTCATCTTCATCTACTTCCTTATCCATCTCCTGCATCAGAAGTTCACTTTTTGGTGAAGTAAAATTCATCATATTAAACATATTGGAAGGAAAAGGTTCAAAATTTTTTGTTCCCATCAATCCTGTGTAGTAGTTCAAGAATTCTTGCTCAGTGCCCTCTTTGCTCTCAATCACATTTTGGTTAGAATCCACTAAGGTGAGAATTCTGCTTCTGGATCTTCTTCCTTGTATCAATCTGTGAAAGTAGGCATTATTTCCATCTCCCAGAGTGATATTGTCAGTTTGGGAAAATTGGCGATAACCCCCCATATTATGGTCACTCTTGGCAAAAAACCCCTCTTTTGTCCATTTTTGGCATTAACCCCCCAACCCCCAAAATTAGACCTTATGTTGCCCAGTTTACCCTTGACCCCTTCTATTTGAGTAAACCCCCTAATTTAACGTCAGCAGAAGTTAACTAACAGATGTTAACTCCGTTTCCACTAACAGATGTTAACTAAAAGTAAAAAAACTGAAAACCAAAATTGAAATTTTTTACTTCACCACCAGTCCACGTGTCGCCCATCCAACGTGCGTAAAGTATCCGTTGTGAGGTTATCTTCCTCCTTAAAAGGAAGATATCTCTATCTTCTTCTCCCATTCATCCTCATCCTCCTCCTCCTCCTTCTTCTTCTATCTTTGATTTTGAATTTTGAATTTTGAACTATTCAAAATCATGAAACGTGGTGAAGGATCTAGAAGTGAAAAGGTAAGTTTCCTTCTTCTTCTTCTTCTTCTTTTCTGTCAACAGATCTGAGCTTTCTTCTCCATCTTCCTTCTTCTTCAAATCTGGTTTTATTTCTGCAGTGGGGGTAATGTCTAATACTATGACAAATAGGGGGGTTTAGGCAAATACTAAGATAAATGGGGGTTTATGCAAATAAGAGTTGGTGGAAACAGAGTTAACATCTGTTAGTTAATTTCTGTTGACGTTAAATTGGGGGGTTTACTCAAATAGGAGGGGTCAGGGGTAAACTGGGCAACATAAGGTCTAATTTTGGGGGTTGGGGGGTTAACGCCAAAAATGGACAAAAGAGGGGGTTTTTGCCAAGAGTGACCATAATGTGGGGGGTTATCGCCAATTTTCCCTGTCATCTTTGGCCTTTTGTTGAAGTGATGACTCCTGAATGCTTGCCAATTCTGAGTATTCCGTAATTGCAGTCTTTTCAAGTTCTGCCAAAGTAGAATCAAGGGGACTTCTTTGGATTTCTTCTTGGATTCTGTGTAAGTTCTCCTTTGCTGGCTTAGTTCTTTCACTAAGGGTCTATTTGATAACCGGCAAATGGGCTGGCAAATGGGTTTTACTCGGTTCAAAGGCCTTTTGCCGGTGTTTGATAACCCAAAAATTACCCGGAACCATTTTGCCAATTTTCGCGCACGTGAGCAAATTTACACGGATGAACCGAGAAAACGATCTCCAGGGGGGGGGGGGGGGTTGGATCTTGTTTTTCAGGGTTGATTTTCTCGGTTCTTTTCCCACGTATAAAACATAATTTTTTTCTGTTTTTTTCTCATAACTTAACCCTAGCAACAAAGAACCCTAGCAGAGCGACGAAAATGGTGAACTGAGGGCGCACAACAAAGAACCCTAGTAGCAGATCATTTTCAGGTATTTCTTCTTCTCTTCTATCCCTTCTTATCTTCTTCTCTTCCTTTCTCTTCGATCTTTCCTGTCACTTGTACGATTTTTATTCTTTTTCTTCTTCTTATCTTCATTGATGATAGTCTGTAGAGAAATAGTTGTTAGGGTTTAAAATCTGTTCGAATATTGTTAGGGTTATTTAATTTTATGTGGATTTCGCTTGATTCTTGACCTAGGGTTTTAGATTTGGGGATTTTGCTCATAAATTTTCAATTTTTAGGGTTTAAACTTTTAGATTTGGGGATTTTGCTCATAAATTTTTATTTTTTAGGGTTTAAACTTTTAGATTTGGGGATTTTTCTAATCAATCTTGATAGATTCTCAATTCTTTAGGGTTTATTTTTAGATTTGGGGATTCTGCTGATTTATTTTTTTAGGGTTTGGGGATTTAGGGATTCTGCTAATAACTTCTCGAAAAATATAAATTGGTTTATAAAATTAGGATTTTGCTAATAATATTCCATGTGGTGGTATGAATCTGTATTGCAAATTTATAAAAAAAAATTCTAAAATAAATTGGGGATTTTACTTTACTGAAATAATAATATTGGGGATTTTACTTTATGAAATAAATTGCATATTAGGATTTTGCTAATAATGTACTGTCAATCATGTATAAAATTGGGGATTTTACTTTACTGAAATAATTGATACAGTGGGTATTTATTGTGCAATGATGGTGGTATAAATTGGGTAGTTGATACATGAATTGTTATGTTCTCAAATGTATTGCATATGTACTGTCAATAACATGAATTGCAAATGTATTACATGAATTGTTATGTTTTCAAATGTATAAATTGGGTAATTGATACATGAATTGCAAATGTACTGTCAATCATGTAAAATGAATGTGTGTTTTTTTTTTCTTAAAATGAGAATAGATTCAATATTTTTATTGTGCATGTGTCATGGATGAACAATAATGTGTTTTTTTTTTGGTTTATGTTATCGATTTTGTGCATGTGGTTGCTTTGGTACCTGGGGAAATCGCTTATTACAGAAGTTGATAAACAATCGGGGTAAATGTTTCGTCTTCCTTCTCAATATTCCAGTTGTATGTTAGGATAGTCTTTATATTTTTCTTTATTGTTATTGTTAACAGTTTGTTGTTCGTTGGATAAGAAGTATCTATTGTCTAAGCTTGGTTTTGCTGTTTTTGCTGAAGGTAATTTTTCTTTAGTTGACCTATTTTTATTTTATACAATCAAAGCATATTTGTCTCGTATGTTTACTTAATATCTGCATATATTATCATTTCTCATCTTACACTTTAATATCTGCATATACTAATACAATCATGTAGTACTGGACTATTATCGTGTTTCATGTTATATTGTAATTCAATCATGTACGATCTCCACTGTCATAAAAACTTTTATATTAAGCCTACAAATTGTGTTTGTCTTGTGTTACATTTATAATATACATTGTGTTTGTCTTTAATCCCCTGGATATTTTAAATTGCTACAAGTTTGTAAAATGGTTATTGGATTGTAATTTTTGGTATACATGCATGATTACAGAGCAAAGATGCCTAAAAAGTATGCTTGTTACCTAGTTCGTTATGGACGAAATCCTGGCATTTATACCACCTGGGGATAATGTAGTAGCCTGGTGGATCAATATCCAGGGGCAGTTTGGGAGGGGTGTACTTCCTTCGAACAAGCTCGACGTCTCTGGGCGTATTATAAAAGCTTGGATGAAGAGGTACAGCTTGCTTGTTCCCAAGCATTACCCCATCACAGTACATGTACAATGTCATGTGGGACATCAACTTCGGCTATAACAAGTATCCCCAACCTAGATGATACAATTGTTGTCAATGACAGTTGGTGGTTGGTGAAGAAGTTGGTTGTCCTGTTGTTGATGGTTGAGATTGTTGTGTTGGTCAAGTTGTTGTTTGTTATGTGAAGTTTTTGCAAATGTAATCGAATTTAGGACATGTCGAATGATTATGGTTTTAAATTATGTAATTACATTATGATTTTCTATATAATATATTATCTGGTTTATATGGAATATACAATCTTTCCTTGTATTCAGCGAACTGTAATAGTCTTGGGGTTTTGTAGAATGCCGAACGAGGAAGAACGTAGGATATTGATAGCTGTAGTTGTCATTGTTATTGCATATATGGTTATGGCATACCAATGGTGGTGTACCATGGTACTGAACAATTACAGACCCCCTAGAGCACCTCGTATTAATCGAACTGGTTTGCGGAGACAGATTTTGGAAAGTTTTTACATGCAGAATGATAGGGTCTGTCACCACCAGCTTAGAATGAATCGGTTTGCATTCCATTCATTGTGCCGTAGACTACGTACACTAGGTTTAAGGTCTTCCAGATATCTCAAAGTTGAGGAACAAGTAGCCATCTTCCTTATAACAGTAGGGCATGATGAGCGGAATCGAAGAACGGCACATTCATTTTATCGATCTACAGAAACTGTTAATCCTTTCTTCCATTTGGTTCTCAAGGCGGTCCTTCGCTTATACACAGAGGTTGTGACCAATGCGACGCCAGAGAACTCCCCTCTTGCAGATAATGGAACATACCACAACTGGCACCATTATTTTAAGGTTAAGCAATCTAATTAATGTTTTCGACAAAACAAATAATTGTTTTTTATAATACATTCATTTCAAAAAACAAAAAATCTAAAAAATTGATTTTTCTCTAGGATGCTGTGGGTGCAATTGATGGAACACATTTCAAGGTAAATGTTGCTTTAAGAAATCAGGCTAGGTATCGTAACCGAAAGGGGGAGCTTACACAAAATGTCTTGGTTGCGTGCACTTTTAGTATGAAGTTCACATACGTTCTAACTGGTTGGGAAGGTTCCGCTCACGATGGTCGTTTGTTACGATGTGCTGTTAGCCGACGTGGTCATAGGCTTGAAATACCCCCTGGTAAATGTTTTCTTCCTAATGTATGTCTTCACCTTTGTCCAATATATGTTCTAAGCAGTCCATATTGATCCTAGGGGGTAAATATTATCTTGGAGATGCTGGATTCGGTTTAGTGCCAGGGTTCCTTACCCCTTACCGTAATGCACGATATCACCTGAAAGAGGTTGGCAGAAATGTCGCTCAAAATAGTGTTGAACTTTACAACTTCCGACATTCATCTTTGCGGAATGTTGTAGAAAGGGCTATCGGAGTATTGAAAAAGTGGTTCGCGTACCTTAGAAACTCCCCACACCATAACATCCGCGTTCATTCAAAGATTATATTAGCCTGTGTTGCTTTGCATAATTTCCTGAAAGACGTAGACCCCGATGATGAGTTTGATCCTGATGGTCCTACATCCGATTCAGACAATGAAGACGATGGGGAAGAAGGTGTTGAACAAGCTCAGTGGAACGATGGCCCTGGTTTAAATATGCATTCCTCGACAAGTTGGACCAATTGGAGGGATCAGTTACGTGTGCAGATGTGGAATGCATACCAGGAATTTCACGATGATTCTGATGATGATCTTTAATTTTCCTTCTTTCTTGTTTTATGGTTTTGAAGTACTTTCCATATTCATAGTTATTATGTTGAAGTATTCATACAATTTTCTCAATTCCGACTATTTTATCTATTAAAATGTGTTTAAGTACTCATATTTTTTGTATACGTTACTTGAAATGTTTTTGTGTACAATTGTCTTGGAATTCCGACTATTTTATCTCTTAAAATGACCAGATTTTATGTATTCCTAAATTTTATAAAACATAAAATTCCCAGTCTTAAAAATGTCGACTGCACCAAAGAAGAGAAGTCGAAAAGGCAAAGAACCGGTTGTAGTTACTGCATCTGCTCCAGCTGTTGTAGAAGTTGAACCATATTTCCCACCTAACCTTCCACCACCACCACCATCAAAACACCAAACAAGATGGTCCCCAAAGATGATGGATATTTTGCTTGAAGTTCTTTCAGAAGAGGTTGCTAAGTGTGGTAGGCGTGCAGAGAATGGTTTTAGGAGTGAAACGTACAACAAGGTTGCCTTGGCTGTTAACACAAAGCTTGGTATGAGAATGAACGCTGAAAATGTGCGGTCAAGGATGAAAACACTGAAGAAAGACTACCATATTGCCAAGGCTTTGTTACATCAAAGTGGATTTGGTTTTAAGTGGAATGCAGATTCAAAGTGCATTGATGCAGATCCCGATGCATGGGAAAAATATGTGTTGGTAATGCAGTGGTTTGTTCTTGTTGGTATTATATTTTATTTTTTGGTATTCTTGGATTAATAGACTGGTAATTGTAGGGGCATCCTGAGGCTAAGAGTTACAATGGCAAAATATTGCCATATTTTGATCAAATGGCTTATTTGGTGGGTGATGACGCTGCAAATGGTGACCTGAATTATACTTGCGGTGACCCTCAAACTCCGCCTGAGGAATCACAGATTGGTATAAAACATTTACGCAGCCTTGACCTTTTTTCTTATGTTGATTTTCTTGCATGACATTCACAACTTACCAAATGTAGGCGACGGAGAGGATGTTGAAAATGAGACTTTTGGAAATGGAGATATCAACCTGGAAGGGATGGAAACCCAGTTTGCTTCTAACACACCTAGTAGCTCAACACCGAATCCCGCAAGTGAAATGCCACTACAAAGTTCTCCAAACTGTGGTGATGCTCGCAGAGGTAGTAGCAGTGGGGTACCTGTTTTGCCCAAGCGTAGGAAGCCAAAGTTTAACTTGTCAGACATTCCTGAACCCCCATCCTTCCAAGGGTTGACTGCAGCTGTGGAAAGGATTGCTACAAGTCTGTCGAAACCCAAGATTGGAGATCTATCAAGTACACTTCAATTGATTACTGGTGGGGATAGAGATCTATATTTTAGAGGAATGGACTTTTTGGGAGATAACCCTGGTTTGATGGAAATGTTTATGGGGATTGAGAAGGAATATAAGATGGAATGACTTTTGAGAAAGCTCAGTGCCTATAACAAGTGAATATGGGAATATCGTATGTCAGTTTGTTTGGTGTACGTAGTCTAGACCTAGGAATCAAGTCTAGTTTGATTGTTTACTGAAGAAAAACATGTTTCTGTTATTGTTGATGATGTCGTAGAATTCTTGCGTACTTGAGAATATTTCAAGTTTTTTTTAACGGGCTTATAATGCTTTCATAATGGTATTGATCTTAATTATTTGTGTAAGTTTTTTGGGCAGTATTATGTTGCATATTTTTTGGGGGGGTTTCTATATAACTGTGAATTCGATACAGTTTCACTGCATAATCATGTTGTATGTTATGTTTTATATATGTGGTTGGTATAAATAGTTTTGGTAGTATTGGGGGTTGGTTGGACCTGTTGCAGGGTTGACCATCTTTGGTGTACTATGTATTTATGTACAAACACCCTTGCAGTACCAACTAACCCTTTTTTGTCCTTGTTTTTAGTTAAGTCGTATCTATAATGGGAGAGGAAGGTTGTTTCAAGGTTACATGGTACCATAATATGGACATGGTGTTGCTTGACACCCTCGTCGATTTCAAAGATAAAGAGGGATTTTCTTTTCGTGAACATATGCACGTAGAAGTAGTGTTTCGTGTTTTGGAAGCAACTTCTATGTTGGTCTCGATAGAGGAAGTACGAGATAGAGTGAGATATTATTTCTATACTTACTTGCAAATTTGGGGGTTGTTAAGCATTGGTGGGTTTGAATGGGATGCCCACCTTGAACGGGTGATCGCGACAAAAGAGATTTGGGAGGCAAATGCTCCTAATAGCCGCTTCCGTGGTGAATGGCTCCCGTATATGAACAAGCTTCTTGCTTTGTTCAAGAATTAATGTGGACCCTTATTTTGTGATAAGATTTTTTTGTAATGTCGTTTTGGTTAATTATGAATTATGTTTGTAATGAATTATGACAGATATTTTGTCTAATGAAATCGTATGTTTAATATTTATCATGGTATGGAACAGTTTTGATATGGATATACCTTGGTCATCCTCCCAGTGGTCCATTAGGTGGACCACCGCAATGGATATGAATATGTGTGCTAAGTTGTTAGAGATTACTATAAATGGGGGTCGTATGTCCGATGGAGGATTTAATAAAAGTGCACATGCTGAAGTTGCAGCAAGAATAAAGAAAGACTTACGAATCGATAACAACTGAACATGTTAGGGGCCGTATGAAGACTTTGAAGAAGACCACAAACAAAATAGAAGAGTTATGTTTGAGGCCTGAATTTGAATTTGATCTTCTAGAATGCAAAATCAAAAGCAGTGAGGAAGCGTGGGATGAGTTATTACAACCACCTAATCATATCTATTGGAGTGGTTTGAAGAATAAGAGTTTTCCGTCACACACCATGTGCACCCACATATTCGGTCCAATGCCACCACCTATGTTGTGATGGGTTCCACCATGCTTTGTGTGATCTTTGGAGGGGTTCCACCAATGGATTTGTTCTAAACATTTCCGTACTATTGTTTTATGTTGTCAATTATTATTATTATTTTTGTTTTTTTGAAGAACCTTATGTAATGGATTATTATGTAATATGTTATTGTAATTACACTTTTAAGGATTGCAAAAACTGTCGTTGTTATTCTTTAAACATCTACATACTAATGGATTTGTTCTAAACATTGCAAGGATTTTTTTTTTGTTTAAAGTTATTATCAAAGGATTTATGTTATCATTTTTTTAATTTGTCTCTGTCTGTTATGTAGATGAATCCAATGCACCCTGTTAACCCTACAACCCGAATCAATACTATGTATTGAAAGATTGGAACGTCGGGAAGAATCGAGAACTGTCTTATAGATTGGTAAGAATTTAATTACTTCTACAACAACTATAGCATATATTTTGCATATATTGGGCATGAACATGAACATAAATCACTTTTGTGGGCCCTATTTATGTGGGTTAAATAATGTGGGCCCATGTTAGTGTGCCAGGCATGGACATGGATATTAGACAGTGACAGAACTTTGCATATATTTACCACATTTTACTTTTTCAAATATAGATGATAGTGACAAGATTTTGCATAGTATTCTTGTGAATAGATAATGACAATACACCTTTGGCTTATTATATATTCTTGTCATAGTACAAAATATCGATATCGACTAATGTATCGATCTCTAAAAAATAGATATATCGAGATATATTGGAATCTATCGGTAGATATTTTACATCAAATATATCGACTAATATATTAATTTGTTATACAAAATATATATAAAATCAAATTAAGAAGTATATTATCATAGTATTTACCTAAAAAACATCATATCTACTAAAAATGGAATAAACAAATTATTTCCAAAAAAATAATATTTCCAGAAAATATCGGAAAATATCAATAAATATCGGAATATATCGAAAATATCGGGATATATCGGAAAATATCGGCCTATATTTTACAGAAACTTTAAAGGGTAATTATCGGGAATGTATCGTATCGGTTTTGCTGAAAAACGATATATATCGCGATATTTCGCGAAATATCGCGATATTTTGTACTATGATTCTTGTTACTTAACAGAACATACCTTTTTATATATGTTTGCAACTTTGCATACATTAATTTGTTTGCATACTTTTGGACTTGTTATATTCTGAATAATGTAAGACATACTTGTATATTTGTGCATATATTCTTAATGGGTTGTAAGGTTTATACTTGCAAATTTTATACTTCACTGTACTGGATACTGTTTTTTGGCTTTTATTAAAGTTACTTACTTGCAAATTTGACAGCCTTTGCTTGCGTCGTTGAAAGGAAGTATTCGGAACAACCAAACTGCATTCATTAGTCTACAGCCTGTGGGGACGGTGTATGATGGTCTGCACATTATGGATGATGGATGGGGGCATTTTTCTTTTGGGGCTGCAGGTTGGAAGACTGTCGTGCATGCACTACAACTAGATATTGGGGACAGTATCTTGTTGGAAATTAATAGTGTGACTAGGGCAAATGGGGTTGAATTCCTCATGCAGATTCGTAGAATGGATGGCCAAGTGCATGCATGGCAACCTCCACCAGTCCCAGCTCCTATTCCAACGCCCATTCCAGCTCCTGAACAAACCCCCCCTCCTGAACCAAGTGACAGCCAGGATGAATCAAGTGACAGCCCCCATTCTTCGGATTCTTCTGACAGCCAGGATGAATCAAGTGACAGTAGTGGTGATGATGATGATGTAGTAGAGGTTGACACTAATGGTAATGAGATCGTAGATGATGGCTCAAGCGACACTGATTACGACAGTGATTATGACCCTGAAGAAATAGTAGAGGGTACCCAAGATGCTCCGATCGTTCTTGACTAGGATTGACTTTTAGGTGGTAGTGTTTTGTTTTAGGGGATGTACAACTATTGGTCAGGCGATTTTGATAACTTTGTATAGCCGTAGCGGTTTATTGTTATGTTCAGTGAAACCTATGAATGGATTAGGAAATCTATGCTGGTATATTTGGTTGGTTTATTTTTATGAAATCGTTTATTTGAACTTTTTATAATTGAACCTTGTTCACTTTTGTATTTCACACTTGTATTGTAACATACTTTTTGAAGGAAAGTAGCAAATTATTTTTAAAGTGATGAGGTCCATCGTTGTGAAGAAAAATATAGATACAAGTATATATAATTTTTTTAAAGAAACTGCTTATTAAAATTGGGCCTTTCAGTTGGTCTCATATTGGGCTGTAATATAGTGTTGATGGCATATGTCCATTGGGTTTATTGCTTACATGATATTCAAAATTCCAAAGTCCATAAAAAATCATTAGTTAAAGCCCACAACCCATCACTTTAAGTCAATTTGCCAGAACAAAAAGAGTTGTCAAACATCGGCAAAAGCGGCAAAACCACTTTCTGAACATTTGCCAAACACGTTAACAAACACCGGCAAATAGTTTTTTCAAAAATTTTCTCGGAACGAAGATTTGCCTAATACGTAGTTTTGCCGCTTTGCCTATTTTCTCGGGACCTAGTGGAAAGTTATCAAACAGACCCTAAGGTTTCCAAAATGATCCCTACTCCATGTTTTCAGCCTTTCTTTAAGGATCCTGAGCTTAGTTGTAAGTCTTTGCATTGGATTCGCTAGTATTCTTGTGTTCCACACTTCCTGTACAAGAGGCATAAAGGAAGGATGGTCAGGCCGATGATTAAAAAATTTGAAATTATGGCCCTGCTTGTTTGGGCTGCAAAAAAGGGAAATCTTTACCCATCTATAGTTAGAGTGGTCCCTCCCAAATTTACTCTTTGATTTGAATGGACCCCCACCTATTTTAGCTTAAACCCTATTGGTCCCCCACTTAAACCTTGCATAAACATGAGATAATCATAAATGGTCCCCTACTAGTTTATTAGAGAAAGGTGTAAAAAATTTGCACTTTTGAAATAACACCAAACTTTTGCATAAATTTTGTGCATAAAACTAATTATCAAGAGTTTCAAGCATATTAAATTAGGCTAAATTTCATGCAAATTTTTGCGGGGTAACCAAGCAGGGCCTATACTGACCTTTTTCCTTGTGTTAATTCCAATGTAGAATGAGAGGGCAGTGATCTGAAATGCCTTGGTGGATGTAGTGCACATAGGAGTCTCTGTAGGTCAGCTGGCCATATAGGATTCACAAGGCATCTATCGATTCTGCAGTGTATACTGTTGGAAATGTTTTCAAGTGGTCAAAACATTTGTATATGAATGAGAAATTTAAGTCCTAAGTTAACCACTGGCCATGGCTAACTTGTGTTATAGTAGATGAATGGGTATGTATTCATATACATTGTATTTGGCCCAACCCATCCCAATGGGTGTGTCTTTCCCCAATAGACACATACTTTGTAGACACTCATTCCCAATGGGTGTGTCTGTCCCAACAGATGTGTACATTGTATTGGGTCAGGTGTCTATTCAAATATACATTGAATAGACATGTGCCTTTTCAAAAAGGTGTCTTCCTACTATATAAGTGTATCTTGTGTTTGTCTTCAAATCACTATTTTTAAAAATTCAAATTGATTTTCCTTCTTCTAGTGTTTGTGTTTTGCCATGAGAGAGTATAACAAATAATTGGTTCGCCGTCTTCTATGCGTTTGAAGTGCTGCTACGCTAAGAAGGATAGATCGTTGTATCCTGGGAGACAGTCCGCCATTGATAAACCGTTCAGCACATGTACGGGGCGAATAATGTCTTAAGGAGAGAGATTTTATCTCGACTCGATCTAAATCTTGTCCTTCATCATATCCATCTATTCTAGTTTGCATCATCTGTTCTTTTTTTATTTATTTTAGAACAGTAATATATCGGTGTATATTTTCCTACAATCTTAAGACATTATTTTTTTTTGTATGGTTTATACTGTTCTAACACTTGTGATGCAGAATATCGGTTTTTCGATTAAATTCGAAAATTTTATAATTTTTTTTCTTTATACGATACTTACTCTGTTGCAAGAGTTTGGCCTGCTTAAGCATCTTCCATGTGACGTACTGTAGGTCTGTAGTTAGTCCATGTTAACGTTATACATATTATTGAGAAGTCATCTTTAATTTGTTGCATGATGTATGCTTTCAAATCAATGTTGGCATAATAAATTGTCTAGTTGATAAGCATATTTATCTTGAAACGTGGTGGTGTGTACTGTATTCTGCCATAATCTGAGAATCTTTGTGGATTAGTTTGTTTAATAAACAATGATTAATTTTAAAGAAGAGAAGATTGAGTTTCTAATAAACCTGTACACATGAAGCCATATAGGCTTATTTGCTATGGTAATAAGTACTGGTTTAGAAAGAAACCATAATGCTTATTAATCAGTTTAAGGGAAAAAGTCTGATCTCTTGAGAATTGCCTTAAGCATACTTTCATACATATTTTTTTCCCCATGGAATGTTTTTGTTCAAAATGGTAAACAATTTTACTGCCAAGAGATGTGATGGTTCATATGACGGAACCAACCATTTACATTCATCTACGATGGGCTAATATCGTCGGCCCTTGGATTTCTTGTGGGTTGGAAATGTTTTAAATGCATTAAGGCACTGTTTGGCTTGAATAGTTTATATGGGTGATTTTATTTTATTTTAATTTTTTGGCCCATGTATGCTTTAGAAAATAACCAGTCTCCAAAAGAGTTTATTTGCTAACCGTATTAACAATGGAATCTGTGGAATTTGTGCATAATTTTTGTTGCTCATTTTAGAACATCCATACTGCAGTACATATGAATCAGAGTATATGGTTCTTTCACATATGTCATACAGTGTAATGAATGAAATGTAATACTCTTGTTTATGTATAAACAATAGATGCAATTTTTTTTCTAAATTGATCAATTACGTGATAGTTGATACAATTTGTAATTGAATTTAAGAAATTTGATTTATTGGTCGATTTAATATTTGTATTTGACAAATTTTATCGATTAACATTGAATCATGACGAAGGGTCATCTTTAGATGCACCCAGACAAAGAAGAAGTAGCAGAAATTCAGTATTGCGCAGTCTGAAACTCGTAGTCGGATGAAAGTCTTTCTGTTCTCCGATCGAATTGAAAATTTTCCAGAAGTTGCATAACGTCTTATGCAATAACGTGTTCAAATTTCATGATCATCCAATGGTTGGATTGTCAGAAACAATTAAAACGGCGTTACTGTTCATTAGTGACAGATTTTCGAATTTTGAGTTGATCAAAATTTTGGTTACTCAAGTTTTCGAAAATGGGATTATTCTACTGATGTGTCCAGTAGATTAATCAGTTTGTTCGACATCTCAATGACTTAATTACTACAATTATTTGTAGATTTTGATTTGATTTGAATGATGTCAATGGGTCATCTTTGGATGCATCTAGACATAGAAATCGCGTTGATGGTTGATGTAATCAAACCAAAGCACCAACTAAGTTGGAAGATGAATCAGTTGTCTAATTTGACGTGATTCTCATATGAATAAATGAATTGAAGTTCAAAGAAACATATGTCAAAATGTTTCATTGGCTATAAATAATATTGCACATAGTTGTACAAATGGTATCAACGCGCATGAAAGACAAAACCTCATGGTGGTGGTCTTATGTACAACGTTACATGTAATTGTTACTTGTAAAATCTTTGAGAAAATTAATTTTTCTTAAAATGAAATACACATTAAATTGCTTGTGTAAACATCTTTGGTGTCCAAAGGTGCAATTGATTCAAAGTGTGCAAACTTTTATTTGGCATATGGTGAATTGCCTATATGGTTTCATATAGTTTTATAATTACTCCATATTATTATTTGGTGATGACATTTTCAAGTATATTTGAAAAATGTAGGGGATCTCATGAGTCATGTCATACTTAATGTATGTACATTTTCTTTGATAAATGTTCATTCATAGAGACGTCTTAGTGGAAATGGATGGATATTTATTATTCGTGCATTTACAAAGAGTAATGGGCATTATATTACATCTGGGTGTAATTTTAAGGCCCTAATCTTATCTGTGTGTGAGATCCACATTCATATGCATTTGGTTGTATAAATTCCAAATGAACGGAATTTGCAAATATATGATTTGCAAAGTTCTTTGTATTCATGCAATATGTCTCAAATGTGGGGGTATTTCGCCCAGTTGCATTTGTAGACTTGAAATTTGTCTAAATAGACAAAATTATTTTTTGAATATTGACATAAAACTTGTAGATGTGTAACCAGACTGTGGGAGTCACATCTAGTATTTATGTATGCATAAATTAACTATTTGAGTAACAATGAATTAATGAATATTTGTACTCAAAGTTCTGGTTTTATGCGATTACAATTTTGTGTACTTGTCTAACAAGCTTTAGCGTAAGTATACAAATTATGTTCTTGTAGAAGCACTATCTAAGTAATATAAAGAAAAAGTTCTTGTTTACTTAGAAATGTGGGGGTGACTGAAAGTCTCGAAATGGTTAACAATTGTAACCATTCAATGTGGCTATGCTAATCACAAACGTACATTTGAATAAATGGGATTCAAAATGTTGTAGGGCTAAGGATTAAAGAAGATGATCATATTTCTGAACAGACTAACGATTTCTTTATAGAATCGTGTTTCTGTAAAGACTAATGATTTCCACTTCTACAAATCTTAAAGCCGTTATAAGGGAGTATGGACGAAGAACTATTTTCTAAATTCTTTGGCCTAAGTCCTAACAAGCAGTCTAAATTAATTTCTCAAGTGAAATTATTTAAATAATTGTGATAACATATGCTATAGAAAAACTTAAAAGTGAAAGTGGTTTTATCACAAACACTAGGGTTAGTTGATTTCCCACCTGAAGCTAAAGCTTTAGTTAGCAAAAGGTTCTTCAAATGAAGATGGAATCTAATGGTTCACAACAAGGCTAGATTTGTAGTCGAAGGTCACAAGCAAAATAGAGGCTTGGATTTTTTGACATATATTCTCCATTCACGAGAATAACCTCTTTCAGAATGCTAATTGCAGTCATTATTCTACACAACCTAGCTTGGAAATACATCAAATAGATGTACAAATGCCTTATGAAAGGAAGAAACCTCTATGGCTCAACCATAAAGGCTTTATTGTTCCTGGACAGAAAAGGAAGGTTTGTAGATATGTACAAACATCACATGGTTTTAAAACAAACTCTGAAGCAATAGCATGAAAAGTTTGATAATGATATGTCGTTATCATTTTTGCTTTAAATCAATGAGAGTGACAAATGTGCTTACATTACAATCACAAATTTAGATATGCTATCATGTGTCTCTATGTAGATGACATGTTTATAACTAAGTTTGATATGAAAGACTTGGAAGTTCCTCATGTAATACTAGGAATTAAATTCTTAGAACATCATATGGAATTACGGTGTCTCAATTACATTGAGAATGTTCTTGACAAGTTCAAGACATGTTCTACTGGAATTGATAAAATATCAGATGATACCAATCTTCATTTAGCTAAGATGGATGAAGATAGCATATCACAGTTAAATATGTTTGTGTAATTCGCAACTAGATGTATATCACAAATTGCAAGAGACAAGATACATGATACATGTTGCGAGTGTCCTAAGTTGTTACATGAGCATTCCAGAAATACGTTACTAAAAAGTAATAACTAAGGTATTAAATTATCTGAATTATACCTTCAGTTATGGCTTGCACTACAAATATATTCATCTGTACATGAATGATACAGTGATGTATTTTGGATATTGATTACCAAAACCTCAAAAGCCATGAGTGGTTATGGTTTTATCTTTGGTAGTGCAACGTTATCTTGAAAATCCTCTAAGCAAAAGTGTATTGTTTATGTATGGAATCTGAATTTATGGTTTTAGATAAAACACATAAATAAGCACAATGGCTTCAAAAACATCTTAGAGGATATTTTCATGGGAAAACAACTAGTGCCAGTTATTTGCATACATTGCAATACATAATTTCATATGTGTTGGGCACCAAGTTGTATGGATAACGGTATGTCTCCATAAATTATAAGAAGATACAAAACCGTTAAACAACTACTCTCTAATGGAAAATCTCTATAGAGTATATTATTTCGATTGACAACCTAACGGATCCAACTATTAAAGGTTAGTCACGAGAGTAAGTTGAATCATCGAGAGGAATGGGTTTACAACCTATGACGAAAGAGTGGGCTTGATGGCAACCCAACCTAGCTGACTGGAGATCCCAAGATCTAGGTTCAAAGGGACAACCGAATCTTGCTTTACTCGACGAAAGCACTGAGAGATTACATATCTCTTACCCTTTCCTAGGATGATGAGAACAGTGCTGCCCGTATTGATGGAATAGGATAAGTTATACTTTTAATGATTCCCATAGCTTGGTAACACAGGTGGGGTATGACAGGATACTCTTCATGGGCAATCACCTTATGAGTGAGAAAAAGGGGCCGTTTTCTGTGAGAATGTTGAAGGTTGCATTTCTCTAAGAGCACTCATGAATACCAAGAAGTTCAAGGCCAAAATGAACACAACCATAGAATCAAGTTTTTTGAGGAAGGGAAACTGTGTGTTAGCCATTGTCTTGGTTTACACAAACGGCTGAGCGGTTCAAGACATCATGTTCACCGATTAGCTAGTAAATCCGATGGTTATTCACTAGGGTAGGTTCAAGGCTGAAAAATTGCTACCTATACCGAAGCAGCTACTTTCCGTTTGTACTCTCTCAAGTCTCGTCTGTTTTTTCTCGATTGTTTATGAGTCGGTAATTTCCATTCATGTGGGGGATTGTTGGAAATGTTTTCAAGTGGTCAAAACATTTGTATATGAATGAGAAATTTAAGTCCTAAGTTAACCACTGGCCATGGCTAACTTGTGTTATAGTAGATGAATGGGTATGTATTCATATACATTGTATTTGGCCCAACCCATCCCAATGGGTGTGTCTTTCCCCAATAGACACATACTTTGTAGACACTCATTCCCAATGGGTGTGTCTGTCCCAACAGATGTGTACATTGTATTGGGTCAGGTGTCTATTCAAATATACATTGAATAGACATGTGCCTTTTCAAAAAGGTGTCTTCCTACTATATAAGTGTATCTTGTGTTTGTCTTCAAATCACTATTTTTAAAAATTCAAATTGATTTTCCTTCTTCTAGTGTTTGTGTTTTGCCATGAGAGAGTATAACAAATAATTGGTTCGCCGTCTTCTATGCGTTTGAAGTGCTGCTACGCTAAGAAGGATAGATCGTTGTATCCTGGGAGACAGTCCGCCATTGATAAACCGTTCAGCACATGTACGGGGCGAATAATGTCTTAAGGAGAGAGATTTTATCTCGACTCGATCTAAATCTTGTCCTTCATCCATCTATTCTGGTTTGCATCATCTGTTCTTTTTTTATTTATTTTAGAACAGTAATATATCGGTGTATATTTTCCTACATATACGCCCTTCACCAACAGATCTGTTTGTCCATGAGTGGAAGTCATCAATAGCTCTCATTTCTTCCAGTTCAGTTCCAGCCAGAAATTCATTGAAGTCTATTACATCTCTTGGATGTAATTTGGTGCCTCCTACTTTGTCAGTTGACTCCTTGCATGTATTGCAGTTTGTGCTAATTATGGTGTTAAGGTCTTCCCATAGTTTGTCTCGATGCTTTACAGTATAGATTAAGAACTTCAGTAATCCCTATTTGCCCTTCTACCCCACACTTCCCAAAACAACCATGTCGTCAACGTACATTATATGAGATACTGCAGAACAATGTCTACCTAATTGCACTCCATGAATTTTGTTGAGATTTTGAGCCTAGACCAATTTTAACGACAAAATTTCAGCACATAGAATGAACAAGTAGGGAGACCCAAGGTCCCAAACCCCCTTTGGGTAAATGAAGTTTCCATAAGCAGAGAAACCCAGACATTTTTTTATTTTTTTTTCAAAGTTATGATACACATCTCGGCAAAGATGTGTGGGTGTAATTGTGCAACGGGGTCATTACAAGATCTCTAGGTATATCAAGATCTTTAAGGAGAAATGTTGAATTGTGATTCATTGAGTCTTATCTGTTAGTCTGTATGTTGACTGTGGAGCACACTTGACTTGGATCATCTATATATCTATATAATAACTAGATCCATACGGTCCCACATTGATTCTAGGTGGCATCTTAAATGAAATGATCTCCAGGCTCTCACAAATTTTCTCATTTTTTTTTTTAAATAATTAGTTACTTTAATAGTTTTACAATTAATTTTGGTTTTTCTCTACATTTTTTCTCTGTTTTCTATTAATCCAAAAATCTCTACACTTTTTATCCACTTTTCCACTCAAATCAAAATCAAAACACAAAAAATAGCCAAAACATAAATTAATCAAACATAAGTAATACGGGCTGTGAAGCTTTTTTTCATACCCCGGTGCGTAGTGTGGGTTCCCCAGTTTGTTGACAATTAGAATTGTTATCATTATCATTGTAACTAACCTTAGTGTAGACATTTGGTTCATTACAGAAAATGTTAGTCATTTTGTTAAGTTTGTTTTTATCAATATCATTTATTATAATTGAATTGATTATTCTTATTAAATTCTTACTCCCTCCGTACCTTGTAAAAAATCCGGGTTTGTCTAATAACTATATTTTCAGATTTATCCTTATTAAATATTAATTGTAATGATAAATTCACTCATTTAATATATATGTAATACAGGTAAAAGGGCAAGGATATTATAAGAAAAATAACAAATTATCTTAATTAATATGTGTTCAAATACGAAAAGTGACATGTTTTGGGACAATAACAAAAAAAAAAAAAAAGAATAATGTACTTATAATTTAGGACGGAGGTAAGAGGGAGTATTAGATTGTTGCAAAGGGTCGGCATATCTTTTAGCCTGGAAGCTGATTATTGAGCCTGACTATATGTCGTCTTACAGTAGGGGTAGCTCTCTCCCCATTCCCATTGAACGCTACATTATTGAGCCGTGAAGACAAGAGTCTACCCATTGAACACAAATTCTTGAGTGTGAATACAACCATCTATGGTCTAGAATACAAGTCTTGGCTATATATATTGTTGATTATGTTAGTAATGCATGGATGCTCAAACAAATTATGGTCTTAGTTTCTAGAGTTGTTAACTTAATGTAGGAGGGCATTTGGTCTAGTGGTATGATTCTTGCTTTGGGTGCAAGAGGTCCCGAGTTCGATTCTCGGAATGCCCCTTTTTTTTAAATTTCTTCCTTCACATTTAGATCTACTGACGTTTGCCAGATGATGGGGTTGGTGTTCTAGGACAAAATTAGCAATCCACCACCTCTGCGGCAATATTAACATGTCCAACGTTTTCATCTTCATCCGACTTAAAAAGACTGCTACTGTATCTAAATTTTTATGCAGGACAATGAACACTTCAGGTTTTCTACAGTGTTGTTTAGCCGCTGCAGGCTGCAGCAACCAAACTCACTATTTATATTTACTAGCTGTGGACCCCGTGCTACGCATCGGGATTGGAGATTTTGTATGAGAAATTTTTTATAAGTTTTAAATTTATATAATATTAAAGTTATCTGTATTATTTTTTTATTTATTTATATGTACATATAATAAAATATTATGTTTGGTTATATTTGATTAATTTGTATTTTGAATATATTTGTTGTTTTGATTTTAATTTTATTGAAATGTATGTTTGTGTTAATACTTTGTAGGAGAGTAGAGTAAGTGGGTAGAGATTTTTTTGGGTTTAGTGGAAATGGGAAAAAGTGTAGAGAAATACAAAATTTAGTTATAAAACTAATTAGTATAATTTTTTTTTAATTTATTTTATTTGAGAAAATTTGTAAGAGCTTGATGATCATATAGAGTGCCACATAGGAGAGAGAGTGTGGGATCCATTGGGTCTAGCTATTATATAGATATATAGATTAACCCAATTAACACTCGAAAGAGTTGCACCGAGCTACTCGGGTAAATAAAAACCTTTTCGTCAACCAATTTTGACTCCATTCTCAGTTCTAAGTTCCAACACTTGAACCTATGCAACAACAATGGGCAGCAAAAGCAAGGTTACTAGCTGCTGTTGCTTCTTCACTTACCTCCCTTGCCGAAAAATGTACAACTATGAAACAACTCAAGCGAATTCATGCCCAAGCAATCCGAACTGGTCTTCATTTTCACACTCTTATTCTTGCAAAGATGTTGAGGTTCACTGCAGTGTCACCTTCTGGGGATTTATTTTATGCACACCGTTTGTTTTATCAAATGCCAAAACCAAACACTTTTTTCTATAATACCCTTATTAGAGGTTATTCCAAGAGTCATTTTACTTCTAATGCTATTTGTTTATTCAATCAAATGAGGTTGAGTTGTGTTCCTCCTGATGAGTTTACATTTACCTTTTTACTGAAAGCGCATTCGAGGAATAGTGGTTTGTTGATTAATGGGGTGGATGATATTCATGGGCAGGTTTTGAAATTTGGGTTTGGTTCACATTTATTTGTTCAGAATGCATTGATTCATCTTTATGCCACAAAGGGTATTTGTAGTTTAGCTCATAAAGTGTTTGAGGAGATTTTTTATCCTGATGTTGTGTCATGGTCTGGATTGTTGGTTGCTCATGTTAAAGCTGGGGAACTGGATAATGCTCGTCGAGTTTTTGATAGGATGCCGGTGAAGGATGTGGTTTCATGGACTACTATGATTTCAGGGTATTCCCAAGCAAAGCGGTCTTTGGAGGCATTGGAGTTGTTTGGGGAGATGCAAAGTGCGGGTGTTAGACCAGATGAAGTTACTATGGTTAGTGTGATTTCAGCTTGCACCATTTTGGGAAATTTGGAGGCTGGGTTGAGTGTGCATAGCTATATTGATGAGAACGGATTTGGATGGATGATCTCACTCTCCAATGCTCTGATTGACATGTATGCAAAGTGTGGGTGTGTGGATGGAGCAAGACGAGTTTTTGATAAGATGGGCAGGAAGAGCTTGATTACTTGGAATTCAGTGATATCTGCCTGTGCAAATCATGGAAATGTGCAAGATGCGGTTGGATTATTTCACAAAATGTTGACCTCTGGCGTGAACCCTGATGGTGTCACATTTTTAGCTCTGTTGGGAGCATACACACACATTGGATTCGTTGATGAAGGATACAGATTGTTTGAGAGCATGCAGAACGAGTATGGCATTGAGGCAGGTATTGAGCATTATGGATGTGTAGTGGATATGTTAGGTCGAGCGGGACGGTTAGAGGAGGCTTATGGATTGATCCTGACCATGCCGATTCCAAGCAATGATGTGGTATGGGGAGCACTGCTTGCGGCTTGTAGAATTTATGGCAATGTAGATATGGGTGAACGAGTAGTGAAGAAGCTCTTAGAACTGAAACCAGATGAAGGAGGCTACTACATTCTCCTATGCGATATCTATGATGCTGCAGGTCGCCGAGCTGAAGCTATTAAAATGAGGCAGACCATGAAAACTGTGGGTGCAAAAAAAAATCCAGGCTGCAGCTGGGTAGGATCATGAGTCCTACCATTGAGGAATTCATGGTCTTTCTGTCCTGCTTGAGTGCTTTCATTGAGCGAACAATGGGAATAAAGAACTGCGTAATTGAAGCAAATCCACGCAATCAACTTATGATAGAGGAGTGGCTGTTCTGATTATCAAAGAAGCCTACACCATGGCAGATGGTTTTCATGGATGACTACTAGGAGCCCCTGACCAAGTTGTGTGAAACCATCAAAAGAGTACTATAACCAAAGGCAGAAAGTTGCCTCAACAAAGAAGAATATTGTGAATTGCCTGTAATGTGATGTAGCTTAGCCACAGGACTAGTTTGATAACTAAACTTGCTACGTTATATTAAGGATTTGAGCATTTTGTCCTAGTGGTGAGACAAGTATACAAGTTATTTGGATGTATTTGGAGCCAAACAAAGCTTTAGTCATAGGCTCTCTGATCATGGTTGTGGATTGAGTTGACAAGGTTGTAAAAGTAGATATTTTCTGACAGACCAGTTTTGTGGAAGATGTTTGCAGGGGATGTTTTCATTTCTAAAAGATGACAATTATATAACCTACGAGATGATGGTAGTTAAGAAGCAAAGTCACTGCGTCCCAAATTTCCATGAATTTCAAGTGGCAAGGGGATTGACAAGCATGTTCGTTTACATGTAAATTACTGCTGGCGAATCAAATGTGGTCATTGAGGAGTGTATGATATTCTGTAAAGTGACATTTACTTGATGTAGAAGTGAAGCAGGAGACTGGAGGACACTGCATTCCTTATATAAATATATTACCTATTCTTTACTGCATGACATAAAAATAGAAACCTTGGATGAATTTATGACAAAAAGAGCTAGAGAACAATATACTATGACATTCTTCTTCCATGTAGTAGCTCTAAAAGATCCCAGAACTATGCTTTGGTCATTATGGGCTTAATATCTCATATGTGCGACGAGTTATGTTTACATTACTTAACGTAACTTTTGTACATGAGTTGTTTTCTGGATAGGAGATGAATGTTAATCTTTGATGAGGATGATCTTGACTCCATGGATGCCATTTGTGCACAAAATCAGACCATTTCGACACAGCAAGGCCTCTAACCTTCTCGAAGACTGATCCCAAATTTTCGGATTTGAAGGACACTCCAGGTTATTTTATTTTCCACGTATTTGTAATTCTTTATACATAGACATAAGTTATAAAATTAGTTGAATATTAATTAGCTTAATCTTCATTACGAGATCATATTCACGATAATCAGTCTTTAATTCACTATCATATATATTGAGTCATGTACTTTTTCTTGTTTTTGGGTCCTTAAGTTGAGACAGCACTTGATATAATAGACGGAGGAACTAAACGCTTCAATTGTGATAAGTCTTTGATGAATTGAATTCTTGCTTAGAATAATAGTGCCTTATGCGTCTTGGAATTTATTTGTTTTCTAGAAAAGTACAGTTTGACACAATGTTCTAGCGACTTTTAAACATTATGTAAAGTGAGTGATAAAGTGAGTAACAGATTAAGTCATATATCAATGGTAGAAATGTGGAATGATGTTGGTGTTTTCGAACAGTATTATTGAGTACTGATATTTCCCAATAGAAAGATGCTACTAATTCACGCTAACGGCTAACCTCTAGCTTATGAGACCATGCCCCATCTAACATTACTTAGAATTAGGTTTTTCATGATCAATGATTACACTCTTTTACACCATCATGCAAATCAATATCATATGCATAATATAAAGAAACAACAAAATCACCAAACCCAAATTAGAAGACCATATCTGAGTTGAACTGACTCACTCCCCATCGTCAAGAACATAGGAGAGATTCTTACTTAGATTACTGAATAGGAAGAATCCGCCCAACAGGCTACATAGCTTACTGAACAAAACTAGAAGCCCCAAGTGTTGGCTCAATCCAAAAAGGAGTTGGATTTCTTACCGTCTTGTAATTCTGAGGGTAGTGTGGTTCAGTACTCCCATTTTCAACGTTGTAGACTCCCATGTCAATATATCCAAATTCCCCTACAGTGTCTCCAAATCCTTCATCGGTGAAGTAGATACAATTCGGCTTGCATCCAGGAAAGTCTGAAGCCAATATAGACATGGAAGTATTATCTCCTAAAAACAAAGTCTGCCCTCCTAAGGTTGTCATCTCAACCCAGTTAAGTGCAACCTGTTCCAGCTTAAAGACTTTGAACTCAGCAGTGACAGTAAGATGGGGATGAAGATTGTATCCGTTCCTCTGTTTCCATATCCTAGTCACTTGTAACAAGACCCCAGATGATTCCACTAAATACATTCTCCTGCCGACACATTTAAGCTCTAGAGGTGGTACTTGTACAACATTCCAGAGTATCGGATGAGGACAAGTTGCATTGCAAGCCCAAACTGCTCCATCACAATCCAAAACATAGAATTGATGTCTATAGTAAATAACATCTTGAATCTTGTTACACTTACAATCAAGAAATTTCCAAGCCTCGTATCCAGGCTTGTAAACAGCCATTTTGCGATTATCACTACAAACACTAGATAAAGAGAATGCCATAACTACAAAATGAGGGTTTGAAGCTGGGTTTGCCGACAAAACAACCTTGTCGAAATAGAAGTTAGACAAAAGCCATGGGAGTTCAATCTTGTTTGCAACTGACAAGAACGGATTGAACAGATGAAGTGATGGATTCCAAATTACGGGCTTAGACACAAGCCATCCTTCTGTAGAACAACGGCTATACTCGTAATATTCTCTTACTCGTACTGGAATTTTGTGGACTCTTTCACTAGAAAGATCATAGATTTTGGTTTTACCATAATCACTTGAAAGCATGAGAACTGGAAGTTGACGATGCATCAAATGACGATGGGGATTTTGGGTATAAATAGAGTGCCATGAGTGACAAACAGCGCCAAACCGGATGTAATCTTTGATGTGAACTAATTTTTCAGAAATGAAAGCTTGAATATGGTCAGGAAGATCTAACCAATTTAATGGTAATGATCTATCCATTTTTTCACCTATAACTTCACTACTAAACACCTTCAGAAGGAAAGTTGTCTGAAGTCGTTCATTCCAATTATATAAAATTGCTTGTAGCCATTACTGATTTTCATAATTAAAAATATTATGGTGTGATTGTGTGAATAGGTCACTGTCCTTGGCATTTCATCTATTCAGCCGTCTTAACAACGACAAAATAAAAGTGACAAAATGAAGGGCTAACACAACTGGACAGGAATAGATCCGGAGCTCAGAATCCCATGATAAATTTGCCTGTATTCCAGTGTTTACCTACATTCCCTCCTAGAAAGATTGGTATTAACTCTGGTTAACCTCTAGTTTATGAAACCATACATGGGAATACGTTGATGTGCTAGACATAAGCAAATTGATAGAGCAGAGCGCAGCACGATTCAAGCAACAGTCTTCAGGACCGTTGTTCCTAGCCCATGCAACAAGTTCAATTATTGGCTTCCTCATTAGGTGAGTTTCATACATGGTGAACATACTTATAGACATCCCCTGGTATCTTAGATTGAGGAACATACAGTCTGTCTCCTAAAAAATGAAGTTAGTTAGAATCTTAGATTGAGCATGCCCTAGCAGGAGTACAACCTCAGCAAGCAATAGCAGGACCATTAGCTGCAACCTAAAGAGACCCATAAAACAGTCTGAATGGTACGCCCATGTGGTGACAAGTTTTACCTTCGAACTTAACAAGAATCCTAGTATTCCAGATAGCATAAGAAGATAGAAAAAAGACCGCCCATTACATAGTTATCCACTCAACGAGTCAACCGGGATGCATACGACTTCCTTAAGAATCATTCAGCACAATATTTTTAGGTGAAGGAAAATTTAGAGGTCCCAAGGCCTGGCGTATATAGATGGCATTGGCAGTTGGTATTGTGGTAGATGGTCCAGCACCATTGTTTTCAAATTTGTTGGAAATCCAATAGGCTGCACAGGTCTAGAAACATTGTTTTCCAAGTTTTCGAGTCAACATCTTATTATTCCAAGTGAAGAATAGATTGTTACATCCATATTTCCCATATCATGGTGCTATATTTGTTGTCAATTACTCGTATAATTTATAATTATATACTCTCAATCTTCTCTCAATTACATTGTAACTTCAATAGTACAAGCACATAAAGCTTTTGGATCTCGTTTAATTTGTGGTTCTAAGTCCTTCGTTAGTCAGGTTGAGATGGCAAATAGGTAGACGTTAGCTGCTGCATTGTTATATGATCCGACAACAAGTTGTTTAACGTATTGCCTCCACATCTATGTTTGAAATTCATAAGGTTAGAGGCTTAGAGCATGCCCAATGGTGGAGCACTGGAGCTATATATACGCCTAAATTGGTGTGTTGGGGATGGGGAATGCACCCTTTCTACTTAGGAAAAATATGGTATTGATGGGTGATAGCTAGTAATGCATAATTATTTCAAGTATATTTCATATATACCATACTTCTTTTGTGAACTTAAATACACATCCATGAATTGTGATGGGCAATAATAATGAGTTCTACATGGTTTAACTTTAACATGATTTAAATAGAAGTTTTATGACCAACTGCATTTGAAGTTTTATGGTTAAATAGAGCTTGCATTGATAACCACGGATGAACGAAAAAATTTATATGTGTAACCAACTTGTATGTGGTTGTGTACACCCAATCATATGATGCCACGTGTCTATAAAATGGTTGAAAAACTGATCAAGCCCACTAGGGTTAACTAAACCCATACTAGGTTATATTATTATTGCCACATAGCATTTTGTGATTGGGTGCATAGGTGAAAAAATCGTTTAGGGGCGGATATCCGATCTGCCAAAAAACGGAAAATATCGCGGATATCCGACCTCCTGTGTCGGATTTTTGAGGTTTGGCAAATTACCACTTCTGAGTTGATTACCTAGAAATCGGTGTTTCCATTAAAAAAATCAGTTCTTTCTCTGACAACAAACTCAAATATCTGAACTCAACTCAGTATCAACAGCTTAGAAATCTCAGATGGAAAGAAATGAATCAGAAATCTCTTCAACTCACTCACTTGTAGAATAAAAGTTTTGAGTTATAGATCGGTGTTTAAATCCTCAATCAAAGAACGTTATCTAACTTTAAATCGACAAATTAAGCAAGAAAATCTCTTCAACCTCTTCGATTACTTTTATTCTTACTAATTTTCTTCATCAATCACTTCAAAGTTTAAACACAAATCAAATCTTCTCTTTCTTTCATTTCAAACATAAATCAATCTTCAGAAAAACTATAAGACCAGTAAGAAGTATTACATGCTTTGAATGAATCAGTAAACTAGATAGATTTTCAAAACGAGCTGATGAGAGAGAGAAAGAGAGAGTTAAGTGAAGTGGAGAAGAAGATAGAACGGCAGAGAGAGAGATAAATTAAGAAAGAGAAGAGGAAATTGCAGGTTTTTGGAAACAGGAATCTGTTAAATGAAGAGATGAGGTTCGGGTATATCCGAAGCTAAGGTTCGGGTAAATTTATCATAAATTTCGATAAATATCGGTTTTTGCCGAATTATGCCGCGAATATCCGATAAATGCCGACCGGCATGGGGTGTTTTAATATCCGTTTATATGCCGTATGCCGTACCGTGCCGATCTCCAAAAAAACGGAAAATATCGCGAATATCCAGTCGGTAAGAACGATTTTTTCACCTATGATTGGGTGTACACACCCACATACAAGTAAGCTACACATATAAAATTCTCTGCACGTATGAAGGTTTTCATGGAATGCATTTGTTAAATCATATCCGAGCTTGAATCTTCAGGTAGAAGTGAGAGATTTTTTAATTTCTGCTTTTTAAAATGTCTAAATTAAGATATTTCTCATGAGATATATTCCTTTTACAGTATAGAGAAAATTAAGACAGAGAAAATTGAGTTGAAAGAAATTTAATAAGTTAGGTAACCATCGCATCTGTTTACGTGATGTAATGTAGCGTAAGAACTTAAACCGCGCGCACCAAGAAAAAAAATAAAATCGGCGCCTTATTCCTTGCTCTATAAATTATATTTCTGCATGCAACTTGTGTAGTCATATTAATTTCAATTCTTGCAATTGACTTCAGTACATCGAGTACAATGAGCACCCCAGAGAACATGATAGGAATTCCCAAGATACCCAGAAATACCCAGAAGAGAAGAAGGACAAAGCAGCAGTGTCTCATGATGATATTCCGAAGGTACCCACTGCAGTGAGATACCTGAACTTTTTCTTAATTTCTTGAAAACCCATCACCATATTCTCAAAAATTAACTTCTCTCTTTTAATACGCACCCATCACTATATTGAAAACAGCCTCATTTCTCTCAGCCAAGATCCTTATCCTTCTTGTGGTGCACACTACAACACCTACATCAGTTCACGTTCTCGTACTACGTGCTTTTCAAACTTGTGGTTGATTCAAATGTTGTAATATGACACTATGACCAGTCACTGACCTGGTGTCTTGAAATACTTTTAAGTACACCAATGTTGGCAAATCGGGGAGAACGGAGAAGATGATCAAGTTACACCGACAATGAGAATTTTGCAGAGTAATATGAAACTTCAAAGTGCCTGGCTAGACTTGTAAGCAACGCCAACAAGAAGTGGCGAAGGAATATATGCACAGCTAGAAATCTTTTTGATGAAAAACTTGTTTCATGGATCCCCCATGGCGGCCATGGGAGGATATAAAATCGATGGAAATGGTAAGAATCCTGCTCTTTTAAGTAATACTTAACTCACTGCTTAATTTAGGCACTTTTAATGGAGTTCAAAATTTAACCCTAGTGTGTCCCTGCAGAACTAGCTGCTTTTTTTACTTCTCAAAACGTATATTTTATTATATCATTTTGAAACTTCCAATGTGTTCTTGTGTTTGTTTGCTTTCACATTATTTGATTCTTACAACTTGTGAATTAATTATGCTCATAGTAGAATACTATTCTATTATATTAGATTAAATGGAAGATAAGCACATGCGTAATCCCATATCACACTATGATTATAATTAATAGATTATCAACAATTGTAGGAGGTTTTATATGCATAAGGTGGGGAAAAAAAATATATGTCCATTCCCTTTCACTTTTTTCACATCTTCCTCTTTTCTTTCTCTGAACTCTTCTCCTTTTTTTTTCTTTCGTTCACTTCTTCTGCAAATTATTTTTCAGTGGTGAGCTAAAGTCTTTCTCTACTGTCGTGGTTTAAGGTTTTATATTGTATGCATCTTCATATGTATATGGTTGGCAAGTCCTTATTGGTTTACCATGAATTGCAGGTCATGTTAGGATAGCAGCGCAGTTGACTTGAGAGCAGAGAAGGAAAGTGTTGTGATAGGGAAAATAGAGAACCCAGAAAACTTGGGGAACTGTCATCTTCTTCTCCGTGGATCTATTACACCCGCTACTTCTATGTTAAGACGGGTAAACTTAAGATTTGCATCTTTTCTTTCTTAAATCATTCTTAGTGTACTTTTCCTTTTCTGGTTTAAGTTTTCAACTTCAATCATGTGTGTGTGTGTGTTTGTGTAAATTTTTGTCTTGCTTCTAATGCCAGATGCGACCATATTACGTTGAGAATGTTGATTGTATTTCATAATGCTTGCAGGTTGATTTCGATGAGATTTTTCTAGTAATTATAAACATTTAATCTCTTGACATTACATTACAGTTCCTAGATTTTAACCCAACTTCTTGGGTAAATGTTTTCTGCTCAATTTTTTTCTAGATGATGTAGGTATTAAGCATGAAACATGGATTTGACTAATTGGATAAGATCTAAGAATACAACTCTTACAATGGGTAGAGCAAGACTGGAAGTAACAATAATTAGAAAGCTTAAAGATGTTATTGTTTTTAATCTAATTTATAAACATTTCTACTTCGTGAAGTTTAAAATTTGATGGAACTCTGTTTTCTTAGTTCAGAACTCGAAAATTGCAAAGGAAACGGTTTTCTTCCAGGTTAATATACGACTGAGCCATCCAATTTAAACCCAAAGGAGATGGCATCGTCTAGGTTCACATCTGCTGAAGCCGCCTAGGTTCATTTATAAAAGATTGTGCCGTCTAGGTTCATATCAGACTGGCACTGTGGGATCTGAAATAGGAAATACAACAGGTGTAAATAACAACTGCCATAATTTTTAGCACTTCAGGGATATACTTTATATAACTTTAGCTTCAATGCCTAATAGGAACGGGAAACAAAAAAGATGGGGCTTCAAGGTGGTCTTCTTCGTCTGTAAATCTATACAGTATCAAGATATTGTAGTGGTCATGCTGGTTTGATTTTTTTTCAGTATCAATATATTGTAGTGGTCATGTTTTACAATGACCAAATTTGTCTACCTCAGTTCACTTTTTCCTTTTCTTTTTCAGACGTGGTAAAGTGACCATCATCGACGCTCTATCTTTTGTCTTCTAATTGGTTGGGCAACTACATTAAGTCATATTATTGTATCCCCTAAAGATTGTAGATATGAAGAATCTTAATACTCCTGAAGATGCAAGCTCAGATTTAGTTAAGAAGTTGTTAAGAGAACTGGGACCAAAACAATATTCACATGAGAATCTCAAGAGTTTTACATCAGATTTCTCTGAATCTAATTTAGTAGGCTCTGGCGGGTACGGAGATGTTTACAAAGGTCAATTTCCTGGTGGCATAGATATAGCTGTTAAGGTACTGGCAAAAAAGGATGTCGTTGAAGAAACCTTCATGGCTGAAGTCAGTACAATGGCCAAGGCTAACCATCAAAACTTAATTAAACTCTACGGGTATTGCTTTGATCTCAACATAAAGGCACTTGTATATGAATATATGGAGAATGGATCTTTGGATAAAATTTTGTATGAGAACCACCATAGCAATATCAAGTGGGGAAAGCTGTATGATATTGCAATACAAACAGCAAGAGGGCTCATTTATTTGCACCATGATTGCAATGAGCGGATAGTTCATTATGACATAAAGGCAGGAAATGTGCTCCTCGACAAAAATCTTTCTCCTAAGATTACAGATTTTGGGTTGGCGAAGATTATGAAAAATGATGTAAGTCTGGTCCCCTTGACCCGAATCAGAGGGACACATGGTTATAATGCCCCAGAGACATGGATGCCAGCATCACGAGTAAGTTACAAATGCGATGTTTTCAGCTTTGGCATGATGTTGTTTGAAGTTTTAGGGAAGAGAAGAAATGGGGAGGGTGAAAATTGGTTTCCTGGACAAGTTTGGAAGGAATTTAAGAATGGGCGACTCGAACAATTTATAAAAGACTGTTACATTCCAGAAAAGGACAGAGAAAAGGCAAAGATATTATCTATGGTTGCACTGTGGTGTGCTCAATATACACCTACTATAAGACCTTCCATGACTGAAGTAGTGCTAATGCTTGAGAAAAGAATACCAGTTGGGACACCTCCCTATCCATTTCAGTTTGGGCAGTCCTGGACTTTTTCAATCCTACAAGAGGAGATTCCAGAGGTTTATTCAGAATTTGAAGAAAGGTAAACTCTATATATGCAATTTGCATTCCAGCAATTAAGTTGACTTATTTGATGATAAAAACTCCGCCCCATAGTTCTTAGGAGCAAACACTCTCCTAAGCAACTATTTATCCATTGTAAAGACCTAAACAAATCTTGAGGAGTTGAGTAAAATGATGATTCTCAAGATTTGTATAGATGCATAATATTAATGGTGATGGATGTTTAGGAGAACACTTTGCTCCTAAGCACTCAGGAGCAGAGATTTTCTCTTATTTGGCCTTGACCATCCAACTGTTTTGATACAAATTAAGTCAACTAATTTATACTGTGTTTTTAAGTTTTAACGTTTAACACCATCTAAGGACACAAAAAACAACCAAACTCATGATATAAGATTTCAATGCTCAGTCGCTCAGACTTTCTAAATTTAGTATGAGGTATGAACTTAGAACTGTAACAAAAAGTTGTCGTTGGCATGTATATAAGTTTATTACTTTCAGTATTTGGTTTAAGACTGGCCAAATTAACCCTGTGATTCTCAGTGTGCATGGGGGAACTCCTCCACTTTACTCAGATATGACGACCACTCCGGATAATGCGACAGAAATTCTTGAGATGCCCAGAAATAGCAATGACGATTCTGACTCCACGCCTCTCTTAGCAAAGGAGGAAGAGAAGATGGACGAAGAAAAAGAGGAGATTCATGACGAAATGGGTTTGAGTAGTCTGTTTTCTTCCGTAGGAGATGAGTTTGCTTGGGGTTCTACTTCGAGAGAACGACCTTTGCAAAGCACCCGACTTAATGCGGAGGAAGAGAAGACAGACAACACAACAGAGGAGTTTCATGACGAAATGGGTTTGAGTAGTTTATTTAGTGTTGCAGGAGTAAACGACATTGCACCAACAAAGGAGTTTCATGATGAAATGGGTTTGAGAAGTTTATTTAGTATCGCAGGGATTCCAAAGGTCGCCTATAGCAGTGACGCGGCTTCTAGCGCCACACCTGCTGCATGGAAGCGGGAAGTCAAAGAAGACGACATTGCAGCAACAGAGGAGTTTGATGATGAAATGGGTTTGAGAAGTTTATTTAGTATCGCAGGGATTCCAAAGGTCGCCTATAGCAGTGACGCGGCTTCTAGCGCCACACCTGCTGCATGGAAGCGGGAAGTCAAAGAAGACGACATTGCAGCAACAGAGGAGTTTGATGATGAAATGGGTTTGAGAAGTTTATTTAGTATCCCAGGGATTCCAAAGGTCGCCTATAGCAGTGACGCGGCTTCTAGCGCCACACCTGCTGCATGGAAGCGGGAAGTCAAAGAAGACGTTTCAATCAGAAAGGGATTTTCTTTGAGGTCCTCTATAAGAGGACTTGTAAGAAAGGTTTTCTGATGAGCATGTTACATAGCATAAAGAAGGTAAATGCATGGGAGATTAAATTCTATGTTTTTCTGCATATATCATACTTGTCTTTTGACCTTAATTTTTTATTTGGTAAATATCTTCTGAACTTGATTGATTACACATCTCATAGTCATAACCATAGGTGAAAAAATCGTTCTTGCCGACCGGATATTCGCGATATTTTCCGTTTTTTTGGAGATCGGCACGGTACGGCATACGGCATATAAACGGATATTAAAACACCCCATGCCGGTCGGCATTTATCGGATATTCGCGGCATAATTCGGCAAAAACCGATATTTATCGAAATTTATGAAATTTTCTATTATAAAATTAACACATTTATTTTTAATCCCCCCGAACTAGGATTTTCGATGAGATTATCAAAAAAAGGTCCAAAAGGCACTAGACGTTTGGAAACTTTCGCGACGAACTTGATGGCCCTCCAAGAGCAATATATCAGAAAGAAACGAAAAAAAAGCACGCTCATGCCAAAGTGAAGTTCTCTCTCACTTTTGGCAAACCAGTATACTGTTTGTATCCAAGGTTTGTTTTTGTGTAATGAATAATTGGTATCGAATTGGTTTTTCACCTATCGAATTGTTCTTGTATTGTAAACATATAAAAGTTCTATGAATATCCGCCCGATATTTACGATTTTTTCACCTATGAGTAAAACTATCTTGTGTAATAGTTCCGTCTTAGCTTCCTTGTATGATTTGTCGTGTGTTTAATTTGTAATCTATGTTTTTCTTTTAATTATAAGTTTATATATCGAAATCAGAAAAAAAAAACACGGAAAGTACAGAAAACCTCCCAATTTGCCGAATTTTTCGCGAATATTCGCGAATATCCGCGAAAAATTCCGGTTTTTTGAATTTGCCAAACCTCAAAAATCCGACACGGGAGGTCGGATATCCGCGGAATAATCCGATTTTTGGCAGATCGGATATCCGCCCCTAAACGATTTTTTCACCTATGGTCATAACTTTGGATGGGCAACAATAATGTGTATGGTTATAGCATGGTGTGTTGCATGGTTTAATATGATTTGAAATTTTGAATGAAAGGTTTGAAAGCCGGCCAACTGCCTTTGAACTTTTATGGGTTAAAAGCAGAGGTTTGCGTTATCGTTATGCATTGGAAACCAAGGATTTCTTGGGATTTTCGTAGGGTGGAATTTGGCAGATCTCATCTGATGACACGTTTTAAAGTAGATGTGTTGGTTTTAGTTTACAACTTAGTTTGTTAGCCAGTTTTATTAGTCATGTAATTTGGCAGATCTCATCTAATAATTATTAGTCACGTAAGCAGTTCGTTAGCCAGTTTTAGACAGATTGCATAAAGTGAAATTTTTTTCAAAGTACATAGATGGTTTTGGCGTGATTTTCAGTACATTGTGCAAAATGAAAATTTTGGGAAAGGACGTTGTATTTTTTTGATCATTTTACCTAAAAGTTATAGGAGGAAATTGATTTTGAAGTCAGTTGAGAGATGCATGAACAAGAAATAGTGTTGCGGAAGATACGAACTGCAGGACTCAACCAGTTTTGTATAGCTATGAAATGTAGAAGCCAAATGACTTTTTCCTTCTATAATCTATATTTATCAAAAAAAATTGTTTTGCAAATCATCTTTTGAAACCAATAAACTAACTGGCAAAATAATTTTCAATGAAGCGATAAAACAAAGTAGACATGATTTGTGCTTAGAATGATAGTGTGTTCTGTGTATTGGAATGATTTGTGTAGAATTTACAGTTCCATGTTGTATCAAATTTGTAGTAGATATGAAATGAATGAGTGATAAAGAATGAAGCAAACTGAGAGTTGAGTCATACTGCAGTGGTCAATATGTCGAAGTGTTTTCGACCAGTATTACTACGTACTGACATTCCACGCTAGAAGGATGGCTAGTAACTCAGGCTAACCTCTAGCATATGAGACCATCCCCCATCTGGCATTACTTATAATTAGGTTTAGAAAATCAAAATATAACACTCTTTTTGCACCATCATGCACATATCCTTATCATAACGACAAAATCACCAACCCAAAATAGCTCGAAGATCATGTCTGAAAATAACTCACTCCCCAACTTCAAGAACAGGGGAGAGATTCTTACTTTTGACTACGGAAGAGGAAGAATCCCCAAGACAGAAAACTTACTACACAAAACGAGAAGCTTCACTTGGTGAGTGCCGAAGCTAGTGTTGGCTCAATCCAAAATGAAGCTGGATGTTTGATAGTCTTATAATTCTGAGGGCAGTGTGGTTCAGTACTGCCATTTTCCAAGTTGTAGACACCCATGTCGAGATATCCAAATTCCCCTATACTGTCTCCACATCCTTCGTGAGTGAAGTAGATACAGTTCGGCTTGCATCCAAGGAAGTCTGAAGCCAATATAGACAGGGAAGAATTATCACCTAAAAACAAAGTCTGCCCGCCTAAGGTCGTCATCTCAACCCACTTAGAGTTCGGAGCCTTGTCCAGCTTAAAGATTTTGAACTCAGCAGTGACAAAAAGATGGGGGTGCAGATTGTATCCGTCCCTCTGTTTCCAAATCCTTGCAACTTGCAATAACTCCCCGGATGATTCTACCATATACGTTCTCCTGTTGACACAGGTATGGCCAGGAGGTGGTACTGATACAACATTCAGAAGACTCGGATGAGGAGAAGTCGCATCGCAAACCCAAACTGCTCCATCACTGTTCACAACATAGAAGTGATTTTTATAATAAATAACGTCTTCAATCGTGCCGCAATTACAATCAAGATATGTCCAAGTCTCGTTGCCAGACTTGTAAAAAGCTAATTTACAAACACGAAATAAACAGACTGCCATAACTACAAAATGAGGGTTTGAAGCAGGGTTTGCCGATAAAACAACCTTGTCGAAATAGAAGTTAGATAAAAGCCATGGGAGCTCAATCTTGTTCGCAACTGACAAGAACGGATTGAACAGATGAAGTGATGGATTCCAAATTACGGGCTTAGACACAAGCCATCCTTCTGTAGAACAACGGCTATACTCGTAATATTCTCTTATTCGTACTGGAATTTTGTGGACTCTTTCACTAGAAAGATCATAGATTTTGGTTTTACCATAATCACTTGAAAGCATGAGAACTGGAAGTTGACGATGCATCAAATGACGATGGGGATTTTGGGTATAAATAGAGTGCCATGAGTGACAAACAGCGCCAAACCGGATGTAATCTTTGATGTGAACTAATTTTTCAGAAATGAAAGCTTGAATATGGTCAGGAAGATCTAACCAATTTAATGGTAATGATCTATCCATTTTTTCACCTATAACTTCACTACTAAACACCTTCAGAAGGAAAGTTGTCTGAAGTCGTTCATTCCAAGTATATAGAATTGCTAGTAGCCATTACTGCATACTTAAGAATCAGATGATGTGTATAGGTCACTGTCCATGACATTTCATCTATTCAACCTTCTTAACAATGACAAAAGAAAAGCGACAAAACAAAACTGGTGGTTTCTTTCTTGGACTCTCAGTCGAAGGTCATAATCTAATTTAATTTTAATAATCAAATTAAGATTGTAATGTGATTGAAGGGCGCTAACAACTGGACATGAATCGATCCTTATCAAATTCAGAATCCGATGATAAACCAGCCTGTATTCCGTGTTTACTTTACCGACATTCCCTTCTAGAAAGATCTCGCGGTATTAGCCCTGGATGGCTGGAAGGATAACCTCTACTTTATGAGACCAGCTGACCAGGCCATGCATGACAATACATTGATGCCCTAGAGACTTAAGGAAATTGATTATAGCAGAGCTTAGCCCGATGCTAGCGAGCAACAGTCTGCAGGACCATTATATATTCCTAGCCCATTGCATATGCAACAAGTTTATTAACTATAGAAAATGAAGTTAAGCCTAGATGACTAGATCCCATAGCAGGAGTACAACCTCAGCAAAATTAAGAGCAGAGCTTTGCTTAGGTTTCCATTGGAGAAGACATAAAGAGTATGAAACCTAAGCAAAGCTCTGCTCTTATGTACCAAGCCTATCTATGACACCCAAGTCTGGGATATAATTCTAAAACTGAGAGATGGTGGTGAAAGGGGTGAGTCCGGTAATGTCCACGTTTCCGTCAGTAACCAGTACTTAGCAATTGATAGAGCAGTGTGTTGGTTCAGTTTTGTAGGCTGTACGTAGGAAGTCCTTACGAATCATTCAACAAAATATTTTCAGAATTTCGGGAGAAGATCCGGACGAACCTAGTGGCTGTTGGTATTGTGGTAGATGATACCAGCACCATTGTTGTTTCCAAAGTTAGAATGCAATGGGAAGTCTGGGATGTATTCAAAATTGAGGGGTGGTGGTAAAAGGATCATGTTTCCGTTAGGAAGTAAGGGACCAAAACTTAGCAATTTGTAGCGCACACCGTAGATTAAAATTTCGATTTCGAGCGAAATTTCGTTTTTTAAATAACGGCATACCGACACTGGAAATCACAGTGCAAGCCAAGCCGATATTCGCAAGATTTCGTGATACCGAATTTTCAAATACTGGCATATACCGTCAAAATTTCGCAAAATCTGACGAAATTTTAAACTGTGGAGCAGACTGCAGAGGCACACGCTAATAGGAAGAACTACACAACTGCTTACTCGAAAATAATCATTAAGCAATTGGGAGATCTGCTCCACCTGGGGCAAGTCTGATGGTTGAATTTCAGTCAGACAAGCACTGCATAAAGGAGAGGATTTCTTGTAATGTGCAATTTATTTTTTATTTTTTTTCTCTCTCTTAAATCTAATAATGATTTGCAAATGCATATACACATCTACATGAATTTTAATGAGCAGTAGCAATTCCAAGTTCATTTATTTCTTAAATTCAATGTTTATTTGGATATCATACTCATAGTACAAAATATCGCGATATATCGCGATATTTCGCGATATTTATCGGTTTTCAAAGAAAACGATACGATATATTCCCGAAATTTTCGCCTTAAAGTATCTGTAAAATATCGGCCGATATTTTTCGATATATTCCGATATATTCGACATTTTCCGATATTTACTGATATTTTCCCGAAATCTTCTGGAAATATTATTTTTTTTCAAATTTTTTTTTTTGGAAATAATTTGTTTATTCTATTTTTAGTAGATATGATGTTTTTTAGGTAAATACTATGAAAATATACTTCCAAATTTGATTTTAAATATATTTTGTATAACAAATTGATATATTAGTCGATACATTCCATGTAAAATATCCACCGATAGATTCCAATATATCCCGATATATCTATTTTTTGGAGGTCGATACATTAGTCGATAACGATATTTTGTACTATGATCATACTTCTTTTCTGAACTTAATAAAATACACATCCCATGAATTTTGATGGGCAACAATAATGTGCTTGTATGCTAAAAGATGTGTTGCATGGTTTAACACTTTAACATCTATTTCTATTACTACTTAATAAGCGGCCTGCTATTAGCTACAGTGAAAGCTCAAAATAGATCTAATGGGAGATTGCCACGTAAGACTAAAACAGTCAGGTTTCGTTCGACTCCGGAAATTAAATTTTTTTTTTTTTGTTTTTTTTCAGCCGTAACTTTTGACTTTTTAACAAAACAGGTTTTGATTTTTGTTATGGACTTAGAGTCATGTTACTTGAAAGCCCACTGTATAAACCCAACGTATATAAAAGCTTTGGATTTTTATTTACGGTAGCTAAAGCCTATTCCAATATCTAAGGCCCAATAAAAATTAACCAAATAGTATATGCACGATGTGCATGCGTGCATGGCATATAGTGATTTTTAAGGCCGACGGCATTTGAAGTTTTGTAGGGTGAAAGTGAAATACAGAGCTTGCATTCTACATTGGAAACCAAGGACTAGGAAGAATTTCCATAGATTTTGGTTGCTATTATTAAATAGCTCTAAGATATAGGAGAAAATTGATTTTAAGCTCCTTGTTGGAGATGTTAGAATTTAGATAATAACGAAATATATGTGAAGGTACCAAACAAAAATATATTTCAAAGGTCTTGATAGCCTAAAAAGACCCGGTCGAATCTATTATCTATCTATTCTTCAATAAGGCTATCAATTCGATTGAAATTGATAGCCTAATTGAAGAGAATTTTTATTAAGTTTGGATATATGTGTAATTACGCAAAAGTGGACCACCATCACAGATATAATCAAGTCCAATTAAACCAAATCATGGGCATAATTAAGCTCAATAAAAAAAATTAAGAGTATACCCAATCCCAATATAATCAAGTCCAACCCGTACCCAGTTGGACCAAATCATAAGCATAATTAAGCCCAGTAAAAAAATTTAAAAGTATACCCAATCCCTATTCCCAAGTATAATCAAGTCCAGCCCGTACCCCTAAAAAAATACAGTAAAACCTCGATAAATTATAGCCTTGGGACTAGAAAAAATTATTAATTAAACGAGATATTAATTCATCAATTAATTAATAAACTATTAATTTACATAATTAATAGTATATTTTTATGTATATCTTTCTTTTGGGGGGGCTAACATGATGAAATTGGACAATCATTTTATTGTGAAACCCGTTCCACAAAAAGAAGCACTAAAATCCATAATGATATTGGAATAATTTTTTCTTGCAATACAAAATACAACACCAGATCTACTTATCACACTACAAAAATTCAGAGACAGGTTCAAACCAAAATCAATTTTGAGAAAAAACAAGCAACAATTGACTTTTATTATAAAAATATAAAAAAATATATTTGTATAAAAAAAAATATTAATTTATATATTAGTTGTGCCTTCAAGGATTTTTCTAAAATGTATTATCTAATAAATTTAGCGAAATATTAATTTATCAACCTATGGCCAAGTTGGGTTTAGCCAAAAATATTATTTAAAGGAGATAATTATTTTATCGAGTATTATCTTATCGAGGTTTAACTTTATCTCTTCAATTCAGCTGAAATTGATAACCTAATTAAAGAGAAATTCATTCAATTTTGGGTATTTTTGTAACTACACAAAATATATAAAAATGGATCAATATATAATTTCACATCTTAAATACAACCACTTTCATAAGTAATCCTAACTCAAATTCTTTATAGGCAGTAAACCAAATTATCACCACTAGATCTAATGCCAATAATTGACTACCATTGATAAAATGCCCTAACTCGAATTTCTTTCAGTTCAATAATTTTAACTTCAATAAGTTTACCAGTAATCTTTTTTGAATAAGTAGATAAATAATTATCTGGTAGAAGTAGTGATTTACAAGTATCTCCAAGATTTATATTGAAATCACCAGATGATTTACTACGTTTGTACAACTTCTCCATCTTCCTCTTCACTCAAAGTCTATGTCTGCTCATATGCTTATATTTGATCCATGTATATTTGATGTTTACTGAAGATCTCTCGACGACACAAAAATCAAAACTCACCAATATTCTAAGTCAAATGGGCAGGTATGCAAGTTTATTAATAAGATCATTAATAATATTAATATGATATTATTGTGGACACACATCAAACATATTTGTGATGGCCATTTTCAAGTACATTCTCAACTTGACAAAAGGTATATTTTGCAGGAATATGGAGAACCAGTAATCTATTTCCTTTCCTTGCACTTAGTAGATATTGACAAAAAGTAAATGAAAATAGACTCCAATAAAGATGATGATATAATCTTTAATACATTTCGATGGTGGGGATATGAAAGGGGACCCAAATAGCAGTAAGACATACTTACTGCAATTTCATGAAATTTGAGTTTCCCTTAATTTGTGATCTAATGTATGTAAATGTGTTGCAGGTTGCGAATGAGCTTGTGGCTCAATGGTAGCACCCCTCTCACAAAGTGGAGAGGTCGTGGGTTCGAAACACATCAACAGCGGATTGTTGATATAAGTTTCCACACGTAATTTAAAAGGGGTAGGGGTCCCCTCAACCTCGCTTTCCAACCAAAAAAAAAAAAAAAAAATGTGTTTCAGATGGGACTATATCAAAAAAGATCGCAAGATTCACACAGACATGGAGCGTATGATTGCCTTTCGGAAAGGCTTAACTACATGGGCCTAAGGGATCTCTCCATCACATTACAAGTAAGGTAGTGTTTGTTTCATTAAGCATTAAGCATTAAGTGCTTCTTAAGTGGTGGACCAGGTTAAAATTCAGAAATAAGTGTTTTTTAAGTTGTTTGTTTAGAACAAGCATTAAGAACTAATTGGGATATTTCAGCGATTTTGGCCCAGCGAAAATCTCACGCTTAATTTAACTTCTTAATGCTTGTTGTATTATTTAGACAATTCTACCCTTATAAAAATTGTTTTTATCATCCATAACCATTAAGTAATATCACAATCAGATTCATTGGCTTAGTTAATGGCCTTTCCTTTGTCTGATCACTTTGAAATTTTTACCATAAGTTCCTGAAGATTTATGTTATATCATATCTAAAATTTAGAATTTTTAGACTATCGGTTTGTAAGTTACAGATTTTTTTGTGGTTGTTATGTTTTACAAGAAAAATTACGTTACAGTCAGATTCGTTTGCTTAATAAGGAGACTTTCTTTTGTCTGATCACTTTAAAAGTTTTACTATATGTTCCTGACGATTTCTATTGTATCATATCCAAAATTTGGAATTTTTAAACGAGTCGTTTGAAAGTTACAGAGTTTTTTGTGATTGTCATGTTTTAGAAGAAAAATTATAGTCAGATTCGTTTGCTTAGTAAGGGATCTTTCCTTTGTCTGTTCACTTTGAAATATTTTCCATATGTTCATGACGATTTCTGTTGTACCATATCCAAAATTTAGAATTTTTAGACGAGCCGTTTAAAACGTTAAGATTTTTTTTTTAAATATCATGTTTTAGAAGAAAAATTGGCGTGTATAGTTTTGTTGTTAGAACATTTTTCTGTTTGTACGACGTAACAATATAGTGTAGTTACACAAATATTTTGGCTAAGGGTGAAACATTCTCATCTGAAGCACAACACTGAATGGTCAACTTGCGCAACTAGAGTGCAAATCAACTTTAGGTTTTTGGGTTATGTGATAAAGTACTGTGTATTGTCAAAATACTTTTCCAATAATAGGGTAACATGGTCAAAATCACACTTATGCATAAACAAACAAATCAAAAACAGAACTTCTTAAAAATGATAATCAAACAACTTTTCCAGCATTCAGTGTTCAGCATCCAGCATTAAGTATCCAGCATTAAGTATCCAGCATTAAGCATCCAGCATTCAGCATCCAGCATTCAGCATTTTAAACAAATACACCCTAAGTCATCTTTATTATCATAATAGTTTGCTAAATATTTCGAATTTTCAACTGTTACAAACCAATTAAGAGACGTTCGACTGCTAATGGACTACTGTGAAAAGATTGTTTCCCAAAGTGATGAAGCCCCAACAACCGAGTCAAACCAAATTCTAATTGAGACTTTGAGAATTAAGAGTGCTGCAAAATCCTACTCTCCTGAATATCTTCAACTGCTTTGGGTTTAATTTTCATGTATATATAATAATCATTCAATTTCTATACTCAAAGAATTATAATAATTCTAAATGAAATCATACCAGATCATAGACTTTTGAAACGGGCTAAACAAAATATTACAAGTTACCAACCAAAAGCAATATAAAACCCAAAAAAAAAAAAAAAAAACTCTAAAACAATAAGATCTGCACGTGCATTGCATGGGCCTAAGGACTAGTTTCATATTTGTTTATGAAAAGCAAAATGAAAAATCTAAATCCACTCATTCAAATTTATTAGAAGCAGTTGAAGATATTCAGGAGAGTAGGATTTTGCAGCACTCTTAAGTTTGTAATGTTTTACTTTTAAGTTTGTAATGTTGCATGTCCATTCCAGGAACACTGCTGATTATATTGGGTTTTAAAATAGTTGAACAATGAATAAGCATCATATTGTTTCTTCTACGGAACATATCGGAATAATAAATTAGTTATTTTGGTCCACAAACTTTAACCAAATTTTCAATCGAATCCACAAAATTTATCTAGTTAATTTGGTCTGCAAATTTTCATTCTGCTCCAATGTGGTTTCAAGTTAAGTCATGAGTCATATATGCTACTCCAATCAATTAAGACCAAATTGCAAATGGAATGAAAGTTTGCGGATTAAATTGACCAGATAAAACTTGGTGGACTTGATTGAAAATTTGGTGAAAATTTATGGACCAAAATACCTAATTTATCGGAACAAATTTTATGAAAACAGATCTCATATAATCCCCAGTTTAAAAGAGCCTTTTGTCTTGAACAATTCAATACAACTTGCAACTAGGCAAAGTTCATCCCAATTCCCAAAGAGGCTTCCTTAGTTTCTGTTCACCTTGGGGTTAATCACGTAAAATTACCTAGCCAATGCCAATCATTGTTTACGAGTAGGGAAGAAGTTACAATATGATGCTAGAGCTCCCTTGGATAGAATTGGAGTTTGTCCAACATACAAGACCAGAAATTCCATTACTTGTGCTTGGAAAAAACCTGAGTTTTGGTGTGGCATCTGGGTGGGGAGACGACAGTTCACCTATCAAGAGATGCTGGAGCATTGGGGAGCTTTACTTGCAGGCAACTACAACTCTTAGCATTGCTATGATGAGTTGGAAATGGAGCAGTGAATGCTTGTTTCTGTTCAATATTATAGGGGACTCAATCTGACAGTACAATTGTATACTGTTTCAGTTTTGTATATTCTTTGGTTACTCTAATCAATAAATTTTACCTATCAAAAAAAAAAAAAAAAAAAAAAAAAAAAAAAAAACTCAGATGGAGCTGTTAGTGCCACTAGAACAGGTTATGGAGGCATTCTTAGAAATGAGCAAGGTGAGGCTATCCTAGCCTACAATGGAGGATCTAATAGTTGTTCTGTGTTGAGACAAGAACTGGATGCTATTTGGAATGGTTTGAAGGGTGTTGAGCTTACTCATGTTAATAGAGTTGAGGTGGCCACAGATTCTATGAGAGCACAAAGGATATTGACAGGGATTGAAGCTGCTCCATGGTATTGCAGAAACCAGGTTAAAGGTATTCAACTGACCAGCAGCAAGTTCGAGTTCTTCTCTATTAGACATATCTATAGAGAGAGTAACCGGCAGCAGATTATATCGCAGGACTTGGAGGGACCAATTCAGATCGCCTTATTTTTTTTTCAGGTCCTTTTGATGCAACTTTGAATGATATTTTAGAGAGAGATAGAGCAGGAGTGTTATATCTCAGATTATCTTAATGAAAGATGGTGAGGGTCTGCCTTAACCCTAGCTTACCTTCAAAAAAAAAAAAACCTCCCAACAGATAACTATCTCCTCTCTGTATCTTGTTCAAAGGAAAGAGAGAGATCATGAAACAAGTAATCAAACCTTTCCCAAGAATGTAAGACCGGGAGAGGGATGCCAGAGACACTGAGATGTCAGGGCACTTGTTGAAGGGTGGTTGAGGGCTTCTTCAACTGCAGGTGGGTGAGGCATGCCTTTTCAGAGACATAAAGCACCTTCCCATCAACTGTTGGTGGGTGACAGGGTGAGGAAAGACTAGTTGAGGGGGTCTCAAATACCTAAAGACCAGCTTTTGTAAGTGAGTGCAAAATAATCCATAAAGTTCAGGATTAATAAAATGGAAGCACACATTTCCAATCATTATGTTTAAACACATCATGCAAACATCAAACGTAAGAAGAGCACTCAATTGAAACCATCAGACAAGCTCCCTCATTTATTTAATAGCATGTAATAAGAGAGAGCATCAGGCCCATCAGTAGGCCAGCAGTTCATTGATTTACTCTAGTCATCAGAGTTCTTGCGACGATGGTGGTGCCTCTGACGACGACGCTCCTTTTTCTCCTCATCATCGTCATCATCATCATCAGACTTGTTTCCCTGGCAATACCAATTCAACAAATATTGTAAGTTATGGAACTTTGGCCATATAAACTTGAAGTCTTTTACAGATGAAATAAGTTAAGTATATATGATTTTCCAACTCTCTTTTAACTGTTAAAGCCACCATCTAACACATTGTTAACATGTTACAAGCACGGAAGACAATACATTTTTGAAACCTTACGGGGTCAAGGAGATTAATTACTACATTTCATCAATCCTAGCTTCTCCTTTTTTCAAGATGAAAGACCAATGGCACCTGGTAAAGCACCATGACACAATACAGAACAAAAACCGAATTGCAAAAATTTTAGCTGCCAATATCACAAAAACATTTTTAAAATAAGGATCAAACACTCAGTTCACAAAAATCCAATGAAGAGAAGAATACCAGAAACTGAAAGATGCACTAGTGGGGTGAATTTTTACAAAAAAAATGGTCTTGTTTTAGGACTGAGGGATGATCAAAGCTTGTAGTGACTTGGATGAGGTCCTAAGTGTACATTACATTCAAAATTTCATATAGTAGTTTGGCTCACCCACTTACGATCCTTTAACACATTTCTTTAGCTTAATCCACTACGAAGGCTGAATGTGTACAGCTCTTTAGTATTTCAATCGTATAGGAAAGCTAACTAGTTAAGTATATATGATAAGCAACTTCAAATAAGCCTCGGTCTCTCTTTAACAGGTTATTTATTGATTCATTTTTTTTATATAAAACAAGACCTTATTAAGATAACTAAAGCTATGGTTTATATTTTAAACATATAATGAAACAGCACAATACCAGGCCAAGATGGGATTTATGAAAATTTCAAACATTTTGTTGAATAGCACATGCAATACAAGCCAAACATGGAAGAAAAGCCCATGAGTCTCGCATTTTATATAAACTTTGGAATCCATGGGGTTCAAGAAATTAATTATAAACACTTGTCAACCCTACATTCTCAAGACAAACCTTCCTGGTAAAGCATCATCAAGAAACAGAGATGGAAACAAACTTGGTACAGTTTTAGCTACATTACTACCAAACTAATTTATGATAATAAGGATTAAACACGCAGTCCACAAAATTGCAATAGAAAGCACAATAAAGAGGAGGTTGCTAAGTGTTAAGAGTTATAGAATATGTTGGAGAGCATTGGATTACAATCCAAGAATTATATAGATTTAGGATAGAGATTGTAATCCAGTGCTCTCCAACATATGGTATTACTCTAACAGCAAGAACTAAAGATGAATAAAACAATAGGTCCCTTGCTGGGGTTTGCTACAACGATGTTTTGGCCTTGTGATTTTGGATAAGGGGGTGTTTGGCTACACGTAAAAAAGTTACTTTTTTGCTGTGAAAAGTAAAAAAATCAAAAAGTTGGCATGGATGCAATTGCTTTTTTACTTTTTCGTAGCAAAATTTTTGCTGCCAGAAAAAGCTTAAAGTTTCAGCTTTTTACTTTCAAAAAGTAAAATTCACAACAACATAAAAAGTGAAATGTATCGTTATTTTTTCTCCTAATTAGATCATATTTGCTAGTAGTTGTAGAAATCTATCCATAGGATTGAATTTTATCTAGTTCAAACATCTTGAATGCTAACGTTTTATCTTCATTGTTTGTCTTTCTCTTAATTTACTATATTTTCTCTTATTTTGATTTCACCATGATAAAAATACCACCACACTTGTGTATGTATATATATATATTACATCGACTTCAAGCTTATTTTCATCGAGCTCACCAAAGCTCAAGCGTATTTCCAACGACTTGGCCCGCCCGACATGCAGTACAAGTCATAGTCCAACTTGGCCCAACTCGATGACTCGTGAGCTCATGCGGCGTTTATATGGCAATTCCTATTATTGCCAACAATTACAAGATCAATACCAAATATATTCTCTTTATTATATGTCCGTTATTTTTCGTTACAAAATCAATGTGATTTATATCACACGTGTTCAATGTAATTCCCTATGTATGTAAAGGGATCTATTTCATGTAAAATGACACAAGCTCTTCAGCTCCTCTCATCTCTAGTTATCTCATATCAATAATAAAACAATCATCTCTCCCGTGGATGTAGGCACCATTGCCGAACCACATAAAATTCATGTGTCACTTTACATATTTTATGTACAATTTTCATCTTGAATATAATTTATCTTTTTACTTTATCTTCTACAATCTCCATCTCGATCTTACCTATTTTATTTTATGTATTTATAACATTAATTATAATCATGTTGTTAATCATAATATTTGATAATTCTGATTGAGATTATTTTCTTATTTAATTTTAATTTACAATCAAATCTAAATTTTTTTCTTCAATTTTTCTTATTTTTTATGTATTTTCGTCATTATCATTTTTTACTTTTGTTGATGTGTTGCCAAACTAACTTTTTCACTTTTTCAACTTTTTAGTCAGTGTATTACCAAACTAACTTTTTACTTTTTTATTTCTACTATAAATAAAAGTAAATTTACTTTTTGTTGCCAAACACCCCCTAAATGGAAACTACTTTGCACGTTTTTGCAGTTTGGCCACAAGACTTTTTTTCTGTCAATTTGGTCATGAAAGTTACATTTCGTTATCAGTTTCAGTCAGTTTGGTCAACATAGTTGTTAAGCGACTTAACTTGTGACTGAACTGATAACAGAATGTAAGTTTTATGACCAAACTGACAGAAAATAACTTTTATGACAAAACTGCAAAAATGTGTAGAAGTACAATGACCGAAATGAATATTTATCCTACCATAGATAACTACACCAAGAACCTCTATTGGCTCCCATCCTTGCAAAACCATTGTAGCAAACTTTAAAGGCATCAACTTTCATTTCTATTACAAAAGCCAAGTTCTAAATGTTATAAACATGATCAAAACTTTTTATATATAAGAGAAGAGAACATGGTGACAAGACCCCATGGGTATCATATCACACAACGTTTAATATCAAGCAATGCTCATGCACATACTACAAAAACATCTAATTAATCTACTATATATATACAATAATATATTCTGTAAAATGTATATAAAGATAGAAATTCTACTCACATAGCTTTCTCCACCATAGCTTTCTCCACCATAACTCCTCTCTTGATACTTCTTACCCTCATCTTCATCATCACCCCTCTCATAACTGGTCCTCTCATAGCTAGGCTTCCTATACTCCTCTTCCTGAGGCTGCTCATAACTAGGCCTTCCATAACTAACAGGCTTACGATACCCCTCTTCTTCAGTCTGCTCATAACTGGACCTACCATAACTAGCAGGATTCCGATATCCCTCTTCCTCAGGCTGCTCATAACTAGAGCCTCCATAATTAGGCTTAGGATTTCCATACTCTTCCTCCACCCCATAACCAGACCTTCCATAGTTTGGCTTGGGCTTTTCATACCCTTCTTCCTCTCCATAACTTGGTTTAGGCTTACGATAGCCTTCTTCTTCTTCTCCATAACTTGGCTTAGGCTTACGATACCCTTCTTCCTCTCCATAACTTGGAGTTCCATAATTAGGCTTAGGCCTTCCACCATACTCTTCTTCTTCTCCATAACTTGGAGTTCCATAATTAGGCTTAGGCCTTCCACCATACTCTTCTTCTTCTCCATAACTTGGAGTTCCATAATTAGGCTTAGGCCTTCCACCATACTCTTCTTCTTCTCCATAACCAGTTTTTCCATAGCTTGGCTTACTGTACTGCACTTCCTCCTGCTGTTCTTCATAACTGGGCCTTCCATAACTGGGCTTGGGCTTTTGATATTCCTCTACCTCAGGTTCTCCATAACTAGTGGGCCTTCCAGATCCAGATCCACCACCACCACCACCATAACCCGATTCATCACCACCAGTACCACCACCACTATAACCCGTTTTATTCCCTGGTTGATAACCATAATTGGCTTGTGGTTTTGGCCTACCACCACCACCACCATATTCAGTCTCACCATCACCACCACCACCACTTGGTCGACCGTACGATGGATTTGAAGTTGGTTCAGGACGAGAGTAACTACTGTATTCAGTTTGAAGAGCTTCTTCCCCATAAGCAACAGATTCATTACCAGTTGAATAATGAGGTCGTTCATAATCAATACCAGAAGAAGAAGTTGATGAAATTTGATAACAAGTTTCATCACTTGGTTCAAGAGGACGACCATAAGTTAAAGCAAGATCGTATCCTCCACCATATGGAGTTGGATCATAATCATCGAAATCATCAACAGCTTCATCGTTGTTTCTTGAATAATAAGACATTTTTTCAGATTTTGCAGAAAATTTGGAGAGTGAGATTTTTTTTTGGGGAAGATTGAATGTGTAGACTTTTTGTCTTTTTAGATCATTTTGGTTTTAAAATTACACTCAGATCTATTCAGTATTTCGAGACTGCCCTCCAATCCATAATACTAGGCCCAATCTGTAGCAACTTTATGAGGTCCATAATACTAGGCCCAAATGAAAGATTATGATCAACAGACACTTCAACAGTGGTTCATGGAAATTGGAATCATAGTTGGGTTGAAAAATATAGATGAACTTGAACTTGCTTCATTATTATATAAAAAATATTACTATAAAATGTGTTCTTATTTTACTAATCTATTTCAATTTTATCACTTTATGATCAAATGATTCCACTTGGAGATTCAGATACTCCCTCCGTCCCGTTTTTATAGGTTTATTTGCCCAATTTTTTCTGTCCCACTATAAAGTTCATTTCACACACTTCAAAATAGTTAATAAAACAAGTGACAAATTTACCTCTTAAGTTATGAAAATTTTCTTAGATATAGCTAATAGCATTAAATATACACAACAAAAACAAAAAAGGTATTTTTAAAAATAATATTGTAATTAAATACAAGTAAACTATTTTTTACCACTTTCTCAATATACGTGAAAAACACCAATCAACTTATAAAAACGGGACGGAGGGAGTAATAAAAAGCATTATTATTCTTTGCACCTCTTTTAATAAAGGTTGATCAACAAAACAAGATCCCATTGAAGATCATCTATCTAGAAGTAGAATCAACTTAACTCAAAAAACCCTAATAAAAATCTGAATAAAATCTCATCACTCGTGTGTTTGCTGTTCCAGCATTTAAGAGGAATTGGCATTGCTGGGAGCTGAGCAGTGAACAACGCATCACTTGAGGTTTTGGTGGGGACTTTGGTTTGTTTGTGATGTTTTTGTACAATACAAACATGGTAGAGAGAGGAACATATGTTGGGTAGACAAGGAACACAACTCTTCTAGTCTTCTTTACCTCACATTAGTATTTTTAGGACCAATTTTCTACATACAAATATGATAGTGAGAGGAACATATGACAATCTATTATCCATGTCCATTATTTTTTCCCTTATTTTCAATGAAATTTCTTGAGACAAAAAAGTCGTAGGGCAGCTAAAGATTACTCATTAAGCAAATTTTCTGCAAGAAAAATGTAAGCAGAGGTTTAATTTGGCGTAAGCCCAAGTTAGGCGGGTTTAATCCCCATGCCGGAAGGACTAACACAATATTTGCCAGGCTCGGTTTTGTCATTTTTGGATTGGCTCAAGGCACCAGAAAATCATGATATCCAAACTAGCTAGAACCAAAAGTTAACCAGAAAATCATGAAGTGTTCTTGTTTTATTCTACACAAAAGAACCAATATTAAAGTAATTATAACCAGAGTAAACACTTAACTATACCAGAGCATACAAATCAGAGATAAAAAAATAACAGGTTTTGTATTAGGGTTTAGGGATGCTGATATTATTTGAGAGTACAGAGTAGACCCTCTATTGTACTTGGTTGGCCAGGTTGTATTAGTTCTATTCTCATCCTTCTATCAATAGAAACCCTTACTAGGGCCCAAAATAATAAGAGATCCATGTGGTCCATGTGCTCATGTCTTATTTAAGCCAGACATTTTGGTAATGGCTAATACAAAAAGTTATTTAAAAAAAAAACATTTTGGTATTTGTTTTGTCACTCACTAAACAAATATGCCGATTGCATGGAATATTAGGCATGCTTTTATTTCTTTTAAATAAATATATATCAATCAAACACTGTAGCAACTAGCACGATACTGTGAAAATTAGAAGGTATTATTTTCCCAATTGATTATGATGATGTCCATTAAAATTTATTTATAAGATTCAAGTATCAAAGATCATTGAGACACAATCTTCAGTTCTAACTTCTAAACTTCTATCTACCTGATTTATATAAAAGAACTATATATTATTAGGAACATGTTTAATCATTCCACTTTAACTATTTTCAGAAAATTTTAAATGATATGGTTATCTTATATGATCATCATGTTATCTATTTGTTGACAACAAATCTTATAGTATGATGCACTTCTTCGTGCTGTTAATGCCTAAAAATCTGTTAAAAGTATCATTTACTTACCATAAGCATATTGTCCCCACTTGGCCTTAAAATGTTCCCTACATGCTTTAACCATATGCATAGATGTAAATAATTCCAGTTAGCTTCTTGCAATTGTATGATTCAGATGAAAACAGAGTATAGGAATTAGGAATGTGTTTCTTTTTTGTTACCAAAGTCTACAATATATTGGTGTATGTTGTCTTTGTTACTTGCTTTACATGTCATGTGCTTGTGCTGGTGGAAGTGATGAAGTGCCCAACAAAACCAATTAAACATGGACTACTTCTCCAAACAACTTCCTGAAATTTGAACTCTTAGAGTGATTGAACACAGAATATAAATTCAAATCAATCCACCATGATTAAAATGTAAAATGGAAATATACAACTTCATGTAAAACGTACATAAAACACATGAGATAAAAGGTTTATTTTCTTTTTTCCACTTCACATAATTAATATTTAGTACTGACCAAACCCTAAGACCAGGCATGTCACATGGTATGATTCAGTTGGAAGTATCAAAGGGTCTGGATTAAAACCTACCAAAGCATCAAAAGCCCAACAACCACAAGATTTGTTCCAAATCCAACTTTGAAATGCCGGTCTTTATTGCTGTTATTAGCAGCAAAGTCCCTACTTTTGTTACTCAAGTGACCGACCACTTTGCCAAACTTAACCAGTCACTGCTCCCACTCTGTCTCCTCTAGTTCTAATTTTATATAAAAACTTGCTACCACTTTGTTCTTTAAAAAAAAATCTACATTCAACTTAAAGCTATAGCACAAAAGAAGTTAGAGAAAGAACAAAGAAAACTAGGTTCTTAGTTCTACTTCTATCATGGCAAAAGAAGGTCTAGGACTTGAGATAACTGAGTTGAGATTGGGTCTTCCAGGTGGTAGTTGTTCATCAAAGGAAAAGAATGAGAAGAAAAGGGTTTTTTCGAATATTGTTGTTGAAGATGAAAATAGTTCTAACACTATGGACCAGAGGAAAAATCAGAACAAGAATCAAATTGTAGGTTGGCCACCAGTTTGTTCTTATAGAAAGAAGAACAATAATAATGTGAAAATTGAGTCTGATGGTTCAAAATGTTACGTGAAAGTTGGTATGGATGGTACACCTTTTCTGCGTAAAATTGATTTGAACATTCATAAAGGATATGCTGATCTTGTTTTCTCCTTTGGAAAGCTCTTTGGTTGTTTCTCCAGTGGTGAGTATTACAATGTATTTGGTTATTTAGAGATAAATTTCAAATTAAGCTTAGTACTGCAATTACTTCTTGACACTTATTATAGTATATTTGATAATTTGTCATGCAGGTGGAGTATTGAAGGATTCTGAGGGTTTTGAATATACAGCAATTTATGAAGACAAAGATGGAGACTGGATGCTTGTTGGAGATGTACCTTGGGAGTAAGTTCAAATTTCTTTTAATTCACTATTTCACTGCTCCGAGCTACAAAAATGATCTAATTTATGTGTTTTTTAGTCGTAAAATTAATTTTGAGTACGCGGTTGAAATTTATAAGTGTTAGTAGTATATATAGATGATCGAACTCGCGTGAGATTTCAGTATTACACCCTGTACCATTAATATAGGCTTGCCGGAGGCATATTGCGTAAGATGATAAGAATTAAAGCTCACCCACAAAACAATTGTAAGGGAATTAATGATGATATATATGATGCTAATTTCGCGAGATTTTGTATGGATGTTTACAATGCATGGTGGATTGGTGGATAAATCTACACGCTTAGAAGAGTACTTTACTGATCCCAAGTGCTATAGAGCAAAGTTTTTCTCCAACAGTAGATCATGGTTTATATATACACTTGAATGTTTGATTTGTTCTTCACAAAAAATAAGTGTATTTGTTTTTCAAAATAGTTTCTTAATAACTTTTCAAGAAATGTATGTAGAAACAGTAAAGTCATGTCTATAGTGCATTAGTGTACACGGTTTCTTGATTGGGACCACATAGGGCTCAAACCATGAAGGCAGAAACATCTTTGTCAAAAATAATGTCGAATAGTATGATAAAACTGTCCTTGCAATGGAAGACTATTCCTGCCTTCCCGGTTACTTGTCAATCTATTAGCTAGCTTATTATTACAGTACTGCATCAGCATACTTCACTCACTCCCACAATGTCTTCCACACAAAAGGCAAAACACACGTACACTATCATCATACATTGCAGTAGTACACTGCACGCTGCACCATCAAGGCATCAAAGACAATAGGCCCAATAATGTATCATGTGTGGTGTGTTTACACTTTACACACTAGTACACTACCACAATAGGGTAGAAAAGCGGTTGGTCGGGTTCGGATTTTGGTATACCCATACCGGACATTTACGAGCAGTATTTAGGTTGTTATAATTATTACTAATGAGGATAATTTGACTAAATATTATTTTTACAGGATGTTTATTGAATCATGCAAAAGGTTGAGGATTATGAAGCGGTCTGATGCAAAGGCTGGAGTTCAATTGCAATCAAGAATGGCTGAGAAGAAATATCATGGTGGACAAGTCGTTGCAGTGGCGTAAGAGATGTACCAAAGCAAATTAAATGGACTAATTATAAGACTTCTATTCGATTTATTAGCTATATATCTAATGTCCTTGATATTTTCATTATCTAAATTAGAAGACATTTTTTTAATTTCGTTCGTTTTTGTGCTTAATTTATGACCAATACCGTGGCATATATATGTAAGTATATGTTTCGACTCTTTGAAATAAATTGAATCTCATATCACTGTCACAGATTGTACTGACAGAATTTTGATGTTCAAGAACATCATATTTCATATTTATGTTGCAAAAATGGATGAAAAATGAGTTAATTAATATTCATAAGAGCAATCAAATAATGCAAAAAGATATTCCATCAATTTCATTTCGAGTGAAATGATAAACCATTTATCTTCCTCAATCTCTGGCTAGCTCGATCTGTAGCTCATAGCTTTTGAATCTCAAACCAAAGTGGTTAATAAAATTCATACAATTTTTCCTACACAATTATCATTCTCAACATGCGATGTTCAATTCACGTACAAGACATACATGATATATGACACCATATGCAGTTGTCTGGAGCATCTGGAAAGCACGCAATTAATGAGCTGATTTTCATAGGGAAACAAAAGAGCTATATAAAGGTGATTAGGGAGGTGTTTGCATTCTTATGGACCTGGTTAGCAAACAAACCACTACGAGCAGAATGCAGGTTCACAGATTTTCTGCTGGGTTAGTTGGGAGTCTTTTACCCTAGGAGTCACTTAAATTCAGTTGTCTGGGTAATGCTGGGGTTGGTGGCAGAGTTTTGGTTTCTCTGTTTTTTCCCAGTTCGATAACCTGACGATGTTATTACAAGATGTTGATCATCAGGATTGTAAACTGTGCTCCATTTGATTAATATAGTTTCACTATTATCAGAAAAAAAAAAAAAAAAAAAAAAAGGGAAAAAAAACTAATTAAGGAACATATCATCAGATTCACTGCACCTGCTGGGTGCTGGCTTCTGCAACACGCGAATTCATCAAATAATAAAAAGTTAAAACTATATATGTAGGCCTTTATCAGTTTGAAGCTCCAACTACCAAGTTCTTGGTACCTATCATATTTGATTCACTGTAACCATTAATTGGGAAGTGCAATTCCTCTATTTTATCTCTAACTGTAGAGAACAGTACGACTATAAATCATAATCTAACATGTTTATGTACTGAAACAGTCCATATTACATGCACTTAAGTACTTAACTAACAGTTCATGCACAATCGCGCTTTGGATACTGTTATACGACAGTTATATAGTTAAGCTTATAATCTCCAGTTTTACTAGAACCGAAAACTACATTGTCGGGTATAACCGTATAAATTAGTCAAAACTCAAACTACTTAACATTTTAAAATATTTCATTCAAGGCGCAGTAGCTCTAGCTGCTGGCTGCTACTGCATGTTTTGATGCCATTTTCCCTTGTTTCTCATGGATGTACAAGCTTTAAGATCTGATCGGCTAATGACATCTAAAGGATCGATTGGCGCCAATAGAATAGAACATTCAGCATATATATATATATATACACCCTCGGATTCCATTTATTTTAATAATCTTAAGTGATTATCATAATCCTGAACTTTATCTTCATAAAAAAAAGAGATTTTTGGACATACCCCCATTTGAAAGTCGAAATTTGAGATACCCCATTTGAAAAAAAAATTGAGATAACCCCCAATTCAAAAAGTTAAATAAATATTAATTATATCTAAGTGACTGAACCACACATATTTATAGTATCCTGTTAAGCACAGTGTACGTTGTGTTTTAAAACTGTGCATAATCCACAGCTTGTGCCTTGTTGTCTCTGACGAATCAACACTATTAAGAGTAAAAAGGCCCATTTTGAGAACCAAAGTTTGTTCAAACAGAATATGAGTAAGATTTGTTGGACTCATTGAATGAATGGTGGTACTGGTGGGCTCATATGGTTTGTTTGGTGACCTAAATCCAAACCACGTTCTATTCATCTAATTCAATTCTGGCTATACACCAAATATGATCTCATGGAATCATGCATGAATCCACCAACTGTACAATTATATGTCTTTAATCAAGATTTAATACCACTTCTCAACCACTATATACGTATTGGTTGTTGTTATTTGTCACTGTATACTACCTATTATGAACAAACACACCCAAGTAGACCATCAACTTTTCCTTGCCAAATGGCTTCTCTTCTCATGGTAGATTTTTGTCAGAAAATTAATCACTTGGCTGTAAATTAAATAAGCTTTAAGTTGAATGTAGGGTTAAAGAAACACAATGATCAATTAGTATATAATTGTATAAATGAAGGACTTCTTTACAGACATGAACTTTTTATTTACCGAAAGTGGTAATATTTAAAGTAAAATTTCCAACATCTGACTATTCTCTTTTACCCCCCTTTGATTGAAAAGATCGATAACCTGGCCAGTTGCTTATTGAATATTGATCCCTTAACCTTTACATCATGGGTTATGATTTATAAAATCTACTGATTGATGTTTATCAATAATCTTTGAATTATATACTAATGTTAACAAACAATGACTTGTTTCGAAATCTAATCCTTTTAGCTCAAAGTGAATCAGAACCATTTATGAGTATATATGGACATATATGCTAGCTACATGGGCATTGCACTTTGCACCTTTTCTATCAGTTGCATGCATTGTTCAAAATCTCGAATTTCTTGAGATCTCGGATGTCTTTGTCGAGATGAACAAGTTGTTAGAACAAATTTTGACACATATTTATATCTAATTAACATTCCTAAATTCAATTTTACTAGATTTCTTTTTGATTAAAAAATGTTATTAGCAATAACCCCAAATCAACCGATTTTAAGTTGTTTATTAAGTCAATTTTAACAAGATATGTAAGTTGAATTCTACAAATTTTACAATTTCAAGTTCAAACTTACATTTTGAACAAATTAATATTTACAATTAATAACAATTCTAACTTAAAAAAAAATAAAATTCATTAATTTATTTTTAAATAATTATATCTCGAACATCTCGACACTAGAAATATGATCTCACCATTTTTTGTAAGATCTCGAACTTATCGACAAAGTTGGTATGAAAATTATACCATTTGAGATCTCAAATATATCTCATACCGAATACTCTAATTTTCAAGATATCTTGCTCAATGGTTGCATGTATATGGTACCTTTTGGGTCAGCCATTTTACTTATCAGATTGTTATTTAGCATTAGCATAACACTGTTATTAACACTGTTTATGGTTCAAAATTTTGCTTTTTTCTTGTTAAAAAGAAAAAGAAAGATAAAGAAAAAAAAAAAAAAAAGACACCTACATCGTCGACAGACAAACATAATCACATGTTTGTCGATAAGGGGACCTATTGTTTGGGTATTAAAATGAAATAAAAGTCATAGTACTATATGTAGTTGACTTGTTACTATAAGTGTCTAAACATGTAGGTCCCATTTATTTCATTACTCCAACCAACTACTACTAGTTATGTTATGATCTCTTCTTATCTCTTTAATTAACCAACTTGCATAAAACATCATTAGTGCTTAATTATTTCAAAATTTAAAGTAAAAGAACAAAGAAGCCGACCATTGATTTAACCCAAGGTTTAAGTAACACTTAACCACAATATGATCAAAACAAGCTTTCGTCAGCTAACTTGTATAAATCTATACCGTTGTTTCATTCTCTTAACGTGTCATCATCTTAATGGTTGCCGGCTATATATAAATTGCAAAACAAATAACAAACCACCTTCTTCATCGACTCCTCTTTAGTCTTTCCTCAAAAATGGAGAATAACAAGATTATTGAAACAACAACAACAACAACAACGACGACGAAGAACATGTTAACGGAATCTGATAAAAGTGGTTTAAATTTCAAAGAAACTGAGCTTACTTTAGGATTACCTGGAGATTCAAGAAGTGTGAAACGTGAATTCTCTAGAACTGTTAAAGCTGCTGATAACGATGATGATGGATCAGAAAGTGAAGAAGTAACTAGCGCCGGAAAAGCTCCTGTTGCAAAGTAAGATTATAATACTACAGTTTTTTTTTATTGACGAAAATGCCCCTTGTATATATAGACTGTAGTATAAAAATACGTATAGTATATAATAATTATTGGTATATATACAGAGCACAAGTAATTGGATGGCCACCAGTGAGACAATCAAGAAAGCAAATAATGGTTTTGAAGAAAAGATGTACGTATGTTAAGGTAGCTGTTGATGGAGCACCCTATCTACGGAAAGTTGATTTGGAGATGTATGCTAGTTATCAGCAATTGTTGAGTGCTTTGGAGAAGATGTTCACTTGCTTCACTATCCGTATGTTTTTCTTTTTACTGAATTAGCCTTTTTTGAATATTTGTTTTATGATTATTGAGGGGTAATTTGGGATGGTTTGTTTGTTTAGGCAATTATTTGAATGAGAGCAAGCTTATGGACCCTGTGAATGGAACTGAATATGTACCTACTTATGAAGATAAAGATGGGGATTGGATGTTGGTTGGAGATGTTCCTTGGAAGTAAGTTTTTATTTGGTCGCTTTTCCTTATATCATGTTACTTTTAAAGCAATTAGGGGTATGAAGTAAAATGATGACCATATATAGCTCTATAGGAAATTAAAAACATCTCCATTGATATGAATGGCTATAAAAAGCCGAAAATGGGTAAATTCTAGACCAATCTACCAAGGAAATTTGCCTGGCAGGTATAGAAGGTATATAAATCATATGTGACAAGCGTACTTGTTGTAGTCTGGACTTAGTTACAACTAGCCAACTATGCAAGTATCAAATGTTGCCTTGAACTCAACTTTTACTCTTTCCAAAATTAGAAATCATCACTTCCCCACCAAGAAAAATAATGGCTGCGGTGTTTATAGATTTGTATTTATCTAAGGAATTCTACGTAGCTGCATCGGAGGAAGCTCTAACTAGATTGTTACAATATTGCCCTGGAGATGTTATAAGGAATCTTTTGTTCTGGCAAAGATTTTCATGGTATAATTTGATAGTGTTGTATCAAGTGTCTATTTAACGAATATGTGACATACCTAAATTACATATACCAATTCGAGTGTAGTGGTTCGGATGTACCTGAAATATGGATAGACTATGATACCCAAATCAAATAAATGAAATGTCCTTTTTACATAGTGCTTTACAGAACGATTAAAGTCAAACTATATTACTGAGCGCATATTGAAGCATGTCAAACTAAGCATATTGAACATGTTTTACATGAGAGCATCTTGAAGCATGTATATTACTGGCATATTGAAGCATGTCAAACTATAGCTAATTTCACCAAGTTTCAAAATCAAAGGAAGTTCATATATTGGTTTATTTTACGAATTTTGGCATGTTGACCAACTCGTTTGGCTTCCTATAGCAAAACTAACTAGTAACTACTCCTAAATATGGTACTGTGTTTCCCAAAGACCGATCTATAGCACTTATAAGATAGAGAAACTAATGTGCAGATTATATAAAGACTGTTTGGTACCCCTAGAACTTGAACTCGTTGAGTCGATTTTCTAATTTTCAAATTTTTATCTGTAATTACAGAATGTTTGTTGATTCATGCAAGCGTCTTCGACTGATGAAAAGCTCTGAGGCACTTGGTCTAGGTAAAAATTTTGTTCCTTATTTTTTATTTTATTTACTCTGATTCTGACCAAAATTCTGTTCTTAAGTTTTCTCATCTTTTGATGTACATACCTATTGATAATGTTAATTTTAATTGTTGCTGTAGCCCCAAGGACCCCTCCAAAATCCACCAGCACAAGCTAAAACTGGACCGTTTGGAGACTGGACTACTAAAAGTATGTACAGAGATTGTTCCCTTTTTCTTACATGGGAGTTTTGGTTAGAAGCTTAGCGAATAAGAAAGAGCTGTCTGTATTTATCTATTGTTGTAAGCATTTTGGTTTCATATTGACAGACCTAGTTTATTATACTCCAGACTTCTGAATTGAAACGATATATTAGTATTGTGATTACTATGTCTAAACTAGACCTATACTTGAGTAAATATGCATTTTCTTATGTGTGGGTTTTATTTGAATGTTTTTTGTAAGAAAATTGCTACAACTGCTAGGAAGGCCCTTGTAACAAAATATTTGGTGTGTGTGTGTGAGTGGGGGGGTTTGGCTATACAAAATATTTGGTGTGTGGTAGGGTGATGTTGATATTCATTATTCAGCCAATTAACACTTGGCCAAATAACATAATGAAAGATGAGTTTAAGATGCCTTCATTGATATATAGGGTGATTGAGCTCATATAGATGCTCTACATGAATCCAGGACCATCGGTTTTTTTCCCCTCTGTATAGAACATTGAGGAGTCATTTGATTATGGGCGATTCTCAGTTGAGAAACTCTACCAACCTTATCTGAATTAGGTGCAAGACTTAGTTGCATTTCAAACCATATGCTGATCCAAAAAGTCTCCATTCAAAGTCGAAAATGTTGACCGAGGTGGTGATTTTGTAGGGTATCATTATCACTCTGGATTAGTCTTCCTCTAAATGAGTGGAGGAGATAAGGGTACCCCTTTTAGCAACAAAAAGTATGTCACTTCTTGACAAAGCATAAACTCAGTTGTAAATAACTCAATGCCCTCACTGACTTGAATTTTCACCTTCGATTTGACTATTTGAGTTGTGCACGTGTGCATGCCACTTGTTTGTACCTTCCCTCACACTAAGGGTCTGTTTGATAACTGAAGAATAAAATGGGCAGATTTATCGGTAAATTTGGTCAACCGGGTAAAACCAAGGTTTAGGGAATGGTCAACCAGGTAAAAATTTATTTGCCGAATTCACTTGTGTTTGTTAACAACTTGGGTAAATATTAGGTAACAGAATTTGCCGAATTAACCGGTGTTTGATAACTTTTTGCATACTTAGTGAATCACAAATAACTATGGGCCATGGACTCTTTGATTGTGATATGGGCATTATCCATCCATATTGGGCTACAGCCCAAGTACGATAAAGGGCTATTCTTGTAACATATGAAGCATAACTATGGGCCATGGACTTTTTGAATTTGATATGGGTCATTACAAATGTATATTATCCACACCCCAACAAATGTATTAATATTTAATTTTTCGATAATAAAAATATTGAACAAGTGTCTCATTTTTAGTATTTGATAATAAAGATAGTTAATATATTATCCACACTTCAACAATGTCTTATTTTTTTTTTATTATTATTATTTGATTTTATTTGATAAATTTTTTTTATGAAAGTAAAGATATAATTTTATGAAAGTAAATATGTGACCAAGATATAACATTAAAAAGAATTGTCCAATATTTTGTTTAAACGAACAATCCATATTACATTAAAAAGAATTGTTCAATAAACAATTGCAAACTTCCATACATGTTGTTTTATTTTTTTCCAAAACAATCATAGCTTTTATAATATTTATCACATTGTCTACATTTTAAAACAATTTTAGCATGATAAAATTGAAAAATATCCCTTGTAAACATGGGCAGCCATAATACACCTCTTAAACATTCACAATATACCTTAACATGGGCAGTCATAATATGTCATAATATACCTTAACAAATATCAAACGTAATAACTGTTATAACAAGCAACATAAATTTCAGTAGTGACGAAATTATCATAATATATCCATATTAATAAACAACCTGTCATAACCTGTTATAATATATCATATTATCCATACTTGAAAAAAAAATCCACCTAGACTATAGAATCCTAAAAATATCAATACAAACAAACAGTTTCAAGTACAAGTAGTGACCAAATTGTCAAAGTCATGAAACGACTTCCTACCCTCACATCTTCAGTCCGAATCCGAAATAATGATTGGATCGGATGCAGTCCTTGCTACATGTGTCTCAACCGGCTCATAGTCACTGTCGTCGTAGTCGATGAAGTTGCCATTCATATCCATAAAGACGTTCTCATCGGTATTGGCCGATTCCTGAGCTGAGAGACCACCACCGGTAGAGGAGGAGTCCGAATCTGAAGAGTCTGAATTTGAGGAGGCTGGAGGTGCAGGTGGTGCTGAATTCTTCTGATTGGTGGTGCGACGGACTGCTGATGAGGGACCTGCTGCTGCTGCTGAAGACCTAGGTGCTGCTGATGAAGTGCGCTGCTGCCTGCAAGCTTGTTTCCTCCTCACAAGCATGTCGAGGGTAACACCAGAGTGTCTCCTCTTACCGAGATGTTGAATCCTCAGCAACACCTGGTTGCCCACGTCCAAGTGCTCCCCTTGAACTACAACTCTCCACCCTGCAGTCTTGAAAGAAAAGTGACCATACGGGTCCACATTTATCTCCAGATCGTTGTACACCCGCAACCCAACACGAAGCTCGACAGGTTGGTCTTGTCGGAGGCCACTAGTAAGAGTGGCCGGAATCGGCTGCATGTAATTAACAAACATAGTCATTTTCATTGTCAACAACGTGATGCTTTTCTTATAGAGACAATTGTACAAGCCCTCACGAAGAAAAACCGAAGTCTTCTTCCTCACAAAAGTTTTCAAACTCTCTAATGGCTTCTCACAATCTCTCTCTCATAAAAACTTAAGGTTTTTCCATTCTACTTGGCTTTATAACATAGCCTTACAATAGATCACAAATTGGGCTTAAACAGGGCCCATATAGCACAAAAAACTTCCCTTGTCTTCCTTTTTTCACAAAAAAACCCAAAATAGAATGAATTTGTAGAAATACATACTGTATGGTCCATTAAAACAAGAATAGTCCATCAAAAGTAGAATACTGTATGGCCATCACAACAAAAGCTTCAATATGTGGGCCATCATCCTGTATCGCACATTCTCCGGGGTCACAGTCATTCCCAACTTTGTATTCACGGCATTTGCGATGGCAGTGTAGGTGTCAGACTTAAATCCATTGTCCGCCCGCCTACCACACTTACTAACCTCCTCGCAGAGAGTATCAAGTAAGATATCCATCATTGCTGGTCCCCACCTTTGTTGGGTCCTTTGGGATGGTAGTTCGGGTGGGGGTGGAACGGGAGGGGCACTCTATGTTTGGGATGGGGTTTGATGGTTCCTTCTCTTTGTTTTTTTCGTTGAGGCGGTCGACATTCCTTGAATATTAATAACAAATCGTAATACTTGATTACAAACTATGAATTCCAACCATAAATGCATTATTAATAAATTGTGCCATCGGTCCACAAGGAATAGAAAAATAAACAAATATCCATTGTCTACGTACACACAACACATAACAAACAATAGCCAACACATGGTAAGGATACTTCAAAGATCGTCATCTTCGTCTGTTTCGTACTGGAAATTGACGTACACATTCCACATTTGATGACATAGTTGATCCCTCCAATTGGTCCAATTTAGGGATGGCACCATATTCATGGCCGGGGCTACAACATCGATCGGTTCTTCCTCAGTTTCGGCCATGTCTTCCTCCTCATCGTCAGGTAGTGCGTCGGGGTCAAACTCATCATCAGGGTCAACAACTCTCAAGAAATTATGCTAGGCAACACATGCCAAAATAATCTTGGATTGAACCCTAACGTTGTGGTGAGGGGAGTTCCTGAGATATGCAAAGCGCTTTTTCAAGACACCAATAGCCCTTTCGACAACATTCCTCAAAGATGAATGACGAAAGTTGAAAAGCTCATCCTCATTCTGCGCTACTTGTCTTCCTATCTCTCTGATGTGGTATCGGGTATTACGATATGGAGTAAGGAATCCTGGCACTAATGCAAAGCCGGCATCCGCAAGATAGTATTTACCCCCTACAGTTAATGATTGTTGACGTATTAAATCATAGGCTGTGATTTACAGAACATGGGAATGTACATGGTAGGTATACAAACTTACCAGGAGGTAAGGTAAGTCTATGGTCAGGACGACTAACGGCATTCCTCAACAAACGACCATCGTGCGCCGAACCCTCCCATCCCATCAACACGTACGTAAACCTCATGTTAAAGGTACACGCCACCAAGACATTCTGGGTAATCTCTCCTTTTCGGTTACGATATCTTGGTTGGTCTACCAAGGCAACACTTGTCTTGAAATGTGTACCATCGACTGCACCCACAACATCCTACAATCATTCATACATGTTAAGTAAAGGGATGCATTTCAAAGAAGGATTACAAAGTTACTGTGATTGACAAAGATAGGCTCCGAACCTTGAAATAATGGTGCCAATGATGATATGTTCCACAATCTGCGAGCGGAGAATTCTCCGCTGTCACATTGGTCACAACTTCTCTATATAACCGTAAGAGTGCCTCAAGCACTAGATGGAAGAAACGGTTAACGGTTTCGGTTGATCGATAGAATTGATGGGTTGCCCTTCGGTTTCGCTGGTCGTGACCAACTGTTATAAGAAATAGGGCTACTTGTTCCTCAACCGTAAGATATCTCGTATCCTGCAATCCTAGTCTTGTAAGCCTACGACACAAGGAATGGAAGGCGAATCGGTTCATCCTAAGTTGATGATGACAGGACCTGTCGATCTCCATGTAAAAACTCCTAAGAATACCACGTCACATTTCATTTCGATTCGTACGAGGTGCACGACGTAGTCGCATGTGGTTCATATGTAATGCACACCACCACTGCCATGCCATTACCATATGAACCACAACAATAACGACTACGGCAGTAACTATCCTACGTTCTTCTTCACCACTGTCCATTCTACAAAACCCCAACAACGTCAAAACTCCACGATTGTAACACACACTTTAAACACGATTGTATTTTAAGTAAAACAAAACTTTTAAAATTTCAAAACATATATATTAAAATGTGTCATTACAAATTTCATTACAAGGTGACGTTAACATATCCCAAAGTTATGTTACAATTTCTTGAAAATTCTAAATAACAAATAACAATTTCAACAACACCGCGATGATTACAACTAACAAAACTACAATCAGGTTCTTCACCAACCACCAAGTATCATCTAAGGAAATCATGGGCATTGCGTTGGGGATACGGTCAGTCGAAGTAGAAGAAACACAAGAAGAGCTTCTAGAGGCAATGGGGCTGGGTAGTGGTTGGGAGCATGCAAGTTCTACTTCGGAGTCCAAGCTCCTGTAGTAATTCAACAGTAAACGGGCTTGTGCGATTGAAGTACAACCTTCCCAACATGCTCCTTCAAAATTCCTAATCTGAGCATCGGCTTGAGCCCAGTTTGTATAAATACCAGGGTTCCGACCATTTCGAACCAAGTAACATGCAAATTTACCCATTTCTGGAAAATATATTGACAAATCACATATCCTTTTATAAATAAACTAACCCTATTACAAATAACGATACATGCTGTAATATAAACGAATTCAAAGAAACTACCATTTCACAAATAACGATACTTGATGGAATTTAGACGAGTACAGGGTATCAATTTTCATCGTGCATCGTTATTGACCATTCCTAAAATACGTTCATAGCATTTGAAAAAGAACATGGTCACAACATTATATGCATTCTCATTTAAATATACATTCATCACTACGCATTTTAGTATAACATTCATCACTATATAATGTCAAAATCCATTATGAAATGAAGGAGAGGTCAAAATTGGCATACCTTAAGAACAGCTCAAACAAACAAAAGAATGAATTACCTGTAAATGTCACAACAACAAACAGTTATAGAAATTATCCCCACCACATAGTTCAAACCACCGTTGCGCATAACAAGAAACATACCCCCCCCAAAAAAAATAAGTCAGTTCAAAAAAAAAAAAAAAATACAAATTCAAGACACCATGCTATTTAAATGGAGGAAGAAGACTAATTTAAAATTTTAGTGTGCTCTGGGCATACACATAATTTTGACTGTTCACACAGATTCGCCTAGATATATTCTGCAGGTCCCAAAGTTTCTTGAATTTATTCTGCAGGTCCTAAAATTTCTAGCTTAAGCAAAGGAATTAATGTTAGATGCACCATTACCATTATGCACTCTATGTGTAGGAAGTAATAGCTATTCAGATATGAAAGTCTGGTTATAATCGACATATGTTAATTAGCAACATAGATAACAATAATTTTTCCCCGACTGATTGAATTTCTAGGTTTGGGAGATACTAGCATGGTAGAAGTAGAAATGTGAATTAAAAATTATATATAAATTGTGCTGCTGTATTGTACATATATAATATACACAACAAAGAATCAACATACAATTTATCTTGAATAGATCAAACGAACAAAAGAATGAATTACCTGTAAATGTCACAACAACAAACATGATTAATGGATAGTTAAGACCTATGGTTTGGATGCAACTCTTAAGTTGCAGGCATGCCATAATGGAAAACAGTGGACCAAGCACAAAAAACATCTTACCCCAACCTTCCATCTAGATAAGTTGAAGGTTATAAATTATGAAATGTAGAAAAACAAGAGTTCTAAATTATAAACAAGCAAAACTTTACAGGCACTATTGGTGAAATGTTCTACTTACGTTGGACTAGGTCCACAAAAAACATGTGATGGCAAAGCATTAACAAATACAAATACAATATGATGAAAAACAAAGAAATATTATAATAAAAAAATAACATGGATTTGTGTCAATAGTCTCCACCGTCGTCATTTTGTTTGCCCCAGCCCCAGCCCCAATCAAACATTCCACAAGCTAATTAAAAATAGAACTGGAAAAACCCAGAAAATCTATTTCAAATATTCAATGCATACAATAAACAGTTTCTGACAACTATAAACACAAGGTCTGGGTATGCATGTGTGCGAAATCTAGAAATTTGTACCCCTGAACAAAAAAAATCCAAGAAATGAGAGAAAGTTCATTAAAACTAACCTTGAAGAAGACAAAGTATGGGACTGCAGAAATTGCATAAGCCTCAGATAACTGCAGTTGCACCTGTGTCTCAACCTAAAAATAAATTATAGATGAACATAAGTATGGGACTGCAGAAATTATGGGAAGAATACAAGAGTCGAACACACATTTATCAACAACTATTAGACTGGACAGGTCTTAGTCTACAGGCTGATCAGAATGGTGTTTTCTTTCCTTGAAAATTAATAAAATTATTATTTCTATCCAACATCAAAATGTACAATATTCTAATTTCCAAAGATTCTAAACTAATACTAAATCAATAAAAGCCAACTAATCCCAAACATGATATGTAGATGTATATAGTAGATGAGAAATAACAGCATCATATCAACAAAGATGAACATAAACATGATAAGAGAAATACAATACAACAGAAATGAATCTATAACCAAAGACAAAGCAAAGAATATAATCTGCCTTCCTTCCCACCTTTAGATGATGCTTTTGATCCTGTGGAAAGGGTAAAGCCATTTGGCACCAAGACATCAACTTGTAGCTAGATATATATCTCAATCTCATAGTGTACGTACGTGTTATGTGTATATATTGCTGACTTACATGACATGACGAAATTATAGGAAGAAAAAATCAAAGCAATAAGCTAGGAAAAAAACAAAAAGGGATCTCTTTATCTTCCCCATACTTTGTGGATAGGGTTTTACTGTTATTGAATTTTTAGGTTTGGGAGATACGAGCATGGTAGAAGTAGAAATGTGAATTAAAAATTATATATAAATTGTGCTGCTGTATTGTACATATATAATATACACAACAAAGAATCAACACACAATTTATCTTGAATGGATCAAGTAAGAAAGATGACAATGAAAACCCATCTATTTAAATCAAATAAACTTAGAATAAAATGTCATTTACTAAGTAATGATATCTTCAAATAATAGCAGAGGGGAACACAGTGATATATGGTAAAACAATATGATCTTAAAATCATTATGATCTTACTGTTTGGTTCAGTCAAGAACAACCAATGGTCTGGACTCTGGAGAGTGCACAACATGACTGACTAGTGGAGGCCGGAGGCTATATATTGTCAAGATGAACTTCTTTGGACTCTTGGCCGGGGAATCAAAATAATGTACAAATCATACATACTGATCGAAGCAGATAATTAACTTATTTACATGCATGCAATACAGTCCATAAATCCTTGTGCAATACTGTGATGTGTGATGATCTATATATTAAAACTACTTAATTCTACAATTATGTTATTCATCTGTTTCCAAACCCTTTGATTCTCGTTACCTAAATTAATTGAAAGCAACATGTATTAATGTAATTTATGATAAAGACATCTAACCAATATATAGGACTGATGGACAAGACATTATTATGTGCACCTTGATTTTATACAATATTACCTAAACACATTCGATCTGCAGGGTCTGTGACAATATGATCTTAAAATCATTTTGTTATTACACGTACTATCTTGAAAAATAAAGGGCAAGGAACCAACATAAAATAAGTCAAACGCGATTATCTTAAACAACAATGGCGTACTTGATCTCCTTCATGCAATATAATCAAAAACTGAGAATTCAAAACAATTAGGCAAACACTAAATGGAAGATGATCATAGATATGTCAGATGGTGGAATTAAATGAAGAAAATAAAAACCTTAATGATGTTTTATTGGACACGGCAACAAAAAAAAAATTAATAATGTTAATAGAGAGATTAATTTATACAAGCTTCGGCAACAAATGTTTGGGCTTAGTATTATGGTTGAGTTCAATACTGCAAAAATTAACAATGTAATTAAGGTGTATAAATAAACATGAGAAAACACCTCCTCTATATACTTTGTATTCTGAATATTCTTGATTACTACATTATCAATACAAATCAAGATGGACACTGGTCACACCCATTATAAGTTGATTATTGTTAATTCTGTGCTAGTGCTTCTACAACAACAACACAAAAAAAAACAAACAAACAAACAAACAAAACAAAACAGCATATGTAGTAATAACAAAAATCCCCAATTTTATACAAAAACCCCCAATTATACAAAAACCCACAATTTTCAAAAACCCACAATTTTCAATTTCAGCAACAGTAAAACCCTAACCCTAAATTTCATAATTCCATGAAATTATGAAAACCTTAAATTACAAAATTCTAAATTTCATCAATACAACCCTAAATTCTATCAACACAACCCTAATTTACATAATTTATATAAACCCCCAAATTTTGAAAACCCTAAATTAAAAAATTCTACAAAATCGAACAAACCTAGCTTAACCCTAAACTTCAATTTCTGAAAAAATAGTTTAAAGCAACATAACATTTCGAAAATTTTGTATATATGAAAAGAGAAATCGAAAAAACAGAAATGGATAGATGAAATTTGTAGAAGTTTATATGGAAAAGAAGTTTTAGGAAGAGATAGATGAAAGGAGATCGTTTACATTTTCGAAATAGTGTGGTTAAACAAGATTTACGCCGTTGTTGTCGCCATCGCCATCGCGTTTTTTTTTTTACCTTCGAAATAGTGCGGTGGAACAAGATCTGGTCGAATTGTTTGGTTGAAAAAAAAAATTTGGGCTTTATACCCGGCGAATGAAACCGTGTAAATTGGTTTGGGGAATTTTACCCAACACCCCCCCCCCCCCCCCCCGAACCGATTCACCCGGATGAATCCGGGTAAATCTAATCACGTGCCATTTTTCGGTAAAAAACAACCCAGATGAATTTTGGTTATCAAACACCGGGTAATGTCCGGTCAAACCGAGCAAATAGCATTTACCCGGGTGAAAACCCATATTCACCGGTTATCAAACAGACCCTAAGTTGTGTGACTGCAACACCATATCACCATCTTTCAGCACACATCTCTTATCTTCGGGGAAGACCCAGGATAAAACGAGCAACCCCTTTTGTAATAAAAGTCAATGAAACACAACACTAGTAACTGTCTTCAGACTTCAAATTGCCAGGTTTACGCCTAAAGTGTTTAGTACACTAAAATATTATGTCACTGAGGGCCTGACTTGAGAAATTATTAATATTGAACGTGCTAATTAATCATTAGTAGGAGCACCAGTGAAACCTCGGTGGATGATTTGGTTGTCAAGATCTAAAAGTCTAAAACAGTTCATCTGATATGTAAGAGTGGGCAGGCGATGTCTTCTGCCTAGATCTGTGGACGCTATGGCTCCTTATCAGTCTTTCTCTTGCATTTTTACACCCTTTTCCTAGTTTGTGTTACTCTACTGTGTTCGCTTGAATTCTGTCTGTGGATACATTCGTCTAGGTCTTTCCTGCATAGAAGCTCAGCGAGTTTTTCGACAGTGGTATACAAGGAAACAATAAATGTGAGGATATATGCGGTGAAGTAAAGATCGAGTTGGTTTACACTATTTTGCACTTAAATAATCCCCTGAGCAACTTTGCCCCTGAAAAACTCTTCTGAACACCAATATTTTGTATAGGCCATTGGACCACTTAGAATCGTGTCTGCAATGAATTCATCGGCCTGTAGTAATAGTTTAGAGAATATGAAAAAAATCGATTCAGAAAGTAAAAATATGCCTGTGATAATACCGATATCATATGTTTGCAGGCCAACTACTTCTTCTCTGTTGTCACAATTAGTTATAATAAAAGGCAGTCTTACACCAAATTACTTTTCATAACTCTAAAATGCCATCAAGAGGAAATTATTTTCTTCATTCCATGTTAAGACTGGCAAGGATTTCGGAAGAAATAGGGTTTTGTCACTTGGAAGGCATACATCAGTCAGTAGATCTAAAAGTCTATGTAGCAAACCAGCCATAGAGTTTTGTTTTTGTTTGTTTTTTTTTTTTTTTTTTGTTTGCTAAAGGCAAACCACTCAGACAGATAACACACGAATATATGACAATTAAGTTAAATAAATTTCAATACCGCTAGAGAAAGCAGTGAATAGGTATGCAAAGCCAAGGTTTGGGTTTGCATGACAGTAAACAAAATTTGTCTACAACTACAAGAAAGTGTCGCAGCTCCTGAGATCCTGGTTGTACTGATGGGAATGGCAACACAATGGACAATGGTAGTGTCATATGTTGTTGAGCAGTGTCATGTGAAGTGTCATACAATTTCAGTTCTCTTACGTATTGAAGTGCTGAATACTGAAGATTTGTTCTGCTGCATCCTGACCATATATGGTGTGGGCTAGTTTAGTGTTACAGGCTGTTTGATTATGTGTAATGCTACATTACTGTATAATAATAACTTGAAAAATGATGCAATATAAATATAAACTACAAATAAAAGTCTCGAACCTTCAATGATCATGTATATCTTAAATTTAATTTTCAATTGAAATTAATCAATCAATTTAGCGCTTCTTAAAATTACTCTAATTTATGTGACTTTTTACTTTTGGTAAAGTAAATACATACAGTATTAACATATGTGACTTTGACATTTGGTAAAGCTATATATAAAGTTGGCCAAAGCCTGTGGTTCTTGAACATAGGTTCCATGTGATGACTAGTAATGTATGGTCATCACCATCATATCACACTCAGCTTTCCCAATCACATTGCTTTCAACGATGAGATGATATATTATTTGTTGCCGGAACTATGAAATATGTATCTTCTTCAGTTGTGCAAAAACTGTGCAAATCAAGCAACAATGAACAACCAACCAACATATGGCTTGCTTAGCTTTTCCCATTACTGCAAGCAAGAATACATATACATACAGAGAATACTACTATATTATTTCTCTGTTTAGTTTATATTCTTGATTCTTCTTTGAGCTTCAGGATCTAATAATTTAACTAAAATACAAATGGTACATCTTGGGATATCACATCACCACTGAATAATATGGCCCCATTTATATTAGACTTTTTATCCAATTCGCATAAATCTTTGTGCTATGTCTCACCCCAAGGACAACTGATCTAGCTACTGCCTCTGTCTGTGGCTCCCTCACACATTGAGGTGGTGGATTATAAAACCCAATGGTAGTAGGCCTATATGTTTTTTAGCTAGGGCCGGCATTAGCTTAGATGTCTAAGGGTTTTCTATACTAAATATATATAATAATGAAACATACAGCATGCCTAAATGGCTGGCTAAATGCACACACCTTAGAAGTTCAAAAAAAAAGATTAAAAACATCTAAATTAAGAGAGGGACATGTTGATGTCCTGATGACTATGTAGTTATGTGCATACCAGATGGATAACCATAATATCCCTCATGATTTTCTTTTTGGGGGTATTTTTTGACTTTAGTTTTATTTTGCGGTGAAGGCTTTAACTAGTACTCTAAAGTTCAGAACCATAGGTCCATGGTGATGAGTGATCTCTATTCAATGAACTAATTATGTGTTTTCCTTGTCATGATTTTGGATTTACTGTCTCATGCATTTTCTTTGTTTTTTACAGTCCGAATTAGTTCATGCATTTTATTTTTTTTACACATGCATGGCTTTATCTTTGAGACAAACATATGACTAGGTAGCATTCCTTTGCAACACAGGCACCACCCTACCATTCCATTGGGCGAGCCAGGGAGCGGTCGAAGTGGGCACGGTTGTCAATTGTATTTGTCAAATAATACTTTAACCAAGCTCCCAAAGAAAACGATGGGGTTGGCTTTATAAAATCCACGATCGAGTTGCTCTGTGTCGGCACTAGCCAAACAATCTCACTTACTATAGATACTGTTGCTTTATCTGCCAGGTACACAATAAGAGAACCATCTACATGCCGAGGGAGTAATGAGCTGCCACAGGCAAGTATGAAGAGGGCAGGGAGCCCAAGTGCAGTACAATTTTGTTTTAATTTTGCAATGAGGTGGGAAATATCTGGGAGGTTGTAGAAGGACTATAAGCCTGGCATTTCCTGCATAAATGCGCTAGTATACATCTTGTTCTAATTCTAATTGTAATGACGGTGGTGTTGGTGTAAGTTACACCGTGTAACCAATCAATCCATTAAGTAGTAGGGTGCGAATAAGGGGTTTGTTATTTAATTTGAAAAAATATTCAAAAATATAATGGCTTTACCGGTTACCAGTTACCACCACACCACCACGGTAAAACGCCTTTTATTTTTTAATCTTTATCTTTAATTTCTATTTTTTTTACCTGACCTGCGTCTTTATCAGAAAATGCCATACCTCTACCTATACCTTCGCTTCAATCAAGAAACTCTTCTCTTATTATTCACCTTTCTTCTCCATCTTCTTTAATGGAAATTTATCAATCAGATCAACAACACCTTTAAACTTTCAATTTTTTTTTTAACACAAAAACCTCTACTTTCAGTTTCTTTCTCCTACGCTCCACCATTACTGTTTTTCTTTCATCAACATTAATAATCTCTATCTCCATTTTCATTTATTAGGGTTTCTGTTTGTTTTTTTCGTGATTTAATTAACATTTAATTTTCTTTTTTAAAGATCAAGAACAAAGCTTCTTCTTCTTCTCCATTAGCTATATATCTCTACCATTTCTCTGTTGTTCAATATTAACAAGATCTGATCTTTGTTTTCCTGTTGTAAATTATTTTTCTCTGGAATCTAAGAGGTAGATCTAAGTTAATGTATTGAAATTGTTGTTGTTGAATGTTCCAGATCTAGGTTTTTTTTTTTTTTAACATTCTACTATTTGAGCTTAGTTTTGAACAGAAGACATTAGGTTTGAAGTTAGAAAGGGAGTTTTTCTTTATTATTGGTCTGCAATGGTGGATTTGATTTAAGAGCTTTGATAATTGGGATCTATAATAACCTAATTGCTGCCATGCTCAAACAACTTCTTAATAGACTTCCTCGGAAGTCTTCGTTGACGACAACGACGAAATCGGATAATGGTGGTGATTCAGCCGGAATTATTTCTGGAAGCAATGTTGTAATTGCTTCTGGTAATCGGATTCAACGCTCTAATAGTACAAATGTTGTACCTAATCGTGCAAGTGCAAATGCTCTTAAAAGGATGTCGTCGGCAGTTTTTCCATCAAGTGTTGTTGCAGGGATTGAACCTCTTTTGTCTTTCAAAGATGTTCCGAATCCAGAGAAGCAGAACTTGTTTGTAAGTAAATTAAATCTCTGTTGTGTGGTATTTGACTTTAGTGATCCAAATAAGAACACTATTGAGAAAGATCTTAAAAGGCAAACGTTGATTGAGCTTGTTGATTTTATTGCTTCTGGATCTGCGAGGTTTACTGAACCTGTAATTGCTGGAATTTGTAAAATGTCTGCTGTTAATTTGTTTCGGATTTTCCCTCCTAATTATCGATCCAGTTCAAATGGTGGTGAAGCTGATGATGATGAACCAATGTTTGATCCTGCTTGGTCACATTTGCAAATCGTGTATGATTTACTACTTAGATTTATCAGCTCTAGTTCACTTGATGCTAAGATTGCCAAAAAGTATGTTGATCATTCGTTTATTTTGAGATTGCTTGACCTCTTTGATTCCGAGGATCCAAGAGAAAGAGATTGCTTGAAAACAATTCTGCATAGGATATATGGAAAGTTCATGGTGCACAGACCATATATCCGAAAGGCTGTAAGCAATATCTTCTATCGATTTGTCTTTGAGACAGAACGACATAATGGAATTGCCGAGCTCTTGGAGATCTTTGGGAGCGTTATAAGTGGGTTTGCCTTGCCATTGAAGGAAGAACATAAGATGTTTTTGTGGAGGGCTTTGATTCCGCTACATAAACCAAAGTCCGTTGGATCATATCTGCAGCAGCTATCATATTGTATAACACAATTCTTAGAGAAGGAGCCTAAGTTGGCAGGTTCTGTGATAAAGGGGTTGTTGAAATATTGGCCCGTTACAAATAGTCAGAAAGAGGTTATGTTCTTGGGTGAGTTGGAAGAGGTTTTGGAGTCAACTAGCATGGTGGAATTCCAAAAGATCATGGTCCCTTTATTCCGGCGGATTGCTTGTTGTCTCAATAGCTCTCATTTCCAGGTAATAATTTCACATTCTTGTTGTTCTTGTGTTTTTATTTTATTTATTGAAAGATGATATTGTTGGAAGCAGTAGAATCAGCAGCACCCTTTAATGTACAGAGCTCCAATATTTAGTACACCAAAAAGAAAGTAAGGAAACTTGATATAGAAGTTGCTTGCAATTGATTACTGAATGGTGCAAATTACTAAGACATAAATGAATAGTGGTACACTGGTACTGGATGGTTGTATAATTTTAATATTTGATTTTTATATTATCCGTTTTTTAGTTTATACATGGAAGTGCTTGATTTTGGATTGAATTGAGCCTAATTTGAAACGGGCATGACTTGAAGTACACCTGGTTTGTGTAAATTAGTATCATTTTCGAGTCTGACTTGAGCAATAGAAATTGCTAAATTTTATTTGATTTTTCCCTGCTTATGTAGAAAAACTAATGAATTGACTAAAGGAGAATCTCCTTTCTTTATGTTGGCCAACTACTGTATAACACTTCATTTGCAAGCTTGATTTGGAATACATATCCAATAATACTCATATTTAGTCCTATAAAAGAGTGTAGAGGTCCTTAGGAAAACTAGAGAACATTGTTAATTACAGTATGTCGTATGACTAGTAGGCTAGGGATTATGCATTATTCTCTTGTCATGGTAATAATGTTTCTCTTCAAGTTGTTGATCCATACCTGACAAACCAACATTTAAAAACCAATTTGTGTATGTTATTTGTGAGCCAATTGGATGAGAGTTGAAATTACATATAATGACTATGATATGTAGTTTGATATCAGAATTAGAACTTTGAGAACCAAACTTCAAAGGCACCATTATAATGTAAAAGATGTAGTTTTATAACATCACCATTAGAACCTAGAAGGCTAGAACTAATGTATCAACAATCATGTATCTAGTTAGCAATAGTGGAGCAATTAGGTAATTGAGGTTAGAAAGTTACATCCAGCAAGAACTGACAATAAAAGTTACTATTTCGAGTACATGATGATCATTTCAAAATTTCTCTGTTAACCATCTCTAAATCCTGCAAACTTTGATGAAGAATATTGATGTCCTATAAAGTATTGATGTTATTCTTTCAAGGAGAGTAAAACTGTAGGGAAGTAACTGTTAGTAGAGAAAAAAGTGATGTTCATTAGTGGAATAACCATAATTTTTATGTTCTGCTTATCTGTTTGACATCTTATCTGATTAAAAACTTGTGTTGAGTTAATCCAACATGTCTTTATATCTTTCTTCCTCTCTTTTTGTTTAGTTGTGGACGATTGTTGATGTCAACTATTCACAGATTATTATATGTTTGAAGTAGTTTAATTTGTTTCTTGATGTCGATTTGAGATGTTGATCAGCACTAATATTGAATTATTGATCCAAACAAGATTATTCGGATTTCTCCTTAGACTCCTGAACTTATGAAATTCAACTTTATGGTTGATTCGGCATCTGTAAAGTTTCGATTTGGCTAAATCATTTCGAAACAAAAAGGCACAGAAAATTGAAATGTCTACTCTTAACTAGTAGTCGGAATCACAAAATGAAGGGAATATTGTTAGGTGATCAAAGTACTGTCCTTGGGATTGCAGCACATTGGCTAGAAACGTTTATGCAAAGAATGGACTAACAAGTTAGACGTCGTGTTAGGCAGTTGTTAAAGATGGTTTAACATTCTATTGTTTGTGCAAATTACAGCCATTAGATCAACATACATTTGATATAAGAAACTGTGTTGGTGTTGTAAACTAGAGAAGACCTTACCATGCAGGTCATGATATGTGTGCATGTCTTTTGCTCTTATTAGTTGTTATTTTATTATGTTGCTGTGATGGTTAAATGATGACAACAAAAGGTCTAGCATGATAAAGAAGTAATGTGGTATTCTTTTTCTCAGGTTGCTGAACGGGCCCTCTTCCTATGGAACAATGATCACATTGTTGGACTAATAGCACATAATCGTCAAGTGATACTTCCTCTAATCTTTCCGGCATTGGAAAGGAACACCAAGAACCACTGGAATCAAGCAGTACTCAACCTAACTGTGAACATGAAGAAAATGTTCTCAGAGATGGACAATGATTTAGTCCTGTTCTGCCAGGGAATCTATGACGAGGAAGAAGCAAAAGAAAGCACAGAATCAGAAAGGCGGAAAGGAATATGGGAACGTTTGGAGACTGTTGCCAGTTCCCAGCCACTAACAGGAAATACTGCAGTTCTGGTGAAACCGACAACATCTATTTCTGCTTGTTAGTCCTTTGCCGGTTCATCTGTTGTTTACCCTAAAAGTTTTTTGCAAGCCAGAAGTGTATTTCGGCCTGTCTTACATTGGGTAGTATCGTGCAACGATTGAGTTTGAGTTGGGTTATTAAATTGTCCTTGATTGCATTTTAAGCTCAAACCGATCTTCTGTATTAGTGATGTTCCACTAAGTGTTTGAAGTGATGCTGACCTTTAGGAAGGCTCAAATGAGCTTGAGTGTGTTGCATTCAAATATCTGTACCTGACATTCAATCATTATCTGATTTCCATATTTCATCTGCAAAACATTGATGCTCAGTGGACACTTTAACTTCTGCTTCAGCTCATAACTCCCCATAGAAGAACCTGCATGCATGCAAAAAATGAATGCAACTGTTGAAGGCTAACAGCTTGTCAACCACAATGTCATTGCCCAAATGTAAGTTGTGATGGTTTGAATTCATGTTAATTGAGTTGTCAACGAAATGTATTTCTTTTGTTGCACTGTGATTCAGGATAGTGTATTGCTACAACTGTACAAGTTTATAATCCATGATTAACATTAAAATAAAATAGATGGGGGGTTTCACATGTTTCAGAATGTGAAGCTTATGAATGAGTTCCTTGCACTCTATTACAGCTATACCTACCTGCCAGCAAAAGTGAGGGTGGGATTGGGTTTGATTTGATTCAATTATAAGATGCCTTAAGTCTTTTTCTTATCTGATTGTTAGATGGGATTCGATCAATTATGCAGTGCACCAAAGCTTTTTGTTGTATTCCATGTGAAACATAGTGAACTTCATTATCTTTTTAAGACAAGATCACAAGGTTCATTTGAGAAAAAGGATCCTATGTTTCCAATAATTATAAAATGAATAATTATAAAATGGAATCAACAAGCAAAACCACCATGTGATTGAAAACCCTGTTCCCTCTAATACATTTATTCATTCATTTCAGTTTTACTAGATTTAATGGTGATTGAAGTGAGAACTTGTTGTATTCAAGGAAATGATTGATCACCCCACATAATTAAGATAGATTGCTAACAAAAATTGCATAAGCATATGAATCACTTTTTCTTTTTTTTGGGCAAATTAAAAATATATATTCGCCCACCGTGGGGCTCGAACCCACGACCACAAGGTTAAGAGCCTTGCGCTCTACCAACTGAGCTAGACGGGCTTTCTTTCATATGAATCATGTTCACATCTCAGCATTAATGGTCTATGTTCCTTTATGTGTCTTTTGAGTAACGAAAACGCCAAAGCACAGAGATTATCCATGGATGCACCACCCTCGTACCAATAAACAGACATAAACCAAAGAGGAGAATGGTTGTCTCTAAATCTCTATGCTTGGTTTGTTGCTCCCCCACTTCTGTTTACTTCCCTTTCATAGCAATGTTTTCGAGGATTAAAGCATGAATGTGTGACAGTGTGAGTTTACTGCAGTTTGTTCGCAACATGTTGTTTCTGCTGCTTCAAGACATACGAGGATTGCTTGCCTTGGACATTCTTTGTTGCTGCTGTTTATAGAATAATTAACGTAACTTGAATGTCATGGGTGGATGAATGTTAGCCCACATCATACCAGAGGCTCCTTCTAATTAAGAAATATACTGTATACATATGCACCTTTGCTTTATGCCTATATCCATGGTACAAGCAGTTCTGGTCAGAAATGCCAGTGCGCTAGTCAAATTGTGGGCAAAGCTAGCTAGTGTATCTATTAATTGCTATCAAGTAATACATGGAGATGAATATGTTAACCTATATATTAAATATAAATACAACTGATCATGGGATATTTTCAAGAAATTTAGTCAAAGAGATTCATAGCAGTTTCTGCAAAAAGCTGCAAATATCACCTGGTTTTCCATGCTTCATACAATGCTCATGACTTTCTCGTACATCTCTGGAACTGAACAACACATCTGTCAATTTACACATTTACCAGCTTGATCTTGAGGCCTTTGGGCCTTGTATCAATTTTCTACCAAATGTTGCAAATGTACAAAAATTCCTGAAAGGATTTCAGACTGCTGAGAATGTCATAAGTATATCTTCCTCAAGGTTTTCTATCTTCTTCTTCTTCTTCAGTGTCTTCACCTCTGAGTTCAGCAACATGCTCTTCTCACTGTACTGTTTTACTTTTTTTGCATGAGCAAGTTTGGCAGACCCCTACCAGTTATTATAAAAAATTGTTTACACCCTTACATAAAACATACCCCTAGATGGCTAATAAAAGAGTCCATCTGCACTCTGCAGGGGATATGGTCCAATAAAGCATCTGAGCAACTTGTGGCTAAATAGTCAGCACAAGTCTTTGTCTCCCTAAAGACATGCTGCAGCTGAACTTCCTCCAGTCATCTGATGATTTGCATAATGCTTCCCACATACTTCCTTGTTCTCCATGTTGGAGAGCGGGTACCTTTGAGACAGTTAATTGCAAATTTAGAGTCTGACCTGATCATAAATCTCTTGTAGCCCATATCCAGAGCAATCTGCATACCTGCAGCTATTGCTTGGATTTCAACACTTGAGATTGTTTTTTCAACTGAACCATTGCAAGAAGCCAACAAAACTTCTCCTTTTTCATCTCTGAATAAACCTCCATAGCCTGCTTTATCCGCTGCCATTGAACCATCAGTGTTAAGGCATAACATTCCAACTTCAGGTGGTTCCCATTTGCAGTATGTGACTTGTTTGTCTTCCATTGAATCTTAGCAGCAGTTTTTGCTACCATTTCTCTGTTGAGTGCTATGTTCTCCACCTTCCTTCTGACTGTCATGTGCTTGCATTTGATTGTCTGGATAATTCTGCTTGTGACTGCTTGTTCTGTGCTGGATTTGTCTTCAAAAATTCTTGCATTGCGCTCCCTCCGCAACCAGTACACAGCTGCACATAGAGCTCCCTGGTATACCTCATTGTAGTAGTGAGGTCTCTTCAGGTTATTGATAGCCCATTTCCACTCATCCCCTGTGACTTAGACAACACCAGTACAAAATCTCTTGCCAGACAGATTTTGAGAACACACACAAAAAATAGATGTCCGATGTCTTCATAAATTGCCTCTCTGCTTGTGCTTGGCCTATTTGGTGGTGGTCCTTGTGGGATTCTTGTATAACTGGAGCAAATTGGTGTACTGTTTTACTTCTTCCCATAATGAATCTCTCTCTTGAGAAACCTTTGGAAGTATCCCTTTCATTTTCATGATATTCTTTGACGTTTGTGAGGACTAGGATTTTACCACCATATGCTTTAAAAGTGAATTGTGCACCTCAATTCGACCAAGAATGTAAATAGATAAAAAAAAAAAATTCTAGTAGCAGTATAATGCACACCGTTGACTATGTATTGAGAAATTGAGATGCACAACAAAATGCACTCCAATGCGCATTCCATACAATCTGAACAGTAATTTCAAGAAGAAAAATGAATAAGCACTACAGAGAATCAACGAAAGACTTGACAAATATGAATGGTACTGTACAATACAATGAGTTTCCAGGAACCAACCCTTTCTTCTCTCTTAAGGAAGCTTAAACAAAGGTTAGCTTGGCCACTTGACCGATAGACTCGTTTACAGTTTCGTACAAGCTTAGCTACTCAGTTTGACAATATTGCCAACTGGGTGACAAAGATAGCCACCAATAATATTAAAAACTTTTCTAGTTTCTTCATCAAGTCCTTATATAACACATTTGTATCAATCTTCTCCCATTGTCTTCCATATAATTAAGAATAAAAAAAACACAGAGAGAGAGAGAGTGAATATCCATGGATGCACCACTCTTTTATCAAGAAATGTCCTACCATGAGCACATCCATAGACGCCAAGAGGAGAAGGGTTGTCTCTATGCGTGGTTTGTTTCTCACCTTGCTTCTTTTCCTTTTGCTTTTACCTTATATATATAGTGATTTGTGTTGCTAAACTTGTGTGACTGTGTGTCTGAGTACTTGTGCAGTTTGTTCGCTGCGTGTTGTTGCTTCTGCTGCTATGAGACATGCGAGTGTTGCTTGGATGTGTTTTGCTGCTGCTGTCAATAGCAAAACCAGCAGCGATAAGTTGAACTTCATGGATGGATGCACTGGCTCCTATGTATTTCTTATTTCCTATATTCTGTGTTAGTTATTACTTATTAGCAGTTTTCAGATTGTTAGCGGATTGGTGAAACAATCTCAGTACTTCCCTTTATTCTGAAGCATCTCTTACTCCTGAATCCTGACAATAAGAATCCTCAGTTCTGGAATTCTGGTCACCAATGAATTCATCAAGCTCGACAGTCATCTCAATACCTACCAGTCTACCATATATGTAGTCGTTTTCTCTCTTTCTCACTATTGATTTGTAATCTTGTATTCTTGTGGAATCCATGCACTTGTAGTACGGTTTATTACTGTCAAGACTTTGTACACCAGTTCTGAATCCTAATAAATTCAATTTAAGCCGGATGTAGTACGATGCTAGACTTATTATTACATATTTACATGGAGAGTGAGGTCGAGGTTTGGACCACCTCCTGTCCTAATCCAAGGGACCATGGGTAAAGTAGATCAGCTCTTTTATCTACAAAGACTGGCTTTCATTCAGTAACAGCAAATTCCATGTGTTGTTTGATTTTTACGATCTCCAACCACTGATCTGGAGCTAAGTCAGCCAGCATTTACCATGAGTTCTACAACTCAACCATAAACAGAACTTTATTCTTTTGTACCCAAGTCCTGACCAATGCTCAACGTGCACCTCCTCTTTTCGACACTCATAATTTTCTATATCTATAATTTCATGCATTGATTATATTTCATTGACTACTTCCCTAGAATACACATACAAGTATTTTAGCATCCATGGATTTTTAGAAAATCCTTCCTAATACCCCTCAGTCTTTCATACATTTCTAGAGATCTCAAAGTTTACTGTGTTTATTGTGGACTTACGAGTATATTTTCAAATCTCTCTATATGTTCCAACAGCCTAGCGAGAAATTTACTTGTAGCATTCTTGCAACTAAATAACAATACATCAAGGACGGCAAAAGATTTCTCTAGGATATGTGTGTGTTGTAAATACGGATTAAGTCAATCTATCAGATTACTTGCCAAGAAAAAATTGACAGTATTTGCAGATGACAGGTTCAAGGACCATTTCCAGGAGGCTAACATTTCCACACCTCAATCATGGCACTAGACAAAATTGTCGGAAACATATGTGATGCAGAGTTACAGTTACATTAGGATTCTTTTTTTCTTCTTTTTATCTATTTAGTAATATTATTAGTATTAGGAATTCCTATTCCATAAGGATTGTTTTGTTAGGTTATTAGACTTAGTGTTTTAGGAATACAATTAGAACTAGGATTACTTCTATAATTAGAATCTTAGATATCTATTTAAAGGCATTAAGCCATGCTTGTAGAACACACAATTCTCTTAATACAATTCAGATTTCAGATTTTCTCTACAATTAATTACTTTGTTCTTTTCTTCTACTTTGTTAATATCAACAAAGTTAGTTTTACTCGAGTATTCGAGGTTAGTTTTACATTAAGTGGCATCAGAGCAGGTTGATTTTACCTGTGTTTTTCATCTACCACTAGGCCTGTAAAAATGGCCCTTTGACCTTAAACCCGGCCCGGCCCGCCCGACCCATTCGAGGAAAAAAGCCCTTAAAGCTTGACCCTTATGATTTTTAGGGTAGGGTCGGCCCGACTCTCTCCTTTTAAGGGTCGGGTTAGGGTTTAGCTTTGGAAATCTTAGACCCTACCCTTAGCCCGACCCTAATTAACCCTCTCAAAGCCCTCTTATGGCCCTCATAAATATATGTATAATTTTTAATATATTTCTTTATATATCAAAATTTGAACATTTTTTTAGAGTTTTAATCGTAAAGATTTTTCCAATTAGACATAGATGTCACTTTTGTTTAAGTTATATCATATTTATCAAATGTTTATCGAATATTTCTCGAACTAGTTATTAAAAAACTATTATATAACTAAAAGAAATTGATTCTCAATAGAATATTTTTTTATTAACCATCTATTTTATTATTGAGCATGCAATAAACGGTAATTAGATTATTATTTTAAATGTGTATTTTATACTTATCATGCTAGAATTTTATAAATTTAGGATTAAATTTCTAAAGTTTGAAATTTTAGTAATAAGATAAAATCTAACTACGAGTTCTTTGTATTTATTAGCTGTAATGTTCTTGGATAAAATAATATTATATACTATAACAAATTTTATGGTAAAACAAATATATTTGTACATTTAAGATTTGAAACATATTATACGTATTTTCAAAAATATTAAAATGATATTAATAAAAACATGATCGCATATTTGTTTTCAAGTAAAACATAATTCTATGTATCGACCCTATCAACCGGGCCCGTTAGCCCGGCCCTCAACCCTTTAAAATAAAGGGCTAAGGGTCGGGTGAGGTTTTCACAATTTTTGTGTTGGCCCGCCCTAACCCGACCCTCATCATCTTTTAGGGTAGGGTTGGCCCGACCCTTAAAGTGTGAGGGCTCGAGGGTTCAAGGGCCGGGCTAGCCCTACCCGGCCCATTTTACAGGCCTATCTACCACCACCCTTTTTACCCTTACAATCATCGCTGCCATAAATATCACCTAATTCCGCTGCAGAGAAACCATGACAGGAAAGAATAGTGTTGGCGACCAAAATTCTGCAAATTACGTCACCAAAGAAGAGCTTGCTACAGAATTTGCTAATTGGGCGAACAAGATTGAGTCTTCAAATCAAAAGCTTATGATGGATATGCAACAACAAATAAAGAAGATTGCTGATTCCGTTGCAGCGCTTACAGTTCAATCTTTTGGTAAGTCTTCATCGTCATCTACATCAATTCCTAAAGTTTCCTCTTTCAACCCACAACCATCATCACCGATCAACACCACCACTTTTCCCCAACCGTTTGTTCCTGCAGTTGCTGAAGCTTTAAACAACGAATACCTACTCCAAACTCCATCAAAAACAACTTACCAACAATCAACCCAACCCACATCTTTTCCCAATATATACTCATCACCACTTCCGCACCAAACACTTCCATTATCGGTTCCACCCAAAATTATCAACCCGTCACCAACCCATTACTATCAACACGAAATTGTTCCCCATACTTCCATGCCCATACCGAGAAGCACCCCACCACTTTCTTCACGTTTTCTTCCTGGTTATAGTTCTCCACAACGTTTTCCAGATTATGAACTAACAATGGATGATATGAATCTCGCTGATGGTGTGTATGCCCGCCCTCGTGATCCTAGTATACATGTTGAAAACAATTATGGCTACAATCAATACCAGCCTCATCAATTTGAATATAAGATGGGATCTTCCCGTTTTTAATGGTCATCTTCATGTAGAAGATTTCTTGGATTGGCTATCTTCGGTTGAGAAATTCTTTGATTACATGAACATACCAGACGCCAAAAAGACTTCTCTTGTGGCTTACAAACTGACTGGTAGTGCCAATGCTTGGTGGGATAGCGTTACCGAAGCTCGTCGAAAAGATGGAAAATTGCCTATTCGTGATTGGAACCAGATGAAAAAGTATTTGCGTAGGCGTTTCCTCCCTTCCAATTATGAGGTAATTCTATATGATCAACTTAGGAATTTGAAGCAAGGGAGTCGTTCGGTGTCAGAATATCTTGATGATTTCTATCGGCTTACTGCGCGCAATGGTATCAAAGAGACAGAACTCCAACAACTTAGTCGTTTTATTGGTGGACTACGCTTTGCTATTCAAGATAAAATGTCTATGTCTACTATTCCATCCATGGATATTGCTATTGAGTTAGCTCAAAAAGCTGAACAATTTCTTGAAAAAGCAAATCGAATGTCGAGGCCCATATTTTCAACAAAGGGGGAACACTCAACCCAATTCTTCAACATCATCTCCACACCAAAATTCTTCGAACAATTCTTTTTCCACAACCAACCGTTACTCACAATCCACCAACCGCACAACTACGCAAAACCCTTCTACCCGACCAAACCAATCTGCCAACCCTTATGCTCACCCTAAGCGAGATTTTTGTTACCGCTACAATCAACCAGGTCACTTCTCGAATAATTGCCCTAACCGTGATAATGTCAATCCTAAAGTCGGTCTGACTCACCATGATGATAATCCAGATCCAAATCAGCCTTTGGAAGACGTTGCTAAGGTGACTTTATGTAATACTGAATTTGTAGAGCATTTAGAGGGTGATTATGGTCTTGAACCAGCTTTGGATGATTTTAATGAAGATGATGACAATTGTTGCATTGTGCGCAAACTACTCCTTTCGAAGCAAGGTGATCCTTCTCAACGACACAAAATTTTCCATTCTCAAGGTACAGTGAAAGGTAAACATGTTAAGTTTATTATTGATGGGGGTTCTTGTGAGAATATCATCTCTAAAGCTGTTGTTGAGAAATTAGGTTTGCCATTATCTGCCCATCCAGATCCTTATTCTATTTCTTGGATTAAGGACGATCATACTACTATGGTGGTCTCTCAATGTCGCGTTCCGTTCTCAATTGGTTCTTATAGTGATGAAATTTTATGCGATGTTGTTGATATGAATGCTTCTCATATGCTACTAGGACGACCTTGGTTGTATGACCTTGATGTCGATTCTAAGGGTCGTGCTAATACTTATATTTTCTCCAAAAATGGTGTCAATTATGTGTTGACTCCAATGAAGTCTAACCAACCTCCTCAAGCACTTTCTCAAGAGAAACCTATTTTGTTACTGTCTACTGATGATGAGCATGATCTTAATGATTCAGATATGATATATGCTCTTGCTGCTCAAGGTGTTAGCTCCCATGTAGTTGATGTTCCAGCATCCATCACTTCTCTTTTGAATGAATTTTCTAGTATTCTCCCGACAGATTATCCAACCTCGTTACCACCAATGCGGAATATTCAACATCACATTGATTTAGTTCCAGGTGCTTCTTTGCCTAATCTTCCACATTACAGGATGTCTCCAAAAGAACATGCTATTTTACATGAACAAGTCCAAGATCTTCTAGATAAAGGTCTCATTCGTGATTCCATGAGCCCTTGTGCAGTTCCAGCACATTTGGTACCAAAAAAGGATGGTTCTTGGCGTATGTGCATTGATAGTCGAGCAATAAATAAAATCACAGTTCGTTATTGTTTTCCCATACCTCATTTTGATGACATGCTCGATATGCTTTCGGGTTCCACAATTTTCTCCAAGATTGACTTAAAGAGCGGATACCATCAGATTCACATAAGACCAGGGGATGAATGGAAAACTGCGTTGAAAACTAAAGAAGGTCTATATGAATGGCTTGTTATGCCCTTCGGGTTATCGAATGCTCCAAGCACGTTCATGAGGTTGATGAATGAGGTGTTTAAGCCATTTTTAGGCAAGTTTGTGGTTGTTTACTTCGATGATATTCTTATATATAACAAGTCAGAAAAAGAACATTTCCAACATCTGCGCGAAGTTTTTAACGCACTTCAAGGTAATTCACTCCAGATTCAATTAAAGAAGTGTACATTCCTGCAGTCTAGTCTTCTTTTCTTGGGTTATGTTATCTCCGCAGATGGTATTCATGTGGACCAAACTAAGGTCAAAGCTATTCGCGAATGGCCTACTCCTCAAACCATCTCGGAAGTGCGTTCTTTTCATGGATTGCCTTCTTTTTATCGTCGTTTTGTGCGTAATTTTTCTACTATTGCTACTCCTCTTACTGAATGCTTGAAGCAAACTCGACTTGTTTGGACTTTGGAAGTTGAGAAAAGTTTTGCACTACTCAAGGAGAAATTTTCTACAGCTCATGTACTTGCCATGCCCGATTTCACAAAATTATTTGAAGTAGATTGTGATGCTTCCGCTCATGGCATTGGAGCCGTGTTATCACAGGAAAGCAGGCCCATTGCTTATCATAGTGAAAAATTGAGCGAGTCTCGTCGCTTATGGACTACTTATGAACTTGAGTTTTATTCAGTCGTACAAGCTGTTCGGCATTGGAAACATTATTTGTTTCAAAGGCATTTTATTTTATATACCGATCATGAAGCTCTCAAATATCTTCAAAGCAATACTCATACTAATCGGATGCATGCTCGTTGGGTTGCAGAGCTTCAAAAGTTCACATTCTCTCTCAAACATAAATCTGGTGTTCAAAATAAAGTTGCTGATGCTTTAAGTCGGCGTGTTTCACTCCTTGTTACTGTTCGTGCTTCTATTGTTGCCTTTGATTATCTCAAGGATTTGTATCCAACGGATCATGATTTTTCTGAGATTTGGGAGAAATTACATAATAACACTGGAGGTACCTCTGATTTCTTATTACAAGATGGTTTTCTTTTTCGTGGAACTCGCCTTTGTATTCCACAAGGTTCTTTGAGAGAACATCTTCTCAAGGAGTTACATGCTGGTGGACTAGGTGGACATTTGGGTCAAGATAAAACTTTTGACTTGGTGGAATCTCGTTATTATTGGCCTTCTTTAAAGAAAGATGTTAATGATTTTGTTAAAAAATGTTTTATCTGTCAACAAGCCAAAGGAGACTCTCAAAATACAGGTCTTTACACTCCTCTCCCAGACTCCCAGTACCAGATGACCTTGGATAGATATCTCTATGGACTTTGTTTTGGGACTACCCCGCACTCAACGTGGTGATGATTCAGTTTTTGTGGTTGTGGATAGATACTCGAAAATGGCTCATTTTATTCCATGTAAGAAGACACATGATGCGGTGTACATTGCTAACTTATTCTTTAGAGATGTTGTTCGTCTTCATGGTGTTCCTCAGTCTATCACTTCTGATCGGGATTCAAAGTTTTTGAGTCATTTTTGGCAAACTTTATGGCGTCGTTTGGATACTTCCTTGAAATTCAGTAGTACCACCCATCCACAAACTGACGGTCAAACAGAGGTTGTTAACCGCACTTTGGGAAATTTATTAAGAGCTCTTTCCGGTGCCAAACCCAAACAATGGGATCTTTGTCTTCCCCATGCTGAATTTGCTTATAATTCCTCAAAAAGTCGCACCACGGGATTTTCTCCTTTTAGGATTGTTTATGCTACAGTTCCTAAGCATACTCTTGATCTGGTAAGTCTTCCTCACGTTCCAGGGGTCAATACATTGGCTAATGAATTTCTTGAACAAGTTGCGGAAATTCATGATATGGCTACAAAGAATATTGAAACTGCCAATGCAAAGTATAAAGCTTCCGCTAATGCACATCGACGTTTCCAAACATTTGAAGTTGGTAACCTTGTTATGGTGCATTTACGTAAAGAGCGTTTTCCTAATGGCACATATAACAAGCTGAAGATGAAGAAGATTGGACCTTGCAAGATTTTACGCAAAATTAATGACAATGCCTATGTGGTTGACTTACCTGAAGGTTATAACATTTCCCCGACCTTTAATGTTGCAGACCTATATGCATTTCATGGGGATGATCCACACTTTCTAACAAGCCTCGAGGACGAGTCTTTTTCAACAAAGGGGGACTGATGCAGAGTTACAGTTACATTAGGATTCTTTTTTTCTTTTTTTTAATCTATTTAGTAATATTATTAGTATTAGGAATTCCTATTCCATAAGGATTGTTTTGTTAGGTTATTAGACTTAGTGTTTTAGGAATACAATTAGAACTAGGATTAATTCTATAATTAGAATCTTAGATATCTATTTAAAGGCATTAAGCCATGCTTGTAGAACACACAATTCTCTTAATACAATTCAGATTTCAGATTTTCTCTACAATTAATTACTTTGTTCTTTTCTTCTACTTTGTTAATATCAACAAAGTTAGTTTTACTCGAGTATTCGAGGTTAGTTTTACATTAATATGGAAGGACCATGTTAATCCTGCAAACTATGAAGCACGGACACGGACACCGGACACCGACACGACACGACACGGACACGCCGACACGTAATTTTCTGAAAAAGTAGGACACCGACACGTTATGTATATATATATATATATATATATATATATATATATATATATATATATATATATATATATATATATATATATATATATATATATTAACAATGTAGATTGCTAAAAAGTTATTTCTAACATTCATCAACTGAATTTGAAGATTACAAAATAGCAATACACGCACGAGTGATGACTAAACTAAAAACAATAACAATTAAAAGGTTATAATTAATGCCCCTTTCCAAAAGATTAAACATCACCCCATCAGCCAAAAAGCAAAACAAAATGAAAAGATGAGCAGTTAGCTTGTGTCCCATTCCATCATGACCCAACTTCAGAGTACTCCAGTCTCCAGTATCACATCTATCAATTATCCTCATCCGCAAAAATCATAGCCTCCAATTCTGGCTCATCAAGAGACAAACTGGCAACATCAAGTACACCTACATCTTCAAATGAGTCAAATGCATCTCCTGCAATATCCCACATCTTTGTATCTCCTTGTTTATAATCTGGAGTCCTTCTTGATAAAAGGCGGAGGTTGCTATGAATAAACACAAGATCTTGAGCTCTTTGGGGTGTCATTTTATTCCTTTGCATAGAATGTATGAATGAATACGTACTCCAATTTCTTTCGGCACATGATGAGGATGACGGTTGTACAAGAATCTTCGAAGCTATTACTTGAAGCATAGGTGCACTGGAACCATGAAGAAGCCACCATGCCATAGGATCCATGGAATATCGATTACTTATGGAGTCAAACTCACTAAAATCCCCTGACTTGGATATGAAGTTAATATACTCCATGTTCACTTTATTGCGATCCTCAATTAATGGAAAGTACTTCTTAAGACATTTCACCCTTCCATTAGAAATTTCCACATCCCTATGTGGAGGAACTCGACGTGGATCCTCTTGAAGCCACTCATCGCTGTAATACCTTGGATTCAAAGAATGAGCCAAGCAATGAAGTGGTGTATTGTTCTTGTTCCAACGATCGACAAGTACATCATGTACCACTTCATAAAAAACTGATGGTTCATTATCGTTCTTTCCTTCATGTCGATATATGGCCATTTTTACTTTCTCAATCATGGTATCCCACATGTCATACACCAAGTGAAGACAAGGTTTATCTGTATCGCAAGCTCTAAGCATATCATAGATAGGAGCTGTGAAAGAAAGAATATAATTGATGGAGTCCCACCAAATATCATCCAACACCTTGTCTTTCACAAACCTGGCTTTTGTAACATCATCCTCTCGATAACAAGCCCATTTATCACTAATTACCATTGATTGGAGACCCCCCTTTATGAGCTTAAACCTTCTAAGCATCACAATAACAGAAGCAAATCGAGTTTCAGCCACTGAGAGCAACTTCAAGTTCACGAACTCATTAAACATAGCTAGTCTCATAGAATGATTCATGATAAAGTTTTTGATTTGAACAACTTCCTTCTCAATATCAGTGATCCAACTACATTCAAGATAAGCTAGCTGGTTGTTGTCAACATTCTTGGCAGCACAGATATTTTTTAGAGCTAGATTTAGGGTATGCACAACACAAGGTGTCCAAACTATGTTTGGAAATTGAGCTTCAATGAGCTGCCCTGCACCTTTGCAATTTGGTGCATTATCAGTCACAACTTGTACCACATTCTCATGCCCAATTTCATTAATCACTTCCTTAAACAAATTAGCAATAAAAAACTTATCTTTTATATTGCCCGAACAATCCACCGCCTTTAGAAACATAGGTTGCCCATCCATCACAGCAATAAAGTTAATAAGAGGTCTTCGTTGAGAGTCACTCCATCCATCACTTACAATACTCACCCCTTTCTCCTTCCACATTGACCGAGTAGTTGTCAACAATCTCTCAATATTTGCCTTTTCGCGTACTAGAAGAACGTCTCTTAACTTGTTATAACCTGGAGGCTTGTAACCAGGAATCGAATTGTTGGCAGCATAGGAGAAAGCACTCATATAGTATGGATTCCTTGCTAAGTTAAAAGGAATACCACCTGAAAAATACATTCTAGCTATCTCGAGATCTAAGTGTTCCCAAGCTCCCTTATTAAATGCTTTCTCAAGGTTGCTAGTCCCTCTTGTCTTCCTCTTTTTGGTGGAATCAACAAAGTCACTTAAACCGCCAGTTGCTAAGGAGAAATTTGAAGGAGGTAAAGGGACTTTCCTTGGTTCATTGGCCTTCATTCTCTCAGTTGCTTCCTTGTCCAATTTCTGCATTTCCACAAAATCCTTATCTGTCACCTTTAAACATGGCCCAGCCCCATGTCCAGGTAGCTTCAACAGATGAGCTTTGACCCTTGTATACGAGCTCTTGAATGGCTTATTACAGAAATTGCATTGCCATGGTATATTGCCACCCCCTCCAACAGATTTGTCATATCGTGTAGTATAACGCCAAAGTGGTTTATTCAATTCTTCATCAAGAGGTGATGATGCACTACTACCATCTGTTGAAGCTGTTGAAGCTGTTGAAGCTGCAGCCATGGAAGATGAAGAGAAAAGAATAGAGAAAGATGAAGAGCAGCAGAGAGAGAAAGTAGAAGATGAAGAGAGGGTAGGTGAGACTTGTAGAGTTGTAGAGAAGTTTCATCCACAAATATGAGGCTTGTAAGAGAAGTTTCATCTTCTCTCTCTATAAATATGTTTTTTATTCTATCCTTGACCCCATTTTATTTATAAAAAAACTAAAATTACAAAACTATCCCCTAACTAAGGTGTCCTAATGCAGTGTCCGGAAGTGTCCTAATGCAGTGTCCGGAAGTGTCCAGCAGTGTCCGGAAGTGTCCGGAAGTGTCCAGCAGTGTCCGGAAGTGTCCAGATTAGGAATTTTTATTTTTTCAAGTAGGACACTTAATTTGGGGTGTCCGACACGTGTCCCAGCGTGTCCAGGACGTGTCGGTGTCCGACACGTCCGACACGTGTCGGACACCGGTGCGTAAGGTTTAGGGAGGTGTCCGTGCATCAGAGCCTGCAAATAATATTTGCTATCTTCTTTATGAAATTTTATCTTTAGTTTCAGTGATGATAAGATTTACCAAATGAGCAAACCAAGAACTGGATAACACATGAATTGTAGGGATCAAAAAAATTATTAGTTAACAACTATTGAAAAATGTACAAACAAGCGATTGCAGTCAGCAATGTCGTTAACAGAATGGACACGAAGTTTACGGCATTGTTATCGAGGATGCTCAGTCCAGAAATTCTCTTTACAGTTGGTCCAGGCTTTCCGACAACCTTCAAAATCAATTAGTAATACCCAGGTTATAATGGACCTTTGAAGGATGTGCATGGGGCTTTCAACAAATGTAGTTGAAATCAACTTTGATATCCACAGAATATTGACACTTAACGTTTCTAAGAGTGGAAAATGGGTGTAGGCAAGCAGAGTGACTTAAGAATTGTGATAACAAGAAAAAGATGAAACTATAGAAACTAATGATCATTGCACAAAGTGATGAATTGGGTTTCTTACCTTATTTCGTACGGAGCAGAATCCACTAAATTGCATTGTGGCCCCGAGTAGCGAGTCTATCAAACTCCCACAAAGCCCTGCAACTGTAGCAAGTGGTATTACCAATAACTGCTTCATAGCTACATCAGAAGAGCATTGTGTTGTGAGCAGTCCAAAAAGAACAAATGTAAGGCCAATGACGCTGCCTGCTGCTGCAGCCGCTAGGAGCCCAGTTGTTGTCACTGCACCATTTGTACCCTTCCGAACTGGCTGATAAATAAACAAAGTAATTAAATAATCAGACCTCATGATCTCAAGCTTGTAAAATAATAATCCTATTGTGTAATAAAAAATTTCTTTTAAGTGAGCCATAGCCGATACCCAAGTGGTCAAGTGTAAGGCGACAAACCATATTCGTTTTTTAGAAGTCAGTAGAGATATTCCGGAGTCAAACGTGTGATATTTATGTTTAGAGTAAGACGATGAACCAATAAAATGCCGGACCTTACAAACAAGTGTAAGCCATCTGGTTAAAAGTAGATTTCTGTCAAGAACTCTGACACCTATATATGAAATAACTAATATGTGGACAGAAAAACTCAACGTATATAGAGGGTATTTGATGGTTTGTTTGCTAGCATTTCCCATTGAGATCTTGGATTTTAAGGTCTGTAATGTAGCTAAGTTCTCTTCCCTTGGAGTCCTGTCTCTCTTGACTCTTGACTCTTGAGAGTCCAGATGTCGAAGTTTCCCATCGTAGCTTACGAAGCATATAGATTGAGGATTTATCAAGGCGCTAGTTCATTCACTAGTCACTTAACTAGATGTATAGATAAGGCAGAACATCCTTGACTCGGCATTATAGCACATAGCAGTTGAGGCTAAAATGGCCTGTTAATTCATTCCCATCCCAAAACAAGATGACAGTTTGTAGGAGAAGGCCAGGGGAGTACACATAAACCAGAACTAGCTTGTTGATTTAGAACCAAATTTGACAGCTACATTTGAGGCTCATTTTAGTTTCTTCACTGTTGACTTCACAAGTGTAGATGTTCTAAACTATCCGCATTATTGCCTTATGGGATAGCCCCTTGAATTGAGAATGTAAATTGGTATGTCTATTTCTTTCATTTAACTTTTACAATATTTTGTTTCTCTTTTCGGCTTCAGCTAACCAGGACTGTATTAAACACAGAAAGATGAGCAGCAATGTGAATGAGTAGCATAATGCAAAGAACTAAGAAGATATGTACCTTGAAGGTTGTGATGAGTCTTGGCTGAGAGCTACTAAGCATCCCGAGTTCTGACGACCAAGTATCTCCATTGCAACAAGCATAGTGTCCAATAATACCTCCAATAAGGCATGTTACCATTGTGGACTCTTTGGAGTCCAAACACTTGTCTTCCCATCCCGTTGAAATCCCAGCAATCACAACCAAAACCAATGAAATGGAACTATTGGTTAAAACTTGAATCCTGCAAAATGAGAACAAAAAATAGCATTTCCATAATAAGAAGAGTACAACATACTTTTACATTTTACATCTCTCTCCTACAATATTGTGCCGCCTACTAAGATCATTCACATTTGTGATTAATTGATTAAGTAAGGTGGATGAATTTATTTAGCTGAGCATTTTAGGCTTTTCAGAGTCAATTAGCTAATATACTTTTCAGATTGAATATTATAAATTTTGCAATCCCATTGAATAATATAATAAAAACCGCAAAACACCCTACCCATCAAGAAAGTTCATCAATCATAAGACCTATAACCAGAGAAAGTAGAAAAAACCCACCAATTTCTTTGACCTCCCTCTTTGAAATCAGCATCAATACTTCGCTTTTTCTCCTCACCCATCTTAGTAAGCTTAGAAGAAGTAAAGAAGAACACAAGCAAAATAGCTCCAAATCTATTTCAAACAAAATCAAGATGCTATTTAAAAAGAAAGTATATATCAAAGATATAATAGAGAATTTGAAAAAGAAAAAAAAACCTGTATCCAGCTGAGATATGAAGAGACATGACTAAAAAGCCTGCAAAAGCTCCAGAAACATCTAAAGATTTACGTTTGTAAGATCTAATAGCAATTATAAATGAAATCAACACACCCATTAATGGTTGAATCAGAAATTTCTCCATTCTGATTCTGTGTAAGAAAGAAACAAGAAAGACAGAGAAAAGAGAGAACTGGTGTAAATAAATATAGAAGATTTAAGGGCAAGTTAGTCATTTTACACAATATTATTCTATACTAAAGGTAATTTTGTAATTTGATAGTTAGTAAAGGGTGTACAAGTAAAAGCAAATTGATACAGTACATGTAGTTTTGTTTCCATTTCGAAAACCTCTCACCATTTCTCTCATTAATTATTCGGCAATTTGTTCTATTGAATCTAGGGTTTTCTTTTGATCGCAGAGCATTGAAGAAGAAGAAGAAGAAGAAGAGGTACTCATTCTCCTTTTACTTCTCGATTGATTCTATTCAATCTAGGGTTCTTCTATGTTAATAATTAGAAATGAATGAATGAATGAATTAGGGTTTTTAACTTGAGAACACTTCAATTTTAATAATTAGAAATTCTGATTTTCATTTAGGTCAGTTAATTATGATTTTGTAGTATGATTTCATTTCTAGTGTTGATTGATGAAATTGTTTGTTGATTTCATTTCTTTTATATATATGTTGTATTATAGGGTTTCTGATCTTTTTCTTGTATTTGTTTAATTATATGAAATTTATATATATATATATAGAGAGAGAGAGAGAGAATTTGATGTATTATGTGTAGATAGATATGTTATGGTGGAATATGTTTAATTTCGTCTCTCTTTGTGAAGGTTTTGATAGAAGGGTGGAGGTTTTATAATAAGCTGAAGTTGTGGGTTTGAACTACGTAATGGAATTCTCTGACGATGAGGGTGAGACGGTGGCACAATCTGTCTCCACGTATCACTTTGTGGATGATAAGGATGAATTGATATCATTTTCTGTTTTGCCTGTACAATGGTGTGAGGATGAGAAGCTAGATTCTATTAATAATGTGGTTTTCTTGAGTGGGACAGCTGATGATGGGTTTCAGAAGATCTATAAACAAGTAACTGCATGGAAGTTTGATCTGTCAGACTTACAACCTCAAGTTTCAGTGCTTTCCAAGGAAGGGAATTGGATAAAGCTTTTAAAACCACGGAAAAGCTTTCAGGATACTGTCAGGACAATATTGGTAACACTGCATTGTCTTCATTTTGTGAAGAAGAATCCAGAGGTTATGAGAAAGCCCCTTTGGGACCGCTTGCTGAAAATATTCAGTTCTTATGAAGTCATGCCATCCGAGAATGATTTGTTGGATCACCTGCCTTTAATTAAGGCTGCAGTTGATCAAGACGAAATTTTATCAAAATCCCAGTATCTGACAGAGTTTTTGGAGAATCCACTGCAGAGGAGTACATTTGATGAAGACACTCATTCTGGATTAGATGCCAAAAGGGATTTTATAGCTGATGATGACGAGGATTTTGATGAAATTGGGGCTGCTGATGAAGAAACAGAGCTATTTGATTCAGTTTGTGCTTTTTGTGACAACGGTGGGGAATTATTATGCTGTGAGGGAAGATGCATAAGGTCTTTCCATGCAACTGTTGATGCTGGTGTGGAATCAAATTGCAAGTCTTTGGGCCTTACTAATGACCAAGTGAAGGCTATGCAGACATTTTTGTGCTTGAACTGTCAACAAAGCAAACATCAGTGTTTCGCTTGTGGAAAATTAGGTTCATCTGATAAATCTTTGGGTCCCGAGGTCTTCCACTGTGTTTCTGCAACTTGTGGCTATTTTTACCATCCAGAATGTGTTGCAAAATTACTGCATCCCTTGGATGAAGCTGAGGCCGAAGAGTTGCAGAAAAGGATCTCTGGAGGAGAATCATTTACTTGCCCTGCTCATAGATGTCGTAAATGCAATCAAGGAGAAAATAAGGACATTCGTGAGTTGCAGTTTGCAGTGTGCAGACGTTGTCCGAGGGCGTATCATAGGCAGTGCTTGCCTAAAAAGATTGTTTTTGACGGTTCGGAGGGTGATGAACTTGCAAGGGCTTGGGATGGTCTGTTGCCAAACAATCGTGTTTTAATTTATTGCTTGAGGCATAAGATCGACGAAAACCTTGAAACGCCAATTAGAAACCACATCATTTTCCCAGGTGTTGGAGAAAAGAAGGATGCACGTCTATTGGATCTCCTCTCAAGAAAAAGGAAGGCGTTGGAGAAGAGGTCTATAGGCACTGAAGACTTGCCCAAGGAAAGAATTGTATCAAAAGTACCAAAACTTGGTATGTCTTCTGATGTGAAACGCAGTGATTCTATAATGAAAAGGGATAAATTGGAGAAATCATTCTTAGAGTCAGAGAAGCCCAAAGTACCAGATGTCTCAAGAAAGCCTTTTAGAGACAGCATGAAGAGGGACATGTCCTCGGCAGCAGATAAGTTCAGGGTATCGTCAGGAAAGGAAAGGTTTGATAGTTCTTCAATGAAGAAAGCCATTAGCAGTAGACCTGATGGGATCACTAAAAGCGCTCCTCCCAAGACAAGCACCACAGTTACACTCGACGAGGTAAGAAAGAAAAAGATTATGTCTATTATGGAGAGAACTAAATCATCAGTAACTTTAGAAGATGTAGTGAGGTCACACAATCTTCCGTCTACATATGCAACTAGCTTGAAAAATGTAGTGGACAAGATCATTACACAGGGAAAAGTGGAAGGCTCTGTCGAGGCTGTTCGAGCAGCTTTACAGAAGTTAGAAGCAGGCTGCAGTGTTGATGATGCCAGACAAATTTGTGAACCCGAAATTATCAAACAACTATTCAGATGGAAGAGTAAGCTGAAAGTGTATCTTGCTCCTTTTATCCACGGCAAGCGGTATACATCTTTTGGGCGCCATTTTACAAAAGTCGAGAAGCTTAAGGAGATCGTTGATAAGCTTCACTGGTATACTCAAGATGGTGACACAATAGTTGATTTCTGTTGTGGGGCCAACGATTTCAGTTGTATAATGAAGCAAAAGCTTGAAGAAACTGGGAAAAGAAGATGCTCTTTTAAAAACTTTGATATCATTCAGCCAAAGAATGATTTTTGTTTTGAAAAGAGAGATTGGATGACAGTTCGCCCAAATGAGTTGCCAAAGGGAGATAATTTGATCATGGGGCTTAATCCTCCTTTTGGTGTTAAAGCCTCTCTTGCAAACAGTTTCATTGACAACGCCCTGAAGTGCAACCCAAAGCTTCTTATTCTTATTGTTCCTCTGGAAACGGAAAGACTAGACAGAAAGAAACTTGCATCTGCATATGATCTGATTTGGGAGGATGATCAACAACTTTCGGGCAAGTCTTTTTATTTACCTGGATCGGTTGACGTCAACGACAATCAGATGGAACAGTGGAATAATAAACCACCTCCTTTATACCTCTGGAGTCGCTCTGATTGGACTGTCAGGCATAAAGCCACAGCACTAAAACGTGGTCACCTATGCAAGGAGCAGGAAGGTTCGCTCATGACAGGAAATTACAGTGAAGTGCAGGGTCACACGTGCAAGGGTGTGGAAGATTCACACATGAAAGAAAATTACAATGAAGTGCAGTTCTCAGAGGATATGGACATATCTCCCGTTCATGATTACTGCGAAAAGATTAACGAAAACAAGAGTATGCCTGAGAGAATTGTTCCATCCATACAGGATACCAACAGAGAATACCACAGCTACCAGAGAAAATCATCTCAGCAGAGTCTGGCGGGACAAGATATAGGAAAGCATTCAAGGCACATGGCTGAGATACAAGCTGACTCCAGAATCTCTCTGGAGGGTCACTCAAGTGAAGCCCTTGATATATCTAATAGGGAAGCCAGTGAAGATGTACAGCACTTTCAACCTGGTGTTTCAGGGTTGGAGTACAGAACAGGATATAGTGACATGGGGTGTGAAGATCCGAATGGCAGTGCGAGGGGGTACAGTTCTGATGGGATCTCACTTACACGTGGTGACACTTCAATGTGCACAAATTTTGGTCAACAGTATAATGTAAGGGGTGTGGATTACAGTCAAACAGCTTACACAACTGAGTTGGATGAGCATAGGAAAAGGACAGATATACATCAACTTCTTCGACAGTATGGTGGAGCAAATACTGGTCCTTCATTTCCTAGTAACCATTACCCTAGTCAAGATGGTGTGTATGGCGGAGTTGGCTCAGTATCTGCTCCATATCGTCTTTCAAGTTTGGTGCCTGAATCAGCTTATGGTAGGGTGAATTCATCGACGATGCAGCGGTATGCACCACGGCTTGATGAACTGAACCATGTAAGGAGTGGTATTGGCGGGCAGATGCCATTAAACGGAGATGGTAGCATGTTCGACACTCTGGGCTCGCAGTACACTCCTGGATCCTATCCTGGCAATCGTCCAAACATCTCTGGTTTCGCACCTGGACCTCCACGTCCTTCTTCCCACCATAATTCATCTGGCTGGCTGAATGATTGATGCAAGTATGCGGTGCTGGATGGACTAAGGTACATATATATTGCATTGGTGAGCAGGATGGAGATCCGGAGTTGCTTTTTATCAATGAAAGTCCTTTCCAGTTAGAAAAGTTATTTCCTTCTACAAGTAGTTTGTTAATAGTGCATCTTTCCCATGTGTAGATGTTCTGAAGATCTGTACCCATTGGGCTCACTTTTGTTCTTTTTATGTATTATATGAGTTACTTCAGTTACAGTTAAACTTGCTGACCTGGGGCCACATCGGATATACAAAGTTGCTCGCTGCATGTGTAAACCTCAATCGTACTAGTACACCGCATTATGAACAATATAGCTCTTTTACATTTCTGGATAATATCATTTATGACCTTAGCGTGTTCAATAATAATCCCCACCCACTCAAAAATTTCAAATAGAATGAGTTGGGGTGTGGGTGTATTTGACTATTTGCTGGAAAAACTTTATACTCACTAAACCTGTGAAGATCCAAAATATCTCACTAAGTGCCAACTGGGCATGGCCTATTTTTTGCAGTTCCTCATTCACCCAGCCAGTGGCATGGACAAGTTTTAGTGCACTTTCGCCATGCCAGTGTGCATATTTATTCCAACAAAATGTGCATCATCAGCGGCTTCATAGCCATCCATAACAAAATTTACTAATCACCATATGAACAAAAACCAATGCAGTGTCTATCAATGCTCAATATTTCCAAGTGGATCCTACAGTGTGAACAAAAAGGTTGATGGGGTAACTGGGAATACTCAGGTGAAAACACAACCACAACTTGAAATGTTTAATACCACTATAGCAGTGCCTATCAAAAGAGAGAATTTCAGTAGCATTTCCAAGAGAGGTCCTTAAAAGAACCTTCTCAAGCTGATTCTTATGGAATTCACATTTGTACAAATTTTGGTACCTGGGATTAATTGAAATACTTTTTACATTGTTAAGAGAGATCTCATTGTGCGAAAATAAAGTACAAATAACAGCGTAAGGATCATCATGCTATATCAAACAGACTCAGACTCCCTCAAGCCAATTGCTTCCGCAAACTACCGGATCATCGGTCGAGTTCACTCTTCAAGTCATCTTCTTATCGCCAGTATTTCTGCACTACCAACAAAAACAATGAGACCTGTCAGGACCATTATGAAACGCCAAAACTGACGGAAATCGGCTTAAAACAAAAATAACGGACATGGAGTAATGGACCTGCATAGCTTTACCATTTATAAGGGTGCAAAAAAGGGTAAAACCTGAGTAGATTAAAAACCATGATGTATGTGTATCATCTGCACTATATGATCTGATATTTCTCAACTGAGTAATCTTCTGAATTAAAGAAAACAATTTTCATACTCAAAATTCAATTCTGCAAAGTATTGAGGGAGTTGACAACTCTAATAGGGGGTAATTTATCAATTCAGTTTAGGCTGAGGTAGTTCTGTAATATCAATCACATAAGACAGTCTCAGGCCATCAACGCTATATCATTAGCGAAAGACAAAACTATAGCTACTCGAATCGTCAAAATTAAGTTAGTTTAAATACTTGTACAAGATAAAGAAGTGAGTACACGTTTAATAGAAATGCTAGCTACAAGGTCAATAGGGATACTACTGTGTATAATATTGATATTGAGTCCAACAGTCAGAAAATTTTAGGTGCAGTTACACAAAAACTTAATATAGAAATCACATTCCTAGCTAGGTTGCACGGACTCGGACTCGGACACAGACACTGACTCGTCGACACGGACACGGCTTAGGACGCGTCAATTAAATATATATAAACTATAAATAATTATGGTATTATCAATAATATTTTAGAAATCATGTCATGTAACATATACATTCATAATTCATAAAGCATGAAAGAGAAACTGTTGGAAAGTTTTTACAATTCATCTTAAATTAGGACCTAGGAACAGATCCGTGTCCAAAACAGTGTCCAAGCCGTGTCCAGATTGAATGGCACATGGGACACGCATGTGCCGTGTCGGACACGTGTCCAAGCTGTGTCCGTGTCCGAGCCGTGTCCAGATTGAATGGCACATGGGTGTAGCATGTGCCGTGTCGGACACATGTCCAAGCCGTGTCCGTGTCCGAGCAGTGTCTGACACTGACACAGTGAACTTGTAGAAGTGTCCGTGCTTCCTAGATTCCTAGTTAGTGCACAAATACATCTTCACTAGTTTATATTGATGGTCTAAACATCTAATATTGAACTCTGGATTCTAAGGCAATCAAACAATCTTAACTTTATTTTATTTCTAGTACAAGAGATATTGAACACTGCAAGAGTAGAGTAGCAGAGACGAGAAGAGAAAGAAAAAGGACTGGCACACAGGCAAATGAGTGTGGCAGTAGAAGTCGTCGAATCCTATCTCCTACCCTCTCTTGACCATTACCATACATGTCTTCCGACACTCAACTAAAATCTTTCTAACTAATGTGCATAATCTCTTGCAAGATAGATTTAGTTAATGCATTTTAATGTTTGAGTTTTTTGCAAGATAAATCTATATATTGCATTTGCATGAATCCGGAGGAGCCAAGACCTTGTACATCGAAGCCTGATTTATTAATTGTACAATAGTTAGAGGCTGAACGGCTGAAGGCACATTTCCAAAAGACCCATGCGAAAGAAAAGTTGAAATACCCAATGGGAGTGAGTAGATTGCTCCACATCCCTATACTAGACTTGATAAGAGGCATAGAAGGAAAATCATCAGCCACCATGTTAGATTCTTTATATCCTTGTGGACAAAACATTATTCAAACCTACTGGACACTGTGTAGTATGAAAGCACATTTAGCTAAAGAAAAATCACTATCAACTTCTACACTGCAATCATAGAGATGAGAAGGACAACTAGGCAAAACCAAAGATGACTGCAGAAACATGATTCCTAAGAACAGACCCAGCTCCTGTTGAGCTAGAATAGCAAAAGCTGAGACATATGAATTGAATTTTGACTCCCATTTAAGATGTGGAGTTTTCCATAACTAGGGTTGTCTGTGGCTGGGCCAAACCTGATGCCCGACTGGAGTCGATCTGAAAGTTTAGGATAGAGTCCAAACCTTGAAGTTTTCAGTCTACTGAGGATCCGGCCAGATATAGTTTGGGGTCAGATATTATTTCATTAGGACACCTCATGGTCTAATTCGATAAAATTGTGCCCAAAAGTGGTTCATAAAAAATAACTTGTAAATACATGTATAAGAAACCACAAGCTAATCTTTTTGCATGCATTGTTGAACATAAAAAACTAAGGGGTAGTAGTGGTAGTTCCTACTACTCCATTAGCACATTAATGATGCGCCCACTTATATTCCTCTTAACCATGACAGGCTTAGACTCAAAATCAAATCGGACAAGACCCTATGCAATCAAGCTCAAGCGTGGCCAAGTGCCAGAGGTGAGCATTGTCAAGAACTTACTAGTTACTACACAGTGTATGCAGTGCAATTTGTCTAAATTCCACTTCTTGGGTCGAAGCTAAGGGTAAACCAGTAGTAGTCCGAATGGTGTGGCTTTGCTACACTCTATAGAGAAGGGGTAAATGAGTCTAATCTTATAAAGTTGTCTGGGCATTGGCTCACTCAAAATAAAAAATTGGTCTTCTAGTTTGCTAAATGTCATTTCGTATATTATTAGCGCACTGGAAGAGAAAAGTAAAGGAAAAGATCCTGGCTTCTTTCATTCAACAACATGTGCAAGAAGCCCAACAAGTATTTTTGTCATTACACCCCGGACAATTCTGAATGAGTTGAAATGGCAAAAAAGTGCAACTAAATTGCTTCTTTTGTGATAAAGAACCAGAGAATATAGCCACTTTATGATTAATGGGGGCAAGTTTAGATGAGTAAACAAATTTAAGCATCACTCTAAGTAGTTGTATGATGATCAAATGATTAAAAAAATACAAAAATAAAGTTTCACACTGAACAAATACATGGTGATCACTTACTGGTAGATAACATACTGTGATGCTCCATGAGATGTCAAATGCAACACTTCTCACATGTAAAATTGCAACTTAATACATGGGAATCTCTTCCGGAATCTGAGTGTCCTTATCACTGAGAGAGAACAACGACATCATCAATAACAACACTAGATTCAGTGCAGACGGGGTAAAGACGATTTTCAATTTAACTTCCAGATATTCAAGATGACGCAATTAATCGTCTATGTTTAGACGATTGAAAAATATAATGTTACGGTGTTACCTGTCAACAGATAACAGCAGAAAAGATTGGTACAGAAGAGAGGATGAATCGGGTTAACCAAATCTCCTTCTTCCTCTCCCTCTTCCCCTCCCCCTCCCTCTAAAGCCAGATCTTCCTCGGTTACTGTCTTCTTCCATTCTTTGGAAATTGAACATACTCATACGTATTTTCTCTGCTTCAGACTCTTGACCAGTCTGTGCCTGAAAAAAAATATGAGGAAACAATTAATTCACGAAGCAACAGCAACATAAACAAAACAAAAAGGGAAAAAAAAAAACATCAACAATAATGCTTCTATATTCTTATTATAGTGTGTTTTAAGGATTTCAGTTTCCAGGAATAACCTACCTCATCATCTCATAAAAGGAGTCAAAGGATATTGCCATTCTGTGAGTTAATGATACTTTGATTGAATTAAATTTGGTTTTTCAAGTAAATACTTTTGCGGGCAAAACAAATGAACTTATAAACGCGTTGGCTGTCCTAAAACATGATTTCCCAGAAAATTTTCTGGTGTGTTTGATAGCAGACATATTAGTGGGTAATAATTACTATTGAAAATCTTCCTTATACTTGACTCATCCAGGATGCATAGGATTTGAATTTATGATAGATGATAGCGACCCAGGACCATATAATTTGTACAGCCCTTTGTAGCACACAACACAACAACAGGTAGTCACAAACAGAAAGTTTGTTTAACTGTTTTCCTACAGAAAAATACTGCAAATGTCAAATCTGTATCATGCAGAACAGGACACATAAAAATGGACCAACTCGCATCGCAACTTACTCTCTTAGCACAAGTTGTAAAGGGTTAAGTACACCGACTAATCATCATATGAATACATATACACACAAAAGGAAGACCTGTGGATTCGTCATCAAAGCTCACACTCAAACTGCAATTTCTGTTTAGCTGCAATTTTTTGTCACGAAAGCTCACACTTAAGATATTTGGGTCGGGCATTACCCCCAGAACTCATTATGAAAAATTGGTCACCTATTAAAATAAATATAAAAGAACTCTAACACCTCGACTCCTTGGCCTGATGGAAACATTGTGGTTACCAATTCAAAGGTCCAGGGCTCAAGTCGAGGTATGATGTTGTTGATGATGAGGAAGAGAATGATTAAAGGTATTCTGAAAAATATAAAAGAACTCTAGAACAACAAAAAGCATCCTGAGTTTAATTTAGCGGGAGAAAATGAAGGATGGAGCAAGATTGATATATGTTATTGTTTTGTGACACTATATTTTATGATTTTATCAAATTTAATCCAAGGTCTAGTAATAAATAAATTCCTTGGACAATAATGTATTCCAATATTACTATAAATCTATTTATATTATAAATCCTCTTCCATACAAATATTGAAGCTTCAAATACTTACTTGAATATCTTCCAAATCTAGTTGCTCCTGTAGCTGCCGAGCAAGCTCCTCATCATTGTAAATGTCTTGAATGTCATGTCTTGTCGGACGCCTCACCTCATCTTTTCTCTTCTCCCACTCCTCTAGAGTGAAAACTGCTGGCTCTTCTTGTCTTCCCCTCCCCCTCCCTCTTTGTTTTGAGCCTCGAAAATGCTGGTCACTCCGGCTTGGCTGACTCATTTTCTGCAGAAGCTTCTGGGCAGCAGCTTGGTTTTGAACAGGGACAGCTTCAGAGACTGTAAACGAACAGATATCTTAGAATCTCTTAGTAAATAGATACCTAAGGTGGAAAAGAAACCAAACAAAATTCAAAGTACTCGCACACCTTCTTTTGGCCTGGACTCAGAACTACTTGGTTTTTCCACTCTTTGTCCATTCAAACCAGCTTCTTTCGTGTCAACATCCTTCTTATGTGGATATGTATTGGGATTTTTACCCTTGCTTTCTTTAAAATCAGAACTTGCACCAGCCTTCATGAGAGGGACGGTATTATTTGAGACTGCTTCTGGATAATAAGAAAAAAAAATATCGGTTGAGTTGCAAACAGTAGAAAATTTAATTATGCCAAACTTAATTCAGCACTCAAGAATTTTACAAAACCCCAGAATATTAATCCATTTAAGGCTATTAAATCGTTGGCATGCATTGCATTGCCAAGATGTTACAATTCTATGAGACTAACAGAAAATCTTACTAAAAGCAGAAGTAACCAACACGATGTTATCCACCAACAACCATGACACGTGCCCAAGCAAGATCCATGAATCATACTCCCTTTTATCAAATCTATTTGATCTCATCAACTAACCCAATTTTAAGAAGTTCCTGATATACTTTTACATAAGAAGATGTTACCAGGTATGAACTGTTATAAAGGATATAAAACTAAGACAATCCTCAAAGTCATGCGCCTTACAACAATATTCTGTAGTCTACCCCGCTGTGAGGACATAACCCCAAAAAACACTACAGATGAATGGTGTACTATCAGAAGATTAGGTTGTACCCAAACTTTTTTAGCAGGAAAGTTTAAGCTGCAGATCAACTGGTGGTAAAAGAGATCTGACATAGGAAGATCCAATCTTTCACCATTACCATTGCCAATATTTGCTCTCAGTCGATGTTAGATGTTTATTCTTGAAGGACTCATTCATAAAAAGCCATATCACTGGATATATTTTCCAGCAAGACTTTTTTTTTCCAGAACATGAGATTGAAGCTAGCAAAAAGGTTCATCTCCACACACCATCTGGTCCAACCAAAACCAGTCTGGGACCAAGGCTGCAACTATAAAATATTTAACCTCCAAAGTTGGCATCGTTATATGCATGGTTGGAAACAATCACCTCCAACCAAAACTCCTAATCTGAATCATGCTCGAACTCTTTCCATTACGTGTTTCATTAGTGTCATGGACTCTCCAAAAACAGGTATTTGATCGGTCATGTAGCTACATCAATTACAAATCAACTACACTTGCAATGGATGTGAGTTTTCTTTATTTGAGTGTGCTTGTTCATCAAGAAATGAGTATCATACAAATAAGGTACTCAGTGCTCATAACAGTAGAGATTACATAAATGCACCAGTTGCATCATGATTATCATTTAGAATATAAATGTCAAGCATTTTCTTCTCTTGAAACTTAGAAAGCCATGGCCCTGGTCAATAAGGTAATCCGCAAAGAGATTGACAGAGGTACCATGACACATGATATGAATTGCATGCAGTTTCCTAAGTCCTAATGCAGTTTTTCAAATTTGTCTTTGTGACTTAATTTGGTGCTGCAGGGAAAATCATCTTGTAGATTTATCTTTCATAATGACCCAGACAAAGATGAGGCTTATTTGTGGATGTGTGAAGACCATAATCCTAGTATCACATGCAACTTCTAGATGGCTGGAGCCAAAAAGATTTTAAGAAGAATAAACCAAAAATACTAACCAGTAGTATGTTGCTGAGCAGACTTCTGTGAGCGTGTGTCGATTTGCAATTTCTCAAACGGCGGAGGAGTGTCACCATCACTCCTCTGAGTCGGCCTGAGAGTTGAACGAGAGAAACCTGAATATTTCCGATTCATCTCCCACTCTTCATGAAGTGTCTGAACCACACCTCCTAATACAGTTACTACTTTGGGATTCAGACATACTATTCCATTATGTAGTGCAGGTTTGTTTTCCAGACGTACCTTCAAAGTAATACATAACATAATTAAGAATCAGAAATAAAAATCTTTAGGGGTTATCAATGTGGAGACTAACATAATAACCTTTAAGGGTTCTAAGGTTCAACTTGCCATAAGTAAAACTCCACCGATAAGATTCACCCAACAAAAAGCAAACTTTCTTGTACAGACTTCAAATGTATTTTCATCCCGATTGCTATCACAGAGACACAATTTCCCCAATTCCCCATGTTGCAAACCATATATAATCAAACACATGGACAGATTTACCATCTGTATATCAATTTAAAAGTCACTGTGTTCGCTTACCTTCAAATCAAAAAAAAATCTTGCCATTGACTTTCTCATATATATTGCTAGCACAACTCATTATCATGCATGACAATATTCCAAAAATTTCTTAATGAGAGCCCTGTAGCATAATACTACGTGTATATACTGTATCATGTCAAGACTGTTTTCAATCTGACCAAAAATGATGTATTTAAGATGCAGTGAGATAGCATTTGGCTGTCTCTGCATTACAAAGACTGGAAGAAGATCCAAAGCTGACGAAGTTGTTATGGAAGTTTGAGTTGAAGTTACAGTTGACTCTGAACCAGTGTGAGTGTTGTTGTCTTGTTGAGATTGTTGTCTTGTTGAGAACCAAAGAGAAACTCATAATTTATATTCTTGAAGACAGAATTAAACCCTAGCAAAGTTTTGAAACAGTAAATTTTCCCTTTACGGTAATATTGTCAAGATAAATTTCCTAGAAAAACAGTTCAACATTATATTTAGGGAATCAATATTTCAGGAGTACTAGTTTTCATCATTTTTTAGAAAGTGAGAGTGAAGGTACAATTTCACACAAGAGAAGTACAAGTTGTGGAATTGTTCTATATTACTCCATACTTAGTTTTATAAAAAAACATGTTTCGAGGCGCAATACGTGTACCACCTCAAAATGAGGTGCAGGAAGGATGACTCAAATATTTCCAGAGTTACAAGTTGTGGAATTGTTTTGTATTATTCAGTTTTATTACAGACAAGCTTCGAGGCGCACAAGGCATCCCACCTCAAAACAAGGTGCAGGAGGATGACTCAAGAATCAAGATTTATGGATCAGCTGAAAACTACGATGATTATGTGTTTGATGGAAGAAGAGCAAGAGGCGAGGATTAAACCCTAAGGCTCATTGAGATTTAAGCCTCCTAAAGTTGTACCTTTTTTCTAATCTACTGCAACCTTTGCCATTTATACCCTCCATCAAGATTCTAATACCTGATGAAACTTGTTTAAAGAATTTCTTCTCTAGAAAAAAAAAAGGCATATAGCAGAATAATAACAAAACTACTTGACTTATTGCTTTGACAGTTCTAGGCTTTGGTTCTGCACTTGCTATTCAGAATTTGTGCAAAAGAAGACGCTTCAACTCATATATTTTTTTCGTGTCATTTTTCCCCACCATACATGAAAGGTGAATATTTTGATCTGAACACCTAAATGGACTAGTATTGTTTTTTTCTCATGTATTATACTTATTGCAGTTTTAACACATTCATTGCAATCTGTACAAGCTATGACTTATGCCTACTCTTCGGGATTTTTTACTACATAACTAAATCTATTATCAAGATAATCCTATATACATACAGTACTGTCATTATTTAACCACTCCCAATATTAGTTAACAATATGAGCCACATAAGCTAATCCATATGAAAAAATGAATGAGTAAACAAGCATCTTAGATAATTGAGACTTCCACATTGTAACGGGTGCCCACATATTGTAGTCTGTATTTAATAATTAATGATATTTGACAACTTGTCAGTTCTCACCAACAGATGTGTTTGGGTTTTGGAGTTTGCCACTTTGTCCACGATATGAACTCTTTTGTTATGCACAATGTATGACAATTTTCTTCAGAGGTAAAATAAACATATACAAAATTTAAATTCAATCAAACCACATTGATCAGTTGAATTCGACCGTAGTGAGACTTTTTATAAAGGTAAAGGAGAGCACTAAAGATTATGATGATACCCATAATTATTGTAGAACAAGTGGAACAATCCTCAAAGTAAAAGGTTAAAAAGCTAACAAAGTTGCAACAACACATTTGGCAAACCACAAACATATATAGGATGGCGATTTAACTGTATCATCGTACTACACACATATACTGATTTCTATAACATATAAATAAAACAAGACACAAAGTGAATAGAATACATGTAAATTTACCTTAGTACCAGGGACAATATCGTCGTGTAAGGCAGGTATAGGACTGTACTCAATAGCAACTATTTCTGAGTAACCATCAGTAAGACAAAGGCGAAGTAAACGCCGACTACTCGAACTTCTCGACAAAGCTTCTATGCTACTTTGAGATATATCCCTTGAAGAAACTACCTATGTGTAAGCATAAACTAATCAAACCCCATTACTCAAAAATAAAAATGAAAGTGAAATTTCACATAAAAAAAAAATTACCTGTAAAACCTTTGGTCCTTGAAGATTAGAAAGTTTATCAATTAAACAAGGATCATTTGGTAAAAATTTTCCACCAATTGATCTTAAATCCATGTTGAGAAGAAGTTGTGATTCGATAGAATCAATAGAAATCGAATCATCGCCTATTATAGCTATATGGATTTGAATTAAACCTTTGATTTCTTCAATATCTTTGAAACACCAACCTTTTCGAATTAGGGTTTCTATGTAACCTGTTGTTGTACTTTCTATCGTCTCCATTTCAATCTTGTTTTGAGAATGAGAATTTCTCTGCTTTTTTTCGGGGTTTTTGATTCAAGAAGAAGAAGAAGAAGATGGATATATGGTTGATTTAAACACCCGGCCCAAATGAGTAAGCTGAACCACCCAAGCCCGTAAGGCCCCACTAAGCCTTAAGAAGAGAGTCTCTAGTTTACTGCCCTATTTACTAGCTTAGTAGCACTGGCAGAGTCTCACACCACATGCCTTGATGCCTATTGCCTAGTGATTGATGAATGAATCTGTAACCCAAGCTAAAAATTAGTTCTGAGAGTTTTTCAGTACCGTATGGAATTAGCTATTTTGGTCCCATAACTTTTGTTCAAATTTTCGGTTACTACTCAATTTAGTCTTAAATTTTTCAAAATGTTTCCAAAATGGTCTATCGTTACCAAGCATTTACCAAAGTTGCCTAGTGGTAGTTTACTATCATACGTGGTCTGTTAAATTCAAATTTTAAATTTTTTTTTTGCCAGGTCAGCAGAACACGTGAGTTGCACACGAACCATCATATTATTTAAAAATAGAACACAAACCCAAAATGTATAAAAATAGAACCCATTTTGTAAAAAAGAGAATTGTTAAATGCTTGGTAGCAATGAGACCATTTTACAACGTTTGGAAAGATTTGAGACCAAATTGACCAATTTTAACTTTGGAGACTCAACTGAAAATTTGGGCAAAGTTAGGGGACCAAAATAGCTAATTTGTTTGTTACTCACCACTGTTACATACAACAATATATATAGTTTGAGTAAAAGTACTCCACGAGACCAATGACCCCGAGTCGCCCCGAGGGATGCATATATAGCTTCATTTCATGCAAGTCATCATGTAGTTTAAACTTCCCTTCTTGCCCAGTGCCATACAATATGAGACCTTGCCTTCGTGTTCTGATGCTACAAGTATCATTTCTGACAAATTTCCAGGCTCCAGCATGGATTCCCAAATGAATGAATTTACGCCATCAAAGTTCATTTGATAACTTCAAAAGCAGATTAAAGCTGAAATATATCTTCTAGTTTAACTTACATGGAAATTAAAAAAAAAATAAAATTGTAGCCAAGTAATACTCTATATGAGAGCATTCCCAATGGTAAAACACTTTTAGTGGTGCCACACAGGATGGTTTTAAAGAATTTTGGTGTTTCCAATGTTTTTAGCAAAAAAAAGGTTTTAGTGTTTTCAATGGTGGATTATTGAAATCGCACTCATTGTGGGGTATAAATCCATACCACACTAATTGTGGCGGATGGATCTTCCTTTAGATGAGTCCATACCGTACTAATTGTGGCGGATGGATCCATACCACACTAATTGTGGCGGATGGATCTTCTTTTAGATGAGTCCATACCGTACTAATTGTGGCGGATGGATTCCTACGTGGCACTTTAACTCTTTGGCAAATTTGTCAAGAAATTAAAAGTATTTTACTTAAAAAATGTGTTAAAAGCTATCATTGGCAAATGTTTACACTAAAAGTATGCTAAAACCTGCCATTGGGAATGCTACGAGAGATGGTGAGATAATTATTACCCCACTTAATAATGATTGATGTTGAGAGTACAGTATATTGTTTTTTTCCGTATCTCTATGACTCTTATCTAAATCATAAAAACTGAGAAGCACACCCTTAATTTTTGCATTACAATTAGATAAGAATTATTTTTGATAAGATTTAAATCACAAATCTCATACTAATTCCATTAATGGTCTTAACTTTTAAACAAAAACAAAAACTCTGGAATATCAGCCAGGGTGGAACTGTGGACTTGTTGAAGATTAGATTAGATTAGATTTGATTTGATATTGATAGTTTTGTATACATATTTTTCATATTTTTGTTCTCCCTTTGTAAATAAATAAAATAAATAATAATAAAACTTTCCGGTTTCCCCAACTACCTACTCTGTCTCTACCTCATCTTTTGGACTCACTTTATATAACTGCCACATGATTATGTGCTACTGCTGTCTCCCTCCCTTCCCCACCTCCCACCCCTTTGCCCTTTCTCTCAAGTAGTATGGAATTTAAAACCAATTTCCTGTCTTCCCTTTTCCCTTTATTTTGTCTTCTTTTGCTGCATTGAAAGATTTGTTCAAAGTTAGAAAGTTCCAACCTTTTCATTTTCTCTGTCTCTTTCTTCAGTTTCAAGTGAAACAAGTTACAAGTAGAACAAGTTAGAAGATGAATCTTCTTCTTCTTCTTCGATCTGTTTTTGTACCTATTTGTTTATTTTGCTTGTCTTTGCTTTTATCTTTCAATAATGCTAGATTACCAGACCTTATTACTCCTATTTCATCTCCTACTACTACAATTACTACAAATGCAAACCAACCCATTTCTCCAATTTTTGCAGCAACTGTACAAGTTGTTTCTCCAGGTATATATTATTTAACCTTTTCGAATGTTGTTTATGTTGTATTCTTGTTGAAAACTTTTATTGATTTTATGAATGTGGGGGATTTTTGAATATTCCTTGCAACATCAAAAGCATTTGTAATAACAGCATTGCTTTGCTGATGAAATTGTCACTTGGGTTTTTTTTTTTTTTTCCGAAACTAGGTATGATGAAGAATAACCACCATATGAATAAGAGGATACTTATAGCACTCATTGTTGTATCATGTGCTCTTTGTGCTATACTATCAACTTTATTTTGCTTATGGATTTTCCGATTGAAGAAGAAATCGCACAAATCAGATTCAAAGATTGTACAGAGAGCAGGTAAAGTTGCTTCTTCCATTAAATTAAACATTGACTTCTCTATCATCTTTATGCTTCTTATGTGAATTGGTTCTATCTTATTTAAATTCCAATGTCTTTTGTCTTGGTGTTTTGATCTGAAGATACTGTTAGAGGGCTTTCTTTGGGTACAATTTCGGGTAAATTCAATTCTATCAGGAGGATTTCTAAGAAGGGATCTGTTTCTATCATTGAGTATCAGTTATTGGAAGCTGCAACTGACAATTTTAGTGAGAGTAATATTTTGGGAGAAGGTGGATTTGGATGTGTTTACAAAGCGTGTTTTGATAACAACTTTCTCGCTGCTGTCAAGAGAATGGATGTTGGTGGGCAAGATGCAGAAAGAGAATTTGAGGTTATCTTTTGCTCTAAAGTTCCAATTTCTTCTTTATGCCTTTCTTTGTTATCATTTTAATTTAGTTTGTCTATTTGTTTGTTTACTAATCTTGTTTGTATGGTTCTTGCCTCGCAGAAAGAAGTAGATTTGTTGAATAGAATTCAGCATCCGGATATAATTTCCCTGTTGGGTTATTGTATTCATGATGAGACAAGGTTCATCATTTATGAACTAATGCAGAACGGATCTTTGGAAAGACAATTACATGGTAATATTTATTTCTTCTTGTTTCTGTTTAGGTCAGGGAAACAATAGGAACTACAGATTTATTCATTTTGTGTCTTTATATTATTTATTTAGGACCTTCTCATGGATCGGCTTTAACTTGGCATATCCGGATGAAAATTGCACTTGATACAGCAAGGTGCGTCAATTGAACTCTATGTTCATCTCTACTTACTTTTTATACAATATTGTCTCATTAGTTTGATACATTTTTGTTTCCTCATAGTTACAACTGTGTTTTTTAATCTGACCAGAGCATTAGAATATCTCCATGAGAATTGCAACCCTCCTGTGATCCACAGAGATCTGAAATCATCCAATATACTTTTGGATTCTAATTTCAAGGCCAAGGCAAGTGAAACAATCAATTCCTTTAAACTACTCATCTCTTTCTTTAATTATGAACACTTCAATTTTCTTATCAGCTTAAATTAAATGTCACCAAATCTGTTTTTCTTATCTATAATTTGGGACTTGGATACATGCAGATTTCAGATTTTGGTCTTGCTGTAATTTCTGGGAGTCAAAACAAGAACAACATTAAGCTTTCAGGCACTCTTGGTTATGTTGCTCCAGAATATCTGTTAGATGGTATGACACTAACTTAGAATGTTTTGCAAGTCAAATCCATTATTTAGAATATAATAAACCGTTGCATTACATCTGTGAGATGGTATGACGAACCATAAGTTGGTGTCATTAACAGGCTGCACTTACTTAAAATGCTATATTATATTTAGAATGTTTTGATTGTTTCCATTCTGTTTAAAGAATCATTGTCGTTGCCAAATTACGTTAGTTTCTTAAGAAGTAAACCACTTATAAATAAGGGGCTACGGTCGAGTGTTTTCAGTCTAATTATATTTGTGAATCTTTGCTTGACACTACACTCAGGGTTTACATCATTTCTGTTTGATCCCTGATAATTTGATGAGCTTCAGTGGTTAGGAAACTTGAGAGAATCATTAGGAACTTTCTTTTGGGTGACATCGAGGAGAATCACTGGTATCATTTTATTAACTAGAAGCAGGTTTGTGTGTCTAAGGAGGGTGGGCAGGGTATGAGGACATTGCATGAGTTCAACCTTGCTTTTTTGGGCAAAAGGATTTAAAGGTTCGGTGTGTAGTGTAATAGACTTTGGAGAAGTAGTCAAATTCAACAACTGGCCATATGGTAGTCAAGATCACTTTAGAAATATCAAACATGGTGTATCCTTCCATTCGATAGAGGATTTGACAACTTAGTTATTAGTTTGGACTCAAGGTGCATGTGCCACCAGCATTATATTATGATCCACAAGGTTGCCTTAATTCAAGTTTGAGTAACAGTAGATAAGATAAAGCTTAGGGCCAAACTCATGCCCATACTCCTTCGAAGTGTGGATCTCATTGTGTTTCATTTAACCTTGACCTCCATGATGAAATAGAAAGGGACATTAATCCATAGTTGGATTCAGACATTGATAACTACAAGAGCACCTTATGAACCAATTTCCCTAAGACCAGCTTGCATAAAACCACTTGGTGAAAAAGAAGAAAAGAGAATAGACATTTTATGGAGTTAGAAGATATTACTCAAAGTGAGATCTAGTGTTCTACCATCCAACCATACTTAGTGAAAAAGATGGGATTGGAATCTTGCTTGGGGATGACTTGCCGGGCCATTGGACCATGAAAAGAATGAAAGAAAAAAAATGCCAAACTCACAAAACCCAAGTTTTCCCGAAACTGCCCAGCTTTGTGATGAAGCTTTAGCCTAGAGATGCTCACAAGGTGCAAGGCAGTAGATGATTCAGGGAATTTGTTTCTGGAAACCGAGAAGTGAATACTTTTAATTATTAGATTTTGGCAAAATTAAGTTCATTGTGAGTAGATTTTAAAATTTAGTTCGGTTAGTCAAGTTTTTCCTTTTCTTTAAATTTTTTTTGGATTGCAATGATTGGCACATGTTCAAAAACATTTGACTCTCTAATAGACTTTGTCAAATGAGAGATAAGTATGAAGCAAAAAGGACTTTTCATGTAAAAGAGTTTATAAGTATTGCTCACAACAAATGTAATAATTAGTTCGATCAAACGTATCCCAGAGGCATTGATCGTATTATCAATACCCCAAAAATGTTTAGCTATTCAGTGCACTAACCCCCTTGGCCAAACACCACAACAAGCACTTTTGCGAGGTAGTATTTTGTAAAATGACCCTCAATATTGGGGGTACCCTTGTCGAGGACGAGGACCTCATTCGGGAGGAGATTGTGAGGTTTTTGACGTAATACTATCGGCGGAAGCAAACAATAATAAGAACACCAATTAAATAAATGGTTTGAACACCCAAAAACTAGGGTTCTTCACAAAAACGAATTTAATGTCTCAAGACATAAACAAATCTTCAATCTAACCTCCTAATAAGGTTTGCAATCCCCTATTTATAATAACCTAAACCTAAAGCTACTTAGTCTAGGAACTTAAAACAAAATAGGAACTAAGTAATAGTAAATCCTATTAAGAATAGGAATCAAAATAGAAACTCATGTAGGAATTGAATCATGTGCTCTGCACATGTTCATCAATTGGCGTCCTCGCATTAGTTTTACACTAAGCTCTATACTGAACCCCCCGTATCTAGGCCTCTTCTAGATAATCTGGACTTCAGGGAGATCTCGGTTGAAGATAGAGATGAACTAGAGTGACCCATCTTGAAGTGTGAGGTTCTTAGTGCGTTGAAAGAGATGGAGGGAGATAGGGCTCCCGGGCCAGATGGTTTTTCTGTAGACTTTTTTAAGAAGTTTTGGGGTATTCTTAAGGACGAGTTAATGGTTGTGGTTAAAGATTTTGAACTGCACTGTTTTCTAGAGTACAGTCTTAATCACACGTTCATAACTCTTATTCCGAAAGTCCAAGGGGCAGTGGATATGGGAGATTTCAGACCTATTAGCTTGGTTGGGACAACCTATAAGCTCATCTCCAAAATCCTCTCAATTAGGCTCAAAAGGATTCTAGAAAAGCTCATTTCGGAGGAGCAAGGAGCCTTTGTGACGGGAAGGCAAATTCTAGATGGGGTTCTTATAGCCAATGAAGCCATTGATAATAGGAGGAGATCTAATGTACCGGGTATTATTTGTAAGATGGACTTGTCCAAAGCCTATGATCATGTTTGTTGGAGCTTTATTGATTGAAGTAACTTTTGAGAAGGACACCAATCATGTTTTTCTTGGTGAGAAGGACAATCTCTTTTGAGTCAACCTTCCATAAGGACAATCTTATTGAAAGTCATGGTTGAAAAGGATATGCAGTTTTTGTTGACTTATTGAAAAGGACAAAGATTTATGATTTAGGTAGAATCATAGTGTTAAAATTTTGTGCAATTCCGACTTTGCCCTTTCCCATTAGGGTTAATCACTCCCAACCTAGGTTATAGTGTTTTGTTAAAAAAAAAATTTCTTATATATGATTTGACCTATTATCATACTATGATTAGGGTGGGTATTTTAGTCCAGAATTTGTTGACTTCAAAGCCCTTTTCAATAAGAAACCATTTGTTTCTGTCCTTTTGAATAAGTCTCCCTTATTGATTACCTCCTTGGGCGTATGGGTTTTGGTAGGATTTGGAGAAGTTGGATTCGTAAGTGCATCTCCACTGCATCTTTCTCTGTCCTTGTTAATGGCTCACCGGCTGGCTGGTTTAAGAGCTCGCGTGGTCTTAGGCTGGGGGATCCACTCTCTCCCTTCTTGTTTATCATTGTGGCTGAAGCTATTAGCAGGATCACCAGGAGATTTCAGACCTATCAGGGGGTTTTGTTCATCATTACCACCTAGTTAGTTGGGAGAGGGTTTGTGCCACTAAGCTCCATGGTGGCTTAGGTCTTAAGAAGACCAGGGTGATGAATAGGGCTTTACTGTCCAAATGGGTGTGGAGGTTTAGCAAGGAACATGGGCGTTTGTGGAGATGTGTTATCGTCTCCAGACATGGTGTGGATGCTTTGGGTTGGTATAGCAAACAAGTATCCATCCCATATGGTTGAGGGGTTTGGAAAGGTATCATGAGAGAGCTTGAGGACTTCAAGCTCAACATTAGATTTAGTATTGGTAGAGGGGATAGAGTGAGATTCTGGGAGGATGTTTGGTTATGTGAAAGTCCCTCGAGTAGTGACTTTCCTGATCTTTATGCCATGACAAATTGTAAAAACTTTACCTATAATAATTTTGTTCTAGTGGAAAATGGAAATGTTTCGTGGGTTTTTAGCTTGAGACAAGCGTTCAACGATTGGGGGTTTGATGACTTAGCTGCCTTATTGGCCCGGATTGGATCCCCACTGATGCCTATTCCCCAAGAGGACAAGCTAGTATGGGTCCATGAGCCCAAAGGATGTTTCTCTGTTAAGTCTTGGCATCCTACTTTACTTCGTGTGTCTCCCCATTACCCACCACCTTTGCCTCATCCTAGATTCCCTTGGAAATATTGTTGGGGGGCCAAAATTCCTCCTAGGGTTGCCTTCTTTTCTTGGTGTGCTAGTCTTGGGAGTATTCTTACGATAGATAATTTGCGTAGGAGGGGTATGATAATTGTAAATTTTTGCCCTTTGTGTTATGAGTCGGGGGAGTCGATAGGTTACACTCTCATTCATTGTCGGTTTTCTTACTCTATTTGGGGATACTTCGTTAGATCTGCTTCTTTAACGTGGGTAGGGCCTGAGTCGGTTAGTGATCTTCTTTTGATGTGGCGTTAATTAGCGGGCTTGTCCCGGGTTAGAAAAAGAATTTGGGGTATCATTCCATATGCGATTCTGTGGGGTATTTGGCTGGAGCGGAATCAAAGACATTTTCAGGGAGTTCAACGTGATGTGAATCGCACTATCCTTGACATCAAAGGACTCATATCCCTTTGGTGCAAGAGATGGCATGATTATGCGATTCCTTATGCTTCTTTTGCTTACTCTTGGGAGAATGTTCTAAGTGGCCCTTGATGTAGAGTTTCTTATAGTTTTTCTTGTTTGTTCTTCTGTGTTTTGTTTTTGTTTCCTTGACCAGGGATATCTCGTCCCTTGGCTTTGTTTGTAATCAACTTTTTGATATGAATATATTATGCTCGTTTACCTCTCCAAAAAAAAAAAAAAAAAACATGTTACTTTTAAGTTCATTATGCTTTTGAATGGTTGGACATACTAGTCCTGTTATCATCACACCTAGGAAGCACCATATGATTTAGATGCATGTTTCAGTTTCCAATTGTTTCATCATTCATAGAGATAAAGTTTAGGGTAATTCTCTTTCTTATGGAGTGTTGACTCGAGTTTTAACTGACATAGGAAATGTTTTTAAAACCAGTATATAAAAGTTAGTCACATAGAGATAGAGAACTGAAACTTGATTCAATAATCAATACTGAAAGATCAACAGTTTAACAACATGTAGATCGAGAGGAAGTGGTTATGGAGAGGTCTTTCAAAAGCATCGATTCAAGGGAAGACTTTCCCAACAATTTTCCCTTGAATTACCTTTTGTGCAGTTCACCACCCTTAATTTTCCATCTGAAAAATTGTCGCATAAGACTGTTTCTGGGTCATGGAGATTTAATTGTATATAGTTTGTTGAGCAGTGGGTTTTGTGTACGTTGTCTTTCACTGGAAATTGTTTCAGCTTTTCTTTAATTGCAGATAAATGTTCACTTTGATATTTAAAATATTGATTAGGAAATAGCAGTTAGGAAAAACATGATACATAGTTTACTATGAACTGTTGTTGCCCCCCAACCCAACCAAAAGAAAAAAGCTCATCCTGTGAAAAAGGTAAAGTAACTGTCGTTTGTAGGAGTTTCAGCAATTTTCGCAACACTTTCATTATCAAGCCACCACAAACTGAAGTTATATATTTTAGCAGCCACTCAGCCAGACAGATTTTTGTCACACACAGTTAATAGGTTTCTTAAAGCGGTACATTAACAGTTCTATTTGTTTATAAGTAGAAAAACATATGCACTGATATATAATAAATTTACACCAAGAAGAAGCCCATACAAGTTCAGCCAGAAACCAAAGATCGTACCCCTCAACCCACTTATAACCATAATCCATAAACTACGTTATTCTTACAAAAATAACCCCCAACGTAATCCACTAGTCCCCTGATAGAACTAGCCTAGCATGGACAGCCCTCCATTAGCATCTCCACCTTATCCTCCATCACCATTGTCTTTATCTTCATTGGTCCAGTGGAATATTTGCTCAGAACTCGAATTATCATTCTCTTTATAAACACTTTGCTGCTATAATATTTTGTTTGCTAAGGCCCTCGTTTTCTTCTCGCAATCTGCAGTCCTTACTGTCCATCATTTACCAAACTCCAATTCATCTACCTCTCTGTTGGTATCTCTTCCCATCCATCTTCCCTTTCCCTTTTCTCCTTGTCCCACCCTCATTAGCACCACCATTTTTCCTCTCTGAATTGCTTTCATTTCCAGCTACTGCACCTCCTTCGTTTTTAGTGGGAATTGAACACCGCATAGCCTTCTTGCATTGTTGAGAGGAAACATATCTATAGGAGGAAAAAAAAGTGAACATGAAAAGGAAAAGGAAATTGAAAGATTCCATTCCTTGTGTCCATTTTGTTCACATGGAAACTGGAAGCAAGTCTATCAAATCGATATTTAGTTTATTGAGTTGTTATTGTTGATGCTTGTTTTACCATTGGTACTGTATATTGAAAATCTGAGCTTTTAGTGTCAACACTACCCATGAGAGGGTCACAATTTGCAGTCGACCGATAAAAAATTTGGTACTGAGTTTGATTGACCCCACATCACTCATGGATCACCCAGTTGTAATTAGAAGAGGTATTGGACACATGTTAGTATGCATCTTCATTGCCTAGCTTGTCTACTGAATATTAGTAGTGCTATTCCGATTTGCCAAGTAATCCGTTGTAGTTATGTTAGTATCTTGTTGTTATTTTTGTTATAGAAAACGTGAACAAAAATCTTTTATGTTGAACTCAGGTAAATTGACTGACAAAAGTGATGTCTATGCTTTTGGGGTTATCCTTCTAGAACTCCTAATGGGAAGAAAACCTGTAGAGAAAATGACACCAACTCAGTGTCAATCTATCGTTACATGGGTATGCATTGGTTCTAATTTCTCCTCTGATATGAATTGCTTCTTGGAGTTGTGAAACGTTAATGAGGGGATCTTTGTCATTTATATTCACAGGCCATGCCTCAACTCACTGATAGATCAAAGCTACCAAACATTGTTGATCCTGTGATTAAAAACACAATGGATTTGAAGCATTTGTTCCAAGTATGTTAGCCTGGAAGCTTCATGCCGTTTGTTCAGTTTTGGTACTTTTCTAACTTACCTATGCTGACTCATCTCAACATTGTTTTTTAGGTTGCTGCTGTAGCTGTACTGTGTGTACAACCAGAACCAAGTTACCGGCCATTAATCACAGATGTCCTTCACTCCCTCGTACCCCTTGTTCCTGTCGACCTTGGAGGGACCCTCAGAGTTACAGAGTCAGTAGGTCCCCAATCAGCATAAATTGTACACTGTCGGGCACTGCAATTGTTTGTTCTGCAAACGTGAAGTTGGCACAATGTGGCATCAAGCTCTCAGTTCCCAAAGATGGTCAGAATTTAAAATTGTGTGTCCACCCCTACACGTGTTTTCTGTTGTAAATTTGGACGACTATTTGTCGGACGTTCGAATGAAGGGGAGTTGATCATTTTGCAGTGGCAAAGTCTTGTGTTTGTAGTCTGACTTGTTCGTAGCAGTCTACAAAATTAGAAGTTTGGACTAAAGAGGAATGAATGAAGCATTGGCAAAGCTCAAATCCAAGAGGTAAAACAGCTATGTGGACTTGTTTTTACTTTTGAAACTAAATAGGTTAGGTGTTTCTGATTTATCTACTCAGCCACTCAGGATGAATGGTGTGAGGTTTGGAAGATGGTAAGGCATCCTGCGCTGGAACCATCACTCCTTTGTTCACGCAGGGTTTCTACATAGGACCTTGATGTCCTACATGTTTTGCCAAGAGGATCTAGCAGTTGACTCATCCTGGATGATTACATAGCCATTCTACAACACCATCTAGGTAATTACCACTCGGTCCAAATTGTAGCAGACATATATATGGTTGTACCTGGTAGCAGTAATTTATCCCCTCTGTTGTTTGTGTGTGTGTGTTTGTGCGCTAGTCACCGATATTTGTCAGAATTTCGATATGTAGCCACGATTTATTGTACACCACAACTCCAAAATTATGTACTCTGTTTCTTAAAAGAAGAGTCAATGTTTACATTATCTGTTTTATAGCATCCCACATCATCTCTCATTGTATTCCAACAGGGACACTTCATTCACTGCTCAGTCCAAGCATCTAATTTTCTATGTATTTTATTTCATTGCACTTCAACAGCCTTGCACTCTGTGGTCTGTACCCTTGTAAATTTGCTCAAAACATACACCAATATTTCAAGATACACCTCTAGAGGTTTGACTTGAGTGTGATATTTCTTGGGTATTTGACCCAATTTCTTTCATAGATGGCTTATCATGTTTATTAAAAGCATGCTTTGAGTGTATTTAATTAGAGGTATGATTCAGTCTGATTAGAAACTCGATCTCATCAGTTTGATTTATACATTACCGTGGTATAATATGTTTTGCATGGATGGACTGGTTACTGTACTTCTTTTATTGATAATTTTTGAGCTCATGGTGCTTCTGAAAGCTACTAGAAATGAAAAACCCATGCGCATTGCACATTTGGAATTTCCAAACGAAACATTGCTGCCAAATCTTGTTAATACAGTTTCCAAACTTATTCAGAAAAAAATATTCATATTTCGAAACTGTGCCAACAGTTGTTGTCATCCCATGACAATTGTGCCAATCAGATATCACACTTTTTCCAAATGCAGTTAGGAATCCTAAAAACATTGTAGAAAAAATGTCATCGGCAGGCTGCAAACAATGTTCATTGCCTGCCTTTCTGCCAGCTTCATCTCCAACTGCCCCCCCTGCCTCTCTGCCAGTTTCCTGCTCAGCTTGATGGATGTCAAGCTAACATGGCTGTATTTTAGTGAAAAAATTGTGTACCATCAAGAATATTCTACGAACCAAACACAAACACAAACATAAAGAGACATGTTTCTGAAATGAAAGAACAAAATAAACGTCATTTAGTCAATGGAATCCTGTATGTATATGAAGGAAATCCACACCATATATCATGATCAGTCACAAATTATGGAGTCTTATTATATGTCTAGCTGCATATGTGATTACAAGGAAAATATCGATGGACAAAGAGCAAAACAACAATTAGTCATGGGTATTCTCGTCCACATTTAAGATAACTACAAATACTCTCTCTAGCCTTTTTCAAATTGCTACTCCATCACCATTCCATGAGACAAGGAGGAAGAAAGAGAGACAGGATGTCTTCCTTCTCAACCTGGCTTTGTACCAGTGGCACTAAGAGAATGCTTATCAAGATTGTTCATCCAGGTGGTCATGTCGAACTACACGATCGTCCTTTACTTGCAGCGGAGATCATGCTTCGTAATCCAAGATGTTGTGTTGCATATCCTAATGTGTTTAAGCAACCGTGGGCGATTGTACCACCAGACACCATGTTGAGACTAGGCCAAAAGTTCTATGTTGTTCCTATTGGTACTATAAGGAAACTCCAAAAGCTATCATTAAAACATTCTCCCTCGCTTAATTCCCCAGACGTTGGTTCCCCCTGCGAACAAGCTCATGGCGATCAAGATGAGAAAGAGGCAACTTGTTGCTTGTTTGTAAACACAAATGGAAAGAGAACTACCTGTTTCGCGTGCTTGCTTGCAAGAATAAATTCAAAGGAAGAAGAGGTTTCAAGTGAATCCAGTGGTAATACATCTGGATCATCTGAAACACAAGAACTTACTAAAAAACGATCAAGAGATTCTCATGTCAGGAAGGGAGCAAAAGGGTCACCCAAGAGGCGTTCATCCTTTGATAGCTGGCAACCTAGCCTAGCTAGTATCGTAGAAGAATGAATTCATTATCAATTTATCATGTATGATTCCTTAACTGTTAATATATATTGATATATTCTGTTCTATGTACCAATTTTGTGTTGTCCTACGGAATGATTTTGTTGATCAAATTCTAAGCTTTATGCATCAATGGCCATCTCAAATTGTTCACTGCCGTATTACGTACTGACTCTGCACACTGCAGCGTCCATATTCATGCTTTCGCATGGTTCTCTACTAGACATATTGGTGCCTTTTCATAGATCACTTCAGTTACATTCATGTGTTTCAATCCTCATCAAGAAACAATCTATTCTCATACAGTATACTTTATTAACAGAATTGCACTTTTTTCAGTTCTTCTAATTTAATTCGTTATTTGTTCGAGATTATGTACATTGTTATTTTGATCTTGTGTAACTTAAACTTTGAATTGCTGTTTGTTCTTTTTCATAGTGTGACCATTTAGTTATGACTTAGGATGGATGGATTAGTCATTTCGCTTACCACCTTAATTGTCTCGTATCTGTTTTTAATTCCATACTTTTGAATCTAAACTGTATTGTAAGTCCCATGATACAGGTTTATGCTTGATATCTATAAGAAATTAAGAAAGTGGAAATGAAGAAGATAAAGAGAGGGAATGAGAGGTCTATGTACACTGTTGTATCATTTCAGTATTGAAATATTTTCCTAAAGCAGAAATTGTTTCCAATAAATCCAAGATTTCTCTCCATTAGCATTTAGATTAGACAGAAGTTCCAAACTCAAGATCTGGAAAAAGAATCGATAGCTTCCACTTTAATCTATTTGTTGGCATTTCTTTTCATGATTTTTAATCAACTCGTGTCTGTTTGGTAACCGGCTAATCTTCACAACACTGAAGTATGCGCTAAAGTGTGTTTGTGTGTGATTGTGTATGCATGAGAATATGAGATAGAGATAAAGAGAGACCACTTCCATAGAAGAATAAATAGAACCATATAAAAGCTCATTTATTTTCAATAAATATGATTTGTGTGCATTTTCATCTTTGAACAATTACATTCCCGTTACAAATCAACAACCAGACTCCGCAGCTGTCCAATACAACTTTACATGGACCACAAAAACTGATTTAAGTTAGCCATAACACTGGCAAATAAGATTCAACATAAAAACAAACACCCTTCCCACATAAAAACCCAATCTGCTCTAAAAAAATCAGAACCCAAACTACAACAATAACAATGAAAAGATGTGACAGAGAACAAAATCAAATAAAAATGAGTTGTATAACTACCTAGCAAAATCACCTTAATACAAGTATCATATTGAGAAGCTTCGCATTGATAACGATTTGTTAACAGTATTCTACGGAGAAATTGACTGTATTGAGATCAGAATAGTGTTTCGGGTGGCTTTGGAGATGACAAAGTTGCCACACAGTTGAACTGCCATAATAACAACCACAAGATAATAAATATGTATTCATTGTTGAATACCATTAAATCAAAGGCAACTAGTGAAGTGGTTGCATAAAGGAAACTCCTCCATATTAACTCCAAAGTTCAACAATGACCAGATAATGGAACAAGTACAGTGGGAACTCATTAAATGAATTTCAGAATCTCTAATCATTTGTGTACCTTGTCCTGCCTATACTTTTGACGCACAGCGTTCAGTTGACAACCATCGGTGTTCATCTGCAGATCATATAGTGCAGAAACCCCATCTTTTAAATCAGATGCCTTGTAACAGGTATAGTACTCAAGAGTTGGATTCTGCATGAATACACATGAAATGGTTGATGATACAGAATAAAGACAAAAAACATATGGAAGAGAGGATTAATCTAATAAAAAACAAGAAACTATAAAAGGGAATGTACACAGACCCAAGGGTGCCCTGATTGATCAAGTGTCCATGTGGCAAGAAACACAGCAGATGCAGCGATCAAGGAAGGAAGGAACTTCAAGAACCCATAATTGAGTAAAGTAAGTTCAGCTAAGTAACATGCCAAGAATTTCAACTTAAGATTTGGGGCCTGTATATCAGATCAAGTGAGAGTCAAAATAGATTGTCCCTCAACGATACTAGAGTGCACTAGCGAGATATTTCTTTGCTTTCAATAGTAGATATAATGAAATTAAAAATACCTTCTGGATAGAAGCATGTGCTGCTTGAAGGTATCTCCTGCAAGGCAAAAAGAATAATAATAAATACAATGACAACAATAACAAAATTTGTTTTAACATATAAATCATAGGGGCATGTGATCACCTGAGAAAGGTTCTTACAGTGGGTGCTGATAAATGAAAACTCAAAATGTTCAGCACTTGACTCTCCATTTTCAAAACCTGAAAGTTGGTTTCGCCAATTATATATATTAACAACAGTATTCTTGCCAAAACTAAGATGTATGTGCAAACCAATGTGATCACATCAGCTAAATTGAACAAATGAATCAACATCAAAGAGAGGCATTCGCCGGAAAGCGTGTAGATGTTGAGACCATTAGGTTTGGAAATCATTATCAATGGATATGTGAAACAATGTTAATGACGACTTGGTGGTGAGATCAGTAAAATTCATTGCATTCTGAGACTAGATGAACTAAGAAATTCTTTTTGCTGGTTATATTGTGGATAAAATGCTAAAACTGTTGAGCCTGAAATACTAGGCATGATTGACAAGGTAGAATATCGAATATTTGAGAATAATATAAATTCGCTCCTCAAAAACTATAACTATAAAGAAGCTTAAGAAAAAAAAATGATATTTAACAATTCTTACTTTGTGAGAGTAGCAATTATTATAACCCTGGAAAACTGATGTAGAACAAATGTCCATGACATACATGGAAGGAGAAGATAAGAAGAAGACAACAAGCATTAGGAAGAATCCTGTCAGAAATTACTTAGATTTTCTGACAGAATTCAGTTACTTGGTTATTATAGCCACTTATAAGTATCTATAGAATAAATGCAGCCTATAAGAGGCTGCCAAGTGTCCTATGTGGCAATTAATCCTCTGAGTGTCTATTATATGAAGGCACTTCCAATGTATGTAAACAATGTTATTATCAATAAATTTCCAAAAGTTTATGTCTTTGTTCTTGATATTTCAACATTAAACCTTGTGGATTAAAGGGTGATTTTAGAATTGTAAGACGTTGATATACAATTCAACGCTACGTTGTGCCAAAACAAATGCTTTAAGCAACAATCACCACTTCAAAGGTTTATGTAATGGTTCAAGTTATAAAAACAACACTCTATCTCCATATTTGTGGCAATTTCACCTACTGTCCATCAAAACCCTAGGGTGTTTACATCCTTAAATCATTATTTAAAAGCTCAATCTTATCATGATCATAAATCATAACCATAAGAGCAATCCCAATGGGAGGGCAGTTTGGTGCCCTCCACGTAGGTGCCACATAAGCAAAACCACATTTAAAATCACCTTCTACCCATAGTAGTCAAAACCCCCTGCGAAGTTGTGCCAATGGGAAATTTTGGAAATGTCAATTTATGACAATTAAATGGCTTATAAGACGGAACTCAAAGTTTCGGTAATTTTACCAAATATAAAACGGAACTCAAAGTTCTGGTAATTTTACCCATGGTTTCTGGTTTTTATAAGACGGAACTGTGGTTTCCAGTTTTTTAATACAAGTTTAATTTATAAGACGGAACTTCAAGTTCCAAATGAGAATAAAGTGTATAAGACGGAACACACAGTTCCGAAAAAGTGTTGAACCGGAACACTGTCTTCCGTCTTATGCCATCAACATGGCATTTTGGATGGCACTCTATTCCCCTCTCAAATGCCATTGGAACTTCTAACGACCGTTGAATGTTTGACCTACCGTTCCATTGGCAAAGAATTTTTGGCTGAGAGGGCATTTCATAGTACCGCCCTTCTAAAATGCCCTCCCATTGGGATTGCTCTAAGTGGCACATACTAATTGCATTGCCAACAACAAGTCAGTACCTACTCTAGTATAGCTCAAAACATGAACAAGAAAAATCTGAATAAATTTGTCAAATATCTAAACAGAGGACTGGAAGCAGCAAAACATGAAACTTGTCGGAAAGAGAGAAAGATGAATTCAAGAATCTCAAAATAAAATCATTTTGTTCAGCATATTCGACTCTAGTTCATAAACTTTATGGTGATTACCTCATCCCTTGTGTAAGTGTTATCTGTGATGAAGCAAAACTCTTCCACATGGGGTGCAAAAAGTTCTTCATACTTTCTTCGCAACACAGAGACAAAAAAACAGAAAATTCCAAACGTCAAACAAATAAATAAATGGTATTTGATTTACAGTAATCCTGAAAATAATATGCACCCGTAAATGAAACAAATAACCATAAACTTCATGCCAACTTCATAGCTCGTATAAGTTTAAATTGTTTATCTGTCTTAGAGTAGGTATGTTTACATTATTACATAAGAAAAAAAAAACAATTAAGCAAACTTTCATGAGAGAGAGAGAAGCTGAAGTGCCTCCTCAAACTTAGAATGCTTATGCATATAAAGAAAAACAAATATAAGCAATTTGGAATCAAAGAAATCCCCTCTGAGAGTTCTAAGGTTTGATACCTTCAAATTGTCAAGAAAATTTATGTGGTTTTCTATTATGCCCTTTCCGTACTCCACATATTACACTTGCTGTGATCAATTCCAATTGCATTGGCATGGGTTACGTCATAATGATATTCCCATTATCATGGGTCACATCATAATGATATTTGACTGTGTTCATATCACATCACATTGATAAGGACACACTCACCAGCCCTACAAGGAGAGGCATTTGAGCTAGTTTTGATGAAGAGGATCTTCATATCATTGTAATCATCGTAATATAAGCAATTCCCTTTAACAGTTCTAATAGACAAAAAGAACAAGAGAGCTTACGAGGCAATTAGCATGCAGGTAATGCCCAGCAACTGAAGCCGTTGCCTTTCAATGTAGTTTTGAGAAAGGAACCGATCAATAAGATGCACCGAGAGATAGAGCGTATCTGAAGCCAACTTATATTCCTCTGAAACCTGACAAAAATAAACAAACAAATAAACAAATTTGCAACAAGCACTGACTACCATTGCAAAAACCTAGTATAATAAGTTCAATTATTTCCAATGAACCTACCACATAGAAATTCAATTGCTCTGTTAAAATGCAAATGAAAACTTATCATACCAATAATGTTCGGATTCCATGTAAAAGCCCGAAACTTTAATTCCATAAAATGCTCATATATAATCATCCTTATTATGAAAATAATATATAATGATGAGGTAGACTGACCTCTACAAGCCAATCAACCAGTATTGCTCGCATGCTTTCTGTGATATCTCGTTGTAGTGTTTCCATAAAATTAGAACTAGGTCTTCTTGTGAGCTGAAAAAAAAAGGAGAATATAAATTATGAGTTTGTGTAGTAGTAGAGATGTCAAAGGTAGTAAAGTACCTGCCTAGTCTCCTCAAAGAAAGCAGATTAATCTAGTTAAAATGTTAAATGAGTAAGAACATCTGTGCACACTCTTTTTGCTCACCGATGCATCAAGTCTCTGGGGTCAACAAGTTGTGCACTCTGTAATCATGTTTAACACTGAACATGCACAGTTATTTCCTATGTGCATTTTAGAGAGATAATAGATTGTAAACTAAGGACAGAGGCAGTCTTTAGTCTTCACTCTTCAGAAAGTTAGTGTTCAGCTATAGTTATGTCATCAGAGATTTAGTGTCCAGCTATATCCAAACTGTGGTTAGTCTGTTTAATTAATTTATCAGTGCAAGTTAGTTAAAAGTCTGACGAGCTAACTAATGAACAATTTTGTTTTCCTTTTATCTCAACTTACATCTCAATTCAACTAAAGAATTAATAAGCAGTGTTTGATTTCTAGAACCCTCTAAACGTTACTTGAAGCTTAGCATAGGTAAATCGCAATTCAAACTACAAGTTTAAATATAAAATGAAATATTATTTAAGAAATGTCAGCAACATTACACCATACAGATGAAGAAAAAGTTTATAGTTGAAAAGGGTAGATATCAGCAGCCATATACAAAAGCATGTGCTAGTAAATTATAAAGCTCTAACAAACACTTGATTTCATTGATTGCAATAACCATCAGCTTTAGACCTTTTTCCAGCTATTTTATCTTGAATATTGGGTCTACAGAACTCCTACTTTAACATACTATTTTCTAACATACTTAAAAGCAATTAGTCACATCCTACAATTGAGTATGCAACCGAAAATGGAGCCCCCTAAAATAGAAAAGAATTGTGATACAAACCTCTGAAGCGCACAGATTATAATAAATGTCAGGAGCATATAAGCTGCACATCAGAGGATCTCTGTGATCAGCATCAATATCAGTAACATGACTGTCCAATTCAAATTTCTTGCAATGCTTCCCCTCCTCTGCATAACGTAAATAGAACAATGTTACCTCAGGTAAATATATCCTTTTTAACAATCATATTACCATCTAAAGAAACTTTCTCAAGATGAATACATAAAGTCATAAACCATGTCATTCTAATACAATTTCTCTTCAAAATATGGAGCACATATGTGTTTGATGTTCCATTGGCATTAAGGAAGCCAATCATTCGTTAGTGTTACTAGGATTATTTGACTTAAATGTGAAGAAGCCAAATAATCTTCCAGTGTCACCTATTTGACTCAGACTGGAGCATTTGGTCTTCGTGTAAAGAGAAGTATAGAAACTCAAATGCAACACCAAGATAAATTGAATGATAATGGATTCGGGAGTAAAATAACACAGAGTATAATCCCAAACAAAGTGATGCAATGAATTTGATTATTAATATCATGAAATAAGAAGAGATGTTACAGCTTTGAGAAAATAAGAAGTTGCAAACCGTATATCCTCTTTAATGTACTTTTACTGTCTGACTGTATCAGCCTGATCAGGCTTTTTGTTTAAAATCTAGATGCATGATTCTCGCCCAAAAAATGTTAGCCACCATCTTAGCATCTACTTTAAATCAATTATCTAGGACCATCACCAATGACAGCAACGAACGAAGAAAGATATACACTTGATAATTCAAACTTCTAATGTACAGTAAATAGTAAACAACATGGCCTACTTTATGCCATATAAGAAACAATGCAATAAAGCTTTCTCTAAAATGTCCAGTATCATGTCCTTCCAATCAGTTTCTTTTAAACTTATTCAGTTTAAGTTACAATCCTTGTTGCACAGAACCAAGTACCTCGGTGACAATCTCCTAAGATATTTCATAGCAGTGCCAGACTTTCAAGCTTTCTCTAAAATGTCCAGTATCATGTCCTTCCAATCATTTTCTTCTAAACTTATTCAGTTTAAGTTACAATCCTTGTTGCACAGAACCAAGTACCTCGGTGACAATCTCCTAAGATATTTCATAGCAGAGCCAGACTTTCAAATGTGCTTTGGTCAATTATAAATTTCCAAGGTTAAAATGTTAAATTATAATTTTCTCAAGTAATTGTGTAATACAAGTATACAAACATGTGCCCGTTTACCTACAAACACATTAAAAAATGCAGAACTTTTTTCAAGTGTGCCATTCTCCTTGTTTGCTAAAGAAGAAACCCATTCTGTTAAGGATCAGTACTTAACGTGAATGGCAGAGTCTTTAGCATTAAAATATATCATTTTCATTTCATTTAGTTATCTCATCCCATAGAAGCATAATAAGAAAAAAAAAAATCAAACCTTCTTTGGAAGGTCTCGAGTGTTGAAAACACTTTCCGTTAATAGGGTGCTTGAACTGAGGAAGAGGTACAGAACAATTGCCTTTGTTACTTTCCAAAGTTTGTTTAACAGAAACATTATTTTTCAAGTTTGCTGATATTGTAACAACTTGTGACTGAGTATTTCGTCGTGTGTCTACATCTTCTTTAACTGGAGGAATTCTGGCAGCAACACCAGTGACCAGCTTGGAAACCTTCTTAACGGAAACTTGTCTTCCATGCTTGCGGTTGTTACCCTGAAGACCAGGAGAAATAAAAGAAGTCAATCAAATTGTAAATTCAGGTGAATGAGATAGCTTTCGCGACACAAGCAATAAAAACCGAATATCCACTAATGTGCTCAACTGGGAAACTGGGTGAGTTATCATACTATCTAGCTGCTTCTATCATTATGCTATCTGCAGTTGATCAATAACCTCCTACTTTTTTTTTCATGCAATGGTAGCAGTCTAAAAAGAATATGAATTCGTGATTTTTCAGCATAATAAAAAACATCCATCTGACCTGAATCTTTGTTGCACCGACGCAGGCCCTGGATATATTCCCACATGCAAGATTAGTGACATCCTTTAGCACTGCCCTCCTTTTATGTTGAATTCCTCCAGTAACCACACTATTGTTCTCATCCACTGCTGGTCTTTTTGATTTACCACTGAAGGTTTTGGAGGATGGTTTGGGGGGTAATATCCCCCTAGATGCATTATTGGCTGCAGCTCGAGATCTTGTAATGCGACCAGGAGGTTCAACTGCACTGTATATCTTCATATTTATCGACTTCATAGAAAAGCAACAAGACAACAAATCAGAGAAAAGGCTAATATCATAAAATTTACAGCAATAACAGTAAACACAGGGAGGTGTGTAAGCAGGTAAATCCATCTACCATAGTATCATTACAGATGTACCTATTCAGTAAAAAATCCATGGTTTAAATATCTTAACCAATTAGAAAGTTGGACATCTGATCTCTCTGCTCTGGGCTTAACGTAAGTATGTAAGTACCTTTTGTTTTAGATGACATGGTTCAGAAAACATCTCTCAACCAAGAAATATTCTCCATCTTTTCTTAGTCACGTAATTCTCAAATTACTTAGAAACGCCACTTTGAAATAGTTGGGAAAATGAAATAGTTTATGAGAGTAAAGCAAGATCAACACAAGACTAGATGGATATCAAGTTTACATACAAGTCTGTGCCACATGGGAAGTTCACTCGTTCAATGCATCAACCAAATCAAGCCATTTTTTAAAAACATCCAGTGATATTTGACCACATAGTTAAGGGTGAATAATATTGCAAATGAGAAAATCCATTAGTAAACCCTCAACAATTTCCATGGAGATTTACTACGAAGTTTTTACATTTACATGTGATTTATTTTTAGAAAACAACCCTTGGAGAACTTTAATTCCAGAAATGTGCCATACTGTATATGTTTCAATGTTATGAAGATTATCCATTACAATTAATTGTCATCTGCAATCAGATACACTCCATTTCCATATGACTTGATTTGGTGGCCATTAATACTTCCTTCACCCACATAAGTGAGGCTTTAAGTCAAACTCTTTAATAGTACTAATTAAACATAAATTTATTATGAAACCATTGGGTAAAATGCAAAATTCAAACAAAATCACAAACCCTAAATGCTCATACATCCATCAAAACCATTCACAACATTTCAAAATCAATAGCGCAAAAAGCAAAACATAAGAATATATGGCAGAAACCCTCAAAACCCTATCTTAAATTTCTCTCTCATTCCAAAATAAAAAAACATATTAAAACCCAAAACCAAATATTGTATCATCAAGAATCACAGAAACAATATAAATGATTTGTAAATTTAGAAATCGAGAAGAAGAAAAAATTACAGAAATTTGAGGAAAAAGAAAATGATTTGTTAAAGAAAAACTAACCTCACACTCAAAACACTTAAATCTTATTCAATGGCCGTCCGAAGAACAAAAGTAGGGTTTTAAAAAGGATGGAACGACCATTGAAGAGCGGAGTGAAAGAGCGTAAAGAAAGAGAAAGAGAAAGTTAGTAAATGTGTGTTTATGTTTTGTTTTAAAACAAGGGGAGCGTGAGCGGGACGAAATACAGTTTAAACTTCCAAAGCAAAAACAAACAAAACCGGGACCCTAGAGTATCATTTATTATTACCAAAGTGGCCAAACCACCAACGTGGTTTTTCCTCTTTTCACTGTCATAGTCAGATTAGATGTTGACTGATCATTTCTAGTCAATTTTTGAAGTTGTTGGGTTGGGTAATTTGTTGCTGCGGGCTGGGGTTTGGGCCTAATATAGTAACAACATGTATAAATAATTATTGTATTGTACTACTGTACACGTATGAAGCAAAATTGTATCTGAGTTGGGACTATTTCGATCTTTTTGAAATGGTAGGAAAAGGGGTTATATTCCCACTATAGTGGGATTACTTTCAAAAGTTTTTGCAATCAGAGCAACATGATCTCGATGAAGAGTTTTTAAATGTCATAGAGCCGAAGGTCTCAGATGCAAATAATGCACACCTCTTGCATGTTATGCGTAGCGGAAGCTTATGCACCAATATCCAAAATTGAAATAGTGTGTGAATCAAACAAAACAAACACAAAACACAAGATTTACGTGGTTCGGCTAATATTGCCTACGTCCACGACCAAAACAACAATCTTCCAAATAGAGACGATTATACAAGCCCTCACGAAGAAACCAAAGTGTTCTTCCTCACAAGAGTTCTCTCAAACTCACCAATGGCTTCTCACAATCTCTCTCACATGAAGATTAGGTTTTCCAACCTTCTCAATTGGCTTTATAACATAGCCATACAAAACACACACGAAATGGGCTTAAAACCGGCCCATATAAACAAAACCAAGAGAGGACGTACGTACGTCGAAATCACGTACGTACGTTCAGCTTCAAAAAACAACATCTGTCGAATGGAACGTACGAACGTCCTAACTGCGTACGTACGTTCCTGAACAAAAAAGTTCCCTCCTCCAAAAAATCCAACAATTCTCCACCTCGGCGAAGATTCAATAAATCTAAGCCTACACCAAGTCCCAAACTCCCATACTTGTCCCGAATGACCAAAGCGGTTGCACCACCTCATGGTTGCCTACGTACCCTTCTTCTAAGGGATCAAACCACCGTAGTTCACTCCAATGGCATCTATGCGATGCCCACCATACCCCGAAGGGTCAAATTCCCACAAGGGGCCAAATCAAAACAAATGCCCACCAATGCCCGTAGAGGGCCAACAACCATAATCCAAAACAATGGGGTCCAAACTACCAAATACTATCTCCACTTTATGACCATAACCGACTGAAGATGAGTATGAATCAACACCCCGAAACCTATAAAGGTCTCCAAACAACGGCTTCACAGCTCCAATTGGCTCATGGGCTTGAGCCTTCAAACAAACATCTGTGGCTAGCAAACTAACATCAGCTGTGTTACCAGACAAACTTTCATAAGGAGCGGCATCAATCTCCACCTGCTGAGATATCTCTTCCAACTTCAAACTATCATTCAAACAAGGATGCCCAAAACAAACTTTACGTACCTTACCACCATTCAACAAGCCATGCTTGCCGGTACGCCTACCAAAGCCACAATCAACCAAACAATCTGACAAACTGGGAGGAGTCAAACAATCCACCAAATGTGAAGAAGAATCTCCACCACAACCAACAACACTACCGTTAAGATAGTACAAATTTTGCTGCCTTGTCCCTCTCATAACAACCAAAGCACCAGAAACAACCTTTAAAGCCCCATTTTGCAGAACAATCTTCATACCATCAGACTCTAAAGTTCCAAGAGAGATGAGATTCACCTCCAACTCCGAAACATACCGGACACCAACTAATTCTATAACTGTACCATTCTCCAACTTCAACTTGATAGTCCCCACACCAAGTGTTTTCATGTGACGACCATCACCTAACACAACATCATCACAGTCTAACTTTTGAAAACTAGCAAACAAATCTCTACTGTGACACAATGGTGAAAACATGCAGAATCCATAATCCACCCTTAAGTGGAGCAATCAACCATAACAGCCAAAGAATAATTTGAATCATCATCACTATCATTAGCATGTGCAACATTTACCTTATTATCTTTGGAAGACACAGAATCTTCCTTCTTTGACAACTCGGGACAATCAACCTTCCAATGGCCTTTTCCATGACAAAAGGCACACTCATCCTTTGTTAGAGGTTTACCTCTAGACTTTGATCGAGATCTTCCTCCGCTATCAGTAGTACGATCATTGGATCGTCCCCTTACCATCAAAGCCTCGGACGTTGAACCTGAACCCCTATGGACTTCTTTGTCCTTGCGTCTGCATTCATAGTTCAGTAACGCCGTTGCTACATCAGCATACTTAACAGATTCTTTCCCCGTCAACAAAGTGGTGGACAAATGGTCATATTCATCGGGGAGAGAGTTCAAAAGACATAGAGACTTGTCATTATCACTGACAACCTCATCCAAATTCAATAGGTCAGCAATAAGCCTATTGAATTCATCCAGATGTTCAGACAAAGAAATACCAGGTCTCATATCGATGCGGAAGATCCTCTTCTTCAGAAACAACTTGGTTTCTAAACTTTTCTTCATATACATATCAGCCAATTTCTTCCACAACTCCTTAGCAGACGTTTCTTTCATCACCGAGTATTTCTGGTCCTTTTCCAAACAAAGGCGAATCACGCCACAAACTTGCCTATTCAACTTCAACCAATCATCTTCTTTCATCTTTTCGGGTTTTTCACCCAAAGCATCTTCCAAACCTTGCTGAGCAAGCAAATCCAGAACTTCGCACTGCCACATGCCGAAGTTGTTTCTACCATTGAATTTCTCGATGTCAAACTTCAAAGATGACACTCTTCCATTCTTACTCGAAGATGGGTCTGACATCACTAATCACTTTCACACATTAAACAATCACCAATCGAAGGTAAACAAATCTGAAATTCACACGGGAATTTCAACAAACACCTTCTTGACAACCCACGGATACAAGATAGAACTTTTGCCTTAAACCACAAATAAGAAACTCACCTGCAGAAATTTCTTCAAACACCTTCAAGGCTCTCAAGATCTAGCATGCAGCTCTGATACCACTTGTTGTGCGCAGCGGAAGCTTATGCACCAATATCCAAAATTGAAATAGTGTGTGAATCAAACAAAACAAACACAAAACACAAGATTTACGTGGTTCGGCTAATATTGCCTACGTCCACGACCAAAACAACAATCTTCCAAATAGAGACGATTATACAAGCCCTCACGAAGAAACCAAAGTGTTCTTCCTCACAAGAGTTCTCTCAAACTCACCAATGGCTTCTCACAATCTCTCTCACATGAAGATTAGGTTTTCCAACCTTCTCAATTGGCTTTATAACATAGCCATACAAAACACACACGAAATGGGCTTAAAACCGGCCCATATAAACAAAACCAAGAGAGGACGTACGTACGTCAAAATCACGTACGTACGTTCAACTTCAAAAAACAACATCTGTCAAATGGAACGTACGAACGTCCTAACTGCGTACGTACGTTCCTGAACAAAAAAGTTCCCTCCTCCAAAAAATCCAACATTGCAACCCATATCTGAATCAGAGATCAAACCTGCACTCAAATCCATGGGATCTTACAAGTCGCCTGGTCTGGACGGCTTTCAGGCCCTATTCTACAAGCATTTCTGGCCTGAAGTTTGCCCTTTCATTACGCGCATGATCCAATCCTTTTTCATTCATGGTTCTTGCACTAAAGAATTATACTTTTCTCATATTGTTTTAATTCCTAAAGTGTCTAATCCAACTTTGGCTGATCACTACAAGCCAATCTCATTATCTAATGTTGCTTACAAGTTGATTACAAAGATCATGGTAATCAGAGTGCATTTCTTCCACAACGACTTATTCATGACAATGTTCTCTTGGCCAATGAGGCATATCATCACATTCGAGCACGGAGTAACAGGAAGAATAAATTCTATGCCTTGAAATTCGACATGAAAAAGGCATATGATCGTTTGGAGTGGGATTTTGTCAAAGCTATCCTTCAAAAGTTCGGGTTCAATCAGCAATGGGTTGAAAGGATCATGTTTTGCATTACTACTGTATCACTGTATCTTTCTCCATTCTACTCAATAGATCAACATTTAGAAACATTGTGCCAACTCGGGGTATTCGTCAGGGTGATCCTCTATCACCATACATATTTATTCTATGCTCTGAAGTGCTCTCTTTACATCTGCATCACTTGCACACTAAAGAAAAGATTACAGGCATCAAGTTTAATAGAAATGGAGATTCCCTTACACATCTTATGTATGCGGATGATCTTCTTATTTTTGCCAAAGGAAATCTGGATGAAGCCCATATTATTGATGACCTTTTGTGCAAGTATGGAGAAAATTCTGGTCAAACCATCAATAGAGCAAAATCACAGCTGATTCACAACAAATGCTTGCATTGGCGCCAACTTGGTCTGTTAAGAAGTATTCATAAAGTACTATGTAAAACTTCTTTCCCCAATTATCTAGGGGTGTCGTCTTTGCTAGGACGAGCTGCAGCTGATTGTTTTCAACCCCTCATTCAACGATTTCAGTCAAGACTTGCTGGGTGGAACGCTGAAACTCTCTCTAAAGGTGGTAAGTTGGTTTTGATTAATCCAGTTTTGTCTGCGTTAACAACTTATATGATGTCTTGTATAAAATTCCCTATGAAGATAATTTCACAGCTAGATAAAATCAAACGTGGTTTTTTATGGGGACATGAGCCGACCTTCAGAAAATTTCACTACTTCTCGTGGGAAATGGCTTGTAAGCCCATACATACTGGTGGACTTGGCATTAGAGATCTAAAGATTCGGAATCATGCTTTGTTGGGGAAACATGTTTGGGGTTTGTATTAACCTATTTCTAGATCAATGCATTCACTAGGTCAGGTCGTTAGCAGACTTGACCAAAGGGGGGAGTTTCAGATCGGGGTGGCTGCACCTCGTTGAGATTTGAGATTGCCTACGTACTCTAGTTCGTGGGGATTGAACCTAGAGATCAAGCCATCGTAGTTCTGTTATGTAGAAGGTGAAGAGGCGAAGATCTCGGGATCCTGCAGATTCTCCGACATATTTATGGTAATGAAATATTCTCAATGATTGAGTAACGGTTGTAATGATTGTATGGCAGCTGGAGATATTATCTTGTGCACCGAATTAAGGCATGTGTGCATAGCCAGAACGTTGTTGATACTGTAGTCGTTCTGCTCTGGTCGAGTTATGAGTAGGTCGGTTGAATAGCGACCTGAAAGATTAATGACTGTGCCACGTGGCTGCTTTTTATTGGTTGGAGTATATAGTACCCCTACAGGCTTTAACTAAACAAACATCCATGTGGGCAAGATTTATGAAGAAAAAGTATTTCCCAAACCAGAGTTTCTTACTTTCAAAATGTCCTTCTACAACATCAAAAATGTGGAAAACTTTTCATGGATTGAAGTACATTATGCAACTGGGTTTACAATGGGAAGTCGGTGACGGTAAAAAGATTCATGCATGGAATGATCCCTGGATTTTTGGAAGCTCAAGACCATTACCTCCTGTCACACTGCCAAAAAATTACAATATCACTTTGGTTGCTGATTTATTAACTCCTCACACTCGATCATGGAAGTCCGAGCTCATAGTTCAATCATGGCCACCTGAGTATGCAACTAGAATATGTCAATTCCGCTTTGTTTAAAAGGGGACGATGAACAATTTTGAGCACTTTCTAGGACTGGAGATTACACTGTCAAGTCTACCCATAAGGCATTGTCCTCTCTTTTTCACCCTTCCCATAGGGTTGTTCTTCCCATCTACAAGTTCATTTGGAAGCTCGATCTACCTCAGAAAGTCAGGTTCTTTATATGGGAATGTGTGGAACAGGTCCTACCTACTGCAGATTTCTTAGCCTCAAAGGGTTTTCAAGTGCCTCTTCCTTGCTGTTTATGCAATGCACACCAGGAATCTTTATACCATTTATTTGTTGGTTGTCATTTTGCTCGTGCAGTTTGGTTTAGCATCGATTTACTTCATTTCATTGACTCTATTACAGATGCTAGTTCATGGACTGAATGGTTGCTTTGTGTAAAGTCATCGCTCCTACAAGTTCCTAATTCCAAGAATATAATTACATTGTTTGGTGCGACACTTTGGTTCATTTGGATTGCACGAAATCAGGCTCGTTTCACCCCAGATCGGCCGTCACCTAATCCATTTCAATTAGCTAGGAAAGCTTTCTCTCTAGCCCACTACATGGCTCCTATAGTTGTTACTACCACCATTGGTGACCAGGTTCAAACTCGTACTCGTATCAGCATCTCATGGACTCTACCGGCTAGTGGAATGTTCAAGCTTAACTTTGATGGGTCTTCCTTTGGTAATCCTGGGCCTGCTGGCCTTGGTTGTGTTCTTCGTGATGACAAGGGAACATTTATAGTAGCAGCAGCGTCACCTATCTTGCATGTAGGGGTGGCAATCAGGTCGGGTCGGGTCAGGTTAGTCGGGTTGTCAGGTACCAACCCCGAAACCTGAACCTGACCTGATGGATTTTTTTTCCTCAGAATTGAAACCTGAACCTGACTTGTCAGGTTATCAGGTCAGGTTCAGGTCGACCTGAATACCATTTTTTCAGAATTAATCTTAGTACTCATTACATTAAGAACTATCCAAAAAGTGTTGATTCTCGAAGACCAACAAATGGATCACCAAAATATATAAATTAAACATCACCAACAGTACTGTAACAATGTCTATCACTACAAGGCCTAAGGATTGGCTTAACTTGTATCCTATACAAACAAGAAAGACAAATCTGTCTCTATGCTAGATCCTACATAGTCTGACGAAAAATAGCATCAAGTGACTGCAAAAATAGCATCAAATCCACCTCCAGGAACTCCTGCCACCAAAACGCCTTCCACATCCATAGTAGCATCTACAAGCAGAGTTTGTGATTCAGGCTCAACCTGCAAATTCAGAAATCAAAAGGTTTATCAACCAACCAGAATTATCCATTTTTCAACATATGAGCAAGTAGAGCATTTTTCCAACATTCGTCAAATTGTAAACTTGTGGCTAATGAAAATTCTAAGATTGTTGTGTACTCTATAATAAAAGTTGAAACCCTTGTACAATCCGATATTTGACATAATGGAAACACAATTAATTGTTTCCGCAGAAATATCTGATTCTTAAATAACACTCTACTACAAACTTTGTGAATAGAGTATGTCCATGGAAACTAGGTGCAGAAATGCAATGGCATTAATACAACACGTCTTGATCTTTCTTCAACATGGAAGGAGGTCAATTTACTGTTGATTCTCTAGCTAACCATGTTCAAATTTAGGACCTGATCTTAAGGAGACTTTTCAAAGAACATGGACATGAAAATACTGACTCCATCATTGGATGCATCAGTTAATTCAACAAAAGTGAGAGAGGAACAACAAATACATTGACCACTTAATTCGGCAAAAAGAGCTAAAGATACAAGTTAATACTGTACATGTATTAGTACTGAATCAGATTACAAGTATTAATCAAATAAATATATGCCAAATTTACATAACAAGGCAAATCATAAGTTGTTAGAAGTTGCGACGACCTTGAACAAGCTAAGTCAAGTTTCATGGAACCATCAAATTCTGTCTGAAATACTAAAAATTGATTTTCCATTAATTGAATTTTCTGTTGAAGACTTGAAGGTGATAGTGAAAATACATGTTGTGTTATAGATTCTGATTGTTACTTTTGAAATTGACATAATCCAAACAATGAAAGATACAAGTACTTAAAAAACAAAACTAAGATGATGTTGATTGATTTCCATTTATCCATTTGTATTTTATTTGAGAACCATATAACTCTTAACACTTTGAAGATCAGGTAGTGCTCCAATTACAATACATCACCCATCATGACATAAACTAATTCATAGTTTTGTAGTTAGATCAATATTAGTTCATGGTTCTGGTTAATGGTATTATCACACTAGTATTATTATAGATTTTAAGAATCGATAACAAATCTAATCGATCAAAGATTTGAAGCAGTTAAAATCGATCAAAGATTTGAAGTAATTAAAGAATTGATTAAAGTATAAATTCAAGAAAAAAATTAAAAAGAGCGTACCTTTAAATTCAATTAGAGATTTTCTTCGATAGAGAATGAAATAGTGTAAAATTCATTGGAATTTGGAAAATGCCGCGGAGGAGGAGGAAGAGATAAGGGTTTCACTTTTAGATTCAAAAGATAGAAATTACTCAAATGAATTGATTTAATTTATTCTGGTCAGGTTTCAGGTTGACCCGACGGGTCTGTAAGGGAAACCTGAACCTGACCTGATTTTATATCAGGTCAATCGGGTCGACCTGATCTGGCAAAAAACCTCAATTATCTAAACCCAAACCTGACCCAACTCAGGTCAGGTTCAGGTCGGGTTTCGGGTCGCCAGGTCTGATTGCCACCCCTACTTGCATGGTTCTGCTTTGTTTGCAGAATTTAGTGCATTGTTATTTGGTCTCAAAATGTTGCATTCTATGGGCATCAAGAATGTTGTTATTGAATCGGATTCAGAACCTCTGGTGCAAATGTTAGACAAGGCGAATACTGAAATTTCAAGATAGGTACGACTGTTACATATGCAAGTTAAGAAAATTCTTGGCTCACTTGACTTTCCTCTGGTCCGCTGGAACTATCGTGAATCAAATGGTGTCGCTGATGTTTTGGCCAAGTATGATGCTGACCAAGCAATGGATCCAGAATGGATGAATGGATGAAGTTACCGATCTTTCAACGTGCCAATGTTCCACTTCCTTTATATACTATGCAATTAGGTTATGCTTCTGTATGGGGGTTACAACCTCCAAATTTCCTTTGTTCTGTACTTTTAAAAGATACTGCTAAGGTTTGTACTGATCGATATATGTTAAGTAAGTAATAAAATTTTATTTACAAAAAAATAAAACCCTGTTTTCGAACTCCCACTCTTGCTATCAACACTTTAGATAAACTTTTTATTTTTGGTACAATAAAGTACATTTCAATATTGCACACATATGAAGTAAAATTGTGCGGTAAGACTAATTGTGCTTTCTCAAATAGAATTGGATTGTTAGATAATTTTTGGCAATGTCGAGATCTCGTAATTCTTGAGATGGTGAACAATTGTTTCATATTGTGTCTCATGAAGAAACGTCTATTGGTTTGAAGTTCATTGCATTGAATCTAACTTAGATAAAATTTCCATTATTTTCTCTACTTTTCTATTTGCACTTAACAATAATATACTGTACACATATGAAGCAAAATTGGACCTAAGCCATGACTGTTTGGGCCTTCTCAAATAGAATTTGATCGTTAAATATTTTTTGGAATGTCGAGAACTTATAGTTTATGAGATTTTATGAAAAAATGTGTACGGGGTTGACGTCAATCTATTGCATTGGACTTGACTTAGATTAAAAATTTATTTTTAGTATTACACAGTCAGTGGCGTAGCCAGGATTCTGAGTCGGGGGGGCGCACCCACTCAACTTAGTAGAGAATTTTTTTTTCTAGCAAACTACTAAATCATTTTCATGATATCTAAGTGATTTACTAAATAGTTAGATCGGATATTTAAATTATTATTACACATAATATGCCTAAACGAACATAATTTATAAGCAAAATGATCGTTTATCTTCAGCAAAAAAAATATATAAAATTATGAATAATACTGAATTTCAACACTTACCTCAATTCAAAAAGAAGTATTCAAGTTTGTTACTAACTTTGAGTGGACTGTGGACATTGAATTAACTATAGAAAAAAAATTCACAAAGAAGTATTCAAGTTTTGATAAATAAAAGTATGAAACCCTGATTATATAAAACACTTTGTAGTCTTAATAGATAAATCAAAACAGAGAAACAATATAAAACAAAATATAAGATTTTTTTTTTAGAGAAAGAGTTTAATTGAATTGCAGATTTGCAGTCGGAGAGAGTGAGAGATAGCTAGAGAGAGAAGTGTAGAGATTGGGACATACATAGAAAGAAAGTTGATCAATATTTTCTTTCTATTTTTTATTAGATATCGTGAAGTGTTTTCATTAAAAAAGGGAACTGGAATAAGAAAAACATATTTAACAGATCTATTATTACCAAAAGAAAATATATTTGGGAAATTTTTCTCAAATTCCAGGGTACGTACATGCGTACCCTTACCCCCCTGGCTACGCCCCTGTACACAGTATAATACAGTATTGTACACATATGAAATAAAATTTCACCAGAGTTAAGATTGTTTGTGTTTTCTCCAACAAAATTGGACTGTTAGACAGTTTATGGCAATGTCGAGATCTTGTAGTTATTGAGATTTTGAACAATGGTTTTATGTTGTCTCTCATGAAGAAATGTTTACTGGTTTGAAGTCCATTGCATTGGATTTGACTTAGATAAAATTTCTATTTTTTAATCTATTTTTTTCTATTTGCACTTAACAATATTGTAAATCATATTGTACACGTATGAAGTAAACTTGCACCTGAATCATGACAGTTTGGGCCTTCCCAAGAAGAATTGGATTGTTAGATCGATTTTGGCAATGTCGAGATTTCGTAGTTCTCGAGCTTTTGAACAATGGTTGCATATTTTTACTCATGAAGAAAATTGTTTTGGATCTAACTTAGATAAAATTTCTATTTTTACTCCATTTTTTCTATTTACGCAAGACAATGTTGGACTGAACGTACTGTACACATATGAAGCAAAATTGCACTTGAGTCATGACTATTTCTACCTTCTCAAATAGAATTTGACTTTTAGATTATTTCTAAAAATGTCGAGAACTCGTAGTTCTCTAGATTCAAAACAATTAGGCTATGTGTGTCTCTCATGAAGAAATGTGTACTAGTTTGAAGTCAGTCTATTGCATTGGATTTTACTTGGATAAAAATTTTATTTTTAGTATTACACAGTATAATACAGTATTGTACACATATGAAATAAAATTTCACCAGAGTTAAGATTGTTTGTGTTTTCTCCAACAAAATTGGACTGTTAGACAGTTTATGGCAATGTCGAGATCTTGTAGTTATTGAGATTTTGAACAATGGTTTCATGTTATCTCTCATGAAGAAACGTCTGATGGTTTAAGTCCATTGCATTGAATTTAACTTAGATAAAATTTCTATTTTTTAATCTATTTTTTCTATATACACTTAACAAATTTGTACTGTACACATATGAAGTAAAATTACACCTGAATCATGAGAGTTTGAGCCTTCCCAAATGGACTTGGACTGTTAGATCGATGTTGGAAATGTTGTGATCTCGTACTTCTCGAACTTTTGAACGATGGTTTCATGATTTTACTCATGAAACAATGTATTGTTTTGGATCTGACTTAGATAAAATTAATATTTTTACTCTGTTTTCCTATTTACACTAGATAATATTGTATTGTACACATATGAAACATAATTACACTTGAGCCATGATTGTTTGGGCCTTCTCAAAAAGAATTTGACCTTTAGATGATTTGTGGAAATGTCGAGATATCTTAGCTCTCAAGATTATGCACTTGAGCCATGATTGTTTCTCGTGAAAAATGTGTATTGGTTTGAAGTTAATCTATGGCATTGGATTCGCCTTTGATAAAATTTTCATTTTTGGTATGTTTTTCTATTTACACAGTACACTACATTACATATATGAAGCAAAATTGCACCTGATTTAAACCTTTTAGTGCTTTCTTAAATAGAATTGGACTTTTAGAGGGTTTTTGGCAATGTCAAGATCTTGTAGTTCTCAAGATTTTGAATAATGGTTATGTGTTGTGTCTCATGAAAAAACGTGTACTGCTTTGAAGTCCATTTCATTAGATCTGACTTAGATAAAATTTCCATTTTTTTCTCCGTTTCTTCTATTTGTAGTTAACAATATTGTATTGTACACATATGAAGTAAAATTACACCTGAATCATGATTGTTTGGGCCTTCCAAAATAGAATTGGACTGTTAGACCGATTTTGGCAATGTCGATATCTCGTAATTCTCGAGCTTTTGAACAATGTTCCATGTTATCTCTTATGAAGAAATGTGTATTGTTGATATGACGTAGATAAATTTCCTATTTTTATTTTGTTTTTCCTATTTAGACAAGGGCTAAACTACCGAGTTATGAAACAAAGTATGGTCGAATTCTCAGCTTATTCAACCAACTAAAATAGGTTTAAAATCATCAACAAACTTTTAAGTTTTTGCAATTTATACAATACCGTTAACAATCCCTTAACATACGTTAGGTTTTGCTGATTGTATTTATTTTTTTATTGATGACTGTGTAATTAATTGATGATTGTGTAAAGTAAGCAAAAAAGAAATTTTTAAAAGCAAAACCCAAAATTTAACAATAATTGCATGATAAAACAAATTATTTAACTAAAAAAGAACCATAAACTAAGATTTTAAATTCGATTTGATAAATCCAAGAGATTGAAAAGTAGAAAATTGAAAATTGAGGTTTCAAAATTTAGGATTTACATTCTTTTGAGGTAAAACCAATTTTATTTTATTTATTTATTATTTTTTGAAGAAAAAAAAATTTAATTTTAAAAATCATCCAGTTAGCAAAAACATAACATCCGTTACATTTCAATTGACGGCGTTGTATAAATTGAGAAAACTTAAAAGATTTCTGATGATTTTAAACCTAATTTAGTTGGTTCCATAAGTTGGAAATTCGACCATACTTTGTTGCATAAGTTGACAGTTTAGCCTTACACAAGACAATAGTGTATTGTATTGTACACATATGAAGTAAAAATGCACATGAGCCATGATTTTTTCGGCCTTCTCAAATAGAATTTAACTTTTAGATGATTTTTGAAATGACGAGAACTCGATATTTTGAACAATTGTTCCATGTCTTCTCTTATGAAGAAATGTATATTGGTTTTAAGGCAAACTATTACATTGGATCTAACTTAAATAAAATTTTTATTTTGGGTATTACATATTATAACACACATATGAAGAAAAATTGCACTTGAGTTATTGTTTGTGCTTCTCAAATAAAATTGGAGTGTTAGACGATTTGTTGGCAATACTATACATATATGAAGTAAAATTGTACCTGAATCACGACTGTTTGGGTCTTTCCAAATAAAATTAGAATGTTAGACTGATTTTGGCAATGTTAAGATCTCATCGTTTCTCGAGTTTTTGAACAATGGTTCCTTGACTTCTTTCATGAAGAAATGTGTACTGGCTTGGATAAATTTTTTACTTTTACTTTGTTTTGCCTAATTACGCAATATAATGGCTGTGCTTGTTTGCCTGGAAAATTTGGGGAAAGGGAGCAGCATAAAATTACTTAAAATTTACTTTACATAAACTTTGCATTTATTATTCTATGGGTGCTTGGTTAAGTAAAAGAATAAAATTGCAAATAAACACGTGGAAACAGAGGAAAGAGAGGGGACCATCTCATGAAAGAGAAAATTGTGGAAGTAGAAGAGAGAGAAAGGAAGTAAGGAGAGAGAAGAGACAGTTTCCCCACTAATCCGGTTTTTCTCAACCAGGAATTTTTGATGACATGGTTTACTTTTATTACAAAGTTTTATGTGGTCCCTACTATGTTAAAAGTGGCACCAAGCACTTGGAAAAGTAAATTCTTTTGCAAAATATGACGTGTCGGTGATTTCCGGAGAGTTTCTGTGTAAACAAGCACAGCCAATATTGTACTTTACATTACGTCATAACATTTTAACATTTGGGGCTTTCTTAAATAAAATTTGACTTTAGATGATTTTGGGAAATATATAGTTCTCATGTTGTCTAGTCACGGAGAAATGAAGAAATGTGTATTGATTTGAATTCGGTGCTCAGTCTATTTCATTACATCTGACTTACATAAAAGTTTCATTTTTGGCAAGTTTTTCTATATTGGGCTTACCTTTTGTGCTTGTTGTGTGCTGGATTTCGTGTAGGTAATGTAGTAGCCTGGATATACAATAGCCCAATCCAATATTTGTTGTGAAAAAGAAGCAAAGAAACAAGACAATCCGTCTAAAAATTTGATCCGGTGTTCGTTGTTGGATCACGGGAGCCAGCCAGCCAGCCACTTTTGGAGTAAATCCTTGTCTGTCACTCTGTCTTATATTTCGGACAAAAAAGAAAAGAAAAATGCTAGTAATAAAATAATCAATCTATCGTGATTCGTGACAACCGAATCTTTTCTCGTTTCAAATCGAAACTTTTTCCACAAGTCAGTCAATCAGTCAGTAAGTCTGAAAGAAAGAAAACCTCCACCTCCACCTCCACCTACCTATCATCGTTATCCATTTGTGTAAATAATTTAACAATTTAAGCTATATTCTAATTCTTGATCCAAGAAATTAATCAGTTTCATTTATTAAAAAGATTAATCGAGAATTTCTTTTTTGTTTTTATTTAAAAAGATTATTATTATTATTACTATTAATTGTGGTGGTTGTTGAGATCATTTTGATTAAAAAGTTCGAGTTGCGTAAACAAATTGAAAGTTACAAGTATTTTTTTTTTTTCTTTTCTTAGATTATTATATACTATATAAGTCAAGACTTCTTCATTTCTATTGAAGAAGAAGAAAGAGTGAGATGGGAACAATGGCTAAACTTGCAAAAAGGGCATTAGAAACTGAATCACCTGTTATGGTTCAGGTATAATATTTATTATTCAATTTTAGTTTTGTTTCTGAATTCTGATGTGTTTTGACTTTGCTTCTTGATTATATATTTATATACAATTTTCTTGTTTTGGAAAATTTTCAGATACAACAATTACTTGGAGGCATTAAAGGTGCTGTATCACTTGGTCAGGTCTGTTTGCTTTTTTTGTCCACTCTTCTGTTTATTTAAACGGGGAATTCAGAATTGGATGCTTTTGCTGTTGATGTTTTGTAGCCAAGATTGGTGATGCACTGATGGTTACTTATAGAAAACTTGCCATTGGGTATTTGGGTATAGTACACTTTGGCGTCTGAGTTTATGTTGAATCTCCTTTTTCCCACTCTCTAAAATCAATGTCCCTGTTGAAAATGCCACATATAAATACACTGCAGAGGAATATAAATAGTAGTATATTTTTGAATAACGTCTGCTGTCTTTCAATAAATTGATTATTTATCATCTTTTTCGTATGTTCGAATAGGGGTGGAGTGATTGCTGTAAATGATTTCTTACAATGACCATGCATCCTCTGATAATTCAGCTTTTGCTTTTCTTATAGTTTGTGTCATACAAGACAAGGGTACCAGTTTGATTAAAATTGTCTCTTTGATTAGGACCATGTCCTGTAGTTTTGTTGTTTTGTGATTTTTTCTATTAATGTAACTGCTGCTATATCCGTGTCCTTCATGTTAGTTTGATGATCTTCTTTAAGCCACACTGCATCTCTATCCTGTACATTAATTATTGTCTGTTTTTTTTTCCCAACAAGTAATAGGGTTAGGCAGACCCCCACCTGTATTAATATCTCAAAAATATAGTTCCCTTCTTATCATCATTTACAAATCCTTCAGGAAAAATATTGTTGCAGCAGACTCTCTTCAAGCAATTCAAATGCTTCAGGAAAAATTGAAGCCACCTTGGTATTGCCAGAATATTGTGTGTGAAATTAAACACCACCAGAATACTCTTGATAGAGTAGTATATAAACATGTTTATAGGGAGTCTAATAGAGTAGCTGACTACTTAGCAAGTCTTGAAAATGTAATAGGAGAATCTTATTTTGTAGCTCCTATGAGTAGGCAAATGGACTTGCTTGTAATTAATTATTGTCTTTAATCCACTTTTTGGTTTTGTTTTGGTGTAGGGGGTAGTTCATTGGCAACCGCCCGAACAGGCTCTGGACAAGGTCAAGGAAATTATATGGGAACCTTCAACTAGTTGTTATGGTGCTGATGAAGGTCTGCTGGAGCTTCGGGAGGCATTGGTTAGAAAGGTGCGCTGTTAATTAGTGTAGAATCTTTGTTCAGTTGATCTATTGTGTATGAGATGAATATCAGAGTTAAAATATAAAATAAGCTCATGTTTACTCTTTTCATAAACTATTATTTTTAACTCATATCCTTGTGGTGTTCTATATTCACAAAACTTGACTTTTATTTACTAATAATGTTTTCTAGGATGATTATCCCCCGTATTGTATCAGTACCGTACTAATAAGCAAGAGGACTTTCTATATATGATGAACAATATAGGAAAAAGTAGGTATAAGAGAGTTTAAAGTTTAAACTGAAATATAGCTTGATGTAGTAAACAGAATAATTTTCCTCTGTACAACTAGGATCACCTAGGTGAACCAAGCAACTAAGATCTTCTAGATATAATAAATATTCTCTCCATTCGTTGAATCTTCTCGATTTGTAGATAAGCTTAGGGTTTAGAATTTTCTATTATGCAAATTTACATTTGAACTCAATAATATTTTGCTAGGATTATCTCCATGATGAGAATACTAGTCTCCAAAAAATCATAACTGTACTCCTCTCCATCTGGGCTCCAAGGGGGTGTGAAAAGGGTCAAAGACACACTATGAAGTTACCAATCTGTGCTAGTTCGAATTTTCTAATAACCAAATCAATTGTAGCCATAATTAATTGATATTCGAGGAATATATTGGCTTTATGTATCCCACTTGAATGCAGAAAATGCCTAAGTTTATTATTCATCTGACACAGATTAGAAAATGTATTGGCTAAGATTCATCGCCCCCTATTTTCTTCATCCTGAACATGTCATACACAACTACTGAAGTATATTATATTTGCTGAAATGTCATACAATAAATTTGCAACTGTGGTTTGCTTTGTGTTGCATATTTGCATCCTCAAAAGCTTAGCATGGTTTATGTAGCATACAAATGAACTTATTTTCCTAAATGTTGATATTTAACCATTCAATTCGGGAATACACACAGAGCAGTTTCTCCCAGTGTTTAGCATGTTTATGCATTGCATACTTCCATCCTCAGAGCTTTGCATGGTTAAAGTAACATACAAATGACAAATGACCCTACTTTCTCAATGTTGATGTTATCCACTCAAACTCAGGAATACAAACGTAGTTTGTGCAAATGTGCAATGTAGCCTGATATTTATATTACAATGACCTCTTCGAAGAAAAAGCTTTAATGATTGGTGGTTCTTTCCATCGCAGTGAAATCCAAGAGTTGCATTTTATATGCTTTCATCATATGATATTGTGACCTAAAATAATCTTTGCACCTAGATATTCTGGTGAATGGTTACTAGGTATATTTTCTTCTGGGATTTTAATTTCTCCCTATTTTGCAGTTAAACCAGGAGAATAAACTGTACAAGTCTTCTGTCATGGTTACAGCTGGTGCAAATCAGGTAACTAATGCAATATCTCTATAATTTGCTACTAATGTTATAGATCTAACAATTACTCTCGAAAATAAAAAAGACCCCTGCTGCTGCGAGTCTGCGACCAAAAGGATTTTTTTTGAATAAAAGCTAACCTTGACATGTTTGATGTGTTTATTACTAAATGCGGTCATTTTAAAAGTATGCTCTGTTTACCAAGTACAAAGCGCCGGTCTGGCATATCCTGTCTGGTTAGTATGCTTGTAAGGTATCTACATATGTCCAGTGAGCTAAAACATTTGTACTTTTCACGTGAACTTGATTGGATGAGTATTGGGGAAAATGTCAAATAAATGTTTGAGGGAACAGTGCGTAACCCTTGGGATTCTTCTCCCCTGAAGTGTACACAATGGTTTTGTGGATCAGACAAAGTTGACATTTCCAATATCGGATATGCCTTTTGGCTTTACTCCATTTCTGATGTAAACTTTGTCTTTAAAATTGACACTATTTGTTATGCGACAAAATGAAATAGAATATGCTTTAACATTCCTCAATCCCAAATTTCCAATATCAGACATGCTTGTTGGCTGTTATACCATTATTTCAAGTATTATATATGTGCCCCCTCATTTATTTTTTGTTTTAATTTAATTTGCTTCTCAAAAGAACATGCTATTGACACCTTGGGAAGGCATTTGTGGAAGGATGTAAACTGTCTACTATAATTTTTTGAAGTCTAGGGCCAAGCTATGTGCTTCCCTATTCATGATTTTTTTTATTTGTTTCCCCCCCTTACAACACTTCCAGACGGTTATGATCTGATTTGCAGGCCTTTGTGAATCTTGTCCTTACTCTGTGTGATGCTGGGGATTCTGTCGTAATGTTTGCCCCTTACTACTTTAATGCCTACATGGCCTTCCAGATGACTGGCATTACCAACATACTGGTTGGTCCTGGTGATCCCCAAACACTTCAGCCAGACGCAGGTGAGAAGCCTAATACACCATATTTGAACAGTTTATATTTCTGTTTCCATCTTTGAAGGGTCATTAAATGAAAGAATACATTTTTGATTTTGACAACGGAGACTCATTTGGTGTTTCCAAATAATGGAAATATAACCATTGGTGAGATTATAGATGGAAATATTATCATTGCCCATTATATATTTCGAAAAATCCTTTTAGTTCAAAACAGTATAAAATTGTGCGATTCATTACATATCTGGAAACTGTTGTGTCGAATATACTCAAACACATGCGAACAAGAGAAAAAAAATGTTATGTTGTAAGTTGTGTTGGTGTAAGAATTTTCATTAATCCTACATGTTCATAGCAAGTCTGTAGATTTAACGCAAGATTATGTTTCCGTTTCTAGTACAAGTGTCCTTGACAATTTTTTGTATTGATGTTGTCATTTTTGTAGACTGGTTGGAAAAGGTTCTATCCACTAACCCAGTTCCGAAGCTTGTTACTGTTGTAAATCCGGGCAACCCATCTGGGACCTATATACCAGAGCCACTTCTCAAGGTAATACTCTGAACTTCTGTGGTCAATAAATCCATGGACAGGGTGGATACTTGGAGACAAAACTCATGTAGGGTTGGTGTCCAATATATCTTGAATATTCCTAATAAGTGTTTTCTGTTTATCTAGAGGATTTCAGATCTATGCAAAAGTGCTGGCTCTTGGCTTGTGGTGGACAATACATATGAGTAAGTATCTATCATAGTTTTAGTAATTTTCTCTTTTGTTGATTAGACCACTATATTGGAACAAAAAGGAAGTCTATCAAAGGCCAATATCTGGAAATATCGCCTTGATAAAATATTTCCCACCCCCAGGTTGTTTGTAGGCATGTTTTTACCGTTTGTTAGACCCATAAGCCCTTTGACATACATTGTTCTGCCTCATATTAACTGATAAAACTTTTAGAGAACAGTTTATTTAAGGATGTTTCTTGTCTTTACTCTGATGGTAGCAATTCGGTTGTGCTCTGCCCCTCGTTAACGCCACAGTCCCTCCCTTCATAAGCATATTTATCCTTTTAACAGCTCACTTTTTTTGGTTTAAATTGCCACTTCTCAACATGGTATCATTACTATCAAACCAGTAGGTGTTGAGTGGTCATGTGTTCTAGTCTCTTGGCAAGTTGGATGATTTTATGTGTCATAAGAAATATCATTAAAGTGAAAAATCACTGCCTTATTTGCATGCAACGAATTACGTTCAAGTGTTGATATGTTTTTTACATGTTTGTAACTGTTAAAATGACCTTGCCTTGTTTCATGTGCATGAGTTTGTTGTTTGTTTGTTGAGAAGTCCCAAAAGGTATTAACCTGACATTAATCGAAACATATAACTTGGATAGTCGGGTATCTTATCCAAAGATTCGGTCAATATGGTCAAGACTCAAATTTCTGGGAGCATATCTTCATAACAGTAAAATTTAATTTGCAGGTACTTTATGTACGATGGATTGAAACATTCTTGTGTAGAGGGTGATCACATAGTCAACATTTTTTCATTCTCAAAAGCTTATGGGATGATGGGATGGCGCGTTGGATATGTAAGTAGTCTTTACTTGAATATGATTGAAGTCATGAAACAGGCGCAGTAAATGCTTTAAGCTTTCTTCAGCAATTGAAGGCTTTGTTTTTTGGTGTGGGTGGGGGGGAACTCTACACCTCTCTTGAGGCAAATACCGACACTGTTCAGTTAACTTGAATATGACAAATCTTGCAAAATAATTCTTTTCGTGACCTGGCTACTAGTAGACAAGATATCTGTCATGGGAATTAATCCTCCAGTAACTTTATAAATCCCCAAGATGAAAAAACGTGTTATAATGGAGTGGTCTTTATGCAACTCTTACAGAGTTGTTTCTTAGATATTGTTTCAAAGGAAACACCCCTCAGGCTATCTATATTGCCATTCTTTCAATTAAACTTAGGATCGGAAGGTTGTTTCCTGACAGTTCTGCACCTGCTTTTCATTTATCTCTAGTTGGCTACATAAACAAGAGATCTTTATTGTGTTATGCAGATTGCATATCCATCAGACGTGGAGGGTCTTGGGCTTCAGCTTCTCAAGGTTCAGGACAACATACCCATCTGTGCTTCCATAATTTCACAGCGCCTGGCTCTCTATTCCTTAGAAGTTGGATCAGAGTGGGTTAGAGACCAGGTGAAAGACCTCGTCAAGCACAGAGGTCTCCTTTTGGAGGCACTATCTCCCCTTGGAAAGGGTGCTGTTAAAGGTGGGGAAGGGGCCATCTACCTATGGGCAAAGCTTCCAGAGAAACACTCGAATGATTTTGAGGTTGTTCGTTGGCTTGCACAGAGACATGGAGTAGTATTAATTCCAGGAAGTGCTAGCGGAGGACCCGGCTACGTTCGGATTACTTTTGGAGGTTTGAAAGATGCTGAGTGTGAAGTTGCCGCAGGAAGGCTGCGGAAAGGTTTGGAAGAGCTGATGAGAGATGGAATGGTGCAATAAATGCAGCAACATTTACTGAGCACATTAAGATCAAATTATACCAGCCATGCAAATGCAGGTTGGGCATTGTAATCTCCAATAAATGTCATTTTTACCATGTATGTGCTATTGTGCATGGATAAAGACCTCTCAATCTAATATAGTGAATGATGATGATTTAAGGAGTCGATCTTTGTTGACCTATAGAGGCCGCTATTTTAATCCATCTTTTCTGTGTAGTCAATTTATGCTCTTTGTGCTTTTCTTTGATATTGCAGCCCTATGCTAATCCTTCTGCAAGAAAGTATGCACATTGAGCCGAACCCTGATCTTTATGAAGTGCTACAGTATACCTAGATGTAAGGTCGCAGACTCGCAGTGTGTCAGATGCCTCTTTTTACTTTGAGACAAAGTCTTGCTTAGGTACTTTCATGGTCAGTCGACCAGTGAGTATTGTCTGACGGTCTGACAACAGTTCGATTGGTGTGGGAGGTTATGAGTCGATCATATGTTTGAGTTGATCATATGCTTTTATATCAATGCTGTTTACGATTTGTAATGAGATGGTCTTTAGCCCACTGTGTAACGAGATGGTCTTTAGCCAACAATCGTGGAATATCTTGTTCAGGTTGAGATTCGTCGACTGCAAATTTGAAGAAAGAAAGACATTTCATAGTTGTCTCGTTCAGGTTGAGATTCGTCAACTGTATATTTGAAGAAAGAAAGATGATTTCATAGTCGGCCATTACATCGATCAATTTCCTCTGCAAAACTGCAACACACAAGCGAAGCCAAATGTTGACATATTCAATGTCACAGTTATACAACTAGAGTAACCATGATTCATCAATTGAGAAGCTTTTTAGTTTAATTCCAAAACTGCCGCTTATACTGAAAGATCTCATGATATATTATTTCCCGCCTATTCCTTTTTCCCTCCTCTCAAAGTCAAAACCCTGCCTTGGAAATCTCAACAACACAACAACTGAACAACCAAATCCCTCTCTGTCTCTCAAACTCTGTCTCCGCACAAACGAAACCCTAACTAGGGTTTTCATACAATGCCAGGAAAAATCCTCAGATTAGAACTAGAAAACTTCAAATCATACAAAGGTTTTCATCTCCATTCCATGATTTCACAGCAGTAATACGTCCAAATGGAGCAGGGAAATCAAATCTTATGGATGCAATATGTTTTGTTCTTGGTGTACAAACTTCTAAACTACGTGGTACACAATTGAAAGATCTTATTTATGCTTTTGATGGTAGTAGAAGAGCGGTTGTTCGGCTTGTTTATCAATTAGAGAATGGAACAGAACTGCAGTTTATGCATGCAATTACCAGTTCTTCTTCTGGTGGTAGTACTAGTAATGAGTAAATACTTGATGGGAACAGGATTGTTACTTGGAATGAATATAATGAAAAGTTGAAGTCTTCTTGTTAAAGCCCGCAGTATTCTTGTTTTTCAAGGAGATTTGGAATCAAATGTATTTAAGAAACTTACTGGACTTGTTGAGCAGGTTTCTGGTTCGGATGAATTAAAGAGTAAGTATGATGATTGCGAAGAGAAAAAGGCAAGAGCTGAAGAAGATTCAGCATCTCTTCATCAGAAGAAGAAAACGATTTCTGCAGATAGGAAACGGAAAAGAGATGAGAAACGAGAAGCGGAAAGATATCTTCGCCTACAACAACAGTTGAAATCTATCAAGACAGAATACTTTTGTTGGAAATTGTCGAACATTGATAAGGATATGTTTAATGCGAATAAAGAGATTGAAGATGAAATGAGGAGTCGTGAAGATATGTTGAAGAAGCAAAAGGGGTATGAACTCGAAGAAACATCAAAGGAAAGGGATGAACAGGTTGGATATTTGAAAGAGATTACTTTATGTGAAAAGAATATTGAACAGAAGAAAACTAAACTTGATAAGAGAGTGATCTTCAGGATGTGACCGAGAAACGAAATGGTCTCTATGGAAAAGACCAAGGTGGTGCTGAAAAACTTCAATTAGCTGACAGTCAGCTTGAGGAATACTACAGGATTAAGTAGGATGCTTGGATAGAAACAGCAAAGCTTGTAGAGGAAAAAGATGTTCAGGATAGGCAACAGCATGCAGACATTAAAGCACAGGATAATTTGGAAGAAAATCTTCAACAGTTACGAAATCAGGAACAACCTCCCAAGAGGAACAAATGCATACAAAACTGAAAGATGTTGAAGATGCATTAGGAAAACATATGGAAGAGCACACACGAGAGGAGAAGGAATTGATTGAGATGCAAGACAAGCATCGCAAATCTAGGAAGAGAGATGAGTTCTTGCAAGACAAGGTTGGTGAAATTGAAGATCAGTTGCATCAGCTCAAGGCTGATCAGCATGAAGGTGATTGCAGTAAAAGATTGTCTGAGGTAGTTGTAACCCTCAAGGAAAACTTTTTCCTGGAGTCTACGGTCGTATGACAAGTCTTTATGGACCAACCCAAAAGAAGTATAACCTTGCTGCTACTGTTGCCATGGGTAGATTTATGGATGCTGTTGTAGTTGATGACGAACATACTGGAAAAGCATGCATTAAGTATTTGAAAGAAAAGCGGCTTCCTGTGCAGACTTTCAAACCTCTTCAGTCTATACCTGTAACGCCAATATTTGAGCACCTGCACATATTGGGTGGAACTGCAAAGCTGGTTTATGGATGCTGTTGTAGTTGATGACGAACATACTGGAAAAGCATGCATTAAGTATTTGAAAGAAAAGCGGCTTCCTGTGCAGACTTTCAAACCTCTTCAGTCTATACGTGTAACGCCAATATTTGAGCACCTGCAAATATTGGGTGGAACTGCAAAGCTGGTTTTTGATGTAATACGATTTGAGCCGTTCTTGGAGAAGGCGATCATATATGCTGTTGGAAATACCCTAGTTTGCGACAACCTTGAAGAAGCTGAGGATCTTAGCTGGAGTGGAGAGAGGTCCCAGGTTGTAACTATTGATGGGATTCTTCTTACGAAGTCGGGCATGATCACCGGGGGGAATCAGTGGCGGAATGGAGATGAGGTCAACACAGTGGGATGATAAGAAAATTGAAAGTCTTAGAAAAAGTAAAGAACAGTCTGAGTCAGAAATGAAAGAGCTTAGATCAAATAGAGAGATGCAAATGAAAGAGTCTGAGGAAAAAGGAAAGATCTCTGGGCTTGAAAAGAAATTACAGTATTTAAGGATTGAGAAGGTGAATATTCAGGGGAAGCTTATAAATCTGAGGAAGGAACAAAGGAATATAGAAGAACAGATTCGTATTAGTGAACCCGAACTTCAAAAGTTAAAAAGCCAAACCGCTAAAAGGAAGAAAGAAATCAGGGAGCTTGAGAACATAATTAATGAGAGAGTGGACACAAGGTTCAAGGCCTTTAGCGAGTCTGTTGGAGTAAAGAACATTCATGAATATGAAGAAAACCAGCTCAATGGTGCACAAGCGATGGCTGATCAAAGATTTGGGTTGAATAACCAGATGTCAAAGTTGAAATACCAACTGGAGTATGAGCAAAAGTGTGATATGGACGCTCCGATCACAGAACTGGAGTCTTATTTGGACTCTTTGGATAGAAAATTAAAACAGTTGCAGAAGAAAGATGGTGAAGCTCAAGTTGTGACAGACAAAGCTAGGGATGAGATTAATCGACTCAGTGAAGAATTAAAGGAGTGGAAGTCTAAGTTAGATGAATGTGAGAAGGCTGTCGAGGAACTTAAGAAGAGAAGTACAATTTTTGTGACAAGCTTACGCAAAATGAATTGTGAAATAACTTTGAAGGAGACACAAATTGAACAACTACAATTACAAAAGCAGGATATATTAGGGATGTGTGAGTTAGAGCAAATAAAACTTCCCACTATTGCTGACACAATGGAAACTGGACCTTCTACACTAGACCCATCACATCGGCAGGAAAGGATAGCAGCTGAGAGGGAGAAGCTGGAAGCAGCTCCAAATTTGAAAGCACTTTACCAATATATATGAAGCTCTGCAAGACAAGGAAAGAGCAGCTATTGAAGAATTTGAAGGTGCAAGGAAAACAGAGAAAGAGGCAGTCGATAAGTTCAATTCGGTGAAACGAAAAAGGTATGATCTGTTCATGGAAGCTTTCAATCATATTTCCAGTGTCATAGACAAGATCTACAAGCAACTTACAAAGAGCAACACACATCATCTGGGGGGAACAGCATATTTGAATCTGGAAAATGAGGATGACCCTTTCTTACATGGGATTAGATACACAGCCATGCCCCCGACAAAATGTTTCCGTGACATGGAACATTATCAGGAGGAGAGAAGACTGTCACAGCACTCGCTTTGCTTTTTGCGATCTAAAGTTACAGGACTTCTCCATTCTTCATCTTGGATGAAATTGATGCACCATTGGATAACCTAAATGTTGCCAAAGTTGCTGTGTTTATCAGATCGAAATCCTGCAATAGTTCCAGGGAGGCTGAAGAATCTGATGGAGGAAGTGGTTTTCAAAGTATTATCTCTGTGAAGGACCGGTTTTATGACAAGGCTGATGCATTAGTTGGAGTTTACTGGGACAGTAAAAGTAGATGTTCAAGAACTTTGACATCTGACTAAATACCGGGTGTCATGAAAGCTCATATGGATGGATCTGTACATCATGAAGTAACACACTGATGCTTGTGTTACCCAAGATTTGCTTTCTGCAAATATGTTCACTGAATGGTATGTTTTAAAAACATTCTTTTATTAATCATATTAAGTATATATTAATTCATTTCATTATCTACTGTTCTGTTCCTTAACATCAACATGGACTAGTAATGGTTTGAACAAAAATAAATCAGAAAAGGTCATCATATCAATTGATTTTAGACACAGAGCACAGATGCACCTAGAAAATCACATTTGATTTGTGTGCATTTCATTCATGCATGAAAGGGATGGAACAACATAACACCGTTAAAGTGCAGGTAGTATATAAGATACATACTTACTACAGTTGTGGTTTTTTAGTGACAACTCATGAATGCCTTCTCGCTGTGTGCTTACATTTGAATCACTGCCATCATTTCTGTTCATTCAAGCTGAATAATGTTCTTTTCCAGTGTTCATGGTAATCAAATACCATATGTAATTCTAAAACAACTTGGTCATTTTGCGATCACTTCTTCCATTGGGGCAACCGCTGAACCACAACCTAAACCAATATTTTAGAGAATTTGAAGTTAGATCTATAAATTTACAAAATGCATCTCCACTTGACTAAAACAATATGAACCAAGCAAACAAGTTCGGACAATGTCTTTCGGAAGAACTTATGATCAAACAGAATGCCAATAAAAGAATAATGTTATCAGTGTACTAAATTCCAAACAATGAAAAGTAGGGAGTCACTAATATTAGTGGAATCAGATTCACTACATGCCGTCCAGATGATCCTAGGTAGAGAGGAAGTCCATCGGTACTGTAGTAACATGGTAGTATGGTACAAGGGAGAAGAAATAAACAGAGAGGGAGACCACTTATAATGCTCAATGTAAGATTTTGTTATTTTTGCTCCGGCAATGAGTGCATTTTGTATAACATTGTGTTGGAGGACAAGAGTAGTACAGTGTACATAAGGATTGGCAGTACTGGTTGAGGTCTGCCTAAGTGCCTAACCCCCTAACCCCCTAACAACTTCAAGGGGTGTTGGAATATATCTTTGATCACGTGTTCGTATCATATCTTTGATCATGATACGATATGCATATATTTGATCTGTTATGTATTTGTTTCTATACTTTGTAACCCATTATAGTATAAATATATGGCCTCTGTCACAGTCTAAGACAAGCCTTTACACCATTTCTCTCTCAATTATCTAAGCTATATGGGACTAAACTACACACCTAAAGCCTACAATACCCTTACTTCCAACACTCCCCCTCAAGCTAAACATTCAGACTCTGAATTTTAGCTTGAAATACAAAAAAGTTCTCTCACATCCCCCATAAAGTATCTTGAGAACGACACCAGGAAGGATGTTCAATGACAGGGATGACCAGCTGCGAGAAGAACCGTCTGCAGGGATGTCCAACTGCAGAGACAATAAAGGAGCAGGGATTACCAGCTGCTCAACCAAGAAAGACGCCGGAGGTAGTGGTGGTGACTAGGGTCATGTTCTGATATAACTTCAAAAAACATCTGATATAACTTCAAAAATCAATAAAGACGAGGTACTCCAGGACGAAAGAAGGCTGATTTTGGCAGCGCAGAAGATTCAGTGGTGGCAGTGCAGAAAAAGCCCTAGAGAAGTAGTGAGAGGGTCGGACAATAATGGCGCATGAAAACAAGAACGCAAACAAAGCCCTCGAAAAGGCTGGACAAGAGCGGCGCACTATGGCAGCAACGCATTCAAGGCTCTAGAAAGGGCTTGACAAGCCGCGCATGACATCAACAACGCAAATAAAACCCTAAAAAGGGTTGGACAAAGAGTGGCACATACCAACAACGCATGACGCATACCAACAACAGGAAGATCAATCCTGAATAAAAAAGAGAATAAAATTTTTGGACGAAAAGTACCGATGAACAGTGATCTGTTAACAGTGTCACGATGAACAGTGATTCCGGTGAACAGTGATTCCGGTGAACAGTGATTCCGGTGAACAGTGATGAGCAGCACAAGGCGCAGAAAAACAGTGGAAACAAGAATACAAATTGGACAAAAAGACTTTGCCGGAGCTCCGGCCACCGGCACCTGAGTTAGTGTCGCCGGTGGCCGAAAACCATGACCTAACTTGGCTTTGATACCAACTAGGAATATAAAAGATCAATTATATTAATAATAATTAGGTTTTAACTTACAAAGAAGCTAACTCTCTATATATAGAGAGAGGAACCACATAGACTTTATATCTAAGCTATGTGGGACGAAACTACACACCTAAAGCCTACAATACCCTTACTTCCAACAAGGGGAAATAAAAGCAGTGAAAACTGAAAAGCAGACTTGTTGACGCAGAGGAAGTTTTCAATGTGGAATTGGAGATTAATCTGGAATCATTAATTAGAACTGTAGTAGTTTGATAAGTACTTTAATGTAGTAGATCGGTTACTTAATAGAATCCTAACATGTCATCACATAGTTCACATCATATGCACTTTCAAATCGAGTATGTTAATATAGTGATGCTGTAAAGCACATTAGTCTTTTCATCAAATAATGTGAAAGAATGGAAACAGAAACCCCTTCTCTCAAGTCTCAAGGAGCAAGAATATCCATTTAGTACAGTTGCCTAGGAAATGTACATCCATGGAATGTTGTCATGGTAGAGACCCAGTCAGGCAATGAAGTTCCATGCTTCTATGCATATGCTTTACCATAAAGAATTAATTTGAGAAGGCTGTTGAGTTATGCAGCAAAGTAGGGTCGAATTCCCAACTTATGCAACCAAGTAAATTAGGTTTAAAATCATCAGCAAACTTTTATGTTTTCCCAATTTATGCAATGCCGTCAACTGAAATCCAACTGCCGTTATTTTTTTGCTGACTGGATATTTTTAATATTAAGAAATATTTTTTCTTATAAAAAAATTAATAATTAAAATAAAATAAAATTGGTTTTATCTCAAAAGAAGTTAAGTCTTTGGTTTCTAAACCCCAATTTTCGAAATTTTTTTTAATCATGTAATCATTGTTTAATTTTGGGGTTTGCTTTTAAAAATCTCTTTTTTTGCTTACTTTACACAGTCAGCAATAATTATTACATAGTCAATAATAAAAAAAATTAAAAAAATACAGTCAACAATAATTTATTACACAGTCAGCAATAAAAAATTAAAAAAAAAAACAATACAGTCAGCAATTTCTAACGTCTGTTAAGGGATTGTTAACGGCATTGCCTAAATTGCAAAAACTTAAAAAAGTTTGCTGATGATTTTAAACCTAATTTAGTTGGTTGCATAAGTTGGGAAATCGACCCTACTTTGTTACATAACTCGATAGTTTAGCCATTTGAGAAATAAAGATCTATATATGCTTTACGACAGTTAATTGGACCATTTACTGTTGTTCTTTCTTGGTGACATCAATTAGTGACACGGACCAACACTTGTAAGGGATACACTTAAAAAGTTGTTCTTTTCAAAGTAAACCATGAAATGGTTTATCGGATTTGCTAAAACACAGATGAAATCGCCTAACGGTATGTTACATACTCACACCATACCTTGCCAGAGTTTTCCTTATTTCCAACAATGGTTTGGCAAGCCAGTCTCCAAGATTCAGGTTTCTGTAAATCCAAAGCAAAGTACAGATTGTGTAAGAGAGGAATCGAAGAAGGAAGGCCCGGGAGGAGGGCATTGGTGTTATGAAGAAATATCTTTAGCCGCTCATGTTTCTATTGCATATACAGTGAAAATAAAACTTTCATGCCAGAAGAATTTTACACTAGTTAAAAAGTGTAATGTGATTTTTGATGAAGAATGTTAAGAATCAAAAGCTAAGATGAAGTTACATTGTACTTGCCTTCTTTAGATACCGTAGTTCAGTATTTGTTCTTTCATTCAAAAGATCTTTGCCATCTATGATCTGCATATGGTAAAACAAATCTCCGTAAGGTGACGAAAACTACCCAAGTTTCAGTAACATGTAATCTAGTTGTTCGGTCAGAAAGCTGATACAGATGATCCACGATGAGTAGGAGTGTGAAACATTTTTGCCAGCTCCATCTATATTTGGAACAGTGCTAGAGAAGTGTATCAACTGTCCAAATTCTAGCAGCTTACTTAAAATTTACATAATTACATTTAACAAGAAGTGCTCTGCTCATACCTCTACAATGCAAGTCCCGCAGCTTCCACCACCCCCACAGTTCATCACTTTTCCCTAAAAAAACATGCAAATATCTTTCTTAGTACTCTTGTTGATCTCCTGCAATGAAATTCTGCATAATCTATGTTTGATAGCTTGAGTTATTAAACAAGCCAGATGATCAGAGAGATTTGTCATATGGATTTTGGTAAAAAGGATTTTATGCATAAATAATATAGTGGTGAGAGTGAAGACTTGTGAGGCTTTGTCGAATCCACAACAAGACACCTTGCAATGGAAATCTTTTACGGTTTATTACATATCCAGTGGGTTTTTGCACTTGCATCATGTCCTTGACTGGTAAACACAGTACATTGTTCCAAGCCAAAGAAGTTGGTGGTGGCATGGACAACAAAACTCAATAACAATCGGCTTTAGAGGTCAGCTATAATTCTGTTCCGACAGTTGCAGAATATAATTCTAAGTTCAAAAACAGTTTTGCCTTTAAATATGAAGGATATTTCAGCATTTTCTGGCATATGTGCACCTTGCATATCAATATAGTGGCCAAGATGCGTTAAATGAATACGTGCGTCTCATATGTAATCCTCACAATGTATGTAATTAGAAAATTTTACTGAAAAGTCCCAGTAGGTATCACTCTAGGACGGTGTAATAAGAAATTGAAAATGTAGCCAATAGATCGAAAAGACAGCAACATCTCTAGTTCCATTTAAATTTTCCACTTTATTCACAATTCACACTTTCCTTCCCTCTTAAACTCACCCAGTTGAATACCATCAACGTTATCATACTCACAATTCAAAGAAAATTTTGTGAGGCCTTGGGATTGCCGGCAAATCCAAAACGTACTGTTACTTTCACAGAATTATTGTCAATAATTAAGACCTAATACAACAGCACCTAACTATTTAAATGCCAGAGCAATGTGTATGTGTGAAGGTGTTATTGATGTTGGGAGTTTAGTGTTGTTTTTGTTGGTGTGATGATACTATGTTAGCAGTTAAAAACACACAAAGACCATATAACACAAAATCAATAACCTTTGTTCATAGTTCATACTACTATGAAAAGATGTTGATATAAATTGAGGAAAGAGGGAAAAAAGTGTACATATGTAATTGGTGTAGGATATATAATTAGAACTTACATAAGTGGCATAGAGCTCTATCTTGTTATCCAACATGATATTCCTCAATAACTTGTCACCACTAATTGCTGAAGCTTTCTCTACTGGATAACTCCCATCTGCACCTACTTTTGGCTACTCAACAACCATGAATCCCCCAAGCATGTAATTAAAATAACATCATTATGATACAAAATATAACAATTAAATTGAAATGCTAGATAAACATATACGACGTACCCCGATGAAGTCGAGTTCGATTTGGGGTTTCTCTGGAATGGAAGGTGTGGATTCAGTTATGGTAGATGAGGCAGCAAGAACAACTCCTCCTCCTCCTCCTCCTGCTCCTATGTTGTTGTATATTATTGGTTTGTTTTTAGTAGTAGTAGATAAAATGGAGTAGTATTTGGGTGGTCTTGTACTGTAAAGAGAATTATTGCTCTTTTCATTTCTGGATGATAAACTTTGCATTCCATTTCCATGGGAAAGAGAAACAAGTTGGAACTTGCAAGCCATTTTGCAATTCTCTGCTCTTGCTTCTGCTTTCCTTACACCAGGGAATTGAAGCTGAATTTTTTGAGTAAAAACTAGTAGCAAATTGCAACAACTACTGTTTGAAACTTGAAACTTGAAACTTGAAACTTAAAACTTAAAACTTAAAACTTAAAACTTTTCCTGAAAAAAAATAAATAAAAATATGCTCCACACAAAGTGGAGTAGTGGACTTAAAAGTTCCTTTGATGGGTTAACTTCAGTTTGGTAATTTGCTATCTAATGGTAAAATTGTAAATATATCGTTAGGAAGGGGGTGTTACGAAATTCTTCTTTTCCTGTCGATTCAACTTCAAATGGTGTACGGTATCTATCTTCAGCAATGCTGCGACGACGAAAGTAATAAAATGCTCGCGAATACTTTAAAATGGTTAAATAAATAGTTTATATGTATTCAAATGCAACTCTATATATTGATAAATACTTCCAATATCAAAAATTTCAATTCCCCATCTTGCCATTTTCTCATCACAACCTCTTGCTTTGTTTCTAGTTATTATTACTGTAATTTTGGGGTTACTTATCCAGTAATACTATGACCATATATTTAGTTAGCAAAATCAAGACTCTCTATTTTCAAGACGCTTTAACTGAGTTATTGTCTGCACAACCCCCTTCCCCTTGGGAATTCATGCCTTTCTTTCTAGCTTTTACTGATAACCAGATGTTTCAAGTAGGTAGAACTGTTTGCAGGAGCTTTTACTTACACATAAAAAGATTTTATTCATTTTGAAAACTTATATTGGCATTTGGCCGGCAAGGTGCAGGTTTGTTTTCAGAATCTGGAAAAGTAGTCCGTCCAACAATGTGTTTTTGTAGGAAACTACAGACAACCACCTATGAAGTTGTCAAAGGAAGCTATGTTCCTGTAGTTCCCACAAAGCCAGAAACCCCTAAGGAGGTATTGTGTATATAGTTTCTATCCCCCTTATAGATAAGGGTTTATTGATGCATTTTAGAATTTTGAATGAATTATTAAAATTTTGGTAATCATCTTTAAATGTTTGTAATTGTGTTGCTATTTGTCTTTTCTTTGCTGAACACAAATAATTTTCTTCAAGTTCATTCATCCTATTTAGAACACCACTTCAGTGCCTTCTTCCTGAACATTTTATCTTATTTGTAAGTACAAATGGACAGAAAGAATTAGAAGCCCCCTAAAATTGTACATGAACTTTCCTACCATAACAGAAAGGCAGTATATAATGGGGAAAATTATCATATATAGACAGAGCCACCCACAATATGCAAAAGGGACAAGGTCAAAATGAGCAACCATCATCATTATCTCTATTCTTTTTCTTAAAAAACCATGATCACAATAAATGGATGCGTCTCTTACTTAGACAGGGCTACCATAAACTTTCAATTCTGTTTGTTGGCAACTTGGCATTTGAATTTCTTGTATCATTTCTATTACAATTAGTGCACCTTTCAGAGACCAAAATTCAGCGATCTTGTACTTCAAATTAAATTTGAAACCTCATCTCCTGCATTTGGTTCGTCATTCTTTGGTGTGTGTCATCCATTCTCTCTCATTACTCGGGTTTTGGAGTAGAGTTTCACTCCTCGAAAGAATTATAACGAAAATAAGATATGGAAGCAAATTAGATGATTCAAAATATCCATTGAAGTAATTAAAGTGCTACGTTTGTTTGATGACATTTTATTTTTAAGATAAGTGGATTTTCTTCAATTTTAATGCAGGGTTGAGCAAGTCTATTATCAAGCATTGTTTCTCGTTTTTTCTTTCTTGCTTCCTCTCAATGTACTCTCTCTACCTGTCCCTAATAGAATTATAAAATGAAAATTACAATGAATAATGGATCGAGTTCTTATTTCTCTGATGAATACAATTGTTGCTTTACAGTAGTATATATAAACAAAATTCCTAAACCCTAAACTACATTCCTAACTAGTAGGAGATAAGATTTACATTATCTTAACAACTTGGACTTCATCTTGACGTAGAGTTGAATTCCTTGAGACTCGGACAATCTACAACAGATATGAAAGTTAATACCCCCCCTCAAGTTGGAGCAGGAGTAGGATTAGAACGGATGCCCAACTTGGATAAAAGTCGGCGAAATTGATCAGTTCCAAGTGGCTTGGTGAATATGTCTGCGAGTTGGTTCGCGGAGGAGATATAGGTCGGAGATATCAACCCAGATAACAGTTTTTCACGTACAAAGTAAGAATCGAATTCGATATGTTTTGTTCGTTCATGAAAAACTGGATTTTCTGCGATATGAATTGCAGCTTGATTATCGCAATACAATGGTATTGGGTTTGTGGTTTGAATACCAAGATCATTGAGTAGATAGTGAAGCCATTGTAACTCTGCAGTGAGGTTGGCCATGGCTCTATACTCTGCCTCTGCAGATGACCGAGAGATAGTTGGTTGCTTCTTGGATTTCCAAGAAATTGGACTACTGCCAAGCATGGTAAAATAACCGGTTGTTGACCGTCGAGTTGTTGGGCATCCAGCCCAATCAGAATCTGTATACCCTTGCAGGTTAAGAGAACTAGATGATGACAGAAGAATTCCATGACTAATAGTGCCTTTTAGATAGCGTAAAATACGTATCCCGGCATCATAATGAGCAGTCCGAGGTTGTTGCATGAATTGACTAAGATAATTAACAGCATAAACTATATCTGGTCTAGTAACTGTTAGATAGAGGAGACGCCCAATTAAACGTCTATAAACACTAGGGTCTGTTAATAATTCCCCGGATGTTGGAAGAAGTTGAGATGTTGTTCCATAGGAGAAGCTGATGTTTTTGCACCAGTAAGGCCTGAATCTTGAAGGATGTCAACTATATATTTTCGTTGACATAAAAATAAACCAGAGGAAGACCTTGAAACTTCTATACCAAGAAAGTATTGTAGTTTTCCTAGATCTTTGATGGGGAATTTCGATTCTAGACGAGACTTGAGAGATGATATCGTGGAAATATCATTTCCAGTGATGATGATGTCATCTACATAGACTAAAACAAAAACGAAGATATTTGCTTGTTTATAAGAGAAGAGGGAGTAATCTGCGCGAGATTGAGTAAATCCTTCTTCTATGAGAGAAGATGAGAATTTAGCAAACCATTGTCTAGAGGCTTGCTTGAGTCCATAAAGTGATTTATTCAATCGACAGACACGATTATCTCCTGGTTTGTGAAAACCGGGTGGAACTTTCATATAGACCTCTTCAGTCAGATCTCCTTGTAAAAATGCATTATTAACGTCAAGTTGGTGTAGAGTCCAACCTCGTATTGCAGCAAGTGAGAGAAGAGCGCGAACAGTTACTAATTTAGCAACTGGGGCAAAAGTGTCATGGTAATCAATACCTTCTTGTTGTGTGTAGCCTTTTGCGACTAGCCTGGCCTTGTATCTTTCAATACTGCCATTGGCTTTAAACTTGACCTTATAAATCCATTTGCAACCAACTGTGGTTTTTCCAGGGGGCAAAGGGGTAAGCGTCCAAGTATGATTTTCTTCCAAGGCAGAGATTTCCTTAGACATAGCTTCACGCCAATGAGCATGTTTCATGGCATCTGTGAAATTTCTTGGCTCATGTGTGGTTAGAACAGAAGTTAGAAAAGCCTTGTGAGTAGGAGTAAACTTTTCGAAGGATAAATGATGAGTAAGGGGATAAGGAGTTGTTGCAGTGCAACCTTTGACTGAGCAGGCATAATCCTTCATCCAGACAGGAGCTTGTCGAGAACGTTCAGAGTGACGAAGAGGTTCTGAAACTGATTCAGTTGTAGAAGAATTAGTATGTGTTTCTAGTTATGAACTAGGACTAGAATGTGAGATAGATGTAGTAGGTGAACTAGTCTCAGGTGGAGAGGAAGTAGATTGTGAGTTTAATCCAGGAGAAGATGCATGATCATGAGAAATGGGGTAATCTGGAGATGGTGTATCTATTGGATAACTAATCTCATCATCATAAAAAAATTCTGATTGTTCTGTGGTGGAAAAGAAATCTTTCACAGGAGGCATAGCATCATGAAACGGAAAGATGTGTTCTTTGAATACAACATACCTTGAAACATATTTCTTCTTTGATTCAATGTCTAGAATTATATATCCTTTGTGATTGAAAGGATATCCTAAGAAAACTCCTGGTTTGACGCGAGGATCGAATTTTGATCGAATTGAATTATTTCGAGCAAAACAAAGACAACCAAAAATACGAAGATGATCATATTTAGGTGGTGATTGAAGTAAGACTTCATGAGGAGATCGATTTGATAATACTGGGGTCGGCATTTTGTTGATTAAATACGCAGCTGTGAGTATACATTCACCCCAATATTTGAGTGGTAAGTTTGATTGAAGGCGAAGAGCTCGTGCTACTTCAAGGAGATGATGATGTTTTCTTTCAACAACACCATTTTGTTGAGGAGTATAGACACAACTCCTTTGGTGGTGGATTCCATTGGAGTGAAACCAGGATTGAATTTCTTTTGACAAAAATTCTGCACCATTGTCAGTTCTAATTTTTTGCAATTGGGGCAGAAAAATTGATAAAGCTCCAGTAGAAACATAACTGACTTTTTGTGCATATTGAGTTATGACAAAGTTGTAGAAATGTTGTAGATGTTTAAAAGTTTCAGATTTAGCACACATTAGATAGATCCATGTGCACCTTGAAAAATCATCAACTATTGTAAGGAAGTATTTGGGGCCATCTTCGGATGGAATTGAAAAAGGTCCCCAAATATCACAGTGTAAGAGTCCAAAACAACGAGAAGAAGAAATTGCATTTTTATTGAATGATAAACGTGCTTGTTTTGCTTGGGGGCAAACATTACATTCTGAAGAAAATTTGGAATGAATAGAATCTACTGTTTTACATAAAAATTTAAAACGAACTTGGCTAGGATGTCCTAAGCGACAATGCCATATATCAATTGGCGTCTTATTGAAAAAACAAGTAGCAGAAGGAAACCGGAGCTGATAGAGACCAGAAATGAGATCAGCCTGACCAATCGTCTGATTTGAGCGTAGGTCCTGAAATAAACAACGAGAGTTTAGAAACTCTGCTTTACAACTAAGAGATTTCGTTGCTTGAGATATTGAAATTAGATTAAATTTGAATTCAGGTATGTGATAAACATGCATTAATTTGAAGGTAGGCGAGAAGATTACTTAACCAATATGTTTCACAGTGGCGTGAGAGCCATCTGGTAATTCATCATTTATGAGTTTACGAGGACTGTAGTATTTACTAAACATGATAAATCACAACAAACATGATGTGTAGCACCACTATCAACATACCAAATTGAATTGAATAAATTATTGGTGGTATTACCTGTGAGATTCACCTTAGGAGAGATATCATCATCAGCCATTGGAGTGGACAACATGGAAAGGGAGACGGTTATACAGATCAGCGGAAAGAGATGGAAGGATTTGGTGGTCATGCGTGTCTTTGGATGTGACAGCAGCGACAGTAGGTATTGAGGTTGTTCCTTTAGACTTAGAAGAAGGAAAACCATGAATCAGATAGCATGTTTGACGTGTATGTCCGTACTTATTGCAGTGATCACAGTAAGGACGTTGCCTTTGGTTGAATGATTGGCGCTGCGATGGATTTCCTCTAGCTTGAAGTGCTGCAGATTCTGTGGAGATGGCTGGAGACATACTAATGAATTGTTGGGCCTCCTCTTGTTTAACAAGATTGAAAATTTTCTGAGCTGATGGAAGGGGTTCGATGAGCAATATCTGACTTCGAATACTAGAGAATCGATCATGAAGCCCTTGTAAAAATTCCATAGCGCGATCACGTTCATGGCGCTTAATGAGAACCTTGCTAGCACCACAAATACATGCTTCAGAGGAGACAAGAGAGTCATATTCATCCCATAGAGATTTGAGACGTGTGAAATAATTGGTAACAGTCATATCAACTTGTTTGAGATTGGTGATTGCAGTTTTGAGATGATATAACTGCGGAGCATTGGATTGGGAGAACCGTACCTTGAGATCATTCCATATTGTTCGTGCAGAATCAGCATACATTAAACTGGAACGCAGATCTGGATGGACAGAGTGGATAATCCAGCTGCTAACAAGATCGTCGCATCGCTTCCAACAGTTCAAGAGTGGCAAATCAGATGAAGGCGGTGGGGTGCTTCCATCAACAAATCCTAGCTTACCTTTTGCATTGAGAGCCTTGGTTATGCCGCGAATCCATGTTGCATAATTGTCTCCTTCTAAGTGGGGTGAGACAAGAGATGCAGTAGGATTATCAGAAGGATGAATGAGATATGGGTCAAGGATTCGATGATTTGAGGATTGCAACGGATTGGTTTGAGAAGTCTGCAAAGGAGTTTGAGAATTCTGCTCAGATGTTGTTTGATTTGTTGTTGGAGTAGTCTCGATTTCAACCATTTTTACTGTTTTGGAAGAGAGGGAACAATGAGAAATATGTGAGTTTGTTTAATGGATCTTACTGGATTCCTGATACCATAATAGAATTATAAAATGAAAATTACAATGAATAATGGATCGAGTTCTTATTTCTCTGATGAATACAATTGTTGCTTTACAGTAGTATATATAAACAAAATTCCTAAACCCTAAACTACATTTAGGAGATAAGATTTACAGTATCTTAACAACTTGGACTTCATCTTGACGTAGAGTTGAATTCCTTGAGACTCGGACAATCTGCAACAGATATGAAAGTTAATAGTCCCAATAAATTTCAAAATCAATGCAAAGGTTCTTGTATTATAACTACAAGAAAATCTTAGAGAAAGAGGGTTGATTACAACAACTGATAAAAGGGTATGCTGAGAGTGCCCCCATAAACTCTTTGTTGTTGTCCTTATCGTGTTGGCATTACAACCTTCTCTATCGACTTTTCCAATTAATCTTTTTTGACTTTGCTGTGAGAGTAATTTCTGGTCTTGAAGAGCTTAATTGAAATATAATTTGCACTACTTTAATACTGGTTGAATGTTTAGAATCATTATCTTGTTAAGAATTCATTCAGTATCTGTGGTGTATGCAGACATTGCGGGCAGTGCCTGTAGTTGATCTGGAAACGCCAACACTCTGTCTTGTTGGAGCTCCCAATGTGGGAACATCATCCCTCGTCCGTATACTCTCAACAGGGAAGCCTGAGGTCTGCTCAGTTACCAAATCATAATTTTACATCGGGATTATGTATTGGAAACCCCTTTGCTATCTTCCATTTCTGTACTGTCCCATGTTTCAATTTAGTGTTTGTGTGTGTGCGCATGTGTGTAAGAGATTTTGTTAATGATACGATCAGGTATATATGTGAATACAAGTAGAATAATTTGAGAAAAAGCAGTAGAGAGAAAGTCTTACATAGTTTAGGAGTTTCCACAAACTAGGATACTTTGGAAGAGTATCAGTACTTTTTAAACATACAACTGGGATTCTTGGACATGTATTATTTGATGAGGGCATCTGTAACATTTTTTTGTCATAGAGCCTTTTCTAAACTATCTATTTAGTAGTCACAATTAGCTTCTTTTGCACAGGTGTGCAACTATCCTTTCACAACAAGAGGAATATTAATGGGTCATATCACTGTGAACTACCAGCGCTTCCAGGTTAGCCAGTACTCACTCACTTCTTTGGGTTCTAGATTTTCATCTGTATGTCTTAATTTAAAGAATGATGAAATTCGCTGTAGGTGACAGACACTCCTGGACTTTTAAGGAGATGTGATGGTAAGTCTTCTAAACATGTTTTCCTGCTTTGATTGCTTGTCCTTGTTGTACTCTCAATGTTAATAACTAAGGTTACCATTTCTGTAAATGGCTGTATTAATAATAGATGATTCCAAATTAGCGGTACCTCTAGATGTTTATATTGAGTTATATAATATTAATATATTTAGCCAATACTTCTTAAAAGCCTGAGTTGTCAAGGAGTGGAAAGCTAATTACTAATTAGCTTTGATTCTAATATTTAATCATACAAATTATATAAAATAGCAGAATGACTTGCATAATTGCATTCACTTCTAATAACATCAATCCTATATATCATTGAATTTTGCTTTTAGTTTTTATCTCTTTCGATACCCAAGGAAAGTGGAAGCTCTACATCTTCCAATGAGCACTGATTGAGAGCTTCCATGATGACAGCCTTCCTACAAAATCTAACACATGTGGTGGAAAAGGAGAGAGGGGGTGGGGGGTTGTTGACTTGTTTCTATCAGTTCTTCAAGGAAAACCTAATAACTTACTCACCCCAGGGTTTTTTTTTTTTTTTTTTGTTTCTATCTGTTTTAGTATTCTTGTGTTTTTCCTTGTACTGCTTTCAAAAACTCAATAAAAAAAATCTCATGCGAAGTAATATAACGTTTCACATTATCTGTGCAAATTTTATAATAATGCTTTCATTGGTATTAGTGAAATATGATCAAAAGAGTTCTTAGTTGATTTCATATAATTAATTTTTCTATTTTTTATTGTATGGTGTGTGAGAGCAAAGATAAAAGTTAACCTTAAACGTGTTTCCTCATTTGGTGCTTGTTACACAAGATGACAGAAATAATTTGGAGAAGTTAACACTTGCTGTCCTCTCACACCTTCCAACCGCAGTATTATACGTACATGACCTAACAGGAGAATGTGGTACCTCCCCTTCTAATCAGGTATAAAACCTTTTACCATTTAGCTGAAATAAGCAGGGCAGGGATGATGATGAGTATCATCAAACAAATAAGTGGCATTGGATAGTTTCTTAAGCGTACTGGTTGGCCTGGGATTTATGAGTGGGAACTATGTAATCTAGTTTAGTGCCCCTTGTGTATTTCTTCTTAAGGTGTAAAGAAAGTGTACCTTAATGTTTATATAATCAAGTCATCAGCTGATTGATGCGTAATATTAAGTTATTGCAGAGGACGTGTTTTGTCAATGCAAAGAAACATGGTGGACCATGAAAACAAGTCATACCGCTTGCACCATTCTGTGGCTCAATTAATTTTCAAGTTGAACTATGCTATGGTGTTGTTTGTTTTTCATTCAGCAGTCTGAATGACTGAACTTAGTGGGTGGACCACCGTATTCAGTCTTCAGACTGTTTGTTTTCTACTAACCATTAAGTACTTAATCTATTTCATCAGCTAAAAGTTCAGTTAAGTCATTCAATTCAGACTTAAAATTTGGCAGAATGGATCACTTAATGACTGAATGTATTAAGTGATCTTCAGAACTTAATAAGTATTCAGTGCTTAACTGAAAGAAAAACAAACGATACCTATGTATTTGCCATCAGAAAATTAGATACACTCTCAAAGGTGTTAGTGCGCCACCAGATAAAAGGTTGTGTTGTATATTAATAATTAAGCGGGCTGGTAGTTTTTGGGGCCAACTATTGGGAAATAGATATGAGGCGAACCTGGCTGAACTATTGAAACCATGGGAGGTGTAGTTTCTTGTAGAGTTTTAATCATGACCTGAGTCTTGTTTTTCGGACAAAACATCCACTGGCAATTTTTTGACTTTGTTTTCTTACTTTATTAAGCTTGCTGGAAGGAACATCTTAGATTTTGGAAGCCACATTAAGCTATGGATTATTTTGTTAGAATCTGAATAAATTTGCTTTTGCAATCATTTCCAACTTGTAGATCTTGTTCTCCATGTCCAAATTTCGAAATAATGCAAGATTCTCAAAGTTGTCTGCCATTTGTTTGCAGAAACAACCCAACATTGCATGCCTAAGTTTAGAACTTAATATTAAAACACGTTCTTCATTTCTTCGTCAGCAGTGTGTTAGATATAATCATTTATCCTATTTGTGCCCTTATCTATCAGACTCTTCGATTGTCTAATGATTCTATTTAATTGCGCAGTACATCATATACAAAGAAGTGAGTGAGAGGTTCAGTAACCACCTTTGGGTTGATGTCGTATCCAAGTCTGATCTCTTGCAGAACTCACCTGTCCATAAAATTACTGAAGACGGTGATGAAGATACTCTTACAGGAAAGCAGGACCTGAAGGAGCCATCCTTGTATCAGTTAAGACTGAGGCAGGACTTGATGAGGTTGGTAACTATCCTATATATGTGTAACTCATCATTTAAGTTTTGAAGCAATCTTAGTTTCTTATAGCATGTCCATAGTCATCAATATGACAGGAATCAGACAGCACGTAATTATTTGTCACGCAGAAGAGCTGGAGAAAAGAAGAAATTTTCAGAAATGGAAAAACGGGGACAATTTAAACATAATTTTCTCAACCAATAGTTCTGATCTCCTTGAATACATAGTAGAAGACTAGAAGCATTTGATTTTCTTTCGTCACCTTAGAACTAGAAGAGCATCCAGGTAGAAGACTTAGTAAGGCTGTAAGCCATAGGAAGTATGTCAATGACATGATGGTATAAAAATCACAAGGGAGATTAGATATACAACAAAAGGTCTAGGAATCTAGGCATTGCAATCTTTAGGAGAAGAAAAAATAAATTAAACAGCGAATACATCATTTTTCTATGTATGCTCTCTTATGGAAGTTAAAGTATGAAACTGAAGCTTTAAGCTATGCCATTGAATCCTTGCAGCTGAAGAGTAGAGTGCATGACATGTTGATATCCCAGTTGGAGTGAAAGCGCCAGTTCAGAAAGCTAGAAGCACCTGAAGAATTTTTCCCAGTAAATTGCAAACTTTTTTTTATGATCCCAAGATGAGGTTCTGTTCGTTCACTTGAGAGAGCCAGAATATAGAGTTTTGAAGAAGTTTCTAGCAAGTTCCATCCCTACAATTTTCAAATACAACCTTGATGATGCTATTCAGTTATTAGGTTAAGGAGGAAGTTATTCATACAAGTACACTTGCTCAGGCAGTGGACGAACCATGTGTTTTTGGGTGTAATGATGTTAGCAGTTAAAAACACTCAGGTTCCATTTGATTCAAAATCACTGAGAAGAGAATAGAATTGACTGAACTTGGGTGAAAAAATGTTAAAAACACTGAGGTTCCATTTGTTGGTGTGGTTTAATGGAAATATGTTCACTCGACCAAGGAAGCTGGATAACTGGACTTTGGGTGCAAAAATGTTATAAACCAAAATGCGTATTTTCAATATAATTTCCACTTCCAAACCTCTTTCTTCCAATATCAGCCATCAAGAAGTGCGGTACCACCAGCAAACATAGCCTTGCACTTTGAGCAGTGAGGGTCCTCATTTCGTCTTTCAGCTGCCTCTGCCTTCATCCTATACTCTTCCATATAACGCTCATTGCAACAGTGATATATACATGATAGAGCCATGAGTTGTAGCATTTTTTATCCACAGATGCTTTGTCATTCATGATTCATATAATTTGAACGAAACCAAATAGTCACAGTCTGAACTCTGAATTCTGAAAGTGTAGGAAATGAAGAGCATTGATGAGTGAGCCCAAAATAAGCCCAGTTGTTATCAGATAACAAATCCAAAACCCAAAACCCAAATCATCCTTATCTCTTTACAATTTACACTGCTTCTGCTTTAAATACTCCATTACTCATCATCTCAAGTCTCAACAACGTTAAAACGTCGCCGTCACTAAATTACTGTTAATAACTTGTGGCAGCAACTCAGCACAAACAAAGCAAAAGCAAGATATGCTATTGCATTTCTCTTTGAATTTAAAACAACCTTAAACCAACCAAGCTATTTCAAAACCCTATTTTCTAGTTTCTAGTTTCTAGTTTCTACTACTACAAGCTATTTCTTGTCTTCTGAATAATAATGGTTGGAACACTTTCTGGTTTGCAAGATCATCTCAAATTAGCAAGAGATTATGCTAATGAGGGTCTTTACGATACTTCTATTATCTTCTTTGATGGTGCCATTGCTCAGATCAATAAGTAAGTACTTAATTCCCTTTTCTCACTCTCTTTTAACTACTTAATTGACTTCTTAATTGATTTGGGATTTGGAAATTTTGTATGAAATTCAGGCATTTGAGTACACTAGATGATCCATTAATTCGGTCAAAATGGATCAACTGTAAGAAAGCTCTTTGTGATGAAATTGAAATTGTAAAACAATTAGATGCAGAAAGAAGGGCATTGAAGGAATCTTTAGGGAGTAATAGACGTCCATCTTCACCACCAATTTCTACTAAATCTTCTTTTGTTTTTCAACCACTTGATGAATATCCGACGACTTCATCTAATGCTCCTCCTCCTATGGATGATCCTGATGTTTGGGGGGCACCTCCTAGTAGAGATAATGGTAGTAGAAGACCAACTAGACCTGGTCAAATGACTATGAGAAAGTCTCCCCAAGATGCTGCTTGGGCGAGAAGTTCTGCCAATAAGCCAGGACCAGTGGCTGGTCGTGGGGCGAAGACTAATAGATCTAATACTGGATCTAGAGCTTCTACTGCTTCTGGAACTGGGAAGAAAGGATCTGTTGCTAACAAATCCAATTCCAGCAAATCTGATTCTGGGGTAAGTCATACTTAATCAATTATTTAACATTTCTAATTTAGACCTACTTACATTGTTTTAAACACATTAGCTAGCATTTATGTTTCATTAGAATTTGGCATTTATGTTTTAACACATTAGCTAGCTTGAGAGAAGTTTCTCTGAAAATGGTTGCTAATAGCCAGGCAGCCAGCACACTATCTTATGAAATTTTCTTTGGTGGAGTCTTTTTCATTCTTGGATTGATGTGAATTCTAAATTTAATGCGGATGATTTTTCGTAATGTATATTATTTTTATACAACTTCTAAACCATATGTCAACCTTGGTTCAGGTTTTACTGTTATAAATGGTAACATTTTGCTTTGTTATACGCTGCTAATTCTGTCAAACACTTGTCATTATGTTTAATTTTTGTGTTTACTTATTGCCACAACAACTTGAACCTTATTTATTGACTGAGCATTTAATGAAGAATTGAAGGTTTCGAAGTTTTTAGTGTATTGAATACTTTAAAACTATATTGAGTGAAAGAGTTTACATATCAAAACTAGTCAGGTGTAAGACAAGTTCAAATATTCCTGGTTAGTGGGTCTGACTCAAATACTAAATTACCCAAGTGTAGATCGAGAGTGTGAAAAATTAATTTAAAAACTTCTTAAAGTAGAGGGGTTAAAAACTAAAAAGGGCTTACATATGTCCAGAAATGTTATCTAAAATAGTATCATTGTAAAGCATCTCAACATTAGTAACACATCCAATATTATCTTGGCTAGTTTCCTAGTAAATGGACTTAGTTTGTTAGCCAAGCTAGTGAAAATAATGATTATAAAATAAAGTAACCATTCCGAGAACTGCACAAGGCTACCCTACTGCATCATACTACCCTAGAAGTAATAAAGTGGCAGGTGATGGTACTGATGCTATATGATACAATTTGTATGGTAATCTGTTTAACTTTACAAATAACCTTTTCTTAAAGAGAAACCAAACTTTGACAAACTTTCATGCTGTATTGATCACACGCTTCGTTTTGTGTCTGAGTGAACGAGTTATTGTGAATGTAAGAGGATTGATTCCCAACATTTTTGGTAAGAACTCTCCGAACTCCGAAGTGCGAACTAAGAGTGTCAGTGGCTCAGTGCTAGTATACTGTCACACTTTAGGTTGCAGAATCCAACATTCATATGGAACTATCGAAGTATGATATAGAGAATGATGGTAATTTATAACCTAAAGTTGAAGCATTTATCATTGTAGTAACACACAGACATTTCTCTTCTCTTGGATTTATTGAATCCCCATTTCTTTTTTGTTTATTGTACTCATGAACCAAAGTTTTGGAAATCCCCTTGCCACCTCATACTCCCATTCCAAAAAGGAAAAGATAATTCTAAAGGCCAAACATTAGCTGATACAATGAGGCAAAACACATTAGATTTACATATCCTTATGCTCCCATGTGCACTTTTGAACTGAAACAATGAGGGCGAATCTTCACAAGGGAAAAAAACCATGCCTGTATGCAATGCATATGCCTCAAACCGCATGAGTTCCCTGAGGTGGACTACAATCAGTAAAATTTGCATTTTCGTCTAGGGCTGGCTAATTATAGGGATGACTTACCATGGAAGAATGGGCATATGAACGCCACCCACTGGGTGAAGGGTCACCATAAGTGAGGTTACTGGGATTGAGTCGGATTTTGAAATTCACATCATGCCTGAAAGATTGGACTTTGCATGCATTTTACTAAATGAACATCTATCTAGACAGTGGTTAGATAAAAAAACTATCCCAAGAATGAATTTTTTGGGTCAGGAGTAGTCCGAGAGATGAAGTTAAAATGGGCATTTCAGTCGTTTGTGCTCCACGCCACACAATAATAATCTATGTTTTTTGCTGTTTTTGCTTATTGTATCATCTGTAGATCTTAGCACTTGACCGATTTGTTCTGACCAGGGGTATCTCATCCCTTGACTTTACTTGTGTAATTAAGAAAATTACTCTCAACCAATCAAAAGAGTTTCATATTAAGATACGATACAATGAGTGCATCCCAGTTGAGAATAGATTGGTCTAGCTTAATATTTTTCATGACTGGTCTAGCCTTACATCATTAGCCTAACATATCTCATCTTTCCCATGAATTTCAACATTTTGTGCTTTATGTTTTAGTTATTTTGCTAGTTGAAGTTGTGCAAATCCCTATGAATTTGAGCAAAAGATCTTCTAAAGCTAATATTCTGCCAATTGGCAAATCCGTCGAGGGCAATATAGAGATAGCCTCACGATTTTCCATGCAGGTCAAAGACTAGAACTGATGTTTGTTCCATAACTACAAGTGTCCAATCATTTTCTGTATTTTTCATTTGCATATCACAAAGGTATGAACTCTTCTTTACCAAAAATTTCACCTTTGGTTTCTTGGTTTTTATTTGTGTATGGATACACCGTACTGTCAAAAAAACTGTGTTGAACAGTGCCACACGTACCTGCGTCAATGTCAGTTAGGTTTTCACACAAACCTAAAAGTTGAAAGGATATAAAGTAGTCAAGAAACCCAAGCCATACTCATATCCATGATAAGTCCACATTTGTAAGAAGTTATAGTGGAACTATAAATTCTTATGGAATCATTGAGTCATTTCTTTAAAATTGGGGAAGATTTCCATTTGGTAAGATATCGATTCAAGTTATATTCAACTGAAAATATTCAAGTTATAACTATTCAACTGAGAATAGTTATATTCAAGTTATATCAATGCTAGTCTGAAAGGCAAGCATTTAGCAAACATAATAGTGCCTTTGTTTTGTGTAGTTCTGCGATAGAGTGGGCAGCACCTTTCATATCACCCTTTTTGATATGGTATTACCTGATCAGGCACTGGTTGGAAAGTTCTGACTGGAAACCATAACCACAGCCTTAGAGTACATTTTAATATGAAGATGTTTTAACAAGCACTTTGTATAAGAAGCCTGTTGTAACAATGTATATCAAACACAATTTTATCCAGGGAAGACACACAACTATCAACACCTAGGGGTTAGACACCCACCCAACAACACCTCACTACCTACAGAATTAGACCTACGGCTTCTTAGGCTAACCTGTTTCCCTTGCAGATCCCTGCATCATTTCCATTGCATCCAGGAATCTAGTTGAGAACTAATCCGTGCACAATGGATATCCCAATAACCTTCTGAATATGTGTATGTAGCACCGAAAACCCATTCTCTTCTTTTCTCTCGAAATCCACCATCAGAATTTTCTTTGATGAGATCCAATAGGGTTCCAGGATGGTTGGAAACACTATGAAATGTCTTCCTACAAAAGGATATGAATGTTATATACCAATGTGATTTCTTAGTTCTTACTTATTTTCATGTAGCCTTGTGAATCAAGATTTGGTAAGATTTGATTTCAATGCATATTTTATCTCCTCTTTTCATGTTATTCTAAATCTTTTGTCTGTGCTTTTAGAACGGTGAAACAGAAGATGGGAAGACGAAGAGGCGAGAGTATGAGGGACCTGATCCTGACTTGGCAGCCATGCTTGAAAGGGATGTCCTTGAAACTAGTCCTGGAGTTAGATGGGATGATGTTGCTGGTCTCAGTGAAGCCAAGAGACTTTTGGAGGAAGCTGTCGTACTTCCTTTATTGATGCCTGAGTATTTCCAGGTAATCCAGACACATATTATATTGGTTACTCAAGTTCTACTTCTAATTTTTGTAATGTACAAATATGTGTTGAAAGTTCATCAGTGGTAATGTACGGGGAGACTGCTTCCCAGTAGTGTTGGATAAAAATAGGCTTCAAACATTAAAACAAACGTATATGTAAAACATGAAGAATTTGATTTGATCAAGCTGAGATTATTGTCATTTCCTCAAGTCAGATACTTTCACTAATAATTGATACTATTGCTTATAATTTGCAGGGAATTAGGAGGCCATGGAAAGGTGTTCTAATGTTTGGTCCACCTGGTACTGGAAAGACACTTTTAGCTAAAGCAGTCGCTACTGAGTGTGGTACAACATTTTTCAACGTTTCTTCTGCTACTTTAGCCTCAAAATGGCGTGGAGAGAGTGAACGCATGGTTCGGTGCTTGTTTGATCTTGCAAGAGCATATGCTCCAAGCACAATTTTCATTGATGAGATTGATTCCCTTTGCAATTCTAGGGGGTATGTCTACTGGGTTTAGCATATTTTGCTTGCGTACTATTTACTTTGGGTTTTCTTTATATGATCAAGTGTTGACACCTAAATTTGTTCAGAGCCTCAGGGGAGCATGAATCATCTAGAAGAGTGAAGTCTGAACTTCTTGTACAAGTGGATGGTGTTAACAACAGCTCTACTGGTGACGATGGGGCGCGGAAAATAGTAATGGTTCTTGCAGCGACTAATTTCCCATGGGATATTGATGAGGCACTTAGGTTGTATATCTGCTCCAAGTGTTTATTAAGCATTCAGATCTTTGTCAGGAGTTCACTTTCTAGATAAGCATAAATAATATTTTCGTGAGAACATATATTCATCAATGAATGTATCATAGACTCATAGTAAAAGTTCTTTCATATATTAAGCCAGTCTCTTATGCTATATGTGTTGTATACAATCTGATTTGGGTGTTACATGATGCCGTGCAGGAGGAGGCTGGAAAAAAGGATATATATCCCTCTTCCAGATTTTGAGAGTAGGAAGGAACTTATTCGGATTAACCTTAAAACAGTTGAGGTACATTTTTTTTTACCAGTAGTTTGTGTTCAGTTTTTCACTTGCCTTAAGATTTTCATGTTTCTTATTTATTCTTACTATTGAACTGTGCTTTGAGCTGTATCTATTATTTTTTTATATTCATATTCCTTAATACAAATGCAATCAGGTCAATCACTTTATTCACGTTCTACTGAGATGTATATTGGTGATGGCTTTAAATCAGGTCACTTGCAGCATTAATTTCTCTTATTGGCATGGGTAATCCCCATCTTCTAGGGACATGGTTTGACGTGTTATTGGTTAACTGGAATTATAAAATTTCTTCTTGATGTAACTAGTAACCCCTGTGTCATGTCAATATGCTCTTCATCACGTTATTAGTATATTATGGTAAGATAGATGGAGCCAAAAAGAGAAAGAAGAAGAAAAAGGAGAAGAAATATAGTAATAGAGTAACAGTTAGGAAAGAAATTAGAAAGTTGAAGTAAAAAATGAGTTGAGAAGTGAAGTCAAATCGTCAATTCAATTGGTAGTATAAATATTCCGAGGCTGTGTTAATATAAATCATCAATTCAATTGGTAAATGATTTCTAATGGTATTTGTTTATGGATTTTTCCTTAGCATCGTTTGGCAGCAATATGTCAGCCTGACATATAATGGCTGCAAGTAGAAAAGGATTTCTATAGGGTATTTGTGTATGAATTTTGCCTTAGCACCGGTTGGCAGGAATATGTCAGCCTGACATATAGTTGCTGCAAGTTTTTACATCTTGTTCTTTATGTGCTACGGAGAATTGACCTACATAGTTCCACTTGACGACTAATGTGGGAAGTCCAAGTTATGTAATAATTTGTTTGAGTTTATCTTCCACTGTGGTAACTAGAAATGACTGAAGTTATAGTATAAGGTTAGAGGTGCTTGTTAGCTACCATGCTGCTGCATCCTCTGTTCTATTGCCACTATCACATTCATTTTGTTTCATTTTTGTTGGCTCTACAATCAGGTGGCTCCTGATGTTAATTTTGATGAAGTGGCCCGTCGAACTGACGGATACAGTGGAGATGATCTCACCAATGTCTGTCGGGATGCCTCCTTGAATGGCATGAGGCGTAAGATAGCTGGCAAGACTCGTGATGAGATCAAGAGTATGTCAAAAGACGACATAGCAAAAGACCCAATTGCCATGTGTGATTTTGCAGAAGCTATCACCAAGGTTCAAAGAAGTGTTTCTCAATCAGACATCGAACGCCACGAAAAGTGGTTTTCAGAGTTTGGATCAGCGTAATACAAGAAATTTGTTCGATTTTTGCTTGCCCCTGCTTGTGTACACTGTTATAAAGCTGGAGTAGCTGCTCAGAAGGTGTTGATTTGTGTCTGTTGTGTTAAAAAGCTTACTATTGTGTTTTATATATGTAACCCATTTTTTTATATAATGTAATTTGTACAACTTATATCCATTTACTCAACTGGTGACTGGTGCTGGTTTCGAAACAGATTAACAAGATCTTGATATTCAGAAGATGTTTGGTTCAGAACTATAGATCATTTCTTTCTTTAATTGATTTTGCAGGCTAGTTCGCTAAGGATAACAAACTATGTTATAGATGCTGAAAACAAGTTATTGTATTTTCTTAGGTTCTTTTGTTCCCCCAGTTTCACTCCTATTTGTTGTTCACAAGAAATAAACCCAAACAAACCTATCAAACTCATCCAATAAAACAGACCTATAACTGCCAAAATTAAGGAATCAAAACCTCTTATCATTTTTAATTTCCTTTTCAAAATCCATATATTTGTAATTTTGCATAGAAATATTTCTAAACTTGGAACAATGTTTTTACTATATTTTGTCTATAGTAATGACCGCCAAAGTCAAAAAAAAAAAAATCTTCATGTCTATTCCTCTTCCCCCCATAGCTTCCATCGTCCAACTAATTTAAACTCTCTGTCTCTATAAATGCACATACTGTATCTATATTCTCTTCAACTACTCACCCCAGCCCCCCACCACCACTTTACTGCTCTTTAATTCCAACTTTCTTTCAAATTCTCTAAACAAAGTAATGGGGAGTTTGAAAATGAATCTAACATTGTGTTCATCATGTATAATTTTCTTCTTCTTTATGTTCATAGCTACTGGTCTCTGTACAAATTCTCAACCAATGATTGATGACCCTATCATAGGTTTGTGTTGTGGTTTTTCTATGTGTTTTTTTTTTTGAAATATATATGATGGTGTGGGTGAATGATGATGATGATGATGATTATATATATGTTTGTTGTAGGTGCACTATGTGCATTGGTGAATTGTGGGGAGGGAAAATGTGTTCCTTCAAGTGGTGGAACTTCTTTGCTTCCTTTTGACTGTGAGTGCAATTCTGGATGGAAGAAAGTTCAAATAGGTCCTTTAACATACCCTGCTTGTATTATTCCAAACTGTGAGTCTCTCTCTTACTCTCTCTTTATCACTCTACTATATATCTTTGAGGAAGCCACACGCACTACAAAAAGCTACATCTTTAGGAATGGAAGAGATTTCTTTTCAAAGGAAAGTCGTAACTTATTACATCATTTTTACCTTAGAGCTTACACTTGTGAGGAGTTTCAATGTAATGAATGAATCTTCTTTGACACAGCTATTGCTTCTGATCCACAGAATATGGACAAGTTAGAATTCTTGAAGAAAGATGCATTATATAGAAAAGCTTTCCTATTTTTCCATATATATGCACAAAACTTTAGTATTGTGAAATGGATAATTGTTTTTCGCAGTTCTTGCTATTATATGGTTTTATAACTTAATTAAAAGGAACATAATTATACTAGACCAATCTCGTGATTAGAAGTTTAGAACAATTGATTATTACTGCGTATTCATGATCATTTTATTTGACTACATGTCTAGTCTCATAACAATGCCAAGGCCACAGCCGATATGATTAGGTGCAAAGTGAAAATTAAGAGAACCAACTTTGTTTATTGATGGGAATATATATAAAATGTTTCGGGTGAATAAGCTAAAATCTCTAAATCTTGTATTATAATGTTTTCTTAAAGGACTGCACTTTGATCAATGTTGAAATCTCGAGAACCTAATGGCAGGCCGGATAAAACATATATAGCACTAAAGATAAGAAGAAAATATGTCTGTAGAAGATCATACTGTATATATGGACGATATTCATATGTTGCCTCTAGTAATCATTATCACAATGCATAAAGCATGGAAGATTTCTATTAATACTGATCAAGAAAAGAAAAAGATGTTGACGATAATGATGATAGGATATAGGAGTTAAGGAGTAGCTAGTGTATGTTCTGGAGGTAAACTAATTAAACGTTACCTGCATTACAACTCTTATATGGTATCCATTTTCAGTTATCATCATTTCCATTTAAAGAATTCTATGATTATGTCTGGTTCTTGTTGAGTTTTCAGGCACAATTGACTTTGGCTGTGGCAGTTCAACTCCACCATCACCTCCTGCTCCTTTGTTGCCACTGCCATCTTTCAACTTAAGCGATCGTAAGTTTCATAAGCTACAATTGCACGCTAAATTACTTTATTTAATAATTTTGTAGAAACATCTCATTTGCGTACAACCATTAGCCTTATACTATTTTTATTGAACACTAAATTTCACATTTTGCAGCTTGTGGCTTCACTTGGTGTGGGGAAGGAACTTGTGTAGTCGATGGATCCGACCACATTTGCCAGTGCAATCAAGGAGCAGATAATCTATCAGGCCTGAAAGGATTTCCCTGTTTCAAAGAATGTAGGGATTAATATCTGTGAACTCTGTTCCAAGAAATTTACTTAATTTAAACTAGCTGTTACGTTATTTAGACCTTCTTTAAATTAAATTTAATAGGTTGCAAGTTGCAATGTGATACGGTTTTCTGCAACCTAATGTCGTCTTTGAAGTTTCTGTGAGACTTACCATCTCAATATACGCTTTTATAATTCACATTTTTATTGTTTTACATTGCAGGCTCTTTGGGTGCAGACTGTAATGGCGTTGGACTTGGTGTCCAACCACCACCACCGCCTAGTACTGGTACGTCATCTCCATCACCTCCAAGTTCGAGTGTTCCCAACCCAACAGGACATGGTATGTCACGATGATAAACAACAATGAAAATGATTTGAATGCATTATATATCCATCAAAGAGGGGTAATGAAGGGAGTGTTAGTTTGCATATGAACATTAGGTTCCCAGTGGTAACATATATTGGTGGTTCGGCACACATCCTGCTCAATTGGTTTCACTTTGTTCGTGATGAAACACTTAGGCCTGTCGTTTATCAAAATAAAACATAAGTAAAATAAAAACACTTAGGCCTGATTAAATCAATAGAATGCATGAAAATGTATCTTTTGTTGGAATTGGCATATATTTATCCATTTAGTAAATCAAAAATCACTAAGTTCAGTAATTATAATGAATAGAGAAGAGATCCTTTTCCCATTCCTTTGAGTAAGAGTTATTGGTCATTTGGTCCTGTCAATACAGTGAGTCTAGGAATCCGAAGGGAAGTGGAAAATCCATGAAGTACGTCATTGCTTATTCAGACTAGTCATATACTCATATGAGCTATTGGTCATTCCTTACTTTACCATGTCTTAATTGCAGCCCTAAGAAGGCACTTCAAACTTGCATCTTCAGCTGATAATTAGACCTGTCGTATATCCATATTTCGATTTTTTATAAATGGAATGGAGACTGTATATAACTTTAGCATGGCCAAGTGATGCATAGTTGCTTTAACACTTTTACTTAGTTGGCTAGCTTATAACAAGATATTTTCTCAAAGACTTTCTACCATAAACCACGACACAAAATCTCCTCAACCTACCCCAGGTAAGCAAACTGCATTTTTATATTCAATGAAAAAAATTAGTAGAAATAACTCAAAGTCAAATGCAAACTTACGATATAAATTTGACGTCTAGATTTTTTGTGAATCTTTCTTAGTACTAAAAACCTCCCGTTTCCTAGTCTCTATAACTTCACATTGTGCTAACAAGTAACAACCTTTTCAAATGGTTTATGATAAACACTGCAACCTGAATTGTTTAGCATGTATAATTCTGAACTCCTGCTTTATAAGTAATCCAGAATGTTTTCACTTTTCAGTATATTCTGCCTTTGACAAAACACTCTCCGAACCGGGCCAATACCTTTAATTATTCTGCATTCATTTGACATTAAATTGTACTTTGATGTGTTTTTGCAGGTTCAAGACAAGTTCCGAATTCCTCATGGATGCAACAATCATTATCCATGTTACTGTTAGCTGCCATATTTATTTCCATGTTGTAGACAGTCAGAGATTTCTTTAGCAAAAAAAAAGAGACAGTCAGAGATTTAATTTATTTTGTCACAGTTATGCTTCATTACTTTGTACCTGCAGGCTGCATTTGTTTTGATCGAGTTGTTGTACCCTTGTAAAATGAAAATGATTCATTGTCCTCTTCTGTTCGAACATCTCAAGGTTTCTGATTCATGCATGAAGAAAAGTTCTCCCTTTCACGTTGTAGGCTTGTACAGTTGTAAGCTCTTGCTTGGACCTTGGAGTACAATACAGTTTTGAAGTGGGGCTTATGAAGTACTTCAGATGGAGATAAAATGAGTGAATGGTAGCTAATATTCGATTAAGAGCAGTTTGTATTTTGTATCAAGCACAATCATAATTGCAAAACTTGTGATGTTGTAAAGGGTTCCAAAAAATTAACACTTCTATTCGAATGATTAATCCAAATTTGAACGTACAATCTTTCTTATGGTCTGGTATATCTTGTTGGTATATAAGCAAACATTGCAAAACAAACATCTTAGACATAAGTGTTTGACAGAAGCTGCTATGTTTTGCTTCCCCTCAAAGGAATCATGGAATGGTAAAAGTGCATAGTTTTAGTTCAGCGATGACAGTACCCCAACAATACTATATGAGTGAATGATGGTGTCCTGCTCAACCTCAAAGAAGTTATAACTTGTAGGCTGCTGGGTCATGCTCGAGCTCTTAAACGAAAGTGAAGAATAAGCAGAAAATGAAGATAGCTCTAGGCCCCCTTACATGGTAGAGTCATGCTACTTGTTTTGGCCTAGAGGAATAGTCGTGTAACCATCTTCAACAACCGGGGTTGTGCGTGGTTATCCTCTGCCCTAGGACTATGATGGTCAAGACTAGTAAGTAGTCAGAACAAATCTATAATAATGCATGTTTGCTGTAGCCATAAGAGGTTGTTTTGCTTGTTTCCTTTATAATAAAGTGAAGAATAAGCATGAAATGAAGATAATGAGAAGAAGCAGGGGCCTATCAAATATGCAGGGCTAATGGGTTGTGGTTAAATATAGGTAAAAGTTGTACCTAATTATTAGAAACACTTATTATTCAACTATGCGCCAGGGCTCACGGCTGAGCCAGTACAAGGCTCACTGAGGCATTCCCCTAGGCGAGGTATAACATAAAAAAGCTTAATACACCTGACATTTTCTGCAAAGTAAAGCGAAGCGGTTAGCTAGGGACAAGTGGATCAAGAGGTGGTGGAGGTGTACTAATCGAGCTTTGCAGAAGGGACATTTAGCATCAGTTAACTCAAATATTCTAGCTAATCTTTCTTTAGCAGCTAGGGACAATGTCCATGAAACTTTTGCAAGCAATGAGTTGGGTACGCGGATGGCAGACTAGCTTTGTTATTCCAAATCTTCCAGAGTATTTTATGATTAGAATAATGATCTTCGGAATTAGTGAGAGTGGTGTAGTGAGATTTAACAGTGAATTCTCCATTCCTATTAGGCAACCAAATGAGTTTAGCAGTATAATTTAATTTGTTGGGACGAAGGTTGTCGAATAATTAACTTTGGCTTCTCGAATCAATGTTTGAAAGCTATGGCTAAGACGATATAAACTGTGCCATTAGATACACTGCTCTGTTTCTATACTATGTGCCTATGTTAATCACTAGTGCAGCTGTAAAGAATCTATGATAATCATATAAGTTAGTTACACTATTAACTTTGCATTCAAAATCCTTTTGTTTGTATGTTTCTACTTATTTTTGTCAAATAGTATAGTGGCAAGGACCGCCAAGTTAAAATATTCTGTTGATTGTATCTTCATTCTTCTCTTCTACTCATTACTTCCATCGCCCAAGCAATACAAACAAAGCTTTCTCTATAAATGCTTATATCTAAATGATCGATTTACGTTCTGTTCAACAACTACTCAAAACTCAATAGTTATTTTCTTTTATTGATATTTAATCTGACTTTTCGAAAATGAACTCAACTAAATTTTCATCCTGTGTCATTTTATTATTTATGTTCATTGCTACTGTCCGCGGTATAGATTCTCAACCTAATGATCTCCCTTGGGTTGGTAAGAGTTACATTTTTCAAAGTTTTTATATACAGTATATGCTTATGATTATAGTATTAATGATATGATGTATGGAGCATGTTGATGAAATTTATATATAGGTATTGCATGCGAATTTATTAAATGTGGGGAGGGAAAATGCGTTCCTTCAACTGGTAACAACACTGTTCTTCCTTTTGATTGTGAGTGTAACTCTGGATGGAAGAAGATTGAAGTAGGTGGCCTTACATACCCAGCTTGTGTTATTCCCAACTGTGAGTACTTATATATCACTTTTAATCTACTATACGTTTTTATTCAATTTGGCGAAGGCAGGTTATTATAATCTATGTGCCCTGTTCTTGCTGAGTTTTAAGGCACGATTGACTTTAATTGTGGCACTGCGACTCCTCCACCACCTCCTGGTCCACTGTTGCCACCGCCTGCAGAATTAACCGGACGTAAGCTTCTTGAGCAACAAGTGTGCTGTATTGTTTCAGAATAAAGAAAAAATTGAAGATACATACGTATTTCGTTGCAATTTCTGCATGACTTGACCAATAAATGTTCACATTTTGTAGCTTGTGCGTTGATTTGGTGTGGGGAAGGAACTTGTGTAGTAGAAGGATCGAACTACAGTTGCCAGTGCAATGAAGGAGCAGATAATCTTTTCGGCAACAAAACCTTGGCCTGTTTAAAAGAATGTAGGCCTTTCTATCACTTTTTAACATATCTTGCTGATATGGTGTTGATAGATGCATCCTTTGAGTAACAATTTGTTCTGTTACGCAGGCGCTTTAGGTGCAGATTGCAATGGCGTCGGATTTGGATCTCAACCACCACCGCCACCACCTCCTTCTGCTGCCTCCAACAAAAATGGTATGTCATTTGACCTTCTCCAAGTTTTCCATTGGGTTGCCCTTCATATATTCGTCTTACTCTAATCCTTAAACTTTTGATCGGTGTGTTTTTGTAGGTCCAAATTCCTCATCAAGGACTCAATATTCATTAACCATGTTACTGTTAGCTGCCATATTCTTTTCAATGTTATAGAGAAACCAATATCTGATCCATTTATTTCCAAGTGATTTTCCATTTCATTATAGCATTTCACCAAAAAGTGTAAAAAAAAAAAAAAAAAAAAGGGTTTCTGTCAACAGAAATCATGTTGTTGTCAACAGTATCTCAAATTTTCTTAATTACCAGTGAATGACAAGGAATTGTACCATTTCAGCTTGTAGGTTCGTGACCAACGCGCATGCAGTTTTTGAGTTAAATGTGCTATGTTATGTTGTAAAATGTAAACATCCAATACATTAACAGGCAATACCAAATTGGAAAGATATGTCTATTTGTTGGCCAGTACTTCCCAATTCCTCTCTTTGCAAAGAAGTGGACATGCTTATTGTTCCTGATCACTGATAATCTGATATCAAGATGGGTACCACAAATGATTAATTTAATTAAACTGGTTTAGTTTCATATTGTTCCATTGGAAAAAAAAAAAAGGGTAGGTCCAATTAATTAATGAAAGGGGAAAAAAGAAACAATTAAGAACCACTATCGTTCTCCCTCACTGTCGTTGTTTTCTTGTGACCATTTGTCTATCAAATCTTTCATTAACATCCGACCATCTCCCAACCATATATCAGCTACCTATAATTAAACTTTTTCATATGTTTTAAATTTTGTTGATTTTTTTCAAAAGGGGGAGCAAATGTACAAATATTTTCTTTATTACTAGAACCTGCAGCACTCTGATGTATATATAGCTCATACAATTTCAGACTGGCAGTGGCAGGTTCTTCTTCGAAGGACAACAGCAAAACGATCTAGCTTCTTCCAATATTGTTAATGGTGATGAGCACTCGGTCTCGTATGTTGCCCAGGTGGCAAAATATATATATATGCTAAGTTCGCCTGCAAGGACTGTGACAACTGACAAGGAGAGATCCTACCTTTGAATGTACAATTAATGTACGTATATGAGCATTAATTTTAAGGGACGCCATGACCATACAAAGCCATCAATAGCTATCGTACGCCTCTTTACCCTATGGCTCCATCCATGGTAGCGGCGTAGTGCTGTGTGGCTAGAGAGTTGAAGCATTTTTAAGGCAGATACCTATCTTTCCTTCCTGTACGTTATTGTAACAATGATACATCCATCTTATTCTCGATTCTCGAAGTACATGGCAAAGTGGCAAACCACTTTCTCAAGCGCAATTTAGCATGTAACCTAGATGAGCTCTATGGATCGGACAATATATATATCATAAACTAGTTGATTAATTATAGTCTCATTATACCTCCCTAATTAGAAAACCAGCCAAGACAAGTCGAGATCAATGAAATGAAACCGGCACTCGGTTGTTTGACATTAATTTTGTGACATTGGATGTCCATGGTTATCTCGCCTTGAGTTCATTGTTAGGAAAACCTCGTTGTACGTGCGTCGTCCCTAGTCCTTCTCTTCGCGTCAGGTTTATCAAAAGTGAGTTTTTGGGTTTAGGACGTACGTACATAGTTAGGGCGTACGTACGTCATGTTAGGCAGCAAACATGTTTTGGTCAGGACGTACGTACCTAGTTAGGGCGTTCGTACGTCCAAGCAGGCAGCGAACTTTTACAGTGTGGGGACGTACGAACGTTGTTTCGACGTACGTACGTCCAATGTGGATTTCAGCAATTCCGGCCCATTTTGTGTGTGTTCTAACCCTAAGTATAAATAAGGTTTCTCTACCAAAGAACAAATTAGTTCTTTGGCCGTCCAATTGAAGTCTTATTCTTGGAGTTTGTTTAAGTTTTGTTTAAGGTAGTTTTTGGTGATTGAACTCATCTTCTTCTTCCCCATTCATCTTCTTCTTCTTTCTTCCCCATTCATCTTCTTCTTAATTATTGAATAGTGATTTAGCTTCGAGTCTTCTTGTGTGTTCATCAAGAAGTCGAGTATCCTTGTGTGTTCATCAAGGAACTCTGGTGTAAGCTTGCTTCATAGATCGGCTTCGAGTCTTCTTGTGTGTTCATCAAGAAGTCGAGTGTCTTGTGCGTACATTAAGGTGCTCCGGTGAAGTCAAGGTGTTAGAGATAACCAGGAGTGTCAACTTGCAGTGATTGCAGGTAGTTGATAGGTTTGTAAATCTCTTTTCATCTAGTGGATTTATTTGTTGTTGTGAGGACAACCGTGGACGTTTCCCATATTGGGTTTTACCACGTTAAAAATTCTTGTGTGTTCTTTATTTGTTTACTGCTTTATTGTTTGCCTTATTATTGTTATATTGCACATATATTGGGTTCTCACTTGGTATCAGTCGCAGGGCGCTTGTTAAGGAGCGTAAAGGCTCACGCGTAGATCCTTAGTGCAATTTTAATGGATTCTGATAAATTTGGAACACTAATTTGTCCTCCTAAATTTGATGGAACTAATTTTCCCTATTGGAAAGTTCGTATGGCTGCGTATTTGCAGGCTATGAGTGAGGATGTGTGGATCGCTGTGGAAGATGGTTGGTCACCACCGAGAGTTACTACAGGTAGTACAGATGAGGTTGTTACAAGTGTAAAGCTACGAAACACATGGAGTGTAGAAGACAAAGTTGCTTCTACTAACAACCAAAGAGGGCTTAATGCTATATTTATGGCTTTGGATGCTAGTGAATTTCGGAGAGTTCATGGTTGTATAACATCCAAAGAGGCTTGGGATAGGTTGGTAAGAACTCATGAGGGTGACATTGCTGTCAAAGAGAGTAAGCTTGAACTTCTTATTACTCAATTTGAAACTATGAAAATGGATAATAATGAATTTTTTGATGAATTCTTTATTCGTTTGCAGGAAATTATCAACACTAGTGCATCTTTAGGTTTAGTGTACACCAATACTCAAATAGTACGTAAAGTTCTTCGGTCTTTGCCATCTAGATTCCGTTCTAGGAAAGATGTCATTCAAGAAAGCAATGACTTAAAGACCATGTCCATAGAGACCTTAGCAGGAAAATTGAGAACTTATGAACTTGAGGTTCAACTTGAACAACCTCAAAATAAATCCTTTGCTTTTAAAGCTGGAACTTTTGAGGATGTACAAGATGAAAAAATTAATCATGATAAGCCTCTTGACACTAAGCAACATCTAAGTATCATTTATCGTTATCTTAAACATATTTTTAAGACTATGAAATATAATGGTTTGACTAACCATGGTTTTGACGAGTGTAAGCTTCCCAAGAAATTTGGTGCACAAGGGATAGAACAACAAAAAATCAAGTTATCTACCACTTGGGAGGAAGATGAAAGCGATGATGATGATGATGATGATGTAGCGGAAGACCATGCTACACATTGTGTTGCCTATGGAGCATCTTTGAATGAGAATGTGGATTGTCAGGTAACCGATATTGTCGATCATGAATTCGATGATTCTATTTTGGTAAGTCCTGGTGAGTTAAGGGAATTACATATGTCATCTGTTAAACAATGTCAATCCTTGTGTAAGACTAATCAGATTTTAAATGATATGGTTGAGTCTCTTGTAAAAGAGAAATATGTACTTGCAGGTGATATGAATGCCTTATCTGAGGAGTTTTCCCAAGAAAAGCTAGATTTCCAATCTAGAATTATTTCTTTGGAAATATCCAATTGTGAGATAGAAGATAAGTATCGTTCTTTGTTGTTTGAGCATGAAGCTGTGAAAAAGGGTTTATTTGCTTCTACTAAGCGATTGCAAGGGTTTGAGAAAGCTTCAGTTGATCTAGACACCCTTATTAAAAGTGGAAAGTTTTCTTCAGATAAGACTGGTTTAGGATATGACTATGTTGGAGCTTCCTCCAGTTGTGTCCCTCTTCCTACTTCTTTTGTGAGGCCATCATTGCCTCCTTTGTTACCAAATCCTCATATTCCTACTCCGCCTCCACCTATCAAGGCTTTTGAATCTAAGCCAAATGTGATGACCAAGAACAAGACAAGTCCTAAACATAGACATTTTAAGTGTTTTACTTGTGGTCGGTTGGGTCATACTTCAGCTTTCTGTTGGGATAAAAATTCCATGGTTCCATATTCTTCTTCTTATGGTAATAATTATTGGAACTCACATTGTTCTTTTCCTGTACAGGATCATCATTCCTCTTGGCCTCCTTTCATGCGAAGAAGTGGCCCTAAAAAACCACAACACTTCAACAATAGAAAGAGGGTTGTGCAAAAGGTCATCAAACCACCCCACATATGGGATAGAAGCATCGATGCTGCCAAATGTAGTCTAGAAAATGAGAGGTTAAGGATTGGAAAGTCTACTAATATTCAAAAATCCTCCATATCCGGGTCCAACTTGCAGAATATCTCTCAAGTATGGGTACGAAAGGATGACTTGAACGTTCTTTTTTGACTTCTTAAAGTCAGATTGAATATCATCTTCGTATTTTTTTTTTTTTTTTGCTTGTTTTCTAGTCCTGTGTTATTTTAATTGCATATTTTTCTAACCATATAGGCTATTTGTTTGGTGTGTTTTGTCTTTTTGTTTATGCATGCTTTGTTTGTTTGGGTTGAATATCATAAAAAAAAAAAATAGTTTACTTTGTTATGGGTGTTTGGGATACACATACTTTGTATATGCATGTGGTTAGATTGGTCTATTACTTTCAATCATTCTTGTATACTTAATATTCATGGATATAACTATTTTATTACACTTAGCATACGCTTGTGCTTTCATGTTTAGATTTTAGACCAAGATTTATCTTGTCGTGTCTCATGCATATATCCTTGCTTGTTTACACTATGCACAACTAGGTGACACTTTGAGAGTTTGTTTGCATATGTTTTTCCATCCTTTGAACATGATGAACTTCTAGGATAATCATTAGTTGGAAATATACGTATGCATGCCTTCTTATGTTATCTTGATTATTAGTATGAAGGCGGTGTGGTAGTGGTCAATAATTCACAAAATCCCCAGCCTTTTGATCTTCTTGAGAAAGAAATCATTTGGTATACATACCCGTTGGGGCCGTGAGGGTCATGCAATGACCGATGCACTCAAGAGATGGTAGTTCTTGTGTTGCACGTTACCATGATGTTGCACTACTTTGAAAAGGGGAAGTAATTTGAAAAGATGTAGGCTACACCCTACCACATGTTGCAAAAGATGAAGGTAAAAATCCCTTTCACATGTTAATTTATGCACAGTAAAAAAAAAACAGGTTATAAGTGCATTTTCCCGTGTCTGTTTAGGCGTTTGTGAAGTGAAATCCTTCTAATGGTGAATACTAGTTGTTTTGAGTGTTCTTATGGTTTGTGAGTGAGGTGTGGAAATGACTCTCTTTGTGTTTTCTTTAGCTTTCCCACACACCAAGGATGTTTGTATGATGCATTTCTAGTAGATGTTTGGTTTCATATCTTAATCTTTGATTGGTGCGTACTTTGTTTAATGAAACCAAGTTTATTCATCTTTACTAAGTATCTTGTTTTAATTGAGCTTGCATATACTCTCTTCTACCCTTGTATGCATGGTTCTTTGTGTGTTTCAAATATCCTTATTTGGTTTGTTTGTTCTAGGGGCATCTTTCTCATATGCATTGCATTTAGGTGGAGCTTTTGTTTAGGGGGAGAATTCTTTGTATTGACATCGTGTTAACAAGTGTTTATTTTATAGCTTCCGTTGCATATCTTTTTTGTTGTTAACATGATTGTTCTCTTTCTTTTCTTCTTTAATCTTATTTGTTATGGTTTGGTATTTTTCTTTTCTCTTTCTTTTGTTCCCTTGTTTCATTTGTGACAAAAAGGGGGAGATTTATGACTCTAATACTAACACCTTCTTCTTATTTGTTAGTGTATTTTTGGGTCATGTTTCAGGTATGCTACACGTATGGGGGAATGAACGTGTTGATGTTTAGAGGTTGTACAGTTTTGGGTCATGTTTCAAGTATACTACATGTACGGGGGAGTGAACATGTATGGGTGAGTGAAAGTGATGATGATCACAAAGTGCATATACAGTTTTGGGTAAGCTCGAGTATTAAACCTTGGAGCTCATGAAGTATGGGGGAGTTGTTCGAGGAACTTCCGTTGGCTCTTTGATTGTTGTTGCTTCCGTTCGGTCTCTGATGGTTAAAGTGTCTTACTCAAGCTGGATATCAAGAATTGGTGACTCGGTATGTGTTCTACCTTGAGTGTTTTTGTAGGCATGTTTTATAAATGCCATGGTTTGGGTTTGTAAGCACGTTTTATAAGTGCTATTAGAGTCATAGGTTTTTGTCACAAAATCAATGTCAAAGGGGGAGATTGAAACCGGCACTCGGTTGTTTGACATTAATTTTGTGACATTGGATGTCCATGGTTATCTCGCCTTGAGTTCATTGTTAGGAAAACCTCGTTGTACGTGCGTCGTCCGTAGTCCTTCTCTTCGCGTCAAGTTTATCAAAAGTGAGTTTTTGGGTTTAGGACGTACGTACATAGTTAGGGCGTACGTACATCATGTTAGGCAGCAAACATGTTTTGGTCAGGACGTACGTACCTAGTTAGGGCGTTCATACGTCCAAGCAGGCAGCGAACTTTTACAGTGTGGGGACGTACGAACGTTGTTTCGACGTACGTACGTCCAATGTGGATTTCAGCAATTCCGGCCCATTTTGTGTGTGTTCTAACCCTAAGTATAAATAAGGTTTCTCTACCAAAGAACAAATTAGTTCTTTGGCCGTCCAATTGAAGTCTTATTCTTGGAGTTTGTTTAGGTTTTGTTTAAGGTTGTTTTTGGTGATTGAACTCATCTTCTTCTTCCCCATTCATCTTCTTCTTCTTTCTTCCCCATTCATCTTCTTCTTAATTATTGAATAGTGATTTAGCTTCGAGTCTTCTTGTGTGTTCATCAAGAAGTCGAGTATCCTTGTGTGTTCATCAAGGAACTCTGGTGTAAGCTTGCTTCATAGATCGGCTTCGAGTCTTCTTGTGTGTTCATCAAGAAGTCGAGTGTCTTGTGCGTACATTAAGGTGCTCCGGTGAAGTCAAGGTGTTAGAGATAACCAGGAGTGTCAACTTGCAGTGATTGCAGGTAGTTGATAGGTTTGTAAATCTCTTTTCATCTAGTGGATTTATTTGTTGTCGTGAGGACAACCGTGGACGTTTTCATATTGGGTTTTACCACGTTAAAAATTCTTGTGTGTTCTTTATTTGTTTACTGCTTTATTGTTTGCCTTATTATTGTTATATTGCACATATATTGGGTTCTCATGAAAAACTAGTGTTGAACTGTTTTGGGGAACGAAGTAGGACTAGAATATATTATTAGGCCGGTGTGAAACTGTGAACCACAGATCGAAGACATAGGAATCCAAGCTTGCTTGGAATGTTATTATCTGGAGTAAAAAAAAGATAGTGTATTAATTAATTGGAAGGACAGGAAACAGGATGCAAATGCGTGTTCTTAGTATCCAATTTTCTAACTAACATTCAATGTTGAATAGAGATATACCATAGCTCATATATAGCACATTAAAAACATACCATATGTTTTTGCAGAGAGAAAAAACCTACTCGTAATATGCTTGAAGTTGGAGATACTGTACTGTAGACTGTAGAGTGTAGACTGATTTTATTGCAATTAATCTTGTAAACTCATATCAGTGTTATGATCCTAGCTACTTCAATTCCTAAGTTTCTATACAAAGACTATATATAAATAGAGTTTTGTTTTTTTCTCAAGTGGGGAATACCTTATTAAATATAGCTTTGTTTAGGTCTTTGGAATTGAAATTCAGAAAATGGCAAGAGTCACTCAATGAATTAGTCCAGTGTTTTTTGTTCGCCATGTGCTGGAGCTTAATACTTCATGAATTATCAAAACATGTCTTTCTTGGTTGTAATTGTACAAGGCATGGTGAGGCCAATGGGAAATGCATGCAGTCCAACCACTTCCTAACCTTAGACTAATTGCTAATTGCATATGAGATCGAGTCTTCACCCTGCAGTCTGCAGTGTTCCCCACACACAAAACTTAGTAACATACAGTATATTGGTCATAACGTTTACGATACCATTATACCAAAACCCCCCAAAAGTACTCCGTGTGATAGTGATACCACCAATTTATAGGTTTTCCTCCTTGGCAAACCCCAGAGAGCTGAGCTAGAGGGTGGTGCTCAAGAGTATGTGAAGCAGTCCAAACTCTAGTATTACTAACAGATCGAAGGATGATTTTCCCCTACATAGTCCATGAAGTTGATCAATATATTTTATTTTTATAATTTTGTTTTATTAAATTAGTTAAGAAAAGTAATATTTATTAAAAAAATCAACAGAAATCACCTGTGTTATCACTTTTCAGTATCTAATCCTCTAATTTCATGTGTTATTTATGAAGACTTAAAAGATCTGCATCTACTTAAGTTGATAAGGATTGAACTATATATCTAGGATTGCCAGACTGTGAGTTCCCAAATTATATATCACTAAATGACTCCTTACATATATTAAGGGATGTTGGCCCTTTATAATTGATGCATCCTTGTAAGCATCACCACCCAAAATGACATATCATTTTAAGTTTGTAACAAACTACTGTATGATTTTTATTTGCCACCACATTACCAGAAAAAAGTGTTAATAATTATAAGTAACCGATTTTGCGACTCTTGGCATCTGACCTGTATTTCAGTAGAGGCTGAATAATATCACCAAAACATATTATGTCCACACCATATTTAGTTATTAACCTAAAAATCCTCTACCAAGTAGGATACTAGTAAAAAATAAAACAAATATGTCATTATTCTAAAAGATTAATGTCAAAGAAATCCAATATGTCAGTTTTTTTAGCCAAAAAATTCTACTTAAAACGTTTAATTTTTTTTATTTATCAAAAAAAATTGCCCATAAATAATTTTACAAAAATGCAGTTGCATTCTTCAAATTTTTGCTAATTAAAACACATTGTACTACTGTACCACCCCCACTGTCGCTCTTTAAGAGCATTCCCAATAGTAGGTTTTAGCACATTTTTAGTGAAAACACTTGCCAATGATAGCTTTTAACACATTTTTCAAGCAAAACACTTTTAACTCCTTGACAAATTTGTCAAAGAGTAGTGTCACGTAGATATCCATCGGCCACAATTAGTGTGGTATGGACTCATTTAAAGGAAGATCCATCCGCCACAATTAGTGTGGTATGGATCTATCCGCCACAATTAGTGTAGTATGGATCCATACCCTATATAGATTGCGGTTTCAATAATCCACTATTGGAAACACAATTTTATTTTTAAAACCATCCCATGTGGCACCACTAAAAATGTTTTACAATTAGGAATGCTCTAATATAAATAGTTACGGAGACCCTAAACCCTAAATAGTTACCGGGACCACATTAAAGCTGTCGGATGAAAAACATAAACAAATTCCTAACCGTCGATCTCATTCAAACTCATCAATCCACGGCTATAAACCTCGAAGGATGACATCCTCTTAAGGAACACATGATTCACTAATTCAAAATTAATAACCGTTTTAACAACTAAAACACCAAAACAAACTTAAAGTAGTACGGTAGTTTCTCTCACTTATTCATTGCGCGCCATTAACTTCTGTTCAACAAGAAAATGCAAAATTTCTCACCAAACAAGTCTCAAAGTAAGAGTTTGCCATTAATGCATTACTACTACTCGACAATCTATCAATCAATCACAACACCACAACAAGGCTTGCATTGTTCATATCACTACTTACTACTACTTCTTCTTTAAATACTCCTTATCTTCTTTCTTCTTATCTTCACTTCTTCTTTCACTACTACTTCTAGATCTTGTTATTTTTTTAGCTAATTAGGGTTAAGGGTTGTTTTGATAGAAATATGTGGAATTCATCTGAGAATTTGTTTTCTAGATCAAATTCATTTAGAGAAGATGGTGGTGATGAAGAAGAAGCACTTAGATGGGCTGCATTAGAAAGATTACCAACTTATGATAGAGTTAGAAGAGGGATTTTTAAAAATGTTGTTGGTGATTTTTCTGAAATTGAAGTTAGTAATCTTCAAATTCAAGAACAGAATCTTGTTTTGGAACGATTAGTTAATGCTGTTGATGATATTCAACAGTTTTTTGATCGGATGCGAAACAGATTTGATCAGTAAATTATCTTGCTCTTTGTTGTGTTTTTTTAATTATCGTATTAATTAGTTAGTCCTTTTAATTTTATTACTTATGATTATCTTGAACTTATTTCTGTGATTCTTCTTTGTGCATTGCAGAGTAGATTTGGAATTTCCCAAGGTTGAGGTTCGATTTCATCATCTCAATGTGAATGCATTTATCCATACTGGAAGCAGAGCACTGCCAACTATTCCCAATTTCATTATTAACACAACAGAGGTAATATGATTGCAGGGAGACTACAGGTCTGATTCACTTGTATACAGTAGTTGTATTCAGATGCTGATATCCACTTCTTTTTTTTTCTTGGTCATGTCAAGGCTTTTTTGAGGCAGTTGAGGATTTTTCCAGGCAAGAGAAATAAATTATCAATATTAAACAACATTAGTGGGATTATAAGGCCTTCCAGGTGAAGTATGAGCTATGATGAAATTTACTCTTAAAAACTATTATTTGATTTTAGTTCTGATGCTAAGATATTGTCTTTTCTTTTAGGTTGACCCTGCTATTGGGTCCTCCAAGTTCTGGGAAGACAACATTACTTCTCGCTCTAGCTGGACGGCTTGGATCTGGTCTACAGGTATCCCATTTGTATACATCTAATTTTTTTTTTCGGAATTCATATCACAAGTCGCCTACCGACTAAAGTACTAATGAATTGGATTATTTGAAGAGGGTTTGTCCGTAAAAGGAAGCAAACTCATCACAATCATTATACAGAATTATAATGATATTCTGATATTCATTTGAAAAGCATTATTGCATCCGACACTTCAAATGTGTGTGTTATTGGCATAAACACACACGCTTCCTTGGCTATGGCCTTGAGGTGCTGAGGCTTAAGATTCACTTTTTCCACGTTAAACAATGACTTCTAGACTAGCTTACTAAGTTTTTATATACGTATATTGCTTTCTTTTTACTCTTTTTACCTAAATATCCCTTCTAGAGTTCTAGTTGACTTTAATGATGAGAGATTTTATATGAATTGGCTTCTGAAGTCAGTAAATCTAACAACCACAACAAATGAGGAAAAATATTATGATGAGAGATAATGATGCTGAAATTTGTTATGATTATGAACTAGTTTTATGTTCATAATTTTTCTAGTTAATATTTGGTTAGATATTAATGATTTGGTGTCTAGACAACATATGTGCTTACAGTTGGTACATTGTTTGAAAATGAGCCTCATAAAAGCAAATTTATGAAAACATAAGAAGCAATGTTCAGTTCACTGGTTTACTTTTATTCCCTACGAGGACTATCTTCATTGTGATATTATTGCTATTTTGTTATGGAAACATCTATATTAAATAATTGAAGCTTACACGTCACGCTCAAGTAAATAAATGCTGAGTTACACCTATAGCTCGTAAAAGATTGATTACTTGCCACCCAGAGGCTAAAGGATAAGGTTGATGCATCCATGAGACTATGAGAGGAAAAGGAAACATGGATAATAGTTTCAAAATCTTATTGTAAGCATGTACGTTTTCAAAATGTGTGTATACCAGCTTAAGGGATGCAGAATCAAATTAGTGCAGATAAACAAATAGCACATTTGTTTTCAATTTTGGGTTTCCTTTTCAATAATACCATTCAAATTCTTTGAAGGTGTCAGGGAAGATTACATATAATGGACACGCTCTAAATGAATTTGTTGCTCAGAGGACCTCTGCTTATGTTAGTCAACAGGACTGCCATGTGGCGGAGATGACGGTTAGGGAAACTCTTGAGTTTTCAGGACGCTGTCAGGGTGTTGGAATCAAATATGGTAACATTAACATTTAATACTTTTTTTGTCCTTACGGTGAAAAGAAAACTTGAAGCTGAATATTTCGCCTTTCCTAGATATGCTTTTGGAACTCTCCAGGAGAGAGAAGAATGCTGGGATTAAACCTGATGAAGATCTTGACATATTCATGAAGGTACATAACTGTTTAACATTTATTAGTTATGATCGTTTCCACATTATTTTGCTACACTTACAGAATTTTTATTTTCTGTGTCTAGGCATTAGCTTTGCAGGGGGAGAAGACAATACTTGTGGTTGAGTACATTATGAAGGTAATGCATCAGATAATGTGACTTTGTTTTTTCTAGTAGGAAATTGTATTATGACTACAGAATTGATATCTTTGTAAGATATAGTAGGCCATCCTAAAGTTTCTGTGACAAAGGAGATACACCTATGCAGCTGTTGCAACTGTCCTACATGGATGCAAAGTGCCAAGTGTACCTCATAAAAAATTGTGGCATGGACTCGGTCATGAGTGTTATTAACACTTGAGGAATAAGATGGTGTATGGCACAACAGATTATAAACAGGAATGTCCTTGTAATATTTCTTCAAGTCTATAAAACCCTTATCTATGAAGTATAAGCTAAACTACATTATGGTGCTTTCATGTATCAACCAGGAAAAGAAAATCGAAATTGACTATAGTGTAGAGATAAATATATTTTACCATAGTTTTGGATGAATTATCCCTTGTAGCTTCTTTTGCTCTTCTTTTCTTATCGTATGGATTTCTTTTGATAAACTGTGCATGGCGATGCATACATGTTTTTGTTCAAAAAAATATACTTGTGTCTGTTTTTTTTTCTTCTCTGGCTCAGCCAAATGCTATATCACTTTCTCAGTTGCATGTTCTTGGACATGTGTAGAACACTGGAGAACCTCCTATCTCAGACCATGGCCTCCTTTTTTGGAAACAATCACTAGTGTAATGCAAAGTACAAAAACCTGTGGAGTTCTGTGACCTTGCCGGTTTTTGGGCCACTGGCTTCTGAATTTTACGATGGAATATAAACCTCACCCTATTGGTCATTTGTTCCGAAATATCAGGAATATAAATTGCAAATTATGGTTGAATTTTGGCTCAATCAGGCAATGAAAGTAATGGATAATTCTGTTATGAATAGCTTTATTATATGCAGATTTTTCCAATTGATAGACCCATTCCAAATATAGAATAATACAACATTACAGGAAAATGGTCTTCCCCTGCCTTGCAGTAGAAAATTGGTTTCTAAGAAACTGGAGTTTTGTAAGAGTAGTTCTTTGTTTTATGGTGTGAATTATTGTAGACTAAATATTTTACAGTCAATAGAGTACTATTAAGTACCATGGGTTCAAAACATTAAGTGGTATATATTATATTGTTTGGATTGTTTTACGAATGAATGTATTCATCCAATGTATAACTTAACTAAAATTCCAGAAACTCCCAAAGTACTAAATCTTATCTTACAAAGATTTTAGGTTTAGACGTCTGTGCTGACACTTTAGTGGGAGACGAAATGCTCAAGGGAATTTCTGGGGGCCAAAAGAAGCGCCTTACAACTGGTGTGTGTCTTTTGCTCTATGTGTTGAGATTTGCATGTCTTGAATTCTTACAGATCTAGCAGGTATGTGTGTTTTGCAGGTGAACTTTTAGTAGGTGCAGCGAGAGTGTTGTTCATGGATGAGATATCAAATGGCCTTGACAGCTCAACTACATATCAGATCATCAAGTATCTTAGCCATTTAAACCGTGCACATGATGGGACAACGGTCATTTCTTTGTTACAACCAGCTCCTGAGACATATGAATTGTTTGATGATATTATTCTGTTGTGTGAGGGGCAAATTGTATATCAAGGGCCTCGTGAATTGGCTCTTGACTTCTTTTCATTCATGGGTTTCAAGTGCCCGGAGAGAAAAAATGTGGCTGACTTTTTGCAGGAAGTAAGTAACATGAAGCATTTGGCCTGTGGATTTTTATTTTTATCAGAAAGAATTACCAACCTTCCCTTTTGATGGTTTTTGTTTTGGTTCATAGGTTACATCTAAGAAGGACCAACAGCAATACTGGTCTGTTCCCGACAGTCCTTATCGTTATGTTCCTGTAATGAAGTTTGCTGAGGCTTTTCGTTCATTTCATGTTGGGAGAAATTTGTCTGAAGAATTAGCAGTTCCATTTGATAAATGCTACAATCACCCAGCAGCACTGTCAACTTCTAGCTATGGTATGACGAGGACTGAACTTATCAAGGCAAATTTTGCTTGGCAGATGCTATTAATGAAAAGAAATTCTGCCATATATGTTTTTAAGATTATACAGGTAAATGCTAGGTATATTTTTTTATTTATTAGGCAATGCTACGTCAATTTTGTTACTCTTAAACGTACTTGAAGAATTGGTTTGCAATACTTCCTGCATTATTTACCATTGTAGTATGTTACTCATTTACAGAATCTCCTTCAACTAAATTCCTGACTGTTTTGAGTCCTTTTCTGATTCACCAACTGAGTTAAATAGTTTTCACATTGACATGTGACATTGTTGGCATGTGATATAATTTATGGAACCATACTCTAATGCTTGCATATTGTTTTACAGCTTCTCTTTGTCGCTGTGATAACAATGACTGTATTTTTCCGAACAACAATGCACCATAATACAATTGACGATGGAGGCATATATCTTGGAGCATTGTACTTTGCAATGATCATTATTCTATTCAATGGATTTACAGAGGTAGCGATGTTGGTAGCAAAAATTCCAGTGCTTTACAAACATAGGGATCTACACTTCTATCCATGCTGGGCTTACACACTTCCTTCTTGGGCCTTAAGCATTCCGATTTCACTTGTAGAGTCTGGTATATGGGTTGCTGTCACTTATTATGTGATTGGATTTGATCCGCAAGTAACCAGGTGATAACTTGTCCTTTCCCTGATTTAAACATGCATGAGATTTTAAAGGTTAATTTATCCAAGGGTTGTCTTAATGTTCTCTGCAGATTCTTTCGGCAGTTTCTACTGTTTTTCTTTTTGCACCAAATGTCTACATCACTTTTCCGTTTGATGGCATCCCTTGGTCGGACTATGATTGTTGCCAACACTTTTGGGTCTTTTGCAATGTTGGTTGTAATGGCTCTTGGAGGATTTATTATTTCCAGAGGTGATTCTTTTTGTTTCGCTATCTCTATCTAATGCCTAAGTGTTTCTCATCTTGCCCCTGTTTGTGACAGATAGCATCCCTCGGTGGTGGATATGGGGTTACTGGTTTTCTCCTTTAATGTATGCTCAAGATGCAGCTTCTGTAAATGAGTTTCGTGGGCATTCTTGGAGTAAGGTAGTGCACATGTTTGTACGTGTTTATATTTGTTAGGCCAAATTTGAAATCCTATTATGATACAAAAACTTACTGAGGGAACTCACCAGGGAAATAAAAAAATACAAAATTTTTAATGAGAATTGAGAGAATCTAATCTTATTGAACAAATTATCAAGAACATGAAAAGATAGATCATCTTATCAGAAAATGGGAAAAACTCTGAAAATCATCGATAAGTTGTTTAAAATTTGCATGTCTATTATAAGCAAAATAAGTCTAAACCTTCCTTTTATCATAGAAGGTGCCAATTGGTCTACTGGTCAAGGCTTGGGAGGAATAACTCATCCCAGGGAGCTTACATCTGCACAAGATACTCACTAGAGTAGACTTTCTTTTTTTTTTATGTCCAAAACATGATAAAACCTAAGTACCATAACTTTTTTTAAACCATGATTTAGATACAAAAAATCAATTTCTCCTATACTCGCCTTCCTTTTTCTCCTTTTATTTATTTGTAACAAGATAAATACCTTTTGCCTCTTGTCATTGTATCCCTCTTCTTTCTTCTCCCCTCATTTTTCTATCGTAGTCATGAAAAATAAAACAAATTGACTGCTTAGTTTGGTATGTACCAACATAAAGCAATGTGACAAAGATAAGGACATGGGTGTGGGGTATAACAAGTGTCTGCACCCTAAATTGTCAACATTTTAATATCTCTAACTTCTATGCAAATCATATTAAAAGTCTGCGCCTATATCTTGCTTGTGAGGTATGACATAGTGTCCTACATGACAAATATCTTGAAGGTTTTATTACTTTTAGGAGGATATAATGATTGCAATGTAATTGTGTGGGTAGCACCTGTCCACACTGAACTCTTATTATTGTTATTGTTTTTTATGTAGAGAGTTGGGGCCGAGGCTAATATATCATTAGGGGAAGCATTATTGAAAGCTCGCAGTCTATATGCGGAGAGTTACTGGTATTGGATTGGAGTTGGTGCCTTATTTGGTTATACCATATTGTTCAACATTCTCTGCACATTCTTCTTGACGTACCTCAATCGTAAGCTTTATCTCCTTAACAAAATGACATGAATTATGTTTCTCGTAACCGTGATTTACTTTAGAATTATGGTTTTTCAAACTCCATACAGCTCTTGGGAAACCACAGGCAGTGATGTCTAAGGAAGAACTCCAAGAACGGGAAAGGGGAGGAAATAGTGAAGGTGCTGTCATTCAATTGCAACAATTTCTGCAACATTCAAGTTCCTTAGCAGGTTTGCAAAAGTGCTCTCATTTGAGATTTTCTTGTCATGTTACTTCTGCTGTTTATTTGTGTATTTTTTCCGCAGCAAGGATTGGTACGGAACGAAGAGGCATGGTGCTTCCATTTCAACCTCTTTCAATGTCTTTCAGCAACATAAACTACTACGTGGATGTGCCCATTGTAAGTCGGGATGTTTTACAACCAACTTGTATCTAGTTTTAGTGAAGCATTCTATCTATACAGTTCTGTTGCAGGAACTGAAGCAACAAGGCATACTAGAAGACAGATTGCAGTTGTTAGTTAATGTCACTGGAGCATTTAAGCCAGGGGTGCTTACTGCATTGGTAGGAGTAAGTGGTGCTGGTAAAACTACCCTCATGGATGTTTTAGCTGGTAGAAAAACTGGCGGTCTTGTAGAAGGGAGTATACATATTTCTGGCTATCCAAAACATCAAGAGACTTTTGCAAGGATTTCTGGTTATTGTGAGCAGAATGATGTCCATTCTCCATGTTTAACTGTTCGTGAGTCACTATTATACTCTGCCTGGCTACGATTACCATCTCATGTTGACTCGGAGACTCAACAGGTAAAAACTAATATATTTCGATGGTATCAATTTTGGTCATGGACTCATGGTCTCATGGAATGATTTACGCCATGGTTGTTTTGCAGCTTTTTGTTGACGAGGTTATGGAACTTGTAGAACTCACTTCATTAAGCGGGGCCCTTGTCGGTCTTCCAGGGATTGATGGACTGTCCACAGAGCAGCGGAAGAGATTGACAATTGCTGTAGAGCTTGTAGCTAATCCTTCCATAGTTTTTATGGATGAACCCACATCAGGATTGGATGCAAGGGCTGCAGCAATTGTAATGAGGACTGTCAGGAATATTGTGAATACTGGGCGGACTATCGTGTGTACGATCCATCAGCCAAGCACAGAAATATTTGAATCCTTTGATGAGGTTGTTTATCTCATTAATATGATAACTATTCAATATAAATTTTTTCTTTGACCAAACGACCCTGATTGATACATTGCCTAGAGTTAAATCGAGCATATACTCTTTCTGCAGCAAAAGTGTTATGCTCAACTTGCTAACAGCCCAATGTGAGAGGCACATATGTAAGAAGAAAACTGAATGGAATCTGATCTGAAAATATGTTTGCTTTGTCTTGTTGTGCATTTCACATCAGCTGTTATACTGATCATTTGCACTCTTGCTGCAAACATGTACTCTTTTCCTATGGAGACATCTTCTGACACTTACTTTGGCTTTTCGAATGACAGCTAGTGCATTTTATAGTTCATAGAGTAAACACTATAGTTGCTTTAAAATATATTGGTAGGCATCGATAACTTTGCATGCTTGAAAACTTAACAGCTTTTCTTATTCATGCAAAAAATCTGATTTAACGGACTAACTGTCACCTGTATTTGTGAAAAACATAATCACCCTGGATTTCATGGACACTTCAAAATGGAAGACGTACTTCTATTGGACACCATTTCTAACTGATAATCCAGGTCTCTGCGTGTCTATGTGACATAGGTTACTCACTATTGGTTTAAATATTTTTTCATGGACTCGTTGTATAATCTCTGAATATCACTTATTTTCTACAGCTCTTATTCATGAAGCGTGGAGGAGAAGTCATTTATGCGGGTCCGTTGGGCACCCAATCTCACAGGCTTGTTGAGTTTTTTGAGGTGGATTTCATTCTTCATCAAATCCTTAAATAGTGTATTAATCTGATTATAACTGGTTGATAGAAAAGAACGTAATCCATACATTTCAATTTTATTGATTCTTATTCAATATTTTTATGTCTAGGCTGTTGAAGGAGTGCCAAAGATCAGGCCTGGTTATAACCCTGCTGCATGGATGCTTGAAGTTACTGCTTCAGCTGAAGAGAATCGCCTTGGTGTTGATTTTGCTGAGGTTTACCGCAGATCTAGTCTATTTCGGTATGTATGATGCTGGTGAGGTTGAGAAAGTGTCTATTTTTCTCTTTCATCCAATTGTGCTTTTTTCCCCTGTTTTACAGGCAGAATAGAGAGTTGGTTGAGGGGCTAAGCAGACCAAGCAGCGATTCAAAAGATTTAAGTTTTCCAACTAAGTACTCCAAGCCATTTTTTGACCAACTCTTTGCATGTCTGTGGAAGCAAAATCTTTCTTACTGGAGAAATCCACAATATACTGCTGTTCGGTTCTTCTATACTGTCGTCATCTCTTTGATGTTTGGATCGATCTGTTGGAGATTTGGTTCCAAAAGGTTTTCTACGAATCTCTCTCTTTGTGTCTTAGCCTGAAATTTGCAAAAGTTTTGTGGCTTTAGTTAAGTTCCAAAACGCATGACTGTGTCGTGGGATTCAGAACTGTATGTTGCTATCAATTTAAATGATAAACCTTTTTCTTTTTGGGGCTTCAGCATTTTTTTAATATACTTTTCATTCATTCTGTTAATTATTCTACTAAAAGTTGAGTTGCACTTGCATTTGCAGAGAGACTCAGCAGCAGCTCTCTAATGCTATGGGGTCCATGTATGCAGCAGTCTTGTTTGTTGGAATTACCAATGGTACTGCTGTTCAACCTGTGGTTTCAGTTGAAAGGTCTGTTTCTTATCGAGAGAGAGCAGCGGGGATGTATTCTGCTCTCCCATTTGCATTTGCACAGGTCAGCTCATTTATGCTTTAATTTGTGCTAAGCACATATGCAATTCTGCACCCAAATGTAAGCCTAATTGGTCTCTATTTTTTTTCCTGTTTAGGTGGTTATTGAGTTTCCTTATGTGTTTGTCCAAACACTGATATATAGCACCATTTTCTACTCCATGGCTTCCTTTGAGTGGGACTTAGCAAAGTTCATTTGGTACATATTCTTTATGTATTTCACTATACTGTACTTCACATTTTATGGGATGATGACGACTGCAGTCACTCCCAATCATAACGTGGCTGCAATCATTGCTGCTCCATTTTATATGCTGTGGAACCTCTTCAGTGGATTCATGATTACTCACAAGGTAATGAACTTGGTAGCTGTTTACTTATTTAATTGAAATATAAATATTGTGAGTATCTAGTTTTATACGCAAAATATTTTGCGTATAGTTTATGCATCTCATCTGGTGTCCTAATAGTTAACTTGAAATTTAGTGTTCATTCCCCTTCATGTATATATAGCGAATATCTGAACAGGAGGACGAGTCTCCATATGACATTTCCTTGAAAAAATTTAGGTAGATATCTGTACTCAAGTACCTTAATTAGGTTTTCTTTTACAGAGGATCCCAGTATGGTGGAGATGGTATTATTGGTTAAATCCAGTTGCGTGGAGTCTATATGGCCTCATGACATCTCAATACGGTGACGTTGATGAACTTGTCAAACTCTCTGATGGTGTTCAGTCGATCCCAATAAGACAACTTCTTAGAGATGAGTATGGCTACAAGCACGAATATTTGGGGGTTGCTGGTATGGTTGTGGTTTCTTTTTGTGTGATCTTCGCAGTGGTCTATGCTTTTGCAATCAAATCTTTCAACTTTCAACGGAGGTGAGAAAAGGATGAAATGTCTATCATCAAGGGATATACTGCACAATATAGCAATTTACAGAATGTTTTTAACCATGAGCTATGAATGTAGTTATAATAGATTCCACAATTTGTATTATTGTATAGCAAACTTTTTATATAGCCAAATGTCTGTTTGATGTATTGTATACTAAAAACAATAAACTTCATTCTATTTCGGAGAATGTTACAAGATTTTGAACCTGATGCTTTGTGTATTTATGAAGTTGAAAATATAGAATCATCTTGCAATGTTCTCCCCTGAATGGTTGATCACATTCTTTTGCATAAGAAGATCATGCTTAAATTAATAGCAGCGGTCCATTACAAAATTGTGCAACTATAGCTAAATGGCCTAAACCGATACTTCTCAAAACCATAGGTGAAAAAATCAAAAATTTTGGGTTGATATTAACGAATTTTTCTGTTTTTTGGGAATTCAGAGCGATACGGCGTACGGATATAATACGAAACAAAAACCTCCCCATTCCGACCCGATAAATTTAGATATTAACAAAAAATACAAAATTTATGAACAATTCGAAATCTATGGGATTTAATTTTAGTATATTAACAATTGAAATTTTATCTCTATTTTTCTTTAACAGTTTCAAGTTTAATATTCCATTATTTTTTTCAACTTGTGGCAGTAATATGTTAAACTTGTTAGAATGGGGATCTCAACCTACAAAATTTGGCACATGGAGTACTAAATACTGATGGAGAAAAAATATTCAAAGGATCATACATGTTCTTATTTAGAGATACCCCAAAATAATAGGAACTCTTTGAGATACTCCCCAGATTTAAAAATCATTAGAGATACCCGCAGATTTTCATTTTAAGCCGGTCAACCAAGCCATTGACCAATATAACTTTTATATTGACAAAAATACCCTTCTCAATTGAAGTTATATCCTAGTCATCCAACCTAATTACCATGTATGCCATATCATGTAAACTTAGATATAATCCTAACTATTCAATAAGATAAAACCCTCAAATCTAATCCTATGGTTAGAAACCAATTTTTTTTTCTCCAACTCTTCTTCCTTCTTCTCAACCACCAATTCCTCCACCACCACTATTAAAACCACCAATTCCCCCACCAAACTACTAAATCTTCTCTCTCCTCTTCTACTCATAAATCACCCCATACAACCACAACTACCAATTCCTCCACCACCACTATTAAAGTTCTTGGATTAATGGGGTATGGGTGTGGTTAGGATCAATGGGTTTAAATTACATGAGATGGACGGTTATGATTTAATGGGGTATGGGTGTTGGATGTGAGTAAAGTTTGTTTATGTTAAAGGTTTTGTTGACATGACATACAAGTAGATGACTAGGATTAAGGTTCAAATAAAAGAAGGGTATTTTTGTCTAAAGAACATAAAGATGGGTCAAACATAGGTCAATGGCTCGGTTGACCGGCTTGAAATGAAAATCTGTGGGGTATCTCTAATGATTTTTAAATCTGAGGGTATCTCAAAGAGTTCCTATTATTTTTTGGGTATCTCTAAATCCCCCATAAATAAATGATTAGTATATATGGAACCATACCATGCACTCTTGATTGACCTTTTTTCAATCCCTTATAGTTCTAGCATTCTGGTTATAGCTTTGCTTGATTAGATCCGACCATCTGCAAAGGTTATCAACACCCATTAATGGTATAGCCAAATTGTTCTAGATCTGTGATTAAGAATATGATAGGTGATATGATTAACTCTAGTTTGTGTTTTTGCACCAGAGAAAAATAAAAAGAAAAAAAGAAAGAAAGAAACTCTAGTTTGTGTTGTTCCTATCACTTTGTGATTTTGGTCAATCTGATCTGGTCAATTTTAGGTCAACCTCAAACGGGTTTTAGCAATTGACAGGAAAATGGTCGTGCAATTGCCTCACAATTCACAAGGCAGCTGTTGCTGTTAATTATGATAGTGTATTCTACTACTAGTAGGTTCAAGTCTTCAATCAGTTCGAAAAAATGTCACCGTATATAAATAATAACAGGTCTGGTTTGACGACACAACCTGACGCGACCTGTAGTGGGGTATTTGCCCAGCAGGCCACCAGTGAGTGAGTAAAGATGGGAATAAAATCCCTCTGCCTCAAGCACCACCAACAAACTTTATAAGCAAAATTCAATAAACCCTAGGTAAACCCCTTCTTCAGCTGACTTGGATCATCATGATTCATGATGTGTGGTACGGTCGGTCATTGTGTGTTTCTGAGCAATGCTGCTGCTGCTAAGCATGCACCTCACTTGGCTATGAATGAGGAACTTTGGACATCCTATAGGCCGAACTATGTAATATATATATATATATATATGGAAGTATCGGTACTCTGCATTGAAAATAATTGGTCAACTGCAAATATGACTTCCATCTAGTCTGATGTGATCCATGCAATTAATGTTGAAGCTTATTCCTACATGAATCTCCAATCTCCATCATACCTTCCAGTTGCGTTGGCAATGTCCAGTGGCATTCTTATAAATTGGTACTTTAGAACCCTTGAGTATAATTCCCCACCCCTTAAAAGAAAAATAGAATATGGTTATGACTTATGAGTACTGTACGTACAGAGTTAAAAAAAGAGGGATGTGAGGAGTCGAACTTCTCAAGACCAATCGCTCTAGCCTCTAGGAGTGCACTATAAACTGAGGTTACAAACTCACTCATAGAGTCCCTAGCCATGAGCTACATCCCCGTCTATACTATACAAAAACTCAATTATGGACTCAAGCCCAAGCGCACTCCCAACTCCCAAGCCCAATAAAAGTATATAAACCTTTCAATTTGGGCAACCAAATTTTGGCTTCCCAAGCCGATTTTTGCCACATGTCACATGGAATTTATTACTAAGAATATTATTTTAAAAAAACAGTTGTGGTTAAAACACGTCTTTTTTTCAACCAGAAAATTTTTAACCAATTTTTCTTTTTACAATAAAAAAAAATTCTTTGTCATCCATGACACATGGCAAATTTAGCCACATCAGCTTCACTTAATAGCCCTCTTAAGATAATTAGACGAAAAAAATTGGGTAGCCAAAATTAGAAAAAATTACAAAGTTGATTGTCTAAATCGAAAGGTTTTAAAAGTCTGTTGCCTAAATCCAACAATTCACCAAAGTACGTTGTTTACATAATTAATTAAGTTTTTTATTTTTCAATTAGTTTACCGTCCAAATCAAAGTGTCCACAGCCCAACCCAAGGACTCGCAATAGAGTAATTCTACACTCACACCCTATTTCCACATAAAACTCCCACAGCCTGATGTGGCAGCTGAGATGGTTTGGTACACATCAGCATGGAAGAGTTTTGAAGAGAGAGAAGAGAAAAGATAATCTATCCGAGTACAACTCTTCTCCATCTTCTCTCTTGCTGCTCTGTTTTACCTTTCAAATAAAAAAAAAAAATCAAATAGTCGGTCACAACTAACTTTCACCTTTATTGAAAAAGTTTTCCTCTTCCAAAACGTTTGCCACTCTTGCTTGTCATCGTAGAAGGTTCAGAATTCAAATAGAATACCAACTAAATATTTTCCCATCTTCTTCATTTTCTAGGGTTTTAAAATTTGATCTCAAAAAAACCTTCAGGTAAAAGCAACGATCAAAACTTTCAATTTTTAATTTTTTTTTTTTTTTTTTTTTTGTATAATATTGAATTTTTATCAATAAACAGAAACACAGCAAGTTCACCGATCATATAACTCAGTTTTATCTTAAAGGGTTTTAATGTTAATCTAATAAATTTCTAATATTTTGAGTTTCCTATATTTTAATTATTTGTTAAATTTTTATGTTATATTTTCATTGTTTAATTAAGTTTTTTTCATGGAAAAAGACACCTTTAAATCTGATGATTCTAATGAAGAAGACAAAAAGGTTGATGAAGATATAGAGAATGAGACTGTGTTAGAAGAAGAGTCGCGAATTAAGTTGGAAGTGTACGCTGATGTGTACAAACCACCTCAGCTGCCACGTCAGGTTGTGGGAGTTTTACGTGGAAATTGTTGTGCGCAGCGGAGGCTAATGCACAAATATGATGATTGAACTAATATATGAAAGTAAAATGAAAACGACAAAATAAACAAGCAACCACACACAAGACACAAGATACACGTGGTTCGGCAATATGCCTACGTCCACGGGGAGAAAGGATGATGCTTTTCTTTCACAAGACAATTGTACAAGCCCTCACGAAGAAACCGAAGTCTTCTTCCTCACAAAAGTTCTCAAAACTCTCTAATGGCTTCTCACAATCTCTCTCTTAGAAAAGTTAAGGTTTTGAACAATTCTATTTGGCTTTATAGTATAGCCTTACAATAGCCACGAATTGGGCTCAAAACAGGCCCATTTGCACAAACTAGAGGAGGACGTACGTACGTCGAAATCACGTACGTACGTGTACAACACGTAACAAAGATCTGGCGTACGGGACGTTCGAACGCCCTAACCACGTTCGTACGTTCTGTCCCGAAAAAGTTGTCTGCCACATTGGACGTACGAACGCCCTAAAGCCGTTCGTACGTTCCTGAACAAAATACTTCCCCTTCTCCTGAATGCATATAAAACCCAACAATTCTCCACCTCGGCGAAGATTCAATAAATCTAAGCCGAAAAACACAAATCACAAACTCCCACACATGTCCCGAAAGACCACCTCGGCTGCACCACTTCATAGTTGCCTACGTACCCTTCTTCTAAGGGATCAAGCCATCATAGTTCACTCCATGATATACTATCAACACAAAGGAAGGATATGGACTAAATCTAAGCAATGATAGAACTTAGTCCCTGGAACCACTTTAGTCAACATGTCAGCCGGATTATTGCTAGTGTGAATCTTCTTCAATAAGATCTCACCCTCTTCAATAATATCTCTGACAAAGTGATGTCGCACATCAATGTGCTTTGTACGAGCATGATAAACTGAATTCTTTGCCAGATTTATGGTACTTTGATTATCACAATGAACCATAAGCTTTTCCTGCACAATACCCAAGTTCTTCAACATACCTCGTAACCAAATGGCTTCCTTAAAGGCTTCAGTCACAGCCATATATTCTGCTTCTGTCGAAGACAAAACAACAAGAGATTGTAATGTAGACCGCCAACTAATAGGACCACCTGCCAATGTAAAAACATATCCAGTAGTAGACCGACGTCTCTCTATCTGACCATCATAATCAACGTCCACATAACCAACACACAACTGAGTCAAATCCCTTCCCTTTTGGAATAGTAAACCAACCTCCACACTACCTTGAATGTAGCGCAAGATCCATTTCACAGCTTCCCAATGTTTCTCACCAGGATTATGCATGTACCTACTTACAGTGCCAACTGCATGCCCAATGTCAGGCCTTGTACATACCATCGCATACATCAAGCTACCAACCGCACTTGCGTATGGATAACGTGCCATATAAGCACGTCCCCTATCAGAATTAGGAGACATGGAAGCATTCAAATTAAAATCTTTTGAGAGAGGTATACTCACAGCTTCACCAATCTCATATTGGCTAAATCTCTGTAGTACCTTCTGTAGATAGGCCTTTTGAGATAACCACAACCTTCCATTGTCTCGATCCCTCTGAATTTCCATGCCAAGTATCTTTCTCGCATCACCAAGATCTTTCATCTCAAACTCCATAGACATATTCTTTTTCAACTTGTCTATCTCCACATTGTTTTTAGAGGCTATGAGCATGTCATCAACATATAAAAGCAAATAGATAAAAGAACCATCACATACCTTGCGAAAATAGACACAAGGATCATATGGACTTCTTGTGTACCCTTGCCCAAGCATAAACTGTGTAAACCGCTTGTACCATTGCCTTGGAGATTGCTTCAACCCATACAACGATTTCTTCAATTTACACACCAGCTTGTCATTACCCGCATCTTTATACCCACTCGGCTGAGTCATATAGATCTCCTCATCTAGCTCACCATGTAGAAAAGCAGTTTTCACATCAAATTGAGCTAACTCCAAATCAAATTGTGCTACTAAGGCCAATAAGATGCGAATGGAGGAATGTTTCACAACTGGAGAAAAGATTTCATTATAATCAATTCCCTCCTTCTGAGCATAGCCTTTTGCCACCAATCTTGCTTTGAAGCGTACATTTTCATCAGGAGACCCATCTTTCTTAGTGTAAACCCATTTGCACCCGATTGCTTTCTTTCCCTTAGGCAACTCCATGAGTTCCCAAGTTTCATTCTTATGAAGAGATTTCATCTCCTCATCCATGGCCTTCTTCCACCTTTCATAATCACTACTCTGCAGTGCTTCACGAAAAGTTTCTGGAATACCCTCATCAACAACTGAAAGTGCATAAGCTACCATATCATCAGTAAGCCGTTTGGGAACACCGACATTTCTCTTGGATAATCTAGATGCAATTGGACCCTCATCATCAGAATCCACATGTACTGTATCGTTAACCGTCTCATCAACAACCTCATCATCTGTCATGTCATCAGAATCTGTAACACCAGGAACCTCAATACTTGGAACCTTCATAGTAGACGTTTCCAAAGATACAGAACCACCTGGAACATGTGGAGATATTTCAGTCTCCACCCACTGCGAAACCTCTTTGGCCTTGCTCTCCACCTGCTGAGAGCTCTTAGACTTCAACATAGAAGCCTCATCAAATGTCACATCTCTGCTTAGAATAATTTTCTTCAATTCTGGATCCCATAGCTTATAACTTTTTACTCCACTCTGTAGACCCATAAATAAAGACTTCTTTGCACGAGGATCCAACTTACTCTCTCGGACATGATAGTAAGCTGGACACCCAAACACATGAAGAAAACAATAATCTGAACCAGGCTTACCAGACCAAACCTCCATAGGAGTTTTGCCATCAATCGCAGTCGAAGGCAACCTGTTAATAAGGTGACCGGCATACATAATAGCCTCAGCCCAAAACACTTTGCCTAACCCAGCATTAGACAACATACACCGAACTCTCTCCAGTAAAGTTCGATTCATCCGTTCTGCCACCCCTTTTTGCTGCGGTGTCTCTCTTACAGTGAAATGGCGTTCAATACCCTCATCCTGAGCGAAGTACCTTGATCTTTCTGCCAATTCGGGTCTCAACTAACTTTTTCCATTTCATGAAAATTTCTAGGACTTCATCCTTGCTCTTCATGGTGTACACCCACACACGCCTAGAAAAATCATCAACAAAAGACACAAAATAATGCTTACCTCCCCAAGATGCGTTCTTGGTAGGTCCCCAGACATCCGTGTGAACATAATCAAGAGCTCCACTAGTATTATGGATAGCCGTGCCAAACTTTACTCTTGTCTGCTTGCCCAGAACACAATGCTCACAGAATTCTACTTTACAGGCGATAGCACCCTTTAACAACCCTTGCTTTATCAATCTTTGCAAGGATTTTTCACCAGTATGCGCCAACCGCATATGCCACAGCCGCGTAGTCTCTCTAGCAATCTTTGATGTAGCCTCAGACATGGCCACATCACCAGTAACTGTACTACCTTGAAGGAAGTACAAGTTCCTCTGTCGAACACCCTTAAGTACAACTATTGCACCAGCCACAACCTTTAGAACGCCATATTCAAGTACCACCCTGTAACCACTGGCTTCTAAAGTACCAACTGAGATAAGATTCTCCTTCATGTCACGAACATACCTAACATTTTTCAGCTTCCTTATAATTCCATCAAACATCTTCAGACGAATGGTACCTATACCCATTATGTGACAAGGTTGATCATTCCCCATCACCACTACACCACTCTCTTGCTTCTTAAAATCAGAAAACCATTCCCTTATAGGACATATATGATAAGAAGCATCACAATCTAAAATCCATTCATTACCACTAGTGTAACAAGCCATTGATGAAACAGATAAAGAATAATCAGAATCTACATCCTCATCTTTAGTATCACATGCAACGTTTACCTCAGAGTCTTTCTTCTTGTCCTTTGCCTTGGCTTTAGGACAATCTTTCTTCCAATGCCCTTTCTCATGACAAAAGGAGCATTCATCCTTTGCTAGAGATCGACCTCTCGACTTTGACCGAGATTTTCCTCTACCACCTTGGCCTTTCCTGTCACTAGACCTTCCTCTTGTAACCAAGACCTCATGTGTAGAGCCTTTGGACTCTTCTTTATCCTTCTTTATACACGCATGATTTAACAATGCTGCAGAAATCTCACTATACACCAGTTTTTCTTTCCCATATGTGAGTGTGATAGCCAAGTGTTCATATTCGTCCGGTAACGAATTGAGGAGACACACCGCCTTGCTTTCATCACTCACATCTGCTCCTAGATTTGCCAAGTCTGCAATTAACTTGGTAAAATCATTAAGATGCTCCGCCATGGAAATACCTCTTCTCATATCTATTCGATAAAACTTTCGAAGTAGATAGTTTTTATTGTGGATAGTCTTTGTCATGTACTTCTCCTCCAATTTTTGCCACATCTCCTTTGCAGAAACATCATTCATCACAAGATATTTAATTTCTTGTGCCAAACACGACCTTATGATTCCACAAGCTCGTTTGTTCATTTTTTTCCAATCCTTCTCTTCCACATCTTCTGGCTTATCCTCCAGAACATCTTCTAGGTCTTGTTGACATAGAGCATCCATTACCTCACACCTCCACATACCAAAGTTATTGGTGCCAGTAAACTTCTCTACATCAATTTTTGCTTGATGGTAAACCACAGATTTGGTTTCCCCCTTCGAACTCTTCGAACTCCCTTCTTTTGACATCTTTCCACCAACTTTCATGCACTAAACAATCACCAAACGAATCTGAAATTCACACCAGAATTTCAACACACACACCTTGTAGACACTCAAGTTCTAACCTAAGCTCTGATGCCACTTGTTGTGCGCAGGGGAGGCTAATGCACAAATATGATGATTGAACTAATATATGAAAGTAAAACAAAAACGACAAAATAAACAAGCAACCACACACAAGACACAAGATATACGTGGTTCGACAATATGCCTACGTCCACGGGGAGAAAGGATGATGTTTTTCTTTCACAAGACAATTGTACAAGCCCTCACGAAGAAACCGAAGTCTTCTTCCTCACAAAAGTTCTCAAAACTCTCTAATGGCTTCTCACAATCTCTCTCTTAGAAAAGTTAAGGTTTTGAACAATTCTATTTGGCTTTATAGTATAGCCTTACAATAGCCACGAATTGGGCTCAAAACAGGCCCATTTGCACAAACTAGAGGAGGACGTACGTACGTCGAAATCACGTACGTACTTGTACAACACGTAACAAAGATCTGGCGTACGGGACGTTCGAACGCCCTAACCACGTTCGTACGTTCTGTCCCGAAAAAGTTGTCTACCACATTGGACGTACGAACGCCCTAAAGCCGTTCGTACGTTCCTGAACAAAATACTTCCCCTTCTCCTGAATGCATATAAAACCCAACAGAAATAAGGTGTGAGTATAGAATTACTTGTCCTCGCAATAGGTGTAAAAAAAAAAATCTAAAAGTTAATATAGGACCGGCAGTGAACTTTAGGTCGTCAGGGAGAGAGAAACATGGATGGGGAGGAACTAGGAAGAAGATACAGAGAATTAGAAGAATAGATGAGTTGAGTTGTGGGAAGAAGAGAAGGAAACAAATTGGAAAATGGACAAACAAACACTTTAAACAGTTTTGACTTAAAACAGTTAAATGGTGATATTGTGATTAGAAATTATGATTCCCATAAAAATCCTCATCATCTTCATTCTTCCTTGACCAAAATATTAACAGTAATATCTGGTGTGCTTTTCATTTGGAAAGCAGTAGGAATCTCGAGTTCTTAACTGTCTCATGTAGACAAATTTATGAGCTTCATTAGCATAGCACTTTCACTAAGAATATGTTGGTATTAACCAAAGCAACTGCTGTTGGACTAAATAATATGCTACAAAGGGAATGGAGAAATCGACGATAAATAAATTGCAAAACGATCCAATAGCTTCAAGGCACGTAATCGTTATCTTTTAGACAATATTTCTCCCTCTTTGATCAATGATCACAATTGCACGAAGATATGAGAAATTGCCTTCAGGATACAATGAAGCCTTATCGTTGTTGTTGCAATGCGAAGGTGCACACTCCGACTACAACCCAAGAACACTCTTTTAGGGTCTAATGATGCCAAAGGACACTTGCTAAGATTAATAGAATGTGTACGTAGAGAGAGAAAGAACCGAATTGTATTCGGATTTTTGGTTTTTTGTTCTGATCAAATGGTGTGGGTACACCTTTATTTATAGTGAAACTCATGCCTCTTCACAAGACCTTGAACCGACATAACATCGTTTCAATTGGTAAGTGTGACCATTCAGAACATAGTCCAAAAAAAAGGACACATCTTTTCTTTATATCCAACGTTTCATTTTGAATCCATTGAAAAACCCATGCACCTTTTCAACCCAACTGTTATACCTTTCTTTTCATCAACAGGTGGGTCTCTCCATACATGACCACCATACTAAACTCTTACAAAGTTTATTCTATCTCCAATGGACATGTGCCCGTTCATCTTCTATTCAATGAACATGGTGATAACAGTAACCTCTCCTTCAACACAGAAAATCAATCATCATTGCAAGCGATAAAAACCAAGTTAAACCCCAAAACGATTTTGCCGATATTTTGAAAATTTCCAACAACTGCTACATTACTTGTTCTTTCTGGCAACTAAGTATGTTGATTGTTGACACTTTTGCTTCTCTGTTCTATTTAACTGTGTCATAGTTACTGAATGAGCTTCAAATGACCTGTGGAGTAGTGCCTGACGACAAAGGTTATTCTTTATTTTCAGGGAAACTTTGACTTAACCCCCCAAACAATGGACATCTTTTGATTAAACCCCCATATATTCAAAAAATTTGACTTTCCACCCCAACGTTTGATTCCGTTAGATTTTCCATCCAAACCTAATTTTAACTTCCCTAAATACCCCTCTTTCTATTATTAGTCAAAACCCCCTAATTAAAACCGGTTTTGTTAAAAGATGGAAAATTACCCTCTTTTTTTCTACCTTATCTTCTTCCCATATTCTTCTTCTTTTTCCCATCTCATTCTTCTGCACATCACCTTCACCAAAAAAAGTAATTAGAATCTGAAATCGATCTCCTTCTTCATCACATCTCACGACTGTTTCTTCTTCTTCTCCACTTCTTCTTCTCCACTTCTTCTTCTTCTCCATTTCTTTTTTTTCAAATCTTGAATTTGTCATTTGAAATTGAAGCAATCGCAAAATGAACAATGGGGAAGGTGGATCTAAGGTAAGGTTATAAGTGTATGAACAATGGGTACTCTTCTTCTTCTTCTTCTTAGATTTAATTTTTCATTTCTATCAACTATTGATTCTGGTTCTGGGGGGTTATGTCAAATACATACAAATACAGCGGGGATTTTCTATAAACTAATTATTGATTTTAATATTAATAGAAAGAGGGGTATTTAGGGAAGTCAAAATTAGGTTTGGATGGAAAATCTAACGGAATCAAACGGTGGGGTGGAAAGTCAAATTTTTTGAATATATGGGAGTTTAATCAAAAGATGTCCATTGTTTGGGGGGTTAAGTCAAAATTTCCCTTATTTTCATGTATTTACAACAGACTGAAACATGGTCTTTTCCGTAGATACATACAACACATTCTCTCTCTAGAAATCATTGCCCTCAAAAACCTAGTTCATAACTAAAATTGAATGAACAAATTCTAATTTAATGACTCAGGCCATGTCCAAGTGATGAGATTGAACCATAGCACGATTTTTTTCGTTTTTTTTTTTTGGATTCGGAGCGGTACGACATACAGATATATAACAAATCAAAAAGCTCCCCATTCTGACCCGATATATACGGATATTCACGAAAAATTTGAAAAATAGAAATTTATTGAAAAATTCAAAGTTTTTGGGTTGTCTTCCCAAGTTTGCAAACAGCCAAATACCACCATTTTTCTTCAAGTTTTAATTATTCTAGTTGCTTCATTACTTGCAATTTCAAATTTCAATATCAAACTCATCTATAAATGTATAATCATCTCTACCATCTCTCATCATCATCATGTTCATCATCACAACCTTCAAAATTATCTAATCATCCTCATCTCAACTAAAATCGAAATCACCCCTTATCATCTCAACTAAGGTTTTAAATTCTCAACCCAATTTAAAATCATATCTGCAGGTCGTGGCTTTTTGTCATTCAGTTCCATCATTTTCAATGATTGACTTGGCAAGAGAGGGAAGAACCACAAAAATAACAAACTTGTTTCCTCATTTTTTTTTTGTTCAATATATGATAGCATTATACATGTATGAAGTAAAACTATCTTGTGTAATAGTTCCGTCTTAAAAATCTTAAATTCTCAATCCAATTTGAAATCATATCTGCAGGTCGTGGCTTCTTGTCATTCAGTTCCATCATTTTCAATGACTTGGCAAGAGAGAGAAGAACCACAAAAATAACAAACTTTTTTCCTCATTTTTATTTTATTTTATTTTATTTTTTGTTCAATATATGATATCATTGTACATGTATGAAGTAAAACTATCTTGTCTAATAGTTCTGTCTTAAAAATCTTAAATTTTTAACCCAATTTGAAATCATATCTGCAAGTCATGGCTTCTTGTCATTCAGTTCCATCATTTTCAATGACTTGGCAAGAGAGAGAAGAACCACAAAAATAACAAACTTGTTTCCTCATTTTTTTTTTTTTGTTCAAAATATGATATCATTATATATGTATAGAATAAAACTATCTTGTGTAATAGTTCCATCTTAGCTTGCTTGTGTGTACTAGATATTAAACTTTTATTTACTCTACTGAGAAGTTATGAAATGAAACACTACCGGTAACGACCCATACTCGTCCTAGGGGTATTTTAGTAATTTTATCTATAATTTAAAGTTATAATTAAACTTAGTATAACCTTATTTGATTAGTCATATATAATGGAGTGCGATTAATTAGAAAATATAGAAATATGAAATAATAAGCCGTGAAAACTTAAAACACATTTCCGAAGTTTTGTAAACCTGATGCTCGTATAATAGTTTGTTTTAATGATTAATAGGAACCGCCTATTTGTGGCTAACATGATTGATTTAGGATCGAGAGCGTGGGTGCGAGTGCATAGAATGGGTTAACTAACCCAAAACTTTGTCTAAGTATAAAACTTTATTAATGGGGGTTAACTTAATTAAGTTGTTCCCAAGATCATTAGAATAAAAAATGGGGCTGGATCTTTGCATGGATGTGTATGAAAGGTGGCTTGACACCTCCTACTTAGGCAGGGATTAATAGCTTAATAGTTATCTGGTTTGAGCTATGTACTATTAGATTGTGTGTGAAAGGAAAATAAGAAACCAGTTAGACATGTTTAACACCTATATTATTAGTTGGAGTAACAACAAAAGTGTTGTAAACCACTTTCTCTAAAAGCTACGGAGGTGGACTTTGCCACTCTCCCAACTGGGTCACGGGCCGCACATACAGTTAGGCCCACAGTCCTAATCAAACACGGGGGTACATCCACCAACACTCCCCCTCAGCAACATATTTATTTTAAAATGTTGCTGCAAAGAATCGAACCTGTGACCTCCCAAGACCGAACCGCTCTGATACCATGTTGTAAACCACTTTCTCTAAAAGCTCGAACTTGTAGGGGGAGGCTACCACAATGTATATCAACCGGAATACCGGATAAACTGGTAGGTATATACCTAACCAAACACGGAGGTGGACTTTGCCACTCTCCCAACTGGATCATGGGCCGCACATACAGTTAGGCCCATAGTCCTAACCAAACACGGGGGTGGATCCACCAACAAAAAGAATAAAAATAATCAAATCAATTGAATTTGGGTGAATTCAAGAGGTTATGAACTGGTTGAGGGTAGATCAAATGACAAGAAAAGTTAATATTCACATGACTAATGACTTTGAGATGGGGTTTATTTTGCCTATGGGTTTGTCAGAGGTTCTAGGTGCTTGCTGTACTGGTACTTGAGTTGATATTGGGTTCAAAGAATTACGAAAGTGCAACAACATGAATGACGGGAGAACACAACAGTTGATGCGGTTTTGCTGTTTTGGGTTATGATGTTGATTCTTTGCGGGGATTGAAGATCAATAGTCGTTGGAGTAAGTTGACTAAAATCAGGTACATAATATCTATATATTTGGGAATATATTTGGTTTAAACTTGTTCAGAAATTAAGGGCAGTTTGAACTCCTGCTTGAAACTTTCAATTTGGGGAATTGATTTGGTACATGTCACCCATGATTTTGATGTGGACAGTAGCATACCATCCGGTCATGTACTTGTTATTAATTTGGCACCTTATAGTTTTAGTTGGTATATATATATACATAGGACCAAATAAATGAGAGTATGGAACTCTTATCAGTTTATAAATGGGTTTTACTTTGGGGTTATTGCATGGATGGAATGTTGATAAGCTAACGAATTGGGTTTGCATTCTTGATTTAGATTCTAAGAGGTTGATTCCTGAAGTTGAGTTTTGTAGAGTTAATGGTATTGTGAAACCTTCAAGTAAGCGACACCTTAGACATTTGGACTAATAGAATTTAAGTAGAGTATTCCATCTAGATTTTAATCCATGTTTTTCTTGCGTTATAGGATATTGCTATAGTTCTATTCGTTGATTTGAAAAGTGATATGAGGAGCGAGCTGAGGTAGGGACTTACATTTCTTTTATACTGTCTTTTCATGTGTCATATTTTAAATGTTGTAAATTAATTGATATATTATTGATGATAAAAATGCATGCATGGTTTTGTTTGGAATATATAGATTACTCGTGGTTTATCGATTATAGTTTCTATTAAATGGATTAGTTACAGATATCATGTTTTATACTTGAGGTATTAAAACAGTATATGTATATTGAAATGGTTTTATAAACGGAAAAGCTATTGAAGTTATTATTGCATCTTTTTTCCAGGATGGGAAAAGAGAGATGGATTTTGTATGTGGGATGTGGGATCCCAGTTGTATGTTGGTATGGTGTGAGGTTCCTGAATTGGGAATGATTTGGGTGCTTACACGAACATATTATTACAGATCAGATTATAATCCCTTCGGCTAGTTCGGTGTCTGGTAGCCGTGAATAGGGAACTGGTTTGATGGTTGATAAATTCAGGGACTCGTCACACATGCCAGATTAAATTAACTATTATCTAAAGACACCCTATATATTATATATATATTGTATCACGAGACGGTCTGGCAAGGGATCCGTGAATTCCTACAAAGAAGGAATTGTTGTCATATTCTAGAGATGGCAGTTCTTTCTAGGATTACATATGCAGTGTTCACCTTTAGACGGTGAATGAGCACTTTCTAGAGGCGAACATTGTAGGATGTTTTCGGGAATTTCTTTTCTACCTTCCTGGATTGCCATGCTTTTAGTGGTATTTGCTGTGGATGGTTAGTGTGTTGTGGGGATACATGTTACCTCGAGGAGGTTAGACGCGGGGAGTAAGAGGTAGTCCACTCCTGGACGTGTGTCAGGATCCTGAGCAATCTGCAGTCATCAAATGGTTGACCACCGTGATAGGTGATTCTCCCTCTGAAGCGTCGTGGTCAGAGGGCCCACCTGAGCCCTAGAAGAGGGTTAGTGTGCTTGAGCACAAAAACGGTAATCACCAGACCGGATAATCAGGAACTAACGGTGCAGGTTCACACCGGTAAGTACTGAACTAAGATATTGCCTGGGACTGGAGCCGAGTACCAGTCGTACCCTCAACACTCTGATAGGATACAAGTACCCGACTTATTGTATGAATGCTTGTATATTATTTATTATTTATATTAAAAAGTTACTTTCAATTATTAAAACTTGCATTCTTTCAAATGTTTAGTATGATTAATCGCCACGCATGATTAGTTAGTATATTGGAAATGTGTGTCACTACTGAGCAAGTGGAAATGCTCACCCTATCATTAACCCTTTTCAGATAAATAGTTGCTCGAGGATATATGAGATTCAACAGAGATTGTTATATAGAGATTACAAGGGGAATTTGTATGAGTATTCGTGCGATAGATGTACTTAGTTTCTTTTGTATAGAGGTGATCGTAAATGTATTATTTGTATTGTATTAAGTTATGTATTTCAAATGTTAATTATATATATGAATATCATTCAAAATCTTGTATTATTATATTATTATCATGGGTTGGGTTGTTCTAATGCCTCGAGATCTGACATTGAGTCATTGGGATTCGTGTTATGATTTTGGGGCGTTACACTACTAGTATATTTATTCTATTGAAATATTTAATTCTTTCTTTTTTTGGTGGGGATGATGAAAGAAAAAAGTAAGGTTCATTTTGTTAGTGTTAGTTTACACAAATCAAGTAGAGCTCTGCAAATTGATCACCTAAGATATATGATCTCATCTAATTTTTTTTTTTGTATTTGTACGACCAGTCTTACTTTAGATTCGATTGATAATTTCTTTTTGCTCTAAGCTAGTACGACAACATTATGTGGATGCCTGAATTGTAATCTCTTGTACTTTTGTTTATATTATCAATACAATACTGCTTACCTTCGCAAAATAAATAAATAAAAAATAGTGTTTAATTTAAAATGTATATTTTTTTTTGAATTATAAGTTTATACATCGAAAGAAGAAGAAAAAACAGGATATTAGCAGAAAACCTCCCCATTCTGTCGAAATTTTCGGAATATTCGGGCAATATTTCCCGAGAAGTATATTTGCCAAACCTCCGCATTCCGACACTGGGTTTGGGATATTCGTGGAATAATCCGATTTTTCACGAATCGAATATTCAAGATTATTCGATATTTTCACCTATGCTCAAAACCATGTACATAACTACATACTATTTTACCCAATTGCTATTAACACTCAAATATTTTCCTATTCACGACCTTAATATCCTGAATTGCACAACACAATGGATCACTTAAAAAAAATAAAATGGGGTATGGCATGGACCCTGTAGAGACCTAACCTATATTCACCATCGATATTGTCCCCACTTCCACTTAGCCAATGGTCGTCCGAAAGTGTTGTGTGGGGTTTTATGGGCAACAACCTGCTTCCCAGGAGGTTACCCATCCTAAGATTACTCCCATATGAGCACGATTGACTCTGGAGTTCTTTCGAACTCTGGAGCCAAGTGAGCCAAAAAGGCCTCGGTGATAATATTTGACGAATCTATACATATATTCCAATGTCAGAACATCCCCTCTTACGTGTCGTAGGACCCACCCCCTCGACAAATCACCTACCGACCCGGGGTGTTATAATCCCACCATCTTAGAGGAGAGCTGTCCTTGGCTCTAGAATATACATGCCCAGATTTCCGACGTTCCCTGCCCCTCGTGAGACGAGTACCTAGCGCAACCATCACCCTTTTACTAGGCTAGGCGTCTTTCCAGCATACTCTCTCCCATCCTCGACAAGAGAACTGTCGTCGGCTCTGATACCATTTGTAGGGACCCGACCTATATTCACCACTGATACTGTCCCTACTTAGCCACTGCGGTCGTCCGACAGTGTGGAGTTTTATGGGCAACAACCTGATTCTCAAGAGGTCACCTATCATGAGACTACTCCCACGCGAGTACGCTTAATTCCGAAGTTCTTTCGAACTCTGGAGCCAAGTGAGCCCAAAAAACCTCGGTGATAATATTTGACGGATCTATACATATATTCCAATGTTAGGACATCCCCTTCTTATGTATCGTAAAACCCACCCTCGGTAAACCACCTACCGACCCGAGGTGTTACAGACCCCTACCAGTAAATTAAAAGCCCAGAACAGTGGGGAGGACTTAAAGCCTTGCCCCATTAGAAAACACAGATAGCCAACAAGCCTAAACAAAACAAAAAGGGTTTTTAGAACCTAAAAGCCACAACAAAGAAAAAGTTTGGCCCAATGAAAATTCTAGAATCAATAAGTTAATTGTTTGATAAATGCATTGCACAGGTTGCCAGATTATAAGAAGTCAAAGCTGGGAAAATTGAGAGCAAAAAACATTGCCAATGAGTAGTTCTTGAGAGCAACCAAGCATTGAAGCAGAGCATCATAAATAAGCATGGTGAGATTCTTCCAGTTGAAATCCAAGCTGAGAGCAACAATGTCTTCCTCCATTAGTAAGCTAGCTACAGTGTTTGAGATGAGTTTGTGTTTTGTTGAGGGCGAGTACGATCCAATTCCAATGCTGGAGCTGATGAACAATGGTGAGTCCAGTGGAAGTATCTCTGAAGATAAAGATGATGAGGAAAAGACTGATGGATAGTCAAATGAGAAAAGTGAGGTAGAGTCTGATGTTGAGCTTGACAGACATTCCTAAGGACAGTGAGGTAGAGTCTGATGAATCACTTGTCAGATGCGAGAATTCATCGATAAGTGTGGTGGTAAATAGCATTAGACTGGGCTTGTAAGTTGTAAGTAACTTTCAACGGGCTTATATCGTGGATTTAATTCTGGGCCATAGCCTATATGTAATTTCTGTTGGGCAATTTCGACAAAATAATTTTCAATTTCACACTTCAAAACACTTCTCTGTTCAGCAATCTTCTTCTTCTTCTTCAAACTAACTTTTAACTAATTTAACTGAAAACAACAACCCCAATGTTAACTGCTCTCTTCTTCCCCAAAAGAAACCCTAAAACTCTCTTTCATTCCCGTCATTTTTCCAATCAATCATGGCTTTCTATTCCCGGAAACCCACTCATCAAATGGCCTACACAACAACCTCAACCTCAACCTCAACCTCAATCTCATCTGGTCCCATCAACCTCTTCTTCCCTTCAACAAAACCCTAACCCTAACCCTAACCCTAATTTTCTTGATCAAGACTGTATTACCATTTGCAATCTTCTTAAAGATCCCAACATCAATTCCAGTTCATCACTTGAATCAGCATTGAACCAAACTGGTATTAAACCCGGTCCAGCTCTATTACTAACTATTTTCAAATACTTTGATTCTTCACCTAAACCTCTTTACACTCTATTTCAATGGGCAGAGAAACAACATTGTTATTGTTCTAATGCACCTGTTTTTAACTTAATGATTGATCTTCTTGGGAAATGTAGAGAATTTGATTCAGCTTGGTCTTTGTTACTTAATCATTTGAAGAAGAAGAATGATGATGATGATGATAATGGGGTTCATTCGATTGTTTCTGTTGATACGTTTGCGATTCTTATTAGACGATATGCTCGTGCAGGTATGCCGTTTCCGGCTATTAGAGTTTTTGAATTTGCGCAGAGTTTAGGTTCAAATTATGTTTCTGTTTCGAATTCGGATTTGTTTGAGATTTTGTTAGATTCTCTTTGTAAAGAAGGGCATGTAAGGATTGCTTCTGGGTATGTTGTGAGAAGGAAGGAATTGGATTGTAAGTGGATTCCTTCTGTTCGGGTTTATAATATTGTTCTTAATGGTTGGTTTAGGTCGAGGAAACTTAAGAATGCTGAAAGGCTTTGGAATGATATGAGAAAGGAGAATGTAGCTCCTACTGTTGTTACTTATGGTACACTTGTTGAAGGGTACTGTAGAATGCGTAGGGTAGAGAGGGCGATGGAATTAGTTACTGAGATGAGAAAGGAAGGGATTGAACCTAATGCTGTTGTGTTTAATCCAATTGTTGATGCATTAGCTGAAGCAGGGAAGTTTAAGGAAGCAATGGGGATGTTAGAGCGGTTTTCTATTTTAGAGTCTGGACCAACTGTGTCTACATACAATTCGTTGGTTAAAGGTTTTTGCAAGGCGAAAGACCTGGTTGGGGCAAGCAAGGTTTTGAAGATGATGATAGGGAGGGGTTTTACTCCGACCTCCACTACATACAATTACTTTTTCCGGTACTTTGCAAAATTTGGGAAAATTGAAGAGGGGATGAATCTTTATACGAAGATTATTCAGTCTGGTTATGTGCCAGATAGACTTACATACCACTTACTGATTAAAATGTTGTGCGAACATGAGAGGTTAGAATTGGTGGTGCAGGTTAGCAAGGAAATGAGAGCTACAGGATTTGATCTAGACCTTGCCACAAGCACCATGCTCGTTCATTTGCTCTGCAAATTACACAGATTTGAGGAGGCTTGTGTGGAATTTGAGGACTTGATTCGTAGAGGGATCACTCCTCAGTATCTTACTTATAGGAAGCTGACAGAGAATCTTAAGAAATCGGGAATGGCTGTAATGGCACAGAAGTTGTCTGTTCAAATGTCTTCCCTTCCACATTCAACAAATTTGCCAGACACATACAGAGAAGGAGGAGATAGATCTCGTGAACTGAGATCATCCATAATAAAAAAGGCCCAAGCTATGTCTGATATTTTGAAAACAAGTAAAGATCCGAGGGAACTCAGTAAGCTGAGAAACTCATCCCAGAATCCTGTGGCATGTGCAAATCAGTTGGTTGAGGATATAAGGAGAAAATTTAGCAGGTCATCGACAATCGCTGAGACTAGTGATCATCCTTGATGTGTTCTGTCATCGATATAAAGCTAAACAGATGATCTTAAAATGATGATAAAGGTGAGTATCCATTAAATAGTTACAGAGATGAGTCATGGACTGGATAAGTGATACTAAAAGTTGTGTTTAGGCCATCAAAACTTCAGAGATTTCGAGGCAGCTGTTCCACCTACAATTTTATCCTGATCACACTACCTTTCGTGGAAACTGCGGCTTCTCATCATTTTCTTTATCTCCTCGAAGATCAATGTATGGAACTTGAATTACATTGAGTTGCAGTGATATCATTTCATCAATTCAATGAAAAAGGACTACTGGTTATATCTATCAGGTAATCATCTTATCAAATAACCATCGTGACATTTTTTCTCTTCAAATCGTTTTGCATTGTACACCCTGTATCCCTTTTATGAGTTCATCTTATAGGATTTTAAGAAATAATTCTTAGGCTACTTAGACTCATTTGTTTACTTGTCGTCTTGCATGTCAAACAGATTCCACTTCCAAATACGTAAAACTTGTCTCTCCCATATCTCAGATGTCCTCAAATTTGTATTTTATACACATCTCAGGCTTGCTTATAGTTTAATTGCTTGTGTAGATTATTGATGTGGACACAGCCTAGCACTTATTTCACCATCGGTTATTGTTGGCAACCATCCATCTCATCTTAGACTTTGTGCAATTTTGAATAGGATTGGCAATATAAAATAAGAAAGTGTTAAAGCTCCTCACAGATCTAGATGTAGGGTTTGGTCTTTTCATGTTATTCATGTACACGAAAGCCAATTAAGCAAAAGGGTTTTCTAGACTTTCATAATCACCACTATCAAAGATGATATAACTTCATTTTAAACTTTCTGGGGCTACCAAACTTGATAAATTTTCCTGTACGACATGACATTGGAGTGAGATTTGTACTAACATGTGACGACACCCTTATCTTCCCAAAGTCTACGGAAAACTAAAAACTGTCTATGCAATCTTGTGCTTTATACCTAGAGTATCTTTTTGGTGTTAGAATTTCTGCAGTTATGATTTGTGAATGTTCCTAACTGTCATCTCCATTTGAATTATAGACCTACATCACCATTTGCATAGAACAAAGTGAGAAGTAATTGCCATGTTTTGTATCAGACAATATGTTGAATTGACAGTAATCTATTGGTTGATCTTGGAGAACACTACAATACCTTGTTTACCTATAATTAACTAGCGGGTCTTCTTGATGCCGAACTTGGGAGTAAGAGGACTTTGACTTTGCTGATAATGTCTGGGTCAACTAAATTCTACCTTACCCTTTTCCAACCCAATGTGGTGGTTACTCTCTTACTAGAGTACAGTGTCAAGGATTTTCCCACTGTGGTGGTTGAGCAGTCCCTCAAGCTCTTCTACCAAAGAACTGATGTTTCGAGTTATGTATGCAAGGTGAGTATTCAGAATTTACTCAAAGTCTATGAGATGTCAGATGAGTGAGTGATGCTTTGATTTGGATTTTGGTGACTTCCTCTTTTGTAAATTCCGTGTATGAGACGGAATGGTGACTAGATGCAAATATACCCCCAAAAGTGGTGACGCTGTGCAAATATACCCCCAAAAGTGGTGACGTGTGTCCAAAACTCTCTTTATCTTTCTTATAAAGCATTATATGAAAACATTAAGGAGTGGCAGCTATTTAAAGACTTGTGTAGTAGATCCGAAGTACTTCACACCCTTGTCCTTTGTGCATGCTTTCTCTACTTTCTTTAAATCATCGGTACAGTTTGCTGGTTGATCGTTGAATCTATTTAATCATTTACAGGAGAGCCAGGATGCTCTTTTCAGTTTGTAGTTTATGTTCATTGGACAGCCGTCGTGATGTTTACTGTTATACAACAGGCAAAGCTGCTGTGACGTGAACTTGAAGACCGTTATTTGTTCTTCCATCATCACTATTGCTCCTTAAAGCTTTTGTACCTTTTGGAGCTGTGCAGGATACCACCTTTGTAAGTACAACCTCATCTTCTTTTTCTAATTTCTACTGGAAAAATGATAAAAGAATTAGTATAATGATGTTTTTTTATATAGTTGGTAATGTCAACATCTGGTGCGTACTTTTAACACCACAATTTGGTCATGTAGACAACTTGTCCTCATGTTCCATATGCAAATTCTCAAGAAGCTAAGATGCACGGTGTATCTTCAGAATCTATAAGAGCTAAACTAAAGGAAGTAAAGATTTTGATAAAGAATCATTTTGGATAGAGACAAGAGAGTATTAGAGAAAACCGGGTTTAGTTCGTAACTGCCACAGAACAGACTTTTTCCTTTACTATCCTTTGATGATCTAAACTCATTCAAAGATTAAAGTTGATCAAATTAGCCTCCGCACCTTACTTTTGAGTGAGACTTATTTATTTATTTTTGATTTGCAAACGAAGTTGAGGGAGCCCCTACCCCTTTAAATTGTGTGAGGAAACTTTTTATCAAACAATCAGCTGCTTACGTGTTTCGAACCCACAACCTCTCCACTTTGTGAGAGGGATGCAACTGTTGAGCTACAGGCTCATTTGCTGGAGTGAGACTTATAGTAGGGCTCAACCTCATCCTTGTCCTCCCAACTATAGATGTTCAAATTTCCACAGTTGCGATTCATCTGCACTTCGAAATAAAGTTCTATGCATAGAAGAAAACTAGCAGTTACTGTCAAGTTTTGCATCAGGCAGTAAATGTTGAAATGGCAGTAATATGTTGGTTGATCGTGCAAGAGAATATGTTGGCTATTATAAGTAGAATGTGGAAGTTAAGACGACTTTGATTGGATAAGTATGTTTGGGTCAAAAAAACATTCTACCTTGTACAGAACATTGAGGGTTTTTTTTTTGTCAAGCCCATAAGTGGTTGCTACCCTTGTAGAGGAGTAGATGGTCATAGTTATACTTGAATACGTTGTTGACCATACCCTCAAGCTCCTCTACCAAAGAAAGTGGTGCTCCTTGAGTTTATGTGAGGTGGCTGTTGAGACTTGAGAGTATAACAGTCTGTGAGATGGGTCAACACTTGGTACATCATTATTCATGACTTGCTAACTGCTAATTATTGATTTAGGCGACAGGGTGCCAATAATTATCTTCAACGTGGAAGATTTAACCATAGATCAAATAATAGTTTTTAATCTCATGGGCTTAGCTCGTTGTTCAGCCTTCTTTTTCTCTTGCTCATTCAGACATTCAGTCATCTTTTAACTTCTTTTATCGTTTTTGCATTTCCTTCATTCTAAGTCATGAAAGAAAAGGATATAAAAGCGGCAGTTATTTCATAAATGTTGTTGTATCCTTTCTCTAATTACTTGGCATCCTTAACTCTTACATACAGTTTATTAGTTGAACATATAAGTGTCCTCAGTGATTCCAAATTCTCTTTTCAGATGAGTAAAGTACATGTGCCATGGGCAGCCTTCATGATCTTGACCTGTTATATAGCAGTCAGTGATCCACAAGCCATACATTTCCCATTATGTTATGTTTTGCAGATAACATTTTGCTTTCCCTTCATCATTATTGTCCCCTGAAACCTTTGTAGCTTTTAGCTGTGCAGATTTGAGCTAATACCTTTGTTAGTGCAACTTTATCTGCTTTTATAATACACTTTAAAAAAAGGCTCGAGTAATGGAATTTTTCGTCCAGATAATTTGTTCATGTAGAACATGGGTGCTTACAACATCATCAATAGATATAAGAAGTGACTGATAAATTCAGTTCTTATTTGAACTAATTGTAGAGTGAATTCAAACTTCTCTTGGTTCTTTGTTGATATTGTGGCAGTCAATCAATATGATCACATTAAGAAAATGTTTGTGAATTTGCGAAAGCTTAGAGTAGTATTAAGATTTAAGCTAGAGCCTAGAGTAGGTGTTCCACTCCCAAAATCCAATTACAAAGAATCACCTGACTTCAAAAAATGAAGAGTGTGCAGATCAGATGACTGAAACCCATCTACATGTTGTGTGTGTTGTGTTGGTTTTTGGTTTTTTGTCTTTGGCTTTCTGTGTCTTTGAAGAATACTGAAAGAGAATACGTGGGGAAAGTGTGAGTTAGTTTCAATAGCTGCCAGAAAAGATTCTTGATGTTGACTTAAAATTGTCTGTGATAATGATTCTTTATGAGTACTACTGTATACTAAAAATAGCATCAACCCCACATTGCTCAACTTGATATACTTTGTCCTTCACAGGTGATTCCAAGTCCATATGCAGTTTTCTCGTGATCCACCCCATGGTCAAGACTCGGGATCACTCACTCTACTGTGTTTTCAGGTCATTGCTATAGGGTTCTGGTAGATCATTATGTGCATGGACAATTTGTTATGTGAATGGTTTATTTATCGATCGTTGTGGTGCTCAAGTGTTTTCCATTATTGGTTAGATATTTGGGGCGATGTCGATGATCTACAACAAAGTATGAAACTTATTATGCACACAGCCACACAGGGTGATGTTCTTCATGGGATAGAGATGGACTTGGTAGCTTTTGGCAAATGTTGGAGTGGGGCAGCTTGACCCCTTGCCCTTGGTTCTGGTTACTGGTTTCAAGTTTCAAGGATTACTCCTTTGAATTCTTCATTATATATGCTCAGTGCTGCATTTGCACTACTAGAAGAGTGAAAATCACTCTATGTCTATCCATACATGTTCTCTAGTCTAATTATTACCTATCACATTCACTAGTACAATAACAAATATCTATCATTACTATAACAAATATCTATCATTACTTTGTTTGTCGACTGAAAGAAGAAAGGAAAGGTTGAAAATGCAAATTTAGGAAATAGACTTAACCAAAAGTGGACTCTTTCTTGTTTCCTCTGTTAAATATATTAGATTTGAAGATGTGACATTTTATGTATTTTTAGTTTTTTTTTTTTTTACTATAGGAAGGAAGATGACTAATACCATCTTCTCCAAGGCACCAACTCCAACCATAGCATTTTCTCATTCCTTCATCCAAACTGTTTAATTAGTTGTCTAACAACCATTCATCAACACCATTGGATTAACAAAACATGGGAATCCAATTTTTTTTTCTTTTCATTAAAACGGGTATAGCCAATCGCCATTTTATTATAAAAGAGGGTGGTGTTGGTGTACCACTAATTAATCCTACAATAAGAAATATTGATATTTATTCCAATGAAAAGCAAAATAAACTAAAGAGGATCAATAATTGGGGATTGATTAGTCATTAGAGCATTCCCAATGGTAGGTTTTAAATCACTTTTAGCCACTTTTAAGAAAAAACTCTTGCCAATAGTGAGTTTTAACACACTTTTCAAGCAAAACACTTTTATCTCCTTGCCAAATTTGCCAAGGAGTTAAAAGTGCCACATAGGATCATTTTATTAATTAAAAATTAGATTTCATCACACTGTACACTATATTTTTTTTGGAAAAAGTGAAACTAAGTTTTAACACTTATTTTAAAACTAACCATTGGTAACTCTAAAAGTACTAATCACTTTTAACATAAATTGTTTGCTAAAACCTTTCCCCTCTCTCCTATGTGGCGCCCTTAAAACCCTTTTACTATTGGGAATGCTCTTAGTGGATGAATGAAGAACACTGGTCAAAATTGTACTTGAGAATAAATGCTCAAATTTCTCCCCACAACTCCACTCCACTCAACAACTTCTACCACAAGGGATCATTTTTTTTTGGCACACATTGTTGGTCATGTGACTGAATACTTTGTATACAAATGTCATAATCTTCAATTTATTTTATTAAATTTGAAAAAAATATCCTACAAAAGAAAATCATTTGAAAGTAGAAAAAGTTAAAAAATAGTGTCCTCTTATTCTCTGCACAAAACAAGAAATGGCCACACTCTCTGAACAAAAAAAACAGCCAGGACAGAGAAAGAGACTGCTATCTGCTAGCTATTGCTGCAATACCCACAGATAGATAGATAGATAGAGAGAGAGAAACCAAAACTTTTGGTATTAAATGCAACTCATTACTCTCTAACTCCACTCTCTGGAAAAAAGAGCTGCGGTCTTCAGATACCTTTACTTTACTTTCCCTTTTTTCTGAACATTTTGGGGGGTTGAGTTATTAACATCTTTTTACAACCCAACATGATTTCTTTATGAGATGGCAACATTACTAATGGCTCAACCTCCACACAACAACAACAAGAATATTAGTAACAATAAAGATGGTGAAAATCCCATTTTCCATGATTTTTTTGGTAGAAGTTGTGGTTCTGATTCATCTTTGTTTGTAAACCACCCAACACATAAGTTCAATTTGAATGCAGAATTTAAATTTGCAGAGGTTTCTGCTTCTGCTTCTGCTGGAGCTTCTTCCTCTGGTGGGGGTCATGGTCCTGTTTCTACTACTTCTGATCTAGGTTCTGGTAAGTTAAACTAAAGACTTCTTCCCTTTCTCAGTTATGTTTTTGTTCAAGTTTATATTTTTAAGGTTATTTATCATGATGGGTAGTTTTAATTTTTGTGTTAAAAAAATAAATATTTGCATTTTTCTCCTGATTTTTCAATTTTTTTTTGGTAGAGTGGTTGTAGTGAGGTCAGTAATAGAGTTCTGTATGTATCTTTAGCTAGCTTTGTCTCTTTTTTGAATTTTTCTTCTTCTTTATAATCAAGTTGGTATCAGGTTTTTTTTTAGTGTTCCATTTGTTGTTCTACATTTCTATGGTTTGAACTATTCTGCAAGTGGTTTGAACCCTTTGTATAATTTTCTTCTCCTTTTATACTGTTTGAATTTAACTTTTATGAATTATTTTAGCTTTTGTAGTTGATTGTGCATATGCGCAATTTGAAATAGATTTCACCTTATGTTTATGTATGCCTTGTTTTAATTGCTGCATTGTAGCTAAATTGAATTTGAAGTGAAGTTTCCTGCATGTTCTTGACTTCTTTTTCATGTCATATAAAAGCAGTAGAAGGACTGATGGGGGGCCATTGTCAAGGGATTCCAATACTTGGTCAAAAGAACGACTTGTCAGCTCCTGAACCAAGCAATAGGTTCCATGGAAGAAAAAGAAGCAACTCTGATTCTGTTTTCATGGGGATGCCAACAGACAGATTGTCTCAAATAGGACCAGACTCCCTCGAAAGCTCTCACCTGATGAAGGTATGAAGAACTTTATCGCCAGAAGTATTTTATTATGGTGGACCTTTGGTGACTTCACATTGCTCAATCTATTAAAATTCAGATGCTTCGTGATAATGCTGGGGGAGAGCGCCTAAGGAGATACCACAGTGACGAGTTGTCCATTGGAATGCAACCACCAAAGTCCAATCTCATTTTACAACCTTCAACAGCTAATAGGCATGAATCTGTTACTTCCAAGTGGGAGCGTTCGCTGATGAATCCTGGTCCTTCAATACAGTATCCTTCACGCCTTGGCCAGAGTGTAACATATACAGATAAGGTCTCTTCAAGGGACAGAAATGCTGGTCCTTCACTTATTTCTCCACCAGCTGCCGATGAAGGTTCAAGAACAGGAATGAAAGGATCCGGAATTTGGAACACAATTAACGCTACCAGTGGAGTTGAAAGGAACGCACCTGAAATTTTGACAAGCAACCATAGACCAAAGACTGGGCCTCCAAATTCTGACCCTGATTCCCCAAGGTTGAATATGTATTCTACTTTGTTCTCTCTGTTTCATTTCCATTTTTCTTTTCTTCTTTTTCTTTTCTTCCTTTTTAAGAAATCTGAGAAAGTGAATTCAAAATTGACCTGTCTTTTCTGTTGGCCAGACAATCTGGATTAAATCCTGCTAGTAGGCAGATGACTATATTTTATGCTGGCCAAGCTCATGTGTTTGATGACGTCCACGCAAACAAGGTTAGATTTTCTAATAAAGATTGCCAATGTTTGTTCGTTTTGTCATGTTTTCTGCTATCTATAATTTAGTCTTCTTCGGAACCTGAGAAGGAACTTGATTGATGTTTGTGCTCGAGTTAGACTACATAACAGGACCAATGTGCAAATTCTTATGAATATATCCATTTGAAACTTACAGTATGTGGTCTTACCTTTCAATGCAAACTAATGGTCAACATGCACCACACAACACAATCTTTAAAGTTGACAAAAAAGGTAGTAATTAATGGGTTCTTTTTATTAAATTAACAAAGTAAGATTTTTTTTCATTTATAAATTATATAATGTACGTACTATCACATCTATATGCATGCTTCATGAGTTTTACCATAGCTTAAATCTAGCAAGTTCTTAAACGATAGAGTTTGTGCCTGTCCATACAATATGAACCAAATGTACTGGCCATGTTTTTTATTTCTCAAGAATTCCGAGGGTTTGGATATGTCAACTGATACCAATATGTTGTGTTGGATGTATGCTGTATATAGGTAAGTACAGTCTATGGTATGTTGTTACTCTAGAGAGCACATGATCTAAAATTCGGATTTATAAAAACTACTAGACGTAAAGATCCGTACAACTAGAGCATGTGATGGGTTTTGACTCCTTAGGTCATGTGGAGAATGAACAAGTTTATAAAATTATTGCAGAGACTCTTCATTCATACTGAAGCATGTGATGAGTTCTTATTGCGTTAATTGTCAAGGGTTGGCAAATGAGGGAAGACAAATCCGTGAAAAAATCTTGGCCACAACTGAATCAATTGACTCTAAACAAAGATCTGGAATTTCTGGTCTTGCTTGTAAAATGTGTTTTACAGAACTATAAAATAGTGTGAGATAATCATATATATATATATATATATACGAAGTAGATTTGGTTTTGGATTTGTATATGGAAGTGATACAAGCTTGCATCACCATGATGCATTTGTCAATCCTGATTAGTGGTAGTTCTGTAGGTCATTTCAAGAGTACTAACGGTTCGAGGCAAGGAGACACTTTGTCTTTTCTTCTATTTACCTTCATAGCTGAACCTTTATTGAAGTTGATCTTGTGAGATCAAGAGAGAGACCATATTATTGGTTTCAGGGCTGCAATTGGAAGTCCTCATATTCACCTTGGTCTTTATTGACCTTGATGTTCATCAAATTCACAGCCTTCAGACTGTTCATGCGCTTTAAAGTGTTCTGGTCTGCATGTAAATGTTGGTGAATACAGTATTTGGGCTTGCACCATTTGGTCACGAATGAATCACACTTAATATTTCTTACCAGAGCTAGCCTAAACAAAATTGGGACCGTAGGCAAAAGTTAAAATGACTTAACTCAATCGGAAATTCTGAAGACTATAGAATTGAGCTTACATTACTAGGCATTTGATATTTAACTAGCAATTTCTATAATCCTCGATTCAATTCGACCAAAAAAAATGTTATTAAATTAATGACCCAATTCTACGTACATATTGACTAACATTTTCTAGAATCATTTAGTATTTTTTAACATCTATGCTTAATATATTAAAAAGTACATATTTTCAACTACCCAAATGAGAAATAAATAATAGAAATAATATTGGCCGCAAGTCTGCAACCACTATCCTTGTGTTTGCAGTTACATTATCAGTTATGTTTCTCAACCATTGTAGTCTTTTGTGGATAAGGCTTGGTTCTTTGTTGCTGGATTTTCCACCAAGTCTTTCCTATTCAAAAGTTGCAACATGTAGTAGCTAGCCCCAGTCTAGCATATTGTTGTCTCTTCTTGACTCCTTCAGTATATCTTTCTCTTAGAGAAGGTAGGAGCATAGAACTATGTTGATCCTCATACACCTCTTCTTCATCTAAGGCTAGCATTTGCTACTGTCGGTCACTTTTTCATCTTCAGTACGCCAAGCTATATAAGGAAGCCTACAGTGCATGCTTCACACAAATGTATGTTGAAGCCCATGACCTATGAATTGGTTTATAATCTCATGGTGTCACCTAATAACCTTCTTTGTACCATATGTTCTCCATGTCCCATTCGGTTTGCTTCCTATATAAGGTTGTGGCTGGCTGCTACAGAAATTGTGATAGCATTCTATTTGCTTGCAATCTTACCATACATCAATGATATGTGGTATGCGGTATGCTTATTACTGAGAATCCATGTAATTTGTTACCATAAATGGTTAAAACTGAACTAATCTGACTTTGCATTTTGAACTGTTTTTATCTAAAAAACCATTTTACAGATTACAACCCTCTTCTTGGTTGATATTAAGAACTTTAATCGAACTGTAAGAGACTATAGTAGTATGTTAACATGAAGGTACCTGATGGTTTTTTTGTGGTCGATACCTGATGTTTGTCTGAACTCTTTGACTTAAGTGACATTTTTAATATTTTAGTAGGGTCGTAGTTCATATTTCATTGATACTATGGCAGGCTGATGTAATAATGGCTTTAGCTGGTTCAAATGGAGGATCATGGTCCACAACTTACTCCCCAAATTCTACTGAAAGTTCATCACATAATGAATTGAAAGTCTTAAGACGAGAGAGTGGGCCGGGTTTCAGAAATGTTCCACACCCTCAGGAAGTACAGGGAAAGTTATTTCTTCCAGGTACTTCCAGCCATGGATTTAACCATGCTGGTCGAATATCCTCAACTTTTGCTGATTCTCGGAACACAATGACTGGTATGTAGTAAAGCGATAACCTTAATAATTAATCGTTGGATGTGTGATGTACTATTTTTCAGAATACTTGTGCATATCTTGTTGCAGGGGATCATCAAGGCAGCATGAAGTTGAGGCATACAAGATCCTTCAACCAACCAGCAGAACCAAATACAGAAGGAAACCGAGAGGTGTAATGATAGAGAGGCTCTCTTGCTTTCTCTGGTTTTGTTATTACCATTTTGTCAGAGAGCTACAGGATCAATTCTTCAATTGGTTGTGATGTCAACTGTTTGTATGTCTAGACATAGAACAGCAGTCAAAAAAAAAAAAAAAAAATCTTCATTGAAGTCCCCACTCCCCACCTGGCTAATTTGCTTTTCCATCTTCATTTGCTTGGATTTTATTTTCTTTCCTACATCTCAGACGACTTTTCATCCATGCCTATCTTATAGAAAGATGAGTAACAGGGAACAGGCATGTGATTGTGTTACCAATCCAATTCAAAGAAATCACATTATATCATTAACATGGGTACTTGATATTTAGTAAGATTTGTACATTGTGTTGGATACACTAGGGCAAAGAGAGGAAGAAAATATTGCAAAAACAATAGAAAGAGAAGATAAAAATATCTACCTCCTTGGAACTTCATATACTTTATGGTTTAAGTTACAGGGATTAGTAACACATGACATGACAGACCTGTTGTTCAGTGTGTATATACACAGGCAGCTTTGGTTAATGCTTCTATCATGCCTTTATTTGTGTGGTCAGTGAAAAATTTCCGAACTCATGGTATGTTGGAGAAAGAAAAAGATTTCTAAACACAAATAAACCCAAAGCTAGGAAGAAAGAAAGCTTTTTATCCCTGGAAGGGGCTAGGATATGAGCTGAAGGATTCCTAGATCAATGACTGAAACACAACTGACTCAAATTTATTGTTGTATAAAGACTTAGTTTCTTCTAGGATATACAGTAGTAGATGTCCATGACAGCTTGGAGTGCTTGCTTGATTATTTCTATCATCATTTTCTTCAGTCCCTGTCAGGTATATGCCCACCTTTGACCTTTGAGACCTAAGAAAAAACACAATTGTGCATTTGTGCATGACTGTGGTTGTAGTCATCTTTTTACCTCGAGATGTGTATTTATATGGGCTCACCTTATATATCCATACATAAAGCCCCATAGTTTTTAAAAATTCAAAATGAAAAAGCCCGGCCCATTAACATACTCTACTTCAACAGTTCAGTTCAAGTGTTGAACAACAGAACCACTCTCCTTGATGATGATGAGAAGAGGGTTTCGAAGCAAAGGTAATCTTTTTTTTCCCATTTCAAAATCAAAACAACCTATTAATATTCCTAATTCCATTGATTATCAATACTTATCAGAAATACTCTTAAGAAAAGATTGGTTTTTCTTATTAAATCACAATTATAAACAACCCAATCCAAGTAGTAGTATTAATAATAATAATAGTTTGAATGAGCAATTTGTGATGAGACTTATTCAAAATCAGAAAAACCCATTAAACTCACTTAAATTTTACATATGGGTTTCAAATACGCAAGACGATAGATTAGTGAAAAACCCATTAGTGAAGAGAGTTTTATCTGATGTTTTGTTTATGAAAGGTCCTGTTGTGTTATCTGTTGATTTTATTCAAGAAATTACAAGTTTTAAATGTCATTTTACCGAAGAAGTTGTTTGTATTTTGATAGCTAGTTGGGGAAGATTAGGGTTGGCTAAGTATTGTACTGAGGTTTTTGGGCAGATTTCGTTTTTGGGTCTTAATCCTAGTACCCGTTTGTATAATGCTGTTATTGATGCTTTGGTCAAATCCAATTCACTTGATTTGGCTTACTTTAAATTTCAACAAATGTCAGCGGATAACTGTGTACCTGATCGCTTTACCTATAATATTCTCATTCACGGAGTTTGCAAGAATGGGATTGTGGATGAAGCACTTAGGTTGTTGAAGCAGATGGAGGGTTCTGGATATTCTGCTAATGTTTTCACGTACACTATTCTGATTGATGGGTTTTGTAATGCGAAGAGAGTGGATGAGGCATTTAAAGTTTTGGAAACAATGAAGGGTAAAAATGTGCGTCCAACTGAAGCTACATATAGATCGTTAGTCCATGGGGTGTTTCGGTGTTTGGCTCCAGATAAGGCGTATGAGATGTTTTCGAAATTTCTAGCAAAGGAGTCACTCTTGTCTAAACAAATTTATGATACCATACTTTTCTGTCTTTCGAAAAATTCCTTGTCAAAAGAGGCTGCAGAGTTATTGAGGAATATGGCGAAAAAGGGCTATTTCCCTGACAGTTCAACGTTTAGCATCTTGCTGGCATGTTTTATAAAAGACTTTGATCTGAAGGAGACATGCAATGTATTTAATGCTTTTACTGATCAGGGTGGGAAGCCGGGGTTTAATACATATCTTACGCTGATCAAAGCTTTGTTCAAAGCTGGAATGATTGAACAAGGTAATCAGTATATAAATAAGATGGTCCTTGATGGACTTGTATCAAGTGTGTTTTCATATAACATGTTGATCGATGTGTTCTGCCAGTCTGAAATGATGGAAAAAGCATTCACAACTTTGGCAAAGATGCATCAAAGAGGTGTAGCTCCTAACCTTGTTACTTTTAACACTCTTATCAATGGCCATTCCAAGACTGTGCAAATGCGTAAGGTGCAAGAGCTGTTAAAGATGCTCTTAGAGCATGGGTTCAAACCAGATATAGTCACATTTAGTTCAATCATTGATGGTCTTTGTAGGAACCACATGATAGAAGATGCTATTAACTGTGTCAAAGAGATGGATGAATGGGGTATAATTCCAAATGCTGTCCCATACAATATTTTGATTCGCTCTCTTTGTGTGCTTGGAAATGTTGATAAGTCGTTGCAGTTGTTAAGAAAGACGAAAGCCTGTGGCATTGCGCCAGATGTTTCTTCTTTCAACGCTCTCATCCTAAGCCTTTGTAAGATGAATAAAATTGAATCTGCAGAAAGAATTTTTAGTTCCATGCTGACATTGGGCTTGACTCCTGACAGTTATACCTGTAATGCTTTTATAAAGAAACTCTATGAGTCAGGGAAAATTGATGAGGCCAAAAAGATCCAACAGATGTTCACCTAATTGTTACGTATGTAATTTGAGTATAGGCTCTGTCCTGTTCAAGTCACTTAAAGGAGGCCCAGGATTTAGTAGTGAAATGTGAAGAGCAAAAATAGCTTTATGCAATCCATTGCTAAGAATCTATGATGGGGATCGTATGAGGTTGTTATATACTTATATTTCTCCATTGTTTCGTTCTTGCTATATGGACTCTGATCGGAGACAAGACAATTATCATGCCCTTGCTTCTGCTGCCGCCCTACATCAGATTATCAGGTCCATTTTCTAAGTTACGCTTTCTTAAAATATTGTACAATTGGCACACAACTTAACATATTTCAGATTTTGTATACTGGTTTTTCTCCTAGATAAATACAACAAATAACAATGAATTTTTTCGTTTGTGTTAAATTAAATGTGTCTGTCCGTTGGCATTTTCCCATGTGCGGTGGCTTGTCTTTTCGGTGAAACTGCTCCAATCATCATGTCTTCTGACAATTGTAACATGAAAAAGTGATGCAAATTTCTAATTTCTATCTTTTGAATGTCCCAAATTGTATATGTTAATATTGATATGTCTTTCCTTTTTTTGGCTTATTTTTTTGGCCTTATAACCTCCTTTCATCCCAACTAGCGTGGTCCTCGATAAGTCAAAATTAAATACATCTTTTTCTGTCATATATATCCGAAATAGACGACAGTTCTGTGTGTTATTCTTAATGTTGCATTATTCTACTTAACTATCATAAGGATTAATGTAAGTAAGGTGCCTTTGTATGTAAGTAAGGTTCCTAGATAGTGTGAATTTGGTGTTATATCAGTGGTTAAAGCGTTCCTTATGTAGAATCTCATTACTTCATGTCATCTGATTTCTGTATTTTCTTTCTCCTTGAACCTCTTGCTGTCCCTTTGTTTGCTTTGATGCCATTTTGTGATAGAGTAAGGTTTTGTGTGCTGCAATGCTCTTCACGAGCAGTTTCGTGAGATGGATATCTGTAATTTCTTACTAATTTAGAGTTTGACTATCTGTGGTTTATGCATCTTGATCTCCAGTTGCAAATTCACAGAGGAAGTGTAGAGACTAATTTTACTTGAAGTATAGATAGCACAGACAAAAGTGAGCAACCAATATATTCCTATATCAAGATTGACAAGTGAAAATAACATATGGATCCCTCCTCAAGGTTTGTTAGCTTTTTATATTTCTCTAAGCAAAGGATGATTCTGTTTCTTGCTTAAATAGGTGTATAACACTTGACCCTTCACAAGATCATCCATTCATTTTGCCACCTTTGGGAGATCCACTATACTTTATTCATTACGCATTAAGTAATTTAGTTAGGTTTATTCAGAGCCATACCGCGTTCAGCTTGTTCGAGAAGATATCACCCAGCTCAGGGTTTGAGTGATATTTATGGGTTTTATAAGAGTTCAACATGGAATCAACTGACTTAACTGTTTCTAACATGAAATTGGCCAGTTTAATGAGTTAACAGTTCCAAGAAAAGGAAAACCCTATCAAACTTGTTTTTTGGTTTTAAGAATTATTGCATGCCTTAACAGTTGAAAACAAAGGGATCCGAAGAGGAAGGATATGATGTCACATCCTGTGGAGCAATTAAGAGCCACATAGGCTCCTAATAGTGGCTAATCCAGGACCGAGGAACATGGGGGAAGCTTTGAGTCCTAATAAGGCTCGAAGGTTAAGGGGATGGGTGTGTGGGAGGAAAGGTATGGGGAAGGGATCGTTGTAAACTTGTAATGTTCTTTTTTTTTTTTTTTTGTAACGATGGATTAGTGTGACCATCTCTTTCACACTGTCTAATACAAATTTTGTTTTACTGATAAAAAAAAAAAGCTACAGAGGAACCCTCATCGTCTTTTGCTCAACATTTATTAAACATCATGCTTCAGAGAAACTCTATCTGTGTCATTAAAATATGATTTGCACAAAATTTATGTATATTTTTGTATAAAACTTGATTTCAGTGGCTGAGAATTTGATTTTTCTTTTCTAGTTGTTAATGAGCTATTGTTAAACTTTTTTTGTTCTGTTATTTAATGTGGTATTGTTTTCCTTCTTTGTCTTTTTGTTCCAAATATTTACAGATGGTTGACATCTAATATTAATTTCAATTTAGTTATCTTTTTCTTTTTGCCTTTTGCATAACATGTTAAAGACCTTCCAAAGCATACATAATTACACCACTCCTTTTTTATCACTGAAAATATATATATACCCTAAAATTTGTATGTTTCATTTCCCACTTAAGTTTTGGTAAGGAAAGAAAAGCTAGAAAATGGTCCGTGTTTTCCAATCTTATCTATTCATTTAAATTGAATATACTTTGATGAAAATAATGGGCAAACTTAGGTGAGGATTACAAATTGAAATGCAGTTATAAGCATCGGGGTGAATGATCTTGTCTTATTTATTGTCTCTTCTTTTTTAAGAGGTAAACTATCAATGTGTTTTAGTTCATGTGTTTATCAACCGAGTTCTTTTCACCTTAATTTGGACTTCCTTACTTCGAAGAAGTTCTTTTTCGCTAACTGAACAAATAAATTAGCTATACCATTTTCCGGGGAATCCCAATAACAAATTGTATCTACTTTTTTAGTCATCAGATTTATAACAACATATGGTTTAAGCAAACTGTCGTTGTTGTAGGATCAATAAGAATAGCAAGGTGGTAAGGAACATCCCTGCAACAAATGACTATTTACTGAAGAGGAAAAAAGCTGTCACTATTGTGGCCTTTGTACAGTCGCTTCCTGTAATAGATCATTTCAAAGAGTTGTCATCAAGTACCTCTCTCAAGGTTTGTTCCCTGATTCAAATTGAAGTTTTTGTATTTGTACTGATTGATGATTTCATTTGACACTTCTGCTTTTTTAACTTAGTAGGCATCTTGGTTTTAAAGGAAGACAATTTCCAACAAAATAAAGTCAACAATGACTGTTTAATTTTACCCTTTATTTTGTGTTTGTGATCTCTTTCATATATAATGATATAAGTTTAGTCGTTAATACTAATCTTTTTTCATGAAGCTTTTATGCTACTTGGGCAATGGGAAATTGATGAGAGAGACTCAGAAGACAAGAAGACCTCAAGAGACCCAGCAAACAATGTTCAAACAAGCAGGTCATCCACTGTACTCCGTGGATATTTGAGTATGTCAATTCTGTAGGACCCTTATTAGGTTTCGACTAAGATAATTCTACGGGTGCTTATTGCAGTTAATTGGATCTGCAGGAGCTGTAGCTGCCCCAACAGTACAAGTCCGCAACAAACAAGCTTCAAGGCTGACGATTAGCCTTATCGGAAGGGACTGATCTGCCAAACTTTGTGTAGGTGAAGACTAATTATACTGATTTACATTTAACGTGCTCTAGTTGAATACAGATTCTGATAAATGGTAGTCAACTATACTTTCACATTAGTGGTTCCCTGGCTGCATCTTACATGGGCTTTCATATATTCTGATTGATTATTAATGAATACTATATTCCTTGGAGTTTGTTCTGGGCTTTGAATCCTTTTATAGTCTGATTTTCATTTTTATCCTGATGGTGGGCGTTGAAAACCTGTGAACCAACCCCCTAAAGCAAATCAAGCGCAAAGAAAGAGCAATAGACCAGACCTACTTACAAAAATAGTTAAATACAAATGTTGTAATTGGCTGTGAATTAAATTTGGTTTGGTATCCATTCTGATTTTCAAAATTATTTCTTGAATGGTATCCACTAGATACTAGTAGGAGATGTACGACCTTAAATCTTTGTTTTCCTTCAGCATACCTCCTCCATCATAAACTTTAGTTTCTCTGCCTAGACTTGAGTAGTTCACTAAGTATGGGCAAGCGGAAAAAGGTAACTAGGGTAGAAATAACCGAAAAAATGCTTTATAGACATTGTAACGGTAAGTGTGCTGAAATTGAGAATACTGTAAGGCATGCTTTTCTTTATGTTGATGAAGTTTATTGTATGATAGTCTTATTGAGTTTACATTGCAAAAGCTAAATCTGGGATGAAACTGATTACCAATGTGACACTCCATACAACTTTGCTAGTGTTTACAATAGGTGCAAACATTCCCGTCAACTCACAACACTTTTTGGCGAATTGTTTTTACTTTTTTTGGGAGGAATGATACGGACTGGATGAACTCCTACAAGAACCCAGTTCATATTCTGAAGAGGTTCTCTTAAATGGACGTGGTGGCAGGTATTTCTATGAGGAAATACAGTTCAAGCAATTGACGGGAAGGATTGGCTTTTCTTTTGCCCTTCTCAGTTACATTGTTCATTTTTAGTGAGGGGTTCATGTAAGTAAGGGAGGCCTACAGCCAGTTCATTTCTTGTGCTGACTTAAGTTCCCTATTTGTGCGCACGCTTGGGTACAAGTGGGATGTAGGTGGATGAGTGGATTGGAGCTTGAAGGGAGTCAACAATTTCTTTTTTATGGTAGCTTGATTGATTGTGTTGTATATTGACATGGTGAGAGATGAGAACTTCATTGTTGATTGAGATAAATAAAAAATTTGTGAACCGATTTGGAGTTTATTTATGATGATATTTTTGGAGGTTGTTTTGTTAGTGTTGTGTTGTTATTGTCTATTGACAGGTTTTGAGTAATTACTATGCGATCAAGTCTGGACTCGGGTGAGTGTGAGTCATTCCCACTTGCATCTCAACCTTGGATGACTGAATACTGATAGCATGGATGTTCAGTAATGGCGATGATGATGGTGCCAATTTAAGAGGCAATGGGCATGAGGGACAAACTAGAACATGAAGTTTTGATGCAGATTGACAAATGCAATAACAAGAGTTAGATGCTCACTCATCAAATAAGTTTAGGGGTGAAACGAATTGTATCCAACCCTAGGATGATGAACTGATAATGTAGATTCCGGGACTGATTAAAGCTTAGGTGTTCGCTTTGGTCCAAATCTACCCATAGATAGACTTCAAGAAATGTAATACCACATTACTATTAATAGAATTGTTTTACTAAAATCACAGAGGCAAGGGACATATCATAAATATATATAGCCTGATCTGTTAAACAAGTGAAGTTTCATCTAGATGGATATTATAGATATTAGACTTACAAGTCAAAACCACATTATCAAGCTGTGGCTGAGAGAGTAATAAGAGACTAAGAGTACAGCACCCAGACACAGTTACTGAAACTTAACAAGAAATAACATCACATAAATCATATGAGATAAAACTGTTATTCAAGTACTTGTAGAGTTGTAGGACACCATGTGCACAACACACCTCTATATCTTTTTTTCTTTTGGCAACTTCAGTTTCACACCTACATACTTGCCTTCTTTAGCCAATATGCTTCCAAGACAAAACAAAACTTACCTACTGTATGCTTTACCAAAACAAAGATTAAATATTACTTGAGCCATCTTTTATATACAGTTCATTCATGGATCAATAAACTATTCCTTAAGTCTTGTTTTCTTCTATGACTCCAACACCACTTCCTCCAACACTTCCTCCAACAGCCACCCTCCCTCACATTGTCAAAATCTTCACCATTCTCACATCTTACCTGAAGTTTTATCTTCTTTCAGCCTCATCTCCCTACCAGCTACTCCTTATTCCCTACATGTATGAATCCTGTCGGGGACATTATTTTATTTTAGACCAATACCAAAGCTTTTCAATTACTCTCACCAATCAGTCATTTTTTCTCTGTTTCTTAGTTCTGTTGAAAGTTTATCATCATGAGTTCACTCTCTGAAATCCATAGAACACACCATGTCAACATCAACTATAACAATACTCCCTTAGACTTCAACAAGGTGATCAGAGAAGTACCCGATTCTCATGCATGGTCGCAAGTGGATCTTAACGGCTACACTTCATCTGTGAAATCATTTGATGTAGTAGGAACAGTACCTGTGATTGACCTTGCTGATGATACTAATGTTGTGAAGCTTGTGAAGAATGCATGTGAGACTTGGGGTGCATTCCAAGTCATAAACCATGGAATTTCTACACGTCTTCTAGAAAAAGTTGAATCTGAGTGTTGGCGTCTTTTTTCTCTCCCTACACAACGTAAGCTCAATGCACTTCGTTCACCAGGTGGAGTATCTGGTTATGGTCTTCCTCAAATCTCACCCTTTTTCTCTAAGATTATGTGGCATGAAGGCTTTACTATCATTCGGTCTCCAAAAGAACATGCCTACCAACTTTGGCCTGATGGTTGTACACAATTTTGGTAATCAACCATGTACATATATTTAGCAATTTCAATTCGTAAATTTAAATTTATTTCTACAACTTATCCTGTTTATAACTATGAACTGATGAAATATATTCTTCCATATATGTAGTGACATAATTGAAGAATACCAGAAGGGGATGAAGAAGCTTGCAGAGCGCCTTCTAAGTTTGATGTTTGAGTCACTAGGTGTTACAAGAGAAGAGGTAGACTGGGCGAAGAGGACAGAGATCAATGGTGCACAAACTACGCTACAGTTGAACTCATACCCAGCTTGTCCAGACCCTGATCGAGCGCTGGGACTAGTACCACACACAGATACATCTCTGTTAACTATTCTGTATCAAAGCAGTACAAGTGGCCTTCAAATTTTCCGCGATGGGGTTGGCTGGGTAACCTTGCCTCCAGAACCTGGTGCACTCATAGTTAATGTTGGTGATTTCCTACATATACTCTCAAATGCACAATTTCCATCTGCCCTTCACAGGGTCATTGTTAACAATGCTCGCCACAGATTATCTAACGCTTACTTCTATGCTCCACCAATCAATGCGCAAATCACACCATTCGCAAAGCTTGTAGATCGGAATCATGCTCCTCAATATCGTTTAGTGAGTTGTAGTGAATATATTGGTCTGAAGGCAAAGCATCTGGACAAAGCACTCTCATTTATCCACATTTGAGTGTTTGAGTTTACAAGTTTGAGTTCATACATAGTTTTGTTATACATTTTCTACAGAGCATTTATCTTACAAACTATAGCATACGACATTTTGTAGAGATTTACTTATTTATTTTTGATCGACAAGCCTGTTTTTAACGAGATCAATAACTCTGTGCACTGCCTGCGATCGAACCTCAGACCTCTGGTATCATCCCTCATAAGTATTATGGATAGAAATTATAATCAAACTTTTATGTAATGAAACATCGAAACTGAATCCTATATTCCATAATCTATCTGCACTTCTGCAATCTGCACACCCTTAAAGCCAAGAAACAATGTGCATGTGTTAAACACTTTATTAAGAAGTAAGAACAATGGCCTTATGGGGCCAATATAGTTTGTGCAAATGTAACATGTTGTACATTTACAAGCCCAGCAACCTGCATTTGGATAAGTTTTACTGTATAGCTTTTCTATGAATAACCAAATGTCCAAATCATACTGTAAAACTATTTTAAGCTTTGTGATAATTTTAATTTTAAAAATGTTCCTACATACATGTAAGTTAAATATGTCATAATCATGGTCTCTCACTTTCTAATTTATTAATTAATTATCATGCTAACTTCATTTTTTTTTTTTAGCTTCTTTTCAAACCTACCAAGAACAGAGGAAAAATATATACATCTTTTTTTTATTGTGGGTGGTGGTTAAAAACAAGAAATTAGTTGAAGTGTTTACTTGCTTATTATTATTATACAAATAACTAGCCATGCATGATTTATGACAAATATACACATCTTTCATTATTGTTGCTTTCTTGGACTAATGCTGTTGAACAAGAAATTAAAAAATAAATAATTATAGTGCCCAAATTTGTATTTTTGTGAATAATGATACTTTGTCCAAAACATGCTATTTCTTTGTTTTTTTTTTAAATATATGACTACTATATGCCTTTGGATTCTGATTCTGAATATATTCTTCTTTCTAATATTTTGAATCAACCTACCTCCCCCCTTTTTTTTTCAGAACATTATAAATTAGCATTCTTCTTCACAAGATGCTGCATTGTATATGCTGTGGAATTATGTTTAAAATAGTTCATTTGAATTTCATTAGTTAGACTAGTGCTTAAACTATTACTAATCTTTAATTAACCAGACCATTGGCTTTATATGTAGGCATTGAGCATACAATAAAGGTTATAATACAATTTTTCCTCGACAATTACATAGATGTTGACGATATGCTATTCGACATTTGACAAAAACCTGAGTCTGGGCCGATTAAGGATGATGCTATTCATTAATTAGATTAATTAGGTAGAAAAGTGAGATAATTAAAAAGCTCAATATATGGACATTATATATATATAATCAAAGTATCAAACCACCCTTCATATATAATACAGTCTTCTCCTGAAAATGCTCAACCAACTATTTTGTTTACTTGGCGGCAAATCGAATGCGACATTTTCCCTTCCCCACATTTTAAAATCAATATAATTAAGATTAGGCAGTGCTGCGTGAAACCGGCTCTAAGTTGTTTGACATCAATTTTGTGACATTGGTCGTCCATGGTTATTTCGCCTTGAGTTCATTGTTAAAAAAATCTTGTTGTACGCGCGTCATCCCGTGTCTTTGTCTTCGCGTCTTGTGTCAAAAGTATGTGTTTTGGTTCAGGACGTACGTACCTTGTTAGGACGTACGTACGTCAGGTTAGGCAGCAAAACTTTCATCGTGTTAAACGTACGTACCATGTTAGGGCGTACGTACGTATGGTTAGTCAGCAGGAAAGTTTTTGTTTAGGACGTACGTACCTTGTTAGGACGTTCGTACGTCCAAGCAGTCAGTAAGTTTGTTTCGGATGGAGACGTACGAACGTCATATCGACGTACGTACGTCCAATGTGGATTTTCTCTGTTTTCCAACCCTAAGTATAAATAGGGTTTCTCTTCCAAAGAATAAGTTAGTTCTTTGGCCGTCCAGTATTTCTTTTGTTCTGGAGTTTTGGTTTAGGTTTTGGTGTTGAAAGTGTTTTTTGGTTATTGAACTCAATTCCCTTCCTTCCCCCTTCTCTCAATTCATAAATTTGTTATCTTCCAAGTTTCATTGTGAATTCGGCTTCGAGTCTTCTTGTGTGTTCATCAAGAAGTCGAGTGTCTTGTGCGTACATCAAGGTGCTCTGGTGAAGTCAAGGTGTTAGAGATAACTAGGAGTGTCAACTCGCAGTGATTGCAGGTAGTTGATAGGTTTGTAAATCTCTTTTCATCTAGTGGATTTATTTGTTGTCGCAAGGACAACCGTGGACGTTTCCCTTATTGGGTTTTACCACGTTAAAAATTTCTGTGTGTTATTTACTTTCTGCATATTGTTTGATTTGTTTGAATATTCAACTGTTATATTAGTACTATTTGTAGTTTCTCACTGCGCGCATAATATTGGAAAACAAAAATGAGTGCAAAAAGATATTTGTTAATTTATGAGAAGCATGATTCACCCAACATGTTGCTATATACATACTGCAAAGAAGCAGGTTGTTTTTGAAAGACCAAACTCATGCACCTTAATTTGCATATTTGTTCTGCCCACTTTGGGGCCTAACTTTTCAATTTCGTTTTCACAGAAAGGGATATAAAGAACCATGCAAAATATAGACATGAAAAGAAACAAACATTTAATCAAGAACAAAATTTTTGTCAATAACAACATTATACCATCAACTCATCAAGATGAAATGAGATATCAATCAAATACATTCAACATCACTGTTAACAGTCTGACAGAAGACTTGGAACATTTTCATACTGATTAAGTGAATAGCTTGAAAATTGAAACATGTTACTCATTTTACATGTCTAATGTCTACAGGATACGAATATTGAATCCAAAACAAGAATGGACGACTTAACATTCAAACACCCAGTAAATAAATGATGATTACGAGAAATCCTTATTGACAAAAAACTGACAATGATAGCAAGTCTGATCTTAGAGCTATTCTTGATAGATACAGCTAGCTTTGGTGATACAGGGCACCATGAATTGCTCTAAAAACTAGTACGTTGGTCAAATACATGGATGACACATTCAAGCTAAGTGACAATGGTGAGGTTTATATATATATATATGCGCCAATCCCAACATTTTCCTTCATATATTACTACATAATACTGATGCCTGATGCCATAGCTAGCCTATTTTCAATTTCCATGATTATGTCCTCTCTATCCATGCCTTTGTTTTAGTTGAAAAGGACATTTTCCACCTCTGAATTCAACTGGATGGCCTTTCAAGCAATGCCTTGGACTGCAGTTCTATAACAAGTACCAAGGGTATAGCCGTATAGAGCAGGATCGATATTGGCATATATGAAGCAAACAAATTCAAGTAAAATATCCTGTAGTTTCTTGAATCCATGATGCACTAAAGCCTATATAATTACCTGTTTCTCTGCAATTATTCGAACAAGTGATAAATGGTTGTCACTTCGTTTATAGTAAACCATTGCTTTCAGCTGAACTCGTCATAGATGTCAAGATTCCTGAAATATATAGGACAAAATGCATATTATATATTTCCAAGAAGGGCACAAATTCTACCAAATGACGATATAATCAAAATGCTAACAAAATACTTACTATTGTTTGCATTTTAGCGAGAGTTGTATAACAAAAACACAAAAATTATAAAAGTTTACAATATGGATTTAAATCTAATTTCAGATCTTGTAATCAAAGCATGTGCACCCATGTTCTATACTTTCTCGTGAAGTGACTTAACCTTTGTATATATTTCTTAAAACAAAAATGAGATAATCCAAACACTCTTGTGAGTTGTGATTTTCTTATGGGATTGTTTATATACCACAACTTGATCATCTACAAATAACACCAACACAAGTGTCAAATAGCAATAACAGACACACTAAGACATGCACATCTACTTTTGCTTGTTGATTAACATGAAACACTAATTAAGAACTAGCTAGTTTCTAAATGTCCTGTCCTTACAACTTGAGTCTAATACTCTAATGTAGTTGGAAATCCTCAGTATAAGACATCAGTACGACCAATTTTTTTTTGCAGTAGAGATATTGCGAGTGGAAAAGAGAATCTTGAGTAGGGATATGATATGATCCACCATTTGAAAACCAACATCTAAAAGAAAATAATAGGCTAGTATTGATCAATCCAAACCATTGGTTAGGTAATATTTTTGGACTAGCTAGCAAGAAGATAGATTCTCAAGCCTGCTTACCACATTTTTTGCTAAGTCATTACTTTCCTAGGAAAATCATATCAAGTTGGTCGTGGTCGGACCCAACCGACCGCAACCGACCGCTTTGAAACTTCACGTGAACAACATATGTAGGTTGTCTTTTGCATGTATTGGAAGGATCACAAGAACATCTTTTTATTCATCATCTGATGAAGGGATAGGATAAGGGATATCACCATAGAGATCTTAGATGTCTACCCTTTACCACAACAAATATGGACAGAGAGACAAAAGATTAATGTGGGGTTTTACTTGGTTGTCTAATATACCCAAGTGGAAATTTTCTGAAAGACAAATTAGAGGGTCTAATCAGTAATCATAGAGCAAAATATACATCAATATATATTTAGAGGAAACCTTAACATTGGTGCTCAGGGTGTTGATGACAACTTCATGTCTAAACTCTAAACCATAAATCCATGACTGCTAAAACAGCGAAATTCAAAGTTTTGAATGATTTCAAAAACTGTACAGAGTACAGAGGAACAATGTAACGTAGCAAATGTAAGCACACTAAAGTAATAGATTATGACCAGTTTCTGTTTCCTGGTAAATCCATAAATTTACCTTCTAGGATAATCATATCGGGGGACTGCACAATAGGGTTTTCATATTATTGACAATATAGTAGGGTTAAAATTTTATTTTTGTTATAATATATACTGCTTACTTAGCAAAAGAAGATGAGTTATTCATATAATCGCCTTTCGACATAAGAGTTTGTTGGTGTTATTGTTATGTATTAATTGCTAACAGAGAATCAAGCATTCTCTTAATGAATAAGTTAAGTCGTTTCATCCTAAATAATTATGTTCAATTGAAAAATTGTATTTCTTCATCCCATTATGTTTATTTCTCTCTATTAAAGTTCTTCTCCTATGTATCAAGTATCAACTTCTAATATGCAACACCAGTAAGCACTGGAGAGTGTCATTCTCTAGATCTTAACTATCCATCAATTCTAAATCTGCATTAGCTTAGTTTGATTGTGTACTAGAAACTAGATAACAATGTGCCAGACCACTCATGCATGCATATATATGACGACAAACTAAAATAGGAAAATCTTTAAGTAAAACTCCAAATAAACAACATTGAAATTTGAAGCTCATTGTTTCGATCTGGTGTTTTGTATAACTCTTTGATCTCCAAGATATTTTCAGACATCTTGTGCAGGTATCCCTTACTATATTTATCTTAATTAATGATGTGTTATTAGTGTCATCCACGGCTCGATTTTATTTTTCAAATACCAAGAACTGTCAAAATAGCTATATTTGCCTTGACCCGAGAAGCTTAGTGTATTAGGAAAACTTACGCGTTCTCTTTGTCTTTATGCATGATGCAACAAGGTTGATCACAACGTAACCACAAACTAAAATATACAACTCTGTATAAACAAAGGCCATATGAATTTCATTTTCGATTTAATGATTTCCAATATGTTGTCACTGTAAACATGTAAAGGATAAAAATGTTTTTGCATTAACAAATAAAAAACTATTGGACAGAACTAATCATAGGCTTGTAAATACAATACAAGTATAGCAAATCCTACAACATAGTATAAAGTTTTATTCTTTCAATATGGGTATGCATGGATGTTGTTGATCCTAACTAATAACAAGTAAACAGTTCTAACTTCTAATCAGTTTGCACTGTATTTCAGAGGTCCTAGAAGGATGAACTTAGCACAAAATTTTGAAAGATGGTCTGATGAGAAGAAGTCCTTCAAATATTATGAATTGACACCTTTTATGAGATTTTTCAGGCAAGTGGGTTGACAGCAAAAATGGTTCAGTAAGATCTTCATTTAAATTTCTTTTTGAAAAAAAATGTGTTTATGATTTGATCCCACGGTGGGTTTGTGTTTGGCATTTTTGCCTAATTAAACTGGTAACAAGGTGAACACTCAACTGAGATCTACAGTCCCTAATTCTGCCTAAAGGACATAGGATTGAAATTTGAAACTCTGCTTAGGCAAGGAGAGATTTGGACAGAGAAACAAATCTAACTGCAAAATACCAAAATAAACTTTTACCACTTCAATGGAAATGGTGTATCATACATGGTAAAAGAAAAATGAAAGTATCCCACTTTCACTTTCATTTGGTTGCCACACTCGGCAACCAAGGTGCCCTTTCAGTTACTTCAGAGGATGGATTATATTCAGAGGAGATTTTGTCCTTCTTCTCTGCTTGTTGATATATATGCAATTGTGAGCTAGTCGTCATTCTTGAAGCTGGACTAGAGATGTTTTACCTTTCCAAAAAGGGAAACATGGCATTTTGGTCATTCTACTATGTTAAAAGGAGATTTTTTGTTCTATTGTGATCAAGGAGGAATATACAACCAAGTATATCCAGTGCCTTGATATGGATGTTTTCCTACTTGAAAACAAGACATGAACACATGGTATGAAAACCCTTCTATCTCATTGAACCTTTGGCTTGAGAGGTTGATGAGCTGCTCCTCTTCCTTAATATTTGGACAAGTTGGTCCTTTCTCTTTTTGTTCTATCCCTTGTCCATGAAACAGACCATCATATGACTTGTACTAATACCTCCAAAAACTTCTCTCTACTCACCTTGTCACCATCTTCGTCTCCTCCACTATATAAATCACAAACAATCATCCTTCCTTCTCATCCTATCTTGAAATTTAAACAATTTACTACGCTTACTAAGTTACTAGTTGAGTCTCTAACTGTAGTCTTACTCTTTTAAACAAGCCAGATTTTTCCTTCCTCCACTTCTACTTGGGATTTAATTTTCTGTCTTATACTCTTATACTATATTGACACTAGTTCACTATGCCGGCAAGACTCTCAGAGGTTTTTAGAGCCCATCCTGTGCACCTCCATGATACTAATATCGAGTTTGAATCAGTGCGAGAATTACCTGACTCGCATGCATGGCCACTGGTTATTGACTATCCATCTGAGGACATGTATGACATCGAAGCAGTACCTATTATCGACCTTATGGACCCGAATGCTACAAATCTTGTTGGTAATGCATGTGAGAGATGGGGTGTGTTCCAAGTCACAAATCATGGAATCCCCATAGGTCTTCTCGAGGATGTGGAGTCTGAGGGTAGACGCCTCTTCCAGCTCCCTGCTCAACAGAAGCTTAAAGCGGCACGACCGCCTAATGGCATCTCTGGTTATGGCCGAGCTCGAATAAATGCCTTCTTTCCGAAACTCATGTGGTCTGAAGGCTTCACCATCGTTGGCTCCCCAGTTGAAGATGCTCGCCAACTATGGCCTCAAGAGTACAACACATTCTGGTAAGTTATTATAAAAAATTGTATCAATTATCAGGAAAAGAATCGAAGAAAGAAGTAACTAACTTCTTTACAACTTCTTTTAGTCTTTCAGATTTTTGTTTCCTTGATTACAAGGAGTTTGTTAACTCAACAGAGCTTTAATTTCTTATGCAGTGATGTAATGGAAGAATACAAGAAGGAAATGAAAAAGCTTTCTACCAAACTTATGTGGATCATGCTCGGGTCATTGGGCATAACCCAGGATGACCTGAACTGGGGAGGTCTGAAAAACGAATCCGAAGGCGCAAGCGCTGCATTACAATTAAATTCGTACCCACCCTGTCCAGAACCCAAGAGAGCCATGGGCCTAGCAGCTCACACTGACTCAACTCTACTGACTGTTCTCTACCAAAATAGCACAAGTGGTTTGCAAGTGCTCAAGGATGGCGTTCGGTGGGTCACTGTACCACCAAGAAGTGGCACACTTGTTGTCAATGTTGGGGATCTGCTTCACATCCTCTCCAACGGTCGATTCCTAAGTGTTCTCCATCGTGCAGTTGTGCATCGCACTCGTCACCGCCTCTCCCTCGCCTACCTCTACGGCCCACCATCCAATATTCAAATTGCACCACTTTCAAAACTGATTGATCAGAAACACCCACCTCTCTACCACCCTGTGACATGGAGTGAATATCTTGGAAGAAAGGCCAAACATTTTAACAAGGCTCTATCAACTGTTCGACTCTGTGGGCCGCAAAACGTATTCATTGACATGAATGATCAGAATAGGATGAAAGTGGAATGTTGACAAATTACAGGGAATCATTTAATCTCTTTTCATGTTGGTTGGCCATGTTATAGGGACTTCCATTACTTAGTACACTTGTGGTTAATAAAGAGGGGAAACTGAATTAGTTCACCCTATGCATGGCCCCATAGGATCAAATCATGTAAAGTAATGAAAAACAAATGGTCTCTGTTGTTGTTTGTCTCTCTATACAAAAAGACACAGAGAGTTCCATTTGAAAATTTAGGTTTGGACATATGAACCGACAACTTTTGGAACCCGGATTTGAAGGAAGATCTTCCTCCAAAAAATAAGACAAATATCATCAAGATAAAAATAAGGTCAAATAATGAGCCAAACATTTTCATCATTAAAGATGCTAAAAATTCAGAAAATATCACATATTATCCATAGATGTGGGTCTATCTGCTGGATCTGATCTTGAACACACAGCAATGAAACATCTTACACTGCATATGCTAGGTCCTTCAAATAGCTGATCCATCAATTCTAGGCTTTTCCCTTCACTTCATAATCTCCATTCCTGCTGCAAATGTATTTCAGGAAGTTTATAGAATACTGTACGCGAGGTGTTATTCCCCAAGCTACGCTCATCAAGGGATGAAAATTATAGTTCAAACCAGACAGTAACGCACTTACGTAGATAAGAAGGCTTTTTTTTTTTTTTTTCCATTCAAAAGATTGAAATCCATGTTGGAATTTCCACATATAAAGCCCAACCCATAATGTGGTCCATGTACCTTTAACCTTGGTTTAATATAGAAATAAGCTAATTAGTAATAGGTTATGTGGAAGTCATATCTACCGTAGATCTTAACTATGATGGACGGTCTAGATCTAATGGGCTTAGGTTTGTAGATTTAGGTCCTCTCTCCATCTCTATAAATTGGTGTATGATCTCCATCCTCATACACTTACTATTACAACACATATTAGGGTTTAAGAGGCAAGGAGAGTGAAACCTAGATCTTGTGCAGCTTTTCGGATCATCAATGCTATAGACAAGGTATGTGTATTTGTTAGTGATTAATTACGTGATTCATGATCCTTATTGTTTATTGATAATATTAATTATGCTTATATGTGGTATCAGTCGCCTCGTATGAATCATATTTTTAATTCTAACATCACCGTTCAATATAATACTGTATTATAATTCCGCACTCAAGAAACAGTATTTTTTTTATTGTTTAAAGATGCACTTTCTTGAATCATGGTTGTTACTGTTCATGCGTATCATACTATTGACACCTTACGGTAAACCGGTGTTCTAACGTTGTATGGGACCTATGGGTATTAGGATATAAAACACTTTTTGACTTCATCATCATTAATAGTTGGCATTCATTCGAGTATTGTTCATCGCGTTACTGTTCACAGTATCCAGTTTTGCAAATTTAGTGACCACAGTTTACTGTTCACGCGTACTGTTCATCCATGAACACTTTTTAACCCGGTTCTACAGACCCATTCATTCGTCTATAAATCTGGTTTGTTTGGGCATACATAGTCCATTAATTTTTTTTGGGTAATTTTCCTACTTCGATTACTGCTGTAGTACACATCTTTCCAAAGGAGATAATAATCTGGTATATCATTCTTTGGGTTTTGGGCCTTACTGTTTCAACCCTTAAGTATTTTTTGTCCTATAATATACTATTACTTGGGGTTTTGTGCCTCCCTTAGTGACAAGAACCCAACCAATTGTATTATGATGATGTATTTTACTGATTAAATATTGTGCAAAATTATAATGGTAATATTTATAACAAGAAACGCGTTGGTATTCACCACAATGGTTCCAACTAAAGAGTTATCAAAATTGTTTTTTTTTTTTTCTTATTCAATATTCGTGTTAAGATTTTTATTGGTATTCACCACAGTGAAACCAAGTATGTTTATGAATATTGATTTTTATGAATATACCATAAAGTCAAACTGAACCAATTTTTGTTTTGGACTTAACGCTTTGTCCATTAGTGTTTTGGTAGTTTGGTATTTTCAATTACTGTTTGCACACGATTTCATAATGACAACGGGATCATCTTTGGGTCTAATAGTTACAGTCTATAATTAATGTGTTTGGATCTTAATGTTAGACATTTTGTGCTAGTTTATATTGTGATGTATTTTACTTTCATGCCTCTCTCATATATTAGTCACATATGTACAATAGGTTAATGTTAGTTGCTTCCATGTCTAATTCAGACTTGTATGCCTTATGATAATTCTTGATTTCACCCATATTATGCATGTGCGTAGTTGAATTTATTAAATTGTGCACTTCTTATGATTAAGATGCATTATGATATTTTGATCTTGTAGCATTTATTCAGCTGCATGTTTATTCCCTTAAGGTTCATGTCATCATGATTTGGTATCACTACAGTGAACCAACTCAGATTATGAACATTGGTTTTCGTTTTATATTCATATCAAGTTATTTTATTGGTATCCACCACAGTGATTCCAATATGTTTAATGAATATTCTTGAACATTCATATTATGATTTGGTTTTCACCACAGTGAACTAAATATTGTGTTGAATGTTCGACTAAGTACCTTATTGCTTATTTATTCACTTGCATTATTGAGCTACCCACGGGTAGATCAGACATATGTTAGATTGAATAAAATTAAGGGGTTGCACGTATTTGTGATTAAATGAGTGTACGATATCCACAGATACCATGCTTATTTTGATCATGTGATATGTCACCCATTTAGTATTACTAAAAATCTTAGTCATATTGTTTAATTAATGTGTTGACTAATGTTGTGAGCATGTTTATTTTTCTCGTTCTATTATTCTTGTATTTCGTATATTTTGTATGTTTTATCCTTAATAAAACTAATGAACTAGAATGAATAAGTCTAGTTGATTTTAGTGGGAGTTCTAGATCTTGGCATATATTTCCTTATTGTTGAATCTACTATTATTTTATAAAAGCAGTAAAAAGGAGAAAATTATGCATTATGCATGAACTAGATTGAACATGCAAATTAAACTCAATATTTATGTGAATAATTGTTGATGAATAATATTAAGAATCATTTTCGCACTGCTAGCTGAAAAGTTAATTGTTGAACTGATTATTATTCATAGTACTCATAGTATGCATGATTGTATCCTTGAGTTTCCCAATTTAGTTGTTAAATTAAAGAATTTAGACATGTTAGTTGATGATTACTTTGTCCTTCAATTTGTTCTAAATTTCTTGCCGACATAGTATGATCAGTTTCACTATTACACTATTAAAGACAAGTGGAATGTGAATTAAATGGCGAGACTACTAGTTCAAGTATAGGCAAGGCTTAAACAACATTATAATCATGTCACTCAAGTTTAATTCATGTTTCAAGAAGTTGAATGAACAATTCTCTAATTGTGTTTGGATATACACTATGTGTGTGCCAATGCCATTTATGTGAATATGGCGTTTGTTTGATATAAAAGATAAGCTTTTGGTTTTAGTATGGTTCGATCAAACTTAATTGGTATTCCTAACCCTTAGTGAATTGATTATGATTAATGTTTATCTTTATTATGGTATAAAAGACTGGATTATACATCTAGATGAAAAGTAGACTAGTAAAAGAAGGGGTTTTCCCGAACCTTAACTTTACTAATTTTGATGTGTGTGTGTGTGTGTGTGTGTGTGGAATGCATTAAGTCAAGCAAACCAAACACACTAAGAAGAGCCATAGGAAGTACGCTTCTTGAAATAATTCAAATAGACATATGTGGACTTTTGATGTTCCATCTTTTGGTGGAGAAAAATATTTCATTACATTTATTGATGATTTTTTCTCGTTATTGTATCTATCTATAGCATAATAAGTCTCATATGTAAATGTTATTGAAATTTACATAACTGAAGTTAAGAGACAATTAAATAGAAAGGTGGAAACTATACATTTTGATAGAGGTAGTGAATTTCTTGGAAAATATGATCTATGACACGGGACAACATCCCGGTTGCCAAACTTCTAGAACGGTTAGGAATTTGTGCCTAATACACAATGTCTGGTTTTCCATGACAGAATGGTGTAGCTCAAAGGCATAATCAAACCCTTATGAATATGGTTTGAAGTATGATGTGTAATTCTAATTTACCCATATCATTGTGGATGTATACTTTATAAATCGAAGTGTATATATTGAATTGGGTTCCTATTAAGGCAGTTACAAAAACACCTTTTGAAATGTGGAAAAGATGGAAACCTAGTTTAAGACATTTACACATTTAGGGTTTATCTAGAAAAGTCTAAAGGGTATAGATTTTACTATCCTAACCATACCACTAGAATTATTGAAACTGGAAATTATTGATTCATTATGAATGACAAAATAAGTGGGAGTGATCATATCAAAGAGGTAATCATTAAAGAAATTATGGTACCAATTTTGTTACCTCAATTTTGTAATGATATTATTGTTACTTCTGTTGTTCCTCATGTTGTTGCACCGCTTAACAACAATAAACAACAAGTTGATCCTCAACCACTTAATGAAATTAATGTCATTGAACTGAATGTAAACACACACAAGAAGTAGCATTAAAAAGATCTTAAAGATCACGACCAGCTATTTGGATGACCACGTGTTGTATTTACAAGAATTTGAATTTAATGATCCAGTTACATTTTCACAAGCCATTACTTATAGTAATTCTGATAAAAATATTCATGCCATGAATGAAGAGATAAATTAAGTGTGGATTTTAACTAAGTCTGGGGTTAGTAGAATTGACTCAAAAGGTTCTATTGAATGCCATAAAGCAAGACTTGTATCCAAACAGTTTACTCAATATAGTGGCATTACTTTCTCGTGCGTGAAACTTTCACTTATGTGTTAAAGAAGAATTATCTTAGAATCATTATGGCATTGGTGACTCATTTCGATTTAAAGTTACACCAAATAAATGTGAAAATGAAATTTTGAATGAAAGTTTGGATAAAGTCTACATGGTTTAATTAGCCACACAACTTCATAAAGGAAGACCAAGAACACATAATCTATTTGTTAAAGAAGTCAATATACAGACTTAAAACAAGCTTCTCGAAAATGGTACCTAATGATTAATAGTATCAAACGTTTGGGTTTAATGTACATACCCAAAGTTCAGTGGGAGTAAGTTTATTATTTTGATTATGTATGTTGATGATTTATTGTTTCGCAGCAGTGATTTTCATTTATGTAAACATTTTTTCTGTCTAAACACTTTGCAATGAAAGTTATGGTGATGCGTCATATGTGATAGAAATAAAAATATTTCGGGATTGATCACAATAATTGTTGGAACGTCTCAGAAAGATTTCATTAATAAAGTTTTGGATAGATTTAATGTGTTAAGGCATAATTGTAATGATGCTCCAATTCAGAGGGGGAATATTTGAATTAAATCAAGATCCTATGAATGAATTGGAACAAGAACGAATGAAAGAGAAACCGTATGCTCATATTTTAAGAGATTTAATCACCTTGAGGTGATTGGTTTTACAAATTCGGAATTTAATGGGTGTGTGGATAGTCGATAAAACATTATTGTTTCACCCACCATAGAAGTCGAATTTGTAGCATGTTGTAAAGCTACATGCAATGTTGTATAGTTGCAAAACTTTATATCATAACTTAGAGTTATTGATTTCTAAGTCGTTTGAATTTTATTGTAATAATGTTGCAACTATATGCCTTTGTAAGAATGATAGGTATTCTAATGTTTAACACATGATATAAAATACCTATTGATTATGGCTTAAGTTTAGAACAAGTGAGTGTCAATGGAACACATTAGTACACGTGTTAGTAAATCCACTAACTTAAGAGCTAGAAATAATGATATTCTAGCATCATGTTAACAAGTTGGGTTTTGAATGTAACCCATAACTTAATGATTTGTGGATTACTTAGTGCTTATTATTTGACATTATTTTGAGCTCATTATTATTGATTAAGTTCTGAATTTTCTGTTTTCCATTGTTTATGTACATGTATGTGAATGGATAATTGTTGACAGAAATAGTCTTTTACGAAGACATTACTGGACCATTATTGTTACTTCCACTTATAGACCTAGTTAATTAAATTGTTGATATCGTAGTACATGGAAGGAACGATGTCATTTACGCGATGTGGAACCGCCATGACTCATATTAGTGGTTTAATTAATGACGGTATTATGATAACCATTTCGGAAACTAATTTAGCTCTTATTGCGCGCCTTATGTATTCTACATTAAACCGTATGTGAGATTTTACTATGGACCAAGTGGGAGACTGTTGGAATTTCCACATATAAAGCCCAACCCATAATGTGGTCCATGTACCTTTAACCTTGGTTTAATATAGAAATAAGCTAATTAGTAATAGGTTATGTGAAAGTCATATCTACCGTAGATCTTAACTATGATGGACGGTCTAGATCTAATGGGCTTAGGTTTGTAGATTTAGGTCCTCTCTCCACCTCTATAAATTGGTGTATGATCTCCATCCTCATACACTTACTATTACAACACATATTAGGGTTTAAGAGGCAAGGAGAGTGAAACCTAGATCTTGTGCAGCTTTTCGGATCATCAATGCTATAGACAAGGTATGTGTATTTGTTAGTGATTAATTACGTGATTCATGATCCTTATTGTTTATTGATAATATTAATTATGCTTATAATCCATCCACTTATGATTTCAACCAAAAGGACTCCACAGCAATAGCATCTGATCTTGCAGGGAATTAACCTTCCCTTGTGTACTCTAGAACAGTATACTCCCTGCACAAATTAAAACAAGCCACATTCTTAGAAGAAACAGAGTAATGTCTCACCACTTATATATTGTCATCAGTGTGACTTAATAAATAAGTTTTCATTTATGTGCTGGAAAATTGTACATGGGCAACAATAATATTGGCTTCTAGTCTTTATATTCAGTTGGTGTAGCTGGATTTACCATGTTTTCTGTAAATTATAAGAATCTAGTAATATATCATTTTGAGACCTAGCTAGTGAGAATATTAAAAGTGCAAAACTAACTCTGGAACGGGAGATGCCACTCAAGGCACAAAGGTCCATGCCCGAGAAAATATTCCTTAAGTTGTGTACTTGTGGCTCAATAAAAAGTTCCCTTCGACCTGTACAACTATGAGAACCAGTTTCCTACGCTCTGGCGAATGGGATTTTGATGGTTCTGCTGGTGCTCTTACAAGGTGGTATCTCCTTGTACTTTATATATATTGTTTTGGGAAGTATATGAATAGCTGTTATTCGGTACATTTTTGGTATGGTGTATTACGGTACATTTGCTTGTACACCACACAATCTTCCACGTGGACTCAAGTGGAAACTTGCTACCGGTTAGTCTAAAGTCAACAAAAATTTGCTCTTATTGTTTCTTGAATTTTGTCATCCATACAGCAATTTTGTCATCCATACAGCGGCCACCTGTATGTTTGACTGAAAAACTAAAAGAAACAATAAAAATTGTATAACCGGTTACCAAATTGTCCTAGTCACATTGTGTGGACGAAAATGCTGCTCGCACCGTAATGTACTGAGTTAAAATGTATTGAATAAATTGGCTGTATATGAAGCCCGAATGCAACTGAAATACATGGTTGGGTGTGGGTATATTAACCCACAGCTAGGTGTACATATTCACTGTCAGTTCTACAACTAAAGCTTCAAGCAACTCAGCATCAAAGTCTTATGGCGATGAGTTCAGTTAATCAAAATGTTGTTAACTGGTGTTTGCAATGAAGCTAAATTTACTTAATAATGTCCTTCATAAATTTTCTAAGCCATTTACATATTCTTTGGACTTTTAACCTAAAATCAAGGTGATTGGGCCGGGACTTAAATGACTGGTTGAAAATTTGAAAATATATAGAAGCCTACTCATGTGGTCCGCAAGGAAAATTACTTGTAGCCTATGAGTCCTTTTGCAGCAATAAGACCATGAATCCATGATAGATAGAGTCTGTAATAGATCCTCTAGAACACTCTACTGGCACTGGGCTGGGCTATGGTGGTCTTAGTGGTCGTCCCCTAAAGGTATATATCCTATTAGATCTTGTAGCCTAGCTTGCAAGATCCCACCCCAACCCAATTAATATCACTTGAAAGTTGAAACTATGCATTTCTGCTTCTGGTCTGGGCTAAAATTTTGCTCAAGCATGGGATGGATCCTTCATCCCTACCACCAGCCTAAGTTGACCCATCTGACACTGGCCTGCAGACCCAAATAACTTTTCATGATACAAACTTCAGCTGCGTGAGATTTCTGCTTTTCAATGTCTATCCATCAAACTTTGATGGGATTTTTAGACTTAACACCCCCCCCCCCCCCCCCCCCCCCCTCTTAACACATCCTTCGAATAACCTAGCTTCTCTCTCCCTCTATGATCCACAGCTCGCGCAGTAACAACTTCTCTTCATTTCTCGGTAGTACCACCACACACTCTATGCAAGCTTTGTACATACTCACTCCATCCCTGGCGTCCACTCCCTACATGCCACGTGTTAAGATGACGTTATTCATCCTCCGCAACTCAACTCTTTCTTTTGATAAAATTTCATCGGAAAGAGTGCACTCAATATGTTAAATCATAGTTAAACCAAAAAATTTTATATGTGTAGCCAACTTCTATGTGGGTGTGTACACCCATACTAATAAGAAAAGCAAACCCATGTGTCTATAAAGTAGTTGGAAAACTGATCAAACCCACTAGGGTTAACTAAACCTATACTAGGTTATATTATTATTGTCACATGGCATTTTGTGATTGGGTGTACACACCCACATATAAGTAAGCTACACATATAAAATTCTCTGAGGAAAAACACTAGCTAGGAATTAATCTTGAAATCTAACTAATATAAAAAAACACCACCCCCACCTAATCCCCTTGCTATGCTAAAATAACTCATTCTGATTTTAGTTTCTCTCCTGATATTAAGAGCCCAACCATGAATAGGTTAACCATCCCTAGCCAACAACGAACGGTTACTTGCCCATTATCCCAAGTTCGAACTCATTGTCTTCCTCTAAAACACCCACTGAACTCTATGTTAGGCAGTATGTTAGTATTGCATAAGTATAATTCTAAGTAAAACCAGAAAACCCAGAATAAATAGAGTATGCAAATCAGAACAATAATTAAGGACAGTATGATGTGATCGAGTCGAGAAAATCTCTGTCCTTAAGACATAATTTGCCCCAACAGGTGCTGTATGGGTGTAATGCAAACTGTCTCCCAGGATACAACGATCAATACCTTCGTCGTGTAGCAGCACTTCAAACAAAACGAAGACGGCAAACCAGTTCAGTGATGTAACTCTCTCAAGGACACAGACAGACTATGAATGATAATGAATATGATGTTTTCGAAATGAATTAAAAAAATGCAGACACTGACAAGGTATTTATAGCAAGAAAAACTAAGTGAACAGACACTTGGGCCGAAACAGTTCATTGAACGGACACAACCATTAAGGCCGAACAGACACTTTGGGCTTTAAACAGTTTCATCAAGGGACACAACTTTAGGGCCCGAAGCAGTAGCAAACCGGTTCGGAATAGGTATGCACCTATTGGGATTTATTCTAATGGACCTTTCTACTAAAAAGATTATGTTGTATCACCAAGATCCAAATCCAAATCCAAATCCCAAGCCCGAGTCCGAGCCGAGCCGGGTCGGACGGACGGACGGCGCGCGCGTGTGTGTGTTTTTCAAGCCCAAGCCCATGTAAGGTTTCGCCCAACGCGCGAAAACATTGTAACCCCAAGGGCCACACCCTTATTGTACATGAGGGGTTTTTCTAGACAAAACCTTATCTACATGGGTCAAATGTGGGACTATCACATTTTCCTTGCTTTGTCTCAAGTTGTTTGGAACTTGGGACACCAATTTCTCATTCACTATGGAACAGTTTTAGACGTATGAATATTCTGCGAGCATCTACTCGGAACGAGGATTCCATACGTACCAAGATCTAGCTCAATGGAGCTCTAGAACATATCGAAATGTCCAGCCAAAGACCTTGTCAGATTTCTGTCAGATTTCTGACAGAATCTGTTCAAACTGTTTCCAACACTCTATTCCATCCACCACTACCTTTATTGAAAAAGACTTCCCAATTAAATCCTTAATATGTACATAATCTTTAATTACCTTCCACTCTATGCCTTGCTTTTATACAATTTTCATTTTTTTTCGTCTCAATTGTTGTTATTCTTTTTTGCAACTTTAGCTTATTGTTAGCCTATTAGATAGATGTTTTGTTAATTTCGCTTGGTGCAATGTTTTTCCTGGTTGGAGATACAAAGTGGAGGGTAGACTAGCTTCCGATCATGGACCTCTTCTGGGAGCTCAAATTAGTATTCCTAAGCCTGGGAACTGTCCTTTTAAATTCAATAAAATGTGGCTGGGGCATGAAAATCTTTATGTTACAGTGGAACAGAGTTGGAAGCAAGAGGTAGAAACACCACCTCTTCTCAAGCTTACTATGAAACTGAAAAGATTGAAAGGAGTGTTGAAGGATTGGAATTGGAATGTATTTGGTCATGTAGAGACAAATCAAAGAAAAGTAGTCAGAATTGCAGGCCTTGCAACTGTTGGCAGATAACAATGTTGAAAATGAGTCTTGTACAAGACTGGCTCAAGAGAAGGAAGACCTCTTAGAAGAGATCTTGCATGATAAGTCAGTGTTTTACAAACAGAAGAGTAGGGAGAAGTTCTGGGATTGTGGAGATAGAAATACCGCCTTTTTCCATTCTCTTTATGCTTTCAAACAAAGTAAAAGCATCATTGTTGAGCTGGAAACTGAAGAGGGAAGAACTCTTAGTGGATCAGGAAGATATTAGAAATTATGCAGTGCAGTTTTATGAAGAGAAATATAAGAAAAGGCCAGTGGAGATGGACGTAGAGTTGCTAGATAAAATCACAAAGGATGTCAACCAAGATGATTGTGCTTTCCTTGACGAGATTCCTTCTTGTAAGTAAATCAAAGATGCAGTGTTCTTGATGAACGAAGATAGCTCTCCAGGCCCAGACGGTTTTCAGGGTATGTTCTATAAAAATTATTGAAAGATTGTTGAGAAAGATACTTGCAGAGCGATTCAGTCCTTCTTTAGAGACAACATTTTACCAAGAGGTATGAATTCCAACCACATTGCTCTTATTCCCCAAATTAAAGATGCAAGGAAAATGTCACATATGAGACCTATCTGCATGGGCAATTTTTCCGTAAAAATCATCTCCAAGATTTTACAATTGAGGCTGAACAATAGTATCTCAAATATTGTGTCTGAAGAACAAACTGGTTTCATTCCTGGTCGTGATATCCGTTCAAACATTGGTTTGGCCTCTGAATTAGCAAATGATATGAAGAGAAAAACTTTCGGTGGCAACTTGGGCATCAAAATTGACATTACCCAAGCTTATGACACAGTATGTTGGGAATTTCTGAATGAAGTTCTGGTGAGAAAAGGATTCAGTGCGAGATGGATCAGGTGGGTGGAAATTGAATAAATCCACTAAACTGTCAGTTCTTGTTAATGGGAGTCCATGTGGTTTCTTTATCATGGAGAGAGGGCTCAGGCAAGGAGACCCTCTCTCGCTGCTCCTTTTTGCTATTGTTCAAGATACCCTCAGCAAGAATCTTCACCATTATAGAGAGAATAAGCTTATTCAACCTCTGTCTTGCTACAACGGGAATCTTAGCCCCAGCCACTTGATGTTTGCAGATGACTTGTTCATTTTTTCTCAATGCAAATATCAGGGCAGTCAAGAAGCTCAAACACCTTCTCTTGCAATACCAAAGAACCTCAGGTCAGTGTGTTAGTGTTGTGAAGAGTAAGATTTTCATGGGAGGTATCACCAGAGCCATGCAAAACAAAATTCAAGAGTGCCTCCAAATGCCTATTGGAAATTTTCCTGATACCTATCTTGGAGTCCCTATTTTGCAGGGAAGAGTTACAAGAAGGGCAGCTAGTTCTATTGTTGATAAGATAAAGACTGTGATTACAAGCTGGAGTGGTAAAGTGCTTTCTTTTCAAGGAAGGATTACAATGATAAGGTCAGTTCTTTCTAGTATTCCTATTTATAATATGGGAGTCTACAAATGGCCTTCTAGCACTGTGAAGGAAGCTGAAACTCTACTGAGAAATTTCTTATGGACTTGCAATCCAACAAAGAAAAAAAACATTACAATTGCTTGGGAGAAAATTTGCAAACCTTACAGTGAGGGTGGATTGAATTTAAGAAGCCTGGGTGAGATTAACAAAGCCATGCTCATGAAACAAGCATGGAACTTCATTGCTGGTAAAGATTATTTTGTGAACTACCTTAGACACAAATACCTGGATAAGAAGGGGGCGATCATTAAATACTACAAGCACTCTACTATTTGGCCTGGACTCAAGTGGGCAATTCAAGAAGTCAAGTCTAGGGTCAGATAGATTGTAGGTGATGGTAAATCAGTGGACCTGTGGAGAGATAACTGGTTAGGTGAATCGATCCAACAAAGACTTTAGTTGACAACTGAACTGAATGGCTACTCATCTAAAGTGAGATCAGTGGTGCATGGCCAAGAATGGAAGATTCCATATCAATTACAGTGGATTCTAGAAGAAGCTGACCTACAGGTAGACCATGAACAACCTCCAAACTCTGCTGAACCTGACATGGTTGTTTGGACACCAGACCCTCATGGAAAATTTAGTACTAAGTCTGCCTTTGAAGTAATCAGAAGAAAGCATGCTCGAGTTGGATGGAACACGGTTATTTGGGATAAGTTCTTGCACCCAAGAACATCTGCATCAACTTGGAAGATTCAACACAACTGTATTGAGACTATGGACAATGTCATGAAGAGAGGTATTTCTTTAGCCTCTAGATGTTGTCTTTGTAAGTCAGACATGGAATCTAGCAAACATATAATTTGGCACTGTCCCATAGCAAGGCAGATTTGGAGTTGGGTGTGTGTGAAGTTCAACACTTAATTTGACTTTGACAATCTTAATGATGCAAAAAAAAAAAAAAATGAAGAACATGAGTAGACTGATCAAGACAATCTGGAATACAACAGTTGTGTCAACAATGGTGGCTCTTTGAAAAATGAGAAACAAAATGATGCATGAAGAAGTGGATCCGAATCCCAAGTTTTGTGAGCAATTTATTCAAAGCCAAGTTAAAGTGACAGCTAGACTGACCAAGGCCACAAGTCATAACAATTTGGAGGAACTGAAGATTACTAGAGAATGGCAGATTGTGCTAAGACCGCCACCAGCGCCAAACATTCAGCAAGTTTACTGGAACCTACCTGAGCCTCACATGATGAAGATCAATGTTGATGGTGCTTTTAGGGGAAATCCAGGCAAGGCAGGGTGGGGAGCTATATTCAAAAATTCACAGAACTCTATATGCTTAACAGTATGCAAGGGTATGGGCATAGCTACAAACTACATGGCAGAGATTCAAAGTATTATTGAGAGCATCGAATTGGGACTGGAAAGAGGATGGGACTGCTTAATTGTGGAGTCAGACAGCGAGTCTGCAGTTCAAGCACTACAGAAGAATGAAACACCTTGGCAGTTCAATACAAGATGGAAGAAAGTGAGACAAAAAGTGAAGGAGCTGAAGATTCGAGCCACATGGAGGGAAGCAAATTTTGCGGCTGACATAGCTGCAAAGAGAGGTGTTGGACTTCAAGAAGACACACTGACTTCTTGGGAAGAAAGACCTCTTTGGTTAAATAGAGTAGAATCACCTGACACTTTGTACTGCAGGTTCTCAAACATGTAACTCAGATTTGTGTAATTGATCCATATTTTTAATGAAATTTACACACTTAGCAAAAAAAAAAAAAAAAAAGGTTCGAGTTTGAGAAAAGAAGAATATGGCTCCTTTCAATAGGTCTATTATTAGTGTGCCATATTATATTAGTGAAATTTAAAGTTTTCATAAAAAAAAGCAAGTAGAAAAGCTGTCCCACATTAGTGTGACTCACTATGAGAGAGAAATAGAAAGAAAGAGAGGACGAAGTCTACGAGAGAGATGAAAGTGATCTCTTTATATATTTATCCATTCATTCTTTCACTAAATCAAGAATAATCCGAAAAAAAAAATAGAAATTTCTTATCGTCAACACAAGTACTAGTATTTTGTGACTTCTCAATTACTGGATGCGTACTAGAGTACGTGTTCTCTTTTCTTTTATAATCAATTGTTATTTCTTTGTGTTTTTTGTTGGAGAATTATTATTACTATTTTATTTTTTTGATATCCTTTGCAAAAAAAAAATATATTTATTTAATCCAGTATGTATTCTCAAAATCATTTACTATAGTATGTATTCCTAAATAACATGTTGCATTTTTGAGGACTGCCTTTGTACCTTCCCACTGCCCTCTTAAAATATCATTGGATTATTGAATGCACAAATCCGTGAATCGCAAAACAAATCCATTGACATAAATGATCAGATAAGGATGAAAGTGGGACTTTGAGAAGTTATATGGAAATTATTTCATCTTTTTTTTTTCTACTGGTTGACAATGTTATGGGGACTTCCATTACTTGAACACATTTGGGTAACAGAAGTGAAATTGAGTTAGTATCTTGGGAGTAAGCTATAATATAACTAAGATCAAATAATGTAAACAAATAGTCTATGTTGTTCTTTGTTCTTATGCACAACTTATGATCAGAAGCTCTACCGATCTCTTCCAATGGTGAAAATGACTGGGGTGTTTCTTCTTATGCATGAATATGAGTATGTTGTTATAAAATGGGGCAGTCGATCTCCTTTTAACAACAATGTATGTTTATTATCTTCAGAGAGACTGCATGTGTTGTTCATCTGTTGACAACAAATAGCTCTCCCAGAGAGCCAGTCCCTTCTTCTTCTTTTTGTCTCCCTGCAAGAAAATTGTGAATTGGTATTGATACGTAAAAGGTTATAAACTTATAAGTTATAGAGTTGCAGGATGACAGACCATCCTCATGGAGGCAAAAAAAAAAAAAAAAAAAAGCAAGAAAATTGTGAATGTATTCTTACGCAATATATAGGCTCCCATACCATTCTTCTACTTTTTTCCAGCTGCATGTTTTGCAACTTCATCGATCAGCATTGAAGTTTGCTTCCTTGATGATATGAGTGATCCTCCATTCCTGCATTCCCAAGCTAAAAATATATGTCTCACCGTTTCCTCCCCTCAACAACGCTGAGACCATCGGTTGCTACTTTAACACAGAGAAATAATGATGTAGTAAAACCATATACGGCGCAACCAATAACAAGCTTATAAATACACAATACAAACACTGATGAATATTGTGAAAACATGATGGGCAGCACAGTTAGCGGGCAAAAACATTTTCTTTTTATAAACTAGTTTAATTTAAGTGGTAATTGATTTATCGCAAATGATTAAGGAGGTTGTTAACAATCCAATTGTCTTCTTTGTAAAATGTCTTAATTCTTAATTTTCACATTTGGAACAAAAATTTCTAATCAAAATATATTTCAAATACGGTGTAACCATTGTAACAGAATTGAAGTTTTGCGGTGAAACATGATGATTTAATGTCTAGTTAAGTTAGTTTGGTGGTAAAATATGATGATTTAATGTCTAGTGGGTTTATATAATTACAGTGGCATTTCTATTATAGTGTTAAGTATGGTCCATTTGTTGTGATATTAAGGTTAGAATAATACAAAAAAAAAAAAAAAAACATATGTAAATTACATCTATATTTTGATTTCAAGGTTAGACTAATACAAAAAACGTACAGATATAGATTACATCTATATTGATTTCAAGGTTAGACTGATGTGGCCTACAAATTTGAAAAAAGACTTAATCGGCCCAAAGCAATGGTTGAACCTGTTTGTGCTTAGGGCCGGCTCTGTTAGTAGGAGAATGATCTACGGTAAAAACGTTTGACATTAATCCAATGCTTTTAGTATAGTAAAAAATAAAAACGAATAGAAAAAAACAGTATAAATACAATAATTTATTTTGATGGTGTAGTTATAGCTATAAGGATGAACTAAGGGAAGTATCAGTTTAAATAATTGTTATTTTGCAAAAAAGATCAAGTCTTCTTCAATTCTTTTTATTTATTTATTTTTAAAACAGTTAAGCTGGGGTTAATTCAGACCCCCACCTGTATATTAACCAAATTAAACCTTACAAGGTTACAAATCTCCCAAAGAGGATAGTCATTTGAGTGAGAACCAACATACACAAAGCCCAACAAGTTTTACCTTACGATCTAATCCCAAAGGCATAAATGACTCAATAACATATTTTTAATAGATCCAGTCCATCACCACTAATAGACTCTAACTGGGCAAAGCCCTGTATAAGGCTCTAGAGCACTCTAGGTCAGTTGACTCAAAATCACAAAAAAATCCATTCTCATGGGTTATTTATGATCCATCTTCCCAACAAGTTTTTATGATCATGGATCCCAACCTAATAGATTTCAAATCTAGACAAGGATACAATAGATCTCTATATATCTCAACCTAGAACTCTAGAAGAAAGAGTAAACAAAAAAAAAAAAACCCTCAAAGAACACCAAAACGAGTTGTTGCAACAATAATTCTTCACATATGAAGTAGTATGGTGATGTACAGTGAAAATTCAACAACAAAAACAATTCAAAGGCAGCTTGAGTGTCTTCCCTTTACTTCTCTCTTCTTAACAGATTTGTAAAAAGCTTGAAACTTGAAGCTCAGATCTAATTCCATTACAGAAATCCAAGATGAACCAGAGCGATAAATAAATCTTAAACTTAGTGGACTTTGTCGCATTTTGATCGAATCCACTAAGTAGCAAAAAAATACTTGAATAACTGTGGCATTAGGATCTCTGATAAGTTTTAACGTGTCAGATCTTCCCATAGAACTCAAAGAAAACCCCTTGCAACAAAATAATCTTCAAAAGAAGCAAAGAAATCCAAAAGTAAGAAAATGAAGCCCTGATCTGGCATCTAGAAAGAAATGAAAGAGCTTTCTACCAGGCTTATATGGATAATGCTTCGGTCATTGGGCATAACTGAGGATGGCATGAACTGGGCAGATCCAAATCACAAATCCGAATGTCTGTCTGTGCGTTGCATTACAACTAAACTCGTACCCACCCTGTCCAGACCCTAGGATAGCCATGGGCCTATCACCTCAAACTGACACATCCCTACTAACTTTTCTCTATCAAACTAGCACAAGTGGTTTACAGGTGCTTAGGGATGGCGGCCGATGGGTCACTATACCACCAAAAAGTGGCGCACTTGTTATCAATTAAGGATCTGCTTCCGATCCTCTCCAACGGCCGATTCCAAGTGCATGTTTTCCACTGTGCAGTGCATCAAACTCGTCACCGCCTCTCCTTCACTTATTTCTTTGGACCGCCTTCCAATATTCAAATTTCAGCACTCTCAAAACTGAATGATCAGAAACGCACAACCCTTTACCTCCTTGTAACATGGGACACATTACTCAGAGTAAAGTACGAACATTTCAACCACGCTCTATCAACGGCTCGACTCCGTGAGTCGCAAAACAGATCCATTGACACGAATGATCAGAAAATGATAAAAGTGGGACTTTGAGAAATTATAGGGGAATCATTTCATCAATTTTGCATACTGGTTGGCAATGTTATGGGGACTTCCATTACATGGACACATTTGGGTAACAAAGGTGAAATTGAGTTTGTATCTTGGGAGTAAGCTATAGTATAAGTAAGATCTAATAATGTAAACAAATGGTCTATGTTGTTCTTTATTCTTATACACAACTTATGATGGGAAGCTCTGCCAATCTCTCCCGATGGTGAAAAGGACTGGCGTGTTTCTTCCTGTGCATGAATATGAGTATGTTGTTGTAAAATGGTGGTCTCCTTTTAACAACATTGAAACCGTCACTCGGTTGTTTGACATTAATTTTGTGACATTGGATGTCCATGGTTATCTCGCCTTGAGTTCATTGTTAGGAAAACCTCGTTGTACGCGCGTCGTCCCTAGTCCTTCTCTTCGCGTCAAGTTTGTCAAAAGTGAGTTTTTGGGTTTAGGACGTACGTACCTAGTTAGGGCGTTCGTACGTCCAAGCAGGCAGCGAACTTTTACAGTGTGGGGACGTACGAACGTTGTTTCGACGTACGTACGTCCAATGTGGATTTCAGCAATTCCGGCCCATTTTGTGTGTGTTCTAACCCTAAGTATAAATAAGGTTTCTCTACCAAAGAACAAATTAGTTCTTTGGCCGTCCAATTCATCTCTAGTCTTGGAGTTTGTTTAGGTTTTGGTTTAGGTTGCTTTGGTGATTGAACTCATCTTCTTCTTCCCAATTCATCTTCATCTTCTTCTTCATTATTGTTTATATTGATTTAGTTTCGAGTCTTTTTGTGTGTTCATCAAGAAGTCGAGTATCCTTGTGTGTTCATCAAGGAACTCTGGTGTAAGCTTGTTTCATAGTTCGGCTTCGAGTCTTCTTGTGTGTTCATCAAGAAGTCGAGTGTCTTGTGCGTACATCAAGGTGCTCCGGTGAAGTCAAGGTGTTAGAGATAACCAGTAGTGTCAACTCGCAGTGATTGCAGGTAGTTGATAGGTTTGTACATCTTTTTTCATTTAGTGGATTTATTTGTTGTCGCGAGGACAACCGTGGACGTTTCCCATATTGGGTTTTACCACGTTAAAAATATCGTGTGTTCTTTAATTGTTTATTGCTTTATTGTTTGCTTTACTATTGTTATATTGCACATATATTGGGTTTTCAATTATTTATGTCGCACTCCCACACACACAGTTAGCGGGAGAAGGATCTACCGTAAAGGAGTTTGACATTAATCTAATGCTTTTAGTATGGTAAAACATAAAAATGAAGAGAAAAAAACAGTATAAATACAATAATGTATTTTGATGGTGTAGTTGTAGCTATAAGGATGAACTAAGGTAAGTATCAGTTTAAATAATTATTATTCTTATAAAATTTTTTTTTTAACAGTTAAGTTATGGTTAAGCTAGACCCCCCCTTTATATTAGCCAAATTTAACCTTACAAGGTTACAAATCTCCCAAATAAGATAGTCATTTGAGGGAGAACCAGCATACCCAAAGACCAACAGGCCTTACCACACAATCTAAGCCCAAAGGCATAAAAGACTCGATAACATATTTTTTGATAGACTGGCCAGTCTATCACCACTAATAGACTCTAACTTGGCAAAACCCCGAACCAGTCCCTAAAGCATTCTAGGTCAGTTGACTCAAAATCGCACGGAACACAAAAAAAAAAAACCATTCTCATGGGTTATTTATGAATCATCTTCCCAACCTGTTTTCCATGATCATGGATCCCAACCTTGTAGATTTCAAATGTAGACAAGGATTCAATAGATCTCTATAGATCTCAACCTAGAAGAGAGAGTAAAAAAAACACAAAGAACTCCAAAACGAGTTTTTGTAACAATAGAATTTCAGATCTTCAAATAGCAGACGAAGTAGTATGCTGCTCTACAAAGTAACTTCAATCGCAAAATCAATTCAAAGGCGGCTTGATTGTTTTCCCTTTACTTATCTCTTCTTAGCAGATCTATAAAAAGTTTGAAACTTGAAGCTTAGATCTAACTCCATTACAAAAATCCATGATGAACCAGTTCAGAGCTCTATATATATATCTTAATCTTAGTGTCCTTTGTCGCATCTTGAATCCACTAAGTAGAAAAAAAAACATGAATAACTGTGGCATTAGGATCTCTGATAAGTTTTAAGGTGTCAGATCTTCCCATAGAACTCAAAGAAAACCCCTTGCAACAACACGATCTTCAAAAGAAGCAAGAAAATGAACCCCTGATCTGGCATCTAGAAGGAAATGAAAGAGCTTTCTACCAGGCTTATGTGGATAATGCAATTAGGTCATTGGGCATAACTAAGGATGACATGAGCTGGGCTGGTCCAAAAAGCAAATCTGAATGTTTGTGCGCTGCATTACAACTAAACCCGTACCCACCCTGTCCAGACCCTAAGATAGGCATGGGCCTAGCAGCTCACACAGACACGACCGTACCCTACTAAATGTTCTCTATCAAACTAGCACAAGTGGTTTACAGGTGCTTAGGGATGGTGGGCGATGGGTCATTGTACAACCAAAAACAGTGGTGCACTTGTTATCAACGTTGGGATCTGCTTCACATCATTTCCAATGCCCGATTCCCAAGCGTTTTTCACCATGCGGTAGTGTATCATAGTCATCACCGCCTCTCCTTCGTCTATTTCTTTGGCCCACCATCCAATATTCAAATTTCACCCCTCTCAAAATTGATTAATCAAAACCACCCACTTTTTTTCCACACTGTAACATGGAACGAGTACCTCGGAATAAAGTTCAAACATTTCAATCAGGCTCTATCAATTGTTCGACTCTGCGAGCCACGAAACGCGTTCATTGTCGTGAATGATTCTAAAAAGGATGAAATTTAGACTTTGAGAAATTACAAGGAATAATTTCATCTCCTTTCTACTAGTTGGCCATGGTATGGGGACTTTCATTAGTGGACACATTTGGGTAACAAAGGTGAAATTGAGTTAGTATCTTTGAGTAAGGTATAGTATAACTAAGATCAAACCGTTAGGGCACCTGAACAACATTTTGACCTCGGATTTGAAGAAAGATCTTCTCTCTAAAGAATAAATTAAATATCCATATAAGAATCTATTATGTTTATTAAAATTATATTAAGAAGATGTCAAACAGAATACTATCCATCTTATTATCCTTTGAGATAAAAATGTCTGGACATGCATCCATAGTTCTATCAAAAACAGGGCAGCTTGATACCCCTACCTTTCTGCGGGAAAATGGTGTTGATCTTTCTATCTTCTCATTTTTCCCTTGCCAAATACACCCTTATGAACTTCAAAATCGAAAAGTTCTCCAGAAAGCCTACAAATTTGAACAATTAGGGGAGCAAACATTTCTCTTTTATTTCTTTTAGGTGACCTCTCTCCATCCTCTTGTTCAATATAATCCAGCAATTCTACAAAAATGTCTTCATTAGAAGGATTCGACTCACATGCAGAAGCACTTTCATTAAAAGTCGTCATATATTGTTTCTTTTCTCAAATAAATACTAATTTTACTATGAATAGTTAGCAGATATCTGCTCGAATAAAAGCCTTATTTATTCATCGAGCTCATTCAAGAAGTTATTCCTTTGCTTATATGCATACCTTTTTCTTTTACTCTTGTACATCTATGCACGAAACAAATAATCGCAAAACTTTGAGCTTTTCTCCATTAGCGCTACCAGAGCAATTTTGAATAGGTGAGGATCAAGGTCTGTCACCGTATATATCATGTTCTTGAAATTCAACATCATCGAGGTCCTTCGTGGCTGCCTTTAACACAAAGAAATAATGATGTCGCACTCCCACACACACACACACTCATCAATCGTAAGTAAGAAACAAGTCAAATCCTATGCCTGTCAACATATTTCAAGCCATTAAGGATCATGAACCAAAAAAATAAAAAATAAAATAAGAAGCTAGCAAATATAGAGTAAAATTGAGGTGTTTCTTTTTGTGCATGAATATGAGTATGTAGTTGAAAAATGGTAGTCTCCTTTAAACAACATCGTATGTTTATTATCTTTTTTTTTTTTGGTTGGCAAGCGAGGTTGAGGGGACCCCTACCCCTTTTAAATTATGTGTGGAAACTTATATCAACAATCCGCTGTTGACGTGTTTCGAACCCAGACCTCTCCACTTTGTGAGAGGGGTGCTACCACTGAGCCACAGGCTCATTTGAATATGTTTATTATCTTAAGAGAGACTGTGTTGTTCATCTGTTGAGATTAAATAGCTCGATCTCCCAGACTGTGTTGGTGGTATTCATAAATAATAACGTGGCTTTTGCAACGACATCAAACCGTTGGATTAAGAAGAGCAAATCTAACTGTTGGATTAGAAACCAGCAACACAATACCAACAACAGTGTGGTCTTCATATTCATTTACATTTTATTCTTCTCTCAAACCTTAGTACAGGTTGTTCTTCATCTTCTTCTGCATCTTATTCTTCATTTCTGAAACCTTAAAGACACAAACATTAAAGTTCTTATTTTCTAGTTAATACCAACCAAGATGCCACCAAAGAAAAAAAAGAGAGAAAGAGAAATCTAAAGCTTTGATGGCAAAGGAATAAGAAATCAACAAAAAACTTGCTAAGCTTTAAATTTGTATTGTGTTGTTTGATTTAGTTAAGATAGGAGTTAAATTTCAGACATTGAACATATTGTACCGTAAGGAACAAAATGTTGGTGATATTTATTGGTAATCTAATATAATAAAGATGGCCGGTATCTTTATGAAACCCTAACCTTCATAAAGATGGAATCTTTCATAAACCTAGATTTTAAATCTTCATATATTTACCAAACTCCCACCTTCATAATTGAGGCAACATTATTCAAGATTTTTTTTTTTTTTTTTTTTTCAATTTGTAGTTAATCATTGGTGTACTGGTTTACGTTTGATATCCATGTCATTCTATTTTTACACTAAACTGTAACTTATCTTTCATTGGAGGCTACACTACAATTGTTTAGCAGGCATATGTTATATTTTTAGCCGTTATTTACCATTCCTCCGATGAAATTTTTGTTTCAGGTAACACGATCATTGTTGTCTTTCACTATGGTGGTCAGGTAGAGACTAGTGCAAATGGACAGTTGAAATATAAGAACGGAGATACAAAAATAACAATTTGGAAGTTGAAGGCACCATATGAAGAGTTTATGGAAATACACAATCAATGAACGAGGAAGCAGGTTCCAAAATAGATTGGGTAATCAGGGTGGTTTAGGTTTTCGTCACCACTTTTTAGTATAAATTAGGTTTTGGAGTCGGTTTTTATCTTTATTAGGGTTTAGAGCTGAACCGACAATTGACCCAAGTAATTGTTTATAATGGCCAAAATACCCCTGATCAAAACTATATTAGGGTTAGTGATCACGTCCAGATCACGTGAGTTTCAGGGGTAAACTTAGGTATTTTAAAAATATTTTCGGTTCAACCGGGTTTTTTTAGTTGTTGGTTCGAAAATGAGCTCTAAACCCTAATAAAGATAAAAACCGGCTCCAAAACCTAATTTATACTAAAAAGTGGTGACCAAAACCTAAATCACCCGGGTAATCAATCTAATTATCCAGATTTGTGTACACCTGTAAAACGAGGTTGTATATATCCCCCCCCCCCTCCCCCCCCTAATATTTGCTAGACCCTACATTGGCACAGAAGAGCCATGTTATGAAATGGGAATGGGAATGAACAACAACCTTTGCATATATTGGATACCACACCTGTGACTCTTCCCCAAGTTATTCTGTAACTCCCCCTGTTATTCCTTCTAGAGTTCCATTTTTTTATGATAACGAAGTTGGGCATATGCCTCAACCAGTATCCTCTAACTTGCTAGTCTCATCATCTAATATGTAAAACGTATCTTCTAATTTGCCAGAAGCATCATCTAATTCTATTGCAGAGACAAAAATTCTCTTTGAGATGTGTAAGAATAATGGCTTTTGGGATGGATTTTCCAATGAAATCGAAGAATATCATAGAGTTCAAACACATTTACAAGCTCAAGGTGCAGGCCAAAGTAAACCACAAGATGAAGGTGACGAAGGTTGTTCGGTAGACGACGATAATGATGCATCTTATGTGGAATATCTAGTGGATGTGCATAATTCACCTCTTATTTGGACCACAAAAGAAGAATTGGAAGCTGAGATGTATCTTGATGACTATCCAATATTTGGTTCATTGGGTTCATATGGCCAGAATGAAGGCATTCCACCCTTATCAGACAACAATGAGGTGAATACTCAAGATATTGAAAATAAAGAAATGGAAGCTGAAATGTACGTTGATCCTCATGATATGTACGCTAATGTTACTGGCTTAATAGATGTTAGATACAATTAAATGATAGAATTAGAAACGCTTCTGCCAGCAACAATGTTCCACAGGATGAGAGCAATTTGCCTTTCAAATGTTTGCCCTATATTAATAATTCAAAATGCTTGGTTGTAGTGTCATTTGTATTAGTGTTTAAAATATTGCATCTATATATATCCTCTAAAAACCAGAATTGTAATGTCTAATACCTACACAATACATCATCTAAATATCACTACAATTCATAATAATAAACTCAACGAATAATGGTTAATAATAAAGCATTGCAACACATTATGTATCTTCTAATAAAAAAAAAACCTAATCTCTAAATGTCACAATTATATTGTGTCCTCTAATAAAATATTTATGCATTCACATAACAGAGAATGGTCTCCTTGTTTTTCTTGGTGGTGGTGGTGGTCTCCTTCTTTTGGGACTGTCTTTCAGCATTTGTGAATATGAATATCCTCGATTCAGTGATTCATGTTTTAGTAATTTACTCACTCCTACAACAACTCCTTTCTCAATGTTTCTCACCACTCCCTCCAAAGTCCCTTCCAGTGAACCAACCCAAAGGTTGAGATTCCTTTTGTTTCTTGTCAAGTTCTTCTTACCACCACAATACGGCCATTATAAAAGAAAAACCATAAAACAATTTTTCACAACATATTAGAAGATATAATATGGGTAATTTAGAGGATGTAACAAAAGTAATTAGAAGCTACTAAACATCCTTTTTAGCATCATCCATCATTTGTTAAGTTTTTTCTTGAGTGGAAAGGAAAGAGGGAACAACTTCAATAGTTTTTCCTCTAGAAGGGTAAAGCTTCAAATAAACGGTCTTCTTTAATTTCCTGTATTTTTTCTTTGTAGATTGTTCCATCCAAACATCCTAGGGAATGGTTGTACATCATCCTCCTTTCTAGGACCTAGGCATGGGATGTGGTTGTATGCCCAGATAATGAAAGCAAGCACACACCCAGGTAGATAGTAATCATGTTTGTTGGCTTGTTCATTTAAACATGTTGTTTCTAAACCCTCTTTTAAAAAGTTGAACACAACAATTCCCCATGAAAACTTATCAAATTCGTTAAGATTTTGAGCAAGGTCTACGTACCTGAAATTAAATAGATGTCATAGATGTTAACAATAAATCATCCACATTGTTAACATTATGGTGCCTTATATATATAATATTAACTAACAAAAACCATGTACTCTTTCAACATCACCCCATTATATAACATGTTAACATAAACTACAAAACCATCACATAATTTAGATGATAAAGTGTCTACAGTAAGTAGATAGGATATTACCACATTTAGGATAAATGTCTAACATTGTGCAAATATCAAACACTATTTCTAACCTGGTAATATATCACCATTTAGAGGATAGAAACTTAATAATTGGCCAATAATATACCACTAAGAATGAGGATAATGTTCAACATTGGAGAAACAACAAACACCAAAACTAAGCAGACAATTTATCACCAACTTTAGGATAAAGTTCTAACATTTAGAGGATAAAATATAACAAAATTGAAGATAAATGTGAAACTTTAAGAAAATAACATTTAATAAGGTGGATGTACCTGACATCAATGTTCAGAGATGCATCTAGTAGTAAGCATAATACTAGAAGGTACAATCGATTCAAACAATGTAAATAATCACCAGAAGTGGGATGATTTCATTGCTTTTTCAATTGTATCCTTGATCATCTTTTCATATTTTTCTTGCTAAAATACTTAACCCTAAATAGACTTCTGACATTTTTTCCATGAACATAAACTCATTTCGTACAAAACCATCCACCACTACCTTTATCGAAAAAAACTTCCCAACTAAATCCTTAATATGTATATAATCTTTACCTTGCTCTATGCTTTTCATGTTTTTCTTCCGTCTCGATTGTTGTTATTTATTTTTTTGCTCCTTTATTATACAAATTACTAATGTGGCTACCGTATAAAAAAAAAAAAAATTAGAGAAGCTGTCCCACATTAGTGTAAGACATGTAACTTATTAGTTTGTGTCCTCAGGTGGGATATGACTCACTATGAGAGAGAAATAGAAAGAAAGAGAGGACTGAAACCGGCACGAAATTTTTTTGACATCAATTTTGTGACATTGGATGTCCATGGTTATCTCGCCTTGAGTTCATTGTTAGGAAAACCAAGATGTACGCATGGTTGGTTCGTGCTCATGTCCTCTCGTGTCTTCTCGGTCAAGTTATTGGGTTCTGGACGTACGTACCTAGTTAGGGCGTACGTACGTCATGTAAGGCAGCAAACATGTTTTGGTCAGGACGTACGTACCTAGTTAGGGCGTTCGTACGTCCAAGCAGGCAGCGAACTTTTTCAGTGTGGAGACGTACGAACGTTGTTTCGACGTACGTACGTCCAATATGGATTTTAGCAATTCCGGCCCATTTTGTGGGTGTTCTAACCCTAAGTATAAATAGGGTTTCTCTACCAAAGAACAAATTAGTTCTTTGGCCGTCCAATTGAAGTCTTATTCTTTGAGTTTGTTTAGGTTTTGGTTTAGGTGGTTTTGGTGATTGAACTCATCTTCTTATTCCTTCTTCCCCATTCATCTTCTTCTTCATTATTGTTTATATTGATTTAGCTTCGAGTCTTCTTGTGTGTTCATCAAGAAGTCGAGTATCCTTGTGTGTTCATCAAGGAACTCTGGTGTAAGCTTGTTTCATAGTTCGGCTTCGAGTCTTCTTGTGTGTTCATCAAGAAGTCGAGTGTCTTGTGCGTACATCAAGGTGCTCTGGTGAAGTCAAGGTGTTAGAGATAACCAGTAGTGTCAACTCGCAGTGATTGCAGGTAGTTGATAGGTTTGTACATCTCTTTTCATTTAGTGGATTTATTTGTTGTCGCGAGGACAACCGTGGACGTTTCGCATATTGGGTTTTACCACGTTAAAAATATCGTGTGTTCTTTTATTTGTTTATTGCTTTATTGTTTGCTTTACTATTGTTATATTGCACATATATTGGGTTTTCAATTGGTATCAGAGCATGGCGCTTGTTAAGGAGCGTAAAGGCTCACGCGTAGATCCTTAGTGCAATTTTAATGGATTCTGATAAATTTGGAACATTAATTTGTCCTCCTAAATTTGATTGTACTAATTTTCCCTATTGGAAAGTTCGTATGGCTGCGTATTTGCAGGCTATGAGTGAGGATGTGTGGATCGTTGTGGAAGATGGTTGGTCACCACCGAGAGTTACTACAGGTAGTACAGATGAGGTTGTTACAAGTGTTAAGCCTCGAAACACATGGAGTGTGAAAGACAAAGTTGCTTCTACTAACAACCAAAGAGGGCTTAATGCTATATTTATGGCTTTGGATGCTAGTGAATTTCGGAGAGTTCATGGTTGTATATCATCCAAAGAGGCTTGGGATAGGTTGGTAAGAACTCATGAGGGTGACATTGCTGTCAAAGAGAGTAAGCTTGAACTTCTTATTACTCAATTTGAAACTATGAAAATGGATAATAATGAATCTTTTGATGAATTCTTTATTCGTTTGCAGGATATTATCAACACTAGTGCATCTTTAGGTTTAGTGTACACCGATACTCAAATAGTACGTAAAGTTCTTCGGTCTTTGCCATCTAGATTCTGTTCTAGGAAAGATGCCATTCAAGAAAGCAATGACTTAAAGACAATGTCCATAGAGACCTTAGCAGGAAAATTGAGAACTTATGAACTTGAGGTTCAACTTGAATAACCTCAAAATAAATCCTTTGCTTTTAAAGCTGGAACTTTTGAGGATGTACAAGATGAAAAAATTAATCATGATAAGTCTCTTGACACTAAGCAACATCTAAGTATCATTTATCGTTATCTTAAACATATTTTTAAGACTATGAAATATAATGGTTTGACTAACCATGGTTTTGACGAGTGTAAGCTTCCCAAGAAATTTGGTGCACAAGGGATAGAACAACAAAAAATCAAGTTATCTACCACTTGGGAGGAAGATGAAAGCGATGATGATGATGATGATGATGTAGCGGAAGACCATGCTATACATTGTGTTGCCTATGGAGCATCTTTGAATGAGGATGTGGATTGTCAGGTAACCGATATTGTCGATCATGAATTCGATGATTCTATTTTGGTAAGTCCTGGTGAGTTAAGGGAATTACATATGTCATCTGTTAAACAATGTCAATCCTTGCGTAAGACTAATCAGATTTTAAATGATATGGTTGAGTCTCTTGTGAAAGAGAAATCTGTACTTGCAGGTGATATGAATGCCTTATCTGAGGAGTTTTCCCAAGAAAAGCTAGATTTCCAATCTAGAATTATTTCTTTGGAAATATTCAATCGTGAGATAGAAGATAAGTATCGTTCTTTGTTGCTTGAGCATGAAGCTGTGAAAAAGGATTTATTCGCTTCTACTAAGCGATTGCAAGGGTTTGAGAAAGCTTCAGTTGATCTAGGCACCCTTATTAAAAGTGGAAAGTCTTCTTCAGATAAGACTGGTTTAGGATATGACTATGTCGGAGCTTCCTCCAGTTGTGTCCCTCCTACTACTTCTTTTGTGAGGCCATCATTGCCTCATTTGTTATCAAATCCTCATATTCCTACTCCGTCTGCACCTACCAAGGCTTTTGAATCTAAGCCAAATGTGATGACCAAGAACAAGACAAGTCCTAAACATAGACATTTTAAGTGTTTTACTTGTGGTCGGTTAGGTCATACTTCCGCTTTCTGTTGGGATAACAATTCCATGGTTCCATATTCTTCTTCTTATGGTAATAATTATTGGAACTCACATTGTTCTTTTCCTGTGCAGGCTCATCATTTCTCTTGGCCTCCTTTTATGAGAAGAAGTGGCCCGCCCTAAAAAACCACAACACTTCAACAATAGAAAGAAGGTTGTGCAAAAGGTCACCAAACCACCTCACATATGGGATAGAAGCATCGATGCTGCCAAATGTAGTATAGAGAATGAGAGGTTAAGGATTGGAAAGCCTTCTATCAGGGATAATATTCAAAAATCCTCCATATCCGGGTCCAACTTGCAGAATATCTCTCAAGTATGGGTACGAAAGGATGACTTGAACGTTCTCTTTTGACTTCTTAAAGTCAGATTGAATATCATCTTCGTATTTTTATTTTTTGTTTGTTTTCTAGCCTTGTGTTATTTTAATTGCATATTTCTCTAACCACATAGGCTATTTGTTTGGTACTTCTGTTTTTTTTTTATACTTTGTTTGTTTAGCTTGCAGATCATGCTGCATGTCTGAATACATTGTTAATAATAAAAATATATATAAAAAAAAAAGGGGGGGGGGGGGTTGTTGGTTATTCCTTCTATTTTTTTGTTTTTTCTTTATTTATTCCATGTATGTGTTGTTGGTTGCATCTTTTCTGAGATATTGGTTTAATTCAATTGTCTTAAATAAGTTGCAATATGTTGGGTGTTTTCTCTTTCTGAACTCTTAAGTATGTTTTGGTATGTATCATGCATTTTTCCTCGTTTGTTTGCACAGTGCACGACATGCTTGCATGATGGGAGTTTTTGGAAACCACTTACATATTCTTTGAGCTCATAGAACTTCTCTATCTCTCAAGTATTTATGTGATCTTGAGTTATCTCTCCTTTGTTTTGGTTAATGTTCATCTTGTTGTTCGTGTTATTGAGCATTCTTATTTTCCTATTACAACTCTTGTTAGTGGTCAATGACTCACTTTATCCCCAGCCATTTGATTGTTTTTGAAGCAATATCAGTTGGCTAAGAACCCGTTGGGGTTGTGAGGGTCATGCTCTGACGGATGCACTCAAGAGATGTTAGTTCTTGTGTTGCACGTTATCATGGTATTGCACTTCTTGATTTTGTGTCTGTCAAAAAGATGTAGGCTACACCCTACCCTCGTGTATTTGAAAAGATGGAGGCAAAAATCCCTCCCACGCGGGAATGACATTAGAGTGATGTAGACTAAACTCCACCACATGCGGCAAAATAAAAATCCAAGCGCATATTCACTGTTTTTTATGTAAGGCATACAAAGTTTATATTCCTTTGCCTTTTTCATGTCTTGGTTTTCATTTGAAGATCATATTTATATTTGTTTGCCTTCTACTCATAACGTTTGTTTCAAAAGGGGTTGAAGTTTGTTTCTTCTATGCTCACTTACTCATCTAATCGTATGTCTCTTGTTGATGGTTCTATATTCTACGTCTTCAAAGGGTGTGTTCTAGTGGTGAACTTTCTCTCTCTTTATGCATTGCATTGCATCTACACACATCGAGGTTTAGTTTATGATGCACTTCAATTCTCTTATTTGTTCAATCTTTTGTTTATCCCCATATATTGCCTCTTATTTTTGTACGGATTGGGATTGGCTACTGTTTTTGGAAGTTCATGATGTGTTCCTCTACACTTCTATGGTACATCGGTTCTTTTCCTTTTATCTTCTTGTTAAGGTTTGTGAAGTTGTTTTCGTTAAGGATGTTTCTAATGTTAATGGTGTTTGTGTTGTGTTGACAAGAGTTTGTTCTATATCTTCTGTTCAATATCTACTTCTTGTTAACATGTTTTATTCTTCTCATCTTCTCTTATTTGTTATGGTTTCGTTTTTGTTTTCTCTTTCCTTTGTCACGTTACTTCATTTGTGACAAAAAGGGGGAGATTTATGACTCTAATACTAACATTCATTTCTTCCTTTGTTAGTGTATTCTTGGGTCATGTTGCAGGTATGCTACACGTATGGGGGAGTGAACGTGTTGATGTTTAGAGGTTGTACAGTTATGGGGGAGCTTGAGTGTCAAACTTTGTTGCTCATGAAGTATGGGGGAGTTGCTCGAGGAACTTCCGTTGGCTCTTTGATTGTTTCAGAATTTCTTGTTGCTTCCGTTCGATCTCTGATAATCAAACTGTCGGTGTTAGCTGGATGTCACGAATTAGTGACTTGGTATGTGTTCTACCTTGAGTGTTTTTGTAGGCATGTTTTATAAATGCCATGGTTTGGGTTTGTAAGCACGTTTTATAAGTGCTATTAGAGTCATAGGTTTTTGTCACAAAATCAATGTCAAAGGGGGAGATTGAAACCGGCACGAAATTTGTTTGACATCAATTTTGTGACATTGGATGTCCATGGTTATCTCGCCTTGAGTTCATTGTTAGGAAAACCAAGATGTACGCATGGTTGGTTCGTGTTCATGTCCTCTCGTGTCTTCTCGGTCAAGTTATTGGGTTCTGGACGTACGTACCTAGTTAGGGCGTACGTACGTCATGTAAGGCAGCAAACATGTTTTGGTCAGGACGTACGTACCTAGTTAGGGCGTTCGTACGTCCAAGCAGGCAGCGAACTTTTTCAGTGTGGAGACGTACGAACGTTGTTTCGACGTACGTACGTCCAATATGGATTTTAGCAATTTCGCCCCATTTTGTGGGTGTTCTAACCCTAAGTATAAATAGGGTTTCTCTACCAAAGAACAAATTAGTTCTTTGGCCGTCCAATTGAAGTCTTATTCTTTGAGTTTGTTTAGGTTTTGGTTTAGGTGGTTTTGGTGATTGAACTCATCTTCTTATTCCTTCTTCCCCATTCATCTTCTTCTTCATTATTGTTTATATTTATTTAGCTTCGAGTCTTCTTGTGTGTTCATCAAGAAGTCGAGTATCCTTGTGTGTTCATCAAAGAACTCTGGTGTAAGCTTGTTTCATAGTTCGGCTTCGAGTCTTCTTGTGTGTTCATCAAGAAGTCGAGTGTCTTGTGCGTACATCAAGGTGCTCTGGTGAAGTCAAGGTGTTAGAGATAACCAGTAGTGTCAACTCGCAGTGATTGCAGGTAGTTGATAGGTTTGTACATCTCTTTTCATTTAGTGGATTTATTTGTTGTCGCGAGGACAACCGTGGACGTTTCCCATATTGGGTTTTACCACGTTAAAAATATCGTGTGTTCTTTTATTTGTTTATTGCTTTATTGTTTGCTTTACTATTGTTATATTGCACATATATTGGGTTTTCAAGGACGGAGAGTGATGAAAGTGATCTCTTAATATATTTATCTATTCATTCTTTAACTAAATCAAGAATAATCCGAAAAAAAAGGAAATTTCTTATCTTTCATCACTGATGCGCTTTCATCTTGTCGTCAACCCAAGTACTTGTATTTTGTACTTTTATCTCAACCTAAGTGACTACTCAATTACTGGATCTGTACTCTAGTACGTATTCTCTTTTCTTTGATAATCAATTGATTTTTCTGTTGGAGAATTATTATTATTTTTATTTATTATCAATTGTTTTTTCTGTCGTAGAAGAGAAGAAGATCAAAAACAAGTAGGGTTTGAAATTTTATTTCACGGCGTATAAACTGATCCTGATTGATCAACCTGACATTCTAATCAAACTCGATCGTCTTCACCTTCTTTGTTGAGGATGCAGATCGATATGAAAATGAAGCAATCGGAACTGTAAGTCCCTTTAATTACTTATATACATACATTATGGATGCTCGTCATCTGATGGACTTTTATTTAGATGGAAGTTGTTTTTGTAGAAGCATGTTTCCTTTAGTAGGAGTAGGAAGCTAGGTATTGTGAAACCATTCACTGACAGATCTTATTTGATTAAAACGATCTATAAATTACCTTCATATTACTATGATTGTCATCATGACAATTTTGAATGATTTGGATTGAGTAATTTAGTTAATACTACTGTCAGATATGTTTATTATTATTCTCGCGCCTCTGAGTTGCCTCTATAATTTTCGAGCATGATAACTACTGAACTGAATTTATTATTATGTCGCAAAATTTTGGTCCAACTTACGGTTGATGGTCCCTCCATATGATTGTTCGCCATGTGGGATCTTCGCGTTCTTAACATTAAACTATAAGACTTGAGAATTCTATCTTTTCTACTAGATTTGAACTTTCTGAATAGCTTCAGGCTTTAGCAGCGTTTTATTTGGAGGACTGGTTGCCCTCTAGTTCTTTGTCGCACTTTGTTGCATTCATTCACATATTGATTGCTTAATTAGGAAAAGTAAATAATGGTTTAATTGTTGTATGCATTCTGCTGTTTTTACTTTGCCGCGAACCTTGTGATTTATATCTTACTTGAACTAAGAACATCTCATAGGTACTGTATCTTCAGCTATCCCTTTCTCTCTTCGTTTAGGTTAAACACTCTCTTCTTGCACTTTCAAGTGTTCCCAACTTAGTGGGCAAAACTGTTGGATAAACTAGACAACATGCCAAATTTTTTATGACCAGTAAGAAAATGTGTTACAAATTGTGTTATCCCTAACAAAATTACCTCATTAATTTAAAACATATTATTAATTACTTTATATATCAATGTTTTGACAGTGTTATTTTTTATTATTATTTAATAATAGTTGGGTGTGTCGACCAAATAGTCGCACATGGGATAAACAATAGAGTTCCAGGAAGTATATATATATAGCGGGTCACTGGATAATGGGTCCTGCTAAGAAGCTATTATATATATTGATGGATGAAAAGAAAGTTACAATAGTACCTTGATAAAGAAATAACCTCGCTTATTAAGTTTTAAATTTTATCGGTTCTATAAGTATTTGTACTAAATTAGTGTTTCATAAACAAATAATTTCACTTAGATAATATATTTTTTTGGTTCTAAGTATAGAGGTTTTGTTAAGCATTTCCAAACCTGCAGTGCTACTTAATTAACAATGGAGGATTAAGTGAGATATGCATGGTTTCATTCAAATCCCCACACATCAAACACACAGAGTCCAAATCTTGACCCCTATGTATTAAGTTATCCAATGTTAAAGTGCGACCCAAAACTGCAGCCCAAATGAACAATTTGATCTTAAGTGGAATTTGTGACGTCCAAACAACTAAATTTGGGAATTGTCTTCGTTCCACATTCTGATCTTGGTCAAGCTCATATAATCTAGCGTACATGACCTGACTGTGAACACCCCTGATCGTTCCCATTCCCGGCCCAATGCCAATAATCATCAGCCTTCTCCAAAACAACATTCTCTAGCAATGCAAACAAAACTGTATCTTGCTGAGATTCTTCCTCGTTCAGGTTTCTTGGCTGGTTCAGGTTGTAGACTGTGATGTTATCTATCTGTTGTCTGTACTCGTAAACAAAACCTCTCTTCTTCCTTGCTCTGCTGTACAGAATAGGGAACGGATTGCACAGCGACGCGTTCCCAAACCAGACATCCTTCCAAAACTGAATTTTGTGACCTAGTTTGCAGAGAATGCCTATTGCCACTTTCTTTAAAACCCCCTTCCATAAACTGCAACCGTGTGGTTGAGTCACTCGGTTTGGCCACCAACTATTGAAGCCACCATACTTGGCTGAAATTATACTTCTCCATAATGAGCCTTCTTCTTTTTCGTATCGCCACACCCACTTAGAGAGAAGAACTCCAATATTCGTCAACCCCAATCCACCTTGTTGTTTTGGTGAGCAAATTTGCTTCCAGTTTACCAAGTCGTATTTCCGCTTCAATTCGGTAGAACCCCACAAAAATGCCCTCAACCTAGTTTCAATCTTACTTACGGAATTGTCATTAACAACATCTGGTAAATGGGAAGGTTCGCGAGAGCGCTTTGGAGTAGTTATCAACGATAGGGCAAAAACTAATGAAATGGGTATTGTTGCGTATATATCTATAAGAATTTTATGATAACATTGGGGTCGTGTGGTATTCACTCAAAGTATTTCGAGGAGTTACGGTCTTAATCTTAGTTTGTCAACTCCTTCATTTAAGGCATAGTTGGAATGCCTAATTTAAGGTTGCATGTAGGTAGGTCAGTCACCATTCTCCCACCTTTATAAGAAAAAAATATTTAATTTCAAATCTGAGAATGAGTTTTTTAGTTATTCCATTAATTCTGAAATTCTTTGTTTTAATGTTAATATCAATATTAATGTAGAGTTTTCTTTGATTGGTTTGGGTTTTTCAAACTCTTTACTTTGTTGGGGTTGGGGTTGCGAATATGTAAATTGGTATCGAATGGTGAGGGTGTTGGGAGTCATTTAATTTAGATGGATTTTAGGGCTTTTTACTTGGGTGATTTAGGTTTTGGTCACCACTTTTTAGTATAAATTAGGTTTTGGAGCCGGTTTTTATCTTTATTAGGGTTTAGAGTTCATTTTCGAACCAACAACTAAAAAAACCCGGTTGAACCGAAAATATTTTCAAAATACCTAAGTTTACCCCTGAAACTCACGTGATCACTAACCCTAATATAGTTTTGATCAGGGGTATTTTGGCCATTATAAACAATTACTTGGGTCAATTGTCGGTTCAGCTCTAAACCCTAATAAAGATAAAAACCGGCTCCAAAACCTAATTTATACTAAAAAGTGGTGATCAAAACCTAAATCACCCTTTTTACTTTGGGTTGTTTTTTTTTTTTGTGGGTTCAAGCGTTGGTGAGTGTTCAGAAAAGCAAGGCGTTCTATGGAGGAGTAGGGGGCATAAGAAGAGCAAGAATTGAAGCAATCACGGGTATATTACAACGGGTGCTTCCCAAGACGTACTTGGGTGTGCCAATATACCAAGGAAAAGTCACCAAAGCTAAAACCCAGGTGTTTGTGGATAAGATTAGGAAAAGAATTAGTGGCTGGGCTAGTAAACTGCTAAGCTTTCAAGGTAGAGTTGTTTTGGTCCAAAGTGTGCTTACAAGCATACTAGTTTACAATATGGCTATCTATAAATGGCCTAAGAGTTGTATTAAAGAAGGAGAGGCTGTCATCAGAAACTTCATTTGGACAGGCAGACATGACCAAAGGAAGGGGGTTACTTTGAGATGGGAGAAAGTGTGTAAGCTTAAGGAGGAAGGTGGATTGGGCATAAGAAGGTTGACTGATATTAATCTTGCTATGCAAATGAAAATAGCATGGAGAATGATCACAACTTCTGAGGCATGGGAACTTTTCATGATCAAGAAATACAGAATGTTAGATGGGGGATGGATTCACTATCACAAGGGATCTTCTGTATAGAAAGGTATTAAATGGGCTCTGAATAAAATGAAACCATATTTGTCTTGGCAGATAGGTCAAGGCAAAAATGTGAATGTTTGGAAGGATGCATGGGCAAGCGAACAATCTGTTTATGACAGTGTGAAGAGCTTGAATTGGAAGGCCTTTAACAACTCTGTTGATAGTCTTATAGTTGATGGGGATTGGCATTTTCCAATGGAGGTTGTAGAAATATTTGAGCGATTGGAGATCGATATTCATTTCCTTGAACAACCTAGTGGAGAAGACAAAGATATAAGGATTTGGAAGCTGTAAAAAGATGGAATCTTCACTGTGAAATCAGCTGTAGAAGCAATAAGAAAAAAAAGAGACAAAGTGTGGTGGAGAAGTTTTGTATGGAACAAATGGCTCCACCCTAGAACAGCTGGGTTGCTTTGGAAAATTTTACAAGGAGCTGTAGCAATAGAAGAAGGGATTAAACAAAAGGGTATCCAATTGGCATCTAGGTGTTGTGCGTGTCAAGATCATGAAGAGACGTTGGATCACATGTTATGGGATTGCAGAATAGCTCGAAAGGTTTGGGGACTGCTGGCTACTAGATCTTTTCAGATTGAAAACTCAGCAGTACGGTTGCAAACATTTGGTTGAAGCTGCTCATCAGTACAGCAGTTACATCAAGGAATTGTGGTATGCTGCTTGTGCACATACTATGGTGCAAATCTGGAAACACATGAACCTGGTTATTTTTGAAGGAAAGGAGTTTATGCTAGACAGAATTAAGATGATGGTGAGGAGGGGCATCAAAGAGTCTAGCAAGCTTGCAGTGGGATACATGTATAATACAGTAAGTGAGCTATGCCTCATCAAAGTTTTGGGAGTGAATTGTAGAGTGAGACCAACTACTCTTATCAAGGAAGTATCTTGGATACCACCTGACACTGGTATGGTCAAGCTCAACTGCGATAGGTCAGCCTTTGGAAACCCTGGCAATGGGGGTTATGGGATTGTTGTAAGAAACTCAGAAGCTCGATGCATTGGAGTATGTGCTCATGGATTGGGAATTGTTACAAATTATGAAGTAGAATGTACAGCTGTTGTTCGAGCAATTGGAACTGGCTGTGACTTATAACTGAAGGAGAATTTGGATTGAAACAGACTCAGAGGTGGTAGCTAAGAATTTTATAGCTAGCAAGGTGCCTTGGCAGCTGAAAAATAGATGGAGGAGAGCTTGTAATAGTATGCAAGAATGGACCGTTACACACATCTACAGAGAAGGAAACTTCAGTGTAGACCTGGTGGCAAAGAGAGCTGCTGGTTTAATGAAGGGAGTGGAGGAATGGCATTGGGGGAGACCTCAATTCCCAACAGTTATGGAAGTACCTCATCAAGTGTACTTCAGATTTCACTGAGATTTATTTTGACAACTTAAATCCTTCTTTTTGATGTATTTCAAGCTTCTAACAGGATGATTTGTCAATCTGACACACTGTAACCTGATCTGTTTTCTCAATACAAAATTCACAATTTTATGCAAAAAAAATACTATTTCCCATAAAGGCTCTCATATCACTGAACTGAAGGATGATCATGGTAACATTCTTACAACCAACAAGACATCGGTAACTACATTGTTCAACACTACACTGATAAATTCTCTTATGAAGACACGCCAAATGATCCAGAGCTTATCAGTCTTATGCCTAAACTCATATCATCTCAAGACAATGAAAAGCTCACTTCCATTCCAACCTTTGTAGAAATCAAAGCAGCAGTTTTCGATCTTGCTCCAAACAGTGCCGCAGGTCCCGACGGATTTAATGGCTTTTTCTACCAATTTTGCTGGAACCTTATCGGTCATGATGTTATCAAAGCTGTCCTCTACTTCTTTAAGAAGAATAGAATTCCATCTAGCTTCAATTCTAGCTTCCTCACTCTCATCCCAAAAGAAAAGAATTCAAATATTCTCTCCAAATATCGTCCCATTTGCTTATCCAACTTTGCTTTCAAGGTGATCACTAAGATTATGGCTTCTCGTTTGTCACCCATTGCTTGCAAAGTCATATCACAAGAACAGTTTGGTTTTATTCCTCAAAGAAACTCTCATCATTGTATTGCTCTTGCCTCGGAGCTTGCTAATGAACTGAAATCAAAAAGATATGGTGGTAGTTTAGCTATCAAACTTGATATTGCTCAGGCTTTTGACACAATTAGTTGGAAATTTATATGGCAGGTGTTGGAGCAGCTAGGATTTGCACATACATGGATCAACTGGACGAAAGCAGCAATTTCTAACAATAGTCTATCAGTGATGTTCAATGGTGGGTGTATTAACCATATTTGTGAGGTTAATACATTAATGAAAGATGATGTGTAAATGATATGAACAATAATAATAAAGTAGAGACATGAACACCATTGTTTACGTGGTTCGACAATTGTGCCTACATCCACGGAGAGGGAGAAAAAAGTTTATTATAGTAGTGGTGGTGATACAAAATGGGAGCTCGATTATGAGGAGAGCTCGAGAGAGATGAGACCTGAGAGGTGAGGTCTCATCATGAGAGATTGGGGAGGTCGTTGATCATGAGACCTCACCATGAGATCGTGTTGAGAGCATTAGACTATCATCAGATCAGAACATGTGAGAAGATGAAAACCTGTGAGAAGATCAGAACATGCCTAGAATGAGTAGCTTGCCTTCATATTTATAGGCTACAATGTAACTCCATTCTTAGCATTTACTAGGGTAATAATGAGAGAATATCTTTGTAGTAATTGGCTTTAACTTTGTAACTTGTGTCATCAAGAGAGAGCCCATTAGATGTTGACACATGGCACCATGATGAACGGTAGAGATGGTGCCACATGTATGTTGTATATAGTACCCCTACATAAGCCCCCTCTTTTTAGGTTGAACGGGGTTCGGGCTGAAAAGAAGTAATCGAACCGATCTAGCCCCCAAGATGAATGAAATATGGGGTTCTTTAACGAAGTCGATCCGCCCCAAATTTTGATGAGCTTGATCATTGAGATTTGCAGAACGCGATGAAGGTCCCTTGTGGTAATGGCAACTCGATCATGACTTTGTGTATAGCGAGCTAGTTAGTTCCAGGGAGACCTGGTAGCTTGTTGTATTAACCTATTTCTAGATCAATGCATTCACTAGGTCAGGTCGCTAGCGGACTTAACCAAATGGGGAGAGTTTAGATCGGGGTGGCTGCACCTCGTTGAGATTGAGATTGCCTACGTACTCTAGTTCGTGGGGATTGAACTTAGAGATCAAGCCATCGTAGTTCTGTTTATATAGAAGGTGAAGAGGCGAAGATCATGGGATCTTGCAGATTCTCCGTCATATTTATGATGATATGATATTCTCCAGCGATTGTGTAACGGTTGTAGTAATTGGGCAACAGCTGGAGAGAGTATCTTGGGCGCCGAATTAGGGCACGTGCGTATTAGCAGACCGCTGTTGATTATGTGGTCGAGTTGTTGTGGTCGAGCTGCGAGTAGGTCGAGATTGTAGCGACCTAATGGATTAATGACTATGCCACGTGGCTGCTTTTGATTGGCTGGAGGATGTAGTACCCCTACATAAGCCCCCTCTTTTTAGGTCGGCTGTATAAGTCGGGCTGAAAAGACTAAGGACTCTGATCGATGTTGATTTGAAGTTTGCTTTTTTGAATTTGCGGACGTGGCAGTCATGCAGGCTTGTCTGTAATAATCATGGCGCTCTTACGGGGAAGTGTAGGAGTTTCCTCGAGCAGTTAGCCGTGTAGTAATGGCAACTGACGCACTTCTTGCTTGATTAGGTCTTTGCGTGGCACGTAGATTGATCCGACGGTGGATGTGAATCATTTAGTGAATGGAAAATAACTGCAAGGAACGTGGCTCCCTTGCTCGATCTCGGTCGTTTATCTATTTCGAACCGATGGCTGGGATTACATGTGCTATAGTATTTAGACTGTGGCTTGCTTGAGAAGGGTTTACCTATCTCATTTTCTTTGTTGAACTGCTGCCGCTTTTCTCTTCCGAACTGAAGATCTTTGAGAGCTCGTGAGGTTAGTTTATTCTATTCTTTTCTTGTATTCTTTATTCTCTTTGCATCCTTTTGTTTTCTTTTCTATTGCTTGAGAGAGATGTATGAAGCGATTGACTCTCAGAATGAGAACTTGAGTGGTGGTGGTGGTGAGGAGTATGAGTCTGAAAGGACTCATTCTGAGACTGCGTCTCCTAGTCGTGGTGTGGATCTTGAAAGCCCCCAGAGTAGTGGTTCTCACGGGGAGGATACATCTGATGATGAAATGGTGGAAGTAGACGAAGGTTCATTCTGTAGAGTAGTGAACTCGAAGTATGTCCATAGGCATATTGCATTTAGGAAGCAGTATGGGCTTAGCTCGATTGAACATTTGGAGATTAGGTTTTTAGGAGATCGTTTACTTTCTGCTGAGTATCGACCTAAAAACCCTTTCTCCACTGTGTTTCCCTTGGCCCAATTCCGAGCTGGGCTGAGGCTGCCTTTATCTTGTTTGGTGGTCGACCTGTTGAATGCTATCGGTCGAGCTCCTTGCCAGATGAATGGTAATTTCTGAAGAAATATGAGGGTAATTGATGACCTCAACAAGTTGCATAAGTGGAACATCATTGTAAATGATGTATTGGACCACTTTAGTTTCAAACGTTCTTCGAAGGCCGAGTTTGCGGGCTATAATATGCAAGTTAGGCCAGAACGTTTGCCTTTGATCTATCTGGTTAGTAGTGAGCCATGGTGGAAAGATCCCATGCTGATTACTGGGTCGATCACTGAAGGGAGTGTCCAGTTGCGTCATGTGACTAGGAATGATACTTGTAAGTTTCTGGTTGTTGGTCTTAGAATGGTAGATGATTTTCTTGCTTCCGGACTTGCTGACTTTATATTTTATTTGTAGCGATCAGGGACGACCACTTGGTGAGGAAGAACGACCTGCAGTCTGCTCTGAACAGTTTTGGTTTGTGGGCTGATAATCGGAAGATACAGTTCCTACCCCACCTGAGGGAGCATTTTATTCCCAAGGGTGGTCCGAAAACAGTTGAAGAAGAACTAGAGAGGAGGAAGTTGCTGAAGAAGGCCTTTATGACGTCTGTACATAAAGCTGAGGCGGGACGATCTGGTGGCAGCTCGCATCCCGGGGAGAAGGAGCGAGCTAGTGGCAGCTCGTGGCATGATGAGAAGGAGCGAACTAGTGGTGGCTCCCGTCGGTCGGAGGCGGGACGAACTGGTGCTATTTCGCGCCAGGGGGAGATGGTGGCGAGCCCCCGAGTCGTATCCCCTCCGGCCTCACTCCCCAAACTACCTGTTGTGGTTGGAAAGAAGAGGTCGTTCCCTGGGAACCTGAGGCTGATGGAGCGCCCAACTCTGCCTGTCTCTCCCCCTCCGAAGTCTGTGAAATCTCCTGAGCCTTCCCTGTTATCCAGGAAGACTGCTGCTCGGCCTTTGCAGAAAGGCAAGGGGGTATTGTCTGAATTTCGCCCTGGGCCGTTCGATTATTTGGATGGCCGTGGTGAAAAGCATGTCGTGTATGAGAACGAAAGTGCAATTGACGATCCCTGCGTTGCCCGAGCAGTAAATGAGGGCATCGTCTTGGATGCTGATGCTCGAGCAGTGAAGTCTCAGACTTTGCTGGTGACTTGCTCAAAGATAAACGCAGCAATGTCTTTGGTGAGTGGGGTTGTTGAAACCGGCATGAAGTGGTTTGACATCAATTTTGTGACAAAGTGTCCTTGGTTATTTCGCCTTGAGTTCATTGTTAAGAAAACCGTGTTGTACGCGCGTCGTCCCGTGTCCTTGTCTTCGCGTCGTGTGTCTCAAGTATGATGTTTGTTTCAGGACGTACGTATCTCTTAAGGACGTTCGTACGTATGGTTAGGCAGCAGAGAAGTTTGTGTTCTGGACGTACGTACCTTTACAGGACGTTCGTACGTCCAAGTAGACAGCAGGCTTATTTTTGTTTGGAGACGTACGAACGTCATATCGACGTACGTACGTCCAAAGTGGGTTTTCACTATTTCGGCCCATTTTCCTTGGTTTCCAACCCTAAGTATAAATAGGGTTTCTCTTCCAAAGAACAAGTTAGTTCTTTGGCCGTCCAATTCACCTCTTGTTTCTTGGAGTTTGTTTAGGTTTTTGGTTTAGGTGATTTTGGTGATTGAACTCATCTTCTTCTTCCCCATTCATCTTCTTCTTCATTATTGTTTATATTGATTTAGCTTCGAGTCTTCTTGTGTGTTCATCAAGAAGTCGAGTATTCTTGTGTGTTCATCAAGGAACTCTGGTGTAAGCTTGTTTCATAGTTCGACTTCGAGTCTTCTTGTGTGTTCATCAAGAAGTCGAGTGTCTTGTGCGTACATCAAGGTGCTCTGGTGAAGTCAAGGTGTTAGAGATAACCAGGAGTGTCAACTCGCAGTGATTGCAGGTAGTTGATAGGTTTGTACATCTCTTTTCATCTAGTGGATTTATTTGTTGTCGAGAGGACAACCGTGGACGTTTCCCATATTGGGTTTTACCACGTTAAAAATTCCTGTGTGTTATTTACTTTCTGCGTATCGTTTGATTTGTTTGAATATTGAATTGTTATATTAGCACTATTTGTAGTTTCTCAATTGGTATCAGTCGCTGGGGGCTGGTTAAGGAGCGTCAAGGCTCACGCTAACGATCCTATGAGTGCAATGATGGTTCATGAGTCTGGTCATAATAATTTTATTGCTAAATCGTCTAAATCTACAAAACCAAAATCTGATTTTGAAAATGATGATAATTTGTATGTTGTTAGCAATAGTGATTGGGCTCTTCTTTACAGACTTTCTGCAAAAGAATGTGAAAGATTACAAAAAGCTAATATTGATTTGCAGGAAAAATTTAATAAAGCTAATTGTAATGTGTCTACTATTTCTGATAATGTTTGTTTTGAAGATAATGGTGTTTTGCAGACTAAGGTTGATTCTCTAGAACAACGACTCAGACATTGTGCAGAGGACTATATGCTTCAAGGGGAAGTTTATGAATCCAAAATTGAAACTTTGGAAAAGGCTAATCTTTCTTTGCAGGATAAAATTGAGATTCTTGAAAAACAGATTTCTTGTGCTGCAGATGATACAATTTCTATTTCTCAATTATTTGACAAAGAAAAACTTGACTTGTTATGTAGAATTGCAGCTTTAGAGAAGGCCAATCAGGAGGTCGATGAGAAATACAAATCTCTATTGGTGGAGTATGAGGTAACAAAGAACGATTTAACGTCTACTCAACTCCAATTGCAGGTTTTGGACAAAACTAGATTTGATTCTCCTATTGATAGTTCTACTAGTTCATCTAGTGTGATTACTCCTGTAAAATCTACTAGTTTGCCTGCCCTTTTGCCTACCCCGCCTATTGAGACTAGACTTAATACTAATAGTTTTCAGCATGTTTCTTGCACAAAGTTTAAGTCTAAGGCTAATGATAAGGTTGCTTTTGCTGGTAAGCCATCTTGTTCTAATAGGGGAGGTATGGGTTTTGTTAAGGGACAATGTCATAAACCAAATAGTGACATACATGGTTTATCCACCACTACCACATCTTCTTATAAGAATTCTTTGAGTAAGTCTAATGTTTTTCATTGTTCTTATTGTGGTAGGGTTGGTCATTTGGATATTTTTTGTTGGGATTTTAATCAACATGATGCATCCTATTCTCGTGTTCCTAATCATTATAATCATGTTGATTCTAATGTTTCTTCTTGTGCATTTTCTAGACCGTGGAATTATGGTGGTGTTCATCACAGGTTTAAGAAAAACAGGTATTCCAACAAAAGGAAGTCAAAGACTAAGGTGGAATTAGTTAAGGACAAGTCTATTGAAAAATTTGTTAAGGAGAAATCTCATATCTTTTCAACTTCCAAGGTGTGCACGCCTAGTGTTAAACAAGTATGGGTAAGAAAGGATAGGTTGAAGGTTTTTCTGGACTTGCAAAGGTCTGGTGGTGTCCCATATTTGGGATGATGTAGGTTGTTTCTAGCCTTGTGTTATTTGAATTGCATATTTCTCTAACCACATAGGCTATTTGTTTGGTGTTTCTACTTTTTATGCTTTGTTTGTTTAGCTTGCAGATCATGTTGCATGTCTGAATACATTGTTGGTTATTCCTTCTATTTTTCTTTATTTATTCCATGTATGTGTTGTTGGTTACATCTTTTCTGAGATATTGGTTTAATTTGATTGTCTTAAATAAGTTGCAATATGTTTGGGTGTTTTCTCTTTCTGAACTCTTAAGTATGTTTTGGTATGTATCATACATTTTTCCTCGCTTGTTTGTACAGTGCACGGCATGCTTGCATAATGGGAGTTTTTGGAAACCACTTACATATTCTTTGAGCTCAGAGAACTTCTCTATCTCTCGAGTATTTATGTTATCTTGAGCTATCTCTCCTTTGTTTTGGTTAGTGTTCATCTTGTTGTTCGTGTTATTGAGCATTCTTATCTTCCTCTTACAACTCTTGTTAGTGGTCAATGACTCACTTTATCCCCAGCCATTTGATTGTCTTTAAAGCAATATCAGTTGGCTAAGAACCCGTTGGGGTTGTGAGGGTCATGCTCTGACGGATGCACTCAAGAGATGTTAGTTCTTGTGTTGCACGTTATCATGGTATTGCACTTCTTGAGTTTGTGTTTGTCAAAAAGATGTAGGCTACACCCTACCCTCGTGTATTTGAAAAGATGGAGGCAAAAATCCCTCCCACGTGGGAATGACATTAGAGTGATGTAGACTAAACTCCACCACATGCGGCAAAATAAAAATCCAAGCGCATATTCATTGTTTTTTTTATGTAAGGCATACAAAGTTTATATTCCTTTGCCTTTTTACTGTCTTGGTTTTCACTTGAAATATCATATTTATATTCGTTTGCCTTCTACTCATAACGCTTGTTTCAAAGGGGGTTGAAGTTTGTTTCTTCTATGCTCACTTACTAATCTAATCGTATGTCTCTTGTTGATGGTTCTATATTCTAGGTCTTCAAAGGGTGTGTTCTAGTGGTGAACTTTCTCTCTCTTTATGCATTGCATTGCATCTACACACACCGAGGTTTAGTTTATGATGCACTTCAATTCTCTTATTTGTTCAATCTTTTGCTTATCACCATATATTGCCTCTTATTTTTGTACGGATTGGGATTGGCTACTGTTTTTGGAAGTTCATGATGTATTCCTCTTCACTTCTATGGTACATCGGTTCTTTTCCTTTTATCTTCTTATTATGGTTTGTGTTGTTAGTTATTAGGTTTGTTTTTCTGCTATTAAAGTTAGTCCTTAAGGTTAGTCTTCACATGGTTGGATATGGGTTGTTAGTTTTGTCGTTAAAATTGATTCTTAGATATGGTGCAGCCTCTATTTGCTATTGTTTGTGTTTGGTTCTTCATTATCCTAGTCTAACAAGTTTAGTGCGATTCTCATTGCTTGGTTGTTATCGTGTGCACACTTCATGATTCTGCACACCAGGTGTTCGATAAAATGTCTACATGGGTATTCTCACATTTCTTGTGCTAGGTTCGCCATTTCTCTTACATTTGTTAGTTTGGTTAATGTTGTGTTTATGCAGGACATGCCTCCTAAGCGCGCTCGGACTACTCCCACCAAAGAAACACCCGGTTCCAAGGGTGCTTCGTCATCGGGCACACGTCCTCCTCGTGCTTAAAGGAGTAGAGGCGCCATTCCTTTGGATTCTTGTAGATGTTCTTGCTGAAAGTGTTTATGGCTTACTCTATTTTGGTTCTATTCCTTGGTAATTCTTTTCAGTCGGTGGTTCATTGACATACTAAAGTCAGATTGTTAGTATTATTTGGTTTTACACTTCATGCTTTCTATTTTTGTCATTGGATCACATGTGTTTGATGTGATTTCTCAAGGTAATAGTTCTCAATTTGTTTTAAGAAGGCTACAAGGTATGCATAAGCATATTTTGGTGATGAAATCATGTTATTGGTGTATTCGGTTGTCATGATTTATATTGATTCATGTTTTCTCGTAGGTTTTCATCATACTTTTCTATGTTGGGCTAATATTCTTGAATTACCTTGTTGGCTAGCTGGTGTTTGATTAAATGCTTATGAGACTTGCCTATCCTCTTATTGTTGCTTCTTGTGCCTGGTTGATCCTATTTTTTTCCTGCAATAGGTTTGATTATATGTGTTCTTGGTAGTCTTCTGCAATAATCCTCATGCAATGGTTTTGGGCTACCACTGTTCTACTTTGGGATGCATATGCTCAGTTTGATCATCTATTGTTAGCAATTCTCTTCTATTGACTCTCTAATCTTTCTGACAATGTGTGGCATGTCATCGGAGTTTTAGTGTTCTGGCAGGAAATTTACTCTGAAGTTGGATTGTTGCTTTGTGACTTGGTGACATCGATAATCCTTGCTCATTCTTCAGTTAAAGTTTTTTTTTTGAGCTTGATGATTGTCTATCTTGTTTGGCATATGTTGAACTAATTTTTGGGTTTCACTAGGGGTGGGCTTACAGGTTTATTCCTTTTATGTCTCTATTCCATTGTGTTTGGGATAATATTTTCTTATCCTTGTTTATAAGATTCTCTAATTCTTTTTTGTGCTTGGATGAGTTGTTTCAGGAACATGTACAGATTGGATTTCCCCATGGATTCTCAATGGATTTTCTTATACTTTACGTATCTTTTTCTGCAGATACTCATATTCCTGTAGTTTTGTCATGGGATATTGTTGGATGTGTCTAATATGCATGGTTTCCCTATTCTCTTTCATATCTCCTACTAACTATTGTTTATCTCTTCTTCTTTCTCTTTTCGCATATTCTTTTCTTGCACATTTCTCCCAGGTTTGACTATTTGGTTCTTGGTCTTTATTGTACCTTCCCAATTTCATCAGGTATGGTATTTCTTCCTTTTTGTTTGTTTGCTCTTTTTCTCTAGATATCTTGCTACTATGAAGTCGTTTATCTGGAATCTATCTCAGGTGGTTATAGTCGGTTGTTTAAAGTGATATTCTAGTGAATCATTTGTTCCGATTGTTGGTGTCCTGACTCTTTCTTCTATGTATAGGATTCTCTTGGTTTCTATCAGGGATTCATGTTATGTTTTCTTTTCTTCCCTCTGTTACCTATATAAGTATTCAGTGTCTTGTGTCTGTGTTGGTACTCTTTCTTCTTCATTTATATGCCTAGATCTCTCTCATGTTTTTTAGTTTTGTGTGTCATGGATTCCAGATTTATGGTATGGTTTTCTCTTTACTCTCTTCTACCCTTGTATGATTGGTTCTTTGTGTGTTTCAAATATCCTTATTTGGTTTGTTTGTTCTAGGTGCATCTTTCTCATATGCATTGCATTTAGGTGACGCTTTTGTTTAGGGGGAGAATTCTTTGTATTGACATCGTGTTAACAAGTGTTTATTTTATGACTTCCGTTGCATATCCTTTTTGTTGTTAACATGATTGTTCTCTTACTTTTCTTCTTTAATCTTATTTGTTATGGTTTGGTATTTATCTTTTCTCTTTCTTTTGTTACCTTGCTTCATATGTGACAAAAAGGGGGAGATTTATGACTCTAATACTAACACCTTCTTCTTCCTTGTTAGTGTATTTTTGGGTTATGTTTCAGGTATGCTACACGTATGGGGGAGTGAACGTGTTGATGTTTAGAGGTTGTACAGTTTTGGGTCATGTTTCAGGTATACTACATGTATGGGGGAGTAAACATATATGATGGAGTGAAAGTGATGATGATCACTAAGTGTATGTACAGTTTTGGGTAACCTCGAGTATTAAACCTTGGAGTTCATGAAGTATGGGGGAGTTGTTCGAGGAACTTCTGTTGGCTCCTTGATTGCTTCGGAAATTCTTAGTTGCTTCCGTTCGGTCTCTGATGGTTAAAGCGTCTTACTCAAGCTGGATATCAAGAATTGGTGACTCGGTATGTGTTTTACCTTGAGTGATTTTGTAGGCATGTTTTATAAATGCCATGGTTTGGGTTTGTAAGCACGTTTTATAAGTGCTATTAGAGTCATAGGTTTTTGTCACAAAATCAATGTCAAAGGGGGAGATTGAAACCGGCATGAAGTGGTTTGACATCAATTTTGTGACAAAGTGTCCTTGGTTATTTCGCCTTGAGTTCATTGTTAAGAAAACCGTGTTGTATGCGCGTCGTCCCGTGTCCTTGTCTTCGCGTCGTGTGTCTCAAGTATGATGTTTGTTTCAGGACGTACGTACCTCTTAAGGACGTTCGTACGTATGGTTAGCCAGCAGAGAAGTTTGTGTTCTGGACGTACGTACCTTTACAGGACGTTCGTACGTCCAAGTAGACAACAGGCTTATTTTTGTTTGGAGACGTACGAACGTCATATCGACGTACGTACGTCCAAAGTGGGTTTTCACTATTTTGGCCCATTTTCCTTGGTTTCCAACCCTAAGTATAAATAGGGTTTCTCTTCCAAAGAACAAGTTAGTTCTTTGGCCGTCCAATTCACCTCTTGTTTCTTGGAGTTTGTTTAGGTTTTTGGTTTAGGTGGTTTTGGTGATTGAACTCATCTTCTTCTTCCCCATTCATCTTCTTCTTCATTATTGTTTATATTGATTTAGCTTCGAGTCTTCTTGTGTGTTCATCAAGAAGTCGAGTATCCTTGTGTGTTCATCAAGGAACTCTGGTGTAAGCTTGTTTCATAGTTCGACTTCGAGTCTTCTTGTGTGTTCATCAAGAAGTTGAGTGTCTTGTGCGTACATCAAGGTGCTCTGGTGAAGTCAAGGTGTTAGAGATAACCAGGAGTGTCAACTCGCAGTGATTGCAGGTAGTTGATAGGTTTGTACATCTCTTTTCATCTAGTGGATTTATTTGTTGTCGAGAGGACAACCGTGGACGTTTCCCATATTGAGTTTTACCACGTTAAAAATTCCTGTGTGTTATTTACTTTCTGCGTATCGTTTGATTTGTTTGAATATTGAATTGTTATATTAGCACTATTTGTAGTTTCTCAGTTGTTACTTCCTTTTTCTTTGTCTGTACTGAGTTATTGTTGTCTAAACGCTTGTTTGTACTTGTAGCTTAACGCCAGCTTCTAGGAGGTTCGTCTGGTCGCTGAGGTTGGAGCTCGAGCTGAGATTGACCTGAAGCATCTCAACGAGAAACTCGAGCAGGCGAAGAATGTTGCTGTTGTTGCCGAGAGCAAGTTCAGGGACAAGGAGCCGGAGGTCGTGGTGCTGAAGGAGATGTTGGAGCAGGTAAGGGGAGATCTTGCTGCTGCTAGGTCGTCTGCTGATCACTGGGAGCGCACATGTCATGAGAATGGCGTAGCTTGGAAGGCCTATTGCGACAATTTGGAGAAAGCTTTAATGGGGTCGCCCGAAGGAGAGGAGACGCGAGGTGGTGCTGAAGAAGCTTTAGTACCAGCTCAGGACACCTTGACGGGCCCTAATGTTGAGGTCGCAAGTGGCCGGATGGAGGTGGATGAACCTAGCGATCAGCCTATGCAGCAGTGAGCTCGTCTCGGCCTTTGGGGAGGCCTGATTCTTAGTAAGGCGTCCTGGATTCCCACCAGGTCTTCTTGCTTGCATTTTGATGGCTGCCTGCTCATGGGAAAGTACATCTCCTTCTTCTTCTCCCTTTCTGTCTTCTATGATGCTTGGTGTTTTTGATCAGCTAGTTTCCAGGGAGTCCTGGTAGCTCGTTCAAAAGGCAGGTGGACGAGATGAATGGCTGCAAGTAGGACGGACTGAAACAGTTCTTCTTGTATGCCTTACTTTAATGTTGCTTGTAGATCGTTTTGCCTTTAATAGTTAGAATTTCACGAAGTAAAAAGAAATTTCACTTATTTACCTTGCATTCTCATTCTTGTTACGTTGTCTGCTTGTATGAGTCTTGCAAACAATAAGTAATAATCGTAGTGCTGGACCTGCTGGTGGATGAGGTCGTATGCATGCTAGCTGGGTTGTATATGGGTCGTGGGAATGATATGACCAATGCACCAAGTCAAGTTGTAAATGTTTGAACTTAACAAAATTAAAATTATCAAAGGGACTAGAGTTTTGATAATTTGTAGGTCGAGGGATTGGATTAGACCTTTAGGAGCCATTCATGTTTGAGTTGAGATGAAGGCAGAGATGAGTTTGTATAATAAAATGTAATAGATAGATGCTTACATTTCATTGATAAAACTTTTTCAAGTGATAAGCATTCACTACTAAAAAAATGGTCTTTTGCTGCAGAACTTTTTACCACGGTCAAGAATTGTGTTGCCACATGCACCATTTTGCCACACATATTTTTTATCTGTGGCGAAAAATTATTTTTAGCTGCAACATAAATTTCTTCCGTGGCAAAAAGTGTTTCTAGCCGCAATATAAATTGTATCCGCGACGAAAAGTTAAACTTTTTTGCTGCACCTATACTTTTGCGTGGCTACAAGACCATGTTTGTACCACAGATAGCTATAACCGTGGCTAGAACCTTCCTTGTCGTGTAGGTGGTTTTGTGGCCGTGGCTTGAAGTTTTTTTTCTAAATTATTAAAATATATTAATATGTTTTTTATTTTTTTTGTTTTGAAAAATCAAAATCCAAAATTATTTTTGGTTTCCCCGCGCTATTCCGGCCCACGCTTTGGGTGCCACGCACTCTTTTAGGAAAAGAGATATAAAAAAAATAAAAAACCTAAACTAAACAAAACTCTCATTCATCTTCCACCGTCACCACCAACACAATAAACCTAGGTGCTCCATCCCACAACACCTCACCTCCACTTTCTTTTAATTGATTCTCTCTCCGATTTCACTTTTTCTCTCTCTAATTTCACTCGCCTTGGTAAAGTAACCCACTCACCCATCTTCATCTTCTTCTTCGCCTTCTACTAATTTGAGTATACAATTTGTGGTGGATCGAATTTCTCTGGAGGTTAGAAGGAAATTAACTTTGTTTCTTCAATTAGGTGAAAGCAGTTTGTTTGCGCTAGGAGGAACCACAATACATTAAGGTACTTACTACTAACCCCAAGTTATTGAATTGCTTGATGAATTGTAATTAAAATGGAGTCTTTGTTGATTGGTGTTTTTATAATTAAAAGAGGTTTATTTGATTGAGTTTTTCTATTTGGGTATATTTTGTTCTATCTTGAAGTTTAGTTTTCAAAAAGAATGATAGATTTTGGGTTAGAGATAGATTTTGCTGTGAAAGTAACTACTTACCAAATGCCAAATACTTTTCTGGCTCACTTTTGACAAGGCCAACAAAAGGTTTTTTGTTTTCTTTATCTGGAAAAAGAACTTTGGCAACTTCAGTTTTACTAGTTTCAGCAAATTGGATTTCATTATCAGCAACTGCTGCTTCCCCTGCGCTATCCCCTGGCTGACTTCCCTTAGACCATTTCTGTAATCAATCTTCCACCATGTCAACCCCAAATAAACGATGATGATATGTACCTGCTGGAACAGGATCTGTGAGAATGTTCTTTACTTGTAGAGCAATTGAGCAATGCAGAGATAATTGAGGAATTGTTTTCATTCACACATACAACACCTAGCTGGCACTGCCTTCCCCCTTTTCTGAAAATTATCCAGTGAGTGTTCATTGTTCAATTCAACAATAGGGACAAAAAAACAAGAACTAAACCTTGTCCAGATGTAACACTCCACACCTGTTTATAAGGAAACCTTTGAGCCGGAGTCTACTTTTGTATATTATCTGCCATCACCAATTGTTGATAGAATGATCTCACTGTGATGTTCCCATTTTTATCCCACACAACCATCTCCATATATCACAGTCCTCTTACCTCTGAACAGCTTGCAATCTTTGTGAGAACTCTGTGTATGAGGCTCCTCCCAATCATATCGAGCACGCTTGAGTTGAAGATCCCAGCTGACAGTATCACCTTCCATCTTTCTAGTGTCTTTGACTGGCAACTGTCTTGCATTAGAGAGATTGTACATCGTAGCCTATTGTTCCTTCCGTGGCCTATCTACCATCCATATGTCCAGCCAAATCTGCAGAACACCCCTGGTTTGAACTGGTCGAACAAAACCATCTCTGCCAAACTGCTTCAATTTGGTCAATTAACGAAGAACTAGCCTGAATTGCTGCAGTAAAAGACCATACCCAAGCTAAAATAGGATCATTACTAGCAATTGGAGGTAAAGAAAGCATAATTCTACCACCCTCACCACCATTATTAGACTCAACAACATCATAAACACTCCAAAGCTACTTCACATCACCAAGTGAATTATCAAGAAGTAGAAACCCAAAGCCACTTCACATCAACAATTTCCTGAAAACACTTGTAGAAGTAATATTAACAACACGACCAAGAATCCCACTTCGTTTACATCTTCGAACTAGGATTAAAGCTCGTGCAAGATTCTTTGAAACTTCTGACACAATTAGACGAATAGGTCTGTCTTTCGTAAAGAGGAGAAGAAGAAGAAGAAGTTTGAGATGATGATGATGAAGTGGTAAGACAAACAGTAGAACGAAGCATATGTAATAAACGATCGACTTGGTTACCTACTTCAGAACATTCATATTTAAATGATTTAGCTTCTTCTACTGATTTACGAACTCGGTCCGCTTATAAAATTAGGAATGAGAGTTTCTCTTCCATGCTTTCATTTCTTCCTTCTGAACCCATCTCACTTAGCGCATACGTTGATCCACGTACTGATCGACGACTAGGCTGAGCCATTGGATGATAATAATGACCACCCTTGTAAATAATTTCTCTGATCTGACCATCATGAGAACGTTTTATCTTCTTCTTCTGAGAATATTCACTACCTTTTACTTGTTTTTGGCCATACTTTTTCCAATTGTATACATCTTCTGATGGTCTTCCTGTCACTGTGTGGGAGGATATGATCCTCGTGTGTCTCCTTCCACGAGCTGTCGTGACCCTGTGCCGTCTAAATGAACCTGCTCCACAAGTTGTGGAGCTCGCTCACTAGCAGTACCAGTGTCAGATGTTCGTAAAGGAACGTTGTACTGAAGTAGCACTACATTGGAGCTTGTCATTGTTTGCTTCAGCAACCCTGCTTACTAGCAAGACAGCAATTTCTACTGCAACCAGCTCTGCTTCCAATGCCCCATTATTTGATAATATTGTATACAAAGTGACGGAGTCTCAAAATCAAGTATCAGCAAATAAACAAGTTGCTATCTGCCTATCTCTCTATGAAAATACTTAAGCACCTAACATGACTGCTTTTTTTTTTTTTTTAACTGATCATTCATATATATTACTTAGAGCTAAGAGTTTGCAGAGTTACAAAATAATAAGTCCTGCGCCAATTGAGTTAGAAACCAAGAAGGTGCTACAAAGAAGGAAGCAAGAACCCCCCAGCTTTTATGCGCAAACTGTGCTATCATATGAGCTGAGCAGTTCCCATTCCTATTACAAAAACTATACTTAACCGAATTTAAAAACACAGATAAATACTTTGCGTTATCCAGAAAATTTGAGGACCACTACGACAGATTAGTAGGACGCCCCATTAGGTAGTCAGCAGCAGCCTTACAATCTGTTTCCAGTTCAGTGTTCTTCAGTTTTTGCTTGATCCCTTGTCGGATGGCTTCAAAAATGCGCTGGCACTCTGCCTCCTCTGCATCACTGGCACAATCTGCTCATGTTCCTGCATATATGAAAATTCCAGTTGCAAACCTTATTAGAAAGCCAATGCTCATCCTGTTGTCATTTGTTGTAAAGGCTATATCAACATTTATCTTGCGTGGCCCTGTAGATGGAGGAATCCAGATTGTTCCTCTGCTATCATCACTTGTAGTGATTATTTGTTTCTCCTTTATTTCTCTAAGAACATTCCTCTCAACAATCACTTGATCAAGCTAATGTTTAGCGCTTAATATGCCAGTCTTAGAAAAGGATGATCCACACCGCAGTAGAGGAAAAGATTGCACAGCCGAGAGAAGTTTAGCAACTGGAATGTTTAGCAATATATTGATATAGGCCCAGTTAATAATTTATTTATTCAAATTTAAGGCATTACTATGTATGCTAATAGATTTTTTCCCTTTAATTTTCGTTGTTACCGTTATATTCCTCATCTTATATTTGCTTCCTTTTGCAGACAAAGGCTGGTAGCAGTTGCCACACACAAACTACATTCCTGTGTAATTTAGATGTGATCTTAGACATTTTTCATGCTAATTGGTGATTTATGCTGTTTGATTTTAGTTAGTTGAAAGTTGCATTAACAATGTTAAAAAAGATTTTCTTTTGATTGCGTGAACATTGTTTTGTTTTGTCGATTGGGTCACTTTATATCCTAGTGTTAAGAAAGATAGGAGCTTTGAATTTTGGTTGAACAGAAACACTAGTATTTACTCAATAGTTGAGTTTTTGTTTGAGTACAATATATAGGTATTGGCTTTGTTGAACTTTATTCATTCAATTCAGTTTCTTACACTATTATTATTATTATTATTTTCAGAGGATTGCTTAAAGATGAGAATTGTTGATGTGGGACTTGGAGGAGGAAGAGTATAGCTGGTACCAAGTTATGCACACTTTTGGAACTGTTGGTACTAAGTTAATGGACACTTTTGTAACATATAGGAATTAGATGCAAAGCATTTTGAGATGTTTTTACTTTTTAGTTGGTGTTTTATTGGATCTGCAATTATATTGGATCTGAAAATGTGATTGTTGGAATTTATTTATAATTTGGTTAAATGGAAGGATATTATGGTGCAACTACTGTGTATAATTGTATTGTTTTTTAAGTGCAAATTACAGGTTATATTGTAACAGTGATTTATAGGAAGGGGAAAAAAAAAAAATTAGCCATGACAATAAAGTAAAATCTGGCCACGGGTAGGTCTGCAGCAAGAAGAAAAAAATTTAAAATTTAAAATAACTTTTGGCCACGAAAATACCTGTAGCAAAAAGTTGAAAATTTAAATTTAATTGAACTTTTGGCCACAGGCAGATGCGTAGCAACAAGTTAAAAATTTTAATTCAAATTTAACTTGTTGCCACGGCTAGTGGTGCAGCAAAAAGTAAATATTCAATATTAAAAATGTAAATATAAATTAGGTTTTCGCCGCAGGTTTAAACGTGGCTAGATATTTGACCTTTAGCCACAACCACGCTTTGACCGCGGCAAAATACTTCTCGTCACATAAAGTACTGCCACGGGTGCAGCTACATGTTTTTCCGTGGCAAGAAACTTATAGCCACGAATTTCTAAACTTTTGGCCACAGTTTATGACCGCGGCAAAAAGTCATTTTTTTTGTAGTGATATTCCATGGGTTCTTAACAATCTCCCCTTCTGGTGTTTGAAGACGATAAGAACCGTTGCTTTGAACCTTGGTGACAATGTAAGGGCCTTCCCAATTGGCATTGAGCTTGCCAATAGTATCCTTCCTTTTGTTGTGGAACATTTTCCTTAGAACTAGTTCTCCTGGTTGAAAAGTTCTAGGTCGTACGCCTTTGTTATAAGCTCGCTTTAGTCGTTGTTGATATTGCTCGAGTTTTATAACGGCGTAGTTTCGTCGTTCTTCGAGGAGATCAATTCCGAACGACCAGACCCGATTGTTAAGCTCTGTGTCTACCAGAAGGGATTTGGTCGTTCCAAATGTTAACTCGGTGGGAATAACGGCCTCAACTCCATAGCAAAGACTGAATGGTGACATCCCTGTGGATGTACGAGGGGTTGTTCTGTAAGCCCATAGGATGTTTTCCAACTGTTGTGGCCATTGATCGTGTTGATCTTCGAGCTTTTTCTTCAAGTTGTTCAGAATCTGTCGATTTGCAGCTTCGACTTGGCCGTTGGCTTGTGGATATCTAGGTGTTGACCTAGAATGTTCGATTTTCCATAGCTCGTAGAAAGCCTTGATGTTTTTCCCAACGAACTGAGTGCCATTATCCGTGACTATCCGTTTTGGTAGACCAAATCGTGTGATTATGTTTTCCCACATGAATCTTTGAACATCGGCTTGAGTGATGTTGGCGAGTGCAACGGCTTCTACCCATTTTGTGAAGTAGTCAATGGCGACTAGAACAAACTTCTTTTCAGATTTCTTTTCTTTGATTAAAGGGCCCATGATATCGAGCCCCCACATATGAAATGGCCATGGCGCAGTGATGTTGATGAGATCGTTTGGATGCTGATGTTGGTTATCAGCAAAACGCTGGCATTCTTTACACTTCAAGACAAATTTGTTGGCATCTTCTTTCATTCTTGGGCAGAAATATCCCTGGGAGATCGCTTTATGAGCTAATGTTCAACCTCCGGAGTGGTTTCCGCATTCTCCTTCATGGATTTCTTGGAAGATGATTTGCCCATGCTTGGGAATCAAGCACCGTAACAACAGACCGGTTGCAGATTTTCTGAATAGCTTACCCTCATGAAGTTTATACATAGTGACTTTATGTAATAGTTGACTGGCTTCCTTTTTGTTGGATGGTAACACACCAGTTTGAAGGTAAGTGATGAAAGGTTCCATCCAAGTCCCTTGGATGTCTGCTGGTGTTGTGGCTAGTAGATCACAGATTTGGTGAACGTTTTCTTCTTTCAATAGATATGCAGGCTGCGTACTGATTGCTATAGTGAGGGCCCGCGGTCGATCTGACTCGATCTTAGATGCTAAGAATGCCAATGAATCAACATATCTGTTGTCATCTCTAGGGATGTGATCGATTTTGAAATAACTGAGCTTGCTGATGAGTTCCTTTGCTTTGCTAGCATATCTGATTAAGTTGACACCATTGATCTGGTAATTATTGGTAATCTGATTGACTACCAATTGAGAATCACTGTATACCTTGAGGCGGACTGCCTGTAGGTCGATAGCCATTTGTATGCCTTGGATTAGAGCTTCGTATTCGGCCTCGTTGTTGGAGGTCGAGAAGTCGAGACGAGTTGCTCTCTCGAGCTGTGAACCCTCAGGAGAAATGAGCACAACACCTATGCCATTTCCGTTGGAGTTGTGGGAACCATCAACATATAGTTGCCAGGTATCGGGGGGATTGACCTGGACTTGCCTTGTTTCTGGTTCTGGTTCCCAATTGATGTCTTCTGCGGGATAGTCTGCTAAGAAATCTGCGACGACCTGTCCTTTGACGACCTGCCGAGAGACGAACTCAAACGTGTAATCACCCAGCTCGGCCGCCCATCGAGCCATACGACCTGTTTTGTTCTTCTTTTCTAATATATGACGTAATGGCTGGTCGGTGATTACTTTGACAGTGTGGGCTTGGAAATAAGGTCTGAATTTGCATGCAGCGTAAAAGAGAGCTAATGCTAATTTCTCTAGAGGTGTGTACCTTATTTCGGCCTGCTGCAAGACTTTGCTTGTGAAGTAAATTGGGCGTTCGACCTGATTTTCCTCCTTGAAAAGTACTGCACTGATCGCAAAATTTGAAGTTGCAAGGTAGACACCGAGTATATCTCCATCATTAGGCTTTGTGAGAACTGGTGGAGTAGATAAATATGCCTTGAGGTCAGTGAAGGCCTTCTCACATTCTTCTGTCCATTGATATGAAGCCCCCTTTTTTAGAATATGAAGCATTGGTCGACATTTATCTGATGCTCTAGAAATGAATCTATTGAGAGCTGATACCATGCCGTTGAGTTTTTGGATCTGCTTCTTTGTTTTTGGGCTGGGCATGTCGATCAGGGCTCTGATCTGGTTAGGATTTGCTTCAATACCTCGTCTTGTAACTAGATAGCCGAGAAATTTTCCTGATGCAACCCCAAACAGACACTTCTCTGGGTTAAGACGCATTCTATATTGTCTTAACCTTTGGAATGCCTGGTCGAGATTGGACAAATGATCTTGCTCTTGGTCGCTCTTTACTAGCATATCGTTGATGTAGACCTCCATTGTTCGACCTAGCAGATCGTCGAACATTCTAGTGACCAGTTGTTGGTAGGTCGCTCCTGCATTCCTTAAGCCAAATGGCATAACCTTGTAGCAAAAAATGCCTTGCTCTGTTGTGAAAGAGGTCTTCTCTTGGTCGGGCCCGTACATTGGGATCTGGTTGTAGCCTGAGTATGCGTCCATGAATGATAATAACTCGAAACCACATGTCTGATCGACTAACCTATCGATTCGTGGCAGTGGGAATGAATCTTTAGGACAAGCTTTGTTCAAGCTTGTGAAGTCGATGCAAACTCTTGTTTTCCCATTTTTCTTTAAGACGGGCACAATGTTGGCTAGCCAATCTGGCGTGTCGACTTCCTTGATGAACCCGACCTGTTTAAGTCTGTTGATTTCTTCATTAACTGCTTGGTGAAACTTAAGAGCGAGCCTCCTTGGTTTTTGCTTAACAGGTCGATAATTTGGATTGACGCGCAGTTTATGACATGCGATTGATGGGTCTATTCCAGGCATATCGATATACGACCAAGCAAAAACATCTTTATTAGAAGAAAGAAAGTTTACAAAGTTGTGGAACTTATCTCCTTCTAACTCTGCACCTACATAGACATATCTCGGGTCACCTTCTGACCCTAAGTTCACACGTACTCCTGGATCAGTACTTCCGAGATTAAGCTGGGGGGAGCTCATTTGCTCCTTCTGTAGTTGCTATTTAGTAGCTTCGGTCCTTTATTTCGACGGGCTCTTTGACTTGTTGTCGCCCTCTCGAGCTTCTGATGAGATCGGGCTCTTTCCTTTGATGTCAGCATCCTTGGTTCCAGAGGTGGATGGCTTTGTAGGCGCCACAACTTCAAGAATTCCATGACATTCTTGTGCAGCGTTCTGGTTGCCTCGAAGCTCCATTATCCCATGAGGTCCAGGATAGCGGAAAACTTGATGATATATTGATGGAACACCTCTCATGGCATGGATCCATTTTCGACCAAGAATCGCATTATACTTACTTGCGATGTTGAGGATGCTGAACTTGGCGGTCACAACGACCTTGTCTTCCTTTCGGCCCACAGTGACGGGCAACAGAATTTCACCCTTAGGATCTTCCCTTGAACTGTTGAAGCCTAGGATGGGTGTGAAATCGGGGATGAGAACTGAATCAGGCAACCTCATGTCTTTGAAGGTTCTGTACATGAGTATGTTGCAGGATGCACCAGGGTCGATGAGTACCCTCTTGATGATGTAATCAGCTATTCGCAACTCAACGATAAGGGCGTCGTTGTGAGGGGTGACGACCTTGTTGAGATCGTCCTCTGTGAAGGTGATGTCAGATTCTTGGCGAGCCGAGATGTTGAAGCGAGCTGCTCGGACAGTAATGGAGTAGACATGATGAAGATGCTCTACCCGTCTCTTCTTGTCTTTTGACACGGGGGTGGAGTTGGATTCATAAATCATGTAAACTACATGACTCTCTGACTCGCTGTCACTATCAATCTTGTTCGCAACCTTTTTGTTAAGTTGGTCGCGTAGGTCGCCTGTTGGACCTAAACGCTGGGAGAGGCTACGCCCTCTGCTGCGGAATGGACTTATGGAGGCCGTTCTGGCCTTGCTGTGATGTCGCCTTGGTGAATGCAGAGGCTTTGTGGATCCTTTCTTGGCTCGTTTGCCCATGGTATCCTCTTGCCTTCCGAGGATCCAATTGTTGAGCCTTTTTTCATCGGCCCAAGTCTGAAGAGCACGTTTCAAAACGCGACAGTTATCAGTTTGATGACACCGTACCTTGTGAACTTTGCAGTACGGTCGACCAGATGTGTCCTCCAACTGTGTGAAGGTAGGAATCTTGCACCAATGGTTGTGCTTGATTCGCTCATAGATATAACCGGCTGGTCGTGTGAACCGGTGGTAATCTCGTTGCTCAGTAGGCAATGACTTTGCTTTGAACCTCTTGTTGTCTGATTGAGGTCGCTTGGTGGAGCCAGATTCCACGTTGCTGATGACATGATTCTTTTCCCTACCAGTTAGGGCTTCTTCGAACTTGATGTAACGATCTACCTTAAGGTATAGCTCGTCCAGAGATGAAGTTCGCTTCAAAGCTAGAGATTTGTGCAGGTCGGATCCCTGGATCAGACCGTGAGAGAATGCGATTGTTGCAAAGGTTTCATGCTCATTTGCAAAATCTTGGATGGAATGCAGTTCAGATTTGAACCGAGCAAAGAAATTGCTCAATGATTCGCCATCCCGCTGCTTGACTTTGAAGATGGAATCGATGGTGACAGTGCGCTTCTTGTTGTGGATATAGAAGATAACGAACTGTCTTTCGAGATCTGCAAACGAGCTGATGGATCCTGGCTACAAACGGTGAAACCAATCGAGAGCAGGTCCGGTGAGGCTGGACTGGAACAGTAAACATAGTAAGTGATCCTCCTTGATAAGAGGAAGGGATTTGCGAAATCCTTTGATATGGTCAGTTGGATCTCCAATTCCTGCATATTGGTCGAATTTGGGGGCGTTGAGCTTGTTAGGCAATTCATGGTCGAGGATCTCCTTGGAGAAGGGAGACTCCTGAAATTGCTGAAGGGACTGGACGACAAGTTGTTCTGCGGTATGGCCTTTGCGAAGTTGTATGATGGCCTGAGAGGCTTTGAACTCTGCTAGTTGTTGGCTGAGTTCTTCATACTTTCGGTTGGAGTCATCAACAACAACGACTCCATGTCCATCATTTGCTACTGGTGCTGGGTTGGTAGTTTGTGCAGCCTTTAAACGTGTGTTTTCTTCCTGTAAACGATTGATTTGGTCTTGCAGATCTTGGATGGTCAATTCTTGGGTAGCCATTTGAATAGATGATTTTGAGTTGGGTGGGAGGGTTTGGGTTTTTCGATATGATCGAATTCCTTACAGTCGGCGCCAAATGTATTAACCTATTTCTAGATCAATGCATTCACTAGGTCAGGTCGCTAGCGGACTTAACAAAATGGGGAGAGTTTGGATCGGGGTGGCTGCACCTCGTTGAGATTGAGATTGCCTACGTACTCTAGTTCGTGGGGATTGAACTTCGAGATCAAACCATCGTAGTTCTGTTTATATAGAAGGTGAAGAGGCGAAGATCATGGGATCTTGCAGATTCTCCGTCATATTTATGATGATATGATATTCTCCAGCGATTGTGTAACGGTTGTAGTAATTGGGCAACGGCTGGAGAGAGTATCTTGGGCGCCAAATTAGGGCACGTGCGTATTAGCAGACCGCTGTTGATTATGTGGTCGAGTTGTTGTGGTCGAGCTGCGAGTAGGTCGAGATCGTAGCGACCTAATGGATTAATGACTATGCCACGTGGCTGCTTTTGATTGGCTGGAGTATGTAGTACCCCTACACTCGTTCAGAAGGCATGTAGACGAGATGGACAGCTGCAAGCAGGTCGTACTGAAGTGGGTCCTCTTGTATGCTTGGGTGGTTGGTCTCGGTCATGCTTGAAGGTGGTCGCGTTTGTGTGATCGAATTGCATAGACCTGATAATGTTAGCATGTGAAACATTATAAAATTCAATAAAAGACTTACATAGAATTGTACGTCTTCGTTATGACTTGTATGTACTATCTTTGTCGCCTTGTGATTGGACACTTCGATAGATGTGGCACTTTGGAGTGCAAATGTAGCTCATTTGAGAAAGAGCATTGGTTGATCAAGTGTTTTGAGAGTTACTTGGAACCTTTTGGTGCCCGATCTAGTGAATGGTCGCAGCGTGGAGACCTGTTTGACAATTCTCGGGCATGTGGCCTTTGTGGGTCTGCATTGCGTTGAGAGTGAATGCGTTCGACCAGGCGTGTGGCTAGAGAATTGTGGTTGAGGTCGTCCCGCATACGAGTGACTCACTAGTCAATGAGGGTGGCCATATTTTATATCAAGCATTTCACTTGTAAAGAGTTCAGTGAAAGCAATGTGGCACATTTGTGCAAAAATAGCTCATGGGGAGTGAGGTCGTGTTCATGTGACCTGCACATAGAGAGAGCTACAAAAAAATATCATTAATATGTAATTGTGCCAATAATAAGTTAAAGGAATTAGATAAAGTGAGAATAGCCCCCTGTATGGCATAAATATTCTTGAGGTCGTTGAAAGACGTGTAATTTGAGGAGGTCGTTGATAGACCTGGTGAGGTCCCAATTAGAGACCTGAACATGAAGTGAGGTCGCGACGAGACCTGAGTGTTGGAGAGGTCGCAACTAAAGACCTGATGAGGTCGTGATTAGGGACCTGGGGAGGTCGCGATTAAGGAACTGGTGAGGTCGCGACGAGACGTGAAAGGTCGTTGTCTTAGATACCTGAATGAAGTGAGGTCGCGTCGAGACCTGAGAGGTCGTTGGCTTAGAGACCTGAATAAGAGGTCAGGTCGCGATGAGACCTGAGCTCGTCTGCTTAGAGACCTGAATATGTGAGGAGGTCTCTGCAAGACCTGAACATGTGGCCATTAAGAATGTAACTGATATATATAATCATGATCGAGTTATGAGAATTCATGTTACATAGATGCATATAATAATCAATTTGTGTGAGACAAAATAGAATGAACAGTAAGATCATAGTGAATTGATACTTATCTTGCTTTCGTCGAGTTTCACATACAGTAATGGTAACTGAAAGTAAACCCCGATTTGGAAATTGGCTTTAACTTTGTAACTTGTGTCATCAAGAGAGAGCCCATTAGAGGTTGACACATGGCACCATGATGAACGGTAGAGATGGTGCCACATGTATGTTGTATATAGTACCCCTACAGTGGGCCTATAGGATATTTTAGTGCACAAAGAGGACTACGCCAGGGCGATCCTCTATCCCCGTTGTTGTTTGCTTTCGCAGAAGATTGTCTCAGCCGAGCCCTCTCTTGGATGGTTGATCAGCACCTGATTAAAAGAATGGTCCAGAGTTCTAAGTACCTTAGTCCTACACATTTATTGTATGCCGATGATATCTTTCTCTTTTGTAATGCTAACAAGCATACCATTGAAAATATCATCATGCTTTTAGACAGGTATCAAGGGACTGCAGGACAAATCATACACAAGGACAAATGCAAGGTTTTCTTTAGTCCAATGGCTTTAACCAGGAAAACAAGTCTCATTAACAAGCTTGGCATCAAAGAAGGAGCCTTCCCAGAGAGGTATCTAGGCATTCCACTCACTCAAGGCAGGGTAACAAAGGCAACTCTAGCTCCTCTTGTCGACAAAATCAGAAAAAAAGCTTCTAGTTGGGCAGGAAAATCTCTTACGCTGCAGGGAAGGATCGTGCTTGCTAAGAATGTTTTAAACAGTCTACCGATCCATAATATGGCTGTATACAAATGGCCAGTTGAGGTAATAAAGGAGTGCGAAAAATTTCTCAGAAATTTTATTTGGAGTGGAGACTCCAATGAAAGAAAGCTTGTCACAGTTAAATGGAGCAAGGTTTGCAAACCAGTTGAAGAAGGGGGCATTGGACTAAGGCTTTTAAAAGACATTAATTTGTCCATGCTAATGAAGCTAGCTTGGGGAGTGTTCAGCGAGAAATCCATTTGGGCTGATTTTATGAAAGGGAAATACATTAATGAAAATGGAGAATTCTATGGTTCTAAGAACTCAACAATCTTGCAAGGCAATAAATGGGCAATCGGTCATGTAGAAGACAATTCAGAATGGCAGATAGGTAATGGGGCTAGCATACATCTATGGAAGGACAAATGGCTGGGTGAAACATCCATTCAAGAAAGAGTACAAAGTTACCATAGAATTTGGAAGAATTCTAGGACCAATCTCTCTAGTTATATCTCAGGTACTTCATGGAGTTTTTCTTCAGAAATGCGACAAATCTTGGACAAGCTTGGAGTCAATTTGAATAGTCTACAACAACCTAATGAAGCAGAGAATGATAAGAAAATCTGGAAGTTCACCCCTAATGGAAATTTTACAGTGGCTACAGCTTGTGAAGCTATTAGAGATAAGACTGCCAAGCCATTCTGGGCATCATTCCTTAACACTTCAAAGGTGCATCCTAGCATTAAAGCAATCGCTTGGAAGATCTTCCATAAAAGAATTGCAACGGATGACATTCTTCAGACCAAAGGCTTTTGCTATCCATCTAGTGTAGTCATTGTCATCTTCAAGTAGAAACCCAAGAACATCTCTTCTTCAACTGTTCATTTGCTATCAAGTTTTGGACTCAAGCTGCGCACTCCTTTAACACAACCCTGATTCCGTCTTCTCTCCAAGATATCATTATAGCTTGTCGACATCGCAGTCCTCTCATTAAATTGTTGTGGCAGGTCTACTCCCTCACTGGACTGGTAGGCATATGGAAGGACAAAAATCATATTATTTTTGACAACAAAGGTGCAGATTATGGACATATAATGCACAATGTCAAAAGAGAAATACAACATGTCTACAACTCAACAGAAGTAGGAGCAGATGCTAGCATTCTAGATAAGATAACCCTCAATTGTCTACATCTCAAGTTCAGACAAAGGATAAGAAAGAAACCCATAGAGTGTTATTGGCTACCCCCCATACCGGGTGTTATGAAGGCCAATGTTGATGGATCGTCACATGGAAATCCAGGTAAGGCAGGTTGGGGTGTTGTTTTCAGAGATAATAATGCTTTAACTCAAGGAGTCTATGTGGGAGGGTTGGATATAGCCACAAATTATGTGGCAGAAACTTGCGCAATTATTGCTGCTATAGAGATATCTGAGGAGAAGGGATGGAAGAAATTATGGGTACAAAGTGATTCTACAGCTGCAGTCCAGGCTTATCAACAAGATAAAGTTCATTGGTGTGCAAGAAGAAAATGGGAGAGACTTAAACACAAATTTGGCTAGCTCTGCATCTCTAGTACTTGGAGGGAATGCAATTTTAGTGCTGATAGTAGCGCAAAACTGGGTGCAAGCCTTGCATCAGGCACTAGTAGATGGTGGGACTCTAGACCCAGCTTCTTGAAAACCATGGAATGGCCTTTTGTTACTTATTTTCGATTTTAATTGTTTTGGGATAATTCCCGAACATCACTTGTAATCTTTTTTCTCTTTAATAAAATTTAATTGCCCTTAAAAAAAAAAGAGGTGGGCGTTTCTGATCAATCAGTTTTGTGAGTGCCGAAATTTGAATATTGGAAGGTGGGCCATATAAATAGGCAAAGGAGAGGCGGGTGGCGAGTTTGATGCACTACTGCACGTTGGAATATGCTTCGAAATCGGCCGTTGGAGATGGTCTGAAGCAGATCCCCAACATTGATAACAAGTGCGCCACTTTTTGGTTGTACAGTGACCCATCGGCCGCCATCCCTAATCACCTGTAAACCACTTGTGTTAGTTTGATAGTGAACAGTTAGCAGGGATATGTCAGTGTGAGCTGCTAGGCCCATGACTATCTTAGAGTCTGGACAGGGTGGGAACGAGTTTAGTTGTAATATATTGCACGGACATTCGGATTTGCTTTCTGGACCAACCGAGCACATGTCATCTTCAGTTATGCCTAATGTCCCAAGCATTATCCACATAAGCATTTTAGAAAGCTTTTTCATTTCCTTCTCGTATTCTTCAATCACATCACTGCATAAGAAATTCAAGTCTGTTAATTAACAAAGGGTGATTTAGGTTTTGGTCACCACTTTTTAGTATAAATTAGGTTTTGGAGCTGGTTTTTATCTTTATTAGGGTTTAGAGCTCATTTTCGAACCCACAACTAAAAAAACCCGGTTGAACCGAAAATATTTTCAAAATACCTAAGTTTACCCCTGAAACTCACGTGATCTGCACGTGATCACTAACCCTAATATAGTTTTGATCAGGGGTATTTTGGCCATTATAAACAATTACTTGGGTCAATTGTCGGTTCAGCACTAAACCCTAATAAAGATAAAAACCGGCTCCAAAACCTAATTTATACTAAAAAGTGGTGACCAAAACCTAAATCACCCATTAACAAATTGTAAAATCAAGTACCTACAAAGAGAGAAAGAATGTTGTTCTGAATTTATTTTTAGTTTTTTCCCTCAATACTCTACATCATAAAGAAGTGAGTTGCTTCCTTTTTCTTTTCTTTTGCTGATAATAGGATGTGGTTCAATTACTAATTCGGTTGGGTGTTTTTCTTTTTTTCTGAAATAATGCAGTTATGCATGAAAACCTGCGCAATAGGGTGCATGATTATAGTTACCAGAATGTTTTGTACTCTTCAGGCCATAGTTGGCGAGCTTGTTCAATTGGAGAACCAACAATGGTGAAGCATTCAGACCACATCTGTTTTGAACAGAAGCGACTGCGAGCTCGACCATAACCACCAGAGATGCAATGACGATGTGCCGCTTTAACCTTCTGTTGTGTAGGGAGCTGGAAGAGGCGTCTTCCTTCAGAGTCAAGATTCTCCAGAAGATGTATGGGGATTCCATGGTTTGTGACTTGGAACACACCCCATGTCTGACATGCATTACCAACAAGATTGGCAGCATTGGGGTCCATAAGGTCGATAATAGGCACTGATTCGACATCATGCAAATCCTGATCAGATGGATAGTCGACGACATGTGGCCACTTATGTGAGTCAGGTACCTCTTGCACTGAATCAAAATCAATGAAATCGCCATGAAGGCAATACACAGGGTGGGTTTTAAAGACCTCAGAGTGTTCTACAGGCATAGTGAAAAGCTGAGTTGTTTAAAAGAGTAGGACTGCAGATGAGAAGGAAGTATAATTGTATGTGAGTTTATATAGGGGTGGAGATGAAGATGGTGACAATGTGAGTTTACTGGCAGAATCTTTCAGAACTATTGGTGTTGGAAATACAAGAAATGGTAGTCGGCATTTTTTTGGCAAAAGATGGACAGAAGGAAAAGACCAACGTGCCACCAAAGCTTTCATACCAGAACATTAAAAAGCAATTACATGCAGAGGAGAATGCCCTTTTTTGGAAACCTTAATTGAACAACCAAAAATGCCCCTTTTTTTAGGGATAAATGCCCTTTCCTTACCCTTTTGGAAATGGCAAAACTAATGTCTCCATCTCAAAAGTAAGTTCTTGTGAGCTGCTTTGAACTTAACCCAACAAGCAGAGGAGAATGACAAAAACCTCTCTGGATACATTTCACAAGCAATTGAAGGGTCACCTTGGCTTATGAGCGTGCCGACCAGATATTAGTGCATTTTTGTTTTTTTCTATAAATTAGCCATTTCGGTGAAAAAATATTACTTAAATCTTGTTAGACTGAGGAACCCTAATATCTCAGTTGGGAGCTCAATCATCATATTGTTTGCAAATCTTTGAATCAACTCTTGGACATGTAGGGGTCTGCCCCCATAACCACAACTCGTGGAATGCAGATTTTCTTCACTGAACCATTTTTTGTGGCAAACCTACCTCCATGAAAGATCCCATGACCACAAGTCAAAACTCTAATCAACCAGAGCAGTGTCAAAACATAGTATGAGACTTCCAGTGGGATTATAAGGATATTTTGAATGGTTATTTGCCAGCAAAAAATGCAGTATGGATTGACACCTGATTACTATAATGATGTTAACTTATATGTTAGATTATTTGCATTAAGCTTTAATGATGAACTGCTGAACTTGGTTATCGTTACTTAGGGTGAAGGAAAAAACCTTGGGCTTTTCATCAGATATGATCATCATATATATCCTTCCCCAGTTAACTGCTCTGCCTATCCTCTCTTTATGTACAATAATATATCACTGTACTTATGTACTGTATTTATGAGCCTGTTATCGACTGTGCCGTATATTAATTGTTTCTACTAGTATCTGTACCGTCGTTTATGCACATCGATGTAATCTTTAGTGTGCTTTAATGAACGTAAAAAGCAGTTTATTTGGATGTTAACATATCGAGGACAGATGAATACTACGCAAAAGTGGATTTCTAAAACATCGTTCCTTATAGTTAAAAGGCATAATTGGTAGGTTATGTTTCGTGGGGCATAAGGCGAGGTGATTTCTTATTACACTCTTATCGTTGTTGATATCGTTGTATATCGAAATCAACTTTTAAGTTCAATGGTTTTAGTACGCGATTGAAAAATGATCTTTCTATGATTCTATAAACTGGAAGAGGACTAAATCCCCTTACAATCCATTTGTATGTCAACAGCATAGTATTTGACTGGTTTGTTACTTACCATTGGTATGTGTGCGCGCGCGTTTTATGTATCACTGCATCAACATTTTTATTTCTTTGTGTTATAATGATGCAGGGAAGCGAATTAAAAAAAACTTATGAATTAAACAACAGAGATAAATGAGGTACTCCCTCATAAAGAAGACACACTTTTTTCAATAATTAATTAAAACTCAAAAACTATCTCTCTACTACAATAAGATGAATTATATAGTTTTTCAAAAACCATAGACTCCTAATAAAATTACCAATTAACCCAAAACCCTATACTCATAATAAAATTACCAATTTACCCCAAACCCTAAACTAAACAAATAAAATAAACAAATATGATAGGGGTGAATGTTTAATCAGTCGCAGGATCTGTCTTACTCCTAAAGACACGGAAGGAGATGCGTGGTTGAGAAACAATATTTTTCGTTCAAGTTGTACTATTGAGGGCAGTCTGTCAACTAATTATTGATTCTGGTAGCTGTGAAAACGTGGTTTCTGATGAAGCTGTTTCAAAGATGAAGCTTGCAACTGAGAAGCATCCTGAACAATATTCGCTTCCATGGCTCAAGAAAGGGGGGGAGGTATCTGTCACTAAACGTTGTTTGGTTACTTTTTCTATTGGTGCAAAGTATCGGGATAAAGTTTGGTGTGATGTTGTCCCTATAATTTATAGACCAAAATTAAAGCCCAAATCACCCTTCTTTTCGTCATCATATAAGCAGGCGACTGAGGGTCTCAATTTTGTTGAGGGGAGGATACGGTGATAAAGGTATATTTTTAGCTTGGGAATGGAGGATCACTCATATCATCAGAGAAGCAAACTTCAATCTTGATGAAGCGGCAAAACATACAGCGGGAAAAAAGTAGAAGAATGGTATGGGAGCCTATATATTACGTAAGAATACATTCACAATTTTTTTGCTCTTTTTTGTTCGTCTCAATGAGGATGGTCTGTCATCCTACAACTCTGTAAGTTGTGACCTTTTATGTATGAATACCAATTCACAATTTACTTGCAGGAAAAAGAAGAAGAAGAAGGGACTGACTCTCTCGAAGAGCTATTTATTGTCAATGGAGTCTCTCTGAAGATAATAAACATATATATAATGATGTTAAAAGAAGACCGCTATTTTACAACAACATACTCATATTCATGCACTTGAAGAAACACACAACCCTTTTCACCATTGGGAGAGATCGGCAGAGCTTCCCATCATAAGTTGTGCATAAGAACAAAGAACAACAGAGACCATTTGTTTGCATTATCACCTTGCATTATTTGATCTTAGTTATACTATTCCTTACTCAAGGAGATTAACTCAATTTGACCTCTGTTACGCAAAAGTGTCCAAGTAATAGAAGTCCACATAACATTGCCAACCAGTAGGAAGAAGAGATGAAATGATTGCCCTATATTTTCTCGATCAACGTCCCACTTTCATTCTTTTCTGATCATTCCTGTCAGTGGATTCGTTTTGCGACTCCTCGAGTTGAAAAGTTGTTAGAGCCTGGTTGGAATGTTTGTACTTCACTTTGAGGAACTCTTTCCATGTTTCAGGGTGGTAAAGAGGTGGGAATTTCTGATCAATCAGTTTTGAGAATGCCGAAATTTGAATATTGGAAGGTGGGCCATGAAAATTTCTAATTTTGGGGGGTACGGTCACACCCCGGCGCACCCCTTAGATTCTTCCTTGGGTATGGGCAGTGGCGGAGCTACATAGAATTCAACTGGGGCACGGGCCCCAGTTGATTTTCTGAAAAAAAATCTACTATTAAATAAAATTATCTAACGGTTCTTACTTTTTTTTTTTTTAAGGGCAATTAAATTTTATTAAAGAGAAAAAAGATTACAAGTGATGTTCAGAAATTATCCCAAAACAATTAAAATCGAAAATAAGTAACAAAAGGCCATTCCATGGTTTTCAAGAAGCTGGGTCTAGAGTCCCACCATCTACTAGTGCCTGATGCAAGGCTTGCACCCAGTTTTGCGCTACTATCAGCACTAAAATTGCATTCCCTCCAAGTACTAGAGATGCAGAGCCAGTCAAATTTGTGTTTAAGTCTCTCCCATTTTCTTCTTGCACACCAATGAACTTTATCTTGTTGATAAGCCTGGACTGCAGCTGTAGAATCACTTTGTACCCATAATTTCTTACTTACTACAATGGTAAGTCATTAATCCGTTGTAATTAGTTCAATGGGATTTGGGTAAAAAGCTTATATAGTACTACTGTTTTATGATCATATTGGGTTGGACTATTTTTTACTGGGCTCTCTTATACCAAATGTTTGGGATCCTTTTTCTCGCAATCCAGCTGTCTCTTTTCAATAATCATTTAATTTTCAAGTTAACTAAGAAAATAAGAAATTCTTAAAATCTCTTTTAGACCACTTTAGTCATTTCTCTTTTAAACTGTTTTCTAACTTGATTTGTTCTAAATTTTAGTTAGTTTTTACTTTTCTTTTAAAAGCTTTTTTTTTTTTTCGCTCAGAACACTCTAAAAAATTTATTTAACTGAAATAATGTCTACATTGTTTGCGATTACACAATCAGGATATGGTCCCATGGCTAAATGACTCAGAGCCCACTTAGCAATATCATGTGCCATCCCATTCTGTAGTCTAGGAACCCAAGAAAAACTAACAGAAATAAAAGAGTTACAAAGGTTAAGAACATTAAAAAAGATAGGCATAGATTGCCAACTAATATCCGGACTCCTTGCAGCAAGGGCCTCCATAACAGTTTTGCAGTCTCCTCGAATGTGAACTTTATCAAAGCCTCTGGATCTTGCCATCATATAACTGCAGCTTCCACAGCCAGTAGCTCAGCTTCCACCACCCCATTTGCTGGAAATCTCCTGTATCCAGCCAACATCATGCTTCCTTCTTGATCAAGAACCACCAATCCTGCTGCACCCTTGCTGTAACACTCATCAAAAGCTGCATCAGTATTAATACTAATCATATTCTCAAGACTGTAATTCAGCATAGGCAATTTTCCTGAAACAACATGTAAATTGCTTGTAGGATCAGCTGTTGTGATTAGATCCTCATGCCATTGTTTCCATCTGAAACTGCTCTGCTGCAGGACTGACTCAAGCATACTGTCATGTCTAAAGTCTAAATGCTCCATCTTGATCCTATTTCTAACCTTCCACAATTCATGCATAATAAAAATCCCAACCGAAAGATGGAACTCCTCCCCCATCAGAACATCTAACCGTTGAGTCCTTCCTTGATTCTCTCCTTGATTCCCTCTAAACCTCCCCGTATCTTCCTCCAAATATCGACTCGATCCTACCATCACTCCTAATTCTAAAACCCCTCCTACTTTCCCTCCTTCACTCTCCTTCAGATCGGCATCCGTTACGCCTGTGGCTATGTTAGTTTCTTCGGAAATTACAATCGTACCCTTCTCGGTCAGCAAGTTTTGACTCCTCAAAGTTGACTGGGTCAACTGTTTCTTCTTCCTCTCCTCTTCCTTCAACCTTTCTGACTGCCAGTCCTTGACTCTTTTATCCTCAAAGTCCATTTCAGCCTCTGTGTCTACTTCTATCACATGCTTAACTTGGATACCTACTCCAAACTTGAAAGTTTTAGCTTTTTGAAAGTGCGAGAAGTTAAGAATTCTCCTTAATTCATCCCTAGTTATCTCCATGTGGAATTTTCTTTGACATTCCTTGAACTCCTTACAGACACCATGATCATGTCCAATGAGGCCACAAAAGAAGCAAAACACTGGGAGTTTCTCATACTTGAAGGTAACTCGAGTTGTTTTGGTATTATTTAAGGTAGCTTCCGCCTCCTTAATAATTGGTTTGTGTATATTGAACATAACTTGTACTCGCACATATGGAATTCTTCCTTCTGCTCCTCCAACTGGGTCGACCATCAGTACTTCACCGAATATGGCTCCTATCTTCCAAGCATTTGCTGCACCATGTCTCTCTAGGGGGAGCCCAAATATTTGTATCCACATTGGGAAGAATGGAAAATCAAACTCCTCGAGATTTATATCCTTCGACCAAGGTTTAAAGGATATGATGTATCCATGGATGTCCCAAGGACCGTTTTCCAGTACAAACATATAATCGATCTCCTTCTTGAAGGTTACTGTGCAAATTCCTTCAGCCACCATAGTGAATTCGAATTTACTCCTGATACACCAGTTCCTAACCAGTTCCTTTTTAATATCTTCTCCATCAAACCAGCGTTTAGTTTGCAGCTTCCCTATTAACGTTCTGCTCCATCTCTCTTCATCTGCTTCTTGTATGTCTCCCAAATCCACAGCCGTCACCACCTTGTTCTGCATCCACTTCTTGTTGAAAGCCATCTCTAGTTCATCCAGCATCTCCTCTTTTTTGTTTGCGCTCCCTTCTCCTTCGTGGTTCCTCATTTCCATACCTTTCTTTGTGACAGTTTCTCTTCGAGTGTATGTTAGATTTTGACCGCTTTGTTGACAAGAACCAAAACTCAAAATTTTTAGCCTCCCCTCACTAGAATCACTCACAAACAAATTTTCCTTGCTATTCTCCTCATTCTCCCAAAATCTCTCCTCTCTTGATTTTATTTTTTGAAAATGTAAATCCGCGTATTTCGCCCTACGCAAGGCCTCCATTGCTTGTATAGAGTTATGACTGTGATTTGTTTGATGTACTTTTCTTTTAAAAGCTAATAATTCCTCTTAGATGTTATTTTGGGTCTGTTTGATTCGTTGTGGGAAAAAATCCCACACCAAATATTACCCCCAAAATTCCCAGATGCATGTTTGATTGGTAAAGTTGGGTCGCCTAAAAATTCCATGAAAAAATATTTCTCACAAAACTTTCCTTGACCTACCCCTAAAAAAATTCCCAGACATGTAGGGGAATATTTTTTTGTCTAATCCAACAATCAAAATCTTTCCCACATAAAATCTTCCCCTATTTATTAGGCTCCCGATTTTGCCAAGGGCCAAAATTGATCTTGCCAATGCTTATGCACCATAGTGACACAATTACATTTAGGTTCTTATGGCAAGATAAAACACAATGCAAATTAATAAATCCAAAAAATATCTTAGAAATTTTATTTGATGATCTTTATTCTCTACACATCAAAAGTGGATATTAAATAAATAAATAAAAAAAAGATATTAAATCAAATCTTGTTTAATTTTATCAAAAAACTAATAAGTTTTTCACAGTCCCCGTCAAATCATATAGCTCAGTTCATAATTTTGAGTTGTAAATTTTATTTAAGATCTAATCAATCTTCATAAATTAACATTAATTTATTAAACTTTTGTTTTGGTAAAATTCATTTACTGACTCTTTTTGGGTTAAATTGTTATAAACTGTTTGATTCATGAGAATCGAGACATGGGCTTGAGGGGTGATTCTCTTAGTCTTATAGTTATGTATGATCATGACTAGCTAATTTGTATATTTCATTTACATTTTTCACTAGAAGAATTCGTGCCCTTCGAAAGAATTTGTGCTCTTCAAATAATTATAATATGGGGTTCTCGTATTAATACGGTGAAAATAAATATAACATAAGTACACCATATGAAATGAGAAATTTTATTTTAGTCCAATAGTTTGCTTCGTAAACATATATCCTAATATGAATCAAGTTCAGAGTTGAGAACTCCTTTCATAAAAAAAAAAAAGAAGTCTTTATTTAGAGAACATATCTACAATTTCAAAACTAAAATAAAATTTTTTGTTGAGATTATTTTGTGCAGACACATTATTTTTTTATTTTTTATTTTTTTTATTTTTTTTTTATTAATATTCAAATTTTATTGATAAGCTCAACGAATTACACAAAAGTAGAGGACAAACGCGCTACAAACTGCGCGGCAAGTCCTTTCTGGATAGCAAACCCGATTCTCCTAAATACATATTCGTTCGAACCTGCAGTCATCACGTTGCTATCCATTATCTTTTGCACTCTCCTGAGGAGCTCAACTGCTTCTGAGCCTAGCAATCCAAATGTGTCAAATGCAAAGGGGATGAAACTATGTTGGTTAGCCCTACATAGTTTAAATTTTATTTATTTTTTATTTTTTATTTTTTTTGTGAGTTTAATTTTTATTGGGACTAATCCCAGGGGCGGCTAGCACAACTATCCACCACCATGATCTCCCACTTAAGGCAGAATTGTCTAAGTGGGGAATCGAACCCCTGACCCATGTGCCCAACCACACAATCAAGCAGTCCCCTAACCACTTAGCTAGACATGAGGCATCCATTGAGCCAGGTATCCTCAGGCTGTTAAATGAGAAAGTAAGGCCCAATGCTAATGAAGTGTTGAGTAAACGGAAACCTGTAAATGTAGTGCAACAAAAGCAAAAAAATGGACCCTAGAGACAAGGGCACAAACACCATAATGCGCCCAGCAAATGCTGTTGGGCACAAGCATTGCTAAATGGCCAAAGCATGGTAACAAAAATCAAAAGTTAAATCATAACTACAAAAATTGGTGCATGGAATATCACTAGCGTTCAATTGCATAAGACTTCACTTTGGAGGTAAATGGAATGAGAGAAGTATGGAAAGAGGCAATTGGAAGACACGAGATTATGCAGGAGGTCAATATATTGATTTTCCCAATGTTGATGGAGATTGTGTGTGTTTGTTGGACATTGATGAAATGTTATGTAAAACTTTGGAAGAGAGGAACATGCTCAATTACAATGTGGAGAAATTTCCTATGTATTTGGAAGGGGGTATTAGGATGGAGTTAATGGAAGATTATGATTGCATTCAATGGTGGAAGTATGGTGATCATGATGAAGAAGGGAATTTGCCTTTGTTTTATGAATTGGAAGAGCTGCAGCCTTTAGCCGAAGAAGCTCCTGAAGTCATTAGTACACCATGTAACACTGATGTTGACATGGAACAATCTCAACCTACCCAGGATGCAGGTATTAATGAAGCTCAACCATCCAGCCAAGCTCCTAAGACCAAACTTGCTAAGCCAAAGAGGAATGGTACAAAAAACAAGTCTAAGAATTTTAACAAGGAGCTCCAAGGAAACAAGGCTTGGAAAAGAAAGAAATCTACCTATGAACAACTTTCTGAGGAGGAGTTAGATGAAATGCCTGATATGAATGTCAAGGATACAATGTTTCCTCCATCTGAATCCCATGTCCCACCTCCTTCTGGTTCTCATGTCCCACCTCCATCTGAATCCCATGTCCCACCTCCATCTGAATCTCATGTCCCACCTCCATCTGAATCCCATGCCCCACCTCCATCTGAATCTCGTCCCCCACCTCCACATGCTCCACCTTCAACTTCAGTTCCACCTTCAACTTCAGCTCCACCTTCACCTTCAGCTTCACCTATGGATATCCAATCTGATTCTGACCCTGATTTTGATCCAATTGATAATATTGAGGCTGAAGAGGCATACCATAGCTATGATTCATCTTCAGAAGGATCCATTGGATTTGAACCTACAGAAGAAGACTTGGAAGGATATGCTGACTTTGAAAAGGAAACCGAAGAATTGTATGACTTTGATGATATGGGTGAACAAGCTCCCTACTTTGATGATCTGCCAGAACCAGAGGTGAATATGTCATGGCCAACAATTGCTGCCTGCAGGGAGTACATAAGAGATTATGTAATCAAGAAGAAATTTATTTGGAAAATGCCGAAGAATGATGGCGACAGATTTATAGCAGTTTGTGTGAATGAGGATAAAGGATGTCAATGGAAGTTTGTAGCTAGGGTCAGTAAAACTACGAGAGGTGATAGGCACACTTGTAAGATCAGAACCTTACATAATGAGCATAGTGCTGGTTGTATTGGTAATAAAGAGTTCAAGAATAGTTTGGTTGATTCCAACTGGGTTGCAGCAAAGCTAGAGGATGATGTCAGGGATCATGTGATTGTTTTCAAGGCAAGGGAACTTGTGAAAGCAATTTGGAGGAGGTATGCACAAAATATCACATACTTCATTGGATGGCATGCAAGGCAGAAAATAATGGAAAGACTCCATGGTAACTATGAAGAGAGTTACAGAATTGCAGCTGAATGTTGTATGCAACTGTTGAAGAGAAATCCTGGCAGTTTAGCTATATGCAGAAGAGGTGAGGATCAAAGGATGAAAGGTATGGGTGTTAGTTTTGCTTCATGCTTGAAAGGTTTTAGGGAAGGTTGTAGACCTATTCTAGGCTTAGATGGTTGTTTTCTGAAGGGGAAATATGGGGGTATGTGCTTGAGTATCACTGCACTGGATGGCAACAATGGATTATTTCCCATTGCCATTTACTTGTGTAGAAATGAATGTAGTGACACTTGGTTTGATTTTCTAGAAATGATGGAACCTCAGTTGACTAGAAGAGAAGAGAAGTTGGTATTCATGTCAGATCAACAAAAAGGGTTGAAAGAGGTTGTCGAGGCTTTATTCCCAAACTCTACACACAGATTCTGCTTTAGGCATATGTTCCAGAATTTCTAGAAGGATAATGCTGGAGGCAAGTTATTTGAGGAGTTATGCTGGGGTGCTGCCAGGGCATACAAAGAAGCTGATCACAAAGAATGGATGGCTAAGCTACAAACTGAAGATACAGAAGCATATGACTGGTTGGTCAAAAGAAATGTGAAGACATGGTGAAGAGCATACTTTGAACCATATTCCACCTGTGAGCACATAACCAATAATTTTAGTGAAAGTTTCAACAATTGGATTGCAGAGTTAAGAGACAAACCAGTTACAACTTTTGTCTTTGAATACACCAAGATGGTTATGTGCCTTCTATACAAAAGGAATGCTAAAGCAAAGACCATGGACATCAATGGTGTGGTTCCAAGGGTGTGGAAAGTCTATAAGAAGCTAGAAGAGAAAATAAGTGAGTATACATGGCATGGTGCAGCTGATGGGCAGTTTTCTGTTGAAAAGGGTAGGAATGATTGTTGGCTGGTAGATCTGAACAACAAGACATGTGATTGCCATCAATGGCAACTTACTGGTATACCATGTGTCCATGCTGTGTGCATTATTGCCACTAGTAGATTGCACTTGACCAGGTACAATTGCTAACTTCACTTGAAATTTTTCTTCTAGTCTTCTTTGGTATTCCTTACTTTCATTTGAGATACCCCCCATTTTTTATACTTTTCAACTGCTACCTATGTGAACTAACTATGTGAACTAACTTGCAGCATGGTTAGTGACTACCATACTATCAGAACCTATCAAAAGACTTACTCCAACTTTGTTCTACCTCTTCCAAGGGTCAAAGATTGGCCTAGTGTAAGTGACTATCTAATAATTGCAGTAATTTTACGGCTCCTAACACTACTACTTACTAGTTTGATTGTGTGTGTGATATGTGTGCAGCCACCATATGAATGTTTGCCATGGGAGTTTCTAAGACCAGCAGGAAGACCAAAGAAGAATAGAAGAAAAGATCCAAACGAAGCATCAAGCTCAGGAGCAAAGAAGAGGAGAGTGCATTGCAGTAGATGTGGTGAATATGATCACAACAAGGCTACTTGTAAGGGTCCAAGTAGGGCACAAGCTAGGGCATCACAAAGAGGACAGCAAGAAAGTCACATGGGGGGGACAAGTGCTAGTGGACACCAGGGTACTTCCCAAGACAATAGCCAACAAGGGACCACAAGAGCTGACAGAGGAGCAAAGACCAATGCTTCAACAAGTAGGGGGAGAGGAAGGACCACTGCTGACAGTGATAGAAGAGGAAGGACTACTGCAACTAGGGGGAGAGGAAGGACCAGTGCTAAAAATGAAGGAAGGACCAATGCTGAAAATGAAGGAGGAAGGGGGAGAGGAAGGACAAACACTGTAGGAGGAAGGACCAGTGCTGAAAATGAAGGAGGAAGGACAAACACTGCAGGAGGAAGAGGGAGAGGAAGGACCAGAGCTGCAGCTGAAACGGAAGAAAGTGACAACACCGCAGGAGGAAGGGGGAGGGGAAGGACCAAAGCTACTTCAACAGAAGGAAATGCCAACAGTGCAGGAGGAAGGGGGAGAGGAAGGAGCGCCACTAGAAGACCAGGGGTCACCAGAGTAAGAGGTCAAGCGAGGGCTCCGAGAGGCCGAGGAAATACCAGCATGGGATACAACCACGGGGGCTATGGGATACACCCATAAAGTATGTCTTCAAACAATATTTTGATGTTTTGTTGTCGTTTTGAACATGTCCTTTGGGTTCTTGGTGTGTGAACCTTGTTGGTTGTCACGACTTTAAACAATATTTTGATATTTTGTTGTTGTTGTTGTTATTGTGAACATGTCTCAATCTTAGTGTGTGAACTTGTGCGCTTTTGTTATGGTCAGCATGTGATAAGATACTTTATGAATTGAATACATTTTCTTCTGATCACTATTATAGTGTTATTGTTTTTGTTATGGTCAGCATGTGATAAGGTGCAAAAAAGGAGAAAAAGTAGATGCACAAAAAATTCATTTCTTATTAATTCTAGTGCCAGCAAAATGATCACAAAATTCTAGAAAATCCATTTTCACTGTTACAGTAGCATTTACATGATTTTGAAAGTCTTCAGTTGTTTTTCTTCTCCCTCTTGGCTTCACGCAACCACTGGAAGTTTCCACATGTATAACACTTCAAATACTTGTCCCCCACAGTACCTTGTTTCCCAGAAGTCTTCACATTCCTCCGACCCTTGCATCCCTTAGTTCTGCATTCAGAATCTACCCACTCGCAATCTTTCTTCCAGTGATCCAAGTCATCACAAATGAAACAACCTTTAACACTTGAACTAGAGGTCGTAGCTTCATCCCTCATAGCTTCATCTAACCATTTAAACTTCCCGCAAAGGTGACATCTAAGAAACTTTCTAGCTAGATTCTCTGGGGTATTTGAAGTTGTCAATCTCATAATGCCTTCACAATCTGTCTTTTTACAATGGCTATATACCCATTGACACTCATCTCCACAATGTCCAAGTTGGTCACACATTTGACAAATTATCTGTTCAAAACAAACAAAACTTTCATTAGAGATACCCCCCAAAATACAAGTTTCATTTGAGATACCCCCCAAATTGCAGAGAAAGATAATTTGGGGAAGATGATGAAAGATGATGAACCAAATCTCAAAAAATACTAAAATACACAGTACAAAATCACTAAATACTATAATTTACATTCATATCAACGTTTCAACTAGGTAGATCTAGTAAAACTACTAAAAATTGAAGTATTTAATGGTTCTTCTAGATCGAGTAATGGAGTGTCATTCTTTCACCAGATCTAGTAATGGAGTAATAAATGAGAGATGATAATGGCTAGATCTGTTAATGAAGAAGGAAGAAAAATGAAGGTGAAAGAAGAATGGTTTGATGAAGAAGAAGCAAGATAGATAGGTAGATAGGATGGAGAAGAAGGAAGAAAGAAAGAAAAGAAAAGAAATGATGGTGAAGAAGAAAAAGTGAGAGATGGAGTTTGATGATGGTGAAGAATAAAAGATGAGGAAGAAGAAGGAGGAGGAAGAAGAAGGTGGAGTTTGATGATGTAACGGCCACATAACGGTTACTTAATTCTACCCATAGGATTAGATCTAGATCTAGATCTATTTTGAACGGTTAGGATAAGAAGTGGTAGTTGTAAGTGGGTTTGCTGACATGGCATTATTGATGACTAGGCAAAATGACTAGGATGTGGGTTTAAATGGTGGGAGGGTAAAATTGTCTAAAAATTATGAAGACTGGTCAGACCATGGTCAACGGCTTGGTTGACCGACTTCAAATATAAAAATGGGGGGTATCTCTAAGAGTTTCTAAATCTGGGGGGTATCTCAAAGAGTTCCTATTATTTTGGGAGGTATCTCTAAATCCCCCTATATAAAAGAACAAATTCATCTAATTCAAAATCACAATTATGTAAATTAAAGTAGCAATCAAGCTTGAGATGGTGAAGTAATGGCTGCTGCTGAACATAAATAACATGGGATGAAGATGATGTGTTTTGGGCCGGATCAACTTGACTTTAAACTACCAATTGGGCCTAACTTGAGGATTGTTATTTCAGTCACAACATAAACATAAAATGCAAAGACTTGTTTGCATAAGTCACAAACACATACAAACATAAATGCAAATATTTGTTTGCATACTCGCAACAACAACCACATAAACCATAAAATGCAAAGACGTGTTTGCACTAATCACACACATAAACATAAAATACAAAGATCTGTTTGCATCTATCACAAACAGATAAACCATAAAAATGCAAATACTTGTTTGCATATACACACCACATCTGGGCAATAGTTTGAATTTAGTTTGCTAAACAAATGTACACAACAGATAGTTCACTAAAATTTGAATTGAAATTGTTCCATTTAAGAAGAAATTAAGAACATAATTTATTTGAAAAGAAGAAACGTAATTATGGTGCTAAGAAATCTCTAGAAAAGAAAAAAGGGTAATATTGGAATTAAAGTTATACTTAAAATCTTCTTAGGGCCTTTTTTACATTTTTTATGTTAAATGGGTACTTTCTTATCCCAACTAATACTTAATCAGGGCCTTTTTTATAATGAGTTTCTTAGTTGGGCCATTTGTGTTTTGCTCCCCCTTAATGAGGTCCCATAACCATTTCCGAGAGATCAATGTTTGTGTTGATTACCTTGCGTGTCTATGTAATAGGGATGACCCACTAAGTATCTATACAGAATTCTTTGAACAACTGATGATTATAAATCAGGTTGCAAGGGGAGAGGTCTATGTTCGTTTCTAACACAGATTTGATCAATTAACGGGTAGGTGGTTTGCTATCCTGGGACTTTGAACCAGTTTGATGACATAAAGCGAAGCAAAAATAAATCAGATACATGAAACTATTGTGCAGAGACTTAGGAATTGTCAAAGGATCCAAGTTATTTTCCTTCCTTACTGCTTAAGGTAAGTTTGTTGGTTGGTATATTCACATGCATAAATTTTTTAATTTTACCATAATCTAATAATTTGCTTAAATGCAAGCGTCACTGGGTTTTGATTGTAATTGATCCAAGTTCCAATGAAGTATATTATCTTGATTCCACAAATGTTGGACCAATGATGCGACAGTGTCATTTGTGAACTTGTAAGTTCAATAATGTGTTTGTGTGTATGCAGATAATTCCACGTTTTGATAATGTTTTTTTTTCTTTTAGAGGGATCACATCACACAATATTGCAGATAAAGGAAAAAGAGTGAATCCTACTTGGATTAAGGCCAAGGTAATTAAACAATAATTATATATTATCAACAAAGAGTATTACTAAGAGACCAGTAAATGTGTATAATAGTTTGGCGTTTGTATGTAGTGCCCAAAGCAATATGGTAATTTTGAATGTGGATACTTTGTAATGCGGTTCATGCGACATTTCATGACAGATCCTCGTCAATGCCTAAAGACAAAGTGAATAATATTTCTCCATTTGTTTTTTGTTTATATATAGTTGTGGTCTTAAATTAAACTAAGTTACATTTTCTTTCATATTGACTTATTTAGATCAGGGAGCTAGAAACTAAGACGACATACAAACGTGCTGAAATAAATGAGGTCCGCTTTGAGTTTATCAACTACATTGATCAGTTTCTAATAAAGTAAAGGTATGTTCATCTATCATTTACCTTGACATGGTGTTTAGGATGACTTATCTCTTACTATTATTAAAGTATATGTAGGTGGTCATGTTGCATGTATGATATTAAGAATGACTTATCTCATAAGCATAAATATACACAGTACACCATGATGATTCCTCGTAGGCACTGCACAGTTTTCAATGAATCTGAAACAACCACTACCTTGTAACCTTGCTTTTGATTTTACCAACCTTCAGGATGTGTGCTTCTAAATTTTGTTTATGATGAAATATATGGGATAATTAGCTTGCAAGGACATGTTCAGTAAATTACATTTGATCAATACTAAAGTCAATTAGCATGTTGTTGTATGTTTGTCAGTCGTCAATTATAGTTGTAATTAAGGTCCAAATGGAATGCCTTAGGAACTGGTAGAATTGATACCAAATGTGCTTATGAGTTCATGTTTATATGTGTGTTTAAATGCACTTTGCTGCAATTGACTGTTACAAGTGCATGTCTGGTGCATTGATCATATTCCTTGAAATTATATAGTCCAACTGGTCAGAAACCTTGTTTTGGATTTTCGTAAATTGTGCGCTCAGTTAACTATATTCATTCTCTTGTCTTTATTTAAATTTTGATTTTCTTTTTTAATTTATTTTTGTAGGTAGCAGCTATATGGGTAATTAAGGAAAAGGTTCACAATAATGTGTCATGTCGTGATTCTGGAATTCAACAAGAACTAGGCGTTTTGATCTACAAGCTTTGGTTGTATATGCAAGCATGTGATTTGTTTTCACAGTTAGAGTACTGGAATTAGATTTGTTTTTAATTTGTAGATGGATGATTTTCATTTATTATTGTTATTAGGTTAAAAATATTGAATGTTTGGCAGCTAATAGCTGTGAATTCTTTTGTTATTCAGAGATTATTTCATTATTAAGTACAAGAGGGTTATTATTAATATTGAATTTTTTATTTTTTTTTATTATTATTTTTTTAAAAATGTGTATATATATATATATATGGTTTTAGATGATGGTTTTAAAAGAAAAGATGACAATTTAAGGTCAAACAAATGACAGTTTTAAAATAATATATGACGATTTTAAAATAATTGATGGCGGTTCTAAAAAAAGGATGACGTTTCCAGAGAAAAGATTGCAATTTTAGAAGATCAATATGACGGTTTTAAATGAAATGATGACGGTTTTAAGAGTAAAGATGACGATTTTAAATGAAATGATGACGGTTGTAACAGTAAAGATGACGATTTAAAATGAAATGATGACGGTTTTAAATGAAATGATGACAACTTTAACCTATCAAATGGTTGTTTCGAACACCAAAAATGATGTTTCTTATTTACAAACCGTCATCTAAAATAAATATACAATGACAATTATTGTTCAATTTGTCAAAGAAAAATAGTATCTTGTGACGGAATTTTTAACATTTCTTGACAGTGCATAAGAGGACGGATTTTAAGACTCATCCAAACCGTCATCTATGATATTTAATGACAGTTTTTAACCGTCAAGATATGCCTTTTTTCTAGTACTTTCTCTTCATCTTTCTCAAATCTCAATACTTTGTTGCTTTCTCTCTGTTACTTTTTCTTCATCTTCCTTCAATTATCTATTCTCTGTATGATTGTTTCTCTTATCTTCTTCATCTTTCACAAGACTTTGTTGCTTCTCTGGTCTACATAGAATAGCCATGGCTTTAGCTTCAACAGATGGTAGTAGTGCATCAACATTGTTACTTATTCACCTATTATTCCATGTACAACGTGTTACTTTTTCAGAAAATTACATGTTGACGTGTCTGTATAGTGTCGTGTCCGTGCTTTTTAGTTCTAAATTTAATCAACTTTATATGTATGATCTTTGTACTGTAACACAATTGTTGATGATAATGCAACATTGTAAATCTAAATTAATCAACTTTAATATATCACTGGATTTCGATATTTAAAAAAATTGTTGGAAATTTGTTGTGTGTATTGACTATTAAAATTTATTTTCTAAATGTTAGAGAAGATACAACTTGGACTTCACAATAAAGGTAGAGACGACGATCTTCTAATGAAGAAGTATGTTGTTTCGATTGCAAAGCAAATCTGATGTTCCTTCATTCTTAGGAATTTTGGGGTAGGTAAAGTTCATAAAGTTCCTTTAATCTTTCTACGTGCACAATTTATTTTATTAAATAACATGACTTATAAGATATTTGTTTGTCGATAATTATTGTTTTGTTTGATGAATGACACTTATTTTATTTCACATGAAGGTATTTTGGGTATTGCATTATGCTCAATTATTGTTGATGTTTTAGTAATTTTTTTTTTTTGGTTGGCAAGCGAGGTTGAGGGGACCCCTACCCCTTTTAAATTACGTGTGGAAACTTATATCAACAATCCGCTGTTGACATGTTTCGAACCCACGACCACTCCACTTTGTGAGAGGGGTGCTACCACTGAGCCACAGGCTCATTCGCTATGTTTTAGTAATTAGTTATGTGTTACGGGTAAAGTTCACAAACCAAAGGTCCCTAAACGTAAAAAGGTGGAAGGATTTGTTGTTGGTAAATTTTAATTAACCAACGAGTTTAGTTGTGACATTTTTATCTAGTAAACATGAAAGATACGTGTACCAAAAAAAAAAACAAGAAGTCGGCAACGTGGTGGGTGATTTAGGCTTTGGTCACCAAAAGTATATACTAATTAGGGTTTGGAGATGGTTTTATTTTTTATTAGGGTTTGGCCATCATTTTTGAACCAATAGCTAAAAAAATCCGGTTGAACCAAAGTTTTTATCATAATACCTAATTTACCCTGAAAATCTCGCACGTCATAACTTAAAATTTCTAGCTACTCAGTACTTAACATCCAAAATTAATACCTAAATTATTATTCATGAACATATCCAGTTTTTATTTTTGATAAAGGATCCAGTTTCAACAATAGCTAATTCCAAATTCCTATCTTCAACTTGATTTCACTATCATTTCTAAATAAATCACTTAATAAAGGAAGAATTTCACGACCATGACCAACAGCTGAAATTTTAGGTTTACAAGGAGCAAGATGAAGACGAGTATATTTTTGTCCATGACTACCTGCACTTTCATTAAAAAATGAACGATCATTTTATAAGATCTAAAGATTTCGTTGAACAAAGGGATAAAGAATTGAGTTCTGATTGTGTTAACACATCTAGATCAATATAGGTCGAGATTTGGGGTTGATGATGAATTGCTAGTTGTGATTGTCATTGATGAAGAAGAAGATATTTGAAAATAAAATTCTTCAAACCCTAATTCTGAATTAAAAGATTTCGAAGAAGAATTTGAGAGAGAGGGAGAGATAAACATAGTTGATAAAGAAAGCTTTTGCGATGTACTTGCTCGTCAATTCTGACTAGTCAAATTACCTCACCTTCTTCTCCAATTCATCATAACAGAGTATTGAAACAACAATTTTATCAATTTCTGATATTCAATTGTTGAAAAAGTTTTCCCATTGCAATTATGGAGACCTTATGGACGGTGCTCATGGTGTAATTTCTAGCAGGGGTATTTGGGTTATTATAAAATGTTTTTTGCATCATGTAACGGTTGATTGCCAAACCCTAATAAAAAAAAGAAAACCAACTCCGAACCCTAATTAGTATAAACCTTTGGTGAGCAAAACCTAAATCACCCCAACATGGTTCACTTTAAAATCCATAGAACATAATAATCTAAAATAAGATGCATCAGGAATTGAACAAATCGTTTCTTTGAATCAAATTCGACCCAAGTATGTACCTAGTTCCTTTTTATGGCCTGTAGAGACTCGGCCTATATCACCACCGATATTGTCCCCACTTAGCCACTGCGGACATCCGACAGTGTGGGGTTTTATGGGGCAGCGGCCTGCTTCCCAAGAGGTCACCCATCCTGAGATTACTCACACCCGAGCACGCTTAACTCCAGAGTTCTTTCGAACTCTAGAGCCAAGTGAGCCCAAAAGTGATTATATATTGTGGATCTATACCTATATTCCAATGTCAGAACATCCCCTCTTAGTTTCATAGGACCCACCCCCTCGGCAAACCACCTGTCGACCCGATTGTTGCCGACCCGAGTTGTTACAATCCCACCACCTAAGAGGAGAGTCGTCATCGGCTCTTGAATATACAACCCCAGATCTCTGACGTTTCCTGCCTCTCGCGAGACAACTGGACCTGTATCACCACCGATATTGTCCCCATCTTTGGCTCTGATACCATTCGGACATTCGACAGTGTGGGGTTTTATGGGTAGCAGCCTGTTTCCCAAGAAAGACATACACGAAAGAATATAGTTGATTATAAATTAATAGTTTATTAATTAATCGATGAATTAATATCTCACTTAATTAATAATTTTCTCTAGTTCCAAAGCTATTAACTTATCGAGGTTTTACTGTAATTTTAGTTTCTACTTTCTTTTAACCAGAAATGTATAAGTAATGATGTCCTAATAACATGGCCAACCAACAAGAAGAAGAGATTAAATGATTCCCTATAATTTGGCAGCATTCCACTTTTATCCAATTCTGATCATTGATGTCAATGAATTCGTTTTGCAGCCTATACCATCGAACGGTTGAAAAAGCCTTGTAAAATGTTTGGCCTTTCTTCCAAGGTATTTGTTCCATGTCACAGGGTGGTAGAGATGTGGGTGCTTCAATTCTGATCAGTCAATTTGGAGAGTGGTGAAATTTGAATACTGGATGGTGGGCCATAGAGGTAGGCGAGGGAGAGGCGGTGACGAGTGTGATGCACAACTGCACGGTGGAGAACATGTAGGGATCGACCGTTCGAGAGGATGTGAAGCGGATCCCCAACATTGACAACAAATGCATCACTTCCTGGTGGTACAGTAGAGCACTTGCAAACCACTTGTGCTATGTTGGTACAGAAAAGTCAATAGTGTTACGTCAGTGTGAGCTGCTAGACCCATGGCTCTCTGGACAAGAGGTGGGTCTGACTTTAATTGTAATGCAGCGCTTGGGGTTTCAGATTAGTTATTCGGACCACATCATTTCAGGTCATCCTGGATTGTACCCAATGACAGTGAGTGTGATCCATATAAGTCTGGTAGAAAGCTTTTTCGTTTCCTTTTCTTCACTGCATAAGAATTTAAAGTTAAATCTGTTTAAGTTGAGGAACTCTTAAATTAAGGAAACATTTCAATTTCATAAAGTAGTGTTACTTTCTTTTCTTCGATTATTTTCTTGATAATAAAATTTGTTAGAACATTTCAACATCATAAAATAGTGTTACATTATTTTCTTCGATTGTTTTCTTAATGATAAAATTTGTACTCTCGAGGCCATAGTTGTGAAACTCAGATTCTCTATAAGAAAAAAGCAACTGTAGATACTACTAGAAATAGAGCTCTAGCACAACAGCTGGGAAAAAGGACCTACTGGAAGAGCACCAATGATCAAGTACTTAAATGGGAACCTCCATGTTAAATACCGATGGTCAATGAGTGACACTAAAGCAAGGATAGGACGAATTTTCAGAGATATGGATGGCAGAGTTCTACTGCCATATTGTAGTGGAACAATGGAGAAGACTATCACATCTATTGGTTTGAAGCTATAGCTGTAGGACTGCAGATTACACAAGGGATGGGAATCAAGATAATGAAGGTGGGATCAGACACCAAACAAGCAGAGGACAGTATCACAGGGACCATGACTCCTTCCTGGCAGGCAAGAGTACATATGTTCATAGGGTAACTGATCAGTACAATGGAGAACTTCAACATAAAGCATATCTTTAGGGAAACAAACAAGTGTGGTAAACAAGTGGATATTCTTTCTATGATTTTATAAACTGGTAATGCGTTATACTCAGCCTAAACCCAGCCTGATTGTGAGAGAGAGAGAAAAAAAAAAAAAAAAAACTGATTATACTCAACAAACGTATAATCAGTAATGCGTTAGTTCCGCTATTTGACAATATAATATTTTGGGCAAAATGAAGTTTGAGTAATATTATTCTGTTTGCATCGTATTTTTTTGGGTGTATGATTCTTACTTGAAATATGTCGACAACATAGTATTTGACTATAGTTTGTTACTAACCATTGGTATGTGTGTGCAGAGATACATAAAGATCTTTATTTCTTTGTGCTTTAAGCAGCGACCGAGGGTCTCAATGTTGTTGAGAGGAGGATATGGTGATACACGTATATTTTTTAGCTTGGGAATGCAGGAATGGAGGATCACTCCTATCATCAGAGAAGCAAACTTCAATGTTGATGAAACGGCAAAACATACAGCTGGAAAGAAGTAGAAGAATGGTATGGAAGCCTATATATTACCTAAGAATACATTCACAATTTTCTTGTTGTTTTTTGTTCACCTCAATGAGGATGGTTTGTCATCTTGCAACTCTGTTAGTTGTGACATTTTACGTACGAATACCAATTCACAATTTAATTGCAGGAAAAAAGAAGAAGAAGGGACTGACTCTCTAGGAGAGCTATTTATTGCCAACGGAGTCTCTCTGAAGATAATAAACATATATACAATGATGTTAAAAGGAGACCGCCATTTTACAATAACATACTCATATTCATGCACAGGAAGAAACACCACAGTCCTTTTTACCATTGGGAGAGATCGGCAGAGCTTCCCATCATATATAAGTTGTGCATAAGAAGAAAGAATAACAGAGACCATTTGTTTACATTATTGCCTTGCATTATTTGATCTTAATTATACTATTGCTTCCTCAAGGAGACTAACTCAATTTCACTTCTGTTACGCAAAAGTGTCCAAGTAATAGATGTCCCCATAGCATTGCTAACTAGTACGAAGAAGAGATGAAATGATTGCCCTATATTTTCTCAACGTCCCACTTTCATCCTTTTATGATCATTCATGTCAGTGGATTCGTTTTCCGACTCCACGAGTTGAAAAGTTGTTAGAGCCTGGTTGATATGTTTGTAGTTCACTATGAGGAACTCTATCCATGTTTCAGGGTGGTAAAGAGGTGGGCATTTTTTATCAATCAATTTTGAGAGTGCTGAAATTTGAATATTGGAAGGTGGGCCAAAGAAATAGGCAGAGGAGAGGCGGTGACGAGTTTGATGCACTACTGCACGCTGGAATACGCTTCGGAATCGGCCATTGGAGAGGATCTGAAGCAGATCCCCAACATTGATAACAAGTGCGCCATTTTTTGGTTGTACAGTGACCCATCGGCCGTCATCTCTAAGCACCTGTAAACCACTTGTGCCAGTTTGATAGAGAACAGTTAGTAGGGATATATCAGTGTGAGCTGCTAGGCCCATGACTATCTTAGGGTCTGGACAGAGTGGGTACGAGTTTAGTTGTAATATATCGCATGGACATTCGGATTTGCTTTCTGGACCAGCCCAACACATGTCATCCTCAGTTATGCCTAATGACCCAAACATTATCCACATAAGCATGGTAGATAGCTTTTTCATTTCCTTCTCGTATTCGTCAATTACATCACTGCATAAGAAATTCAAGTCTGTTAATTAACAAATTGTAAAATCAAGTACCTACAAAGAGAGAAAGAATGTTGTTCTGAATTTATTTTTAGTTTTTTCCATCAATACTCTACATCATAAAGAAGTGAGTTGCTTCCTTTTTCTTTTCTTTTTCTGATAATAGGATGTGGTTCAATAATAAATCGGTTGGGTGTTTTTCTTTTTTCTGAAATAATGAAGTTATGCATGAAAACCTGCGCAATAGGGTGCATGATTATAGTTACCAGAATGTTTTGTACTCTTCAGGCCATAGTTGGCGAGCTTGTTCAATTGGAGAACCAACAATGGTGAAGCCTTCAGACCACATGAGTTTTGGAAAGAAGCAACTAATGCGAGCTCGACCATAACCAGAGATGCCATTAGGACGTCGTGCCGCTTTAAGCTTCTCTTGTGTAGGGAGCTGGAAGAGGCGTCTTCCTTCAGACTCAAGATTCTGCAGAAGATGTATGGGGATTCCATGGTTTGTGACTTGGAACACACCCCATGTCTGACATGCATTACCAACAAGATTGGCAGCATTGGGGTCCATAAGGTCGATAATAGGCACTGATTCGACATCATGCAAATCCTGATCAGATGGATAGTCGACGACTTGTGGCCACTTATATGAGTCAGGTACAACTTGCACTGAATCAAAATCAATGAAATCGCCATGAAGGTAATACACAGGATGGGTTTTAAAGACCTCAGAGTGATTTACAGGCATAGTGAAAAGCTGAGTTGTTTAAAAGAGTAGGACTGCAGTACTTAAGGACTCACCTAGTAAGAAAGTAGTAAAATGTTTAGGCTTCAAGATAGGTTAGATGAGAAGAAAGTATAATTGTATGTGAGTTTATATAGGGGTGGAGATGAAGATGGTGACAATGTGAGTTTACTGGCAGAATCTTTTGGAGCTATTGGTGTTGGAAATACAAGAAATGGTAGTCGGCATTTTTTTTGCAAAAGATGGACAGAAGGAAAAGACCAACGTGCCACCAAAGCTTTCATACCAGAACATTAAAAAGCAATTACAAGCAGAGGAGAATGCCCTTTTTTGGAAACCTTAATTGAACAACCAAAAATGCCCCTTTTTTTAGGAATAAATGCCCTTTCCTTAGCCTTTTGGAAATGGCAAAACTAATGTCTCCATCTTAAAAGTAAGTTCTTGTGAGCTGCTTTGAACTTAACCCAACAAGCAGAGGAGAATGACAAAAAACCTCTCTGGATACATTTCACAAGTAATTGAAGGGTCACCTTGGTTTCCCCGAGCGTGCCGACCAGATATTAGTGAGATATTTTCATTTTTGTTTTTTTTGTTGCCATAAATTAGCCATTTCGATGAAAAAATATTACCATATATCCTTTCCCACCAATAAATATTATCTGTGTTTCTTCTAGTATGTGGTTTGTGTGGTCCCAATCACATCACGCCACGTGTTAACAAAAATATAACCTAGTATGGTTGTAGTTAACCCTAGTAGGTTTGAATCAGTTATCCAACTAATTTATAGACATGTGGCATGTTGTGATTGGAACCACACGAACTACATACTAGAAGAAACACAGATAAATTTTTTTGCTTTCCCAGTTATAAAGATCGCATGACCACAAGTGAAAACTCTAATCAACCAGAGTAGTGTCAAAACATAGTATGAAACTTTTTCAGTGGGATTGGGGGTTCACACTCGATTATAAGAATATTTTGAATGTTTATTATAATGATGTTAACTTATATGTTAGATTATTTGCATTAAGCTTTAATGATGAATTGCCGAACTTGGTTTACGTTACATAGGGTGAAGGAAAAAACCTTGGGCATCTTTTCATCAGCTACGATCATATATATATATATATATTTAAAACTCATCCTTATAACTACAACTACACCATCAACTGTATCCCTGTATTTGTATTGTTTTTTTGTTATTAAAAGTGTGCATTTCCATCACTAATGTCACTCCTTTACCATATATCCTTACTGCTCTGCCTATCCTCTCTTTACGTACGATAGTATATCACTGTACTTGTACTGTATTTATGAGCCTGTTATTGACTGTGGCATATATTAATTGTTTTTACTAGTAACAATAAAAATTGTCGCTTCAATGAATTGTCGCTTCAATGTTTGTTTTGTTATTTGCTTGTTAACATACCGAGGACAGATGGTATTTGAAATGGAATTGGCTGTGACTAACTCAAAGTATTCATCAGAAGCTAACAATAGGTACATGCACCAGAAGAAGCGAATAAAATAAACTGAGGGATTCCCTCGTAAAAAAGCCACACTTCTTTAATTAATTAATAAAACTCAAAAAACTGTTTCTTTGTAGTATAGTTTTCTAAAAACCCCAGAATTAAAAAAATTACTAGTTATCGAAAACCCTAAATCTCAAAATCCTAAACCCTTAACAAAACTATTATTTTGCCCACAATTCTAAATTAAACAAAAAAAAAAAAAAAAAAAAAAAAAAAGAATTACAATTTTCGAACTCATATATGACGGGCCCAATTTCACTATTGTATTTGTACCGAAATCCTCCTCCATTTTCATCATCATCCACTTTTTCTTCAAAAAAAACCTTTCTCAAGTTTTGCCAAAATACTGTAAATATCTTTAACCTCCGTAAATATTCGACGAATATATTCTTTTGTAAAAAAATTGGATATCGAAATATTCACAACTATTCGATCGACGAATCCCGGTGTGTGTTTTGGTTTTTAGTCTCGAATTAGCACAAGTGGTTTACAGGTGCTTAGGGATGGTGGGCGATGGGTAATTGTACAACCAAACAGTGGTGCACTTGTTATCAATGTTGGGATCTGCTTCACATCATTTCCAATGCTCGATTCCCAAGCGTTTTTCACCGTGCGGTAGTGTATCATAGTCATCACCGCCTCTCCTTCGTCTATTTCTTTGGTACACCATCCAATATTCAAATTTCACCCCTCTCAAAATTGATTGATCAAAACCACCCACCTTTTTTCCACACTGTAACATGGAACGAGTACCTCAGAATAAAGTTCAAACATTTCAATCAGGCTCTATCAATTGTTCGATTCTGCGAGCCACGAAATGGGTCCATTGTCATGAATGATTCTGAAAAGGATGAAATTTAGACTTTGAGAAATTACAAGGAATAATTTCATCTCCTTTCTACTGGTTGGCCATGGTATGGGGACTTTCTTTATTTGACACATTTGGGTAACAAAGGTGAAATTGGGTTAGTATCTTTGAGTAAGGTATAGTATAACCAAGATCAAACCGTTAGGGCACCTGAACAACATTTTGACTCCGGATTTGAAGAAAGATCTTCTCTCCAAAGAATAAGTTAAGTATCCATATAAGAATCTATTATGTTTATTAAAATTATATTAAGAAGATGTCAAATAGAATACTATCCATCTTATTATCCTTTGAGATAAAAATGTCTGGACATGCATCCATAGTTCTATGAAAAACAGGGCAGCTTGATATCCCTACCTTTCTGCGGGAAAATGGTGTTGATCTTTCTATCTTCTCATTTGTCCCTTGCCAAATACGCCCTTATGAACTTCAAAATCGAAAATTTCTCCAGAAAGCCTACAAATTTGAACAATTAGGTGAGCAAACATTTCTCTTTTATTTCTTTTAGGTGAACTCTCTCCATCCTCCTGTTCATTATAATCCAGCAATTCTACAAAAATATCTTCATTAGAAGGATTCGACTCACATGCAGAAGCATTTCCAATAAAAGTAGTCATATATTGTTTCTTTTCTCAAATAAATACTAATTATCACTACTACACAAAAGTAGATATATCACAGTTAAAAACTGTGATATAAAGATATATATCACGGTTATTTTTTTTCAAAAACTGTGATATGTACTGGGGTGATATATGTTCCTCAAAATCGTGATAAAAAACAAAAAGTATGTCACGTTTTTATAACAGAACAGTTATATAAATTCATCTATTTTTGTTCTTTACTCTATTAAAACTGTGATATATATGATAAACTTATAGCACAGTCAACTAATAAACGTGATAAATGCACTGAAAACTGTGATAAAAGGTCATAAAACGGTGATATAAAGTCCTAAAACTGTGATAAATTATCAAAAAACTGTGATAGAAAGTCCAAAAACTGTGATATTTATTTGCAAATCTGTGATATAATAATTTATTTTCTAATTTATTAAAACAAAAATAAACAAAATTGTCAATTTATAATAAATGCTGAAATTTATTGACCAGTACAAAAATTAATTGAATTCATTGATACTAATTGATATTTTAGAGTCTACATCCTTCATTTCACAAGTACAATAATCTAGTAAAGTACTGTACATAACTACTTTCAAATATTATTTTGCAATCAAAACAAAATAAAATAAGATTCACTTTTGTCCTCCCAATAAATCTCAAACCCAACTAATAAGAATACAATTCAATTCCGTTCGTTTGCATTCTCCACCATACATTGTTGAATAAATTCAGTGATCTCAAGTCGAACTTCATCAATTTCTTTCCTTGTGTACTTCTTTTTTCCAACTAATTTCTTAACCTGGAAAAACAAATTTTCATAGAGAATAATAAAAACCTAAGTAAATAAATACCAAATTAAAGGTAATCACTATACTCTCGAGAAAGTAAGTTAGTTTGTACTTTAATAAGATAAAAAACAAACATTTAGTTAGTTTGTACTTTAATAAGATAAAAAAATATTGTGTGCCATAACACAATATAATATATGTAAACCTGTACCATATCATGACCATAACAGTAAAATGTTCACCAAGGTTAAAATTTGCATTAGCTATCATAACACAATCAGAATTAGATAAAGAGTTTTTCTCCTTAACACCAAAGAATACATACTATGTTTCTTTTTAACATGGTGGGTCTGAGTACAACAGTGTGAGTTGTATTTTTTTTTTAAGGAGTTGTAGCTCTTCTTGAGGTTTGGCATAAGGTTGGAAAGAAACTTCCATATCATTTGTCGTTTTGTATAGCTAACTTATTGTTAACGATGAATAATGAATGCCATATTTCTAGTTTTGTCAAAAATAAAAAGATACTAATTTCAAATAATATACCTTGGCTTCAATAGTTTGCGACGAATCCTCCACCAGGTCTTTCATAAACCTCATTGCATAATATCCACAAAATAAGCTACCATCTGGTTGTTTTGGGCCCTACATGAGTGGATATGAAAATAAACATTTGGCTCACAAGTACAAAGTGTTTAAAAGCTACTATATGAGTATAAAGTTTTATACCTTAATGCATTGCCAAATCGGTGTGAGAATTTTGCTTCCATTAATCATTTTGTATGCGATAAGACAATTATTAATAAGTAACTTAAAGCTTTCTTCAGGTTCACCGTGTAAAGAATCTAACCAATAGACATCCATATGTACCAAGTCAACCACAATCAATACGAAATGAAACCTACAAAAGATAGCGCCAAAAATCATTAATATATGCAACGAGTTTCATCCAGACCAACTTTCCAATAAAATGAACAATACATAATTCTCACCCTGAATTATATGGAATAAGAGCAAATTGTTTCCCTTTAACATTCTTTAATCTTTCTCGAATAATTTTAGCTTTTTCAATCCCTTGAGCACGACTGAATGTGAGATGATTTATAAACACAAAACAATCTCGAGAACTTATGAATTTGTCATATAAGCACCTGGGAAAAAAAAAATTAATGCAATATATATCCTTTTTCAATATATATCATATCAAACACTATGTTGTTGTTGGTTGTGCCTAGAAATATCGTGATATTTAAATTGAAGTTGCTACGGATATGGAAATCTTACACTAGTCTAACTTAGCTATTAAAAGCGATTTAGGATGTCCCTCGAAACTACCAACTTCATTGAAGAAAGGTCAAAAGACGAAACAAGAAAATCCACATCGAAACTATAACAAAGATAAAAGGAATATTCCCAATTGTAACACTTACCTCATGTAAACGATCAATACATCGCAATCTAAATCGTTCATCTTACATACATCCAAAAGATTACGCTTTGGAAGATATCCAAACTCAATATCTTCACCAAAAACATCTTTTCCAACTGGAAATTCTATCACATCAGTTTCTTTAGGATATATCAAATGAAACGTATCCTGTAAAGAATCAATTGAGCTTTGTGCGTCGCTATCACGTTTACATATGTTATCCTGCATCATATATAACCAGAACACTACTTCATCTATAACATAATAGAACAAATGACAACATTTACAAGAAGACCCTATTAAACAAAAAATTGAAAGAAGATATATATATATACAATTGAACCCAAGGGGAAACAAACTTACATGGAACAAACTTGTATATATGTATTTATTTTATTTTATCTTAAGCATTCTTTTACTTGTTGGAAAATGTTCTTTGGTAGTTTGTGAACATCTGACAGTTTGATGCAAAACGAATTACCTATCTCTAATGGCCAAATTCTATGTGGACATCAAAGGGTTGCTAAGCATTGTTTTTTTTTTTTTTTTTTGAATTCTGAAACACACACTACTAGTTCAACCTATGTACTTCATGAGACCAAGCATTTTGGTTCCTAGTAAAAAATAATGTAGGTGAAGGCAGCAAATTAATGATTCCATTCGTAATAACAACAACAAAAAAAAAAAAAAAAAAAAAAAAAAACTATTCAAAGAGATTTGATCACAAGATCACATAGAATTCACCCAATGTTTATTGGATTTGATCAAAACAGATCAAGGTAACTATATATGTAAAAATATGAAATCAAACCAAACTAGAAAACAAAAGCGTACAAAAACGTTGTTACTAGTATTTTAAGTTTATGTGTTGACCTGGTTTATCTTCTCTTTGTTGTGAATGTTGTTTTCATCCACTAGCTTTCGAGAAGATGCCTTCCAGGCAGAAAAGTAGAAGCATGTTAGATCAATGTATTTCAATATGCACAAATCTTTTAGTATATATGTTATGTTTGGAATCTAACCTGTTGTATCTTTTCTTTGTTGTAAATTTTATCTTTTCCCATTGGCTTTCGAGAAGACACCTTCAATGGTAAACAAGTTCGAACATGTTAGATCAACGTAACTTTAATATGTACACTACGCTTTGATTAATACCTTTGATATTTTTTTTACCTCCTCGTTTGTCAATACATATGTTTTAGGCCATGCAACCTGTGACCCTTTCGCATCCTTGACTCTTACCATCTCATCATGAACTGGAATTGGAAGAAGAGCCTCACCAATAACAACCTCATCGACTGATACCCTTACATTATTTTGCCCCAAGGGAACAGTGTGTACTTTTGTCTCTGGTCCAAGGTCTTCATATACCATACCTTTCGCAACTACATTTGAAATCATATCAACTGCCACAGAACATTTTTTGCCCTGCCAAACATATATTTTTAGTTAGATTTAGTAAACTAGGAAATTGAGCCAGAGATGGAGTTAATAAATACCTTCCCTAGTGTAGGTGTAATCTTTGAAGCTACAACATTACTAGTTGCTTTCTTGTGTACCACTTTCTGAGCCTTCAAATGTTGTAGAAAATCCTTCTTTTTTTCATTGGGTTTGATCTATTTTTCAAAATAACTAACTAGGTTACAGAAAAGTATTATTATTCGACATAAGGATATAAGCTAAAAAACTTAAAATGACTTACACTTGTACGCTTGTCGGTTCTCTCACATTCTCGCTTATTGACCTTTGATGGAGAAATATGTTGTCGGTTATCACTTTTATTGGAATTGGAAGCAATTTTCTCTCCTACAGTTGGAGTAGCTACTCTATTTTCCAATATTTTGTATTTCTCCTCCATATCCCTGACCTTCTTCTCAAGAGCTTTTCTTTTTTCTTCTTCTTCTTTTCTCTTCATTTCTTCTTCTTTTCTCTTCTTTTGTTCTTCTTTTCTTTTTTCCTTTTCCTCTCGAAGACTAGATTCCAACTGATTAACATTTGTCTTTGATCCACGTTTAACTAAATGAAAATAGACAGTAGGTGTGACCCCTGATCCAACTGCACGAACACGGCCATTGTGTTCAGGAGTACCTAATGCCATTGTTAGTACATCATTTTTGCCTTAGTGATTACATTTCCTTCCATAACTCCATCATTCAGTAGGTCCTGCACATACAATCATACGTTAAAACTGAGTTTGTTAAAACAAACTTTATATGTATCGTCTTTATTAAACCTTACCTTTAAAAATAAACGTGAAATATATAAAAGACATTTCTGAGAAAGGGAAGGACATTTTACTGTCAAGAGTTTCTATGCTCAACTTGAGCTAAATATAGTTCCCAACAGATTGGTATGACCTAGTTCCATCCATTCAAAAATAATATTCATTTATGGACTGTACTGCATAGATAAGAAACTTCGTACTAAGGTCACCTAGCATCAAGAGGAATGTTGATGGTGCAGTACAAGAGAACAAGACAAGGTATGGAGGGTTGCTTGGGGACTCATTGGGCAACATGGTGGTAGCATTCGTAGGGAGCTCTACTACAGAAAAGTTTTACTCCAAAAGTGCTCGAAGGAATGAAATTAAACTAGCCGATCAGCTATAGGTATCAAGAAGCTACAAGTATGTTCTGATAACCTTTGGTGCATTAAAATTCTAAAGAATATCACTAACTCACCTTGGAATTGTTCTGACAACCTTTGGTGCATTGAACTAGCAGACAAACATTCTTTAGAATACTGAATTTTAATAGTTCTTAATGGTCTAAGGACAATAAAAGAATTTTAATAGACTGTACACTAAATCACTAACTCACGTTTGGTACAGTCTACATAGAATTTTAATAGACTGTACACTCTTTCATAGATAATACCTAACATGTACCTGACTGCTAAACTTACATGGAAAAGGGACCAGAAAAAAGACATTTTATAGAGACATGGCAGATGAATGTTGACTTGACAATTAGACAAGTCAAAAAGTGCAAGTGGGAACCAACAACAGATCAAACAGTGTAAGAGTTTTAGATGCAATTTACAGGTCTAACCAAACCACAAGTTGTTTGAAGAAGGAGAGAGAAATGCAAAAACAATATAATATAAGCATGTTTTGTATATTTAATCTAAATGTCATGTGGTAAAACGTTTATTTTATTACCTTGATCATCATTTCACTTGGTATTTTTAATTGTGTGAAGACAATAATAATAATGCTTGACCTCATATTATACGCATGCTTAGTAGTGAGTGGAACCTCAATTTGTATAGACGGGGAAAACCTTTTACTCTCATTGGCAAGAAATCTAAACAAGGATCAGTTCACAAATAAGTGAGGCAACTTACAATTTTTTCAGCAACTTCTTTAATAGCATCGTCGGGATATAAGCCTTTCTTGTCCTTGTGTGCCTCTTTCCATAACAAAGACCTATTATTTTCGTCAAATTTTGGGCCCAACTTCATTTTCTGTTAATTAAAATCAATCATGCACTTAGACCAATGCATCATAGATAATTAAAATCAATCATATACAAATTCAGAATGAAAAAGTTGTAATTACTAACCAATTCTTCTGCCAATCCAGCGTAACCCCTCTTGCTCGTTCGGTGATTGTACAACTTTTTTTTTCGCCGGGCAGATTGTTTCTCACTAAGACGCTACAAATAAGCACAATGATCAAATGTCACTATATTCAACCTTCTTCACAAAAGAGTTGTATTACAAATATATTTAAGTCAAAAAATTCTTGTGATTTACCTTAAATTCATCTGAAATACGCTGCTTTAGAAAAACTTCCCAATCATTTTGTGGAATTATCTTTTCATATTTTTCTGGTGGATATCTAAGCTGCTCAAGATCATCTTCAAATGGACGGATGTATTTCGTTGTAAGGGTGCTTTTGAACTTTTTCCATGAAGCACCAATCGCGGATACACGAGTACGCCTTTCGTCCTCACTTAAGACAAATTTGGCCTGATATTCACAATGGGTCTTTATAAGTTAATAACAAAAAATTAAATAAACAACAATAAAAGAATAAGAACTTATATATAATGATGAATGCTTCACCTTTAAAGCTTTCCAACATTTTTTTTCACACTTTTTGGAACTGCTTTCCAATTTTCATAGGTGATTCGAACCTTCTTTGCAATCAAGCCTTCATAACTGGCAAGATCAGATTTACTATCACCTATAGGTTGTCCCTTAGAATTATAGTAGACCATCTTCCGTTCACCATCACGCATCTTTGTTACTCTATGGCATTGACTTGTAGATCTGCCTTTCTTTTCCTCGCACGGATTTGAAGGCTCGTTGTCATCACTATCATCTGATGTTGAGTCTTCTTGGTGATCCATGGGCTCAGATATTCCTGTATGTATTCCATAAGCATTCAAACATCAACATCAAGTTTAATTTTATGAAACTAAATGAATAAATGAATGTAGAACAGATCTCAACCTTTCTTTTTCCTACAAGGATCTGAAGGCTGGTTGTCATCACTATCGTCTGAAGTTGAGTTCTCTTGTGGATCCATGACACAACTGTATCTAAATATATAACATAAACATTCAGTAACAATCATACAAGAAAGAAGACATGTGCAACACACATATAACATTGAACAAGGTTATTTTCATAAAAAAATAAAAAATTAGTAAAATAGTAGCCAACACAATAAATGCAAGTTTAACTACATGAAACTTGATAGAAGTACATTTATGTTTTTAAGTGTAGAATCCAATAAACAAACACTAATGAATATACTAAAAAACAAATGTGAATCCATTGATAACCATATAATAAACCACCAAAAACACACATAGAATAAACCTAAAAAATCCCTTTGTTGACAAAAAATTTTCAAAAAAGAAATACAAACTCATGGTCGACTCTTTGTTGCGATTGGCCTATAATCAACCCAAATTCCTTCACCACCTACACGAGCGTAAGATAATGCATCTTCATCAATGTCGACATTTGGCAATCCCTTGGTAACTGTACAGTCTTCAATGGAACCATCAATGGGGTCATCACCGTCTTCCCCACGATAGTCCCTTTGAGGAGCTGACAAGACTATAGACCACTTAAGATCAACTTGGTCAGTTACATAAAAGAGTTGTCTAGCTTGAGAAGCTAAAATAAATGGGTCAGATATATGGCCAATCCTACCAAGTTCAACTGATGTGAAACCTAGTTCATCAACTTTGATGCCTTTATTATTGTTAACCCAATCACATTTGAATACCGGAATCTTGAGCGTATAATAGTCAAACAACCATATCTCGATGATAATACCATAAAAATTCATTGGTGATTTAATGGGATTCTTGTCCTTAGAACTAGATAGTTGCATCACATCTGCCACTATGCTAACTCCGCTATTTTGGGTTACCAACGAAGCATCTCGATTCTTCGTATGAAAACGAAAACCATTAATAACATAACCAGGGTATTTTAGTACATCTCGACGAGGTCCTTCAGCCAACACTTTTACAACTTCTGAGATATTATTACCAGGTTTATCCTTGTCTTCCACCTAAATTTTGTAAAAAAATAATCATAATCATTAAAATTACTATTATATAGAAAAATAATAAATAACCAAATATATCGTTTGACGAAGCCATTCAATGAAGGTGCGATTATGCTCATCTAGTAGCCATTTTGGTGTTTTTCCTGAATTATTATGTTTAATGTACGCCTTGTGTCTCCTATAAATTAACAATAAGAATAGTAAGAATTATCACACTCCACGAAATTGAGATAAAGTAAAATTGTTTAATGTAAAAGGTAAAGGATAATAATTACTCTATATAAGGTTGAACATCGTTTGTGTTTTCTAACACACAACGATGTGCTTGCTCCCATGACTCTTTACCAACTTCAATAAGAACACATCCCCCAAAAGGTTTTCCATCAGTAATTATTTTTCCAACTTCTTCATCATTAGCTGTCATATTTCTAGTTGGATGGAGTCCAATAGAATTTAATTCAACCAAAAACTCAGTACAGAACTCTATCACTTCTTCGGCAACATAATTCTCTGCAATACATCCTTCAGGACGACTTCGGTTACGAACATAACTTTTCAATACCATCATAAACCTAAAAATTTAGAAGAGAAAATGAGTTTTAACAAACTGATTTACCTTAATCATATTATCAAAAAAGTGAAACTTCATTTATACATACCTTTCAAATCCATACATCCACCGAAAGCAAACTGGACCACAAAGCTCGACCTCCCTTACAAGATGAACAGTTAAATGAACCATGATGTCAAAGAACGATGGTGGGAAGTACATTTCAAACAAATATAAAGTGACCACCAACTCTTTCTGAATGTCTTCCAATTTCGACACGTCCACTACCTTGGTGCAAAGAGCATTGAAGAAAAAACAAAATCTAATAATTGAATATCGAACTTGTTTTGGTAATACTGATCGTATTACTACTGGAAGAATGTTTTGCATTAATATGTGACAGTCATGGGACTTTAAACCTTGTAATTTTAAGTCTTCCATTGACACAAGAGATTTGATATTTGAAGAATAACCATCTGGGACCTTGAGTTCATATAAGGTTCTGCATACTTGTTTTTTTTCTTCTTTGGTCAATGTATAACATGCTGGCGGCAAGTAAGTTCGATTTCCTCTGGTTTCTGGTGCCAAATCACTTCTAAGATGCATGTCTTCTAAATCTTTGCGACATTTTAGTCCATCTTTAGTTTTTCCTGGAATGTTTAATAGTGTCCCAATGATACTGTCACAAACATTTTTCTCAATGTGCATCACGTCTAAGTTGTGTCGCACAAGCAGATCTTTCCAGTATTCAAGCTCAAAAAATATTGATTTCTTCTTCCAAAAGCCTTTGTTTTCATTGGTAGATTTAATCTTTTTTGTCCGCTTCCTTTTTCATAATTTATCAACAATAACAACCACCTTTTTGCCCCACACAGTTTTAATCCCTTTGACCTTGTCATAAACTTGCTCCCCACTTAATGGTTTCGGACTCTGACGTAATTCATTTTCACCATTAAAAGCCTTCCTTAACTTCCGATACCGGTGGTTTGTTGGAAGGAATCTTCTGTGAGCCATGTACGAATTCTTCCCAGAATGTGTCAATCTAATAGAGTCAGTTTCTTTAGTGCATACTGGACAAGCTAAATACCATTTTACTGGACAACCAGCTAAATTACCAAAAGCAGGAAAATCATTAATCGTCCACATTAGTATAGCTCTTAATGTGAAATGTTCTTCCTTGAAGGCATCATAAACTTCAACTCCGATGTTCCAAGAGTTTTTAGATCTTCAATCAATGGAGCAAGGTAAACATCTATATCATTACCAGGTTGTCGTGGACCTGATATTAACATTGTTAACATCAAAAATTTTCTCTTCATGTATAGCCATGGTGGAAGGTTGTAAATAATCAACATGACAGGCCAAAAACTAGTTTTGCTGCTAAGGGACCTATGTGGATTAATTCCATCTGCTGAAAGTGCAAGCCGAAGATTTCTTGACTCAGATGCAAAATTGGGCCACTTGCTATCTACATGTTTCCATGCTGGAGAGTCTGTTGGGTGGCGCATCTGACCATCAACTACTTCTCTATCATTTGCATGCCATGCCAAATTCTTAGCAGTAGGAATTGATTGAAACATCTTCTTAAATCTTGGAATTGGACCAAAATACCTTTGCAGGAACTTTAACCTTTTTGGTTATTGTACTTTTGCTTTCTTTATATTTGGATGCTCCACAAGTAGGACATTCTTCATCATCTTTATACTCATTTCTGTAGAGTATATAGTCTCTGGGGCATGCATGAATTTTTTTGATAATCCATCCCAAACGTAGACAATGTCTCCTTAACTTCGTGCATGGATGATGGTAATTCATTATGACAAGGGATCATTTTCTTCAACAACTTCAACAACATTGTAAAAGATTTATCAGACCAACCACCTTTTGCTTTCAAATTATAAAGATTGATCAGAGCTGATAACTTTGTGTATCTTTTACAACCTTTATATAAAGGTTTTTCAGCGTCCTCAACCAACTGCTTGAGCTTTTCAAGGTTTCCAATGAAATTTTGTTGTGCTGCACGAGCCAGTTCTATCACATCATCAATGTTTTCTATGTCATGCATCTCATAATTGTCGCTAATGGGGTTATTTTTCTCAGAACACGAGTCTTCTTCCACGACCACATCTTCTCCATGCCAAACCCACTCACGATAAGTTTGCTCAATTCCGAACTGAAATAGATGATTTCTTATCTTGAAATATTGTGACTATAGTTGTTGCCACAATGAGTGCATGGACATGGTATGAAACTAGGATTTTCTAGACTACCCTCTGCAAATTTGAGAAACTCTTCAACTCCATTGTCATATTCTTGTGATGTTCTACTTTTGGACATCCAAGACTTGTCCATTCCTAGTATAATATAATTACAGAAAGTTGTGGGAAATTAAAAAATCAATTATGGCAAACAAGTTGCACGACCAATCAACTGTAAAAAAAAAATATAAAATAAAATAATAATAATAATAAAAAATTTAAAGGATGAAAATTATTAAACAATGATTCGTCACGAAGATCTATTTTCATCTAAGAAATGAGAGCACTATGGACGCTTAAACGAGACCATGTTGTTTTATAACCAGGTTTAACTTATACAAATAAACGAGTATGACTTTGCTAAGGCTTCAGAATTGAAATGTTGATAAACAGACCGCTAGACCTGCAAACTCGAAGGAAACCCAACTCTTTATTGGAAGAGGCATGATATAGATACCATTAACTCCAAAAATATCATCTTGATTAACAAGAATAGAAAAAGGGCCTTAAGTTCATACCATTGCAAAAAGAAAAAGAAAAAGAAAAATAAGTATATGAATTTTAAGGTTCAACATGAGCGCTATAAAATTCCTTGCATTTTTATAATGGGATATTTTATAGTAATATTAACAAAATACTATTGTATGGCCATTTGCATTTATATAGGAAAATATTGGAATTCAGACAACTTCACTCAAATTGTTAATGATTTCTAATGTCAGTCCATGCATTTGCATATGGACTTATTCATATGGAGTTCCTCTGCCAGAACCCACACTGAAATTAGTTTCTATGAAACAATGGCATTATAAGGTAAAATATATTATAAAAAAATTGTATAGTATAAAAAGTACAAAAAAATAGGAATGCGAGGATTTGAACCTCGTATACCAAACACTCTTGGAGCTTCACACAGATCACTAATAGGTGATTCGAGTGTGTAATAAGCAGAAGAGATTATTGATGAAGGACATGATCCAACTCAATAGCACAAACATTGTTGTTGGATTTTTCAGGCCTTTGATGGCCCTAATAAGCACCCACCATCACCAAGAAACACATTACTCAACCATGGAAGTGCTTGCAGGGTTAGATCATATTAAGTATATATATATATATATATATATATATATATATATATATATATATATATATATATATATATATATATCATATTTGGATTTTGGATAAACATGACATTATATTTATGATCATAAGTATTTTTTATGCATATGATATGATATATACAATCCCATGACTGTCAATTTTTATTTATTTATTTTTATTAACAAAATCTCCAATATATATAGAGCTGATGAGGCCTGATGGGGAGGGTTGACAGGAATGTAATGAGCCTTAAACCCTCCAAAAGATCAATGACCCTACGAGCTAACTAAATGCATCTGAACTGGACGTAGTCCCTTTCAAGCCCGTTAATCTGCAAATCATGTTAATCGTTAAATTTTTTTTTTCAACATTGTCTTAATCATCTTTTAGGACTAGAAATTCACGGTTTCGATTTGGTCATTTTAAAACCATTGATTTGGTTACAGGACCAGCAGAGGAACAACGTCAAATACATTTCCTTTTACAGTAAAGGCTTTATACAGCGTTTAATAATAAAAAGTAATCCATCTATATCATCTCTCAGGGGAAAACAAGTATGGTAATCTTAGTTCAATAAGGGGGTGATTTAGGTTTTGGTCACCACTTTTTAGTATAAATTAGATTTTGGAGCCGGTTTTTTTCTTTATTAGGGTTTAGAGCTGAACCGACAATTGACCCAAGTAATTATTTATAATGGCCAAAATACCCCTGATCAAAACAATATTAGGGTTAGTGATCACGTGCAGATCACGTGAGTTTCAGGGGTAAACTTAGGTATTTTGAAAATATTTTCGGTTCAACCGGGTTTTTTTAGTTGTTGGTTCGAAAATGAGCTCTAAACCCTAATAAAGAAAAAAAACCGACTCCAAAACCTAATTTATACTAAAAAGTGGTGACCAAAACCTAAATCACCCTCAATAAGGTAAGGACCAGGGAGAGCCCAAATTCATAAGGAGAAACTTGAAAAATGACAATGCAACTTTATGTTGCAGGTTGATCAGTGATGTAATTATTTATCCAAAGTTAACATAATTTAACTGTTATTAAAAAAAAAAAACATGGCAGCAAAAACTACAATGGATAGCAAGTACAAATAAAAGGGACATTTCATCAAACACAACACAAGCGGACACAATTTCATCAAACACAATACAAGCAGACACAATTTACCGTAAACAAGAATAGATACGTTTAACTATCAGAGAATTTTATATGTGTAGCTTACTTGTATGTGGGTGTGTACACCCAATCACAAAATGCCATGTGGCAATAATAATAGAACCTAGTATGGGTTTAGTTAACCCTAGTGGGTTTGATCAGTTTTCCAACTACTTTATAGACACGTGGCATCATATGATTAGGTGTACACACCCACATAGAAGTTGGCTACACATATAAAATTTTTTGGTTTTTCCTTGATTCCTATATATATTTTGTTTAGTATAATATTTAGGAAAATTTCTTAAAAAACCACCACATTTAGGTGTCTCTTCCCAAATAGCCACCCATGAGTGATAATCTTTCCCAAGCAGCCACTCTACCCCACCACTTTAAACTTTTTAGAATTTTTGCTACGGCCCTTTTTGTTTGTTTTTGACTATGTAAGAAATGATGTGACTTGATACAAACAAAGGTATATTGTGAAAACCCAATATATGTGCAATATAACAATAATAAGGCAAACAATAAAGCAGTAAACAAATAAAGAACACACAAGAATTTTTAACGTGGTAAAACCCAATATGGGAAACGTCCACGGTTGTCCTCGCGACAACGAATAAATCCACTAGATGAAAAGAGATTTACAAACCTATCAACTACCTGCAATCACTACGAGTTGACACTCCTGGTTATCTCTAACACCTTGACTTCACCAGAGCACCTTGATGTACGCACAAGACACTCGACTTCTTGATGAACACACAAGAAGACTCGAAGCCGATCTATGTAACAAGCTTACACCAGAGTTCCTTGATGAACACACAAGGATACTCGACTTCTTGATGAACACACAAGAAGACTCGAAGCTAAATCACTATTCAACAATGAAGAAGAAGATGAATAGGGAAGAAGGAAGAAGAAGATGAATGGGGAAGAAGAAGATGAGTTCAATCACCAAAACAACCTAAACCAAAACCTAAACAAACTCCAAGACTAGACATGAATTGGACGGCCAAAGAACTAACTTATTCTTTGGAAGAGAAACCCTATTTATACTTAGGGTTGGAAAACACAGAAAATGGGCCGAAATAGAGAAAATCCACATTGGACGTACGTACGTCGATATGACGTTCGTACGTCTCCATCCGAAACAAACTTGCTGACTGCTTGGACGTACGAACGTCCTAACAAGGTACGTACGTCCAGAACAAAAACTTTCCTGCTGACTAACCATACATACGTACGCCCTAACATGGTACGTACGTTTAACACGATGAAAGTTTTGCTGCCTAACCTGACGTACGTACGTCCTAACAAGGTACGTACGTCCTGAACCCAAAAACTCACTTTTGACAAACTTGACGCGAAGAGAAGGACTACGGACGACGCGCGTACAACGAGGTTTTCCTAATAATGAACTCAAGGCGAGATAACGATGGACATCCAATGTCACAAAATTAATGTCAAACAACCGAGTGCCGGTTTCAATCTCCCCCTTTGACATTGATTTTGTGACAAAAACCTATGACTCTAATAGCACTTATAAAACGTGCTTACAAACCCAAACCATGGCATTTATAAAACATGCCTACAAAAAAACACTCATAGAAAATACATACCAAATCACCAACCCTTGATAACCATCTTGAGCAAGACACTTTAATCATCAGAGACCAAACGGAAGCAACAAGAAATTCTAAAACAATCAAAGAGCCAACGGAAGTTCCTCAAACAACTCCCCCATACTTCATGAGCTCCAAGGTTTAATACTCGAGCTTACCCAAAACTGTACATGCACTTTGTGATCATCATCACTTTCACTCCCCCATACATGCTCACTCCCCCATACATGTAGTATACCTGAAACATGACCCAAAACTGTACAACCTCTAAACATTAACACGTTCACTCCCCCATACGTGTAGCATACCTGAAACATGACCCAAAAATACACTAACAAAGAAGAAGAAGGTGTTAGTATTAGAGTCATAAATCTCCCCCTTTTTGTCACAAATGATGCAAAGGGGTGACATAAATCAAAACGAGAATAAAGCAAAATGAACCAAAGAATAGAAGAAGAGAGGAAAGAGAAAACCATACCATAGATCTGGAATCCATGACACGCAAAACTAAAAGACATGAGAGAGATCTAGGCATATAAATGAAGAAGAAAGAGTACCAACATAGACACAAGAAGGGAGAATAGATAAGAACCAAAACGAGATAAGAAGGAGATAGTGAAAAGACACTGAATACTTATATAGGTAACAGAGGGAAGAAAAGAAAACATAACAGGAATCCCTGATAGAAACCAAGAGAATCCTATACATAGAAGAAAGAGTCAGGACCCATCAATCGGAACAAATGATTCACTAGAATATCACTTTAATCAACCGACCACAGTCACCTGAGATAGACTCCAGAGAAACGACTTCATAGTAGGAAGATATCTAGAGAAAAAGAACAAACAAACAAAAAGGACGAAATACCATACCCGATGAAATCGGCAACGTACACTAATGACCAAGAACCAAATAGTCAAACCTGTGAGAAATGTGCAAGAAAAGAATATGCAAAAAGAGAAAGAAGAAGAGATAAACAATAGTTAGTAGGAGATATGAAAGAGAATAGGGAAACCATGCATACTAGACACATCCAACAATATCCCATGACAAAACTACAGGAATATGAGTATCTGCAGGATGAAATATGTAAAGTATAAGAAAAACCATTGAGAATCCATGGGGAAATCCAATCTGTACATGCTCCTGAAACAACTCATCCAACCACAAAAAAGAATTAGAGAATCTCATAAACAAAGAGAAGAAAATATTATCCCAAACACAATGGAATAGAGACATAAAAGGAATAAACCTGTAAGCCCACCCCTAGTGAAACCCAAAAATTAGTTCAACATATGCCAAACAAGATAAGCAATCATCAAACTCATAACAAAATTACTTTAACTGAAGAATGAGCAAGGATTATCGATGTCACCAAGTCACAAAACAACAATCCAACTTCAGAGTAAATTTCTTGCCAGAACACTAAGACTCCGATGACATACCATACATCGTCAGAAAGATTAGAGAGTCAATAGAAGAGAATTGCTAACAATAGATGACCAAACTGAGCATATGCATCCCAAAGTAGAACAGTGGTAGCCCAAAACCATTGCAGGAGGATTATTGCAGAAGACTACCAAGAACACATCTAATCAAACCTATTGCAGGAAAAAATAGGATCAACCAGGCACAAGAAGCAACAATAAGAGGCTAGACAACTCTCATAAGTATTTAATCACACACCAGCTAGCCAACAAGGTAATTCAAGAATATTATCCCAACATAGAAAAGTATGATGAGAACCTATGAGAAAACATGAAGCAATATAAATCATGACAAACGAATACACCAATAACATGATTTCATCACCAAAATATGTTTATGCATACCTTATAGCTTTCTTAAAACAAATTGAGAACTATTACCTTGAGAAATCACATCAAACACATGTGATCCAATGACAAAAATAGAAAGCATGAAGGTTAAAACCAAATAATACTAACAATCTGACCTTAGTATGTCAATGAAACACCGACTGAAAAGAATTACCAAGGATTGGAGCCAAAATAGAGTAAGCCATAAACACTTTCAGCAAGAACATCTACCTGTAAAGTTACTGAGAGAAAAATAAAGTTGACGACACGCACAGTGTCCATGAACCTGCATACAGTAGAAAAGAGCAGTCTAAGTGGTGGTAGCAACAACCAATGCTAGAACAACAAGCATACAAGAATCCGAAGGAATGACGCCTCTACTCCTTTGAGCACGAGGAGGACGTGTGCCCGAGGATGAAGCACCCTTGGAACCGGGTGTTTCTTTGGTGGGAGTAGTCCGAGCTCGCTTAGGAGGCATGTCCTGCATACCCAGAACAGGAACCAATCGAAGAATGTTAGAAAACACTCTAAGTAACAACCAAAACAGGTGAGAATTTTCATTTAGGCATTTGAGCAAACACTTGGTGTGCAATAGAGAACTAACCTTAACAATAGAAAAACAAACCGAATAACTAACAACACAAATATTGAGAGACATCACATGAAAAAATTTCTAAGTATTGTAAGGATTCCGATTAAAGCACGGATACAATTTGAACAAGCCTCAACCATGAGAAAAAGGCAAGAACGAAGAACTAAATCATACACCAAACCACGGTAGTCAAAAGAATGATGCAATTATGCAGGAAAAGCAGGGTAGTCCTATACCAAAATCCGGAAACAAACCAAAACTAAAATCAATGAGTATTTTGAAAGTCACTTGCAATTGGACAAATATAAAAGTGAACCAGATCACAACAAAACCAAGAAAACACTGTCTAGGTTGCAATACGGAAAGAAAGACCCTGGTTCAAACACAATGAACATTTTTATTGGTTTTATCCATGTAAAATAAATGCCATTCTCGTGTGGGAGTATAGGACACCTCCATCTTTTACCAAAACACGAGGGTAGGGTGTAGCCTACATCTTTTCGGCAAAACACACTCAAGAAGTGCAATACCATGGTAACGTGCAACACAAGAACTAACATCTCCTGAGTGCATCCGTCAGAGCATGACCCTCACAGCCCCAACGGGTTCCTAGCCAACTGATAATGCGCCTAAGACATTCAAATGGCTGGGGATTTTGTGAGTCATTGACCACTTACAAGAGGTATATATAAAAAGAATGATGACCATGAAGAAAACAGAAGCTAGAGATGATGTCAGATGATCATTTTTTTTAATCATACAAGGATCAAGGTATAAAAATACTCTAAAAATCCCACAACATGCAAATGCATCATGCAGTAAACCACCAAAGGCGAAGGGAGTATGATGTAGCCCTACAACAATCCTTGACAGGAATCCACAGTTGAAGTTACCAAACTATAACTAGCCAAAAGGAATGGAATCCAAACAATACATAGACTAGTATGTCCTCAATACCTAAGACGAAGCCTATAGAAGAGAAATAATAAAAGAACCTAAACCTCCCAAACAAATTGCAACTTATTTAAGACAATTGAATTAAACCAATATCTCAGAAAAGATGCATCCAACAACACATACATGGAATAATGAAAGAACAATAAACGCATGCATAAACAGAAGAACAAGAAACACCAAACAAATAGCCTATGTAGTTAGAAAAATATGCAATTAAAATAACACAAGACTAGAAACAAACTACATCATCCCAAATATGGGACACCACCAGACCTTTGCAAGTCCAGAAAAACCTTCAACTTATCCTTTCTTACCCATACTTGTTTAACACTAGGCGTGCACACCTTGGGAGTTGAAAAGATATGAGATCTCCCCTTAACAAGCTTTGCAATAGACTTGTCCTTAACTAATTCCACCTTAGTCTTTGACTTCCTTTTGTTGGAGTATCTGTTTCTCTTAAACCTATGATAATAAACATTAGAATTCCAAGGTCTAGAAAACGCACAAGAAGGAACATAAGAATCAACAAGATTATAATTATAAGGAACATGAGAATAACATTTAACATGTTGATTAAAATCCCAACAAAAGATATCCAAATGACCATCTCTACCACAATAAGAACAATGAAAATTATTAGATTTTCTCAAACAAGTCTTATAAGAAAATACAGTAGTGGTGGATAAACCATGTATGTCACTATTTGGTTTATGACATTGTCCCTTAACAAAACCCATACCTCCCCTATTAGAACAAGATGGCTTACCAGCAAAAGCAACCTTATCATTAGCCTTAGACTTAAACTTTGTGCGAGAAACATGCTGAAAACTATTAGTATTAAGTCTAGTCTCAATAGGCGGGGTAGGCAAAAGAGCAGGCAAACTAGATTTTACAGAAGTACTCACACTAGATGAACTAGTAGAACTAGCAATAGGAGAGTCAAATCTAGTTTTGTCAAAAACCTGCAATTGGAGTTGAGTAGACGTTAAATCGTTCTTTGTTACCTCATACTCCACCAATAGAGATTTGTATTTCTCATCGACCTCCTGATTGGCCTTCTCTAAAACTGCAATTCTACATAACAAGTCAAGTTTTTCTTTTTCAAATAATTGAGAAATAGAAATTGCACCATCTGCAGCAGAAAGAATTTGTTTTTCAAGAGTTTTGATTTTATCCTGCAAAGAAAGATTAGCCTTATCCAATTTTTTAATTTTGGATTCATAAACTTCCCTTTGAAGCATATAGTCTTCTGCACAATGTCTGAGTCGTTGTTCTAGAGAATCAACCTTATTCTGCAAAACACCATTATCTTCAAAACAAAAATTATCAGAAATAGTAGACAAATTACAATTAGCTATATTAAACTTTTCCTGCAAATCAATATTAGCTTTTTGCAATCTGTCACATTCTTTTGCAGAAAGTCTGTAAAGAAGAGCCCAATCACTATTGCCAACAACATACAAATTATCATCCTTTTCAAAATCAGATTTTGGTTTTGTAGATTTAGACGATTTAGCAATAAAATTATTATAACCAGACTCATAAACCATTATTGCACTCATAGGATCTACGCGTGAGCCATTACGCTCCATAACAAGCGCCTTGCGACTGATACCAATTGAAAACCCAATATATGTGCAATATAACAATAATAAGGCAAACAATAAAGCAGTAAACAAATAAAGAACACACAAGAATTCTTAACGTGGTAAAACCCAATATGGGAAACGTCCACGGTTGTCCTCGCGACAACAAATAAATCCACTAGATGAAAAGAGATTTACAAACCTATCAACTACCTGCAATCACTGCGAGTTGACACTCCTGGTTATCTCTAACACTTTGACTTCACCAGAGCACCTTGATGTACGCACAAGACACTCGACTTCTTGATGAACACACAAGAAGACTCGAAGCCGATCTATGTAACAAGCTTACACCAGAGTTCCTTGATGAACACACAAGGATACTCGACTTCTTGATGAACACACAAGAAGACTCGAAGCTAAATCACTATTCAACAATGAAGAAGAAGGTGAATAGGGAAGAAGGAAGAAGAAGATGAATGGGGAAGAAGAAGATGAGTTCAATCACCAAAACAACCTAAACCAAAACCTAAACAAACTCCAAGACTAGACATGAATTGGACGGCCAAAGAACTAACTTATTCTTTGGAAGAGAAACCCTATTTATACTTAGGGTTGGAAAACACAGAAAATGGGCCGAAATAGAGAAAATCCACATTGGACGTACGTACGTCGATATGACGTTCGTACATCTCCATCCGAAACAAACTTGCTGACTGCTTGGACGTACGAACGTCCTAACAAGGTACGTACGTCCAGAACAAAAACTTTCCTACTGACTAACCATACGTACGTACGCCCTAACATGGTACGTAAGTTTAACACGATGAAAGTTTTGCTGCCTAACCTGACGTACGTACGTCCTAACAAGGTACGTACGTCCTGAACCCAAAAACTCACTTTTGACAAACTTGACGCGAAGAGAAGGACTAGGGACGACGCGCGTACAACGAGGTTTTCCTAACAATGAACTCAAGGCGAGATAACCATGGACATCCAATGTCACAAAATTAATGTCAAACAACCGAGTGCCGGTTTCATATTGAATGTGAACCATTAATTCATTATGGTGTAAAGTTCAACCTTATAAACCAACGACCCTTGTAAGTAGATTTCCCCATAGTTTTTTCCCTTTGTCCCCGTAACAGATCTGGTGTCCTCCACATTTGTAAAGTTCAACCTTGGTGCAGGTCCCTCCATACAGATCTGGCATAGTATCTTCCGCAACCATCGAGCACTACCTCTAGACATAACTCCTTTGAACGTCCCCTTTCTCCCTTTCTCTGTGAACTCACAGCTTTCCTTCTCATCCCCCCCACCTCAACAAGTTTTACATCAAAGGCTTTCTCCTCCACCAGAACCGAGATGTTTCTTAACGGCACAGTAGTTCCAATCACTATCTATTTATCATCTTCTCAGAAAGAAACATTCAAAACCCATCAAATCTGTCTGAGAACTTAGCACTTCAAGTGGGGATTTCCCCGGTTTCGCTCTCCCTGGGGTCCTACACCACCCAAGCTTCAATCCCTGTTGTTTGAACTGAAGAAAAGAGTATTCCATCAACACTCAGTCAACACACCGTTAACATCAGCCTGAGAGCTGAGCACTCCAAGTGAGGATTTCCCCGGTTTCCCTCGCCCTGCAGTTCTTAGAGAATTTGTAGTTATGTGTGTTCTTCCACTCTCTATTTGCACAGCTTCCATATGTTCTAGGATTTTGAAAAAAAAGTGGATACATCCGAAATTCGAGACTACAAACCAAAACACACACCAGGATTCGTCGATCGAATAGTTGTGAATATTTCGATATCCAATTTTTTTACAAAAGAATATATTCGTTGAATATTTACGAAGGTTAAAGATATTTACAGTATTTTGGCAAAACTTGAGAAAGGTTTTTTTTGAAGAAAAAGTGGATGATGACGAAAATGGAGGAGGATTTCGGTACAAATACAATAGTGAAATTGGGCCCGTCATATATCATGAGTTCGAAAATTGTAATTCTTTTTTTTTTTTTTTGTTTAATTTAGAATTGTGGGCATAATTAATAGTTTTGTTAAGGGTTTAGGATTTTGAGATTTAGGCTTTTCGGCAACTAGTAATTTTTTTAATTCTAGGGTTTTTAGAAAACTATACTACAAAGAAACTTATTTTTAAGTTTTATTAATTAATTAAAGAAGTGTGGCTTTTTTACGAATTAAGAAATACCTCAGTTTATCTCTGTTGCAAAATTTGTGAGCTTTTATTTTAGGGACATCTTGAGTCAAAATAATATACAAGTACCCTAAATAGGATTGAGTCAAAAATTGAGTCAAACATTTCCTGAGTCCCTAGAACTCCTCCCTATATTTTATTCGCTTCCGTACATCAGGTAGCTTTTTAACATCCAAGATATTTTAATTAAGTTCTTCTGGTGCATGTACCTATTAATATTGTTAGGTTCTGATGAATACTTTGAGTTAGTCACAGCCAATTCCATTTCAAATACCAAGAACTTTCTAATATCATCTGTCCTCGATATGTTAACAAGCAAATAAATTAACTGCCTTTTACGTTCATTGAAGCATTAACAATTAATATACGCCACAGTCAATAACAGGCTCATAAATACAGTACAAGTACAGTGATATACTATTGTACGTAAAGAGAGGATAGGCAGAGCAGTAAGGATATATGGTAAAGGAGTGACATTAGTGATGGAAATGCGCAATTTTAATAACAAGAAAACAATACAAATACAGGCATACAGTTGATGGTGTAGTTGTGGTTATAAGGATGAGTTTAAATATATATATATATATATGTGATGATCGTAGCTGATGAAAAGATGCCCAAGGTTTTTTCCTTCACCCAATCTACGTAAACCAAGTTCGGCAATTCATCATTAACGCTTAATGCAAATAATCTAACATATAAGTTAACATCATTATAATAAACATTCAAAATATTCTTATAATCGAGTGTGAACCCCCAATCGCACTGAAAAAGTTTCATACTATGTTTTGACACTACTCTGGTTGATTAGAGTTTTCACTTGTGGTCATGCGATCTTTATAACTGGAAAAGCAAAAAAATTTATCTGTGTTTCCTCTAGTATGTGGTTCGTGTGGTCCTAATCACAACATGTCACATGTCTATAACTTAGTTAGATAACTAATTCAAACCTACTAAGATTAACTACAACCATACTAGGTTATATATTTTTTAACACGTGACGTGATGTGATTGGGACCACACAATTGAACAAGCTTGCCAACTATGGCCTGAAGAGTACAAAACATTCTGGTAACTATAATCATGCACCCTATTGCGCAGGTTTTCTTGCATAACTTCATTATTTCAGAAAAAAAAAAAAACACCAACCGAATTAGTAATTGAACCACATCCTATTATCAGAAAAAGAAAAGAAAAAGGAAGCAACTCACTTCTTATGATGTAGAGTATTGAGGGAAAAAATAAAAATAAATTCAAACTTGAATTTCTTATGCAGTGACGTAATTGACAAATACGAGAAGGAAATGAAAAAGCTATCTACCATGCTTATGTGGATAATGTTTGGGTCATTAGGCATAACTGAGGATGACATGCGCTGAGCTGGTCCAGAAAGCAAATCCGAATGTCCATGCGATATATTACAACTAAACTCGTACCCACTCTGTCCAGACCCTAAGATAGTCATGGGCCTAGCAGCTCACACTGATATATCCCTACTAACTGTTCTCTATCAAACTGGCACAAGTGGTTTACAGGTGCTTAGAGATGACGGCCGATGGGTCACTGTACAACCAAAAAATGGCGCACTTGTTATCAATGTTGGGGATCTGCTTCAGATCCTCTCCAATGGCCGATTCCGAAGCGTATTCCAGCGTGCAGTAGTGCATCAAACTCGTAACCGCCTCTCCTTTGCCTATTTCTTTGGCCCACCTTCCAATATTCAAATTTCAGCACTCTCAAAATTGATTGATAAAAAATGCCCACCTCTTTACCACCCTGAAACATAGATAGAGTTCCTCATAGTGAACTACAAACATATCAACCAGGCTCTAACAACTTTTCAACTCGTGGAGTCGGAAAACGAATCCACTGACAAGAATGATCAGAAAAGGATGAAAGTGGGACGTTGAGAAAATGGGTGATTTAGGTTTTGGTCACCAAAGGTTTATACTAATTAGGGTTCGGAGCTGGTTTTATTTTTTATTAGATTTTGGCCATCAACCGTAAATTGAACCATACAATATTTTATAATAGCCAAAATACCCTCAATGAAAATTACACGTGATTTGCACGTGATCGATCAAACTTGTTTCACAAATCTTGAGGTAAAATTGCAGAAAAATCGGTGGCAGACCACCCAACTCCAACCCAACCTGTTTCTATTTCTCCTCTGCAACTTGGGTTGTTGGGCTTCTCTTCTTCTCTTTACCAACAAAACACTTATAATCTAAACAAAAAGAAAAAAAAAATCAATCATTCACATTATCACATACACCTGCTTCAACATATGTCCACCAATTTCATGTAATTCTTTTACCTTTTCTGCTCCACCAATATATCTTCTGTCAATAAAATCTCTTGGTAATGCCAACAATGATATCTTCTTCACATTTGAGATTTGTTGTAACTCTTCTAAAAAAATCAGCATCCATTTCTAAATCTTATTTGTCAAGTGAAATACGAAACCCTTTGAAGATAGATCGAACAGTTCTACAATTTTTTATTTTTTTAACAACAATTCGAGTTTTGGTACCAGTTAGAGAAATTGCAGAGTTGGTGTTGAAACATTTGGAGATTAAGGAAGAAAGGAATTCAAGTTGAATTAGGCAAGATAATGATCGAAAAACAAATCTAGCAAGAATACGATGAATAATTGAGGGTTTCTTGATTTAATTTGAATTTGAAGTTGTTGTGAATAATGATATTGATTTGGGGGTGGTGGGGTTTTTTCATCTTGGATTAAAATGGAATACCTTTGAATGAAGAAAATGATAAATTGATGATGGGGTTCGAAATTTTGAATAATTGAACGAGGGATCTTATAAACAAAACTGTGGGTAAGATTGAGAAGAAGATAATGGGGATGTTTGGGTAGAAAAAGATGGTTTAAAGTGAAGGTTGGATACTTGGAAAGATTACAACATCTGTCTTGTTTATGTTTTAAGTTATCACGTGCCCTGCGAGTGATTTTGTTAGGGGTAAATTCAGGTATTATGATAAAGTTATTGGTTTAACCGGGTTTTTTTAGTGGTTGGTTCAAAAATGATGGCCAAAGCCTAATTAAAAAGAAAACCAGCTCCGAACCCTGATTAGTATAAACCTTTGGTGACCAAAACCTAAATCACCCTTGAGAAAATATAGGGCAATCATTTCATCACTTCTTTGTACTAGTTGGCAATGCTATGAGGACATCTATTACTTGGACACTTTTGCGTAATAGAGGTGAAATTGAGTTAGTCTCCTTGAAGAATCAATAGTATAATTAAGATCAAATAATGCAAGGTAATAATGTAAACAAATGGTCTCTCTTGTTCTTTGTTCTTATGCAAACTTATATATGATGGGAAGCTCTGCCGATCTCTCCCAATGGTGAAAAGGACTGTGGTGTTTCTTCCTGTGCATGAATATGAGTATGTTATTGTAAAATGGCGGTCTCCTTTTAACATCATTGTATATATGTTTATTATCTTCAGAGAGACTCCGTTGACAATAAATAGCTCTCCTAGAGAGTCAGTCTCTTCTTCTTCTTTTTTCCTGCAATTAAATTGTGAATTGGTATTCGTACGTAAAATGTCACAACTAACAGAGTTGCAAGATGACAAACCATCCTCATTGAGGTGAACAAAAAACAACAAGAAAATTGTGAATGTATTCTTAGGTAATATATAGGCTCCCATACCATTCTTCTACTTCTTTCCAACTGTATGTTTTGCCGCTTCATCAACATTGAAGTTTGCTTCTCTGATGATAGGAGTGATCCTCCATTCCTGCATTCCCAAGCTAAAAAATATACGTGTATACGTATCACCATATCCTCCTCTCAACAACATTGAGACCCTCGGTCGCTGCTTAAAGCACAAAGAAATAAAGATCTTTATGTATCTCTGCACACACATACCAATGGTTAGTAACAAACTATAGTCCAATACTATGCTGTCGACATATTTCAAGCAAGGATCATACACCCAAAACAACACGATGCAAACAGAATAGTAGAACTACGACATTACTGATTATACGCTTGTTGAGTATAGTCAGTTTTTTTTTTTTTTTTTCTCTCTCACAATCAGGCTGGGGTTAGGCTGAGTATAACGCATTACCAGTTTATAAAATCATAGAAAGAATGTCCACTTGTTTACCACACTTGTTTGTTTCCCTTAATATATGCTTTACGTTGAAGTTCTCCATTGTACTGATCAGTTGCCCTATGAACATATATACTCGTGCCTGCCTAGAAGGAGTCACGGTCCCTGTGATACTGTCCTCTGCTTGTTTGGTGTCTGATCCCACCTTCATTATCTTGATTCCCATCCCTTGTGTAATCTGTAGTCCTACAACTATAGCTTCAAACCAATAGATGTGATAGTCTTCTCCATTGTTCCACTACAATATGGCAGTAGAACTCTGGCATCCATATCTTCGAAAATTCGTCCTATCCTTGTTTTAGTGTCACTCATTGACCATCGGTATTTAACATGGAGGCTCCCATTTAAGTACTTGATCATTGGTGCTCTTCCAGTAGGTCCCTTTTCTCAGCTGTTGTGCTAGAGCTCAATTTCTAGTAGTATCTACAGTTGCTTTTTTCTTATAGAGAATCTGAGTTTCACAACTATGTCCTCGAGAGTACAAATTTTATCATTAAGAAAACAATCGAAGAAAATAATGTAACACTATTTTATGATGTTGAAATGTTCTAACAAATTTTATTATCAAGAAAATAATCGAAGAAAAGAAAGTAACACTACTTTAGGAAATTGAAATGTTTCCTTAATTTAAGAGTTCATCAACTTAAACAGATTAACTTTAAATTCTTATGCAGTGAAGAAAAAGAAACGAAAAAGTTTTCTACCAGACTTATATGGATCACACTCACTGTCATTGGGTACAATCCAGGATGACCTGAAATGATGTGGTCCGAATAACTAATCTGAAACCCCAAGCGCTGCATTACAATTAAAGTCAGACCCACCTCTTGTCCAGAGAGCCATGGGTCTAGCAGCTCACACTGACGTAACACTATTGACTTTTCTGTACCAACATAGCACAAGTGGTTTGCAAGTGCTGTTGGATTTTTTTGAGGAAGGAATTTTTTTGTTCAGGAACGTACGTACGCAGTTAGGACGTTCGTACGTTCCATTCGACAGATAACTTTGGTAGGAAGGAACGTACATACGTAGTTAGGGCGTACGTACGTCCCGTAGCACAGATGTTGGTTTTTGAAGCTGAACGTACGTACGTGATTTTGACGTACGTACGTCCTCTCTTGGTTTTGTGTAAATGGGCCTGTTTTAGCCCATTTCGTGTGTGTTTGTATGACTATGTTATAAAGCCAATTGAGAAGGTTGGAAAACCTAATCTTCATGTGAGAGAGATTGTGAGAAGCCATTGGTGAGTTTGAGAGAACTCTTATGAGGAAGAACACTTTGGTTTCTTCGTGAGGGCTTGTATAATCATCTCTATTTGGAAGATTGTTGTTTTGGTCGTGGACGTAGGCAATATTAGCCGAACCACGTAAATCTTGTGTTTTGTGTTTGTTTTGTTTTTGTTTTATTTGATTCATACACTATTTCAATCTTGGGTATTGGTGCATAAGTTTCCGCTGCGCACAACAAGTGGCATCAGAGTTGCAGGCTAGATCTTGAGAGCCTTGAAGGTGTTTGAAGAAATTTCTGCAGGTGAGTTTCTTATTTGTGGTTTTAGGCAAAAGTTCTATCTTGTATCCGTGGGTTGTCAAGAAGGTGTTTGTTGAAATTCCCGTGTGAATTTCAGATTTGTTTACCTTCGATTAGTGATTGTTTGGTGTATGAAATTGATTGGTATCATGTCGGATCATATTTCGGATTCGAGTGAATTTGGAAAGGAGGTTGATAGTTTGTTTGATCAAACCTTGTTGTTAGATGTTGACATTCATAAATTTGATGGTAACCTCGACTTTGCTATGTGGAAGACGGAGGTACAAGATTGGTTAGCCATTAATGGCTATGTGGATGTTCTTGATGATAAATCGAGAAATATGAATGATGATGAATGGTTAACTCTAAATTTAAAGGCTTGTGAATTTGTCCGGTATTGTTTGGTAGAAGATTTGTGGTACATTGTCAAATTGGAAACCATTGTAATGGTTATGTTGTCCAAGTTGGAAGACAAGTACACTTTGAAAAATACAGAGGACCGGCTCTATGTGGTTGATGATAGTATTGGTAGATTGGTTGGTTCTCAATGTAAATTGAGAAGTCGAAGAACTCTTGCAAAGAATGAATGTGCCTATTGTCATTGTTGGGGACATTGGAAAATTAATTGTCCAAAGTTGCAGAAGAAAATTGTTCGTGTACATCGAAGAGATAAGGATTCATGTGTTGGTGTTTCGTTGTTGGCTTCATCTTCAGTTAGTCATTCTACTAATGAGTGGATTTTGTATTCGGGTTGTTCCTATCATATGTGTCCCAATAGGGAGTTGTTTGATAGCTTTTAGGAGCTAGATGCTTGTGTTTTGCTTGGTAATGATCATACTTGCAAAACTTTTGGGATAGGTACAGTTCGATTGAAGTTGGAAGATGGATGCACTCGAAAGTTAGAAGATGTTTTGTATGTACCAGAGTTGACTACGAATCAAGTCTCATTGGGTGTTTTAGAGTCCGATGGTATGAAAATTACATGTATTGGTGGAGCTCTAAAAGTTGTTGTAGGTGCACGAGTTGTTATGAAAGGCATTAGAAAGGGTAAGTTGTACTACTTGAAAGGAAGTGCAATTACATGTGGTTTGCATAGTTCAGTTGTTGATTTGTCTGTCAATTCTACCAAGGAATTGCATAGTAATATGGGGCATGCAGTTGATGGTACTATGCAAGTGAAGACAGATTTGTTTGCGGGTGGCAAGGCATGCATAGTTGGTAGGCATTTTGTTGAAGCGTCATTTGTTCGGGTGGAGATTGATGTCGCTCCACATTTGATTGGTTTGTTAGGTGACACGGCAAAGAAGAAAGTTGAAGCCACCAATGTTAGTAGCAAGGTTATCGCCCAAGAACCTTATTGAAGCCGTGAAACCTTTTGTTTGGGGGTTTTGTGTACGTACTTCCTATTGTTGGTAATCTCTCATGTGATGTTTGTTTGGCGCTTAGTAAGGAAGACGTATTTGGTAAATCTATGCAGTGATTTGAATTTGTACCCCACTTGGTTGAACTTCATAGGAAAAACTCTTGAGAGGTTAGTTTTTTGGGGCATTGGATCATCTTCGATGGAGAACTTTGTTGAGGTGGAGATGGTATTTGGTAGCTTGGACCCCATTGTGTTGAAGTTGTTTATTGGCCCTCTACGGGCATTGGTGGGCATTTGTCTTTGATTTGGCCCCGGCATTGGTGGGCATTTGGTTTTGATTTGGCCCCGACATTGGCGGGCATTTGGTTTTGATTTGGTCCCGGGTGGGAATTTGACCCTTCGGGGTATGGTGGGCATCGTATAGATGTCATTGGAGTGAACTACGGTGGTTTGATCCCTTAGAAGAAGGGTACGTAGGCAACCATGAGGTGGTGCAACCGCTTTGGTCCTTCGGGACAAGTATGGGAGTTTGGGACTTGGTGTCTGCTTAGATTTATTGAATCTTCGCCGAGGTGGAGAATTGTTGGATTTTTTTGAGGAAGGAATTTTTTTGTTCAGGAACGTACGTACGCAGTTAGGACGTTCGTACGTTCCATTCGACAGATAACTTTGGTGGGAAGGAACGTACGTACGTAGTTAGGGCGTACGTACATCCCGTAGCACAGATGTTGGTTTTTGAAGCTGAACGTACGTACGTGATTTTGACGTACGTACGTCCTCTCTTGGTTTTGTGTATATGGGCCTTTTTTAGCCCATTTCGTGTGTGTTTGTATGGCTATGTTCTAAAGCCAATTGAGAAGGTTGGAAAACCTAATCTTCATGTGAGAGAGATTGTGAGAAGCTATTGGTGAGTTTGAGAGAACTCTTGTGAGGAAGAACACTTTGGTTTCTTCGTGAGGGCTTGTATAATCGTCTCTATTTGAAAGATTGTTGTTTTGGTCGTGGACGTAGGCAATATTAGTCGAACCACGTAAATCTTGTGTTTTGTGTTTGTTTTGTTTTTGTTTTATTTGTGAAGACCACACGACCTATAAGTTGTCAAAAAGTTGGACCCCAACATATACATATATTTACAAGCTTTTGATAGATCAACATTGCAAACAATAACCGTTTCATTAGCCTTGGCTCTATCATTAGGCTCTGCTTGGTTTGCTACAAGTGGGTGCAATTTACAAATAACTGCAATGGCATGCTCTTGTATTGCAGTTACCCACTTTGTGATTTATCTGTTGTTGATTGGTTGCTACTTTGCAAACACATGCAAGTGAAAATAACTTGATTGGTTCAGAGCAATGCAAATAATTGCATTTTTTTATTTAATTGCTGTTTTTGGTCAATAACAAGTAAATGTAAGATAAAATTGCCATAATCTTCACTTTTTTAATTGGTCCAACATGAACAATTGCCATAATAGTAATACATATTTTTAAAAACATCGAATAAATCATTTTGTTTTGCTATATAAATTTCATCAGTCAATGAAACTATGAAAGCCCATAAATAGTATAGCATGTTGATTATCCAAATTGAAAACTAAGAAAAGCTGACCAAAATGCAACAATCCCAGAAGAAACATCTATGTAATTCTCAACAAATAATAGATTATCCGAAACCACAAAATTGGAATAACATATCCTGTCAGAAATCAAAGACTAACACTCAAACAATAGCATTCGCAGCACTTGCAATTCTTGGCCATAGATCAGCACATTCCTTCCCAATAGGTCCAGTGATAGCAGATCCTTTCATTTCACCTTTAGGATTCACAATGACTCCAGCATTGTCTTCAAAGTACATGAAAACACCATCCCTTCGGCGCCAAGGTTTCCTCTGTCTAACAATAACAGCAGGCATAACTTTCTTCCTAAGATCAGGTTTACCCTTTTTGACAGTAGCCATAACCATATCACCAACACAAGCAGATGGCAATCGATTCAAACAAACGACCTTTGATACCTTTCACTGAAATTATATAAAGATTCTTTGCTCCTGTGTTATCCGCGCAATTCACTGTTGCTGCCACTAGTAAACCAAGTGACATTCTAAATCATAAAAAAAAAATATGATATTAATAACCAATCTTACAATAATGTCTATCAAATAACCGAACTAATAAAATAAATGCTACCTAAACTAAAATTTCAACAAAAAAAATCTACATTTAGACATTCTCAATTTTCGGACATATCTCTAGTATGTCCTTTCTGATCTCTTGAATCACCACCTATGAATATTTCTTTCTCAATGGGGTCCCTCATAATGAAAACATAAGCCTTCCTCAAATAAGGCTTAGTGAAACCTTCAACTGCCATTACTTGTTCACGAACGTATTCAGCACGTGCTGCTGGATCAATAGACTTTCTAAGATTGATCATTTCATCAGTCATCTCATTGACCATTTCAGGCACTACATCCATTGGTCGTGTTTTCTTTCCATGTTGTCTTTTCTTTGAGGACGAGGTTGAGGTTGAGGTTGAGGTTGAGGTCGACGCCTTTCTTTTTCCAGCTTCATTTGTGTCTTCAATGTCATCTAGATCAATTGTTTCATTAGCAGGCAAGTCAGGCATACCATCTATCTTATTCAGATCAATAGAATCCAAGCCTCCAAATGAATTACATCCTGTTGCATATGTATTACCAACTATGATGGCCAAGTGTTCAAGAGGCCACTTTGGACCCCTATCTCGAAAGCCATTAAACTTCTCTCTACTTTTCTGCAAAAAGAGAAAATATTAGTTATCTGTACTATTTTTTATTATTATTTATATATACATATAATAAATTATTATGTTTGGTTATATTTGATTAATTTGTGTTTTGAATATATTTGTTGTTTTGATTTTAATTTTGTTGAAATGTTTGTGTTTATACTTTATATTAGGAGAGTAGAGAAAGTGGGTAGAGATTTTTTTGGTTTATTGGGAAATGGGGAAAAGTGTAGAGAAATACAAAGTTTAGTTATATAACCAATTAGTATAATTTTGTTTTCTTTTTAATTTATTTTATAGGAGAAAATTTGTGAGAGCTTGATGATCATATAGAGTGCCACATAGGAGAGAGAGAGTGGGATCCATTGGGTCTAGCTATTATATAGATATACAAGCTGGGAACCCGCGCTACGCACCGGGGTATGAGAAAAAGCTTCATTGGACTGCCCGTGTTATTTATGTTTGATTAATTCATGTTTTTACTATTTTATTGTGTTTTTATTTTGATTTGAGAGGTTTGTGGTTAGTGGGAGAGTGGATAAAAAGTGTAGAGGTTATTTGTTTAATGAAAAATGGATAAGAAATATAGAGAAAAAGAAAAATTAGTTTTAAAGTAACCAATTTTTTTAATTTTTTTTTTTTTTAAATAGAAAAATTGTGAGAGCTTGGAGATCATTTAGGATGCCACCTAGGAGAGAGAATGTGGGACCGCATGGGTCTAGCTATTATATAGATATATAGACTAGCTGTGGACCCCGTGCTACACACCGGGATTGGAGATTTTGCATGAAATTTTTTCTATAAGTTTTAAATTTATATAATATTAAAGTTATTTATACTATTTTTTTATTTATATGTACATATCATAAATTATTATGTTTGGTTATATTTGATTAATTTGTGTTTTGAATATATTTGTTGTTTTGATTTAAATTTATTGAAATATTTGTGTTTATACTTTATTAGGAGAGTAGAGAAAGTGGGTAGAAATTTTTTGGGTTTAGTGGGAAATGAGGAAAATTTAGTTATACAACCAATTAGTATAATTTTTTTTTTTTTTTTTTTTAATCTATGAGGAATCCAGGTTGATACAGAAAAATCTGGCTTTTTTTTTTTTTTTTTTTTAATTCAAATTTTATTGATAAGCTCAACGAATTACACAAAAGTAGAGGACAAACGCGCTACAAACTGCGCGGCAAGTCCTTTCTGGATAGCAAACCCGATTCTCCTAAATACATATTCGTTCGAACCTGCAGTCATCACGTTGCTATCCATTATCTTCTACACTCTCCTGAGGAGCTCAACTGCTTCTGAGCCTAGCAATCCAAATGTGTCAAATGCAAAGGGGATAAAACTATGTTGGTTAGCCCTACAAGCTCCGTCATGTTTCTCCACTTTTGCTGCTGCTGCATTGCTAGCTGCTAGCCCCACCTCAAAAATCCCAGCACTCAGCCCAACCATCGGAGACGCCCCTGTAACATCAACACACGCATGTTTACCTTCAGACCAGTTATAGACCAGAATATCAGCAGGATGTAATGTCGATCTTCCTTCCTTAGGATCAGTAAGAAAGTTAACAGGAGCCTCCTTCTTAACCTGTACGCCAGCCCGCCAGAACACATCACACAAGATATCTCTAACGTGGTCATGCCTGTACTTGAAGCCGGGGTAATGCTTACAATGGGCCGCATGGTCCCCGAAAGCATCTAGTCTACTCTTTTTTTTTTAATTTGTTTTATGGGAGAAAATTTGTGAGAGCTTGATGATTATATAAAATGCCACATAAGAGAGAGAGTGTGGGACCTATTGGGTCTAACTATTATATAGATATATAGACTAGTTATACCCGTGGCGTTGCCACGCTAGTTTCAACTAAATTTGTAAGCTAATACAGTATTATTAAAATTGTGGTGATCATACATTAACCTAATTACAAAGGAGTTTAACAGTATTGCAGTCTTTAGCAAAAAACAGGTATTGTAGTAATACTAAAATTGTGATGGGATGTACTAATATCAGTTGATGTCCAACATTCTATTTGAATGATCCCAAGTCCATTCAATCGGATTCTCCATAACTTCCTACCATTTTTATCTATTTATTTGTCTGATGTAGAACAAATATGTCTTCTTTCATCTATTAATATCTAGCTTACGACAACTTCACTTTCATACGTCTTCTAATTTCTTGTATTTGTATGGTTTGCAAGGGTTAATTTGACGGCATAATTTGAATGTTGCTCAGGATTGTGTGTTTTTTCGATCAAAATCTATAAAATTTTACTTATAAAAAAAAATTCCTATAATACTGACAACTTTAAAATAATTCTCTTTTTATCCTTGGTTATGTCAATGATATCAATCATCACACTCTTTGAGATAAATCATTAATAGTAAAATTCAACTTTTGCAATAGATTCTTCGATAAAACTGGGATCTATATGTGGTTGTTTTTCTTCTAATTTAATCCCTTAATCTTCTAACCTACAGTGATGGATAGAATTGATAATACTATAAACATGCATATTATTAGGAAATTTTTGAAAAAAATATTATAATAATAAATAACATACCTGAATATATCCTGAAAAATGGATAACATAACAGTACTTGCTCATTACCTAAACATTGAAATCTGCCTGATTATATGAATTTCTTTTATTGGTTTTCAAATCTCTAGAATACTTGACGAGTGGCTGAAACAATACATAGAGAACTACCGCTATGTAATAAATTTAATCAGTTCTTCTTATGCCCTCCTCTCACCTTAATGTTGGCTGAAACAATACATAAAGAACTACCTCTATGTAATAAATTTAATCAGTTCTTTTCATGCCCTCCTCTCATAGTCTCACCTTGATGTTCGTTGAAACAGTACATGGTAAACTATTATTCGCATGTTTTTTCCCCTATGAAGTTCTGCCTATGAAATAAATTTGTAGTTAACTCTAGTTAATTCTCTTGAACACCACTATAATTTAGAAAACTATCTCAAATATATTTTTATTTGAAAAGACAAAATGAAAGTCCAGATACCAAATTTACTAATATAATAGGATTTTTACCCAGTTCCACCTATTGGTTCATCAAGAACATGGAATGTGATCTCTGATAGCCATCAGGCATCAACTCCAAATGCGGAATTTTGAACCTTAATCAAACTAAGTTTTACTGAGCATCAGGCATCAACTCCAAATGCGGAATTTTGAACCTTAATCAAACTAAGTTTTACTGAGCATTATTATGTACAATGAACATTATGCTAAATGCCAAAACTATCTAAGAAAATGAAGGTGCTGAAGGAAGGGATTGAACCTTCGACCTTGTGCTTTGAAAGCCACACGCTCTAACCAACTGAGCTATTGTGTATACTACACTAAATGTCAAATTTATAAAAGCACTTGACTTTGTTGTCATACATATCATGACATTGCTTAATTACACTTCCAGTAAAAAAAAAATGAAATAAGAGTTCTAACCACAGTACTATATGATTTAAGAAAAAAAAATAATATGAGAATTAATCCTGAGTTTTAGAAGTCAGATGATGGTTGAGATATTGTGGATTTCTTATTCGCAACCAATATTAACTAATAACACTGTCAACAGAAAGCGTTGTCAGCAATATGGTTCAATAGTACATTGAACCATATTGATGAGTGGGAAAAACGATTCGTATATGGATTAAAAACCCCTAATTGGATTTGTACCCAGTGTTATCAATGGTATTAGCAGAGATAGTTGATGAATGTCTCTCTCCTGATCATTTAAAGAGGAGTTAGAACTGATGCTACTATATGATTTAGAGATATGGAACTGAAATTGATAAATTGAGTTTAAACCATTAAGTTCTCTATAGTCCAAACTTAAAATAAATATTGGCTTGAAACAATCGTTTAAACGTGAAATCTATGCACCAAGAAAACATATATAACTCGTTTCGAGATCACTAACCAATGATGTTTAAAGTGTTGAACCCAATTAGTGAGTGAGAAAACAAACTAACAGATACGGGAACATATATCTGGTAAAAGACAAAAGGCTATGGCATCTACCTGGATCAATGCAAAATCACTACTTTTGTTTTCTGGCCAGCTTTGCGGATATTTGATCGTAGATGACAGAGAGATATTTGTGGGCTCAGATTCTCGAGCCTGTTTGGATGCAGGGAAAAGTTTAAATCTGGTGTGGTGAAAGAAAATGAGACATGTAGATTAGGTTTTTCTTTCCCGTTGGTTAAAGAAGATGAGTGGGTGTTCTTCACGATTGAGTTTAAGATAATTATTCTAAATTATGCCATGATATTAATTAAACTAAATCACTTTAGTTATATTACTGGCATACCTGAGTATGATAGGTTTTTAAGCATCGCCATGGGTCTCTCCATTGCAACTATGTTTTGTTGCCCTGGCCCTTCTTCATGCACTAAAGATAGTTAAAAGCATCAAATACTTGTGCTTGATAATGTAATAACAGAAATTTCAACATAAATGAACATAGATATACAAAAAATAAAGGAATTGTTATAGACAATACCTCAGGGGGCCTAGAGAGTGCATTCCTTTATGGGCCTGTAATACGAAGATTTATCATCCCCTCGGCCCTTCAACAACACCGTCTCCATTTTTTTTGCATGAACCATGTCCAGGGCATCAAGAGACTTGCACTCTTTAAGGCCCTGCAGTAGAAGTTCACCACCGATCATAAGAAAATATACTGTAGGATCGAAAAACCTTGAAAGAGTCGATACGTGTAAGTCAGAACTGAAACTCTAAGAAGTGTTTTCAATGTAGAAAAGAAAGCTAGATCAAATATTCGATAAACAAACAACCAATACAATTTCAGTGCAATACTCAAGGTTCGCAAAATTCAAGATCAAAGTTTGAAATCATACATTATTAGGCACATATTAAATCATATGTCAAAAGACTTACTGTGACTTTACTTGCGTTTGCACAATACTTTTAGAATACTGTCACGGTCTTGAACTTCCCAATCGTGAACAATCGAACAGGTTCCGTTAAATTAAGGCCCAATGTGACAACTTCACCATCTCTGATATAATATTGATCTGTAACTGATCCTTGCTTTCTTGTAGCATAATTTTCAATAGAGTGAAACTGACTAATAAATTTAACAAAAGGATTCAACTTGATGGATAATATAAGAAAATATAAGAGCTGATCCTATCAATATACGCATAACTTTACTACTTCCCTTGGCCAAAACTTTAAAGAAAGTAGCTAGACTTAATAGAACACATGAAGCATATTCAGTTACAGGCAATGCAAAGGACAATGCGTAAAGATTACGATGAGAAATCTATTCGTATGAATCATTTAGAAAAATTGAAATCATAACCCAATTCTTTCTTAAATATATCCAAAGACAAATTAACATAAGAAGCATAGCATGCTTATGTAACAATATATAGATAAGGTTCATTCCAATTTTAAGATTAATGATCTTGAAAGATACACACAAATCAGTAAAGAAAGGAAATGGTTTGGTTATGCACCTTCTATTATTTAGATCTATAAATGGTGTGGTAGTCTTGTTTGCTCCTAAAACCGAGAAACCAAATAGTTTGGCAAGTATAAGGGAGGTATAGAAATCCACCAATTCATCACTGATGAAGAGTTTTCATGTTTAGAATTGCTTGAGCCTCTGCCCTTGTGGTTAACAGCCATACATTCCTACCTACTGATCTACTCAAGCTGGGTATGATTGGGCGAACTATAAATGGAGCAAGAGCTTGAGTCATTTGACATTAATATACTCATAGGTATGTAGATTAAGCTTAAGCATGATGTCATATTTAAGCTTTAGCATTATGTAGATTAAGCATAGCTTAAGCTTGGAATAAAAAAAACATTTTTAAGAAAGGGTTAGTTACAGCAGGGTTTTGGGGTTTTTCTTTTTTGGTCTTTTATAAAATCAATATTATGTCATAACTAAAGAAAACTTTGCTCCCACAGCCAAGCTACAAAGATTTGTCATGAATTTGAAAAACCCCAACTCTGATATAGACCAACTTTCAAACATTTAACATAAGTAATAAAATTGTTTCGCTGTATATATCTTTATAAGAATATTTGTCTGGCAACTATTTTAAAAATCGTTTAGGTTGATCGTTGTTACCCATCATATTAGTACTTTGTTACCCATCACTGTTACTTTTTTTTTTTTTTTGATAAATTCAAGCTTTATTAGAAATATCAAGAACAGAGAATACAAAGCGATTCAAACTACAGTGATAGAGAAGTTCACCTATTGTTTAAAGCACTCATACAATAGCACCCCAAACCTCATCACAGATCATGACTACTCACTCAACCAAGTAGTAATTGGTCCTCCCAATTGAGCATCATCTCTCTAAACCTATTACAATGTCTCTCTTCCCTATTAGAAACCCAGTGCCATATAGTACCCAACATTTCCAACCTTGCCTTTGCTGTAGTCTTCTCCTTTCCCTGAAAGACCCTTTCATTTTTGGATTTCCATGTTGTTCATAGGACTGCATAAGGTGCCACTTGTCATAACAATTTGCTTAACCCTGTACCTTGAACCTTTGGCCAGTTGATCAACCATTCTTCCACCGAAACATACCTACTTGGGTTGGGCATTTGCATCCCCAAAGGCATTAAAATGTCTGCCCAAAGCTCCTGAACCCACACACAACCCAGAAACAAGTGTTTCTCCGTCTCTTCTTCAGCACCACACATAGGGCATAAAATGCTAACATTCATGCCTTTATCCACCAATCTGCTCCTCGTCTGCACACTGTTCCAAAACACACCACATAAAATTTTTTACCTTCATTGTGTGGTTTCCAAATCAGTTTGTAGTTGAAATTTGGATTTCTTCCTGCATACTCTCTCTTTGCGAGCTCCTCGTACAAGCTTTTGACACTAAACATCCCTTGTTTACCCCATTTCCAAACCCATTGATCATCTGCCTCTATCAGTACTTGGTTAGCCACACAATTCATCAGACTATTCACTGTAGGCCTTTCCCTATCATGAGGTTGTCTTCTAAAATTGAAATCCCAGGTGATTCCATCATTGTTCCTCACAAAGAAATGATGGAATCTTGATTTATAGTCGTTTTCCTGCGAGGCTTTGAATACTATGATCGACTGTAAACTCGCCAAGTGGTTTGTTATACATACCAGCCGTCTTAAGGGTATGTAAGTGAAAATTGCTCAGAAATTATTGAATTATATGTCAAAGTGTAATTACTCATCAAAAGTATCTGAGAAGTAGGAAGAAATTTGGAGGGAGTAGTCCCTTTGCTTCCTAATAAAAACACATATTAGATTGAGGTTGAGAGAAAGAGACCCAATTTGCTTTAAGCAACACAGACCTTTGTATTTTTTTTATTTTTTTTTTTTAATATATAAATACATCTGAGTGTCAATGAATGAGGCTATAGCATTTATGTTTATAACAATATCTAACTGATCATGCATGCCCATGATGTGTGACAGGATTCAGTTTATGCATGATAAGTCTCTGACGTGTGTGTGGGGTAGTGATGTGGTTCCATTTATTATAGGAACATCACCTAAGGGCACCATATATATGAAACAATGTTTTAAACCATATATAAACATGTATTATCTTCTAAATATTTCAAATATCATGACTATACCATCTCTCTAACTTTATGCAATACCTTTAATCAGAACAAAACCTAAAAATAAAAAAATCATATATTAAAAAACATTCAGAATTATATTGAATGTTTGAATGACTATATAATGCTCATCAATAAAGGATGTCGATAGTTTAGATAAAGCAAGTCATTTGGTCACTTATTCCCTTTTATACCATTTCTGAGAAAGGTGCTATCATTTTCTCTGTTTATTTAATCTCGGAAAAGTTGAACCTGATAAGCGAATGTTGTAGAAGGAAAAAAAAAGGTATGCATATACTTTCTTTTTCCATGCTAATAACTGTCTTCCCATAGATCAATGGCATGAATAGACTTTTGATGAGCTTTCTATCTAACTTAGATTCAATGATTTCCATCTGTAATTTCTCATGTATTCGATTATGCAAAAAGACCTTTAAATCATGGAGCAAGTACATGTATTCTATTTTATATCAGTTGACACAGTTCTTCGCTAGTTTAGTTTTTCCGGTTTACAGACGAATCATCGATGATTTCATTGCCTTTTCTATGGATGGAAGGGCAACAATGGGTCTTGATTTGAGTTTGTTTAATTCCACTTCTTGTAGAAGCTCTTAATTTATTTTTCTATTTTAGTCGACCGACTTTAGGAGGTCCATTATGCTTCAAGTGGTAAGAAAAACAATGTCCGTCCGCCACTTCAAAAAAAAAAAATCTTTTCTCCAATTCTTCTTCTTCTCTTCGTTTTTTTTTCTATCTTCTTCTTCTCATCTCTCTCAATTCTCTTTTTCTCCTCTCTCAATTTTCAATTCTCCTTCTTCTCCCTCTTTTTTCTTCTCTCTCTCAATTCTCCATCTTCTCCATCTTCTATATTCTACCTTCTTCCTCTCCCTCCCTCTCTTTCTCTCTCAATTCTCCTTCTTCTCTCTGTCTCTCTCCAATTTTTCTTTTAAAATCGGTCCCCACCGTGTCACGGTTGTATATTATAATTTAATGATACACTCGGAATATTCATGCCATGTGGCCCTCACAACTGCCTTCTAATCAATTTTAATTTCTAAGATATATGAATTGTCTGTAATATATTTTAATACTGCGAAAGTTTGAATTAGTCCATTTGTCACAGCACTTGCGAAAGTTTAAATTTTGATTAAAAAAAAACATCATAATAAAACTTCATATAGTACTAATAAAAAGAATTACAACATTAGTAATTAAAAATTATTCACCTGTTGGTTGGGATGCTTTCAATTCAAGAGAGACGATTGGAAGAACGAAAGAAAATGTAAAGATAATCGCTTGGAGAACCAAAGACTATACGTTTTTATTATTACTGTAGGGTAAAACACAATAGCAGTAGATTAAGTATTTAATAAAAATCGAACACGATGATGGATAGACTAATTGAAGAAGATGATGAATGAATGGAATAAAAAACCCGTAGTGAGGAAGACTTACAGTGAATCTGTGAATGAGTTCTGAGTCGAAGATGCAAGGGACGACTGTAAGTGAAGTGGATAAAAGGAGAGATTTGGCCAGTTGGGGTTTTACAGAAAGAATTAATTAATGATCTCGGTTTTAGAGAAATATTTTTTTAGAGTTTAGCAGATAACAAAATTCTAAACCAAACTGTTGATCTTTAAGAACCTTGGACCTTTTAATAAATCCATAAGCCCATTTTAGAAGCCCATATTCTGTCTTTATGCAGTTATGTTTGTCTCCCCATGTTTGTGTGTCCACGCACAGTATAATATAGATAGATTTGTCTACCTACCACAAAAACTCACTGTTCCTAAAAGATTCTTTGAAACCCGTTCAAGAGGCTACAGGGAAAGGAGCTTTTAGGCCAATCACCTAGTTTGGACAACCTATATAACATCATCTATATCAACTCGGATAGCTTCCAATCTAGGTTAGTCGAAAGGCTGTAACCAAACACATATCTTCCCGACGTGTTTTCAACCATTCCATCTAACTCATCAAACCAAGTTTGAACACCCTTAAACATACTAAATGGGTCACACAAAATAAAAAGTCTTCAAATTAATCTCCCTAGATGATTTCTTTGTTTTTGCTTGGTAAGTTGTTGTTAATATTAAGATATAAAAAATATACAAGTGTATGCCTAGCAAACTAGAATTTGTGACAGACCACAAAACTTCAGTTTCTAGCATTTAGTCTATAAACCTGAAATACAAACACACAGGGGTTTTTTCATTTTAACAACCATGGTGCTTTCCCTACAAACTCATGAATCACATTCTCATCTAGTTTTGCTCTTTCCTTAGCAGCTGTATCTGCAGAGAAATTCGCTTCTCTATACGTATGTGAAACTGTTATACTATGGAAACTTGCCTTACACTGCTGCCACATGTTAACAAGCATCCATGGAATATTACCAGTAGCAAAATCTGTGACTGCTGCCAGAGAATCAGATTCAATCCATAGGTCTAATCATCCCTTTTCCAGAGCAATCTCAGAAGCATCAACAATAACTAAGCATTCAGCCATGTGATTTGTAGCTTCTCCCATAGCTTTACATACAGTTAGCTTGAAGTCTCCTTTGTGATCTCTAAACACTGCACCCCAGCCAGCTTGACCAGGATTCTGAATAGCAGATCCATCCACATTAACCTTCATTTGAAGCTCCCTAGGTAGTTGCCAAAAACATTCTTTCATTCTTGGTGCTCTTCTTTGCTTGCCTTTGACCCCCCAAACTCTCAAAACAAAGTTGTCAAGACTAGAATCCCTAGAGAAACCACTAGACGACTTCCAACATCCTTAGTAGTGGATACCTAACCAACTGACTTATTAGCCACCCAAAGTCCCAAACCAAGTAAAAATCTCCAAAAGCTTTAAAACAGTCATTATTAATATCAACATTTAAATTTTTTTTTTTTTTTTTTTTAAATCATTTGAATAAACCAAAAAGCCGTTTTTTAGGTTTGGACTTTAGTTTATTAACAAAAGTGGAAAAAAATGACCGACCTACTTTCACGCAATCTCTAAATTAGGCATTCCAACTATACCTTAATCGAAGGAATTGACAAACTCAAAATTAGACCACAACTCATCAAATTACTATTGTGAAGAAGAACAAGTATGAATTAGAATAGTAATAAAAGTAAGATAAAAGAAAATTATGCAACATTAAAATAATAGTCAAATGGTTGAATTCACTAGAGGAAATGAACAACCTGCTTCATAAGCATAAGAAATTTAAATATAAGCTAAATTCAACCATTAAATCATACAATATCTTCAAATCCTATATAACATAGTCGGTTGAAATCAATTTCGCACAAATCAATTCCTTTATTTTCAAAACCTTTACTCTATATGGTTACTTAATATCTGGTTCCATGTCCCCAAATTTATATGTTTGACACAAATACTGACTAAAACAAATTTAATCTAAGAATAAAATCCAATAATCTTCGAACTCGTTGGGAGGCCTCCTTACTAGATTTTAAATGATGCTGCGCATATTTAGATCAATATGCTTAACAAATCAGCGGGAGGATCACACAGTCATGTGGGCTATAACAATAAAGTTCCCAAAGAACACAAGTTAAGTGTCACTAACAAAATACTTAAAATACCAATAAAGTTCAGCCATCTCTGAGACCAAATGTAAAATATTCACATTCGAAACCAAAACCCCCCAAATTGCAACAAGAATGATACTCTACAATCTCATCTTTGTCCGTGAAGGTGATCCCAGTTTACACCATATTAAGAAAAAAATCACTAACCAACGCAAGGATCATCATATTTATAGTCGATAATAAAAGCTAGAAATGAACCAACCCGTGACTAACATACTCCCTATCCTCAAAGCACAAAGGCCAAAAGTAAACTAAGAGCTTCAATTTTTACATTTATGGAGATTATTGGCGTTAAGTATTTTCTAACAAATGGCACACCAAATTAAGAAAATGACCTTGAAAAAACCTTCTACTCCAACAGAGATTGTAGGGGTACTATATGCTCCAGGCAATTAAAACACGACACGTGGCCTACTCATCATTCTCACAGGTCGAAGGCCGATCAGAGCAGCTCGACTGTATGACTAATGACGACCTCTTCATATGCACGTGCCCTAAATCAATGCATAGAGAATATCTCTAGCTGTTACACAATCATTGCAGGTGTTACACAATCATTGGAGAATATTACACAATCATAAAGATGTCGGAGAATCTGCAAGATCCCATGATCTTCGCCCCTTCACCTTCTATATAAATAGAACTACGATGGCTTGATCTCTAAGTTCTATTCCCTCGAGCTAGAGTACGTAGGCAATCTCGATCTCACCGAGGTGCAGCCACCCCCGATCTCAAATCACCCCCTTTGGCCAGTCCAACAACGACCTGACCTAGTGAGTGCATTAATCTAGAAATAGGTTAATACATTTGGCGCTGACTGAAAGGATTCGATTATATCGAAAAAACCAGCCCTCCCACCTAACTTAAAGTCATTCCACCAATTCCATTTTCTCAAATGACTACCCAAGAAGTAACAATCCAGGAATTGAGAGACCAACTCAATCGTCTCTAGGAAGAAAATGCCCGGTTAAAAGCTGCGCAAGTTGCAAATCCAAACCCAGAACAGGGGGCTGTCGTCGCTGACGACAACAATCGAAACTACGAAGAACTCAATCAACAACTCACTGAGTTCAAAGCTTCTCAGGCCGCTATACAGTTGAGTAAAGGGCATACAGCCGAACAACTCGCTGTCCAGTCTCTACAGCATTTCCAGGAATCTCCTTTCACCAAGGAAATCCTCGAGCAAGAGTTGCCTAACAAACTCAATGCTCCTAAGTTCGACCAGTACGCAGGGATAGGAGATCCAACTGACCATATCAAGGGTTACCGTAAATCACTTCCACTCATCAAGGAAGACCATCTGCTTTGCTTACTATTCCAGTCCAGCTTCACCGGACCCGCTCTTGACTGGTTTCACCGCTTGAAGCCAGGGTCAATCAGTTCGTTTGTCGATCTAGAGAAACAGTTCGTTATATTCTACATCCACAACAAAAAGCGTCCAGTCACCATCGACGCTATGTCCAAAGTGAAACAACGAGACGGTGAACTTCTGAGCAATTTCTTTGCTCGATTCAAAACAGAATTGCACTCCATCCAGGATTTTGCAAAGGAGCACGAGCCGTTCGCAACAATCGCGTTCTCTCATGGTCTGATCCAGGGATCAGATTTGCACAAGTCTTTGGCCATGAAGCGCCCAGCATCTCTAGACGAGCTCTACCTCAAGGTATTTCGTTACATCAAGCTCGAAGAAGCCCTAGTTGGTAGGGAGAAAACTCATGTCATTTCAAAAGTGGAAGGAGGTTCCACTAAAAAACATCGATCAAACAACAAGAGATTCAAAGCTAAGGTGTTACCCACAGAGCAACGTGAATACCACCGATTAAAAAGACCAGCAGGGTATATCTATGAGCGCATCAAACACAACCATTGGTGCAAGATTCCGGACTTCACGCAATTGGAGGAAACATCTGGTCGTCCATATTGCAAGGTCCACAAGGTCAGATGCCATCAAACAGATGATTGCTGTATACTGAAGCGAGCTCTTCAGACTTGGGCAGATGAAAAAAGGCTCAACAACTGGATTTACGGCAGGCAAGAAGAGTCCAATGAGAAAAGAATGAAGAAGAGATCAAGAACACCTACACGTTCAGCAAGGCGATCTCAGAGTAAGGCTAGAACGACCTCAACAAGTCCAGCACGCAGCAGAGGGAGTAGCCTCTCCAAAAGACTAGGTCCAACAGGCGACCTACGAGACCAAATCAACAAGCAGGTCGCGAACAAGATAGATGATGATAGTGAAACAGAGAGTCATATCGTATACATGATCTTTGAATCCAACTCCACCCCAGTATCCAGAGAAAAGAAGAGACGAGTAGAGCATCTCCACCATGTCTACTCAATCACGAGCCGAGCAGCTCGAACAAACATCCCAACTCGGCAGGAAACAAACCTCAGCTTCACTGAGGACGACCTCAACAAGGTTGTTATACCACACAACGACGCTCTGGTAGTTGAGTTAAGAATTGCTGACTACATAGTCAAGAGGGTCCTCATTGACCCAGGTGCATCCTATAACATACTGATGTATAGGACTTTCAAGGATATGAGGCTTCCAGATTCAGTCCTCAATCCTGATTTCACTCCAATTTTGGGCTTCAATAGCTCGAGAGAGGATCCAAAAGGAGAAATACTCCTGCCCGTCACTGTGGGAAGAAAAGAAGACAAGGTCGTCGTGACCGCAAAATTCAGCGTCCTCAACATCGCAAGTAAGTATAATGCGATACTTGGTCGCAAGTGGATCCATGCCATGCGAGGTGTACCATCAACGTACCATCAACAAGTGTTCCATTATCCTGGCCCCAATGGGATAATGGAACTTAGGGGCAATCAGAACGCTGCACAAGAATGCCATGGAATTCTTGAAGTTGTGGTGTCTGATAAGCCATCCACCTTGGGAACCAAGGACGCTGAGAAGCAGGTAAAGAGTCCACCGACTTCAGAAGCCAAGGAGGTCGAGAAGCAAGCAAAACGCCCATCGAAGGGAAAGGCTGAAGCAGCCAAATAACAATTAGAGAAGGAGCAAGCGAGCTCCACACCCCCCCCCCCCCCCCCGCTGTCACTCGGAAGCACAGATCCAGGAGTGCGAGTGAACTTAGGGTCAGAGGACGAACCGAGATATGTTTATGTGTGCTCGGAATTAGGGGAAGATAAGTATAACGATTTTGTAAACTTTCTTTAAATAAAGATGTTTTTGCTTGGTCGTACATCGATATGCCTGGAATAGACCCATCAATAGCATGCCACAAACTACGTGTCAATCCAAAGTATAGACCTGTCAAGCAAAAGGTAAGAAGACTTGCCCCAAAATTTCATCAAGCAGTCAATGACGAAATCAGTAGACTCAAACAGCTCGGGTTCATCAAGGAAGTTGACACACCAGATTGGTTGGCCAACATAGTTCCAGTCTTAAAGAAGAACGGGAAAACAAGAGTCTGCATCGACTTCACAAGCTTGAATAAAGCTTGCCCTAAAGATTCATTCCCACTCCCACGAATCGATAGGTTAGTCGATCAGACCTGTGGCTTCGAGCTACTGTCATTCATGGACGCGTACTCAGGCTACAACCAGATCCCAATGTATGAGCCAGATCAAGAAAAAACTTCATTCACAACGGAGCAAGGAATCTTTTGTTACAAGGTTATGCCTTTTGGCTTAAGAAATGCTGGAGCGACCTACCAGCGACTCGTTACCAAAATGTTCGATGACCTACTAAGTCGAACGATGGAGGTTTACATCAACGACATGTTGGTCAAGAGCAGCCTCGAGCAAGATCATTTGGCCAATCTCGACCAGACATTCCAAAGGTTAAGGCAATTCAAAATGAGACTTAACGCAGAAAAATGTCTATTCGGAGTAGCATCAGGGAAATTTCTTGGCTACCTAGTTACAAAGAGGGGTATTGAAGCAAACCCTGACCAGATCAGAGCCCTGGTCAATATGCCCAGCCCAAAGACAATGAAGCAAATCCAAAAGCTTAACGGCATGGTATCAACTCTTAATAGATTCATTTCTAGAGCATCCAATAAGTGTCGACCAATGCTTCATGTTCTCAGAAAGGGGGCTACATATCAATGGACAGAAGAATGCGAAAAAGCCTTTGCCGAGCTGAAGGCATACTTATCCACTCCACCAGTTCTCACAAAGCCTAATGATGGAGATGTGCTCGGAATCTACCTCGCCACTTCAGATTTTGCGATCAGTGCGGTACTGTTCAAAGAGGAAAATCAGGTCGAGCGACCAATCTACTTCACAAGCAAGGTATTGCAACAAGCAGAAATAAGGTACATACCTCTGGAAAAGTTAGCATTAGCTCTTCTTTACGATGCATGCAAATTTAGACCTTATTTCCAAACACACACCGTTAAAGTAATCACCGACCAGCCACTACGACACATACTAGAGAAGAAGAACAAAACATGTCGTATGGCTTGATGGGAAGTCGAGCTCGGTGATTACACATTTGAGTTCGTGCCCTGCTGATTTCTTAGCAGACTACCCTGCTGAGGATTTCAGCTGGGAACCAGAACCAGAAACCTGACAAATCCAAGTCGATCCACCAGACACTTGGCAACTCTTACGTTGATGGTTCACACAACTCGAATGGAAGTGGCATCGGTGCCGTACTCATCTCACCTGAGGGCTCACAACTCAAAAGGTCAACTCGATTAAACTTCTCGACCTCTAATAATAAGGCCGAATATGAAGCTCTAATCGAAGGTCTACAAATGGCTATCGACCTACAAGCAGTTCGACTCAAAGTGTTCAGCGATTCGCAATTGGTAGTAAATCAGATTACAAAAAACTACCAAATACATGGAGTCAATTTGATAAGATATGCAAGCAAGGCAAAAGAGTTAATCAGCAAATTCAGTTTCTTCACCATCGACCACATTCCAAGAGATGATAACCGACATGCTGATTCACTAGCATTCCTTGCATCCAAGGTCGAATCAGAGCGACCTCGAGCTCTAACCATCGTAGTAAATACGCTACCTACATATTTACAAAAGGAGGAAGTGGTCAACCAAATAAGCGATCTGCTAGCCACGACCTCAGAAGATATCAAGGGAACCTGGATGGAACCCTTCATCAATTACTTGCAAACTGACGAGCTCCCACCTAACAAGAAAGAGGCCAGCCAGTTATTGCATAAGGCCACTATGTATAGGCTACATGAGGGAAAGTTATTCAGAAAATCAGCAACTGGCCTGCTCCTACGATGTCTAATTCCCAAACATGGGCAAATCATCTTCCAAGAGATTCATGAAGGAGAATGTGGAAATCACTTAGGAGGTCGTACACTTGCTCATAAAGCGATCTCACAAGGATATTTCTGGCCGAGAATGAAAAAAGATGCAAAGAAATTTATGTTAAAATGTAAAAAGTGTTAACGTTTTGTCGATCACGCTCATCAGCATCCCAACGACCTCATCAACATCACTGCCCCCTGGCCATTTCATATGTGGGGGCTCGACATCATGGGCCCATTGATCAAAGAAAAGAAATTTGAGAAGAGATATGTTCTCGTTGCGGTCGACTACTTCACCAAATGGGTGGAGGCCGTCGCCCTCACTAACATCACTCAAGCAGATGTGCAAAGATTTATGTGGGAAAATATAATCACAAGATTTGGTTTACCCAAGAGAATTGTTACTGACAACGGGACCCAGTTCGTCGGGAAAAACATTAAAGTTTTTTATGCACTTTGGAAAATCAAACACTCTAGATCGACCCCTCGATATCCACAAAGCAATGGCCAGGTCGAAGCTGCGAACAGGCAAATTCTGACTAACTTAAAGAAAAACTTGAAGATCAGGAAGACCAATGGCCACAACAGTTGGAAAACATCCTCTGGGCCTACAGAACGACTCCTAGAACGTCAACAGGAATGTCTCCATTTAGTCTTTGCTATGGAGTTGAAGTTGTCATTCCAACAGAGCTGACATTTGGCACGACCAAGTCACTACTGGTCGATACCGAGCTCATTAACCAAGGATGGTCGTTTGGAATAGATCTGGCTGAAGAAAGAAGGAACCACGCCACTATTAAGCTCGAGCAATACCAACAAAGGCTAAAACGAGCTTATAACAAAGGCGTCCGACCTCGATCTTTCCAACCTGGCGAGCTCGTGTTAAGGAAAATGTTCCACAACAAAAGAAAAGCAAATGTTGGAAAGCTCAATGCCAACTGGGAAGGTCCTTACATCATCAAAAAGGTTCAAAGCAATGGATCTTATTGTCTTCAAACTCCAGAAGGGGAAGATGTGAAGAATCCTTGGAATGCTTATCATTTGAAGAAGTTTTACCAGTAAAATGTAAGCATGCATTCTCATATTTCAATAAACGAGCTCAATTTTGCCTTAATTTCAGTTCAAACATGAATGGCTTGAATACGTCTAAATCAATTCACAGACCTCCAAATTATCAATATACTATAATCCCGTTGATAATTTTTAAAGTGTTACGTTGACATCTGTAATCCAACTAACACTCCTTACTTAGGTCATTACAATCCCACGACCTAAGTAAAATCGAGCTCATATTCAACCGACCAAATCCTAGAATAGGTCGAGTCTTAGACTTACTACATGTTTGCGAATCATTACAAGCAGGCAATGCAAGAAAAGTAAAGGCCAGCAAGATCAACAAATGAAATTTCATTTTATTTATTTTCTTCAAAAGCCTAACTATTACAGGAAAAACGATCCGCTAAATCGACCTAAACTACTTGGGGGCTAGGCAAACATTCCATGTATCCAGCTCGTAAGAAAGAGGTCACCTGCAAAAAAAAAAAAAAAAAAAAACAAGGCAAAACTACAACGACCAGAAGGAAACATTTCAGTCCGCCCTGCTTGCAGCCATTCATCTCGTCTACCTGCCTTCTGAACGAGGTACCAGGACTCCCTGGAAACTAGTCGCCCAGATAGACAGATTGCTTTATCCACAACAAGGAATATAAATGCAGAAAATAAAGACATAATCGACCTCCCGAAGCAGATCGATCACTTTTGTTTATGATTACAACTTATCAAAACAATCATTCAAGACCATTTCACTCGACCTCACAACCACTCGAGATGAAGACTAAACGTGAGAAGAAGAAGCAGATGTACTTCCCAACAATGAGGAATGCATATAAGAACAAGAAACACCAAGAATCACTGAAGACAGAGAAGAGGTCACTGCTGCGGAGCATGGTCGTCTGGGTCGACCATCTCGTTCTGGACAACTCCTACCCCATCACCAGGGCCCATCGAGGCGTCCTGTGCTGGGACCAGTGCATTCTGGTCACCAACGAGCGTCTCTTCTCTTTCGGGTGATCCCAGCAGCTGCTTCTTGAGGTCCTCACAATATGCCTGCCATGCAGCACCATTCTTTTGGCATGCATTCTCCCAGTATGCCGCGGAATCCTTGGAAGCATCAACCTCACCTCTCAGGCCTTCTATCACCTCCTTCAACGCCATAATCTCCCCATTCCTATCCCTCGCCTTCGCCTCAGCAACGAGAGCAACGTTCTTAGCTTGCTCAAGCTTCTCATTCAGATGCCTCAGCTCGATTTCAGCACGAGCACCAACCTCAGCGACCAGACGAACTTCCTGGAAGCTAGCGTTAAGCTGCATGAAAAGAAACGATTAAAAGGAAAAACATGCAAAATCAAACACACAAATTGGTCTAAACTCAACTCACCAGAGAAAGAGCAGAGTTTATCTTCGAGCAAGTCACCAGAAGAGTCTACGACTTCACCATTCGAGCATCGGCATCAAGAATAGTGCCCTCGTTAACAGCTTGGGCAACACATGGGTCATCTATAGCACTATCATTGTCATAGACAATGTGTTTAGTTCCCTGGCCGTCCAGATAGTCAAAAGGGCCAGGTCGGAATTCGGATGACACCCCTTTACCCTTGCTCGAAGGTCGTACAACAGTCTTCCTAGACAAAGGAGTAGAGTCAGAAGCTCGCACGGCTTTCAGAGGAGCAGGAGAAGGCATGATTGGTGGAGGCTCCATCAACTTCAGATTCCCAGAAGACGACCTCTTCCTGCTCGAGCCGGAAGGTAGCTTAGGTAGAGAGGTCGGAGGGGACACGATCTGGGGGCTCGCAGCTGGATCCTTCTGCTTCGAGCTAGTACCAGATCGGGACTTCTCAGATTTCTCCACCGACGCCATGAAGTTCTTCTTCAACACTTTCCTTCTCTCCAGCTCGTCCGCAACAGTCTTGGGACCACCCTTGGGCACAAAATACTCCTTCAGATGAGGAAGAAACTTTATCTTCCGATCGTCAGTCCAAGACCCAAAAGCATTCAAAGAAGATTTCAGGTCGTTCTTCTTCACAAGATGGTCGTCCCTGATCGCTGCAAAAGAAACAAACAAAGTCAACGACCATGACAGCAAAATTAGATCACTCACACAACGATCTAAGACCAGCGACCAAGAACTTACGATTATCATTCACATTCCCAGTGACATGAACTAAGTGAAGATTCCCTTCAGTGATCGAACCAGTAAGCAGCATGGGATCCTTCCACCATGGCTCACTACTCACAGGGTAAATCAAGGGTAAACAGTCTGGCCTGACCTGTATATTATAGCCTGCCAACTTCAGCTTCGTAGATCGCTTGAAACAAAAATGACCTAACACATCTTCTATACTAATATTCCACCTATGCAGTCCGTTAAGGTCATCTATAACCCTCATATTCCTCCAGAAGTTGTCGTTCATCTGGCAAGGAGCTCGTCTGATAGCATTCAACAGGTCGACTACCAAACGAGAGAGGGGTAACCTGAGCCCAGCTCAGAATTGGGCCAAAGTGAAAACAGTGGAGAATGGGTTATTAGGTCGATACTCCTCCGTGAGTAAGCGATCTCCCCAAAACCTAATTTCAAGATGCCTAATGGAGTCTAACCAATACCTTTTCCTAAAGGCAATATGTCTATTCACATACGCAAGGTTAACTACACGGCAGAACGACTTATCATCGCCCTCCACCATTTCATCATCAAATGAATCCTCCCCATGAGGACCACTACTTCCAGGGCTACCCCCATCTAAACACTCCTCTCGATCAGGGGAGCCAACATTGTCACCAGAGTGAGTCCGTTCATCTTCAGACTCATATTCACCAGCATCATCACTACTCAAGTGGTCATTTTGGGAATCACTACCCTCAGACATCTCTCAAAAACACAAAAACAACCAAATGGCAAAGAAGAAAGAAAGTAAAGAGTAAAACAGAAGGAACTCACCTCAAAAGCTCTCAAGATCTTCAGGTCGCAACGACAAAGTAGCAGTAGTTCGAGAGACCAAATGAAGAAAGTAAAAGGCTTTGATTACAAGCTACAGTTTAAATACTAATACAAAGGAGATCCCAGCCATTGATTCAATTAGCATCAACAGGCAAGATCACACGACGACAACCACGACCTTTGCAGTTAATACCCACTCGTCCAACGATTCACATCCACCGTTGGATCAATCCACGTGTCCAACAAAAGGCCATCAGTCAAGGAGTGCTTCAGTTGTCAAATATTTACGGGTAACTGTTCGAGGAAACTTCCCCACTTCCCCGTAAAGAGCAATGATGATACGAGACAAGAGTGCATGGCAGCCACGTGTACAAGTCCGAAATTCAAAAAACAAACTTTAAATCAGCAAACATCGTTCAGAGTTCAAAATGTCTTTTCAGCCCGATTTCCTCATCAACCTAAAAAGAGGGGGTTTATGTAGGGGTACTATATGCTGCAGCCAATCAAAACACGACACATGGCCTACTCATCATTCTCACAGGTCGCCCACTGCTCGACCTAACCGAAGGCCGATCATAGCAGCTCGACTGTATGACTAATGATGACCTCTTCATATGCACGTGCCCTAAATCAATGCATAGAGAATATCTCCAGTTGTTACACAATCATTGGAGAATATTACACAATCATAAAGATGTCGGAGAATCTGCAAGATCTCATGATCTTCGCCTCTTCACCTTCTATATAAACAGAACTACGATGGCTTGATCTCTAAGTTCCATTCCCCCGAGCTAGAGTACGTAGGCAATCTCGATCTCACCGAGGTGCAGCCACCCCCGATCTCAAATCACCCCCTTTGGTCAGTCCAACAACGACCTGACCTAGTGAGTGCATTAATCTAAAAATAGGTTAATACAGAGATCGAATGAAGAAGAGGTGGGTAATAGTATGGGGACTTGAGAAGAAGAATCGAATACCAAGACTTAACTAAGATACATCCTTTGAGCTCATGGAGAGACACACTAGTTCGTCCTCCTTGAAATTTAGCATGAGCCCGAGTTGAGCCAACTTAGGAGCTAAGTTTTCAATCTCTCGATCGGTCGTTAAATACTTGTCTGAAATCAATAACCCTCAAAAATAAATTCCATTTTCCATGGAAATAAAATATTGTGATTGGTTATGGGATAGAAAAAATCTCTACAAAAGAAATTATTCCATTTTCCAACCCACACGTCTTCCAAAAATTAAGATCATCTTGTCCCCTCTATCATGGAGATACTCACCTCACAAATCTCCCCTCTTAACTGAGCCAAACCGGCCCATACCTAAAAACAATCAATTAACTCCAAAGATGTTCATATTCGTTGCCGAATCTCCATTATCTGATTCATAATCTTAACATTTTTGGGACCAACCGTTCATAAAATGATTTCCACTTGTTAGTTGAATCAAAGAAGGTTTCTACAAAATAAATTGGTGTAATTCAAACTTACAATGTGGATTTCTCCCAAAGTAAAGTGAAAAAGATGGTTTCCACATGTTAGTTGAATCAAACAAGGAGTTATGAATTGAACTTATTTATAGTACTACTAAATAAATAAATTCTGATAGAAAACACTTTAAAGTTTAAAGTTCTAACTTAGCAACACATATCATCATTCACATAATAATAAAGGGTATTTAGGTTTTAGTCGCTATATGTATATACTAATTAGGGAAATAACATTTTTGTTTCATTAATTAGGTTTTGATCACTTGGTTTGACCCGAGTTACAAAAAAACCGGGTTTAACCGAATTATTTTTTAAAATGCCTAAATTACCCCTGTGAAACTCACGTGTTTTGCATGTGATAAACTTAAACACCAACAAATTCAAACCAAACACACGTGTTACAATCTGTTGAAACAACAATGCAACGTGTCATTACATTGTCTGTTAAACACACGTCTCGTCCTTCTTACGTGAAATTCTAGTGAGGGCAATTTTGCCATTTTAGATTGTTTATCCGGTTCAGCTAGACCAAGTGATCAAAACCTAATTAATGAAACAAAAGTGATATTTCCCTAATTAGTATATACATATAGTGACTAAAACCTAAATACCCCTAATAATAATTAGCATAAGTAAACTCAAGGAAGAATAGACTGACTTACAAATCCAATTGCGTGCTTCAATTCATTAATATGTTCTCTAAATAAAGGGGTTTTATTTTTAATTAATTAATATTTTATTTTATTTCAAATTTTATTGATAAGCTCAACGAATTACACAAAAGTAGAGGACAAACGCGCTACAAACTGCACGGCAAGTCCTTTCTGGATAGCAAACCCGATTCTCCTAAATACATATTCGTTCGAACCCACAGTCATCACGTTGCTATCCATTATCTTCTGCACTCTCCTGAGGAGCTCAACTGCTTCTGAGCCTAGCAATCCAAATGTGTCAAATGCAAAGGGGATGAAACTATGTTGGTTAGCCCTACAAGCTCCGTCATGTTTCTCCATTTTTGTTGTTGTTGCATTGCTAGCTGCTAGCCCCACCTCAGAAATTCCAGCACCCAGCCCAATCATCGGAGACGCCCCTGTAACATCAATACACACATGTTTACCTTCAGACCAGTTGTAGACCAGAATATCAACAGGACGTAATGTCGATCTTCCTTCGTTAGAATCAGTAAGAGAGTTAACAGGAGCCTCCTTCTTAACCTGTACTCCAGCCCGCCAGAACACATCAAACAAGATATCTCTAACGTGGTCATGCATGTACTTGAAGCCGAGGTAATGCTTACAATGGGCCGCACGGTCCCCGAAAGCATCAAGTCTGCTTTTCTTGCACATTGGACAAAGCTCATCACCATCTGAATATAGAGGGATCATCAATCGATAACGAAGAATGGCACGATATTCTAAAGGCGTCATGCGTTGTCCAAGCCCTTCCATCGGGATAGCAAGAAGAAAATCTTTGGCATGTTCTGACTGCACACATCCAATCACGACTTTTTGTCTAGCTGACAACTCAAATTCCCTCTCAAGACAAGAACTAATCTTGTTGTAGTATGCTTCCGCCAAGACATGTTTGGGTCTGAAGGGGACGGTAGCAATTGGAGCAAGATTACTGAGATCAAAATCAGGTATAGAAAGATGTAAACTAGCAATGGCAGTATCGAAAACATTACCCATAGGTGCAGTCTCACAACCTCGACGAATGTGGTTTTGGAGATCCTTGGTTTGCGTACGTGAAGCTACGAAAGCAAACTTCATAACATCAGTAGCACAATAGATACCAAGTCCACCCATACGTAATGGGAGGGTTGCCATACGCCACTGTAGATCGCCAAAACCAGGTCCATCAGAAACCACAATATTTTGAAGGGCTGCACGAAGCTTGTGGTCAAACCATTCGGTTGTTTCCTGAACATAATCAGGGGGGCAAGTACGGAGAGCAAAGGTGAGTTTAGATAATCCCATAAAAGAACGTGAAAGTGCCAACTCACATTGCGGATCCTTTAGCTGTGGTAATAAATCCATAAGCTGAAGTGTCTTATCCACTCGTTGACGAACATTACCCACAATAAAGGATGCATCAATACTTATAGCCCCTCCAAACCCATCGTTGAGGACATGTTATACCAACCGGAAAGATATCTGGATAGGAGCAATCATGATCAACAGAAGGCCAGAACAACTCTGTCTTAGACACATTAAACACGAGCCCAAGAGATGGTCCTCTTTCCTGAATGATACGAATAGATCTAGCCACATATTCCGTACTACCAATCAGAGTACCATCATCTAAGTACCATGCCTGCAACTCCAAGTGGCATTCTGACTGAATGCGGTGTATCAATGGATGCAAGACCAAAGAAAAGAAAAGAGGCCCCAAAGGGTCCCCTTGTTGTATCCCAGCTGCTCCCCAAATATGAGTAGACCCTAGATACAATCGAGCAGGTTGGCAATAGAGGTATTCGACCCATAGAGCAATAGATGGACAATGACTGCGTACCTCCCGTAGTATAGCAGACCGATCAACAAGGTTGAAGGCATTCTGGAAGTCCACAAGCAGCATAAAATTGCCTCTGCTCCACCAGGCAAAGCAACCCAAACTGAAAATCCTCTAGGTATGGGACAATATCCTTAGAAACTCCTCTCATGGCAAAATTAAACACCAGGCGACGCCAAACCATACCCACAGCTATTGGGCGAATGTCGTTGCCTAGCTTAAGAAGTGGGGTGAGAGGCGCACTAGCTATGAATTCTGCCAAAACATGTGGCCTGGGCATCGACCTTGTAGCCATAAGTTCACAACCGGTGTCAAGGCCTCCATAAGATCTGTGGCTACAGCGGATGCAGCCCCACTCATAGCATCCAATAGGTGTTGGGCCCAGAGACCATCTCGCCCACAAGACGTCCCTTTAGGGAAGGACCTGATGCATGATAATATCCCATCCCTCTCAACTGACAGAGGTGACTCAAGTAAAAGAATGTCGGGGACAGATGGTGGTGGATGCTTCGGGTGTTTATCCTCCAAAGCCCGCTGTGTCTCTGGAGTGTTCGAAACAACCCCTGATGATGCCAACACCTTCACGGCTGATGCAAAGTGCCCGTCTGCAACCTTTTGCAAACACCGTTGTACATTCTCGCTTTGGGACTGTCGAGATGGTTGTTCCAACGAAGGCTCTGTGTGTGTGACCCTCTCAATCAGACGAAATATACCCCCAGACTTGTTCTAAATAGCGAGAGCCTGCAAAATTTGATTATGCTGGAGATATTTTTGAGTACCAGATCGACGCTTTTGGTGATTCTGCGGATGGAACACTTGCAATGTACAATACGAAAGCAGGAGCAATCTAACCCAAGGCCTTGTCGACATGGGGTCTGCAGTAACCTCATACAAGACTGACTTCAATGCACAGGAAATGTTAATCGACAAGGACGTGGAATACTTTTCACTGTGCGGAAAGGTCTACAGAAAATACGATCAAGTGATATCTCATCTAAAGAAGGTGCAAGAATAGAAAGGTGAGTATCGATACCAGTGTCCCCTCCTGCTGGAAGTGCGGGTGGATTATAAATATGCACAAGCTGTGATGGTTTTATACCTATAATATATTGCACACTCTAACTCACCGGTCTCCTTTCGCGCAGGTGGTTTGATGACTGCACCATCCAGATGTTTACATTTTATGGTCGATGCATGGATACCAAAACAATCACCACACATCCATTTGTTCATCCTCTTCAAAGTATTGTCAAGCGACGAAAATAAACCTATATCAACTATGATCGCATCTCTCAGCCTGTCGATGTCATTTACCCTCTTCAAGTGATCTTTCTTAACATGCGTTTGGATGTACGAAGATTTGTATCCATTTCTAGATGGTCCATTTGTGCATCCATCAAAGTTTCGAAATGGACAATGGATACTCTTCATCAAGCAGCCAAATTTTTTTATTTTTTTATTTTTTTTTTATTTTTTTTTTATTATTTTTTTTTTTAATAGATATAAAATTTTATTGATAAGCTCAACGAATTACACAAAAGTAGAGGACAAACGCGCTACAAACTGCGCGGCAAGTCCTTTCTGGATAGCAAACCCGATTCTCCTAAATACATATTCGTTCGAACCTGCAATCATCACGTTGCTATCCATTATTTTTATTTTTATTATTTTTTTTTATGAAAGGAGTTCTCAACTCTGAATTTAACAGGATTCATATTAGGATATATGTTTACGAAACAGACAAATTTAAATAAAATTTCTCATTTCATATGGTGTACTGAATTAGGTTATATTTATTTTTACCGTATTAAAATACGACAACCTTATATTAAAATTATTTGATGAGCATTAATTCTTTTGAAGGGCTTAAATTCTTCTAGTGAAAAATGCAAACGAAATATACAAATTAGCTAGTCATGATCATACATAACTATAAGACATAGAGCATCATCTCCAATGAACCCCCCTCAAAAAAAAAAAAATAAATAAAAATATAAAAAAAGAAGAAAACATCTTCAATCCAAACACAAAGTTAAATGTGCCACCTAGGATAAACTAAGCCCCAAAACATTAAGTTTATGTTTGTTGGACTTGACCATTTTCATTATTAAATTTAACAAAAACATGCACTATAAATATGTGGGGCCACAAGATAAAAGAATTAAAAGAAGCGCTGAGTTGGGCTCAAGGATACAGTTCCCAAACGGTTCCAAAAGGACACAAAAAGATTCTACTTAGCCAAAAGAACAATGTTTTTATGATCATGGGTCTGATCATAATAATTTACTCCCTTGGACAGAAATACCCTATATGATCACAAGTCTAATCATATACTGTATAACACTAAATGCAATTAAAGTACACGCTACTCCCAAAGAACCCTACTTGGAAAGCGATCCTACGCAACCCTATCATCAGACCTATAATCACATAATCATAGGTCTATATACACGATATACTACATCACACTATTAAATGCATCAAAACTATACCCTACCATGATGAACCCTAGTTGGAATGCGATCAAACGTATAATCATATTTATTTTTTATGGTCATGCCTGTAGTCATATTTATTTATTATGACCAGACATTTAATCACATTTATTCGTTATGATCACAGTCTGATCCCACATAAATCATAACACAAGTATGTATGATCACTCTTATAATCACACTCATTGTTATGATCAGACCTATAATCATATTTCTCTGTTATGACCATACTCTTAATCACATATAAATATTTTATGATCACGAGTATGATTACAGTTGTGATCACATAAATCAAAGGAACATGTGTGTATGATTACATTTATAATCACAATGACAATCACATGTATATAGGGGTAAAAATAGAACTTTAAAAAAATGTGACTACATGATTACACATCTGATCGTAGACATTTGTCCTTTTGACAAAGTCAAAATCCGAGTTTGTCCTTTTAACAAACACTTTTCAAAGTTTGTACGTCCTTTTGGAAAAACCAAACTGGCATGGAATAAGGCCTTACAATTCTAACCCTAAAACCCTAAACCCTAAATTCAATTCTCTCTCTCTCTCTGAACCTAATGGATCGGCCGGCCAGCTTCATAACCCCATCCCCCTACTTCAAAGTCCAAAATCTTTTGGGTGCTCCCAGCTGCAACATACAGTAGTACACATTTTTTTTCAAATATTACACGGAAATTCAAAAATATGGAACCGTGACATGAATGACGTTAGAAAGAGATTTTGGAAAAGGAAACGAGACTGACGGATAAAAATTAAAAAAACGATAAGGAAAGGACAAACACAATTTTAAGTCCCACTTAACTCTAGATAGATCGACCTCCTAATATCGGTCAATTATTTTTAAAAGCACCACATAATTTAGTACCAGAGAATGTAGTATGTACGATATAAGAATTTATATTAATCTTGTTTGAAAATTAATTCACATTACATAGGTAGGCTAGCTACACACCGTTAATTATATAGCAAGTGTTTTTTTTTCTTGTAGATGATAAGCTGGGGTTTGGCTGGACCCCTACCAGTAAATTAATCAAATTCTAGTGTACAGAGAGCCATTGGCATCCTTACAAATAATTTGCATAATGCTTTTTTGTAATGGATTCAGAGAACCCTCCATGGTGGCACCCATATTTGCTAAACAATCAGCAACTTGATTTGCTTGTCTGAAGGTGTGTTCAGTATTGTACTCTTGTAGCCTTACCAGCATACCTTTGATCTCCTCTGTCACATCTTTCACCCTCCAAGTTGATGTTGATAACCCTTTGATGATGTTTACTGCCTGCTTTGAATCAAATATGATGCATAGTCTTGTGTTGCCTCCTTCAATAGCTAGCTGAATGCCCTTACCAATTGCAATCATTTTCAGATATAATACAGATCTGGTATTACATTGATAACAAAAAGCCAGAATCACTTCCCCTTTATCATCTCTTAAAACACCTTCATATCCTGCATGTTCCTCTATCATTGATCTGTCTGAGTTTAACATAACCCAGTCCAATGGTGGAGGGAACCATCTGACAGTACCTCCGACTTTGTGTACCAGTTTTATAGGGATACCCAATGAGCACGCTGCAACCCTATTACTGTAAGAGTCTTTTACCTTGGGGAACTTAGCTGTGAGCCTAGTCTTCACATCAGACAAGATTTGTTGTACTATCTTGTTTTTGTGAATTCTTGGACCTTTGAAAATCCTTCCATTACACGGTAGCAGTGAGTGCATCCTGTAGCACTTTAGATTGAAGGCCTCCACTTTTGAACTGCATTACAAGCCATTTCCATTCCATATCAGTTTGCAAAATATTTCTACAAATACCACATGCATGCGTTCAGGACTGATTTCCAAACATCCTTCGACCATTCACAATCAAAAAACAGATGATGCCCATGTTTGCAGGTTGGTACATTGCAAGAGCTAGCATTCAAGCTTCCCCAATTTCTCATAGTGACGGAGTTTGTGTTGTTGTTATAAGTGTGTAAAGGTGAGCTGCGAATGGATGGTCTATCGTTGGCAGTGCTTGGTTTATGAAGTGTAGGGTTGTGAAATGTTAAGGGGCCAGGTGGAAGAGAGAAAAGATGGTTGCATAAAACACAATTAGAAATAGGGATAACTTTCCAGTTAACTAACTTGTTTTGAGTGGTGAGAGCACTATGTAAGGTGAGTCAGGTGATGAAGGAATGTTTTGGGATGTGATGAGGATGCCATAAGAACTTCCACCAAACCTGATAAGTTCCTCGGAGCCTGAAAGCTTCATATGCAGTCTTAACGGAAAGATTCCCTGTACGGCGAGGTGTCCAAATCATCCTGTCATATTGCTCTCTAGATTTCTTCATGCTTCTTAGAGTGTCCCAAACAATATCCATTTCTGGCACATTGTTAGTTGGGATTCTCCACTGACCATCAACAAGGAATGTACTCAGCATTGTCCCATCCCTTATTCTACATCTCTGTCTGACTGCAGGTTCAATTACCTCTCTTAGAATTCCCAGTCCAGACCATGGATCATTCTAGAAAGATATTTGGCCAACTGTTATAGAATGGATGATGTACTTGCTCATTTCTGCCCTGCAACTAAGAATACCCGTCCATGCCCAAGAAGTGTCCAGTGGAATAGGCATTGTCCAGAAGTGCTGCTCCTTAATTTGGTGTTTTCTACCCCATAGCTGCCATAAGGTCCCTTGTCCAGGAACAATCTTGTATGCTAGCTTCGAAATAGCAGCTTTGTTCCATGCTGAGACATCCTTTATCCCCAGGCCTCCCTCACACTTTGGCTTGCAAACTTTAAGCCAACTGATTTTATGCTTATTCTTCACCATTGTTGCACCTGACCATAGAAATCTCCTCACCAATCTGTTGATCTCATAAATCACTTCTTTAGGTAAAATGAATATGGAGCTCCAGTAAATGTGTTTGCTCATCAGAACTGAGTTAATCAATTGAGCCCTCCCAACATACGACAGTGCTTTTGCTGCCCAAGACCAAGTGTTTGGTAAAATAGTTTTTGACATTATATCGTAAAATGCTTGAATACTTATGTTGAGTGTCTGCACAAAAACCACCCAGAGTTGTCTAAGTGGTTAGGGGACTCCTTGATTGTGTGGTTGGGCACATGGGTCAGGGGTTCGATTCCCCACTTAGACAATTCTGCCTTAAGTGGGAGATCATGGCGGTGGATAGTTGTGCTAGCCTCCCCTGGGATTAGCCTCCAAGTACCATGCCACTCGGAGTTGCAGGCATGGTACTTAGATGATGGTACTCTGATTGGTAGTACAGAACATGTGGCTAGAGCTATTCGTATCATTCAGGAAAGAGGACCATCTCTTGGGCTCGTGCTTAATGTGTCTAAGACAGAGTTCTTGTGGCCTTCTGTTGATCCTGACTGCTCCTATCCAGATATCTTTCCGGTTGGTATATCATGTCCTCAGCGAGGGGTTAAGTTGTTTGGAGGGGCTGTAAGTATTGATGCATCATTTATTGTGGGTAATGTTCGTCAACGAGTGGATAAGACACTTCAACTTATGGACTTATTACCACAGCTAAAGGATCCGCAATGTGAGTTGGCACTTTTACGTTCTTGTATGGGATTATCTAAACTCACATTTGCCCTCCGTACTTGCCCCCCTGATTATGTTCAGGAAACAACCGAATGGTTTGACCACAAGCTTCGTGCAGCCCTTCAAAATATTGTGGTTTCTGATGGACCTGGTTTTGGCGATCTACAGTGGCGTGTGGCAACCCTCCCATTACGTATGGGTGGACTTGGTATCTATTGTGCTACTGATGTTATGAAGTTTGCTTTTGTAGCTTCACGTACGCAAACCAAGGATCTCCAAGACCACATTCTTCGAGGTTGTGACACTCCACCGATGGGTAATGTTTTCAATACTGCCATCGCTAGTTTACATCTTTCTATACCTGATTTTAATCTCAGTAATCTTGCTCCAACTGCTACCGTCCCCTTCAGACCCCAACATGTCTTGGCGGAAGCATACTACAACAAGATTAGTTCTGGTCTTGAGAGGGAATTTGAGTTGTCAGCTAGACAAAAAGCCGTGATTGGATGTGTGCAGTCAGAACATGCCAAAATTTTCTCCTTGCTATCCCGATGGAAGGGCTTGGACAACGCATGACGCCTGTAGAATATCGTGCCATTCTTCGTTATCGATTGATGATCCCTCTATATTCAGATGGTGAGCTTTGTCCAGTGTGCAAGAAGAGTAGACTTGTTGCTTTCGGGGAACATGCGGCCCATTGTAAGCATTACCCCGGCTTCAAGTACAGGCATGACCACGTTAGAGAAATCTTGTGTGATGTATTCTGCCGGGCGGGCTGGCGTACAGGTTAAGAACTCCTGTTAACTTTCTTATTGATTCTAAGGAAGGAAGATCGACATTACGTCCTGCTGATATTCTGGTCTACAACTGGTCTGAAAGTAAACATGCGTGTGTTGATGTCACAGGGGCGTCTCCGATGGTTGGGCTGAGTGCTGGGATTTTTGAGGTGGGGCTAGCAGCTAGCAATGCAGCAGCGGCAAAAGTGGAGAAACATGACGGAGCTTCTAGGGCTAACCAACATAGTTTCATCCCCTTTGCATTTGACACATTTGGATTGCTAGGCTCAGAAGCAGTTGAGCTCCTCAGGAGAGTGCAGAAGATAATGAATAGCAACGTTATGACTGCAGGTTCGAACGAATATGTATTTAGGAGAATCGGTTTTGCTATCCAGAAAGGACTTGCCGCGCAGTTTGTAGCGCGTTTGTCCTCTACTTTTGAGTAATTCGTTAAGCTTATCAATTAAATTTGATTTATCAAAAATAAAAATAAAAACCAAATTCGTTGAAAAAAAAAAAAAAAAAAAGTAGAGGACAAACGCGCTACAAACTGTAGATATGTTCTCTAAATTTTTTTTATTTATTTTTTTTATTTCAAATTTTATTGATAAGCTCAACGAATTACACAAAAGTAGAGGACAAACGTACTACAAACTGCGCGGCAAGTCCTTTCTGGATAGCAAACCCGATTCTCCTAAATACATATTCGTTCGAACCTGCAATCATCACGTTGCTATCCATTATCTTTTGCACTCTCCTGAGGAGCTCAACTGCTTCTGAGCCTAGCAATCCAAATGTGTCAAATGCAAAGGGGATGAAATTATGTTGGTTAGCCCTACAAGCTCCGTCATGTTTCTCCACTTTTGCCGCTGCTGCATTGCTAGCTGCTAGCTCCACCTCAAAATTCCCAGCACTCAGCCCAACCATCGGAGACGCCCCTGTAACATCAACACACGCATGTTTACCTTCAGACAAGTTGTAGATCAGAATATCAGCAGGACGTAATGTCGATCTTCCTTCCTTAGGATCAGTAAGAAAGTTAACAGGAGCCTCCTTCTTAACCTGTACGACAGCCCGCCAGAACACATCACACAAGATATCTCTAACGTGGTCATGCCTGTACTTGAAGCCGGGGTAATGCTTACAATGGGCGGTATGGTCCCCGAAAGCATCAAGTCTACTCTTTTTGCACACTGGACAAAGCTCACCATCTAAATATAGAGGATCATCAATCGATAACAAAGAATGGCACGATATTCTACAGGCGTCATGCGTTGTCCAAGCCCTTCCATCGGGATAGCAAGGAGAAAATCTTTGGCATGTTCTGACTGCACACATCCAATCACGGCTTTTTGTCTAGCTGACAACTCAAATTCCCTCTCAAGACCAGAACTAATCTTGTTGTAGTATGCTTCCGCCAAGACATGTTGGGGTCTGAAGGGGACAGTAGCAGTTGGAGCAAGATTACTGAGATCAAAATCAGGTATAGAAAGATGTAAACTAGCAATGGCAGTATCGAAAACATTACCCATATGTGGAGTGTCACAACCTCGAAGAATGTGGTCCTGGAGATCCTTGGTTTGCGTACGTGAAGCTACGAAAGCAAACTTCATAACATCAGTAGCACAATAGATACGAAGTCCACCCATACGCAATGGGAGGGTTGCCATACGCCACTGTAGATCGCCAAAACCAGGTCCATCAGAAACCACAATATTTTAATGGGCTGCACGAAGCTTGTGGTCAAACCATTCGGTTGTTTCCTGAACATAGTCAGGGGGGCAAGTACGGAGAGCAAATGTGAGTTTAGATAATCCCATACAAGAACGTAAAAGTGCCAACTCACACTGCGGATCCTTTAGCTGTGGTAATAAGTCCATAAGTTGAAGTGTCTTATCCACTCGTTCACGAACATTACCCACAATAAATGATACATCAATACTGACAGCCCCTCCAAGCAACTTAACCCCTCACTGAGGACATGATATACCAACCGGAAAGATATCTGGATAGGAGCAGTCATGATCAACAGAAGGCCAGAACAACTCTGTCTTAGACACATTAAGCACGAGCCCAAAAGATGGTCCTCTTTCCTGAATGATACGAATAGCTCTAGCCACATGTTCTGTACTACCAATCAGAGTACCATCATTTAAGTACCATGCCTGCAACTCCAAGTGGCATTCTGACTGAATGCGGTGTATCAATGGATGCAAGACCAAAGCAAAGAGAAGAGGCCCCAAAGGGTCCCCCTGCTGTATCCCAGCTGCTGACCAAATATGAGTAGACCCTAGATACAATCGAGCAGGTTGACAATAGAGGTATTCAACCCATAGAGTAATAGATGGACAATGATTGCGTACCTCCCATAGCATAGCAGACCGATCAACAAGGTTGAAGGCATTCTGAAAGTCCACAAGCAGCATAGAAAGCGATGTGTCATCCTTGTTGGCATAAACCAACTGATTAACCACATGCAAAATTGCTTCTGCTCCACCAGGCACACCAACCCCAAACTGAAAATCCTCTAGGTATGGGACAATATCCTTAGAAACTCCTCTCATGGCAATCTTAGACACCAGGCGACGCCAAACCATACCCACAGCTATTGGGCGAATGCCGTTACCTGGCTTAAGAAGTGGGGTGAGTGGTGCACTAGCTATGAACTCTGCCAAGACCCGTGGGCATCGACCTTGTAGCCATAAGTTCACAACCGGTGTCAAGGCCTCCATAAGATCTGTGGCTACAGCGGATGCAGCCCCACTTATAGCATCCAATAGGTGTTGGGCCCGGAGACCATCTCGCCCACAAGACGTCCCTTTGGGGAAGGACCTGATGCATGATAATATCACATCCCTCTCAACTGACAAAGGTAACTCTAGTAAAGGAATGTCGGGGACAGATGGTGGTGGATGCTTCGGGTGTTTATCCTCTAAAGCCCGCTGCGTCTCTAGAGTTCGGAGATTACACAAAAGTAGAGGACAAACGAATTCTTCTAGTGAAAAATGCAAACGAAATATACAAATTAGCTAGTCATGATCATACATAACTATAAGACTAAGAGCATCTCCACCCCCTCATATATATATAGCTGCAAAAGTGGAGAAACATGACGGAGTTTGTAGGGCTAACCAACATATATAGTTTCATCCCCTTTGCATTTGACATATTTGGATTGCTAGGCTCAGAAGCAGTTGAGCTCCTCAGAAAGTGCAGAAGGAAATGGATAGCAACGTGATGACTGCAGGTTCGAACGAATATGTATTTAGGAGAATCGGGTTTGCTATTCAAAAAGGACTTACCGCACAGTTTGTAGAGCGTTTGTCCTCTACTTTTGTGTAATTTCTCAAATTTTTATCAATAAAATTTGTTTTTAAGGAAAAAAAAAATCTACAGTGCAAACACTAACTTAAATGTGCCACCTACGATAAACTAAGCCCCAAAACATTAAGTTTATGTTTGTTGGACTTGACCATTTTCATTATTAATTAAATTTACATGTACTATAAATATGGGGGCCACAATATAAAAGAATTAAAAAAAAGGGTGAGTTGGCCTCAAGGATACGGTTCCCAAACGGTTCCAAAAGGACATAAAAAAATTCTACTTAGCCAAAAGGACAGTGTGTTTATGATCATGGGTCTGATCATAATAATTTACTCCCTTGGACAAAAATACTCTTTATGATCACAAGTCTAATATATACTGTATAACACTAAATGCAATTAAAGTACACACTATGTAACGACCCGAGCTATATCACCACAAATATTGTCCCCACTTAACTACTGCGGACATCCGACAGTGTGGAATTTTATGGGCAGCAGCATGCTTCCCAGGAGGTCACCCATCTTGAGACTACTCCCACCCGAGCACTCTTAACTCCGGAAATCTTTCGAACTCTGGAGCCAAGGGAGCCCAAAAGGCTTCGGTGATATTATATAACGGATCTATACCTATATTCCAATGTCAAGACATCCTCCTCTCATGTTCCGTAGGACCCACCCCTTCGGCAAACCACCTGTCGACCCGGGGTGTTACACCCAACCCCCAAAGAACCCTAGTTTGAATGCAATCTTACGCAACCTTATGATTAGACCTATAAACACATAATCATAGGTCTCTCTCTCTCTCTCTCTCTCTCTCTCTCTCTCTCTCTCTCTCTCTCTCTCTCTCTCTCTCTCTATATATATATATATATATATATATATATATATATGATATACTACATAACACTATTAAATGCAATAAAACTATACCCTACCATGATGAACCGGCCTATTTGGAATGCGATCGATCTTACACAACTCTATGATCAAACCTATAGTCATATTTATTTTTTATGATCATGCTTGTAGTCATATCTATACTACTATTATAAACCTGAATAAAATTCAGGGGTAAGTCCCGGTTAATGAGAATTGAGCTTTAAAATTTTGTCACCTAATTCTGACTAAAATACCCTTTTAGTCATGGTATTTTGGTAAGTTTACATAATACCCTTTAAATAATGATTTTATCGTAATTTAACATATTTTTATTTTATGAGATGGATTTTTATTTATAAGCAAAATGTCCAATAATTAAAATTAAATTAAATTAAATTAAAAGAATATAATGAAACTCCTATAAATTATCAAAAAAAAAACTACCCAAATTTACTTAAGAAATAATTATGTTCTAAGATTTAATAAATTAGTATAATTCATAATATTTAATAAAATTAATAACTTAAAATTTAAATGGTAATAAAAAATAGATAAATTAAAATTAACTGGTGCATAGCACCGGCTAAGACACTAGTATATTTATTATGACCAGACATGTAATCATATTTATTCATTATAATCGCAGTCTGATCCCACATAAATCATAACACAAGTTTGTATGATCACATTTATAATCACACTTATTGTTATGATCAGACCTATAATCACATTTCTCTGTTATGATCATACTCCTAATCACATATAAATATTTTATGATCATGAGTATGATTACAGTTGTGATCACATCAATCAAAGGGACAAGTGCGTATGATCACATTTATAATCACAATGGCAATCACAAGTTGTGACTACATGATTACACATCTGATCGTAGACGTTTGTCCTTTTGACAAAGTCAAAATCCGGGTTTGTCCTTTTGACAAACACTTTTCAAAGTTTGTCCTTTTGGCCAAACCAAACTGGAATAAGGCCTTACAACCTAATTCTTTGAAAAAGAAATTCCAAGCGGGATTGGTAATCCAACGCAGAGTTACCAATTTCGCTTGGACTCGTATTCTCTCTCCTCTACGTGAAAAACAAGATTAAAAAATCAATAAAATATTTGAAGCGAGATTTGTAATCCGACGCAGAACTAGTAGTTTCTCTTCAATGAGTTTTTAAAAGCTAACTCTTGAACTAAATTTAAATCAATACTTGGTGAAAGGTTTTTTTTTTTGCAAAAGCAAGCTGGCCGGGGTTAGACAGACCCCTACTAGTTAATTGATCAAAACTGTGTTACAAACAAACATAGACCTCTCCCCTTGCAACCAAATTTATAATCATCAGTTGTTAAAAGAATTCTACATAAATCCTTAAGGGGTCATCCCTATTACATAGACATGCAAGGTAATCAACACAAACATGGGTCTCTCTTTGAATATATAAATATATCCTCATATTTTCTGTCACACATCATGTGTTTTTTCTTGACTGAGCTGATGATCCTACTCATCGCCAGTTGCATGGAGCCCACTTTATCTTCTTACAATCTTGAATTACCTCCCACCAGCTTCGTTTCCACCATTGATATTAGCTTGAATTCTTGTTCTTGTACTAAACTAACTACTTCATTTTCATCCACCTAATTAGTAAAGCTATTCAATCATTTGATATTCCATGCACCAATTTTTGTAGTTATGATTTAACTTTTGATTTTTTGACCATGCACCTAATTAGTAAAGCTTTGGCCATTTGGCGTTGCTTGTGCCCATAGCAGCATCTGTTGGGCGCCTTGTGTTGTTTGTCTTTAGGGTCTATTTTTTGCTTCTGTTGCACTACATTTACAAATTTCGGCTTACTCAACACTTTATTAGCGTTGGGCCTTACTTTCTCATTTAACTGTCTGATGATACCTGGCTCAATAGATGCCTCATGCTTACTGATTTCATCTTCTTCCTCCTCTTCTTCTGAATTAGAGTCTGAATAATTCTTTGAATTTGAAGAATCTTCTTCTGAATTGGATGAACCTTGCTCTGAATTCTCTGCTTGTGGAACTTCAGTTTCTACAGGCATATCATAGAACCCCTTTTTAAGTATAGTAACTTCCCTTGTTTTGGGTTATCATTCTTACTTAGTGTATTTAATCTAGCTTTCAACTGATTCTCTTGTGCAATCTTTCTTGGTTCCAATTCTTCCTGAGTTTCTGTAACATCCTGTATATCCAGATGTGTGTTTTTGTTGTTGTGTTGGGTTCAGTCGACTGAAGACTGAATGGTTGAATCTACTAAGGCTGAAGGTTGACTCGACTGAACGCTTAATGGTTGAGTTGATTAAAGGAATCTTGTTTTTAATTGAACCCGTTTAATTTTTAGCAACCAGATCCTCATGTTTTTTTCTCCATCTAGGAGTAAATATATAAAGCTTTGAAGATTACTTTATGAGCTCATTTTGAAGGATAAGTTTGAATGAATGATGATCATATGAGATCAACAGATTTTAATTACTTTATGTGCTCCACTGGAAATCTGATTTCATAACAGCTTTTTCCCCCTTGATCCTAAGTAACGATAACCCAGTTCAGCAGTTCATGCTTAATGCAAATAATTCTCAGGTGTCAATCCATATTGCATTTTTTGCTAGCAAATAATCATTCAAAATATTCTTATAATCGAGTGTGAGGATCCTCGTTCCCACTGGAAAATTTTCGTATTATTTTTGACACTGATGATCTGGTTGTTTAGACTCATGATATGGTTACGGGATCTTTCATGCAGGTAGGTTTGCCACAAAAAATGGTTCCATATATAAAGCCTTCATTTCAGTGAAGAAAATCTTCTGTTAAAGAGTTTTTTTATTATGATATAAGGTTATGGGGTATTGGGGTTAGGCAGACCCCTACATGTCCAAGAATTTGATTCAAAGTCTTGCAAACAATATGTGCACTCGATCAACTGAGATATCAGAAATCCTAACCTGGCAATCCTTATTAACTAAAGGGAATGGTATATTAGCCTATTAGGACAAACAAATTAAATCTAGTTAACTGCAAAAGCCTTCTGATATCTGGTCGGCATGCTCGGCAACCAAGGTGCCCCTTCAATTACTTGTGAAGTGTATCCAGAGAGGTTTTTGTCATTCTCCTCTGCTAGTCGCTCACAAGAACTTATTTTTCAGATGGAGACATTAGTTTTACCATTTCCAAAAGGATAAGGAATGGGCATTTATCCCCAAGAAAAGGGGCATTTTTGTTATTCAATTATGGTTTTCAAAAAAGGGCATTTTCCATTTCTCCTCTGCTTGTTGCTTTTTAATGTTCTGGACTTCTGGTATGAAAGCTTTGGGGACAAATTGGTCTTTTCACTTTCTGTCCATCGCTTGCCAAAAAAATACCGACTATCATTTCTTGCATTTCCAACACCAATACCTCCAAAAGCTTCTGCCTGTAAACTCACATTGTCACCATCTTCACCTCCTCCTCTATATAAACTAACGTACAATTACACTTCCTTCTCATCTACTTATCTTGAAACCTAAACAATTTACTACTTTGTTAAGTTCTAAGTACTGCAGTCCTACTCTTTTAAACAACTCAGCTTTTCACTATGGCTGTTAAACTCTCAGAGGCCTTTAAATCCCAACCTGTTTACCTTCATGATGATCACATTAATTTTGATTCAGTGCAAGAGGTACCTGACTCGCATGCATGGCAACAAATCGTCGACTATCCATCTGATGATCAGGACTTATATGACGCCGAATCAGTGCCGATTATCGACCTTATGGACCCCAATGCTTGCAATCTTGTTGGTAATGCATGTCAGACATGGGGTGTGTTCCAAGTCACAAACCATGGAATCCCCATACATCTTCTGGAGGATCTGGAGTCTGAGGGAAGACGCCTCTTCCAGCTCCCTGCACAACAGAAAGTTAAAGCGGCACGTCCTCCTAATGGCATGTCTGGTTATGGTCAAGCTCGCATAAGCTGCTTCTTTCCAAAGCTCATGTGGTCTGAAGGCTTCACCATCGTTGGTTCTCCGATTGAACAAGCTCGCCAACTATGGCCTCAAGGGTACAAAACATTCTGGTAATTGTAATCATGCATCCCAGTGTGCTGATTTTCATGCAAACCTGCATCAGCAAAAGAAAAGTAAAGGGAAGCAACCAACTTCTTTCTGTCTTTGTTAATTTAACACACTTGAATTTCTTATGCAGTGATGTAATTGAAGAATACGAGAAGGAAATGAAAAAGCTTTCTACCAGACTTATGTGGATAATGCTTGGGTCATTGGGCATAACTGAGAATGACATGAGCTGGGCTGGTCCAAACAGCAAATCCGAAGGTCCATGCGCAGCATTACAACTAAACTCGTACCCACCTTGTTCAGATCCTAAGATAGCCATGGGCCTAGCAGCTCACACTGACACCACCCTACTAACTATTCTCTATCAAACTAGCACAAGTGGTTTACAGGTGCTTAGGGATGGCGGCCGATGGGTCACTGTACCACCAAAAAGTGGTGCACTTGTTATCAATGTTGGGGATCTACTTCAGATCCTCTCCAATGGCCGATTCCCAAACGTTTTCCACCGTGCAGTAGTGCATCAAACACGTCAACGCCTCTCCTTCGTCTATTTCTTTGGCCCACCATCCAATATTCAAATTTCACCCCTCTCAAAACTGATTGATCAGAAACACCCACCTCTTTACCGCTCTGTAACATGGAACGAGTACCTCCGAATAAAGTACAAACATTTCAACGAGGCTCTATCAGTTGTTCGACTCTGCGAGCCACAACATGAATCCGGTGACATGAATGATTAGAAAAAATGAAGGTGGGACGTTAAGACAGTAAAGGGAATAATTTCATCTCTTCTTCCTACTGGTTGGCCTTTCTGTGGGGACTTTCGTTACTTGGACACAAATGGGTAACAGAGGTGAAATTGAGTTAGTATTTTTGAGTAACCTATAGTATAACTAAGATCAAATAATGTAAGGTAAGAATGGAAACAAATGGTCTCTGTCGTTCTTTGTCTCTGTACATGAAAAGACGGAGAGTTCCATTTGAGATTCAGGTTACGAATAATGTAAGGCAATAATGTAAACAAATGTATGCTTTTTGTTTGATTAATTTCAGTATCAAAGAAAAGGTAAATGGTGTTTTTTCTTACTCTATAATCTAGGTTTCCATTACAAAATATGTTGGTGTTGAAGGAGGTTTGAAAGAATGGTGTTGGAGAAGACAAGTTTGATGTCTCGGAATATGTGTTTTTGTTAGATAGGTGGATAGATTACACTGAGGTTAATCTAGCCGTCCTAATGGCCCCACGTGTTTTTATACCAACAACTATTGCTAAATATCCCGGGTATTATAACCATTTTAAAATATTATTCGGTTTAACTACCGGTTCGTGATCAAAACCTAATTAATCGAACTTAAATGCTATTTCCCTAGTATATACTTATAGTGACGAAAACCTAAATACCCTCCAAATATCGAGATACAAATCTAGTTATGCTTATTAAAATTGAGAAGATGTCAAACAGAATACTATCTATCTTATTATCCTTTGAGATAAAAATAGTCTGGACATGCATCCATAGTTCTATGGAAAACAGGCCAGGTTGATTACCCTACCTTTTTGTGGGGTATATGGTGTCTGGTCTTTCTATCTTCTCATTTCTCCCTTTCCAAAATAAATCCTTTTATACATTGAACTTCAAAAGCGCAAAATTTTCTAGAAAGCCTTTAAATTTGAACAATTAGGGAACAAATATTTTTCTCTTTTGTTCCCTTTGGTTTGAGTAAACTCTTTCCATCCTCCTGTTCAATATAATCCTGCAATTATTGAAATGTTTTCGTCAGAAGGATTCGACTCCACATGCAGAAGCACTTTCTTTGACAAGATCGAGTCATATATTGTTTCTTGTGTCAAATATTTATCTTCTCATTTCTTTGAAGATTGAAGTGCACATATTTATGCTTACGAAACCACCAGAAGATTTGGATTTGGTAGAGGATTTATGTTCCATCATGGCTATAGTAAAGTATTACCTTGATAAATATTTAAAACTAAGCCAAACTCATGAGGATTTAATGACCGATGAAAATTTTTATCGCCTCTATCTAGAGGATCCAAATGATCCACCGATAAATGAGTGTATTGATTTCTTTAAGAAAAGTGATGACCCAATCTTGAGAGAACTTGCGAATATTAATTATATCGACTGCAAGTAACTTTTCTAGTGTAAAAACTCACTCAAAGGAATCCAACATCCATACTCCAAATGTCCAACCTTTCGTGTATTTTTGTAAAGCCCCAAACTTAGATTATGATCTTATAGTATCACCAATACTATACAAGTACTTCAACCATCAAGAGATAGACCGGGGGGGGGGGGGGGGGACGAGAATCTTCATGCGCTCAATTCTTTTGCTCATAATTCACCATTACATCTACAAGCCTATACAAACCCATACTTCTCTCAAACATTTGTGCATCAAGTTTGTATTAGAGGAGATTATTTTAACCTTTTTTCCGCGCTATCTAGTTTGTTGCTAATTTCATTGGTTCAATTTTTCTAGAAGGATCATAAATTGTTTAGGATTTTGACATTTGGCTAATACCAATGAGAATGTCTAGTATGTTTGGTTGAAGACGAAAAATTTAGCGCTAGTAGGAGGCCACCTAGAAAATTGTTTGACTAAATATAATAGACATGCTCATGAGTTCAAAACCCTTAATGAAATAAATAATATAAAAATTCAATGAAAACGTGGATGGTGTAAGATGTTTCATTTGAAACCTACCCTCGTTTCCATCCAATTGGTTGGAACTAATGGTTCATATTTAATTACAAGTTAGAACTTTTAAGTCTCGGGAATCTGGCTGTAAAAAGACCCAAACCTTATGTCTGGCTGGAAAAAAAAAACTAATGGTGATTTTCTATGATGAGATATAAATTTTAAAGTTCAAGTGTTCGGGAATTGTAAACATGGAAAATCATTTCAAAAGTTATTTATGTAGTTAGATTGTGTGTTATTACTATAAATATAGATTTTATTCGTAAAAATTCTGACTTGCAAAATTTTATGCACAAAAGCCACAAGTGTAATTTGAACTGAAAAGCAATTAACTTCCTAAGGACCTAGAGGAATAAGTGTGGAGACCATATAACCATGTGAGACTTGAGCCATTATTTTCTTTAGAGAGTTATATACGTCACTCCGGGGTCCTACGTGGCTCAATTTTTCTTTCAGTGTTATTGGAGTTCGTTCTAGTCTCATTATTTTTACTTTGATTGATCACGAGAGTGAAGTCAAGTGGGGAGATATAAACTTGGGTCTTGTAGTCTATTCAAGGTAAAATTACGATACTACCCTTTTGGAGATGAAAATAAGTATCTTTTTAGTTTTAGCCAATTTAGCCTTTAGCCCACCTAAAATAATAATATCCAAGTAGGAGCCCTTCTGAGCCTTTGACTAAGCATTTTTTCTAAGCCTATTATCCATACCCAATACTCCAAATTTGGAGCTTTACACCTCAAATTATATCTATTACCTATCTTTTTAGAGATACCAAGGATGAATTATGAAGACAAATAGTAGAAAAGGGAGAATGATAGTTCTGAAGATATCTTTCTTTACAATAAATTGATGGAATGAAAAAAAAATCCATGTACAATCAATTACAAAAATCAATGAAGAAATGGATATTAGTGAATTTTCAAAGTTCAAAAATATCAAAGTATGAAGATTCAAATCTCCTTAAATGAATCTTGAAGTTAAAAATTTGTCAAAGATAAATGAAGGCCCTTGGTATTTCTAGAAAACTTTAATCCTTTATCTTTCTTCATAAACCCGTCCCAAGCCAAGTTACAACCTTTTATACTTATTCGATTCAAGGGGATGTATGGTAAAAAGTTGAGAATAGGTGAGAAGGCGCTAAGGTGAAATAGCCGACACTCTCACATGGGATCAATATCCATTCTATGAGACTATTATAAAAATAAATCGTTTCTTTTTATATATGTGGGATGTTATGATTTTTAATTTCTTCCCTCACATATAGATGTAAAATAATAAAACCAATATCTGAGCGATTTTCTTTCTGAGTGTATGCCCGGTGAGATTTGGGTTAAAGCGAATTTTCGAAAGAAAATTACGAATTCCCTTGCTTGGATAAGAAAAATTACATTTTGTGGCTATTAACACACATACACTCCTTGTCAGGATTATGATCGGATAGTCTCTATTTCTAGAAATAAAATACGATCTGTTACATTTATGATGGATGATGTGATATAAAGTGTGAGCATGAACTTAACATTTGAAAAATATTGTTTTCTCTGAGAAAAGTTGCATCACCATTAGTCCCATTTTTGTTTTTCTGAATTTTGTGGTATATTCTCTGCAAACCCTTACGAGGCTATAACTCATCCTACTAAGGGGAACCTAGGGGTTTAAGGCCTTGTGCATTTGGTTAATGCACTCGTCTCATGCCGCGTAATGGTATAACCTGTATATTAAATAAAGTTTTTGTCTACTTATCTTTTTTATTCTCTCTTTTGCTAGAGGACTAGCAAATGTTAGTTTGGGGGTTGTGATAAGTATCCAAAAACGTAGTTCCTACCCCTAATTAGTATGATGTTAGAACTCACTTTTGGACTTGAATTAGAGTAATTTATATTGTTTTTGTATTTTTATAGGAAAGAACCT